>CM055961.1:70692500-72187500 GCA_029531755.1 Holothuria leucospilota | reverse complement strand
AGTTGTTAGAGAAGGTTTAATGACACACAAACACTGCATTATCATACAATGGTTACACCAATCTCAGATAAAACAGGTCATGAGGTCCTAGCTTCGGCCCCTTGCAGGGCCCGAGAATAGGAAAGATGCTAAGAATGTCTTTACATGTCTTCAGTTCAAATACCTTGCAAAAAGGCCCTGGTATGGGCAGTTTTCATTAATGAAGGCTGGCTGGAGACAGCTTCAAGGGGAAGGGATCCAAGGAGAGGGGGATCCAAGGAGAGGGAGATCCAAGGAGAGAGGGAGGGGGTTTTATGGGTTGGCTAGTTAGTTAGATGAGATTTAATGAAACACCAACACAACGTTATATAGTGTCAACTAGATAAAAAGTAAAGTCTAAGGACGGTTTCAAAAACGGTTCAAGCAGGGGCGGCAGGGGGTTAAAATTATTGGGGGGCACTTGCTAGGGTGAACACTTTGGGCCTCCGGCCAGAGGTAAAGGGGAAGTGGTGTAGCCAGGATTTCTCTCATGGGAGGGGAGCATGCAGTATGTTGTGTGATGGCCTGCCTGGGGGAGGGTCTAAGGGGAGGGGTGGTCCCCTTCCCTTTGAAAATTTTTGAAAAATTACGTGTCCTTACATGCAATCTGGGCTACGTATGCCACATTTTGAAGTAAAATTTGTGTTAAAAACTTTACTTATTTTTAGGAACTACAAAAAAAAATCAGCATCAGTGATGGGGGACCATGGCCCAATGGGGGCCCTCCCTCGCCTTTGCAAATTTTTGAAAATTTTGAAGTTAAACTTATGTTAAAAAAAATACGTATTTTAGCTGCTAAAAAAATCGGCATCAGTGAGGGGGACCATGGCCCAAAGACTCCCTAAAAATGTCACTGGTAGAGGGGACAACCATAGGTCTCCTGTTGGGGTACAGGGGCGAAGCCCCTGTGAGCCAAGCGATTTGGTGCAGTCTAGAGGACACAGATCACATATCTCTAATTCCAGTTAGTGAAACAAAGCACATATATATTCAAGAACAACAGTTAAAGCTTTTGTCTTTTAGTCCTACTTGTGGGCATTGCCTTGCCTAAGTTCTATTAATGAACCTTTTGGCGTTCCATACTTACATCACAACAAAAACAGTTATGTCTCACTTTGAACTCTCCTGCTAGTAGCTTTCTGGAAAGACCAAATCTCAACTACTTACTCCTAGAACAACTATCAGAAACACTGGTGAGTAATATTTTGAGTTTTATTCTTCTTTTAAACAGGCTAATAGCTTGCTAACACCTAAAAGAAGATGAAAATTTGTGCAATACTGGCGAAGTCTTAGTGCAGGAAAGAAGCCCTTAGCCTAACAATGAAGTGCATATCGTAGTTGCAGCCTAGTGTTAGCCATTCTGTACGTAGTAAATGAAGGGTGGCTCAAGGATATACTTGTAGGCTAGTACTGTAGGCTTACTCAGTTAGGCTAGGGCCAGTTTATTGAGAGAAGTTAGTAGCCTGGTGCACCACTGGATTGTGTCCTTGAGTGACAAGTGCTCTTCGAAAACTTTACATAGGCCCTTGGCCTACTGTTTCAATTTCCTTAATGAGGAGCTATTAAAGTCTGATTTCACTCAGGCCTTTGATTGACTTTAGTTTAGGCATAGCCAAGGTGGGATCACAGGTGCCCCTTACTTTGTATAGTCCTAGTAGCATTTTCTATGAGCATTTTGGCAGTTGAACAGCTACAGTAGCTACAGTTCAACTCTCACAAGTGCTTGTAGAAAATGCTAGCACTTCCACTTTTGAAAATTTTTTCAAATTTTATGAAATTGAGGAGTAATTATAGAAAGCAGGTCCACATGTGACAAAGTTCTTAGAGTGGATTCGCGGATACGATCTTGTTTCCCCACCCAAAGCTAGTTGAGAACGACACACAACACACTGGGTTTAAACTTATTACCAACTCCAGGGAAGGAATCCAAGTGGATTCGCGGATTCGTGGATACGATCTTCTTTCCCCACCCTGAGCTATTTGAGAACGACTCGACACACGACACACTGGGTTTAAAGACAAAATATTACCACCTCCAGGGAAGCTTCCCTGAGTGGATTCGTGGATACGATCTTAGTTCTACACTCTAAGCTATTTAAGAACGAAAAATTGATCGAATCCGCGAATCCGGATTCTAGAAAGAAATAAGCAGTGGAATTGCATTCTATAATTGTACCGAAATTTAATGTTCAAAAATCGTTCAAATATTAATGCTAATATGTATCTGCATGATTTGTAATAAAAGCGAATCATTATTTACAAATTTACGAAGTAACCTTGAAAGTTAAGAGAACTTTAGACAATATTTCAGGAGTATTTAATTTTATTGTACAGTAGAAGTGCTGAATGTAACATCATCAGCTGTTACCATCCTCAAACTGTTACTCAATCGAAATTTCGTCCTTCAGACTACGCCGTGTGAAATTTAGGGGTGTACCGGATTTCAAATCCGGCCGGAATTAATTTGAGGATTATTCCAAATCCGGCATTCGGCCGGATTGTTCCCTTACTCAAAATCCATATCTGGCTTTATATCTGGAAATATCTGGTTTATTAAAGACTTTATATGGCCAT
Organism: Holothuria leucospilota; assembly: GCA_029531755.1. Taxonomy (NCBI): domain Eukaryota; kingdom Metazoa; phylum Echinodermata; class Holothuroidea; order Aspidochirotida; family Holothuriidae; genus Holothuria; species Holothuria leucospilota. The sequence continues at coordinate 72,184,908 of CM055961.1, read as the reverse complement.
ATAAAGCCATATATAACTTGATTAAAACACAACCCAGATATGCATATAAGGTTTGATATGGCCATATAAAGCCAGATATAACTTGATATAATCGTGATCCAGATATGTATATAAAGTTTGATATGGCCATATAAAGCCAGATATAACATGATAAAACTGTGATCCAGATATGTATATAAAGTTTGATATGGCCATATAAAGCCAGATATAACTTGATAAAATGGTGATCCAGATATGTATATTAAGTTTGATATGGCCATATAAAGCCAGATATAACTTGATATGATCGTGATCCTGATATGTATTTAAAGTTTGATATGGCTATATTAAGCCAGATATAACTTGATTAAAACATAACCCAGATATGCATATTAAGTTTGATATGGCCATATAAAGCCAGATATAAGTTGATATAATCGTGATCCTGAGATGTATATAAAGTTTGATATGGCCATATAAAGCCAGATATAACTTGATAAAACTGTGATCCAGATATGTATATTAAGTTTGATATGGCCATATAAAGCCAGATATAACTTGATAAAACTGTGATCCAGATATGTATATTAAGTTTGATATGGCCATATAAAGCCAGATATAACTTGATATGCAAATGACCATTTTGTTAGTTTGTTTTATTATTTATTTGATTTGATTCTTGGATTATGCTTGTTACAAACTAAGACATGTTTTGGATACAGCATCACCTTCCCAGACATTGCAGTTATTTAGTGGCTACACTTCTGTTAATACGGAGCTTGGGCGGAGCTTGTATCTAAACCTACATTTTTCATGATTTAGGAAGTTGAAAGTGAAATATGCACCACGCAGTAAACAAAATTTAGAGTCAAATACGTAATTAAGTTTAAAATAAGCAGCCCATATCACTGTGATTACATAAAATAGGAAATTTCAAGGCATTTTTCTGTTCACTGTTATGAAATAAGTTGAATTTATGTACTTAAGTCAATTCAACCTAATACTTACATTAAATTCTAATTCATGGAGCATTTAAACATTGTTTTCTGGTGTTCAAAGTCTCCATGAGGAGTGTGGACTATAAGTCCTAACAATGATTCATAACTAGAGCAGATCTGTGCCATATAAAGGCTTGATCCAGATAGAACTTTATCTGGTTTAGATCTGGTTCTGGTTTAGATCTGTGTTATATCTGCCTAACTTTTTATCCGATCTGATATAAATTCCATATCTGGTGCAGATATGGGCCAGATATAAATTTCCATATATGGGCCAGATATGGGCCATATAAAGAGTGAGCCATATAAAGTTTTATATGGGTCATATATGGCACAGATATGGGCCAGATATAAATCTCTTCATATGTGGGATATGTGGATTTTCCATATATGGGCCAGAAATGGAGTAGCCATATATGGGGCATATCTGGGCCATATAAAAGTGAAACTTTACCTGGGCCATATATGGCCATATATGGCCTTTATATTATATCAAGTTATATCTGCCCAATTCTTGTACAAGCCAGATATGAATTCCATATCTGGCCCAGATATGGGCCAGATATGAAATCCCATATCCGGGCCATATATGGATTTTGAGTAAGGGTTGTTAAATCCGGCCGGATTTGCCGGATTTGTAGGTAAGCTATACAATACAACTTACAACTTAATTTCCAGCAAGTCTTAATTAGATGTAATAAAATGCATACAGCAGGATTGCAGTGTGCTTTAAATAATATTTAATGACAGGGTTTATTACTAGTTACAAACTTTCAACATGCTCAAAGGCTTTGTCACCCCCAACTTAGTAAAGAGAAGTAGACTTGCCGCATAGATATAAAGTTACTCACAAGTAGGAGTGATGTCTTTTGATAAACAATTGAAAGTGTCAATGAATCAAACCAAAGCAAATCAAATTGAAATGTTTACCAAATAGAAGTACTGGAATCCTATGTGTTTAAACATTAACTGGGTCAAACAGTCCTTGAATAATACCATAGTGAGTACATATCTTGAAAGTCCAGAAATGTAGCATCACACAAAGCCTAGCAAACTGAAGTGGTACTTTCTCAAGCTTCAATGCATAAAGTATGTCTAACATATATGATAAAATACACATAAAATGATGTGACTATCTAAAATACATGTTAGTGTAACTAAATTAACAAATGGTACCAAACCATATTACATTATTGTACGTGTAGTACCATTTCTTGTAATTTAAAAACAGTAAAAGAATTAACCTTTAGCCAAGAGACTTACTGTATTGATTCCTTGACTATTAAAAGCAGTTTTACAAATCAAGGATTAAAAACTGATGAAATATAATGCCAATGATTGATACAGTGAGAATATTTCACATTTACACAGCATAGTCCTATATTGTATGGTTCTTGGACAACTGGATGACTTCCTGAGATAATTCCTACCAATTAAATTGCCCATCAGCAAATTTCTGACTCCCACACTGTTATATGTATTAGCATGGTTACCCCCACTTTGCATACCATAGATTTTTTAATGAAAATCTTCCTAACCAAAGTTTAAAACCTGCATCAAATATCACCTTAAGAATTGTAATTGATTCCATTTCAAAGTGATGCATAGTGCATTCAAATTGGATAATGACTGCCAATGTTTTGAAAGAATTAATAAAAGCATATATTTTCTTTTGAACTTACTTTTTGTCCCCTGATTTGCATGGAGACAACCAAACATTTGCTAATTTCAGCATGTTGCATGAATTAAGAGAAAAGAAATGAAAGCATAGGGAAATAAGGTGTGCCACCCCCTCCCCCCCCCCCCCACTTGGAGATGTTGAATCCTAACTCAGCAGATCTGCCCAGAATTAAAAGAAAACAAATAAAAGCATAGGGAAATAAGGTGTGCCTATCTGTCCACCCCAACCCCAACCCCAACCCCCACAGTAATATTGACTCCTAGCTTAGTAGGTCTGTACTAGAAGAAAAAGCAAGTACATTTCTCAGTTTTTGTAAGGTGCAAGGGGAATGAAGATGCATGTCAATATAGTCCTGTAATAGAGTTGAAGAGATGTACTGTTGAAGGCTTAATTGGTTCCATATTTTCAATTTCTAGCCCCCTTAGAATTTGGAAAATACATCAAGGTAAACATAAGAAATGTATGATTCAGTAATGAACAATTTGTAGCCCCCTCCCCAAAATACCAATGCCTCATCTATACTAATAATAGGGTTGGTATAAACATTTTGTCATTTTGTCAATTAAACATGTAGACATGTCACCTTTCAATGACAGAAATCAAAATAGACTTGAATTCCACAGTTTCTGTGTGGGGAAATTACCAACATAGCCTAATAATAGTAAAGATTTATAGGCTACCTGGTGCTTACCAATAAAAATCCCAAAATTCTATTCACATAGAAACAAAAATAGACATAACCAAGGTTCTGGTTCTTTCATTTGACTAAATCCGGCAAATCCGGCCGGAATTTTTGTATAAATCCGGCAAATCCGGTTCCGGCCTGATTTCAGAATTCCAAATCCGGTGCACCCCTAGTGAAATTATTCAGAAAAAGAACTGCCTTGACGTACCTTATGACTTGAGGTCACAATTTAGGCAAATTTGGCGAGAAAAGGGGGTTAATTATGCCAGAAACTTAAGTTGTTTGTTCGAGCTACTGTAGGAGATTTGTGACATACCTGTACCTTTCCGTCTATATAATACGTAGTATATGGTGTACTATACAACATAAGGGGCGCCTGTGGGTGGTATAAGCCAAATTGAACAAAGAAATACTGTAGCGGGCCTATGTTTTGATGTTTCTGGAAATTCCTATGTTGGCCTATAGCTGGCTACATATTGAAAAGACATGCACTGATCAAGGCATATAATGATGGCCCATGGACCATGGTCAGTCAAGTACGCCTCTAGGTCATTCCACATCAAATTACCTAATTTGGCAGAACCTGTTGTTGCTCAACTGACTCAAAAATATTCGTGTTAAGGTTGCCAGTCAAGTCGCCCCCTAGCAAAGTCACCCCTTCTAGAGTCGCCCCCTCGGCTGACAAAGTCGCCCCTTAACAAACTCCTAACAAGGTTGCCCCCCGACAAAGTCGCCCCTCAGTTCAACAAGTGGTCCCAGCAAAATTTCTTAAAAGCATTAATAATAATAGATACAAAGATACAGTAATCGTTTTAATTAGCTGTTATCAAGTCCCTAGATACGCACGTTTGTTGCTGATTTGACGTCAGGGTTTAGCTTCATAATTACGCATAGCCTACAGGAATTTTGAAACCAATTAACATCTAACGTTAATTGCATTTTTTTTTCTTCTATGAAGTTTAGAGAAATTAGTCCTAGCTGTAATTTAATTTTAATTACTTAAATCATTAACTTCTTTTACACCGTATGTTACTTAACGTTGAATTAGAGGTGTAAATTTGGCGACAGTTCTGTGAAAAGTATATATATATATATATATATATATATATATATATATATATATATATATATATATATATATATATATATATATATATATATATATATATTATATATATATATATATATTTATATATATATATATATATATATATATATATATCGCTCGAACGCTGTCGATCAGCTTCATACAAAATGCAGTACATAAGTACACTGAGTAGTTATGGGGACATAGTACGCAATTGTATATCCCTATACGTACGTAGTCTACGTACGTATGTACAGTACATACTGTCCGAGGCATACGTAAGTAGGCCTATTGCACATAAATGGTACATGAACATAGACTGAACGATTACCTTTTTGTTTATTATTAATTTACTCCAATCATTTTTGATGAAATTTTACCGGTGGCGACTTAATTGAACTGAGGGACCGGCTTTGCTAGGGGGCAACTTGACTGGCCCCCTGTGTAAATTGTCATGAAAATTGTAGCTGATTCTGGAAATTTTAGCAAAATTCCTCCACGGATTTAAAGCTCCTTGAAATTCCGCAAATCGGCAGTGCTCAAAATGACATTTCGCCATTTTTGTCAAGTTTTAGGTTTTATTTCTCAGTACATAGCCTTTTAACCTTATCAGATAATCCTTTAAAAGAGGTGTCTGTTATAAGCAGTTTTTCAAATGTGGTTTTGTGGAGTTACTTGGCTTCCTAAAATGGCCAAAATTTGTGTTTTGAATATTACCACCACACATTTGGCCAAGTTAAGGTATCGATATCTCTATAGGTATTGTACCTGCATTGATAGGTACAGAATACAGAATGTGGTTTATAGCTATTTCCTGGGGTGCATTTTTAAGAAATACCGCCCAAAAATGCCACTTAATCTGCACAGAACTGTGCCATATGAAGCATTTTCAGAGATACATTTTCTCTGATGGCGTCATGAAGTCTCTGAAAGGTTTTACTGTACACATACCTGTGTACTGTACTTCAGATGGAAAGTACTCACATAAATACAAAAGGTTAGAAAATGGGCGGTAAACTTTCATCTATTAACAAAATTTCATAGTTCTGGGTATTTCCATTTGTTATCTATCAGCTTGTAAAGTCAACCTACTGCACAAAATTACTCATCTTCTGGATCCAAAAGGTCAATGTGGATAAAGTTCAAAAAAGTGTGATAATTTTTCAGAAAGATATATATCTATCCCTTCACTAAAATTTTTAGAATATATGCTGTTTTCATAACAGACTGTTCACACAAATGTTTTCGGAATTTTTTGAGTCAGTCGAGCAACAGTCTCTGAGGATTTGACACGAAATGACCCATTTACAATTTACAGTAACAACAGAACCAGCATGCAGGAACCCAGTACTGTAAATGCTTGGTTACCTAGCTCTAAAGTGGACTAGTCCAACATCAGGTCACCAGTCATTTGATAACAAAGATTTCTGGTGTCATGAATCTCATGACAGGAATTTTAGCTCCCCTTTATGTAAATTTGGCACGTGATTCTAACTTTGCCTGTGTTAATTGTACTGTAATACTGTAAATCACTGGTTAAAGGGGCTCATTGAGTTGATATTGATTATTCTGTGACAAGTTTGAAGGGAATTTGTATTGCATGACAATGCTTCTAATTAGCCTCATGCTCATGTTTCATATCCTATAGTGACCAAAAATGTGAAAAATTGTAGTTTTTATGGATTTTAGAGCTTGTACAGTAGTTCACTAAGCTTGTTCAAGCCTATGATAGACCAGCCTCTTTTGAATAAACAACACTTATAAACAATTGTGACCTTCAATCACAGCAGCTGTTGGTTAAAGGAGTTGCAAGCCTGTCAATGCAGCTGGGATAAGCCTCGCTCATTGGTTGTCTTTGAACAGGGGTTGCATGTGATTAAAACCTAACTGTAAAAAAATGTTTGGTCACGAATTAGTAAGAAATAATTTTAATCATTAATTACCCTATCATTACCATTCCAGCTGTGTGTCAGATGTGCTGAATCTCTTAGTTTGACCATTTACTATCAAGATGAGTAAACCTCAACAGGTTTGTTAAAAAATCATGAATTACGTGAGCCAACTCAGTGTGCCCCTTTAAGTGTAGGTTACTGTAATTATTGATATGAATTACATTTAAACACAAGAAAAGAAAACAAAATATTTTTAAGGTATATGCCATTAATGCTAGTGGTCAATATATGTTGTAAATTATTTAGCTCCCTTCCTCTTTTTTTATTTTTCTAGCAGATTGTAACCCAAATTGAATTGCTGCATGCTCTCAATGAAACACTGTCACATGCAATGCGTTTTATTTATACTGTATTTTGATGTTTAGATTTTAGACCCCAGCTCTCTTTCTAATACGTATGCTACCAATGTCAGTGACATTGAAGCAGTTTGATTTACTGTACAGTTATTTTGAAGATTTATCATTTTCTCCATTACAGGAGGCGAATCATATTGTGGCTAAGCTGCATGATCTGTACCATGTTTAGGCCTACAGGCTTACAGCTTAAGCTTGGAGGTGGAGAAAGATCACTGATATGGGTACAGCAGACATCATGTACCGTAAAGGATGCAGACATACATGGAGAGACTACAACGCCAGTGTCATAATCATACTGTAGGAGCACTGAATTGAACATCCTGCACATGACGATTAATAGGTTCTGAAATTCCACATTTTGTACTGAACATTAAGAAGCATGACTGATGCGCAAGTAATTGTTAGACTTTTCATCTGTAAGATACTGACGCGCCCTCACCTGAACTTTTATTGTGTTGAAACATGTTCTCATAACCACCCCTTGTGCTGAGAGTGGGGACTGTGAATCCCTTTAGAATGTTTTGAAAATAATTGACCTCGAGGAAGGAGCTGTACAGTAAGTCAATGGAACACTGGCATGGAATAGCAATGCATACAGTCTTTAAGTGTTAAAGTCATGATATACAGGCAGTGTTTCTTCTGGACCTTACAGTAATATTAATTTAAAACTGTGAACTTCAAATGACATATTTCAGAGGAAAATGTTGCTGCAGAAGGAACATTCAGTACCTTTATAAGGTCATCAGTATGACAGTACCATATGCATGCCACAGTTTGGCTTTTCTGAAACAAAACCCAACACACTGTGCCAGTTCACAAAGGGATTGTTTACCAAACTCTTGCCTAGGATTAACTCTCGCACTTTCCAAATATGCTGTATGTTTTATGTTGGAAGTATTGTTTTGGACTGTACTTTGCATTGAGTGCATGAACTGTATAATTAAATTTTCAACCTGTGTAGTTTCAGTATGTCTGTACATTCCTAACTCTGTTAAGCTTGTTTGTCATTATCATTAGTTACAGGAAAAGAAAGGTGTCACCAATAGCACTGTACTGTGATCATCTTTTTCAGACTGACTGCTACGAGGCATGGAAAGTATGGCTTTACAAGAGAACAAAGAACGAATGAAGGATAAAAATGAATGTTATATAGCCTAGTTGAAAAGTTTTGGTATTTAAAGTTTACAAGTTTCAATGCACTGGATCTGCTGCACTCAGTAAACATGTATGTGTCTTCATGCCTTAGTACTTTATGTACTGTGCTTAAACATTCTTGTGTACATTTCCAGTTTTTTTAAAAGATGTTCACCCTGTTAGAAACTGTCTGTAGCTCACTCCATAATTAAATAAAAAATACTTTAAATGAGACTCAGGGAGGCTTTGCCAAATATGAGAGTGAGAGGGGTAAGACATTTTCTTATTTATTCTGATTCTCATTTACATATTGCCAATTTTTTAATGGGGTCATATAGATACCAGTGAAACATTTTCCAAATTTATTATGCACATTTGTGTGCCTAATACTGTTGCCATCAAGATTTTTTGTTTCAAGTAACTTTGACTTGTTGAATAGTATGCTACAGTATCACTGCTGTTCTTGTCTCATGTTATTGCCTCCCAGGCTTTGTATTCATTTATGTAGTTTGATAATAAAAAGCATTTAAATTTAATTTACACTGTACATAATTTGTAAAGAAGTAATTGATTTAGTTGGAGCTGGTTATAGTGACCAAATGTTTGGTCACACATGACAGGTCCACAGAACCAGTGGACAGGATCCAATGGGTACCTCTTAATACCCATTAGAAGGAACCCACCATTGACCTGTTAGACTATTGAAAGACACCAATTAGACCTGCTACAAGGGACCTATTGAACCCATTGGAAGAGACCCATTAGGACCCATTGGGTCCTATTGGACCAATTAAAAAGGACGACCTGTTGGACCCATTAGAAGAGACCCATTGGGTCCTGTTGGAGGTGACCCATTGGGTCCTACTGGACCAATTAAAAAGGACGACCTGTTGGACCCATTGGAAGAGACCCATTAGGACCCATTGGGTCCTGTTGGAGGTGACCCATTGGGTCCTATTGGACCAATTAAAAAGGACGACCTGTTGGACCCATTGGAAGAGACCCATTAGGACCCATTGGGTCCTGTTGGAGGTGACCCATTGAGTCCTATTGGACTATTTGGTACCATTGGAGAGACCCGCTGTGACCCATTGGCCACCCATTGGATGGAACCCATTAAGACCCATTGCATGAGTATCTCCCATTAAACCCATTGAACCCCAATTGCATCCCATTAGAACCCATTAGGTCCTACTAACACTGTCACAAAATCCAAGTTGAAACCCTTTGAATGGGATTTAATAGGATCCAATGGGATCCCATTGAATGGGGGGGGTATGGGGTTTTAATGGGAATTTTCTCCTGGGTATATATATATATATATATATATATATATATATATATATATATATATATATATATATATATGGACTGTAGCACTAGCGGTAGTACTTTACACTATACAGGTAGCCCAGGTGTTTCTTTGAGTCGTTTGTGTCTCGGTCTCCGTCTCGGATAGTCTTTGATTAATGATAAAAGTTTAGCTGTGTCAAAAACAAAGACATAAAATATTCTTTGCAGACTTTTGCAAGATAACTATATCCACCCCTCCCCATGGAGATACGTTTAAAAAACGTTCAAGATTACAAAATCTTGAATTATGGATATCATTAATTTTTTAAGGAGTGGACCACCTTCTTCTTTCTTTCTGTTGCGTTATAAAGTTATTAAAACCTTTTCAGTGGCGGTATGGGAAATCCTTCATCGCCCTATTATTACTACTTATTGCTGCTTTTGAAACGTTTTTACCATGCTGAAAGGATTGTCAGTTGCCAAGGGCTAGGCATCTACTAATCCTCAATATATCAACATTTTCAACGAAAGTATTTCATTCACAAGTATCATGTGAATTCATTAAGTTACCTCCGTAATTTGTCGCAAGATGAAAAGTGTAAAATTTCTTTGTAGAAATCTAGCTGACAACAACATCGGACACCTTGATGATTACACATTTAGAAATCTTTCACGCTTGGAGCAGTTGTAAGTATAGGGCTCGTTCTTTTAATCGTAATAAAATTGAGTATAATTGGAACTTGAAACAAGTGAACGTTGTCTTTGTAATTTTCAAACGTGTTAGACATTATTTTGGTCGATAGTTTACGTGTAAGGTGATTAGTATTATGAGGTTTAATGTACAGATTTTACGTACACTAAGCTGCAAGTCACAGATCTGTACATTGTGGGGTTAGAAGACCAGGGCGCGTACTGCCCTAATGAATAATGCGTCGGAACTGTGATCCAAAAATTGCTTGTGCAATATCTGCTTTGCGAAAGATGTTTCATCTCGATTACGTGACTGAATCTCTATACGTGATTGCATAGATTCCTTTTGCCTTCGGCAAGGGATCAAAGAGGTAAGCCCATGTTACAATCTGCACAAAGTGTATTTGTAAAAGACAAAATACATGCGCATTGTTTCACAAATGCAAAAAAGAGTTCACCATTCCGTCGTTACGTAATCATTTAACAATATAACCTCACGCTCTTAAGGTACCCAGGTATTGATAATAAGGACATCTTTTTGTATCAAGTAAGACCACTATTACTCATTCCATGACATTTCAGGGGGTTGTATGGCAACAAACTGGAAGCACTTCCTGCACAGGTCTTCGGGAATCTCCATTCCCTGCAACTACTGTGAGTTGTTATAAATCTATCATTTAAGATGGGTTCCTAACTGTGATAGCAGGTGGCCGGCATTGATGTTTAATATTTCCCTGAAGTGTTAATTTCACATACGAAACATTGAGAGATATAATACTATTGCATTGTCAATCAAAATGATGGAAACTTTCCACACAATCAAATTTGATAAATGAAAATTTCTAGTTGTGCGAAAGACAATGACATAAAATACTCTTTGCAGACTTTTGCAAAATTTCTACGTTTACCCCTTCCACGAAGATACCTTAACCAGTTTTCAAGCTTCGCAAATCTTATATTTCATCATCTCATTTGTAAGAACCTAACTACTGTAAGGATGTTCTACTGTTCTGGAAATAATATTATAACCTGCTCAATGACTGTTCAGGAAAAGCACTCCCCTTACTCCAAATCCAGATATGGACTGATACCTGGATATATCTGGCTAAATACAGTCTTTATATGGCCATATCAAGCCAGATATACAGCCAGATTTAGATGCCTTGATACATTATATCAAGTTTTATATGGCCACATCAAGCCAGATATAACTTGATGGAATGCAATTCCAGATATGCAAATAAAGTTTTATATGGCCATATCAAGCCAGATTTAACTTGATGAAATGCCAGTCCAGATATGTAACGTATGGCGTAGATCTGGGTTATATCTGCCCAATTTTTTATCTGGCCCAGATATAAATCCCATATCTGCAGCAGATATGGGCCAGATACGAGATCCATATCTGGCCCATATATGGAATTTCATATCTGGCCCATATCTGGATTTCGAGTAAGGGTCAGATCTCTTTTATAACTTGCTGGCATACTGTCATCTCTTACAAGAATTTCTATTTTGAAACGTTTTTACTCCTGAATAGATTGTCAGTTGTCCAGGGTTAGACATCTACAAATTCTCAAATACTATTATTTCCAAGGACATTGTAAAACTAAGGTTATCGGAAATTGCTTTTTAAACTAAGGTTACCGGAAACTTTATAATCTTCATCCATGAGATATGAAAGTAGTTATTTTACAAATATCATGTGAATTCGTAAAGTTATCAGTAATTTGCAGCAAGATGATTCGTGTAAAAATTCATTGTAGAGATCTATCCAACAACAACATCGGGCACCTTGATGATTACACACTAAGGAATCTTTCACGCTTGGAGGTCTTGTAAGTACAGGGATCGTTTCATTTTATCGTAATAGCTTTGAGTATAACTAAAACTAGAAACAATCGTAACTTATTAGGTTACGTTTAATGTAAGTATAATTTTCTTTCACTGATTTGTTCATTCTTAATCGAAAAGAGAACGCTTTTTTTGTAATAATCAAACGTGTTAGTCACATTATTTTGGTTGTACGGGAACATGGTTATTCGATAGTTAACGTGTAAGGTGATTAGCATTATTTCATTTCATGTCATTTGTTTGTTTTCCTCATCAGTATTTATAGTTTATTAACAAGATGGGTTAAAAAAAAAAACACGAAAATCATTGCTGTGATAGGAAGTGTTCTTATAAACCCTTGTGGGCTAAAAGACAAGATCACTCTCAAAGAAGGAATAAAAGAAAGAAAAAGATTATACAAAAACGAAAACCCCTCGCGAATCCACCCACAAAAAACCAACCAACCACCCACCCATCTACGACAGTTAGTACGAACTTAGAACAAATGAAAGTAAGGTTATTCTTAGAGACACTGTAGAGCGTCGTGACCGACAATTCTTTAGGAATATATTCCAAACCAAAGTTGACCGATATTTGAGGCTCCTTTTATTATCATTTTGATTGCCTGAGACAAGATGGGAATGGATCAGCAGAACATCTGGTATAGTAGCAGTGCACATGACTATTTACTGTGTAGAAGGAAGAAAAAACTTGGTAGTAAGTTATTCAAACACCGGTATGTAAATATTACTACGCTTAAAGCACTGATGGCAGGTAATTTAAGTACATTCAATGAGGCAAACAGACTAATAGTTGGGTCCCGTGGTGCAGGGCAAATCATATGCCAGACCGCCTTGTTCTGAAGAATTGCCACCTTATTGAGTATAGATTTATTCGCAATTAACAAGACACTACAGCAGTATGAAAGCTGAGGGTTAGTTAGTTAGTTAGATGAGGTTTAACGTCCCAGTTTCCAACCAATTGGTTCAAGTCGAGACGACCACGGCCTTTTTTCCAGTTGTGGCTCACTGGCTTGTTTTCCCTACTCCATTGCTTATGCTGAGCACCAAGCACAAAGGCAGTAGGTTCCATTTTTAAAGTCTTTGGTTTGACCCGGCCAGGATTTGAACCCTAGACCTTCCGCTGAGGGAGAATAAGGTCTAAATATATTAATCTCAATGCCTTTAAGGACAGGGTAAATAAAAGTTTAGGTAGAATTCATACGCAATTTCAAAACTTGAGTTGCTACATAGCTGTAATGGTACATTTTTACATACTAATATAAAAACTGTTATAAAGTTTACCTATGGAAAACACCATGGAGTTTGTCTTATCTACATTCAGAGACAACTTATTGGAAACAAACCATGCATAAAATTTACTCAATTCACCATTTACGATATTTTCAAGGTTATCATTATTATCAGTAAAGAATATGTTTGCATCATCTGCAAAAAGTACTAAAGAGCATGACTATGAAACATTGCAGATATCGCTCACATAGATTATAAAAAGCAGAGGTCCTAAAATAGACCCCTGAGGAACACCACAAGGTATGCCAAGAAAAGTAGAATGAACATTATTAACAGACAAGAACTGCTCCCTTGAAAAATTAGAGTTACATGAGGTTTTACGGCTCAGAGTCTAACCAACTGGTTTTAAGTCTGTTGCCTTGAGGAAAGGTAACTTTTAAACCAGAGATTAGCAGAGCCTCTTACTCCGTAATTGGATAATTTCTGTGAAAGAATTTGGTGGTTGATAGAGTTGAAGGCTTTAGATAAATCAAAAAAGACAGCAATCGATTATTTTTTACTTTGGAGGGCAGAGTGAAGTTTGTCTACAGCATCAACCAAAGCGAACTCTGTGGAATGCACAGAACGGAGACCATAATGACAGTTACTTAAAATATTGTGATTATTGAGAAACGAGTTCGGTAGATTAAACATTAGCCTCTCGAAAATTTCGAGGTGTAACGGAGAGTTTTTACGTACATTAAGCTGTGAGTCATAGATCTGTACCAATGTGGGGTAAGAAGACGAGAAAGCGTGTAATGGCTAATGCGTCTGAATTGAATTGTGATCCATGAACTGTTTGTTTATCACCTGACCGGTGCCTTCCGTTGAGTCCTTGAGCAAGATGCGTCGTGATAGTCTCCTCACTCTATTCAGAGATTAAACAAGTACCCGTAAGGTAGCTTGTCATAACGGTCAAAACGCACGGCGTGCCCCCGCTGCAAGCTGTGAGAGTCAGATATCTATCTCTATGGTGCAAGTGATCGTTGCGCAGGGATAAAATCGGCCTTTGGCGGCATTCATTGGGTAAAATGCTATACAAAACCGAATTATGTCTATATAATTAAGGAGATGAAAGGGAGTTCAAAAGTAAGTCGATAATAAAGTACAATGTAAACGTGTGCGGTTTCTAACCCAGTTTAAACGAACGTAAATGTAAAAATTAAATCTCTGTTATGTAACACATATTACAATCCGTACACCCTGTATTTGTATTTAAAGGACATAACGTCTGAATGATGCTTCATTTTTTCCACGAAATAGTTCATTACTTTGTCGTTACGTAATCATTTCACCATTCCTTAATATAGCCACAAGCGTTTAAGATGTTAAATGTATTGATAAATGGGATTCTTTTAGTCACTTTAAATCAAGAGAACTCATTACTTGATGTTTCAGAACGATGGCTCACAACAAACTGGAAACTCTTCCTGCAGAGGTCTTCAGGAATCTTCATTCCCTGCAAACACTGTAAGTTGTTGTAAATCTGACAATCTATCATTTAAGATGGGTACCTGGAGGTCATAGCAGGGTTGCCCTAGTTTACTTTTAATATTTGCTTGAAGTGTTAAGTTCATTTCACATTCAAAAGTTTGGGAGACATAATACAATCATATCAGATGGACACTTCCGGTAAATGTAACTTCATCAAAATTCAATTGGCACAAACTATTTTCAGACAGGTGCATCTCATCCTCTGTATCTTGCGATTGTTAGTAGACATACAACGGGTTTCTATGCAACTTGAACCTTGAACTTTTATGCAACCCATAAGTAGGATGTATGTTATTAAGGAGTATTCACACTGTGTTTGTTCATTGTAATCTGAGTAGAAGAGAGCCCACGTGAAGCAATAAAAAGTGGTCTTAGGCGATGAGGCTTCTAATATGATAAAACCTCAGTAAAATAAAAGAAAGGTGATGTTTGAAACACAGGTTTTTTTACCGGATTATTTCAACATGAAGACGGAGAAATTAATGAATCTCTTCAGATTTTTGCACAGTAACTGCATTCATCAACCTCATGAAGAAACCTTTAAACACCTTCCAAGCTCAGGAATGTAAAAGTATGAAATTCAGAAATCATGGTAAAGACAGGTTTATCCAATGTCGACGAAGGTTCTGAAAGAGCGAAAAACACTTCACCTTAGAGCCCTCTTCAAGACCCTTCGTGAGGCTCACTTGTACACGCACTCCAGTTGTTGTTTGGGGTCCGCAGCCCTACTTGGCATTATGCGGATCTAAAAAGTGAAAAATTTTAGGGCACGATTTTTGGAGTGATAGTGTCAATTAGGTTTAATTTAAGAGTAACACCTTCTGCTCCTGTAGTTTGCTTTTTACGTAAGTAGAAACGGGCACGATGAAACAAAGGAGAACTTAAACCCGACCGGACAAAAATACAAAGGTGAACTATTTACAGAATTGTCCACATTGCGCTAGCAAACAAAATTTCTGCGATAACTATGTACAAAACCATCCTGATCCTGATCCTGTCCGATCCGGTTTGAGTTTTTGTTTTTTGTTTGTATGTGCCGTTTCGATACACTTAAAAAGCACAAAACCACC
Organism: Holothuria leucospilota; assembly: GCA_029531755.1. NCBI lineage: Eukaryota > Metazoa > Echinodermata > Holothuroidea > Aspidochirotida > Holothuriidae > Holothuria > Holothuria leucospilota. The sequence goes on along the minus strand of CM055961.1, from coordinate 72,169,364 downwards.
CCGAACCCAGGCCAGTTACATAGTACTTCTGCTCCTGTAGTATCTTCCTTTATGCCTATGCTCGTCCAGTGATCAGATGACCAAGCTACCATGGAGTATACGGGGGGGGGGGGGGGTTTAAGTGCATCGAAACGGCACATACAAACAAAAAACAAAACTCAAACCGGATCGGACAGGAACATAAAGGCAAAACATAAAGGAGTATACGGGTATTTGCTAAATTGTGGGAATTGAAGGGAAGTACTTGACTTTCTGGAAATGGCACTGGACACGAACTACACAGACTAAATACAGTTTGACTATGTCTATTTTATAAAAGCCTAACGTGAACCATCGACTGTTCCATTTGATGATACAGGTAGCTTTTTGATGGATGGGAAGCGAGACTGATGGTACGCAAGAGTAAATTGAATAATACTCTTGAGATATTAACCCCTTTCACCTTGCAGAGCTTTGACAGTGGTTAAGTTAATCTTCAAAAACAACCTCAAGTCTATTCGGTTCCATGTTGACACCTCAGAGTCTGATCCTCGGTTTCTAACCACATCTAAAACATACATGGGGAAAAGTGCATCGACCCAACTAGAGATAGGCCTTTAACGATGTCGACCGGTAGCCTATGAATACTTTCTTTAAATATGTTACATTATCCAATATTTTTTCTAGACTACAGGAGGCAGAGCCCCAAGTAAGAAGATGCAGTAACACTAATTGTAACACTGATGCGTCATCATAAGGAAACAGTGGCGTCTGAGGTAGAGGGGCGCTTTGTAGAGAACCTTATATAACACCATTCCGTGAGAGAACTTATTTTGCGAAATATGTGTATTCTTGCCTGACATACTATCGGAGTTTACTGCCTATATAGTTTCTTCAGACAACCTGACTTATGAAATTGCATAGTTTCATTGGTATGTCTGTTTAGCTATATGACACAAAGCTGTAGAAAAGACTGAAACAACAACTCTCCGCCACACAAATATTGCGTCGAAAAGTTTGTCCCTTGTTGAAGAATCTACCCTGATTGAGAACAAAAACTGGGATGCTTGTCTCTTGAGATCGTGAAGGGAGTGTAGGAGTATTTTATAACTGGTTCTTTGATCCAGAGGGACATTTTGCGTTATGCCCTCAGCTTAATAAGGGAACGCGACAAGTTCTCCTGTTCTCCATGATCGAATTTAGCACAGTTGGAATGAAGGTTAATAATCCATTCTGACATGTACTTGGAATTTGGTATTTTGAGGTCACTGCTTGACTCTTTCCAAGTTTTTTTTCTTCTGAGGGGGTGCTAGTTTACTTACGTAGCAGAATGTACGGCATATTCCTTGCTCAGTCATATCTGCCCAAGATAACGTTTTTGTTTTGTGTACCGGGTTGTTTTGTACATGGTGGTATGTTGTTATGCACCCTTACTCGAAATCCAGATATGGATCTTTTTAAGTGCATCGAAACGGCACGTACAAACAAAAAACGAAAAAACTCAAACCGGTCGGACAGGAACATAAACGCAAAACTATCCACACACCACCAAATCAAACGGAAAAGTATGTTCATTACAACAATAGAACCACACACACACTGACAACCCAATACCCCACAAACCAACCTCCCCCCGGCCACCCTAAACCAATATTACTACATACCGCCAACGAAAGACAACACCAGAACAAACCACCACCACCCAACAACAACCAAAAAAACCAAAACACCAGACCAAACAATCATCCCAAACTGCCCCAAAGGGGCCACGAGGGGTCCGGGGCGGGGTCCACCTGCCACGAGGGGTCCGGGGTGGAGTCAACTTGCTATATTTACAGTATGTACACTATATACACTATTTACACAAAAACAAAAAACTGAACAAAACTGGGCCAAAAATACAGGCGCACCTTGCCCAAGGGTGTCCCGGAGGCAGTTATGGATCTATATCTGCACGTATCTGGCTAAACACAGCCTTTATATGGCCATATCAAGCCAGATGTAGAGCCAGATATAGGTGCCTTGATACAGTATATCAAGTTTTATATGGCCATATCAAGCAAGATATAACTTCATGAAATGCCAGCCAAGACATGTTAATAAACTTTTATATGCCAGATATACAAATCAAGTTTTATATAGCCATATCAAGCCAAATATAACTTGATAAAAACCCTTGCCAGATAATCAAGGTTAATATGGCAATATCATGTCAGATATAACTTGATAAAAATTCATGTTAGATACGCAAATGAGTTGTTATTTATTTTTATTTTTGTTTTGATCTGGTTCTTGAATTATAATTGTTCCACATTGAGACATGTATTGGATACAGCGGCATCTACTTAGACATTCCAGTCATTTAGTTAGTACACTTTTCCTAATACTCCTGTATACTTAGCAAACTTATGCAAATTATTTGTTCATTTGGGCGGAGCCAGAACCTAAAACTTCATTTTCATGATTTAGGAAAGTTAAAAGTAAAATATTCACCAAGCAGCGGACAACATTTTCACCAGAGAGTCAAATATGTAACAAAGTATACAGGTATATATGGGAAGCACATAACACTGTGATCACATAAAATAGATTTTATTGCATTTTTCCGTTCACTGTTATGTTGGACGTGGACTTTCTATATTTAAGTCAATTCAACCTGATATTTTAAGTAAATTCTGATGGAACTCTTAAACTCTTTTGTCTACATTTTTTTAAATAGTAAGTTACCAGATATATTCAGTGATTACTTTCGGATGTGTCACGAAGTTAGTTCTTATCGAACTCTATCATCACATCTTTTTACTACACCTCTTTATAGACTTCAGTCCTCCCTCTACTGTGTTCGTTATGTTGCCCCTCATGTTTGGAATTCCCTTCCTCGCAATATAATCAATTGCCGGTATTCTTCCCTCTACAACTCCAAAAGCAAATTAAAACGTTATCTCTCGTCAAGTCTCCCGTTATAATGGCTCTAAGTCAAGATGATTTTCTCCCCTGTTGATGGCAGTGTTTTGTGTCTGTCATTGTTTCTCTTGTTATTGTTATTGTTTTTCTGTAAATTATTCAGTTGCACTTTCTATGTTTAACGGTATCCACTCTCATAAACTTTGCTAAGCTTCTTGTCGATAGCCCTCAGTCTTTTATTTCTGTATGTATGTATATTGGAAGCTGTTAATATCACATGAACGAAATAAATGTTGTTGAAACTGACAAAGTTGTTGCTGGGGCTCAATGTCTCCATTGATGAGAGTAATATTTGGTTTCGCCCCTTGGCTCTTCGCCAGAGAGTCGAGGGGACTTTTGAAAAAGGAGCCCAATGTCTCCGTGAGACCTGTGGACTAAAAGTCCATCTATGATTCATAACTGAAGCAGATATGGTCCAGACATGGACCGTGTCTGGCCCTGATAAGGCTGAGCCCTATTTTATTTTATAGGGAACAAATCTGGTCCACGTAAAATTTTATCTGGTCCAGATATGGTCTGAGCCAGATAAAAGTTTATCTGTTCGATATATGGCTTATACAAAGTTTTGGCTGATATCTGGGTGTGTCTGTCAATTTTGTTATCTGGCCAGATATGGTGCAGATATGGGTTAGATTGGGCTAGATATCAAATCCATATCCGTCCAACATACGGATTTTATATCTGTCCCCTAGGCTATGGGATAAATATGGTATATCTTTATATAAACCAGATATGGTACTGCTTTATATCCGATGAATATTAAATAGCTTTATATTCACCAGATATGGTTTTACTTTTTATAAAAGAATTACTTCATATGCTGTTCATATGGAATATCTTTATATAAAGCAGACATGGCATTGCATTAAATGGTCCATATCTGTTCCATATAAAGACTTGACCCAGATAACAGTTTATCTGGCCCATATATGGCTTAGATCTGGTTCTGGTTTAGATCTGGGTTATATCTGCCCATTGTTTTTTATCTGGCCAGATATAAATCCCACATCTGCATCAGATATGGGCCAGATATGAAATCCATATCTGGCCCATATATGGAATTTCATATCTGGCCCATATCTGGATTCCGAATAAGGGTAGTGCATTGCTGGGTGCGTGTATTTACAGTGACGAAGCTCGTAGCAACAATATACCCTTAAAATCCAACTTTTTGGTTAGGTGATTATACAGTTTGCAAACGTATCGTGTTGAAGGTGTGTTGGTTTATTACTTAAATCTCTGCAAGTAATCTTTCAATATGTAGAAACAAAGTCAAATGCCATTGCCGGTTGACATCACCTAACGATACGTTTGCAACTTTTTATCTACTCTCGCTCTTTCCACGGCTTCGTTAAGTGAAAAAGAATCATTCAATGGCTTAACGTTCTTTCCCACTTTTTGGAATGAGGCCCTCGACCTCAACCCCGATTCTCCCTCTGACCGTGTTTCAGGATATTTGATCGAGAGTTTACTGGGCACAAGCACAGGATAAGTGCGATCTGTCATCTATTTCAGAGTGCGATCTTTTGTAACCTGCCTAGTTTCTCCCATACCGCCAACCTACGTATGATGAACATCGAAATGAGCATACTGGTTACTCACAAATGCTAGACGCAGAGTTGTATAAAGGGGTGGGGACGGGTAGACAAGAACACCGTCGGGGAAGGCTGCTGTCTCAGAGAAATTCCAGCTTTGTACGGGACTTTTAATATGTACGATAAAGTAAGAAATTCGCCGACAATGACCAGCGGAACTGACGGATTTGTTAGTTTTGCTCTTAATGAGGGTAAATTCAGATTCATTAAAATAGACCGGGACATGCAGTCGAAATGACTTTAAAACTCGACTTTTGTGACCCACCTCGGGGGGGGGGGGGGAGGAATTTCACATGATGTAGAATTAGTATAGCAATGAAAGAATTCGAGCGATACCGCGTTCAATTGTTGCACATTAACGAGAACGGAACTGTTAATTAACGCTTATTGAGAAACGACTTAAACAAACAGCCGACAATTGACCTAGTACACGTACTGCTTACGCCAAATTTTACGTACAGTATATTGTACAGTTCTGTAGCCTAACAAACGATAATGGAACGGAGAAAAAGGAACGATCTTAATGGCTACCACTACGACAATATTGCATTACTTTCAGAAATCGGACATATTTTAAATGGATAAGGGCAAAATGTACCGTTTTCTCACAAATGGAGGAATAGTTGAAGGATAATATTGCCGTGAGATTAGCCTTAGACCTACGTGACAGGCCTGCAGTCTCCAAACAGCGGCTAACCTATTATTGTATAACAGTTGTGCTATACTCGAAACACGAGTTTTACGAATAATTCATCAACGCAGGGACATCGACTGGTGATCAAATGACCATTCTATATTCACGCCCCCGCGGGCCCTACCCCACCTGAAATAATTTGAATGTCCTAGCCCTGGGTGATAATTGTAACATTGGTTACAGACGTACAGTATATTTAGTGTAGACATAGGAATTCCAGCACTATTAAGGTAATGGCACTGTAGCTCCATATACTTTTGCCTTGGGCGACGATTGTAACATTGGTTAACGACGTACATCATATTCAGTGTAGACATCGGAATTCCAGCACTATTTAGATAATGGCACTGTAGCTCCATATACTGTTGTCCAGATTGAATCTTGGAATTTGTATTCGTCCTCCTGTAATGCCGACCCCTGCCCATAATGGATACGGCATGTGAATAAGATCAGACTAGCCTACTGAATGCAATATGAGAGAGAGGGGGGGAGATAGGCATCTATAGGTAAGCTACAATACCGTCCAAGAATCAAGCTGCAATGGAATACCCTGCCCCAGGTTTGCAATGTATTATTTAACCCCCCTCCCCCAATCATGTATAACAAACCTCTCTATCTGGCCTGCCACAAGCCTGGGCTTTACACTGACTCAAGACACTTTGTTGAATGTGGACCTACTGTAGGCCAATATCTCTTCAAGTAAATGTTTCCAAGTTCCAAATACATCATGCCAAATGGAAGGTACATTCTTTTTTCTCATTTTTTATATTTTCTTGCTTATGTTCCTTGAATTGTTTTTTACCATTAAACAATATCTACATTTATGCAGCTATAACTTACCTGAAATGATTTGTAACCAGGCTGTATGTGCTATGCCTAAATTACAAACTGTTCCCATGGCCTACCTGTGATGATCGTTGCCAATGTGATCTCTCTGCCTTAGATGCGAACAATGTCCAACTACATATGACATGTACAAAAGTCTTTTCACTTGTCCTTGTTGTCCAGTGATTGCCCTTCTTTTTGCAATTTCTCTTCTTTTTGCAATTTCATCTCTTTGGGATCTTCCTTCAATTATTCTTCACCGGGTGACAATAACTTAAAATATCTGGGGTTTCGTATCATTTGAGGGGTTTTTATACCACAATAATTGGGTTACAAAAAAAAGACAGAGCTCAACAAGCACAATGAAATTGAAATGAAAACATCTAATTTCAGTCTTCAGTGAATTGTATACTAAGATTTTACACAGTTGTCTGAATCATGAAAGATATTACACCTGACCACCACTATTATTTTAAAATTCAAACTCATTTTTACTATAAGTGACTAAGTGCATATTTCTTTCAAAATGATATAGACAAAACTCTAGCTTCTTACTATACAGTTAATTGATGGTTGGAAGCATCCCTCCCCAGTCACTTTTTTGCACAGGGTTCTTGTTGAAGACCTATCTTCTTGATCCTTTTTCAAGTACATTGACTAAATCTCTCTCTTGGAATAATTGGAAGAGTTCTTGTTTCGAAAATGCTCCATCTGTAACATTGCTTTGCTGAGAGACATGTGTATTACCATGGTTCACAATTAAATTCACTGTCTGCCTTGCTAACACCATTAAATGCACCAACTTCTTGTACAGTGCTAATGTTTACGATGATTCTGAAGTCTCTTTTCAGAATATGCATTATACAATAAATCATTTTTTAAGTTGGTAAATTCCTTTAATTACTGCTACGTAAATCCATGCAAAATTGGAATCATGATAAGGTTTTCAAATCAAACATTCTACACTCAACCCATTCTGCCACTTTGGTGTAAAATGTCAATCTGTTGTGGTGCCTGCCATTTCTGGCAAAGAAAGGTGGTCAAGTTTACTATTTTCTGCTGTGTTTCCAACCTTTCAGAGTCTGCAAAAAATAGAAATGGAAAAAGTAACATTACATGTTAACATGGCATTTAGAAAATTATCTCAATTCAGACTTGAAGCAAACATCCCATCTAAGGGATTTGACAGAAAAAAAGCATAATACATACCATAGCATTACGATAACACACTTTTCTCAGCGGACAAACAAAACAAAATACTAGGAACTGATTGTGCATTTACGTAGTCTTGCACTCTTTTGGCAAATTCCTGTGCAGACCTTCACTTCATTTATCAGCCAGTGCAACTGCTCTCCTTAATTTTAACAAAGTAGCCACAGGAAAGCAGGAAATCACTCTCTTAAAAATCATGGTCAATTGACGCAGGGTTCTACCTAGGAATTAATTTAAAACGGCACTTAACACGTTTGGCCTTCAACATTACCACAATCACCATAGAAAAATGGTATAAAGGCTTGATGGTTTTGATTTTGGTTGCCTTTTATAATTATGGGCTAGAAATTCAAACTGGGGGCTCAACTTTCAACCAGGTTCAAAGTGAAAATGTGAAATTCAAACAAGGTGCAAGACTCTGTTTAAATAGCCTGTCTATAACCCTGTTGACGCCTAAATAATGTGGGCCTTGGAAGTAGCTGCGATTGACAAATACAATGTTATCTTTTTTGAACCTGCAGCAAGGAAGCTTTTCACAGAATTATGCAATGTAGGATATGTCTTGAACCATAGGAACAAGAAGTTTGTAGCGTTTGGACAGTCCATTGTTACAACACTGAGGTACACCAGGTATAAGTTACCCCTAACGAGTAACGTTTGGTAGGCCCTGTTGTGTTCGCATATAAAAAAGGCTAGGGGCCTATACTGTAGGCCTATTGCTTGCGTATAATCTGACGACTTAACTTACCTTCGTTTTATCTGCTCGCTAAAACGGTCCTTCCTTAACTCTTTGAAATAATAGTTTCTCTTCCTATGCCATCCTCTGAGACGATCGCTGGCTCTCTGTATCGTAAGAGTAATCTAAGTTGTGATATAAATTTTACCTCATGGGTTAGGCCCAACACTAGGTCTGAATCTGATAATATTATATAGTTTATAGGCTACACAGGTAAAAAGTTTCTTTAAAGCGTATCGCAATGTTTGCAAAAGAATTTGAACAACTTCCTTGAGATTTAACGAAGGTGACCAGTTACTTCTTGGTAAAAATGAACCTACTAGAGATCATTCAAACCTTTATTGAAATATTCCGATATCTGAAGGAATGCCAAGAAGAAAATCTTTTCACTCGGATTTCTTGTAGTACGTACGTGATTTTGGTTGTCAATACAATGTTTACATTGGAGCTAAACGTACGTGCGCTGTGATTGGTCAAAAAAGTGCAACATATCGAAGCCTTATCAGACGACAAATCTGATTGGTTGAAAAAGATTATTTTAGAAGCCTAAAAATGGCCTTATTTCCTCGTTTTTCTCGTTAATATGCACTTTCTGCACGCGGGATTGCTCAGTTTTGTCTATAATATTAACTAAGAAAACACTCTGTAGTAAAACTGGGTGTCCCCCTGAGGTGGGTTACAAAACAAGTGAAGAAAGGCCATACCCCATAGTCTAAAAGTCCAAAATGTTTAACCTGTCATTGATGGGAACGAAAATATTCTCGGCGGATGACGCGCTCCCCTAGCCAAAAATTCCGTATCACCCATCCTTTGGGCAACCAGTCACCTTTATCTTGGTTTTGAGTTGTTCCGACCTCACTCCTTTAACCTTTGAAGATGTGTTTGGATCCTGGTCGGGAAATCCTTCGTTTCCGCACCCCTAATTGTAGACAAAAATTTATGCCTTAAATTGTAATATCCTGTAATCTTGTGCGTCTGGAAAGCCAAACTCTCTGTCCTCAGCCTAAACCATGGCAGGGTTGAGGTCGGGTTGTTCTTGTAAGGCGCTGTAAAAGTGCACATTTTCTTCTAAAGGAACCGCTTCCTATGAGCAGTTCGTGCCCCTGAGGCTCTGCCACTGATTTCCATAGATACAGCCTAGAGACTTTTTAAAGGTCGTGTGACATGAAAATAACACAGTTGGATATTTGATGTAAAAAGCATTAAAAATCCAGAAAATAGCCACAATTCCCATTAAAATCCATCAAATATTGACCATTTTACAGGGAAATTTCTATTTCACACTTGTATCATGAATAAACATGAGCTAAATATGCAAATATGTGACATCCAAAGAGGGACATACCATATATGGCACATTTTAGGCTTTGTTTTTTCAACCTTAATTTCAAGGACACTGGTAGCATTTTTATTCCTTGAGCGGTTTATTATAAAAGTTAAAATTTTTTCCTTGAAAAATATTGATATCACTCACCAAACTGTAATCTGTATGATCAGTAATTAAGAGATAATTTATATAGGGTTAACAAAAGAAATATTCACACTGTACAACACTCCACATCATTATTTTTGCATAGGCAATTAGTTTCTTCATAAACCATCAAACTTTGAAGACGTATATTTTGAGAACAGTAAAAGATATTGAAATAATTCCAACGGATCTTTGATTGGAGGACTTAATTCTTTAACTGACAAGTGAAAAAAGCACGTTTTGGTGGCATGTCACACAACCTTTAAATATGATTTGGTTGTCGAGTATCCTCTCGCTAAGCCTTAGATCCCCCCCCCCCCCCCTGCGGCCCTCGACCTCAACCCAAGCTATTTATTTGGTTAGTAGGACGCTCCGAACGTTTGGGAACCACTCACTTAAACTATCAACATTTTCAAGGACACTGTAAAGCTGAAGTTACCAAAAACTGCCTTTCAGTGTTCATTTTTAAGATGAGAGAGTAGTTCATCTTTAAAAATCGTATGCATTTATTAAGTTACCTCCGCAAATTGTCACAATATGATTGGTTTTAAATCTCTTTGTAGAGATCTATCCAACAACATCATCGGGTACCTTGATGACTACACATTTAGAAATCTTTTGAGCTTGAAGCAGTTGTAAGTATAAGGCTCGTTTGACTTTAGAATCTTTCATCCTAATAAGTTTGTGTATATTCAAACTTGAAACGATTGGAACTTATGAGGTAGCCGTATGATGTAAATATAATTTTGTTTTATTGGTTTGTTCATTCTAGAGCGAAAAAGTGAACGCTCTCTTTGCAATATCCAAACGTGGTAGACACAATATTTTGGTAGGACGGTAACATTTGTTCGATAGTTGACTTGTAGATCATTAGCATTATGAGGTGTAGCGGACAGGTTTCACGTATATTAAGCTTTTACCCATAGATATGTACCAATGTGGGGTAAGAAGACCAGTACGCGTACTGGTCTAATGGCTTATGCGTCGCAAATTGTGATCCAAAAATTGCTAGTGCCATATACGTCGGACTGATGCGTTGTGTCTTTGCATAAGATGATTCATCTCAATTGCCCCACTCTGGACACTGATAAAATGAGTTCCCAATAGGTAGTATCTTATGATGACGCACGGTGTACCCCTACTGGAAGCTGAGAATTATTTCTTAGAATAGTTATCGTTGCCCAGGGGTAACATTTTCAAAGCGCTACGAGCACACTTGAAGATGTAGAGTGCTTTAGAAAACCAAATTTTTACTATATTATTAAGAGGACCACGGGAAGGTAAATTAAAGTGCACTTAAAACGTGTTTGTATCTAAGACAATTTGACAGAAACCTCAATAAAAGAGGAAAGCGTTGTTCTATAAAATATGTTAAATCCGTACAGAATGTTTACGTGAAGGACCAAATATCTGCACATTATTTCACACATCCAGGAAAGCCTTCACCATTCTGTCGCTACCTAATCATTCAAAAATCTCGAATATTGTTTTTGTAACAAGTGAGACGACTGTTACTCATTCCATGACATTTCAGAGGGTTGAGTGGCAACAAACTGGAAACACTTCCTGCAGAGGGCTTCAGGAATCTCCATTCCCTGGGAACACTGTAAGTTATTATAAATGTGCCAATCTGCCATTTCAGACGGGTTTCTGAAGGTCAAAGCAGGGTAGCCATGTTGATGTTTAATATTTCCTTGAAGGGTTAATATCACACACGGAGCTTTGACAGATATAATATTACTGCATTTTCAATCAAAATGACAGAAACTTTCCAGATAATATTATTTGATTAATGATAAAAAGTCGGGTTGTCTCAAGGACAAAGACATGAGATATTCTCTGCAGACTTTTGAAAGATAACTACATTCACCCTCTGTATGAAAAGATCTTTTAAATCTTTCAAGCTTAGAAATCTTCAGTTAATGCAGTCATGTAACTTGCAAGGAGTGAACCACTTCAAAGTTCTTCTGTTTGGCAGCAAAGTATATATTATAACCTGCACGTAGTCATCTTGTAGCCAAAATTGCTATTTTGAAACGTTCTTACAAGTCTGAAAGGACTGTCAGGATTTTCAAGGACACTGAAAAGCTAAGGTACCGAAAACTGTTTTTAAATGTTTATCCTATACATCTCATCCCTGTTCATCGATGGGAAAAGTATCGTTGAGCAGGGACTAAATATGCAAAGCGTTTTCAGGGCATTTGATGGTATGAAGTAGTATATAAAACAAATTATGTCTATAGACCTTTTGCATATGATGTAACAGAGCAGAAAGAGCTCTCCCCTTTGGAGGAAAAGCGCGTATAATTGCAAGTTACACTAACAAATGCAGACAGCTGATTTGTCAACCAATCGGGTCCGCGCGAAAGTCTACTACACGCGCCTGCGACATCTACGCCGTTCGTGCACGTGTGCGTCATTGTTTTCCTCTAAACTGACGTCGCGTTGCATAGTCTATTTTATTACACAGACGACAGAGAGGTAAACATAAGTAGGATTTAATTAAAGTTCAGTCTAAACGTTTTTGTTTTCTAAGTCAGTATGACTGACATTTGCGTGCAAGAAAGAACCTCATGCTATAAAAATATTACATCCGTTCAGGATGTATCTGAAAATGACATAACGTAATCAACTTATTTTCATTTATGCAGGAAAGAGCTCATCATGTCTTCGTTAAGTAATAATTCAACTATTTGGCATATAGTCTAGCCCTACTAGGGCAACGAAGGTATTGGTAATCAAGACATCATTAGCTAAAAGTAACAGTTTTCGTTCCATAACGTTTCAGGGAGCTGATGGGCAACAAACTGGCAACTCTCCCTGAAGCGGTTTTTAGGAATCTCCATTCCCTGCAAATACTGTAAGTAGTATACATCTGGCAATAAACCATTGAAAAAAATTCATGGTCACAGAGGGGTGTGAAATGATCAAATTTTATATTTCCTTGAACTGTTAACTTCATGTTATATCTGGCATTTTCGGAGACACTTCAATCGTTTATGTTTGAATCATTTCCATAACAAAGAAATGAAAATGTTCTCAAGACTTTGTCAGAGTAACAACATTCACCACCTTTATTAAGATACCTATAACATTGGGGCTTAGAAAATCTTAAATTATAATGAAAGTTAAATAAGTAGATATATAGGAAGCGAACTATTTTGATGATTTGTTTTATCTATCAAAAGCGGCAATGGTGGACATTTTGTGCTATATCATCCAGTTCAAAAAGAGGAGGCTACTTGTTCACCTGTCCCCCTGGATCGATGCCAACGATAGCGTAGGAATGTACTATCATTTATGCAGGAAAGAGCTAGTCATTTCATCGTTAAGTAATCGCATTGGTCATTCTCGCTTATATCCTCACACTTATAGGGTAACGCAGGTTCTGATAATTAAGTGTTATTTACAAATTACATGTACAACATTCCAGGTAGTTAATGACAAAAAAACTGGAAACTCTCCACACAGAACCCTTCAGAGTGGCTGATCTTCATGTTTAATATTTCGTTGAAGTATCAGTTCCACTTAAAATCTAAAATTTTAGGAGACATAACTTTATTGAATGTTAAATCAAAATGAAACTTACCTGAATATATTACTTCATCAATCATAATGATCAAGTGATTTCAAAGACAAAGGCATGTAATTTTCTCTTATGACTTTTGCAGAATAACTAAGTTTACCACCTTCATAACGGTACTATTCAACATCTTTCAGAAAAAGAATATCTTTAAGTATTGAAATCATTCAACACAAAGACTTTCTATTTCGTTACAAAGTATATTATGGACCTGCTCAATTTCGGTTTGGAAAAGCATTCAGTGTCCTATTATTACTAAATATTACTGGAAAGCAACACAGTGATTTCCTACTGGAATTTCTATCTTGAAAGGTTCTTACTAAACTAAAAGGGTTGTGTAGTCATCCATGATTAGGACTATCCATTAGAAAATGGGACGATTTTGAAAGATTTGGGACGACAATTCTTCGTCTTACAATTTCGTTCTACGCCTTTTGGACGATTTTGGTAGGACAAAATGTTGTTTATGGAAGATTGCTCTAGGTTAAGAAGAAAAAAATGTTGCATTACGCAATCGGCCAAATTTTATACTTTAAAAGGGGGATTTACTACCTCAATTATTACCGCCTAATGCTGAGAGAAGAATTAAGTTGTTTCTTTCAGAGCCCAAAAACTTTGCAGGTTATTATGGTTCCTGTTCTACAATAGAATAGTCCATTCGGCAGTACTGGAATGTGTAACTGTATTTGACAATTTTTAATGGACGGACGGTTTTGAAAGATGTTGGACGAAATTGTCCAGAAACAGTAATTTGTCGTCACATCTTTTACTTGGTACTACTTTATCTCAAAATATCAACATTTTCAAGAATACTGTTAACTAAAGTGGCCGAAAACTACCTTTGATTGTTCTTCTTGAGATGTGTGAAAGTAGTTGATCTTAATAATTCATGTGAATTTGTTGAGTCACTTTATGTAACTGCCACAATGTGATTAGTATAAAATCTCTTTGCAGAAATCTAGCCAACAACACAATCCTTCACCTTGAAGATGACACGTTTCGAAATCTTTCACGTTTGAAGAAGTTGTAAGTACGGGTCTTCTTTGATTTGACAAACTCTTATCCTAATGAGATTGGGCGTATTCCTTTCTTCAAACAATTGCATTTTAGGCATTTACGTTTCATGTAACTATTATTTTCTTAAGTATTAGATGAATCATTCATGGGCTCCCTTCGTAATATTCAAGTTCATGCCTTTAGCACATTGTCATGATTTAACGGTATCATGGTTGTTCTATAGTTGACATGATGAGCATTATGAGGTGTGAGCGACATTTATGCCGTTTGGTAATCTGCTAACCATAAATATGTACCAATGTGGGTTAAAAAAACAAGATTGCGTACTAACCTAATGGCTAAGGCGTCGGAATCGTGTTCCAAGAACTCTTTGTTCAATACCACTGACTACTTTAATTAATTTCGACGTGTTTTGGAATTCCCTGTCGGCTTATTAAATAACATGGGCATAATTCGTGTTTTTATAGCACCCTACCCTTCGGCAAGATGCTTTATGTCAATTGCCGCATTCTATCCAGAGGTTAAATGAGTACCCTTAAGGTAACTTGTTATGACGCGCGGCATACGCCTGCTAAAACTGTAAGAGTTATCTATCTCTATGGGGCAAGGTATCGTTACGCAAGTGTGAAATTTGCCTTTAAAGCAATCATTGGGCAGAGTGCTAAACAAACGCGAATTATGTCCATCTTATTCAGACGACGGGGAATTCAAAAATACTTCAGAATTAATTAAAGTACTGTTGAAACGTTTTTCGTTCCTACGTTAGTTTGACTGAAACCTAAATATAAAAGTTAAAACTCTGTGCAGTAAAAGATCTAACAATTCGTACACCCTGTACTTGTTTGTAAAGGACTTAATGTCTGAATGAAAAGTTCCATTTATCCAGTAAATACTTCATCACTTTGTCATAAGTATTTATTTAATCATTCCCGAATAAAACCAAGAGTGCTTGAGATTACACAGGTACTGTTAATTAAGATCTCTTTCAGTCACATAACACCAAGAGAACTCATTCCTTGACGTTTCAGATACATGTCTGACAACAACCTAAGAACTCTCCCTGCAGGAGTCTTCAAGAATCTCCATTTTCTGCAAAAACTGTAAGTAGTTGTAAAACTGACAATGTATCATTTAAGACGGCTTTTAAACGTCATAGCAGGATGACCGATGAAATGGTCTAATATTTCCTTGAAATCTTACTTTCATGTCATATTGGGAATTTGGGGCCATAGTTAGTCGAGACAGTAACTTCAGTCGCCACCTTGGATTTCCGACGAACATAGGTAAGCCGGTATAAATGCATGGCAGAGATTATCTCAATGTTAGCAGCTGATTGGGTTGTACTGTTTTCAGCAGGATATTTCCAAACAGTAGAAATCTAACCTGCCACTGTCTGATGGCAGTTAAGAATGGTAAAGTATGTCTGTCGATAAAGTATCGAGTATAATACAGACTGCCTTAACATTGTGACTGTAGATGGTTTGTCAATGGGAAAAGTGATGGTGAAAAGTGCTATATACAGCAAACTGTTATTCTTTATTACTACACAGAAGACAGGGAGGTAAACATAAGTTAAAATTAATTAAAGTGCAGTTTTAATGGTTTTGCTTCCAAAGTCTCTGTGACTGAATCTTCAGTATAAGAACAACACCTCTGTACTATATAAAAATTTACAATTCGTTCAGGATGTATTTGGCACGACATAACTTTATCAATTTAGTTTCATTTATGCAGGAAACAGTTCATCATTTCTTCGTTAAGTAATACTTTAAGTATTTTGCATATAGCCTCACCCTAATAGGGTAGCAAAGGTATTGACATCATTAATTAAAAATAACACCTACAGGGTTCGTTCAGTGAAGGTTCAGGGAGTTGGTTGGCAACAAACTGGAAACTCTCCCTACAGAAGTCTTCGGGAATCTCCATTCCTTGCAAATACTGTAATTTGTTATAAATTATTATTATTGTTTATTTGTTTATTTCTTTTTTCCACTGCACATTGGAAATACTGAGTAGCATACAATAATAAATAACACAATGAATTCGACGGAACATGAAAAGTAATAAAGCACATTTTTATCCCGTCTCCTTACATGCTATGTATGGTGACATAATAAAGCGTAAACCGTAAAGCGGGGATACTTGAGACACCTGGGTAACTTGAGAAATATTCTACTTCGAAAGATTCATTAGCCAATGACCGTTGTTCTATTCTATTTTACTTTGTTGATGTTGTTTTTGTTCAAGGATAATTTTTTTTTTCACAATGCATATCTCAAATTGTGGAGGTATTTTTATATTAATAAGAGGCATTTTTAACGAATCTTGCTTCATTACATGTAGAAGCGACTATTGCAAGGCTCTGGCAGCTACTTGACTGCGCCTGTACCAGTAGACTCAGTATGGTGTCTCTATTAAATGATGGGTCTATGTTTAGTCAACAGAGTTCCATCCTAGCTCTTGCGTATTTGTAGCCTTTCACAAAAACTGTTCAGGGTCTTTTAAGGTATGCTAGAGACAACTAGAAAAATATTTCCCAACTCCTCTAATGGAAATTTTGAGTTTGTCTCAAGTATCCCCAACCTCTGGATAACTTGAGACGGTTTTAAGTAAAGATATGTGCAAAGAGTACAAAAAAAAAAAAAAATGTCCAAAAAATTCTTACCACAAATCTCTATATCATATGTAAAAATGACCCAGGTTAAGCCTGCAAGTTTTGTGCTTGAGAAAATATACTCCCGAGGGTGTTGCAAGTTTTCCTACTTTTCCGTACTCCACCTAAGATTAAGTGTGTAAGTGCTTGTTTGCCGTGAGTGTGTTGCTGTGAACAAAATGTGTGTCGCAAACTCCCCCCCCCCCCCCCAAAAAAAAATACAGTAAGTCCGATCAAGGTCAAACTTTGTGGGCAGGTAGCTTACCATGTATACTTGTGCATGTATAATTGTGACGTCATAGATCAAAGGCCAAATTGTTTCAAATTACGGTTTTTGACGTTATTTGCCTAGGAGACTGTTGGAAAAAGTACTAAAATCACATGATATGCTAGGACTGATGAGATAATTTTCAAAATTGGTTTCTATGAGTGGGGTCAAAAGTGAAAATGTGGGTCAAAGGTCACATTTGTCTCAATTTAGCGAAAAAGTGTGTAGGAAACTCCTCCTAAACCGTAAGTACAATCAAGTGCAAACTTTTGGATAGGTACCTGGCTATGTAAACTTGGACATGCGTAATTAATAACGTCATATGTCAAAGGCAACATTTGATAAAACTTGGACTTTTTGCCATTATTTACCCATTAGCATGTCAAAAAAAAATAATAAAACAGCATGATATACTAGGGCTGATGAGATAAGTTTTAAGACAGTGCTTTTTGGGTGCTAAGGATGGGGTCAAGGGTCAAATGGTAGGTCAATCGTTCTTTCGATGAAACTTTAAACGGACAAGATGAGATCTGCAGCTGCATGGAATGCCCTCTTGTTCAGTTTGTAGATAATACCCACGTTCTGTGATATTGCACTGGCTAACTTATTCATATGATATTTACAGCTCAGGTTGATGTCAATATCATAAAGTCTGTTTTACTTGCATTTAATGATCACAGTTCGTTTGCTCTAAACTAAATGGAAATATTTTTGAATAGCGACAGTGGACTCGGAATGATTGAAAAAAAAAAAAGATCCGTGTCGTCTGCAAAAAAGAGTACAGGATAATTAATTGGAGGTAGAAATGATATCATTTATGTACAAAATAAGCAATAGCGGTCCTTAGATTGATCCCTGTGGTACTCCACAAGAAATATAAAAACGATCCAAGTTAACTCAGTTCAAGGAAACTTATTACCCCCTGCGGGTTCGGGGATGTAGAATTGGCCCGCTGCTTTCTCAGCATGTCGTAAGAGGCAACTAACAGGGACAACTCGTTTGCCGTGAGTTGCGACCCGTGTCGGTGGAGGAGAGGGTCCTGGTGGTTGAGCAAAGGCTATGATTGCGGTCTGGTCCTGGCAACACACCACTTCGGCCTCAAATTCACCTAGTCGGGGGGTTGAATAGGCCTGGTTCAACCAATCGGCTGGTGGCGTCTAGCCCTGAGATTTCACTTACCTGCCTTATAACCATTTGCATAAATACCTTAGCACTAACTTCCCATGTTCTCGTCACCAGGCGGACTTTGCCCGTGTGTACCAGAGAAGTGGTTTTCTCAGAAGGCGGCTGCTTAATCAGGTCAATCAGGGTTATTGATTCATTAATGGCCTTGAGTATCTCACTGGTGTATCCCTGGCATCGGTTTGTGATGGTTTTTTTCCACTTACCTTTGATGTCAGCTTGTTGGGTTCCATGGTGGTTGGGGAGCACCGGTGATGGATTTTTTCCCTTTTTACTATGGATTCCTCAAACTTCGGAAAACTTGCTACTCTGGGTCCAGCTCCGACCCAGAAGCCACTCCTAACTGGCCTAGGTTTCTTGTCGTCTTCAGTAGTGGTGACGACAAGACCCTTTCAAACCTGTCACCTTTTGCAGTACAAAAGATATTGAGGGTGTTGTGGGCACCCCAAAATCTATCAAGAGGCTGCGCTCCGGGGATCTCCTTGTTGAGGTCAGCCGCAACACCCAAGCAGACAACCTCCTGAAAACCAAATCATTTGTTGACGTGCCTGTTCGTGTGACCCCTCACAGGTCACTTAATACCTCGAAAGGTGTCATTAGATGTCTGGATATCAAAACTGCTCTGATGAGGAGATTCTTGATAACCCGGCATCTCAACATGTCAGCCACCTCCATAGAATTTCAGTGGTAAGGGAGGGTGTAAGGAAGCCCACCGGCACTTTATCCTCACCTTCAATACCCCCAAATCCCCGAAAACACTGAAAATTGGCTACATGCAGGTCAGGGTTGAGATTTACATCCCCAACCCTGTCCGCTGCTTTAATTGCCAACGGTACGGCCACTTCAAGTCGAATTGCAGTAGACCAGCTACCTGCGAGAAATGTGGCCAGGAGGGGCATTCTGGTGATACCTGTGAGGGTCCACCTCGCTGTGTGAATTGCCAAGGCAGTCATCCTGCAAACAGCAAAACATGTCAGAGATGAGTAGAGGAGAAACAAGTACAAAAAATAAAGGCCTCGAACAACATCACATACATAGAGACACATTTAGATCGCAGGAATCGCAGCTCAAGAGCTATGCTGGAGCTGTGAAAACTGCAAAAGTCTCTGCTGCCACCCAAACAGATGTCACCTGGCCAAGGGGCAGCAGCTTTCCGAAACCCATCTCTTACACGTTCCCAAAACCATCAAAGCAGTCTACAGTAACCAAGACAATACATACGATGACAGCACCGACAAATATAACACAATCAAAACCTCCACAACAGAAACCTAAACCACCACCGAAACCAACGACCATAAAACAACGGCAAAAAAAAGGCAGAATTAACAACAGCAAAAAACACACCAAGGTTGAAAATACAGACAAAACAGAGCAAAGGGTCGGATGACCCTATTCAAGTTTACGATAAGTTTGAAGCGTTAGAGGGAAGAGAGGGAGGAGAGGAGCTGATGGAGCTCAGTGGCCAGAACCTTCGGTCTGGGTCAGGGGGCTCCGCCAGTTCTAAGAAGCCGCAGATTTCCAAAGGATGACCCTGGGGAAAGCTGCGGCTATAATCCAATGGAATTGGAGAGGACTTAGACTTTCCTTCGGGACACAGACCACCTCACGTTCAAAGGGTATGACATGTATAACAAAACTGTTGCATGACCCATAGATAACAGAGCAATCGGGGGACCAACCATCTTAGTTAACAAAACAGTTTCGCTCTCCACCATCCATCTGAACACTAACTTGCAAGCTGTGGCTATTCGAGCTACACTTCACCGCACCGTCACTGTGTGTTCGGTGTACATCCCACCAAGATATAGCCTAAAACGAGATGATATGGACATGCTAGTTAACCAGCTGCCCACCCCATTTCTACTTCTGGGGGATTTCATTGCACACAGTGACATGTGGGGATGTGCCAACACTAACCAGATTTCGGTGGTTTGTGTTGTTGGTGTTCCGTTTTTTGGTTGTTGGCCATATGTAAGTGATCCTTTCGCCGGTCTGGCCGTGTCCGTTTTTAGCACGTAAAAAGCATCATTGAATCTGTTCTTCCTGCTTCGGATCTATGCCTTTTGAATGATGGGTCATCTACCTACATTCACCCGGCCTCTGGATCTCGTTCAGCAATTGATCTCTCAATCTGCTCTCCAGCAGTTCTGATGGACCTCCAGTGGAGAGTCAACGATGACCAATGTGGAAGCGACCACTATCCCCTTTTAATCGATATCGTCTGCCCAATTCCCGAAGAGAGAGTCCCCAGGTGGCAGCTTCAAAAAGCTGACTGGTCTGAATTTACCAATTTTTGCCTCAACACGATCGTCAAGGACGCCTTTGACGGTGTACAAGACCAGATCCACCACTTCACACGTCTTTTGGTCGAATATTGCTACTAAAACTATTCCTAAGTCCTCTGCAAATCCACGTAGTAAACGCAAGCCGTGGTTTGACAAGGATTGTGAAGAAGCGGTCAAAGATCGCAAAAAGGCCCTTAATATCTTTAAGAGGCACACAAATAATGTTAATCTAAGAAATTACCTTAATGCCCGTGTCACAGCACGGCGCATCATTAAAGCCAGCAAGCGGGAGTCATGGAAACAGTATATTTCTAAACTTAACTCCAATACCCCAGTCAAGAAAGCATGGGATATGGTTAGAAAAATCAGTGGAAAGCAGGTCAGTTCATCCGTGTCACACATTACCAAATCAGACGGTAGCAAATGCACAGAAACAACAGATATTGCCGATCTGCTTGCAGATGAGTTTGAATCCAACTCCTCAAGTAGTCACTATTCTCAGACCTTCCAAACATTCCTATATACCGTTGAAAAACAGAAAGTGAACTTCACCTCGGATAACTCTGAGGACTACAACAGCGTCTTTAACATCACGGAACTTCGTATTGCTCTCTAAAGAAGCAATGACACTGCCACTGGCCCAGATGAAGTTCATAATCAGTTCCTCAAACATCTTCCAGATAACTCCTTACTAATGTTGTTAGATGTTTTCAACGGTATATGGGAAAATGGCAACTTTCCAGCTGCTTGGCGGGAAGCCACCATCATTCCCATTGCTAAGCCGGGTAAGGACCCGACAAATGCTACAAACTACCGTCCTATTTCCCTCACTAGTTGCCTGTGCAAGACGTTTGAACGAATGATTAATGCCCGTCTGGTTTGGTTCCTCGAGACCAACAATCTCATAACTAGTTCACAAAGTGGCTTCAGACGTGGCCGCAGTACCACTGACCAACTCATGCGCCTAGAATCAACAGTTCGCGACGGATTTGTACGCGGACACCATGTATCGGTATTTTTTGACCTAGAGAAGGCATACGATACCACTTGGAAATATGGCATTCTGAAAGACTTTTACAATGCGGGTCGGAAGGGCAGAATGCCGCTTTTTATTCAAAATTTCCTGAAAGATCGTGTGTTCCGTGTGCGTGTAGGGAGCGTATTGTCAGAATTACACAATCAGGAGTCAGGAGATGGGTGTTCCTCAAGGCAGCATCTTGTCAGTTACTCTTTCATTATGAAAATAAATAGCATCGCCAGTGTGGTAAACACTGAGATTGAGAAGTCTTTATTTGTGGATGGCTTCTCTATAACCTGTTCCTCAAGGAACATGAGGTCCATAGAGAGACTGATGCAAAACTGCCTCAATAAGATCCAGCACTGGGCTGACAAAAACGGATTCCGTTTTTCTCGGACCAAAACTGTGTGCATGCACTTTTGCAACCGGAGAGGTGCCCATTGCGACCCAGACTTGAGTTTGAACGGTGTCCCCATCCCAGTTGTTACCCAGACTAAGTTTCTTGGTCTAATATTTGACAGTAAGCTCAACTTCAAAGCCCATGTCGACTACCTCAGGCGGAAGTGCCAAGGAGCACTAAACCTGTTGAAGGTCGTCTCAAAGATGGACTGGGGCGCTGATCGTCCCGTTTTGCTTCGACTTTAGAGATCCCTAGTTAGATCAAAACTTGATTATGAATGTGTTGTTTACAGTTCCGCACGTGAGTCATACCTCAGGAAACTTCTCCCTATACATAACCAAGGCCTCAGGATCTGCCTGGGAGCTTTCCATACCTCCCCAATGCACAGCCTTTACATCGAAGCAAATGAACTACCCCTTGATATTAGATGGAAGAAATTGTCGCTCCAGTTTGCCCTTAAACTTAGGAGCCATAGACACAAACCAACTTTTGAGACGGCCTTCAACCATAAGTTTAGTGGCATATATCTCGCAAAACCAACAGCTATCCCTCCATTTGCTATTCGCGTTAGGGAAGCTCTATCACAGGTGTGTGCTAACCCCGATTTCGTAGCACAGTTTACCTTTTCCACCATTCCTCCCTGGAAGTTAATCGAGCCAGTTGTTGACCTCAGCTTAAGGAAGTATCTGAAAAACTGAACAAATGAACTGGTATTCCGAGCCAGCTTTAATGAGCTGAGACAAAACTACAGTCAGTATCATGCCATCTATACTGACGGCTCCAAGACCGCGAACAGGGTTGCAGCCGCGGCAACAGGCCGGGATGCATTCAGGCAAATCAGACTACCGGATGATGCATCAATATTTACTGCCGAACTTCAGGCACTTAAGATGGCATTCCATCTGATTGAAACCTCGGAAATTCACCAGTTCATCGTGTTCACAGATTCACTATCCAGCCTTTTAGCACTTAAAGGCCATGAGCTAAAACACCCTTCAGTAACAGCTCTCCGTGAAGCTTACTCCTATTTGGTTCAACTACAAAAATCGGTTGTGCTAGCATGGGTTCCTAGTCACGTGGGCATACAAGGGAATGAAAAATTCGATGCACTGGCTAAAGAAGCCCTACAGATTAACGTCACCAATCTCTACTTGCCTCACACTGATTACCGCCCTAAGATCAATGGCTTTGTAAAATCGAAATGGCAAGAACTATGGGATTCCTTTCCCGAAAACAAATTGTACAGAGTTAATCCAACGGTCGGAACTGGGGGACATGGAACCCCCATTAAACGGAGAGATGATTTAGTTCTGACTAGGGCTCGCATCTGTCACACTTACCTTACCCATGCCTATTTACTTCACGGGGATGAGAGAGCATATTGTATACCCTGTGATTGTGCTGTAACCGCCAGTCACATTCTCGTGGACTGTTATGAATACTCCCATATTCGCCAGAAGTACTACGCTGTGCCAGACCTGAAAACTTAATTTGAACAGACAGATCCTTCCCTTATTTTGGACTTTCTCAAGGAAAGTAAACTGTATAGAAATCTTTGACATGACTCCCGCATTTGCCTGGACCCTTTAGTGGAATTTGACCCCGCCTTTTTAAGTTAATTGTACCCCAATATTGCACCTTTTTCTTTTCTAGATGACACTATATGACACAATCGTGTTGGTGTGTCGTAAAATCCCATCTAACTAACTAACTAACTAACTAACTAACTAACTAACTAACTAACTAACCAACTAACGAACTAACTATCTAACTAACTAACTAACTAACTAACTAACTAACTAACTAACTAACTAACTAATAAACTCAAGGAAACTTATTGCTGCCTGTTTGAACGATAGACAGAATCCACTGTAAAGCATTACCCCTGACACCTTAATGATGTAATTTGGAAAGAGATATTCCGTGATTAATTGTATCAAACGCCTTTGGTCGGTCTAAAACGATTCCAAAACCATACTTTTTATCATTACATGACCGAGTGATCTAATCAACTAAATCAATGACTTCCATGCAAGTTGAATAGGTTGAACGAAAGTCAAATTGGCCTGAAAAGAAAATATCATGTTTTAAGAGAAAATTATACAATCTGTAAATACAAGACGTTCGGTCGCTTTAGAAAACAAAGGTAAAATAAAAATTAACTCTTTAGTTTTTTTTTACTAAGAAAGGGTTTTAAAGCCTTCAAAATATTGATAATTTTTACAGTCTTCAAATTATCCGGCATTATACCAGAGGCTGTTGATAAATTAAAAATATACGTAAAAGGCTCTAATATACAGTCAATTACTATTTTCCAAACATAACCTTAGTACCGTTTTATCATAAGCTTTGGTAATTTGCCAATCTATTATTAAAATCAGATTTCATGGTAACAAAAGGGTATTAAATGATGAAGTTTTACACTTCCCTAAATTTTTAGCTTTATGTCATACTTAGAAATTTTGGAAACAGAGCACTTTTGTATTTTCAATCAGAAAAAAGAAAAGAAAACAAATCACATAAAGTAAATTCATCAATGGTTACTATCCTACTATTTCAATAACAAAGATATGAAAAAAATTGTAAAGACTTTTTCAGGATTGCAACATTCACCACATTTATGAAGACACTTTTTACCATCTTTCGAACTCAAGAAATTTTAAAGTATAAGAAAAATATAATGCAGAGAAAGTAAACGACTTTTATGAATGTTTTTCCTACGAAAAGCGGCGATGGGGGACATTTTGTGCTTGATCCTCCACCTCAAATAGTGGAAGTAACTTGTGCACCTGTCACCCTGGATCGATGTTAACGATAGCTTCGGAATGTACTTTCATTTATACAAGAAAGAGCTTAGTCATTTCGTCGTTAAGTAATCGTATTGGTCATTCTCGCTTATAGCCTCACACTAAAAGGGTAATGTAGGAATAAATAATTAAGACCTCTTTTAGTTACAAATTACACGTACAGCACCCATTATATGACGTTCCAGGTAATTAATTAAAAAACTGGAAAAGCTGGAAACTCTCAACACGGAATCCGTCAGAGTGGCCTATCTTCATCTTCTTAATATTTCCTTGAAGTATCAGATCCATTTAACATCCAAATTTTTAGGAGACATAATTTTATTGAATTTTAAATCAAAATGAAACTTAACCTGAATATAATACTTTATCAATGATAATAACCATGTAATTTCAAATTCAAAGGCAAGGCGAATATTCTCTGCAGACTTTTTCAGAATAACTAAAGTTACCATCTTCATAACGGTACTATTCAACATCTTTCAGAAAAAAAAAAATCTTGAAGTATTGAAATCATTCAACACAAAGACTTTCTATTTGGTTTCAAAGTACATTGTAAACCTGCTGAATGTCGGTTCGGAAAAGCATTCGGTGCCCCATTATTACTGGCAAGCAACACAGTCATCTCCTACTTGAATTTGTATCTTCAAAGGCTCTTACTGTGCCAAAAGGGTGGTGCAGTCGTCCATGGTTAGGACTATCCAGTGAAAAATGGAACGATTTTAAAAGATTTTGGACGACAATTTTTCGTCTTACAATTTCGTCCTACGCCCTTTTGGACTATTTTGGTAGGACAAAATGCTGTTTTTGGAAGAATTTTCAAGGTTAAGAAGAAAGCAATGTTGCATTAGGCAATCGGCTACATGTTTTACCTTAAAATGGGGATTTACTACCTCAATTATTACCGGCTAATGCTGAGAGAAGAATTAAGTTGTTTCTTTCAGAGCACAAAAAAACTTTGCAGGTTATTATGGTTCCTGTTCTACAATGGAATAGTCCATTCGGCAGTACTGAAATGTGTAACTGTACTTGAAAGGTTTTCATGGACGGACGGTTTTGGAAGACGTTGGACGAAATCGTCCAAAAGAGTAATTTTTCGTCACATATTTTACTTGGTACTACTTTATCTCAAAATATCAACATTTTCAAGAATACTGTTAACTAAAGTGGCCAGAAACTACTTTTGGATGTTCTTCTTGAGATGTGAAAGTAGTTTATCTTAAAGGCAGAAGGTTGTTACCTCAATCAGAGTAAGTATGCCCTGTCACTCTAGTTCATGATTGGCCTATTTTGATCATGTGACAATTTTTGTTAGTGAATTGTGAAATTCAAGGAGAATTTCTCTTTACTTTACCTATTGTTTGTAATAGTTATGTTCAAAACGTCTTCAGAGGTGCTTGTAATGCAATAAGAGGAGATTTGCAAGAGTTTGCTGAATTTTCTAAGAAAATTTCGGGGGGGGGGGGGTTGCCTATTGCCTTTAACAATTTATATGAATTTGTTGAGTCACTTCAGGTAACTGTGTCACAACGTCGGGGCCAGGAACAAAATGTCGTCCCTCACGCCCCCTCTAGTTGCAACCCCGGATTCTTCCTCAAGCCTTAAAGGCCGTGAAATGAAAAGAAATTCAAATACTTCGGGAAAATAAACCCAAAGGATCCAATAAGATCACTGAAACGTTTCTGAAAGTTTAGCAACAACAAATAAGTGATATATTAACGTTTGAACAACTATAATAATTACTGAATATTGTACATAAGCGGAAATTTAGTGAGATCTCAAATTACAATCTTTGGCTTAAACCAACACTCACTCAATCGTCTTTCGGTACCGTTCTGTATTCTGGTCTGACCTCCTAGTACCACCAGTAACGCTGTCGGGAATAGTTCCCTCGTTGACCGGCACACCACCACTATACAGTAGATACGCAGTTCCCGCGAAGTCTCTAGAAGCCTCTCGCGTTTGTATCCCAAGAAATGCGTCCTCCTGGATAGCCGTCGAATAAGAATCTAGGCTATGCCTGTAGCGGTATCGGTACTCCCATCTAATAAACAAACAGTCCAACGCTTCTTTCGTCCCTCTCCTCGGTAATTAAAGACAAAGCTCCGTCACGATTATTTGGCCTGGGCGATTAGCTTCCCGAATTTAAAATAACATGATATTGTCGTCTCAGGGTTCTGGATCTCCAAGCTCTCTTGTCCGAATATCGCCCTGTTTATATCTAGCGAGATTTATTCTCTGGAAAGTTCTTTTCCAAGAATTCTGATAGGAGGGTATCCAGATCATTCTAAAATGTTTCCCTTTTCTAATAAATCTGGCGAAATAGTTTCGAGAATCATCTGCACTGTCCCCTACAGGTTCGACATAGATCAAAGAGTCAAAGCTGATAGGCTGTCGGTGTGTTAATCCGATAATAGTAAGATGATGTAAACGGGACATTCCCTCGTAGTTTCCGGAACATTCGCGTTTTGTCTATTGTTTAGCGCGGGGTGATAGGTTACAATGTATGACCTACTATCTTACTTAAAGGTTTTTACAAAGAATGCACGTCAACTGTGACAATTACTCCCCTTTAAGATAAATATTTCAATATTTTGTCCATGACTTGACGTGTATACTACTTGTAGTTGGACTTAAATAATAATTGATACTAACATTTACGAAAGGTTCAAAACTGACATTTCAACACGTGTCAAATAAGTACAAGTGAAAACATACTAACAACCAATGATGTTACAATTATCATATCTACATCTGATTGATGAATAATTAACTCACGTTACATTCGACTCATGAAATCAACACCGACATTGTTTGTTCCTTTGATCGATTCTAGCCTGAGTCTATACTCTTGTAGCACTAATGCCCATCTCATGATTCTTGAATTCATCAATTTTGCTCTGTTCAAATAAGTGGTTCGTGATCGGTTTGTAAAACGAACTCGTTTCCGTACAAATATTCATGGAATTTTTGTACTGCCCAAACTAAGCCAAGGCATTCTCTCTCAATCACAGAATAATTTCTCTCCCTTTGTAATAATTTCCCACTTGCATATGCCACAGAAAATAATTAACCTTCATGTTCTTGTAGTAGGACCGCTCCGATTCCTACGTCGGATGCGGCAGTCCTCAGAACAAATTGTTTGCGTACATCAGGTAGTCTAAGAAGGGGGTGGGCTGATAAGTGCTCGTTTGAGATCATTGAACGCTTTGTCTTGAGCGTTTCCCCATATTACTTTATTGGGTGCACCCTTTTTCGTCAAGTCCGACAATGGTGCAGCAAGTGCAGAGTAGTTTGGTATGTAGTCTCTGTGATAACCAGTTAGACCAAGAAACGATCTAACTTGAGCTTTAGTCTCAGGCTTAGGAGCGTCCTGACTCTTATCCAGGTTACTCTGTTTGGGGCCCAACTTCCCGTTTTCAATCGTGTGGCCCAAGAATTAGAGTTTGGTAAAACCAATCTCACACTTACTCGGACGAGCTGTCAGTCCACTCTCTCTCAACTTCTGAAAATAAAACAATTCTAAACATTTAATATGTTTCTCCCAGGTCTCGGTATGAATCAAAATATCATCCAGGTAGTTTACAACATTTGGTACATCACTCAAAATGATTCTCATTACCCTCGTGAAAACTGCGGGCGCCCCCACAAGTCCAAAGGGCATAGTCTTAAATTGCCATAACCCCTCTGATGTTACAAAGGCAGTCTTTTCCTTTGCTGACGTAGCCATTCCAACCTGCCAATACCATTTGTTAAATCTATCCGACTAAAGTATTTGTCGGTGGACAATTTGGAACATATATCTGTCAGGTTTTGCATAGGTTCAGCCTGATACGTGGTCACTTTATTAAGTTTTCTATAATCCACGCAGGACCTTACCGTACCATCGGGTTTGGGTACCAACACCACAGGTGAACTATACGGTGAGGTTGAAGGTTCAATCACTCCCATTTCAACCATTTTCTTAAGTTCTTCCCGGAACGAATCACGCATTGAAAGTGGCACTGGGTACGGCTTAAATTTGATTGGCTTGTCAGTAGTTACTTTTATGTCACATTCAAGTACATCTGTTTTACCAGGTACATCAGTTAGAACATCAGTGAATTTCGATAACACCTCTTTAACCTCTCGGGTTTGGTTTACACCCAATTCATCATTAATGATAACATCTGATGCAGTTTCACTCTGTTTCGTCTGCAGTACAGGCAACTCAAAACAACTTTCATGCTCTTCATTCTCAGACATTGAGATGATGGTAGTCCCAACCAAATTTGGCTTGTCCCTACTTATGTACTCTTTCAACAGGTTTGCATGGAAGCTTTTAGGCTTTCCATTTACATCAATTAAGTAACTTGCTTCTCCTATTTCATTTAACACAACAAACGGTCCCTTCCACTGCATCAACAGCTTATTTTGGTCAGTAGGCAGGAGTATAAGTACAAAATCACCCGGTTCAAACTTACGGCTTTTAGCCTTCCGGTTGTAGTACTTTCTATGTCTCTCGGATGATTTTTGTAGCTCCTCTCTGGCCAGCGCGCATGTCTCCTCAAGCCGCCCTCTTAAATCTAGGACATACTGATATGTTGACCTAATTTCAGGGTCCTCCCCTTCAGAGGTCTACATCTCTTTCAGAATTGCCATAGGACCCCTCACGGTCCTGCGATACAACAGCTCAAAGGGAGCGAGACCTGTACTGGCTTGCGGAGCTTCCCTATACGCGAATAGCAGTGGTCCTATATAGCGATCCCAGTCTAATGGTATTTCCTCGCACATGTGTTTTAGCATCCTTTTTAAGGTGCCATTGAACTTGACCATTACAGATGGGGTGGTAGGGGGTGGTGGTTAGTTGTTTCAGTGACAACAATCGGCTCACCTCTCTCATTACATCTGAAGTAAATTGTGACCCTCTGTCAGTAAGGATCTCAGATGGCACTCCCACTCTTGAGAATATATCTGCCAACGCTTCTGCTACTCTCTCAGTTTCTATATTGCGCAAAGGGACTGCTTCGGGGAACCTTGTCGCATAATCGATAAGTGTCAAAATATACCGATTTCCATTTTTGGAAGTGGGGCTGATCGGTCCGACAATGTCTACCGCCACCCCCTTGAATGGTGTGTCAATCAAGGGCATATGACCCAATGGGACCTTGGTGACCCTTCCTTTATCTCATGTTCTCTGGCAAATATCACAAGATTTGCAGTACCGCATCACGTCAGATGCTACCCCTGACCTACTAGTAGAACTGAGATTACACCTTGTCAGTCGTTTTAGATATCCCTAGATGACCCGCCATAATGCTGTCATGAGCAAGCTTCATAATTTGATTTCTATATTTTTCTGGTACAACTAATTGGTTACTAGGTTTATCATTCCCCGAAATTTTTCGATACAAAATATCTTTTCTCAGGGTAAATTCAGATTTTCCCCTTTGATTTTTGAGTAATCTGGGTTTCCCAATATGTTTGAAACAATTTTTGAGAGTTAAATCCTCCTTCTGAGCTTGTCTCAATTGCTCAGGTGTTACGTCATCTATAGACACACTAGCCATTTTTAAGGGCCTCAGATTTTGATTTCGTTTTAGTTTCTGTGCACGTGTCTCTACGGCACCTCCGACATTTGAGTCATCGCCTACGTCATCACTTTGAATCATTCGATCCGGCGTGACTTCCGGTCCTGCACGTGACTCAACATTATTCCCTAGTTCAACACTTATTGATTCTACCACATTGTGAGATTCACTCTCCTCACTTCCCTCTCTTGGAACTTTCTCTACGTTCCAAACAGGGTCAGGGTTCTCAGGACCTCGAACACCGAGTGCATTCCCAATTATTAAGTCATAAACCGGGCTCTTCATACACAGAGTCCTGAGGGATCCTGAAAAAAACGGGCATGTTTACCTCTACGATATATTCTGGAGTTTTCCTCACGGTACCGTCAATCAGTACACACAGTTGATCTACCCCAGTCAACTGATCGCTGGAGATCAAATCTCTCCTAACGATAACACCAGAACACCCACTATCGTGTAACACCGACACCTTCTTCCCGTTAAGATAACCCTCAATTACCGGCATGCGTTCCCTTACATCTGGCAAAATTTTCTCAGTTAAGTCAGAAGGCTCCTCACACGCCGCACTGACTATTGGGATGTCGTGACCACACGCTAAATTAATTGAATAGCTGTCACTTTAATTTGTTTCAACAAACACATATTCGCAGTCTGACCACTACGATGATCATTTTGCGACCCATCGTTTGACTGCGCTCTGTCTGGTTTAGGATGTTCAGTCGTAACCGCTGATTGCGCTTTGAATTTCTGTAGACAATCGTAAGCTTTATGGCCTAACTTGCCGCAAATAAAGCACTTCACGGGACGCTTAATTCTGTTCTCACCAGCGTCCGTTTTAGTTTCATTTTCCTGACCGACGTTTGTGTTGCCGTCAGGTTTTTTCCCATTTCCCTTGGTTGAAAGGATTTCTCACATTTTTCAAGATCTCTACTATGCGCTTCTAAATATTTGTCAGCCAGCTCTGTAAGCGCTTTAGAAGTTTTGCAATCATGTTCTTTCAAAAATAATGACAGTTCCTTGTTACATGTATTCAGGGCCGTAGCTAGGGTCATATGTTTGGGGGGTGTGAAGGTCCCAAATTCCGACTGGATGGATATTTTTTTCCAACTGAATGGTGACGCGTAAATTGCACCATTTTTATGCCCCCTGCGTTTACATACAACAGTGGGGATCCTTCCTTTGTCACTACATTAAGGTACCGTCGTGGGGGAGGGGTCAAACCCTCCTCTTTGAGAAATTTTTGTTAATTTAAGGTTGCGTAGATGCAAAATGGAGCTATCGTTGGGATATTTTTGGAGCTGATCATATATGGCTAGAAAATGTCCATAATTAAATGAATTCCAATTTTTCCTACTGGCTTGATTCTTTTTCCAAATGAGTGGCCGGCCGTAAATTGCATTTTCGTTTTTATGGGCGTTACTTTTGTATGATACAGCAGTGGGGATCCTTCCTTTGTCACTTCATAAAAGTGCCGTCCTGGGGGAGGGCCCTAAGGGGAGAGAAATGCAAAATGGTGCTACCTTGGGGTACTTTTGGAACTGATCATATATGGCTGGAAAATGTCCATAATTTAGTGAATATTAAGATTTGGTTAGGTGAAAGTAGAAAGTATGTTGTCTAAGAGAAGGATACGTTGTCAGCAAACCTCCTGAAGCCTCCCCCCCCCTTTGACTACTTTAATGCCTTCTATTCTGGCATCTAATGCTAGCATTTACCTGTACAGGCCTCCTGGAAGCTCTGGATCAATTATATAAAATGGGGCAATGACATAATGCTTATTACCTGGCATCTAAATAATAATATAGAGTATGACGCCAAGCACTTTACATCTATCGTATTTTTACTAATTTTGAACGGAAATCCAGACGAACAGCTACCAGCAGTGGGAATGGGCGGGAGGGAGATGGGCGGGAGGGAGAGTATAGGTGCAGAAAAATGATACTAGACCTCCCAGACTGGTATAGCAAAAGGGGTTTAGGACTAACAAGCGCGTTTCAGAATGTACACCTAGTTTATGCCATAAAAGTTTACTGGTACGTCGTGCTTATAATGTTCATAAGTGATACAACGTGGATTGTGAGGATTGCGCGAGAAGCGCGCCGAAATTTGGGGGTTTACTTCAATGCCAAAATGGAAAAACCTGCACGCAGGCTCAGCAAGGGGTGGTGCCTTGATTTGCCGACATGGAGGGGGGAGCGCCCTGACTGGGGGCCAGCTATTCTAAGTCCCGACAGATGCAATAGGTTGCCAAATTCAAAATATAAGGCACGTGAAGCGCGCCGAAAAATGTGGGGTTATATTGCATTTTCATTAAGAAAAGTTGAAAAAGTTTGGGCTTTTATTGAAGAACCTGGACAAAACCAAGAAATTTGTTCGGGTGACTGCATGGTCGTCGTCGGGAATTACATTCTTCATCTTACCCATTAAGGATCTCCTACGAAACTGAAAGATCTTTTTTTTACAAAATATGCTTGCCACGATGGCGAGGCTGAAGAAAGAATCTTCCAAAAGTTAGGAAAAGGAGGAAAGAACTTCGCAACGATGCATTTTCGTGTTTCTCTAGAATCACGCCTAAACGGAAGAACAACATTTGTGGAAGCGTTGAAATCCAATATGTTTGAAACGGGGGTGTTACCACTGGATAGAACTATATATGAAAGCGCGCGCAGCGCGCGAAATTTTTTTTGAAGTTATAGAAAGAATCGTTACAGAACTTACTGGCTATCAATCTATCATTTAAGATGGGTCTCTGAAGGTCATAGCAGGATGACCGAACTTAATGTGTAATATTTCCTTTAAATGTTCATATAAACTCACATTCAAAAGTTTTGAAGACGTACAATGATTGTATTGTTAATAAAGTGATGGGGACTTCCAGTAAATATGGCTTCATCAATGCTGAAAGTCTAGTTGTTTCAACATGACTGGATAGATAACGTTGAACTTGTCAGTTGTTTTTCTTCTTATCTCCATTACATCAAACGTTCGAGACTTGTAATAATGACTCAGATAATTTTGAATTTTGAGTGGCTAACGGGTTTTTAAAAAAAAAAATCCCTAAGGAGCATGTATGCAAATTTTGGTGCTTCTTTCCACTTGTGAACGATTTTACCGAAAAAATGCATTTATCTGCCCTACTATTGTTTTGCTTGGGCAAGATGCTTTATGTCAATTGCCGCACTCTAGCCAAAAATTAAACGAGTATGCTAAAGGTAGTGTGTCATAAAGTGAGGTGTATCCCGCTGCAAGCTCTGGGAGTTATCTATCTCTATGAAACAAGGTATTGTTCTGCAGGGATGGAATTTGCTTTGAAGACAATCATTTAATAAAATGCTATAAAAAAGCAGATTTTATCTACGTTATGAAAAAGGCGACAGGGAATTCACAGATAAGTCGAAATTATATAAAGTACTGTCTTTACGTGTTTCGTTTCTAAGTCGGTTTAACTGAAACCTAAATATAAATATTAGAGCTTTGTACTGTAGTAAAAGATATTACAGTCCGTACAACTTTCATTTATTTGTAAGTTACACAATATCTGAATAAAGTTTCATTTACCCAGTAGATTGTTCATCATTTTGGTGTTACGTAATCATTTAGCTTTTCCTGAATATAGCCACCAGCGTTTTAGATAACAAGGTGTTGATAACTAAGGTCTCTTTAGTCACATACCACCAAGAAAACCGGTTCCTTGATGTTTCAGATATTTGAATGGCAACAAACTGGAAACTCTCTCTGCAGAGGTCTTCAGGAATCTCCATTCCCTGCAACTACTGTAAGTTGTTACAAATGTGACAATCTATCATTTAAGATGGGTCTCTGAAGGTCATAGCAGGATGACCGAACTAAATGTGTAATATTTCCTTGAAATGTTTATATAAACTCACATTCAAAAGTTTTGAAGAGGTACAATGATTGTATTGTTAATAAAGTGATGGGGACTTCCAGTAAATATGGCTTCATCAATGCTGAAAGTCTAGTTGTTTCAATATTACTGGATAGATAACGTTAAACTTGTCAATTGTTTTTCTTCTTATCTCCATTACATCAAACGTTCGAGACTTGTAATTATGACTCAGATAATGTCATGCAACACAACTTATAATTAAAGAGAATGCAATTGGCACAAACTATTTTCAAAGAAATGCATCTTGTCCTCTGTATCTTACAATTGCACAAGGACATACATCGGGTTTTGTATGCAACTCGAATTTTTATGCTACCCTTGGTTGCAGGTTATTAAGGTGTATATACGTTGTGTTTGTTAATCTGAATCAATGTAGTCGAGAGCCCTGGTGTAAGGATAAAAATTTGTCACAGGCGATGAGGCTTGTTATATGATAATACCGCTGTAGAATAAAGGGAAGGTGACGCTTAAAAAACATGTTTTTTAGCCGAATTGTTCCAGCATGAAGACAGAACAATGAAATATTCTCTGCAGACTTTTGCAAAGTAATTACGTTTACCAAATTCATGATGATACTTTCAAATATCTTTCAAGCTTAGAAAATCTTTAAGTGTGGAGATCAGAAATCATGGCAGAAGTAGGTTGACTCAATGGGGATGAAGGTCCTGAGGGAGCGAAAAGTGCTTCCCCTGGGCCAGCAGCTTGTAGTTTCATGACCCTCATGAGGTTCAGAGGCAAAGCTCCCTTGTACATGTAATCGAGGTAAGGTATGGGGACGATCTAAACTAATCCAAAAAGAGAGAACTTTCATGGCAAAATGTTTGGCGTGATTATTTGTCCAATAGGTAAAATTCAAGAGAAACAGACTTTTCCCCTCAAATATCTTCCCGTACACATCGATCCAACGATCCGTTGGCTAAGCTACTGAGATATTTAAAGTTTTTGCTGTATTGTGTTTATTGGAGAGGAGAACCTAACTGTCAGAAAATGACTTGGGTACGAACTTCACAGACTAAATAGAGTTTGCAAATTTCCATTTTGTAACAGTCTACGGTGAACTATTGACTGTTCCATTGAGGATATAGGGAGCTTTTGGGTGAAAAGGAGATTGATGGTACGGA
The DNA here is from genome assembly GCA_029531755.1 of Holothuria leucospilota. Lineage (NCBI taxonomy): Eukaryota > Metazoa > Echinodermata > Holothuroidea > Aspidochirotida > Holothuriidae > Holothuria > Holothuria leucospilota. The sequence continues at coordinate 72,134,077 of CM055961.1, read as the reverse complement.
AGAGTAAATTGAACAAAACTCTTGAGATATTAAACCCTTCACCTTGCAGAGCGTTGACAGTAGTTTAAGTTAATCTTTACAAACCTTTCGTGTCTTCTTGGTTCCATGTTGAAACCCCAGAGTTTAAATCTCGGTTCCTAACCAGTGCTGTAAGCCTCGAGGCCGAGAGATAAGTCCTCGGCCTCGTCCTCGGTCTCGGGGTCTTATGTCTCGATGTCTCGGCTGGAGGCCGGAACGAGGCATGGAATAAAACTTGATCACTTTCAGGTTAAAAGATTTCAAAAATTTTACCGAGATCGCTCATCGCTCATATATATATATATATATATATATATATATATATATATATATATATATATATATATATGTATATGAGCTCTGTTAGTCACGTCGACTCACGTCGACTGTAACGTACTCGCCGGTAAATATAATGTGCATACAAGGGAAGGAATGTAGCACATCTAGACTACTAACGTTTGTACCTTACACTATACAGGTAGCCCACGTGTTTCTGTAAGTCGTTTGTGTATCGGTTTCCGATAGTCTTTAATTAATGATAACCTTGTAGCTGTTTTAAAAAGAAAGACATTAAAGTACTCATTTAATTCGTAAGGGGTGAACCACATTATTTTTTTTTTTCTGTTGCGTTACGAAGTTTATTAAAACCTTTTCAGTGCCGGTTTGGGAAATCGCCCTATTGTTACCACTTGCTGCTTTTGAAAAGTTTTTCTATGCTGAAAGGATTGTCAGTTGTCACGGGTTAGGCATCTACTAATTCTCAAATATCAACATTTTCAAGGAAAGTAGTTCATTCACAAGTATCATGTGAATTTATTAAGTTATTAAGTATTAAGATGAAAAGTGTAAACTTTCTTTGTAGAAATCTAGGTGAAAACATCATCGGACACCTTGATAATTACACATTTAGAGATCTTTCACGGTTGGAGGAGTTGTAAGTATGGGGATCGTTTCATTTAATCGTAATAAAATTCAGTATAATTGAAACTTGAAACAAGTGAACGCTCTCTTTGTTATAATTAAACGTGTTAGACACATTATTTTGGTTGTACGTTAACACGATCATTCGATAGTTGACGTGTTAGGTGATTAGCATTATGAGGTGTAGTGCACAGTTTTTACGTATACTAAGCTGTTGGTCATAGATCTGTACGTTGTGGGGTTAGAAGACGAGAGCGCGTACTGGCCTAATGAATAATGCGTCGGAACTGTGATCCAAAAATTGCTTGTGCAATATTTGCTTTGCGCAAGATGTTTCATCTCAATTACCGCATTCTGAACAGTGATAAAATGAGTACCCAATAGGGAGGTAGCTCGTGATGGCATTCCGTGCAACCCTGCTGGAAGCTGAAAATTGTTTCTGGAAAAAGTTGTCGTTACGCAGGAGTCAAATGTTCAAAAGTGCTTAGAACAAATTGCTATTATGTAATTTAAAAGACGACAGTAAGATAAACATAAGTCGAAATTAAGTTGGGTGCAGTTAAAACATTTTTGTTCCACAGACAGTTTAACGGAAACCTCAATATAACCAGAAAGCCCAAAGGCTTCTTGATTCTTGCTGAAAAGGAATGATTTGTTGCAATGAATCGGTTCGTCCCTCAAATTTACACTTTTTGATTTATTTCACTTTTACTATGTTTTCACATCTTGACCTCTGCTGACCTCATATGACCTTTGAAGCCTACCGAAAAAGTAAATGACAAAAAATAAAATAGAACATGTTCTCGAATCGTACCCGGGACCGTAGGGGTGAAAAACTGAGCTCTAATCCACTATGCCACCAAACAACTTTTTTAGTATATATATATATATATATATATATATATATATATATATATATATATATATATATATATATATATATATATTTATATATATACAGCATTTTTTGATATATCGTGTTTTTCAAGGTTTTCGGTTTTTGACCTCTGATGACCTCAATTGACCTTTGAACTCTACCGAAACAATAGGGTTCTTTTTTCAATATGATAAACTTTTATATCAAGTATGAAGATTTTCCATCTTTTCTATCTTGAGATATCGTGTTTACAAACACTTTTAAGGATTTCGTATTTTTACTTCCGGTCACCTCAGATAACCTTTGACCTTTACCAGAATCAATAGGGTTTTTATTACTATAATGCATCCACATGCCAAGTAAGGAAAACATCCTGCTTACTACCTAGAGACAGCATGTTTACAAGGTTTTCGGTTTTTAACCTCTAGTGACACCATATGACCTTTGACCTTCAAAAACAACAGGGATCTTCCAAAAAATATCATAATACTATGTACCAAGTATGAACATTATCCATCATTACTTTCTTGAGATAACGTGATTACAAGCCAAGCTTCAAAAAACATACATACATACACACATACGCACACTCGATGCCTTACGGGTTACTGGCAAGGGATCCCGCAGGGATGCAAGGAATTTCGCAGCAGCGAAGCTGCCCGCGAAGGAACTGAGTAGATGGACATGTTGAGGGCGGGCTGCGCTCCAAGGCAGACACGTGCAACCGCGCATGACTTCTCTTCGCAGTGACCGAATTCTCAGGCAGCTACGCCAGTTTCGAGCTGAGTGTGAGCTAGGAAAGACGTGCGAGAGCGGAGCTCTCCCCGGCTGCACTGGCACCCGCTAAAGGCTACGTTAGTGAGTGCAAACATGCATATACAACCGCCCACGTGATTGCACAGATTCCTTTTGCCTTTGGCAAGGCATCAAAGAGGAATGCCCATATTACAATCTGCACAAAGTGTATTAAATTTTGTAAAAGACAAAATACATGAGCATTGTTTCTCAAATGCAAAAAAGAGTTCATAATCATTTAAGAATTCCCGAATATAACCTCACGCTTTTAAGGTACACAGGTATTGATAATAAGGACATCTTTTTTTATCAAGTAAGACCACTATTACTCATTCCATGACATTTCAGGGGGTTGTATGACAACAAACTGGAAGCACTTCCTGCAGAGGTCTTCAGGAATCTCCATTTCCTGCAAATACTGTAAGTTGTTATCAATCTATCATTTAAGATGGGTTCCTAACTGTGGTAGCGGGGAGGCCGGCATTGATGTTTAATATTTCCTTGAAGTGTTAATTTCACATACGAAACATTGAGAGATATAATACTATTGCATTGTCAATCAAAATGATGGAAACTTTCCACCCAATTAAATTTGATAAATGATAAAGGTCTAGTTGTGTCAGAGACAATGGCATAAAATACTCTCTGCAGACTTTTGCACAGTTGCTACGTTTACCCCCTTCGTGGAGATACCTTAACCAGTTTCAAGCGTTGAAAATCTTGTATTTTATCATTTCATTTGTAAGAACCTAACTACTCGAGGATGTCCTGCTGCTTTGCAAATAATATTATAACCCGCTCAATGACTGTTCAGGAAAAGCATTCAGAGCTCTTTTATAACTTGCTGGCATGCTGTCATCTCTTACAAGAATTTCTATTCTGAAACGTTTTTACAGTGCTGAAAGGATTTTATTGTCCAGGGTTAGACATCTACAAATTCTCAAATACCATTATTTCCAAGGACATTGTAAAACTAAGGTTACCGGAAATTGCTTTTTAAACTAAGATTACCTGAAACTGCTTTAGGTATGAAAGTAGTTATTTAACAAATATCAAATATGTAAATTCAGTAAGTTATCTCCGTAAATTGTCGCAAGATGATTGATGTAAAAATTCATTGTAGAGATCTATTCAACAACAACATCGGACACCTTGATGAATACTTACTGAGGAATCTTTCACGCTTGAAGGAGTTGTAAGTACAGGGATCGTTTCGTTTTATCGTTAATAAGATTTACTATAACAAAAAGTTGAAACAATCGTAACTTATGAGGTTAAGTTTGATGTCGGTATAATTTTCTTACACTGATTTGTCCATTCTTAAAGTGGGCATGACACGGCCAAAGTAAGTCTCTCAGTAAATAATCTTTGGGTATAACTTGAAGTAAACGAAAGTTTTCCGGACTAAATTTTAGCCATACAGTATATATATATATATATATATATATATATATATATATATATATATATATATATATATATATATATATATATATATATATATATATATATATATATATATATATCAGAATACGACCATGTGAATTCCAAAATACAGGCCAGATTCAGCCCACCTGAAATCTGAAAGCACAAAAAAGTATGTGGGCGCGTTTCAAGACGTGACGTCATTGGCGGCACAGTCAGTAGCACTACTTCCTGTACTATGCACCTCACCCCATAGTTCTACACACCTTATCATGTGCATGTTAACGTCCCTTAGCTGGTACATCATTGCAAACACTTGTCTACGATACTAGAGCAGCGCGTGTGACCAGTGACCAGATTGTGTATATGCGTCGCGCGCTGCGCGGTGACTGCTCAGCATTAGCAATACAGTGCTCCGACAGAGTGCTTTGTGCGCAAAAACAGAACTGGGACTTATGTAAAAAAGCAAAAACAAGGGCGCGTCTATACACGCGTGCATATTGGCCAATGATGTGCCTCGGTGAAGCTCACAACAAGGGCCACTCTTTGTGCTTTGTATGTTGTGCGGGTACTGTGATGTAAGTCTTTTCCTGAAGTTGCTAAGACAACTTTACTTTTGCGTTATATTAGTTCCACATCTAGGTACACGTCATAGTGGGCAGTGTTTGCGCCGCCAATTGCGTCATAACAGTCAGGTGACCTGTTGTTGCATTTTTCGAAATTGGTTTTCGTGCGTTTTCTTCAAATTCCATTTATGCCGATTGCATAGGTTTTAAACGTGTGTGAAATGACATTTATACAATACTGTATCCAATCTTGCAATACACAAAAGTTATTTTGGCCATGTCATGCCCACTTTAAGCGAAAAGTGAGCGCTCTCTTTGTGATATTCAAACGTGTTAGACACATTATTTTGGTTGTACGGTAACACGGTTTTTCGATAAATGACGAGTAAGGTGATCAGCATTGTTTCATTTCTCTTCATTTATCTGTTTTTCCTCATCAATATTTATAGTTTATTAACAACATGGGTTTTAAAAAAAAACAAGAGAATCGTTGCTGTGATAGGAAGTGTTCTTGAAAACCCTTGCGGGGTTAGAGACAAGAACACTCCTCAAAAAGGAAGCAACGACAGAAACAAAGTACAGAAAAACGAAAACTCATCGCGAACCTAGCCACAAAAAACCAACCCATTTACGACAGATAGAAAGAACTTAGAACAAATGAAAGTAAGCTTATTCTTAGAGACACTGTAGCGGGTCTTGACCGACAATTCTTTAGGAATATAGTCCAAAACAAAAGTTGACCGATATTTGAGGCTCCTTTTGTTATAATTTTGATCGACTAAGACTGTGTAGAAGGAAGAAAAAAATCTTGTTAGTAACTTATTTAAACACTGATATGTAAATATTGCTAAACTCAAAGTACTGATGTCAGGTAATTCAAGTAAATTCAATGAGGCATACAGACTACTGGTTGGCCTCGTGGTGCAGAGCAAGACATATGTATGACGGTCCTGTTCTGAAGAATTACCAACTTATTGAGTGTAGATTTATTCGCACCTGAGCAGACACTACAGCAGAATGAGGCCTTAGGGAGAATAAGGTTTAAACATACTTATCTCAATGTTTTTAAGGGTAGGGTTAGTTTAAGGTTAGGTAGAATGCATATACCTTTCGAAACTTGAGTTGCTACATAGCTTATATGATCCCCCCCCCCCCCCACGCAAGCTTGTCATCAATGTACACACCTAAGAAGTTGGCTCTCTTCACTCTCTGTAAGGGTACAGTATTCATACAAATATTAAAATTGTGATAAATTTTACCTATGGAAAACACCATGGAGTTCGTTTCATCTACATTCAGTGACAACGTATTGGAAACAAACCATTCACGATACTTTCTAGACCATTACTATCAGTAGAGAATATGTTGGTAACATCTGCAAAAAGTACTAAAGAGCATGACCTTGAAACATTGCAGATATCGTTCACATAGATAATAAAAGGCAAAGGTCCTGAAATGGACCTGTGAGGAACACCACATTCAAGTTATGTCAAGAAAAGTGGAACGAACATTATTAACAGACGTGAACTGCTGCCTTGAAGAGTCAGAGTCAAATGAGGTTTTACGGCTCAGTTTCTGACCAATTGGTTTAAGTTTACTGCCTTGAAGAAAGGTAACTTTAAAACCAGAGATTAGCAGAGCCTCTTACTCCGTAATTGGATAATTTCTGTAAAAGAATTTGGTGGTCGATAGAGTTAAATGCTCTAGATAAATCAAGGAAGACAGCAATCGATTTTCTTAATACTTTGGAGGGCAGAGTTAAGTTTTTCCACAGCACCAACCAAGGCTAACTCTGTGAAATGCACAGAACGGAGACCATATTGACAGTTATTTAAAATATTGTGATTATTGAGAAACCAGTTCACTAGGTTAAACATTAGCCTCTTCAAAATTTTGAGGTATAACGGAAGGTTTTTACGTACTTTAAGCTGTTAGTCAAAGATCTGTACCAATGTGGAGTAAGAAGACGAGAAAGCGTGTACTGGTTTATGCGTCTGAATTGAGATCCAAGAACTGTTTGTTATCACCTGACCGACGCCTTCTGTTAAGTCCTTGGGCACGATGCGTCGTGATAATCGCCTCACTCTATCCAGATATTAAATAAGTACCGTACCCGTAAAGTAGCTTGTCATAACGCGCGATGTGCCCCCGCCGCAAGCTGTAGGAGCCATCTATTTCTATGGGGCAAGTGATAGTTGCTCAGGGATGAAATTTGCCTTTGGCGGCAAACATTGGGCAAAATGCTATACAAAAGCTTATTATGTCTATATAGTTAAAGAGATGACAGGGAGTTCAAAAGTAAGGTCAGGTCTTCGACGAGAGCAGACGTGTTTTCGTTTCGCTCTCGTCGTGTTCCGTGCTCAACTTGTATCACTGTGTGATAGCTGTACTATTTATTGCAATTGTGCTTAAAACCTTATAGCGTGCTTCATACTAAATTTTGTCTTTTGTAACACCTGGTCAGAGTTTTTTTTCTTTTCATTCCGTGGCCCCGAGCCACACAAACTGCTGCTATGCCCGGAGGTCGGAATAGCACAATTGCTAAGTTGGAGTTTTCGTCTGGGGTGAGTGTCCCTCCCCCACAGGCGTTTACTGTGTTAAAAGACAATGGTGTCGAAATTGGAGAAATTGAGATGTTGCAGGCGCTTGAGGCCCGCAACACGTATGACCTTAAGTTTAAGTCTGATGCTGCCCGTGTTAAGGGTGTGTCATGCCTGAAGGGGGTAGAGGGGCTCACTGTCACCCCATATGATGGCTCTGTGGCGGTGACGGTGCTTTACCTTCCCTTCGAGGTCGATCAGCGCCTGGTTGCGAGGGTTCTTAGTCAATACGGAACTGTCTCTGAAATGCGGTGGTGTAAATATACTGTGGGTGACTTGAAAGGTATATTTAATGGCAAGAGACAGTTCCGTATGGAACTGGTGAGGGACATTCCATCGTTCCTCTTCATAGGGGGTTCCAAGGCCCACATTAGGTACTTTTGCCAGCCCCGTACCTGTTTTAGATGTGGAGAGGAGGGGCACGAAGCCAAGTCGTGTCCCAACAGACGTTGTGGAAAATGTTTGCAGTTGGGGCACGGCAAGGCAGAGTGTCCCAACGAGGTACGGTGCAACCTCTGTGGGGAGGAGGGACATGTGTTTGGTGCCTGCCCCACATCGGTCAGGTTGAAATAATGACACTAGAGGAGGACCTCGATCTGTCCTCAGACTCGGCGATGTCGGATGGCGGGGAGCGTGCCTCAGAGCCTCCTCCGAAGGATCCACCTTCGGGGGAGGGTTGGTTTGATTTGTGTGAGGGGGAGGGGCCAGAGTCTGCACTAAAGAGGTCGGCTTCAGGCGAAGTATCAGACAGGGGAACCCATCACTCTGGGACGCCCGTACCGAGCCCACGGATTAAAAAGATAAGGTCCCAGTCAGAGTATTTAGTGTGAATGGTTTTGCCTTTGTGTCCCCGTTTTCTTTTGGGGTTTCTGTTCTGTTTGTGTCTGTGCCCATGCATGCCACAAAGTTTTTTTGGTAGTTCAGTGTAAATAGGTTTGCTTTGTTCCACATTAGGTCCGCCCGGCTACAAGCATGTAAAGAGCACATCACATTGTTAATACTGTAAATAGTGGGGGTTGGCCACATGAATGCTGGCCTGGTGTATATAGTTGTCCTTGTGTTTCATGTCACGTCCGGTGTTTTGTTCCGGAGCACGTAAGGAGCACCCATAGTTCCAAAAAGCATGAACAGACTCAACCTGAACACTCTTCTGTTGATGTAAATGGGTATGTAAATAGTTTTGCCTAGTGAGATTGTAAATAGTCCTATGTAACTGGTTTGGGTTCGGGGTGGTTTTGTACATAGTTATCGCAGAAATTTTGTTTGCTAGCGCAATGTACAGAATTCTGTAAATAGTTCACCTTTGCAGTTTTGTCCGGTCAGGTTTAAGTTCTTTGTTTCTTCGTGCCCGTTTCTACGTACGTAAAAAGCTAGCTGTACATAGTTATCACAGACATTTTGTTTGCTAGCGCAATGTACAGAATTCTGTAAATAGTTCAGAGTTATGTTTTTGTCCGGTCAGGTTTAAGTTCTACTTTGTTTCCTCGTGCCCGTTTCTACGTACGTAAAAAAGCTCTCAAAAGTAAGTCGAAATAATTAAAGTACTATTTATATGATGGTGGTTTCTAACCCAGTTTAAACGGACATAAATATATTAAATCTCTGTTATATAACGTATATTACAATCCGTACACCCTGTATTTATATTTGAGGGACATAACGTCTGAAAGATGCTCCATTTTTTTCCACGACATAGCCTAGTTCATTACTTTTTCGTTACGTAATCATTTCACCATTCCCGAATGTAGCTACGAGCGTTTAAGATATTAAATGTATTGATAATTAGGACTTCTTTTAGTCACTTTAAATCAAGGGAACTCATTACTTGACGTTTCAGAACGATGGCTCACAACAAACTGGAAACTCTTCCCGAAGATAAGGTGGGCAATTAACATACTACAAGAATCACAATTTGACATTCTACTCTATGTGACTCACGGTCAGATGGGATCGATATTGCTGAGGCCTGGGGAAGTGGGGAGAATATATTATTTTGACGTTCTCCTGGGACTCTGGAACAATTTTAAGAATAGAAGCTCTAGCATTAGAAAGCGAAGCGCGCTGAAAAAGTCGCAGTTTTCGTGTTGTATCGATATGAATAATACAAATGTTAAGAAAGAAAAGTATCCTTAAGGAGAAGGTTCCCACCCCACGATTGTGGTGCAAGTTTTCAGGCAAGGAAAGTGTCATTTCCTGTTCCGTAATAAGGGATAGGAGCTTAGCGACGGGTTCGTTAAAGAGTCGATAAATTAACACAGATCGATTGTGATAAAAATTTTGCTTTGAAAATTTCTGGGGGCGGGGACCTCCCCTACGCTGCGTAAGGCCATGGGGGCATTGGTGGTTTCAATGATAATTGAATAGTTTGTACGAAGCTATGACAAGCGGAATTTGGTGCAGGAAGTAACCCCGAAACAATATTTACAATGGGTGCGCGCGAAGCGCGCAGAAGAAAACACCGTTGAGGCAGCGTTTCAGACTTTTGAGTTGTAGCCTATTGTTCTTTCTTTAGTTTTAAATGTAGTATTTTTTTCCATAAAAATTTTTCTACTTTCCCCAGGTGCCTGTTCTTTTCATAGAGCACGATATCGGAAACCTATATCCTGCTCTTTGGAGGCTTTCTTTCATGATTCATTTTGTCTATGGTCTGGGACAAGTGTCCCTCAACTTTTTTATTTAAATGAAAGTTGCTTGTAACGGTAATTGTTCAGAAATATTGTCCTATGTTTACAATTGCATCTCGTTACTAAAAAGAGTGCATTATTTCTTGGGGTCAGGTATGTGTGGGGACCGGGGTTAATGATGTTACAAATTACGTGTAAAGGTGAAATATATAACGGTCCCATAGTTGGAGGTATTTATTGTGACAAATACAAGACTTTCAAGGAGATGACGGCTACAACACGATGTACCCTTAAATGATTCAAAAACACTATAGGAGTGTAACAACAACCAATGGCGCCCATTTATAAAGATGGCCGCCATTGACGTCGTGGCACAATAACATTTTGGCGCTATATCTTCAGAAGCCATCTTATGTGCCAAATGTAAAGTTTTGTGACCAATGGAGCTTTTTCTACTTAGAAATGTTACAACATATAGATAAAACTAGACGGTCTTTATTTGCAGGCAAGTATAGATCCAAGTCCTTGAAGATGGAAGGAAGCGAAGATAGCCCACATATTGTGCCACATGAGTTCTCTATCGAATATATATTGCATGAGGTATAAATATGGGCAACGATCTGCCATAATTATTTCTGAGAACAAGCAAGATTTGTTTCCAAGGTTTAAACACAACTGTTTCCTCTGCTAGAAACAGACAGTCAAAAGGTATTTCTATCCCAGATTCGGGCATTTTTGCATGAGCAGCTAAAGTTCAAACGTTCCAACGAATTTGTTCGAAGATCTGCTCGTTAAAATAGCAGATATTTCTAAAGGTTGTGTCGCAGCTGCACTGTATTGGTAGCTTGCGTAGCGGCGTTTAGATCTGGAACTCTTTTAGGACGGATCGGGAGGGATCAAAGTTTTTGACAAACTAAAAGGAGAGTCAATAACACTGCGTAACGGTTTGTCATTCTTCAAAAGAGAACGTTTGTTTGCCTCAGATGTATCACACTGAAAAAAATCCATATTCCCAGCCACCAAAGAGACGTATATTGACGTGAAAAGCTGATCACTTCCTACGATCATAGCTGCTGGCTTCGATTAATTTATACCAAAGCCGGGCGTTTTAAAAAATAGCTGCCATTGTCGTCACAGAACCATAGAGCAGGATATAGGAACTAGAGTGAGGACTCCTTTTCTCGCGTACCTGACCGCTGTGATGCCATGGGGACGCATCCGCCATATTCGGAGGCGAGAATTTATACTGCGTGCAAGTACGTGTGTACAAATTGTAAAACAGAGTTACTTCGGCTAAATCCTATGGCGTGTTATTTTTATCTGGATCAAGTGAGAGGAAATGTCACGAGTTTTTAATAAATATTTCAAAAGTTATATGCTGGCTCAGAGTCAAGCAGGCATCTGAATAAGAGCTTTCAATCATTGAGACAACTGGACATCAACGGATTTTATTATCATTTTCTAAACGTTTCCTATGTTTTGCTTACAACTGACCAGTTAAGATTGCAAATGTATACAGAGAAGGAAGATACATCTATGCATTCTTCTACTTAACAGAAAATTTGGTAATTACTAGAGGTATTTACGTTAGGATATCTTTGTGAACGTAGGTCAGTTGACCACTAAGTTTTTTTCGAGAACCTTTCAGCTTTCCTCTGTTCTTGATAGAAGTGTTGCGGGCTCGGTATAAAGTGAATTTGACGATGACGGAGCGGGTTTTGTTTCTTTCGGGATCACCGGTCCGGTGGGAACGATCAGTGTCGGACAGAGAAATGTTTACATGGAGACGAGATGAAGCAAGATCCATCACCAGTTTGTCGGTAACTCCAGATATTCTAAGGCAATTTCTGCGTGAGTATTGCAATGCATCATCAAGTGTATTTTGACCAAATCAATATTTTGTAGCTGTATTTCATCGCATAGCATATCCAGCTTTTTAGTCTCCTTGACCAGTGATTCAACTTCACATCCAAGTTCATGTATACGTCTTTTATTTTCTTCAATGTTTTCCTTGAATGGAACCAACATTTTACTGAGAGCTTTATCAACACTAGTTTTTAACAGATCCTAAAATTTCTGGCTTTTAAGCACTCGCTCTAATACAGAGGACACAAGGTCAGATTCGCTGGCACTGTGCTGTCTCTTTTTGATCTGAGACAATGTTTCCTTCCAGTGTGGCGATGAAATCTATTGTGTACTGTGAGTTTCTATGGAATGGCGAACGGTGCTATAACGATGTAAACGTATTAAGTCAATGTAAGAGGTCAGTAAGGTAACGGTAGGCTCCCAGCCTAGACTCAATAAGAGCTGATTTCCCTGAGTAAATCGTTGTGAGAATTCTAAAATCCTTACATGGATGCAATAGAGTCGTACCAATTTCGTACCAAACCAGTCTCTAAAGATTTGCCTTCGTCTCTCCTTGATCTTAACGTCGATTTACTCCATAATGCCCACGAAAATCAAGACGAACACGAGAGAAACTAAAGATGGTCAATATAATCGAGGGCGTACAGACTACTTTTGTCTCAACTTTGGTTCCAACCATCTTAACTCCAATAATCAGAAATAAGAAATACAAAAAGAGTTGTAATTTCATCCTGTATTCCTCAAAAATATTTTCAATCCTCATCTGGGCTACCGAGTCTAATACTAGTGGAATCTATTGTGCGGTGCTTTTGCAGGGAGGTCATGGTTGGTGGTTTCTGACAATAAGTCTTCCAGTGGACCATTCTTATTTTCTGTTTAATAAAGGTTTAAGTTCTTCAATGCAGACACCTTCTGCTACCTGGCGGCACATAGAGTTTCCAGTGTGGGAATTAATTATGTAAACGTTAAACTTTAAATCCCATGAATATTTACTTTATGATTATAGAAAACTAATTGTATCATCTATATCTTTAAAATGTTCCAAAAATCTCTCTCCTTGACTCATAGATGGCTCCCCTACATTCTTAAATTCACCTTTGCATTGGGCATTGCACATTCTATACAATAAACTAAGCCTCTCTTCTTCCAAATGACTGCACTGAATGTACATAACATGCACTTTTCATCTAGACATATTCCTTTCGTATTGAAAGGGTTTGACTAACAGAGAATTTAAGTCTGATCGCTAACCTTTCTACTACTCTTACACGTAGTCCAGTTTTTCTCAAGATCTTACTTATATCTAAGGTAACATGTATGCTAGAGTGAACAGAGTTAGCTATATCCAGAAGCTCTTGAAATCTTACTAGCTTGTTTTATTTCGGGTCCCTAATATTTAGTTTTCTGCACCACGGTTAGTATGTCATCGACATATTTGGAGTACAACAAGCATTTAATACCTCTGTTAATTTTTTTCTTTGAGTTCCCGATCCCACCAGATCATGAAAACTTGGGCTACATCTTCTGCTAATAAGGCACATATGGCCCCACCCTCTTCTTTATCATGTTGGCAAATGTGGTTTTTCAAAACATGCCTCATGGTATATCTGAGGAAATACATAATCATTTTACAGAGTACATTGTTATTTGGGACATGTTTTGGTTTACCCCAATTAGTCCAACGTAGTTTTTTATTGGGTTTGCTAATATTGCCAGCTAAAGTGGGCGTTCGACCTCTACTGAAAGTTCTTGTCGGACAGAAAGGTGTAAAAATACTAGGGAGTACAGTGTTGGACTCTAGTTCTATCACTTTAAGGAATGACCCTAGTTCCAGTGGGTTTACACCTTCAAACATGATGTCACTTATTTCAAATAACTCACAAGTTTTGGGGTAGCTAAGTCGATGTCAATTAATAGACGCGTATAATGCTGTTACACAATACTTCCTATGATGATTTATTTCTTCTCTCCATTCAATTCATAAAATCTTGCTAACAAGTCGTCTGTGCTGTCGCACGACTCAGGTGCTGTACTTATTAGTGGCCTAATGCATTGGCATAACAAGTATTCCAAGGCTCTATTACATGAAGTGACAGCACCACAAATGGGTCTCAAAGGGGGCCACCAATGTTCTCTCTGTCTTTGTGGTCCTTCCTCAGTCCATACAGTGGGGGTATATCATGTTGCCTGTGCACAAATTGTGCTTAACCCTCTCCTTGGCCCCCATACGTTACACCATATGTTACTAAAGGCGTTCATTTTCTTTTCAGTTTCTCTATACTCTTTAATTTTGACCACTTGCATGGCTTCAAGGTGTTCTTTCTACCATTTTGGGGCTCTCCAGCTGACGTTGCTGACCTCTTTTGTCTCAAAACAATAATTTATGTTGACATAAGTTGATATGTAGTCACTACGGGTACAGCTCTATATTCCACTTTCTCTATGTTCCGACACATCTCTGCCGCAACAAGTCAACAATCCTACATATACATGAGTGGGGGTAAGTGTAAGGAGGGCCCTTGGGTTACATCTGTCAGAACCTAGAACTGCCAAAACATTGAGATTCAATATATTCAGTCACTGCAAGCTTTGCACTTTATCTTACCCTTCCAGTGGTCAAGTACATGAGCTTTACTTGATGGTAACGCAGGCCAATATAGATATGCAACTAAGACATTTCTGCAGTATTTTGGAATGATTATTTCTATACTATACCCAGTACTGTTTTTTTATTCATATCTAAACGTTGAAGGAATCTCCTGTTTATGCCAGTCAGGGCAATAAGTTACATCTTATGGACAAGGGCAATGATTTTACGTGTCATATATTTCACTATATAAACAAAATCTGCGAAGGCACAATTTGAATCCATGGGAGATTCAATTTATGCAAAATGTACAGTATGAAGTACCTTCTATTCTTCCCTATATCTCTGAAACCGCAGAGCATGATTTGACTATATCCTCTTTCATGCAGTGTAGGAACCAATTCTTTTTTATGATAATTTGCCTTTCAATCAGTGGCGTAGCTGGAGGGGGGCGGTCGCCCCCCACAAAGCCTCCGAAGGCCCCTGTCGGAAATTTCTAGTCTGTCGGAATTTTACCACCTTAATTAAAAATTTTTCGAACGGAAATTAGTAGCTAAGATTATATTCTTTGGGGTTTACTTACAACACCTCTTATGTTTTAGAGCAGAATTACACATCGAAATGGTTACTGACATGGCCTGGAATTGTCATTTAAGGCAATCTCGGAGATATTTTAATCAAATATTTTTCCGCGCGTTACAGTCCAGAAGATGGTGGCGCTACGCTTAGATAGTACATCATTACTTCAAGATAATAATCCGTCGGAATTTTTTGCTTTTGCCGCCCCCTTCCCAAATATCTAGCTACGCCACTGTTTTTAATAGCGCCTTAAACAATGCATAGGCTTTAACCACTTTACGGAAGTTACCCCTGTTCAACAAAACATGACTCAGAGGTATCTCACTCTGGAACGTGCCCGTGTAACTTCCTCTGTCGAGGGAGGCAATTAAGACGAAGCATCTTCACGAAAGACATGACAGTTTCAAGCAAAAAGTCTTCGACCCCGCAATGATTGGATCCCGAATCCGACGCCTAAGCTGTTGTTATCTAATTTGCCCTTTCGTCGTACTAGCGTACATTGGTACAGCTTAATGACTTTTCTTCTCTGTTTCACACCTCATATTTTTACTTACCTTATACGTCAGTTACAAGACAGCATGACGCCGTCCAATAACAGCATGTGCTAAGTTCGTTTGAATATTACGCAGGCGCGTAGCTACAGGAGCCTGAGGGCCTGGCCACCTCTCCAGATGTTTGCTAGGCCCCAAATATTGTGTGTCCTAATCAAATGTGTAAGAATTAAGGACGGCAATCAATGCCGTGACCCCCATTTGATTCTTAGCCCCCCTAAAAATTTCATCCTAGCTACGCCCGTGATATTACGAATTAGGTCTTTGCCTTTTGATAACAAATAAATAAACCCATGAGAACAAAATGTCATCAGAAGTAACCCAAAACGTTACAGTTGTTTACTAAAGATTTTTTCTTCAAATCTTATGAAGATGAGAGTTAACTTCTTTTTTTTTTAAAGTAAACGAGATCTATACTTACAACACCTCTAAGCGTGAGAGATTTCTGAATGTGTACCCATCAAGGTGAGCTATCGAATTGTTGCCCAGATATCTACAATGGGATATAATATCAATTGCCATGTGACAGTTTAACAAATAACTTAATGCACATAAAAGTTTAAAAAGCTCCTGTATTTTCATCATGTGGAATCAATTTGACTAAAAAGTACTTTTGCAGTAAAGTGTCTTTTAAACATTGTTGATATGATATGTTAAAGGAACAGAAGTAGGTCTGTTATTATAATACACCTAACCGTGGACTGACGTCCCTTTCGGCATAGAAAAAAAAAAGGTTGCACTAACGAGATGAATACGAGCCGGCTGGTTGTAATCGAAACCGAAGGGAGTGGGATCCGAGTTGTTCGTCAATGAGTTCGTTTTTCTTAAATCGAACCCACCTTTGTAAACTAGAGTGGTTCGTTATTACTTATGACCTATTCCTCCCTTTTGCAATACAAAAACTGAAACTTTTACAAACCAAATGCATTTCATATGACTATTAGGAAAAACATAATAAGCATGATAAAGTCATTATACCGCCTTTTTCGGCGCGCTTTGCGCGCAATACCATTGGTTCGATTTTCTTCGATCATTCGATGTTCAACACGGGGTTAGGCTTTATGTACGATTGCTTTCTTTGGCACACCCATTCTCTTGTACGGTTATGAGTGAGCTGTTTCCGTCTGATGTAAATTTCCGAAAGATGGCCACTACGGTTTTGTTTTTTATTAGTATTATAGACCAATGGGTGATTAAAGGGGCGGTTAAGGCTGCTCACATGAACCGTTACATCAGTTTAATGAACCTTCCCACCATACTTGGCGCCCCACGCAGATAGATCGCGTTGAAATATAGTGACAAATCTGTGTTTTAGAGCAACTAACTAGCTAACTGTGTTTTAGAGCAAAATTTCCCGCAGTCCGGAGCGTTTGTGATGCCAAAGTTTCTCTGACACCCGGAATATCATGTGTGATAGATGAGAAACTCTTGTGACAAAGTTATTATTTTAGAGTGCAATTTGCTATAACTTCTTGTATCCATATTATACTGGCGACTGAAGTATGATAGACGAAAACCTGCAATAACATGCTTGTGCTTTAGAATGTTATTCTGCAGTCTAGGGAGTTTCCATTTTTTTTCTTTCAGTCTCAGCTCAAACTGTGGTGGGGGCATCGGTCAGATAGGGTCATTATCAAGGAGCAAAAGTCACTCATGCTGCCATTAAATGTATGATCCCCTTCGGCGGACAGTTTACCTGTACTTGTTCTTTAAAGCCCCGTTAAATTCCTTCAACAGAAACCAGAAATGTATAGTTTTCTTCCTTTCCTCTCACATCTGGCTCAGTATTACGGAGTAAGACTCACACTCAGTACACGTAACCCTCAGTAACTTAGTTGTTATCGTACTTATCACGCGGTATGTTAAACGAGTTGGAATTTGAAAATATATCCTAGACCCATCTGATTATTCCTATTTCTCCTCGCTCTCTCTCGATAAAAGGTTTTCTCTGAATTCTGGTTTTTCATGTAGTCATGCTTCTGTGCCCGTTATGTTATCAACTTTCCAGAGCTTCCCGATGACCGGGTTACCCCATGGAGGCTTACCCATGGGACCCAGCAATGACCCGCTCTAAGGCCTATGAACCCCATGTATTACGAGAAGCGCTCCAATTGCCAAGTCGAAAAGATGCCAATACTCTGTCGATCATTTTTAACCAGGGTCTTTTAAATCTAAAGAGTAAAGCTCCGGTCACATCAGGCAACGATAACGAATTCTCGCTCGGCAACGAGCTGGTCACACCACAAAGATAATGTGGCGGGAAATTGTGATTTTGAGAAGCCAGACAAGCTGAGTATAGCAGGCTACGAAGACGGATGATGAAACCCCAAGGATATTCTACACCATCCCTGTAGTTTTCATACGGGTTTTCAAAGTCACTAATCCCTTTTTTCAAGGAGGAAATATGTAAGGTCAACTATGATACGGGCAACTTCCGACGCCATTCAAAAACTACATCGCCAGCTTTTGAGGCCAAGAGTCTTGCCCAGATGCTCCTATATACAAACTAGCTATACAGTATCACCACGAGTCGAACTTGGAAAGCAAAGGTGGGCTACCATTTCCTTTCTTTATGTCCAAGCGCTTCATTTCGTTTACATTGGAAAGCAATTCAGTTGTTTTTCCTACAGAATCGGGCTCTTCCTCTAAAAAATCAGAGTACCACAAACAGGTCTAAGTTAGACCTGTTGCTTGGTGTGACCGGGGCTTAAGTCTCTGGGACATGCAGTCTCCAAATACGGTGTTTACTTTTTGCAACTTGAAATGCATTTGACAAAATCCTCGGTATGTTACGCGCTAGCTGGTGGTACGTTCGGCACAGATAGATTCACGACTCCGTTTTCCTTTTTCAAACCGACACTCCACATCTGAACTTGAAAACGTCGCATAAAAGGACCTTCTCTCACCTCTGGAAGGGATATGGTGCTAGGTAGAAAACGAGTTTCACCTGCTTCCCATGTAAATACACAGTTTTGGCGATGAAGCTGTCTGGGATGTGTTAATGACATTCTTTGTTGTGCCAGCTAAATGCCAACCCCTTGTAGTTCCTGTGCAAATGAGGATTCAATTCCAGTAGGCCCATTTCACCAACGCCATTTTTTATTCCTTGCCGAAGGCAGGCAAGGAATCTATGCGATGGTGATGTCGTGTGTGTATATGGGACCCTTTGCATGTAAACACGATATCTTATTAAGAGTAACTTTGACGGATCTCATACTTGGCGTGTAGGTTGCCCATATTGAGTAGATGATCCCTATTGTTTTTTGTGGAGGTCAAAGGTCATCTGGTGTCACCAGAGGTCAAAATGTCAGAACCTTGTAAACACGGTATCTCAAGAAGGGAAACTATGAGGGACCTCATACTTAGCATGGTAATTGCCCATATTAAGTAGATGATTCCTATTATTTTTAGGAGGTCAAAGGTCATTTGGGGTCAACACAGGTCAAATGGTAAATATCTTGAAAATTGCTTGTAAACACATTATCTCAAGAAGGGTAAGTGTGAGGGATCTCATACTTAGCATGCTCATTGCCAATATTAAGTTAATGATCCCTATGATTTTTAGTGGAGGTCAAAGGTCATCTGGGGTCACCACATCAAAAGGTCAAAACCTTGTAAACACTGTATCTCAAAAAAGAGTAACTGTAAGGGATCACATACTTAGTATATAAATTGTCCATGTTGAGTAGATAATCCCTATTTTTGGTGGAGGTTAAAGGTCATTCGGGGTCACTAGAGGCCAAAAGGTCAAAACCCTGTAAACGCGGTATCTCGAGAAGGATATCTGTGTGGGCTCTCACACTTGATTTCTGGATTGTTCGTGTTGAGGAGATACTTTTAGTTTTGGTGGAGGTCAAAGGTCATTTGGGGTCACCAGAGGTCAAAAGT
This sequence comes from Holothuria leucospilota, assembly GCA_029531755.1. Lineage (NCBI taxonomy): Eukaryota > Metazoa > Echinodermata > Holothuroidea > Aspidochirotida > Holothuriidae > Holothuria > Holothuria leucospilota. The sequence goes on along the minus strand of CM055961.1, from coordinate 72,114,780 downwards.
CAAAGCTTTGTAAATACTTTATCTCAAGAAGGACAACTGTGAGGGATCTCATACTTAGCGTGCGGATTGCTAATATTACGTGGAGGTCAAAGGTCATTTGGGGTCACAAAAGATGAAAACCTTGTAAACATGATATTTTAAGAAGGATAACTGTGAGGGATTCGATACTTGACGTGTGGATTGTCCATATTTAGCATGTAGATGGCCATATAGGGTAGGTGATCCCTATTGTTTTCAATGGAAGTGAAAGATCATTTGGGGTCACATGATTTCAAAAGGCTTGGACCTTATTAACATGACATCTAAAGTAGTGTAACTGTGAGGGATCCCATGCTAATATGTGGGTGATTCATGTTTGTTACAATATATCCATATGGCAAGGAATCACTAAGCATTTTGGCTTTCTGGTTCTTTCTTATGGTAAAGCAAAAAGACACCATGTTGGGGAATAAACGAGGCGCAGATGTACATTTATACGTATTCAAATGGTTAATCAGTCGAATTCTAGGATTGGCACCAAAGGTGCGCATAAAATGCACCGTGTATGCACAGTAAAGTGTAAAACTTGAAAAAAATGCGCACGGGCCTGCGAACAATGAATTCCTATTCAGAACCGCCATTGCTGAGGCCGATCTTAAATTGATCGGCACCGAATCGGAATCTGCTAAAATATTTATCAGTCTGTGCCTGTTAGAGTCTACCAAGTGGTAATACATGGGTTCCTCGGATCAAATTTGGAAAAATACAGTGATACCTTATCACATCAGTAAGACAAAGCACAAATTTTAGGTTCAATGCACTTTCAGTGTTGTCGTAAAAATATCTTGAAATTTAATGTTAAATAAATCATTGAAACGATTAGCAATTTCTCATAAATGCAAATGTGTGAGCCAAGCACACAATGAAAGGAAAATATTTTTTGCAATCATCTGGTCAGTACACAGAAAAGGTGGAAAAGATTGTTGGGATCTCGTTGGCGCGTCATGTTACGCTGACCTGAACCCCTGACGAACAGCGCCCTCGTTCAGTTTCAAGACCCCATAACTTGGTGCGCCAACAAGTTCCCATTGAATTAACAAATTCACTTGAAAGAATTGGAAGCCTTAACCTTGCGTGTAAGTGAAAACTTGGTGGGATCTTTTTGGCGCACTGATATAATAGAGGTCAAAGGTAAAATGTTTCTAAAATGTTGTTTTTGCACCTCCGAAACTCTGTGCGCCATCATCACTACAGGATTTAAGTGACAACAAGTAACAGAGACTGTACTTCTAATGAAAAGTGAAAAAGCAACTTGAGACCTCTGAAAACAATTTGGGATTTTTTCTTTGAAAATTCTCAAAATTTCAGTATATCACACATAATAAGTTAAGAACTATGTTAGAACAAAGCTCTGAATCCTACGGAAGACATCAGTACAGGCAGAAGGAGCTGCAACCAACCTTGTTGCTAGGTTTATGAGCACTTGAAGACTTCTCTCACTATACATCGCCTTGCTTCAGACAAACCTCTTAAACCAGGAAATTTTAAATGTGACTCATGTAATGCTGTCTATTTACTCTTCTGTACAAAATGTCCCCTCGCTACATACATAGTAGAAATGAACACTAAATTCAGGCTGCGACTTAACAATCACAAGCAGACCATAAGAAAAATTAGCCTTGGATTCTCCGTTGACAAACACTTTAATCTACCCCAGCATAATTTGTCCAGTTTGAAGCGTGCTTTGTTGTACGGCAATGGGCACAGGAGAGAAACAGCCGAGAGTTGAACACGATCTTCTCACTTAATACTCACAGATCGGGTTTGAATAGGGATTTGGCTTTTATGAACAGTCAAGAAGTTGAGATCTAAGTGAGGGATTTCATATATATATGTGTGAGGCCAGTGTTCTTAACCACTACTTCCTATACACAGCTTTTGAAGGGCTGAGATATGTTTATATATGATTGTACATACATAACTTTTCTTAGACAGACAATTTAATTATCAAAAGCCTTGTTATGCCGTTCTTTCAGCCTTCCTGTGCACCACTCATATCACCCAGCCATTGAATTTAACAGTTTAAACTACATCTCATGAGTTAAGGTGTTATTGACTTCTGGATGCACACCCAGTGCTATTTGGGACTCGAAGAGGGAAAGATTAGTGCATCGCGAATGATCACAGTTCAATTTATTTCCTGTATAGAGTTGACCTCCATGGTTTAGAAGTAAATTGCCAGAATCACAGAAGTATAGGGTTGTGCTTACTTTCCATATACATTTACGTATACACATGCGTCTCAGTATACTTTTATGTATACACATTAATGAACATATTTATGTAGGTGTACATAATCATATATGTATATCTGTACGTACACATGTAGATCATTTTGAGTTGAGATTTCCGACCCAGGTCCACCCTCTCCCACCTTCCTCATTTCCAACAGAACTCACAGGCTCTCTTGTGTACTACAATTATTTTGTTTTGTTGAGATTTTAGTCACAAGGATCTTAAAAAACCGATGTACAAACTGCATTTTAATTTAATTTTAACTTCATTGTTTACCTTCATGTCATCGTCTTTCTGATATTGTTACAACAATTTGACTTTCAGTAAACCAAAGAAAACTCAGAGCACTATACGAACATTGCCTTTGCTCAAAGACTCAGAGACAATCCCTGCAACTTCCAGGAGGTGCACTTTGCACGTTATAACAAGTTACGTTACACTGGCAGGTGCCCATGTAACCCCCTGAGTGGAGCGAGACAATTGAGATGAAGCATCTTGGCCAAATTCAGAACGGAATGAAACGGGAGGTATCAATCCAGCAATCGTTGCATCAAGAGTCCAATGTACTTCTAGCCCTTATTCCAATTCGCCCTCACATCTTAATAACGTTCATTGGTAGAAGTTAATGACTCCTATATTTCTATTAGATGAATTATTTTTCATGCCTCATAGTTTTACTCACCTATCACACCAACGTACTTTACTCCTCAATAACATCATGTGGTAAGTGCTTTTTGATTGAATGTAACGAATTGAGTATTCACTTTTCACTCTCTTCGGACAACGAACAAATAAAACCAAGCGGAAGAAAATAACATCAAAAGTAACCGATTACGTTACAGTTGTCTCAAAAAAGGAAATGTTTCAAATCTTATCAAGATGTTTTTAATTCAAACGAGATCAATACTTACAATGTCTTTAGGCGTGAAAGATTTCTGAAAGTGTGTACGTCAAGATGCTTAATCGTGTTGTTAGCCAAATTTCTGCAAATGGATCCAACACCAATCTTATTGTTACAATTTGCTGAGGTAACTTTAATACACATCGTAGTTAAAAGTGCTCTTGTATTCTCATCATATGGAATAAACATTAGAGATCATTTTTGGTAACTTTTGCCAGAAAGTGTTCTTTTCAATTCTCTTGATATTTTGGGGGACATTAATAAGCCATACTCTAGACGACTAAAGTCACCGTCGGCATAGTGGAAACGCTTGAAATTGGAAGTGCCACTTCATTTGACTTCATATGAATCACATCAATTATATAGTTTAGAAACTATTGGCAAAGAATGAATACACTACGAAACATACAAACAAGAGTACCGCACCCTCGCACTGTCTTCTTTCGCAATGGATCGGCAATGAGAATGATGGGACAGTCCCGTTGCGTACATAGGGTTAACATTGGCAAATCCTTCCTTCCTCTGTCACCCCGTGCAAGATTCCCCTTTTCGATAAGAGGAGTGTGACATTTCCATTATGTGACTTCTTAATTACTTGGGGAATTCTAAGTCAGTGGTTGGAGCCTTCCTTTTGCAAGATATCCCTTGAAGTTTTATCCCATCAAAATATTTTAAAACATATGAAGACACAAAAATAGGAACGTGAGTTTGTTTGAGGTCTTACAAAGCCTATGGGCTAGGCTTAACGACCAGTCAGTAGCATATACGTACAATATGGGACTTACATTTGTTATCACCCAGGCACGCAGTAGTTTTTAAACCCGGAAGGGTGTGACATATGGGAAACTACCAAAATTCTTTTCAATTCGGCGCCCCTCTACTGCTCTCCCCCTGAATACGCGCCTGGTTATGGTTGTCACTTTATTACTTGTCCTTAGAAAAATACCATCATTACGACATTTAGTTCACCACCTTCAGAACCACGACGGTTATACAAGTATAGGCTGCAAATTAACTAATGTAATTCCTTAAACAAAATTGACAGGAATTTGCCTTGGGGCGAGATGGTTTGAGAGTGTACGGTTTTCGAGTCACTCATCGAAAGCCTCACGATACGAGCTAAAGCACTGGCTATTGGCCGGGTTGGGGCAAAGCTAGCTATACGTTGTGATGTATAGAAAGCAAGCCATTGTCACGGCTTGAGGCATCATCATTTAGCTCCCACATGATCATGTGAATGTTTCAGGAATATGGAGGCTGAAGTATTTTAGTACCGCCATCAAACCGAATTAAAACCTCGTTAATTACTTCAAATCCCTTACTCAAAATCCATATATGGCCCAGATATGGGATTTCATATCTGGCCCATACCTGGGCCAGATATGGAATTCATATCTGGCTTGTACTAGAATTGGGCAGATATAACTTGATATAATATAAAGGCCATATATGGCCATATATGGCCCAGGTAAAGTTTCACTTTTATATGGCCCAGATATGCCCCATATATGGCTACTCCATTTCTGGCCCATATATGGAAAATCCATATATGCCACATGTAAAGAGATTTATATCTGGCCCATATCTGTGCCATATATGACCCATATAAAACTTTATATGGCTCACTCTTTATATGGCCCATATCTGGCCCATATATGGAAATTTATATCTGGCCCATATCTGCACCAGATATGGAATTTATGGAATTTATATCAGATCGGATAAAAACCGTATATGGCCAGATAAAGTTCTATCTGGATCAAGCCTTTATATGGCACAGATCTGCTCAAGTTATGAATCATAGTTAGGACTTATAGTCCACACTCCTCATGGAGACTTTGAAAAATTTTTTTTCCAAAAGTCCCCTGACTCTCTGGCGAAGAGCCAGGGGCGAAAACCAAACAATACTCCCGAAAGAGTTCTGCTCCCCGAAGGAGTAACAACGTCCCCAAGGGACAAACTTTGACTTAACTGACACCACCTGACAGTGGTCCCGTTCTAGACTGGCTGAATAGAACAGGTCCCTTTGAACGCCAGAAAACAATGTTAAAGTGCTCCATGAATTAGAATTTAATGTATTAGGTTGAATTGACTTAAGTACATAAATTCAACTTATTTCATAACAGTGAACAGAAAAATGCCTTGAAATTTCCTATTTTATGTAATCACAGTGATATGGGCTCCTTATTTTAAACTTAATTACGTATTTGACTCTAAATTTTGTTTACTGCGTGGTGCGTATTTTACTTTCAACTTCCTAAATCATGAAAAATGTAGGTTTAGATACAAGCTCCGCCCAAATATGCAAATTATTTGCCTAATTTCACTTAGTACACTGCGGTATTAACAGAAGTGTAGCCACTAAATAACTGCAATGTCTGGGAAGGTGATGCTGTATCCAAAACATGTCTTAGTTTGTAACAAGCATAATCCAAGAATCAAATCAAATAAATAATAAAACTAACAAAATGCTCATTTGCATATCTAGCATATCAAGTTATATCTGGCTTCATATGGCCATATCAAACTTTATATCCATATCTGGATCACGGTTATATCAAGTTATATCTGGCTTTATATGGCCATATGAAACTTAATATGCATATCTGGGTTATGTTTTAATCAAGTTATATCTGGCTTTATATGGCCATATCAAACTTTATATACATATCTGGATCACCATTTTATCAAGTTATATCTGGCTTTATATGGCCATATCAAACTTTATATACATATCTGGATCACGATTATATCAAGTTATATCTGGCTTTATATGGCCATATCAAACTTTATATACATATCGGGATCATGATTATATCAAGTTATATCTGGCTTTATATGGCCATATCAAACTTAATATACATATCTGGATCACAGTTTATCAAGTTATATCTGGCTTTATATGGCCATATCAAACTTTATATACATATCAGGATCACGATTATATCAAGTTATATCTGGCTTTATATGGCCATATCAAACTTAATATGCATATCTGGGTTATGTTTTAATCAAGTTATATATGGCTTTATATGGCCATATCAAACTTTATATACATATCTGGATCACCATTTTATCAAGTTATATCTGGCTTTATATGGCCATATCAAACTTTATATACATATCTGGATCACAGTTTTATCAAGTTATATCTGGCTTTATATGGCCATATCAAACTTTATATACATATCTGGATCACGATTATATCAAGTTATATCTGGCTTTATATGGCCATATCAAACTTTATATGCATATCTGGGTTGTGTTTTAATCAAGTTATATATGGCTTTATATGGCCATATAAAGTCTTTAATCAACCAGATATTTCCAGATATAAAGCCAGATATGGATTTTGAGTAAGGGATATGTAATTGCAAACAGTTTAAACCAACGATATAGGTACTTCTTCCGAGCTAACTTAGTGTTACTAAAGAAGTACCGTTTATCTATACGGCCAACGCAGCAAAGCAACGTATTGTATTGTATGCGGTAAGTGCTTGCCTGTATCTGAGTCGAAATATACACTGTAGCCAACAACACTCATGCACTGAGAAAGGTTTGGCTTGTTACAAAATGCAAAGCTCATTTCACGAACTGGAACCTTTCATGAAAGTCACGTTTTCATTCAAAAATAGCCAAAGTCTGAACGTCTTAAGATCCTGAAAGAGTCAGTTCGATTCGTCTTTTTGAATTCTATTACTTTTTACACGGGTTTGTTATTAGGAACTGTCTGTTAATGATCTATTTAACTATTTTAGCTATTCCTAAGTTCTGCTTTTTGTGATATCTAGTCTGCAAATGTCAGGTCTGCAGTCTGCAAAATAGTTGATTTGGCTGGATGATGGAGGTAACGATGATTTTTTTTTCGATTAAACGCTCGTGGAAAGTTCGGACGATGCTCAACCCACCATATTAAGCGTAACCCCCCTTCCCTTTTCGAGAAGAGGAGGTGGAGGTGTAGAAGGATCAATAAAAAAAAATACGAGGCCGATAAGGAAGAAGAAAAGAGGAACGAGAAGAAGAGGATGAGGCACGAGAATAGGAAATGATGATATTGATGACGATAACGATGATGAAAGTAGGGACAACGGTGATGATTTAAGAGAAGAAGAGCAGGATAAGTTTAGACTCAGGGATCTTTAAAAACGAAACAGAACAGAAACGATAGAAGGGTTAGAAGATCTCCAGCCGATACAGACGAATGGGTTTTAGAATTTTTAGACCAACCCATTGCAAATTTCATATTAAAGAGATGTAACGTCATAATTTCCATCTACGACATCATTTAAGATATTATCGATGAGCTCATGGACGGTTTTGTACCCGGTGATATGGTAGGCAGTCAAATCTAACATCAAGCACTACGAGAAGAGTATTACGTACGGCTGATGCGTCGAGACCAGTTGATTACCAATCATATTTTTGCCATCGTTAAACTTGTGAGGCAATCCAACAACGAATTTGCTATCGAGTGGGGAATTAAATTTTACATTATACGCAACGAGGACATGGCCGATGAAAATTATGATGTCATAGCTCCCAAGTCCCGAGAAGACAGATGCGGGGTCCACCTGTGACCTGTCCGTTGGTGGACCGCCGGCCTGGGGGAGGGGTATAAAGGGAGGGGTGTCCCCCTTTTGGAAAATGTTGGAATTTTATAGGTGTCTACACACAAAATGGTAGCACTTTTGGCGATCATTGGTTGTTTATTGTTACCCTTAATTTCTGATGCAGCACAGTTCAGGAATCACGTAGCACATTCGGCGTAAACGACACCGTGCTGCTGCTAAGTGATATACCAAGGGAAGCAGGCCTGTGTTAAATTCACACCGAAACGGCATCACACACTTTCCATAATTGGAATTTTTCTTGAATTAGTTTCTTTCATAAAAATGTGTACATATCTTAAAGGAATTACAATAGGATGAGTGTAAGTTGAATGAAATGTTTATGCGGCCCTGACAGTGCAAAGGTAATTACGTATTAGTTTGCATAGGACTGAGTGGTTATGATAAAGTCGGCTAAAACATTTCGTTCGTTCGTTAGGTTGAAATTACTGAGACAAGCGCTGCCTCTAACCCGCGACACGGGCATTTGTTTATGGTTTTGTAAGTTGCGTCGCGTGGCTATTAGACTCGATTGCTCCCATTAGAATATTTTCGATACCTGCTATGGAGGTTAGCTATGTTGCTAAAGTCTACGTAACAAGAGTGCCTTTCGCAAGGCAAGCAGCTTAATGCACTATGATGTGATTGGTACCGTAGTTTGCTAAATTTGTGGTTTAGTTGGAAGGTATACTTCAGATGGCAGGGTTTTGTTTTGTGGCTCTATCATGTATTGAAGTGCGGGTTTTTCAAAGGGTTGGGCGGGTCAGCGGATTTAGGTGTTCAATGCAGGCCAAACCCGCGAAATGCGGGTCACTTGGGAAGTATGTGATGTCACCGGCGCCTGAGTAAAAGCGACAAACAGCGTGATACGCATTTAAAACAAACGATGACATGTGCTTAGCACGAGCCATCGTCACGGCCGTAGCATACTATCAAAAGAGAATGGACAGGACCTTCAATTGGAATAACATACGACAAGGGCAGTCGAAACAGACGGAACTCGCCAGAGCCCTTCACCCACATGCAGACGTCCATATCCCCTTCTTATGCTACCACGACCACCATTTGACACCATCGCCAGAATGAGCAGACTCCTCAACAGACATGAATTTTGTAAAATATATCTCAAAGCTTACAAGGATCCAAAATGGCACAAATATCAAATCGAGTGCTAGGACTGTCAAAAACCATAAGGACAGTTGTGTGTCGTAGAAAATGACGTTCAGTTGTATTGTTGTGACGACTGTCATCGAGAAAGAATCGTGCTTTCAAAACGATAAGATTGGTAGGTGCTCCGACGTTCAGCCTGCAGCTTGACGTACTCGAAGGGCAAGAAAAAACATGCGCATGGTAGAATATATTGTCAGACGTGCAGAAAACATCAATCGAAAGGACATGTATGTAACATACAACCGAGTTAACCGAGCAAGGCTTCAAATACCTGTTCAGATCACATCCTTTTTCGATTTCTAAAGGGGACGAAAAGAACGGATAACACATAACCAATTACGACGTGGAAGATATGGAGACGCTGTGCGAATAACCATCTTCAGCGGCGACGAGACCATCGAAGAGGTTTTGCCATTGGACGTGCTCTAATTTTTACTCGATTTGTATGGCATACATATGAAAGGATATCACGGCAACTTTTCCGTGTCGTGCTTTTCAAAGATGAGGATGACACCGACTTCCATCATTACCAACAGTAGAAGAATACATATGTGGAATACGAGATGCCACAAAATCAGCATGAAGATAAAGTGGAGAAGATCGTGTTCAAGGATTCTTTCAATTTCATAACCTCTATGTTTTTCAAAGCTTTTGGACTGACGGAAGGAAGAGGATATTTTACAGATTTGCACAATACCAACAAAAAAAGCTTAGGTAAGACCATGGCCGCAGGCAAAGATTTACCATCCGGACACCATGAATACAAAGCAGAAGAGAGATTTTGATTCGTGGTATGTCAAACAAGCAGGAAAAATTTTCGACAAGAAAAGAATACATTTTGCCTTGCGGACGTAGACCTACTGAGAAAATGATTTTTAACATTTTGCGTTATTTTCCGCAACATGAATGACTTGGATCCATTCGCAGAAACCATGACTATAACACAAGCCTGTAAGGAAGTGTTTGTGGAAGAGAAACCATTGCAACAGAATCCTTTTCTCGGAAACAATAACCATTCCTTAAAGGCTAAAGGTGGTTGCCATGGCAAGGTCACACGGACGGAATTTGCAATTAGCATGTACTCATCGGCCGTGAGACCCCTATGGCAGAATTTAAAAAAAAGTCGACGGTTTGTGTGGTAACAACGTCTACGCGTCTCAAGGACGCTTACCAGAAGAACGTGTGGAACATCAGAGACTTACAACTGTCCTGTATAAACGTCGTAGACATATGGAAATGTAAATACGATCGAATGCAATGAAGGACGAAAAAAAAATGAAAGCTTACGTGGATACCCCAAACAAGAAGCGGCCACGCAATCCGAAAAAAATGCCTTCTTTGGAGGAAAAACCGATCTGACTTGTTCGAAGTACGACGTCGAGCCACAAGTCAGGAGAGCAAGTCAAGTACATCGACGTATGTGTTCTCTACTCGTGAGTCACCACGAGACAAGACGTTATCTTATCGGCCATCCCAAGGTCGTGACAGAAACTTTTTGAACTAGGCAGAAATACGAAGGTGTTATCTACTGCCCAGTGTTATCGCTGAGAAGACCATGTTATCCCGTATGACCTTAACGATCTCACAACACGTTATCGTTTACTCTCTGTTACAGTTGTGCTGACAAAGGACCACTGGGTGTGACTGCAAACACAAGCGAGAACCATCAAGGTACCTGGATGACGTTCAACTATATCGATCTTTTTCTCAAAATGAAACAAAAGCTAACGGCTGGTCTACTTAATGTCACACGGCATCAGACATGGCGGCCCACAGCGACAATTACGGAAGACGAGAAGGAGTCAGACTGCAAACTGTCTAGCAAACGAAGGAAAACGATGTTATACAAACTTGATGCTCAACTCTATAGTGAAATCGAATAGCTCATCGACTATAATTATCTCTAGAGACGCAAACGTCGAGCTCCATACTTATAATTTTAATTGTAAAAGTATTGAATCACTCTTTGATTATAATCTGTGTTGAATGATATGAAGAGAATTAATTATTTCGTAATTAAATTCCCGGTGATTGTTGTCATATTTAGCGTAACATTCAGCATTGGTATTTTTCTAAACTCGAACCCCCCTCCCCCTTTTCTTTCTTTTCGATCTTTATTCAACTCATTGAAAGGTTGTACTTTTAAATGACAACATGATGCAAAATTTACTATAAAATAAGAGCAACGTAAATGAAGGACTTCATCTAAGTTCTTACATATACCCGGTACACAGTCTGGATAACGAAATCTTTTACATATAACATCGTTACAAGGAGCGTAACGATGATAAAAAGGTTTATATTCTATAGCATTATTATTATCATTATTATTGTTATTGTTCTTGCTCTTGTAATTGTTGTTGTCGTTGTCGTCATGGTCATGGTCATTGTCATTGTCATTTTTTTATTATTATTATTATTGTTGTTGTTGTTGTTGTTGTTGTTGTTGTCGTCGTCACCGGGTTTGAAATTTCTTCGACATTTTATCATTTTATTATTATTATTATAATTATTATTATAATTGTTGTTTTTTGTTGTTGTTGCTGCTGCTGCTGCTGCGGTAGCCGTTGCCCTTGTTCTTGCCCTTGCCCTTGTTCTTGTTATTATTAATTCATTCTTCTTCTTATTCTCACCGGGTTTGAGATTTCTTCGACATTTTATAATTGATTTTGCGTAGTTTTCAAATTAAGAGGTCTTTGCACCTGTTTTGGGACCTTCAAGCTATATTGTGACTTGCAGAGGAAGACGGTGTAGGCTCCTTTTCCCCAATTTTCATTGTCAACTCCTTAGAAGTCTTCGAAAGCCACATTAACCCTATTGCAATACACAGAGTATCCCGGCGGTTAGTTCCACGAAGAAAGTGACAGTGAGTTTGATGAAACTGAAAACTGGAGGTCCGCCATAAACTCTTTTCAAAAAACGATCGAAAGCTTTTTGAAAAAAAAATCCAGAAGTCTGTTGCAAAGCTAGAGAAGTATTTAAGTAAAGCTGTGGAATTCCTGGGCAGGAGAATTGACGAGATAGAGAGAGTTGTGTAGGAAATGGATGTGATCAGCTTGTAGAGAGAGTTACGGCATTGGAAAACGCTCTTGGGGTGAAAATCATGGATACTAACAAATTGGAACAATCACGTAGAAATCAGGTAGAAACAATTTCAGAATTGTTGCAGTGCCCATTAGGGAGCATGGGAATTGCAAAGGCTCGGTCAAGGAGAAGTTGTTCCTATTATTCAAGGACGCCTCGACTTACATATAGAGAGTTGCCACAGAGATTGCAGAGCCCCACCCGAAAGACCTCGTCACATTTTTGTTCGCTGTTTGTCGTACAAGGCAAAACTCTTCATCATGAGGTACAGACGATCAGCCTTACAGAGTCAATCTTTTTTCATTGTGGACGGTCTATCTAGACTGGACTTAGCAGAGAAGTGACCGTCCAAAGTGTAGGATCTCTATAAAAGAGGGATAAAACTTACTTTTAGCGGAGGAAATGGAAGATGCTACCGGGAAACCCTACGAATTTTAGCTGAAAGGTTCCCGTCAATGTATTTTGGACTCATTTAAGTCTTAACCTTCCAACACTACTTACTTTGGTGGGAATTTTCTTTTCCATATTTTTCATGAAACATTAGATTTGCATTTTGTTCTCATATTTTCCACCTCCATGCTGATGGTGCTTGTCTTTTTTGTTCTTTGGAGTCGATTGACTATTTACTGCTTAGGCCAATTATCTCCTAGCAGTCACACCGCAGAAATGTCTTAGCGGTGAAGCTGTTCAACGTGATTCTTTTTCCTTTTTTACTTATCTTTTTAGGTTCGTATTTTTGTATATAATTATTTACATTATCTATTTCTACTCTTCTTTCATCGGGATCATTGTTTTGAAAATTGCATCACTGTCTGTATTGGAGGAATTGAACCTATCGCTTAAAAAGGTTTGCATTTTAGTATCAATGAATCTTTTAACATTTAGGGTATCAGGGCTCGTTCGCCCTCTTTATTTTTGGTTCGTATTGATTTGTTACTTTGAATGTGAGAGGTATTCGTGACAGCAAGAAACGACGTAAACTATTTTCTTTCCTACATACCCACACAAGTACGATTGCATTTATCTGCAAGAGACGCATTCCATCCCTTCCAAAAATTCTGTTTGGGTTAACGAATGGGGAGGGAAAGCTTTCTTGTCTCATGGTTCTAATTGTAAAAAAGGTGTTGCAGTATTGATCAATCCGGTTATAACTATGACTCATAAACACAATAATCGACATTAATGGCCGCTTTATTATATTGAACGTTAATTTTAATGACACATTTTTTGAACTAATTAATATTTACGGCCAAAATGCAGATAACGTTTTCCTTTTCTTTAGGTTGGAGAGTTATTTCAGTGAACACGAATGGGATTCTATTGTTTGGGGAGGGGATTTTAATTTGTAAGGAACCTAAACTTAGAAAAAGGTTGGAGTTGATACTCAGACTAACTTTAAGGCAGGAAACACAAGGTTCGAGGTAATGCTCACACTAACTTCAAGGCAAGAAACAGATTTCTAAGTAAGGTGGAAACTTATGACTTCATAGATATTTAGCGTGGAAGAAATCCTTGTGGAAATTAGTATACTGTTCATTCTAATATTGACACGTCTATCTACTGTAGGCTAGACTATTTTGTCTTGGTAAAAACACCTTAGAAATGTCGTTACAGGTATTTCCATTTTTCTTCTCTTTGGCTTTGATCATTGTTGTGTAATCATTAAACTTATGGTTGGTAATGTTCGAGGTAAATGTATTTGGAAACTTAACATTTCTTTGTTGGAAGACCCAAATCACTGTTTTAAATCATCTCAAGCAGCCTTCTTGACTGTCCTGGTGATCTTACACGTACAGTCCTTTCAATGTACGTGACACATACTGTAGCACACTCCAGCCTACCACGCATGGAGGATTACCAATTCACCGAAGTTACGGTACTATATGATTGCCTTTACAATATCTCCGTATATACGGTATATTCAGCTAGTGGTGAAATACTATCATCCATACTTAAAGTATAATCCCAGACTATTAGAACATTTCCAGTTTCGGTGTTACAAAGGCCTACGCCACAATGCCAACACATGCATAGTTCAAATCCCGATTTAATACGCTATTTGGCAGGGAATATTTTAGCCTAGGCTGCAGCTCTACACGTTTCCATAACGTGAACTCTCCGTCATTGACATCACATTTCACAAAATCTGAAACGACAAAACCTGATCAATAAGGCCACTAGACCCAATGTACGGCGGTCTTATTACCTTAAATTGCAGGAGCTTCGGGGGGCTTTGCCCCCTGGACCAACGCGTGCAAACTCGCGCTTTGCGGTAGTGGTGCACCTTCGCTGCACTGTCAGTCGGAGGATCACAGGTTGCATTGCATTGCATTGATATATTGAAATGATTTGCAAAAGGTAAAAATGAATCCAATTTAATTCGACAAAGAATTGCTCACAAATAAATAAATGTTTCGAAAATCTTTGGGCAAACACAGCCAAGATAAACACATCGGCTCAAACTCTTTTGCAAGATATTAACACTCAACAATCGCTCTTCTTGTAAATGATAACAGGCAAAGCTTTGAACCTTCCAATCGTAACACAGAGCTATTTTTCGTTGAAAGTAGTAAACTGTCGTTCACTCCTCGAACACAAGTTCATTGGTAGCATTGAACTTATTTCCTGCCATTGTTGCTGAAAACATGCGTTTCACATTACTTATGTACATTGATATGATTTAATTAACGTTTTATTTCACTTACTTACGGTACGGGGTAGTAATATACACTCATACGTTTTACAGCCTTATTGTCAGTTTGAAAGCAACTTACAGAAGATGCAGGGAGTGGAGATTCCCAAAGACCTCTGCAGGGAGAGTTTCCAGTTTGTTTCTCTCCAAATACCTGAAAAGTCATGTAATAAGTTACAGTAGTCTTGTAAAAAAATGTACTTATTATCAATACCCGTGTTAATTTAATAGCTTTAGGTTACATAGCCGGATTTACCCAGTAATCGAGGTAATCTATCGGTTACGGGCCCCCCGATATTTTGGCTTCCAGGGGGGCCCCGGAAATTTTCATAAACGAGTCACCTTTTTAGCTTAGTTTTCAAATCTGTTTCTGAGTTGAAACAAAAATCCCTACCTTTCTGTTTACCAAAATATAGCTTCTGAAGCTCTAGTCTCCATTTACTGATCCATAATGTTACCTGACAGGAATTTCGTCAAAGTTACTGATAGTATTTACCAATAATTCTACTGTGAAGCATGTCATATGGGTTACGACGCATTGTCGTTGAGTGTGATATCGTATTAACAGTGACACGTGGTTATATGTGCCTATTCTAGAAGTTCGTTTCTTCTCTTTCATGTACGCTGTATTATTGACATTTTTAACTTATTTAAAAGGATCTCAAAATCGCCCAAGTTATTTTTGAGGCCGTATAAACAAAATACTCAAAAGGTGATCATTATCTGCACTTAAGCTAGGGGGAAAAGGTTCATTTCCGACAATGAAGGGGATAGTTTCGCCCAAAATATTCAAAGCGCTTCGCGATAATTATAGCAAAAATTATGGTGGCCCTTCGGTTAGGACAGGGCTTCTTAGTCGGGCCACAGAAACCTTGGGTCAACTGAGGAGGAATGTGGATTGGTGTGATTGTGTAAGGAGTCCTGAATTCCGATCGATGAATTGCCTTGACTTTTTTTTTTTGACCTGCACATGATCTTTAGGTTAATTGCTAGTCACTTGACAATTTAAAATAATTAGCAGTACCATGAATAGATGCAATGCATTTTGCGTACCTTAATTTCCATAAGTAAGAAATTCACGACTGACAGTCTTTAAATTCAGGAGAGGACCCACAGTCATAGTTATATTCATGGCCGCACGCAGGGGCAGTGTCAGTGCCCCTCCCTCGAAATGTTTAAAAGCTAATTTTTATCGAATCGATCTGTGTTAATTTCTTAGATTCCAAAATAATGTTTAGACGTTATTTGTAAGTCACGGGAAGTTCCATTTCTGACCGTGGGGCAGACACGTAGTGTAGAGCCAGGGCAACCGTCCTGTCCTTGAGGGTATTTTGTCCTATTTTTCTGTCACCTTTGTTGCTATAAATTTCTTAAAATGCACTTCAGTTGCCTCGCGATTCGTACGATTCCATCCTGAGTACTACTCCTATTCTCACTTTCTGTTGGACTTAGCCCTGTAAAATCTCGCAATAATCCAAACTCCCCTCCTCCCGCATATATCATCAATCCCTGCCAGCTGTTAATCATAAGGAGTGAAGATACATTTGCATCAGACAGCGTTTCATTTCAACATTTTCCTGGGAAGACCTGCGTCCAGGGTCTTTCGGACACTTCTTGTCTTTTATCTTCACTCTCACGAAGTGAGCCATTAACCACATTGCAGCAACAGTTTGTTCAAAACTGTGGATGCGCACCGAACAATTTCATAAACATTAAGTGAATTGAATTTTCGCATACATTCTAGTCAGCTAGTATGAGAAAGAGAACGATTGAGAACAACGCATGTTCAAATTTCGTAAATATATTCAGGGAAAGAATGGGGAAAAGTTTTCAACTAAGTAAAGGAAATTAAATTAAAAAGAAAAGTTTGAGAAGCACTACCAGTTGGTGCAGTGCTGTAGATGCATTAGGTATCTATTGCTATAAAGTTCCCCTAAATACCATTGTCTCCTCTGGCCAAACCTCTTACCTCTGAGACAGAATTTTGAATGTATTTTTGTTTATTTTGAATAGTTACACATTTCAATTTAAACTTTTTTGCATGACTACAGGTAATGGTCCTGCACCTAAAGGTCACATTCCCGGTATCGATTTTCTTGATAGATTATCACATGCTTCCGTACATCAGAATATCCAAGCGCATTTCTGTATGTGGTTATTGATGAAACGATTATTGTAATACCTGCAGATAGGCCCTCTTGATGCAATTAAAATCAGTTTAGACTTTCAAAACCATCTTTCATGGATTTCTATGCCAATGTCCTGTGCCTATATTCCCTTTCATTTCCTATTTAACACAAAAACAGAAATAAAACAGCAGATGTTATATGTCAGGTTCTGTGTCTCCCCTACACAAATTGCTTAACGGAATAAAATGTGTCTGAGCTGTGTCTCTTTAGGGAGTTTAAAATTTTCTTAATCATGAAAGGTAGAATAGTCTTATGCAAATTGACAGGCCTGGAAGTGGCATTTCTGGTAATTTACCGGCATCGGCACTTTGTCCAAAAATCTCTCAGTAGGCTAGATGCTAATCAGCCGATGGCGCTGACGCTCCACTTAGATAGTGTCACGTATTAGTCCCACCCACAAGTAATATCACTAAAAATGATACTCATAGGCCCCCTGTCATATGATAGGTTACGCCTCCCCCCCCCCCCGAAGGTAAATCCGGCTGTGTTAGGTATTATTGAAGTGATAAATGATTACGTAACGAGGGAATGGTGAACACTTTCTTGCATATGTGAAACTATGTGCAGATAGTTTGTCCTTTAAATAGAGATTCTCAACGGATTGTAACATGTTTTATTGTACAGTGATTTTCACTTTAAATTGAGGTGTCAGTCCAACTGACTTTGGAAAAAAAATTTACCTGCAATTTTCTAATTTCGATTTAGGTTTCATTTCATGTTGTCTTAATTATATAATAGTAATTTGTTTTCCTAAAATGCTTCACATCTTCAGTTGCACTCAAAGCGCTCGTGAAATTTATCCTATGCGCAACGGCAAATTTTCCCAGGAACAAATACTCAGCTTCCAGCAGGGGTACACTGCGCGTCATCGCGGACTACTTACCTATCGGGTACTCCTTAATCTCTGTATAAAGTGCGGCAACTGAGATGAAACATCTTGCGCGAAGACAAAACAACACGAGTCCGGTAGATATTGCACAATTTTACAGCACAACTCAGACGCATGAACCATTAGGCCAGTGCGCGTTCTCGTCTTCTTCCGCACATTAATTTGGTACATATGTATGACTAACAGCTTAATATCCGAAGCAACTGTCCCTTACATCTCATGATGTAAATCACCTTACACGTCAACTATCGAACAACAGTGTATCGTACAAAACAATGCGACATCGTCATCCCCCACCCCCCCCCCAAAAAAAAATAGTGCAGGGCATTAATTCTCTTACAAGAAGAAAGTTTACCTTTTCACTGAAGAATGAACAAACAAATCAAAGAAACTTATACTAACGTATAACGTAACGACAAGAGTAACAATTGTGTCAAGTTAAGAACATACAGAATTCACAAAAAATCTCATTAGGATGACAAAATCTAAGACAAAGAAGCCCTGTACTTACAATTCTTCTAAGCGTGGAAGATGTCTAAATACGTCATCTTCAAGGTGCCTTATGATGTTGCTAGATAGACCTCTACAGAGAGATTTTACACCAATCATGCTGCGACATTTTGCTTAGGAAACGTAAAGAATGTGCATGATTCAAAGATCAACTACTTTTATATCTCAAAGATGACCAATTAAAAAGCAGTGTTTGGTAATTGCAGCTTTGCAGTGTCCTCGAAAATGTTGACAGTTTACGACAACAGGCATAACAATGCAAGACTGATAACCCTATCAAAATGCATGGTGAGAACGTTCAATAACAGATATTCCATTAAGAGATGATTGTGTGTCTGGCAGCTATAAAAGATGGCTGAATGTTTTTCATTGAAAAGGTCGTAATATACTTTACAACACAACAGAAAAACTTTAAAGTAGTTAACTCCTTACAAATTAAATGATTGCCATAATTAAAGATTTTCCAATCTTGAAAGACGTTTAAAGATATCTTCATAAATGGGGTGAAATTAGCTATTTTGCAAAAGTGTGTAGAGAATATTTCGTCTTTGTGTTTACTCAAATCACACTATCTGGAAAGTTTCAATACTTTTGATAAAAAAGTAAATAACACTGTCTCTTAAGGTTTACATTACGCGTTCAGAACGGTTACAGTGTTTCACGGATTTCACCCGATTTACTGAAGTCTGCCCAGGTGTCACGTGACCAATGTTTGCAACGTTCTAAACAGTTGCAGTTGGCTAACGGCTTGCTCTGCGGAAGCCACATCGTTCACACATGACTTAAGTTACCGATTCTCGTATCGGTAATTAACAAGCTTGTGACAGAACCTTTCACAATCAAATTCTTTTGTAGCATTCCAATAAATGAAATGTGTTCCTCCCAAACATTCAAAATAAATACTTCGACAATTTTTGTGAGTTCTCTTTCAAAACAATAAGGAAAAAAGACCGGATTCCTCCTCTTGCCTGTGGTCGGCTAGATTAATACCATGCCATGGTGAATGCGTAACTTAATTGTAATCAAAGACAGTATTCATTGTTGTGTGAGGGAGTTGTAATCAAAATATTTACACTCGAGTGGGCCTATCAGCATAAGGCAGAGTGGGCAAATAAACATATTATGTGCCTGACTGGCTACAAATTCACTGAAAAAGTGTAACCAAACTGTACTCGTAATGTAGGTTGTGAAACGACCACTTCACGAAATATTAAAACATTAACATCGGCCACCCTGCTGTGTACTCGTGGAAGCAATTTTAGATTGTCCTATTTATAACCACTTACAGTTTTTGCAGGGAATGGAGCTTCCTGAACACTGCAGAGAGAGTTTCCAGTTTGTTGTCAAGTAAGGATCTGAAACGTCATGTAAGTAGGTGTCATTTGTAATAGATCAAAAATGCGCCTTCGCCCCCCCCCCCCCCCCCAAAAAAAAAATAGTGCAGGGCATTAATTCTCTTACAAGAATTAAAGTTTACCTTTTCACTGAAGAATGAACAAACAAATCAAAGAGACTTATACTAACGTATAACGTAACGACAAAAGTAACAATTGTGTCAAGTTAAGAACATACAGAATTCATAAAAAATCTCATTGGGATGACAATTTCTAAGACAAAGAAGCCCTATACTCACAATTCTTCTAAGCGTGGAAGATGTCTAAATACGTCATCTTCAAGGTGCCTTATGATGTTGCTAGATAGATGCCTACAGAGAGATTTTACACCAATAATGCTGCGACATTTTGCTTAGGAAACGTAAAGGAATGTGCATGATTCAAAGCTCAACTACATTTACATCGCAGAGATGAACACCAAAAAGCAGTGTTTGGTAACTGCAGCTTTGCAGTGTCCTCGAAAATGTTAACAGTTTACGACAACAGGCGTAACTATGCACGACTAATAACCCCATCAACATGCATGGTGAGAAGGTTTAATAATAGATATTCCATTAAGAGATGACTGTGTGCCTGATAGCTATAAAAGATGGCTGAATGTTTTTCATTGAAAAGATCATAATATACTTTACAACACAACAGAAAAACTTTAAAATAGTTAACTCCTTACAAATTAAATGATTGCCATAATTAAAGATTTTCTAATCTTGAAAGACGTTTAAAGATATCTTCATAAATGGGGTGAAATTAGCTATTTTGCAAAAGTGTGTAGAGAATATTTCGTCTTTGTGTTTACTCAAATCACACTATCTGGAAAGTTTCAATACTTTTGATAAAAAAGTAAATAACACTGTCTCCTAAGGTTTACATTACGCGTTCCGAACGGTTACAGTGTTTCACGGATTTCACCCGATTTACTGAAGTCTGCCCAGGTGTCACGTGACCAATGTTTGCAACGTTCTAAACAGTTGCAGTTGGCTAACGGCTTGCTCTGCGGAAGCCACATCGTTCACACATGACTTAAGTTACCGATTCTCGTATCGGTAATTAACAAGCTTGTGACAGAACCTTTCACAATCAAATTCTTCTGTAGCACTCCAATAAATGAAATGTGTTCCTCCCAAACATTCAAAATAAATACTTCGACAATTTTTGTGAGTTCTCTTTCAAAACAATAAGGAAAAAAGACCGGATTCCTCCTCTTGCCTGTGGTCGGCTAGATTAATACCATGCCATGGTGAATGCGTAACTTAATTGTAATCAAAGACAGTATTCATTGTTGTGTGAGGGAGTTGTAATCAAAATATTTACACTCAAGTGGGCCTATCAGCATAAGGCAGAGTGGGCAAATAAACATTATGTGCCTGACTGGCTACAAATTCACTGAAAAAGTGTAACCAAACTGTACTCGTAATGTAGGTTGTGAAACGACCACTTCACGAAATATTAAAACATTAACATCGGCCACCCTGCTGTGTACTCGTGGAAGCAATTTTAGATTGTCCTATTTATAACCACTTACAGTTTTTGCAGGGAATGGAGCTTCCTGAACACTTCTGCAGAGAGAGTTTCCAGTTTGTTGTCAAGTAAGGATCTGAAACGTCATGTAAGTAGGTGTCATTTGTAATAGATCAAAAATGCGCCATCGCCCCCCCCCCCAAAAAAATAGTGCAGGGCATTAATTCTCTTACAAGAATTAAAGTTTACCTTTTCACTGAAGAATGAACAAACAAATCAAAGAAACTTATACTAACGTATAACGTAACGACAAAAGTAACAATTGTGTCAAGTTAAGAACATACAGAATTCATAAAAAAATCTCATTGGGATGACAATTTCTAAGACAAAGAAGCCCTATACTCACAATTCTTCTAAGCGTGGAAGATGTCTAAATACGTCATCTTCAAGGTGCCTTATGATGTTGCTAGATAGATGCCTACAGAGAGATTTTACACCAATCATGCTGCGACATTTTGCTTAGGAAACGTAAAGAATGTGCATGATTCAAAGATCAACTACTTTTATATCTCAAAGATGACCAATTAAAAAGCAGTGTTTGGTAATTGCAGCTTTGCAGTGTCCTCGAAAATGTTGACAGTTTACGACAACAGGCGTAACTATGCACGACTAATAACCCCATCAACATGCATGGTGAGAACGTTTAATAATAGATATTCCATTAAGAGATGACTGTGTGCCTGATAGCTATAAAAGATGGCTGAATGTTTTTCATTGAAAAGATCATAATATAGTTTACAACACAACAGAAAAACTTTAAAATACTTAAAGATTTTCTAATCTTGAAAGACGTTTAAAGAAATCTTCATAAATGGGGTGAAATTAGGTATTTTGCGAAAGTTTGTGGAGAATATTTCGTCTTTGTGTTTAATCAAATCACACTATCTGGAAAGTTTCAATACGTTTGACTAAAAAGTCAATAACTGTCTCTTAAGGTTTAGTTTGTGAAACGACCACTTCAAGAAATATTCAAACATTAACATCGGCCACCCTGCTATGTCCTTTTGGAACCCATCTTAGACTGTCAGATTTATAACAACTTACAGCATTTGTAGGGAATGGAGATCCCTGAACACCTCTGAAGAGAGAGTTTCCAGTTTGTTGCCATGCAACGATCTGAAACGTCATGGAATGGGTACTGTAGGTGTTATTTGTAATAGACTCAATGCAAATGTAATTATTGACCAAGTTTTATGATGTGGAAAGTTTCCGTCTTTTAAGCTCCTGTCACAAGTACACACCCATGGGCGTCAATCCTGGGGGGCGGACGGGGGGACAAATCCCCCACATTTCGATGGGTGGGGGATATAATATCAAATCCCCCCACACATTTGCGTAAAAGAGTAGTGTCGTGGCTCTATTTGACTGGCTTTTTGAGTGGCATGTAGGTTTGTTGGGAAATGTTAAGTGTCTCGATGCAGATTCTGAATGTGGATTTCGTCAGGGAAATCTTATTTAATGACAAAATTTCGGTGCGCTTCGCGCACATGCGTCACCGTTTGCACTCCTCATGACCATTAAAAAGGTAATTATACATGGAACTATTCTGATCACAACACTTTCGAAAACAAGCCTACATCTCCAAACATCTGCAGGAGCCTCGCATCAACATGGGATCATTCAATCAGTGGCGTACTCAGAGGGGAGGGCCATTCGGCCATGCCCACTCTCACTGATTCCGATTTTTTTAAGTTCCTAAAAATAAGTTTTTTGACACAAATTTACTCCAGAAGGTAACATATTTGGCACCAAATTGCATGTAAGGACACCGAATTTTTCAAAATTTTTCAAAGGGGAGGGGAGCACCCCACTGGGCCATACCCCCTTCACTGATTCCAATTTTTTAGATCATAAAAATATGTAAATTTTTTAACACAAATTTACTTCAAAATGTAGCATATTTGTCAGGTAAGGACACCGAATTTTTCAAAACTTTTCAAAGGGGATAGGGACACCCCATTGGGCCATGCCTCCCTCACTGATACCAATTTTTTAGTTCCTAAAAAATACGTAAATTTTTTAACACAAATTTAACTTCAAAAGGTAACATATGTGGCACCAGATTGCGTGTAAGGACACCGAATTTTTCAAAATTTGTCAAAGGGGAGGGGGACAGCCCACTGGGCCATGCACCCCTCACTGATTCCAATTTTTTTAGATCTTAAAAATACTTAAACTTTTTAACACAAATTTACTTCAAAATGTAGCATATTTGGTATGTAAAGACACCAAATTTTCCAAACTTTTTCAAAGGGGATGGGAACACCCCATTGGGCCATGCCCCCTCCCCCCTCCCCCACTGATGCCTATTTTTTTAGTTCCTAAAAAATATGTAAATTTTTTAACACAAATTTTACTTCAAAGGTAGCATATTTGGCACCAGATTACATGTAAGGACCCCGATTTTTTCAAACTTTTTCAAAGGGGAGGAGGACACCCTATTGGGCCATCACCCCCCCCCCCTTCCCACTGATGCCTACTTTTTAGTTCCTAAAAAATACGTAAATTTTTTAACACAAATTTAACTTCAAAAGGTAACATATGTGGCACCAGATTGCATGTAAGGACACCTAATTTTTCCAAAATTTCACCCCCTCCCCTTAGACCCCTCCCCCAGGCCAGCCGTCACACAACATACTACATTCCTTGAGAGAAATCCTGGGTACGCCACTGCGTTCAGTCTAATTTGTAGCATGATGTGGAAGGTTGAAAGTACGTTGTTGCCGTTTAACACTTTTCAAAAATCTTTAACCGAGCGCTTCGCCGAAGCCATTATCGGTATAGATGGTCATTGTTAATACAATTACGACTAAAAGGCATTCTGAAAAAGCCCTTGCTAATCCTTCACACCTTCGCTATACTACGATCAGCTCCAAAAATATCCCAAAGATAGGACCATTTTGCATCTAAGTAACCTTAAGTCCCAGTACGACTTTGTATACGAATTTGGATAAGAGAAATGAGTGATGCTTAAGATTACTTAAACCCAAACATAACCAGAGAAATGATTTTTTGGAGAAAAAAGACATTTACGAAAGTGAAAGGTTGTTTTAAATAAATCGTGGTTGTAAATGTAACGGCTGTTTCAATATGCACAAGGTTCATCACGGTGGGAAGTTCTAGATCATTATGAATATTCATTACTCAGCTGCTTCGAGATCACATCACGTCGACGACTGTGCAGCGCGATGCAGCCAACGGCGAATGCTAGGCTACGATGTGCTTGATGCACGAAGAATGTAGCTATAGGGCCGTAACTTGCAACTGAGAAGTCAACTTGCGTGACATTAAGAGCCTTACTGCGGCTGTGCATGTTCGTACAGTCTGCCAGTATTTTGCCTCGCTGTGCCCACAGGCGTTCGAAACATAACGTACATATACTACACACACTATATACACTATAATAAGACAAGGTAGGTCATTTCTCACAATATGTACTTCAATGCCAGTGCTTCCAGACTCTAAATTCATTTTTCCTGAAATGGCCGATTTCAGGTAATTTTAGATTCCATTTCGGGAAGAATGAATTTAGAGTGTAGAAGCACTGGGTGGCAGTGCAGCCACGGCACTGGGCTTACTTCTCAGATCGGAACGCCTTACCGAACCTTGTCTTGTCTTTGCTAGTTAGTTAGATGAGGTTTAACGTCCCAGTTCCCAACCAATTGGTTCAAGTCGAGACGACCACGGCCTTTTTTCCAGTTGTGGCTCACTGGCTTTTTTTTTTCCTACTCCATTGCTTATGCTGAGCACCAAGCACAAAGGCAGTAGGTTCCATTTTTAAAGTCTTTGTTATGACCCGTCCAGGATTTGAACCCTAGACCTTCCGGCTGCAATTCGGATGCTCTAATCACTTGGCCACTGCAGTCGGTACCTTGTCTTGTCATATCTATCTATCTATCTATCTATATATATATATATATATATATATATATATATATATATATATATATATATATATATATAACGCTAATTCCCACCTTAAGGGGAAATTGTTATATCTGCTTGTACATAAGAAATAAATTCGCCCTAACGTCTAAAAATATAATTAACGTTATTTCAATGGCCAGCCATCCGTTCGTGTTAACAGCTAGGTGTCCGTAAATTTGACAACTTTGAAGTAATGGCATCTAGTTTGTAAATCTAAGAGGGCGCCCTTGTAAGTTTACGTATTTCTATAGAAAAAGTGTGTGGAAACGTTAAGGGGAAATTTATATTTCACCCGAAAATTTTTTTCCCCTTAAGGTCGACTTTTCAACAAGTTTCCCCCTTAAGTGGGAATTAGCGTTATATATATATATATAGATAGATATATATATATATATATATATATATATGTAGTATATGTACGTGTGTAGTATACACACGTTGTGTAGTATATGTACGTAATGTTTCGAACGCCTGTGGCTGTGCCAGCAACGTTATCTTGCTTAGGATTTCAGGTGAGGTTTTCCTCCTTTTTGATGTTAGTTGTGCTGCAATTTTGTTGGCATGGGTAATTATTTCTAACTACAATTCAATTCTAAGCCTACACTAACCTGAGTATAGGCCTAGGCTGTTTGTGTAGTCCATCCGTTCGAATATACAAGCAAATGCTTTGCACTGTTTACGTGCGTACATTTCACTACAGTTGAGCATGTAGGCAAGGCACCTATAGTTGTTTATTCATGAATAATCATGACATGACTTTCATTGGTTCATACTCCTGACTGATACGCTCAGTACGAGGAGAGTACTCGAATTTCAGTTGGCAAGCCGAATTCAACATCTGCATTTCGGACAAAGATAAATCCCGAAAGAAGCTAAGACTGTTCTTCTTGGTATGTTAGAGCCTCTTAAACTGTTACTAACTTCAAATATCTGGCTCTCGTGCTATGGCGATTTTTGGTGGTTTAAGTATTTCTTTATACAAAGTCGTACTGGAACTTTAAATTAACAAAAATTTCTCAAAGGGAGGGCTACGCCCCCTCCCCTGAGACCCCTCCCCCAGGATGACACCTTTATATAGTGACAAAGGAAGGATACCCACTGCTGTATACAAACGCATGGTGAATAAAACAGATGCAACTTACGCGCCGCCACCGCATTTAGTAAAAACATCCAGCCAGTCGGAAAAATAAGAATTCACTAAATTATGGACATTTTCCAGCCATGTACGATCAGCGCCAAAAATATCCCAAAGATAGCACCGTTTTGCACCTAAGCAGCCTTAAATTAACAGAAAATTCTTAAAGGGGACGGGGCGTGACGCCCCCTCCCCCACGACGACTCATTTATGCAGTGACAAAGGAAGGATCACCACTGCTGTATACAAAACGCAGAGCGCATAAACAAAGTGCAATTTACACGCCTCCACTCAGTTGGAAAAAGCACCCAGCCAGTCTGAATTTGGGACCTTCACACCCCTAAACATATCACCCTAGCAACGGGCCTGGTCGGGTCCATGATCTCCGCCAATGATCCACGCTGCGAAGCGTGGTTTCCGCTATTTTTGGTCATGATGAAAATAACATCTGGAAGTAATTCCGTGGACTCCGTGTATTTCACCTGGCAGATCATCTATGATGGTCATGTTAACTTTGAAATGATAATTCTTATTAGAATAGGACGTTAGTCATGATAAGGGGGGGGGGAGGAAAGGGCCTATAGGAAGACACCCCCTCTTCAAAACCAAAGGGACTGGCTTGTGGTCATGTATGCCCCCGCCCCCCCCCACATTTGAATACGGATTGACGCCCCTGTACACATCGGAAAGGGTTTTGCAGGTATTAAACAAACACTGGATCACGATTCCGACGCATAAGCCACATGGCTAGTACGCGCTATCGCCTTACTAAAAGATCATTAAAGGCAACATTGGTTATGACAAAGAATGCTGATCACGTTACAAGTCAACTATAAAAAAAAATCAAGACACCGTCCAATAATAAAAAGGTGACTAACACGTTTGCCTATATTACGAAGCAAACGTTCACAATGTGGCTAAAGAATGAACAAACCATTAAAACAAAATTATACCTGCATGAAACACCTCATAAGTTACAGTTGTTTCAAGTTTGAACTATACACATAATCTAATTAGGGTGAGAGGTTCTGAAATCAAACTAGTCAATTACTTACAATTGCTCCAAACTTGAAAGATTTTTAAATGTGTAATCATCAAGGTACCCAATGGTGTTGTTGGCTAGATTTCTACAAAGAGATTTTACAACAATTACCTTGTGACAGGTTGCGAAGGTAACATAATGAATTCACATAATTTTACAAGATCTACTTCTTTTACATTTCATGGATGCACATTTAAGAGCAGTTTCCGGTAAATGAAGCTTTTTAATGACCTTAGAAATGTTGATAGCTTAGTAGTAGTTCGCTATCCCTGGACGAACTCACAATCCTTCTAGGGTAGTAAGAACAGGGAGTTGTTATTTAGACAACTACCTGATTCCAGTAGTAAGATGACTGCGTGTCTATCATACGGCTACGGGCCTGAATGTGTCTTCTCAAACGTCGTTCAGCAGGTTATAATATACTTCTCGACGCAACCGAAATACTTTGAAGTAGTGAACTCCTTACAAATTAAATGATTGTCATAATTCAAGATTTTTTGAATCTTGAAAGCATCTTTATGAAAGGATCGAGTTTATATATTTAGCAAATGTTTGTAGAGAATATTTCATGTCTGTGTGTTTAATCGAATCACACTATATGGAAAATTTTGCTAATTTTGTTTAAAAACGCAATAACACTGTATCTCTTAAGGTTTCCTTTGTGAAACTACCACTCCAAGAAATATTTGAACATCAGCATCGACTACCCTGCTATATCTTTCTGGAACCAATCTTAAATGATAGATTGTCAGATTTATAACAACTTACAGCAGTTGCAGGGGATGGAGATCCCTGAACACCTCTACAGGGAGAGTTTCCAGTTTGTTGCCAGCCAACGATCTGAAACGTCATTCAATGAGTACCGTAGATGTTACTGTAATAGACTCAATGCGAATGTAATTATTGATTAAGTTACATTATGTGGAAAGTTTCCATCATTTAATTGAAAACACAAAAAGAAAAAAAAAACCTGTCCCCCAAAATTTTAGATTTCGAATGAATAAACACTTCAGTGAACTATTAAACATCAACATCGGAAATCCTATATCCTTCGGAAACCCAACTTAAAATGATAGGTTTACAACAAATTACAGTTTCTGAAGGGAATGGAGATTTCTGAAGACCTCTGTATATAGCTTGCTGCAGTCCAACTGTTACCTTTCAATGTCCGTCATGCCTTTTCAATATGGGGCTATATTTGGGTACAGCTAAATGATTCCGCACGACGAAATGAAGAACTGTATTCATTTATGCATCTGCATTCATATGTCATGTACTTAACAAATCAACCTTGTAGTGATTATAATATCTTTTAAAGTACGGAACATTTGTTTTGTATCTCAGTTTCAGCAACCTGACTTTGATGCAAATCGTTAAAACTACTTTTCAATTTATTTTGACTTATTCATTATCCAGGGGCGTAGGCTGGGAGGTGCGGGGGGGGGGGGTAAAAGTCTGAGTACTCTGGCCCACGCCACATAATTACCCTCATTCTCTCGGCCGTCCATGCAAATCATCCCGACAAGTGAGCCCTATACCAAACGCACGAATGAATTTTACCGTAAGTTCCCTTCACATGGGCGGATCCAAGATTTTTCAAAAGGGGGGAGGGGACCACATAATTATTGAATCCTTGACACACTTTAAGTGAAGAGACATCACTGGTTGGCGTGTAGCTTACCAAGAATTTTTTTGACCAAAAATACCTCCTAGATTACCGAAAATGACTCTTCTCAGGTAAGTTGCGGATAAACATTCATTAATAAATTTGTATTGCCTGTAGTATCAGCTAAGGTCATAGATTTTTGTAGGGTCTCATTTGTTCGGAGAACCCATGTAATCGCTAAGCACAGTGTTTATACAGTGTCTGTTCAGTAACCGCCTGTTCATGATATTCATGTATTGCAGTTCCATTGAACCCTTGTAGTGGTATAGCATGGCAACGTGGAAAGGCAAACACAAATTTAGCAGAGACAAGCTAATATACACCAACATTTTAAAAACAAATAGCAAAAAAAGGGGGGGGGGATTATCAGAATCTCTGCTTTGTTCACAAAACTGGCTAGCCTATGTACCGGTACGGTACATTGTGGAAAGTGCGCGAGCGATAATGTGAATATTTCAGTCTTCAGGGAAATTTTATAAGAAACTCATTTCTGTTGGGGTTCAGTAACCTTTCCCTGGTTCTTACTATTACAACACGACCAAAATACAGACAGAAGGATTACTCGCGCTCGTGCTCGCAGATTTCTGTCACTTAAATCATAACGGTAGCCTATCAACTAGTCTTTTTGGTACCTTTAGTTAGCAACATGTAAACGGTGCTGGCCGCACTATACGATATTAGAAGTGATCATGTCCGAGCACAAAAGTATAATTCAGGAAAGTATACAAAATTCAAAAAGGGGTGGGGTTCCAATGAGTGCCGAAGGCACGAGTGAGGCGGACATGGGTGGAAAATTCGGTAGTAGTTCCATCTCCTGACATGGAGTTTAAATCCACTTAGAATGGTGCAGTTTGGTCATGTTTATATATACAATAAGAGGAAATAGTTTCACGCCAAAATAAGAAAAACAACAAATTTTCATTTATAACCGTGTGTATAAGGCAGCAAATAACGAAAAAACGAATATACCCTGCAAGTGTTTCAATTGATGCCCCATATTTAGCACACATATTTATGTTGAAATGTTATCTACAGAATATCACTATGTCCCTTGAAAGTCAGATATGAAGTACAGATTTTTATATGCAGTGTCAAAACAACTGGGTTCTGCATTTCTTTTGATACTTCCATAACAGCGAAATAAGAAAACACTGTGCTGATACTGTTGAATGGCCTATGACTGACAACGTAACACATGAGATATAGAGCGTTGTACTAATTGTAAAGTGTATAGTCTGGATACCCCTTATTAGTCACTGACACGTGTAACTAAAAACAGGTATGCATGGGTTATTAATACCATTGGGTCAATGATTGTTGATTGACCAAGCATATCATGAACAACCTGACTTAAAAATCAACAGTATAATAACAGCATCTTTCTTAAACAATCCGCCGAGCAAGATACTCTTGGAGAGAGTGTAAAACATAACAAAGGCTATATATTAATTGATTACCAAACCGTGTCAAGAATATTTGGAGTTCCATGATATGGCAACATATTTTCTAGTCAATGATCTATATTCTTCTGGGAGTCACACCGTTTACTGGTACAACATGCACGGGGGGAGGGCCCCAGGATTTGCCCGACGGGGAGCAGACTCCTGACGGGGGCCAGTAGTCCGAAGCCCCGACAGTCCCGATGCCGTAGAAGGGATGGTGAGGGAGATTTAAAGAAAACCTTTGTACTATAACATGCCATTGGGGGCATATACTAGAGGAATATAGTTCCCCGCTGATTTAAGCGTGCGAAAATTTTTGGAGTAAGCCTATACTTAAAAGAATCTGTCCTCATTTAAAGCTTATATAGGTAAATTGTCCGGGCAGTTGGGCTCTATGGGGCATTACTTACATTGTACTTCCCTCCTCGAGCCACCAGCCGTTCCGTACCACAGACACAAGAGAACATTTAACTAGGTTTAGCAAAATGAGATGAAATTCCCATTTACATAAACCCTTGTATTCTATTTTTAGTTACTTGAAAAGGTGGAGAGGGCTTGTGCTAGCCTATATTTAGCTATGAATAACGGAACTGAGGAAGAGTTAGCAAAGCGTAACGAAAATTTTGGGTTTTATCGCATAAATGACCCTTTTGAAAGCCAAAATAAGTAAATCGACCATGGGGTGGCGACAGAACTTTCCCTTTGGGAAGCCGGGCCATAACAGCGACCAAAGTTCCGACAGCCTCTATGTCGAGAGGGTGGTGAGAAGGGGATATGAAGGAGCCTAACCCTCCCATGACATTGCAGATCATTGACATTTGCACAATATCACTTCATACTTCAAAAGCCGATTTGCGCACTGATAGTGTTCTTTTAGTCTGAATAGTGAAATTGCAAAGCGCGCGAAATTTTTTGGTAGGCTTACACACACAAAAAAAAATTATGCAATCATGAAGAACAAAAAGGGAAAAAGAGAAGAACTGTAGGGGATGTATTCCGTATCGTGCATAACATACATTGTATCGAAACCACCTGGATAACCGGATGAAATAGCCAAACTTTGTTCCGTGAGTCGCTCACCAACTGACCGTACCACATGACACACACAAGAGAGCAGCAACTAGGCTTTGCGATATGAGATGAAATTTATGACCTCTACATAAACTGTGTACACTGCCGACATGTTACTTGGTAAGTTGGACATCGACAGGACTTGTGCTATCTACCTATGTGGAATGGAACTATTGAAGAATTCGAGTGACTCTACAGCGCGCGTAGGCCGAAAATTTTGGGTTTTTATTAGAGAAATTGTCCTCTTCAGAGCAAAAAACACTCAGGTAAATTGTCGGGGCGACTAGTCGCCGTCGGAGACTGCATACATTATCATATCGACTAAGACTCCCCGATGAAACTGTAAAAATTCCCCGACGGGGGCCAGCTTTCCCCTACGAGGGGGCCATGGTCTCCCTGTCCCCACCTGGTGCCACCACTGAATGTGCAGCTAGAAAGCATTCTCCTTTTGTTCCTATCTATAAACATTTGACAGACCCTTTCCAAGTCAATCTCTATGTCATGATCCATGTTCATCAGCGCTAGCCCAGAAAGCCGTTTGCTAACCATCCTGTTACGCAGGTAGGTCTTGATCCGTCGCAAGCAGGAGAACGAGCGCTCTGCTTCACAGCTTCCAACTAGGAGGGTGCATCCGGTCCTTAGGAAGAGTGCGGATATTGGGAAACACATCTTCATCTGCTTGTATGAGACAAGTTCCATTAGGTTTGGTGAGGATGAAAGTTCTTTGGAATCTTTGGATTTCCAGTAGCGTTGTCATTCTTTCACCTCCGCTGGCATGGATGAGATATTTGGCACGTCTGGTTCCCAGAACAAAAGATTAGCTACTATATTTTCGATATCTCCAATCTCGGTGATAGAACCGGTCAGTAAAACTTAGAATTTCTTCACCCTTTCGCCTTTCGGTATTGAATCTCCCTTGAAATTCTGCAGACAATTGGTCACAAAATGGAACTGCCAGGTTGCACAAGTAGTATTCACTTGGGGATGTGCTTGGTGCATTTGCTCTATGCATCTGCTGTGCTGATCTTGGTGCTCTTGGGGTTGAGATAGGAGTACTAAGAAGTGTTGCCAAACGAGTAGCATCTTTGAACTATACTGAACTCTTCCTCCACGTCGTGTCTCATAACTGCTATGTGCTCACTCGGTTTGGTCGATAATAACATACGCTTGATATATATCCAAGCCCCTTTCTGAAGTCTGGAGGCAATGGGCCAGACATTTTTCAATGCATTCTTCGCCACGATAAACTATATGATAGTATGGATAATAACTTTGCGTTCCTACGAATACGCCATTTCAGCAGGCTACTTCTGGTGAACACGGAAGAGCAACTACGACTGTCGTAGTTTCTCTCTGGAAAATATTTTTTACTCGTGAAAAAGGGGGATCCAGACCCCTTTGCACGTCGATATTTCGGGAAAATGGATCCTCCCATGCGATACACCCTTCATTAAGCAAAGGTGAAAAAGAGAAACCATGACTTAAAAACCTGGAATCTGTGCAGATATATTTATTACAAATCTAGCATCGTAGATTAAACCATTTTGCATCTAGCCCACCCTATGTAAGCAAAAATATTCCAAAGGGGATGGGGCACCCCTCCCCTTGGACCCCTACCCAGGTCCCCGTCCACATTTAGTTCCACGCTGCCAAGAGTAGCACCCCCAGAACGAGACCAGCCTACGCCTCTGCATTATCTCCCGCTAATCTCTTGAATAATATAGATATAATTCCCTTTTCGCAAGTACCATCGGAGAGAGTTTCCCAGGTAATGAACAAGCATTTGAACTATACACAACCTAATTAAGGTAAGAGGTTTAAAATCAAACCAGCCAACTACTTACAATTGCTCCAAGAGTGAAAGATTTCTAAATGTGTAATCATCAAGGTACCCGATGATGTTGTTGGCTAGACTTCTACAAAGAGATTTTATACTAATCATCTTGTGACAGTTTGCGGAGGTAACTTAATTTTGCAAATTCTACTTCTTTTACATTTCATGGATGAACATTTAAAAACGATTTCAGGTAAATGAAGCGTTACAGTGTCCTTGAAAATGTTGATAACTTGAGACATGGGCGTCAATCCTGGCGGACCCCGTCCAAGTCCCCCCACATTTCTATGGGTGAGGGACACAATATCAAATGCCCCACCACATTTGCGTAAAAGAGTAGTGGCGTGGCTCTATTTGACTGGCTTTTTGAGCGGCATGTAGGCTTTTTGGGCAATTGTTAAGTGTCTCGATGCAAATTCTGAATGCATATTACGTCAGGGAAATCTTATTTAATGACAAAATTTCGGCGTGTATGCGTCACGGTTTGCACTCCTCATGACTATTATAAAAGTAATTCTACATGGAACTAGTCTGATCACAACACTTTCCGAAAACAGACATACATCTTCAAACATCTGCAGGGGCTTCGCATCAATATGGGATCATTCAATCAGTGGCGTACGCAGAGGGGAGGGCCATTCGGCCATGCCCCCCTCACTGATTCCGATTTTGTAAGTTACTAAAAATATGTAAATTTTTCAACACAAATTTACTTCAAAGGTAGCATGTTTGGCACCAGATTGCATGTAAGGACACCAAATTTTTCAAAGAGGAGGGGAACACCTCACTAGGCCATCCCCCTCACTGATGCCAATTTTTTTACTTCCTAAAAATACGTTAATTTTTTAACACAAATTTTACCTCAAAAGGTAGCATATTTGTCACCAGATTGCATGCAAGGACACCAAATGTTTCAAAAATTTTCAAAGAGGAGGGGATCTTTCCTTTGTCACTCACCTTAGACCCCCCCCCAGGCCGGCGGTCACACAACATACTGCATCCCCCCCCCCGAGGGAAATCCTGGGTACGTCACTGCATTCAGTCTAATTGGTAGCACGATGTGAAAGGTTGAAAGTACGTTGTTGCCGTTAAACATTTTTCAAAAAATTTTACCGAGCGCTTCGCCGAAGCCATTATCGGTATAGATGGTGATTGTTAATACACTTACGACTAAAAAGCATTCTGAAAACGCCCTTGCTAATCCTTCACACCTTTGCTATACTACGATCAGCTCCAAAAATATCCCAAAGATAGCACCATTTTACATCTAAGCAAACCTAAATTTACAAAAATCTCTCAAATGGGAGGGGGTCGCTCTTTCCCTTAGACCCCTCCCTCAGGATGATACCTAAATTTACAAAAATCTCTCAAATGGGAGGGGGTCGCCCTTTCCCTTAGACCCCTCCCTCAGGATGATAACTTTATACAGTGACAAAGGAAGGATCCCCTCTGCTGTGTACAAAAACGCAGGGTGCATAAAATGGTGCAATTTACGCTCGTTAGTATAAACATCCAGCTAGTCGAAATTTGGGACCTTCACACCCATTAACATATCACCCTAGCAACGGGCCTGGTTGGGTCCATGATCTCCGACAATGATCCACGCTGCGAAGCGTGGTTTCAGCTATTTTGGGACATGATGAAAATAACATCTTGAAGTAAATCCGTGGACTCCGTGTATTTCACCTGGCAGATCATCTATGATGGTCATGTTAACTTTGAAATGATAATTCTTAATAGAATAGGACGTCAGTCATCATAAGGGGGGGGGGGAGGAATCGGCCTATAGGAAAACACCCCCTCTTCAAAACCAAACGTATTGATTTGTGCTCAGTAATTATGTCCCCCCCCCCACACACACACACATTTGAATACGGATTGACGCCCCTGGCTTGAGAAGTAGTAGTTAGCCAACCCTTGAGCGAACTCACAATTCTTTAACATTAGTAAGAACAGGGAGTTGTAATTTTGACAACTACCTGGATCCAGTAACAAGATAACTGCGTGCCGCTAATTATAATACGGCTACGGGCCTGAATGTGTCTTCTCAAAGTTCAGTAAGCAGGTTATAATATACTTCTCGACGCAACCGAAATACTTTAAAGTAGTTAACTCCTTACAAATTAAATGATTGCCATAATTCAAAATTTTCTAACCTTGAAAGATGTTTAAAGGATCTTCATAAAAGGGATAAATGTAGCTATTTTACAAAAGTTTGTAGAGAATATTTCTTGTCTTTGTGTTTAATCGAATCACACTATCTGGAAAATTTTGCTAATTTTGATTAAAAACGCAATAACACTGTATCTCTCAAAGTTTCCTTTGTGAAACTACTACTTCATGAAATATTAAAACAACATCGGCCACCCTGCTATGTCCTTCTGGAACCCATCTTACATAGTCATATTTATAACAACTTACAGTATTTGCAGGGAATGGAGATCCCTGAACACCTCTGCAGGGAGAGTTTCCAGTTTGTTGCCATCTAACGATCTGAAACGTCATGTAATGAGTACTCTAGGTGTTATTTGTAATAGACTCAATGCGAATGTAATTATCGATTAAGTTACATTATATGGAAAGTTCCATCTTTTAGTTGAAATACAAAACATCTATGTCTCTAAAAATTTTGGATTTCCAATGAATAAACACTTCAAGGAAATGTAACACATCAACATCAAAAATCCCTCTGTGACCTTTAGAAGCCTTACTTAAATGGTAGATTTACAATTGACAGTTCCTGAGGGGAATGGAGATTTCTGAAGACCTCTGTAGGGAGAGTATCCAGCTTTTTACAATCCAACCGTTACCTGTCAATGTCTGGCATGCCTTTTTAATGTGAGGCTATATTTGGATACAGCTAAATGATTACACACGACGAAATGGAGAACTATATTCTTCATTTAGGCATTTGCATTCAGATGTCATGTCCCCAACAAACCAACCTTGTACTGGTCATAATATCTTTTGAAGTACGGAACATTTTTTTTTATATTAAAGTTTCAGCAACGTTACTTTGAAGCAAACAGTTTAAACTACTTTTCAATTTATTTTTGACTTATTCATTATCTTCTGTCAGTCTCTTGAATAATATAGATATAATTTTCCTTTTCGCAAGTCACATCGGAAAGCATGGGCGTCCGCAGAAAAAAATTCAGGGGGGCAAATTTTTTAGGGGGCAAAACTTTTTTCTTGCGAAATATTCTACTCCCAGAAAAGAGTTTTGATGCTACTTTCACACAGTGTTGACAAAGGCGTAGCCAGGAATTTGCCAAGGGGACCAAGCCCATAGACATACTCTCACTGCTCCGCGCCACCTTCGCGCAAGAAAATGTTTGCCCAGAATGCTTCCAGATCGCTGGAAATGGCACTTCCAAGGCCTATTTACCGCATACAAAAAGGGGAAACACTAGCAATGTCGTAAATATAAACTTTCAAAAATACCAAAAATATGCGGGGGGGGGGGGGCTGCTGGGGCCTGAGTGTTGATATTTGTATTTAATTCCTGTTTTGAGAGTAGAAATTCACACTGAGTGAACTGGTAAGAAATGTTGATGTTATATTTTCTTCGTTTTTTCTTTATTTTTTCTCGTTTTTTCATGTCTTTGATTTTCCAGGGGGTAAGTACCCCCTTGCCCCCCTCCGGACGCCCATGTCGGAAAGAATTTCCCAGGTAATCATTAATTTCTTTAACTATACAAAATCTAATTAGGGTGAGAGGTTTTAAGAGCAAACCAGTCAATTACTTACAATTGCTCCAAGCGTGAAAGATTTCTAAATGTGTAATCATCAAGGTACCCGATGGTGTTGTTGGCTAGATTTCTATAAAGAGATTTTATACTAGATTTTATACAGTTTGCGGAGGTAACGTAATAAATTCACATAATTTTGCAAGATCTACATATTTTACATTTCATGGATGAACATTTAAACACAATTTAAGGGAAATGAAGCTTTACAGTGTTTTTAAAAATGTTGATAGCTTGAGAAGTAGTAGTTAGCCAACTCTTGGACGAGCTCACAAACCCTTCAGGTTAGTAAGAACAGGGAGTTGTAATTTT
This sequence comes from Holothuria leucospilota, assembly GCA_029531755.1. Lineage (NCBI taxonomy): Eukaryota > Metazoa > Echinodermata > Holothuroidea > Aspidochirotida > Holothuriidae > Holothuria > Holothuria leucospilota. The sequence goes on along the minus strand of CM055961.1, from coordinate 72,077,374 downwards.
GACAACTACCTGGATCCAGTAACAAGATAAATGCATGCCTGCCGGTTATAATACGGCTACGGGCCTGAATGTGTCTTCTCAAACGTCAGTGAGCAGGTTATAATACACTTTACGACGCAATAGAAATACTTTGAACAAGCTAACTCCTTGCAAATTAAATGATAACCATAATTTAAGATTTAATAATCTTAAAAGGTGTTTGAATGTATCTTATTAAAGGGGTGAATTTAGCTATTTTACAAACGTTTCCAGAGAATATTTCATGCCTTTGTCTTTAATCAAATCACACTATCTGGAATATTTCAATAGTTTTGATTAGGAACGCAATAACACTGTATCTCTCAAAGTTTCTTTTGTGAAACTACCACTTCAAGAAATTTTAAAACATAAACACCGGCCACCCTGCTATGTCCTTCTGGATCCGATCTTACTTTGTCAGATTTATAACAACTTACAGTATTTGCAGGGAATGGAGATCCCTGAACACCCCTACAGGGAGAGTTTCCAGTTTGTTGTCATACAGCGATCTGAAACATCATGTAATGAGTACAGTAGGTGTTATTTGAAATAGAATCAATGCGAATGCAATTATTGATTTAGTAACAATATGAGGAATGTTTCCGTCTTTTAATTGAAAATACAAAAAAAAATGTCTCAAAAAATTTTAAATTTCCAGTGAATAGACTCTTCAAGAAATATTAAACATCAACATCGGAAATCCTTCTATATCCTTCAGAAGCCCAACTTAAAATGGAATTTTTACAACTACTTACATTTTCTGGAGAGAATGGAGATTTCTGAAGACCTTTTTGTCCAGCTTGCTGCAATCCAACTGTTACCTTTCAATGTCTGTCATGCCTTTTTAAAGTGAGGCTATATTTGGGTACAGCTAAATAGTTATACGCACGACGAAATGAAGAACTATATTCTTCATTTTTGCATCTGCTTTCAGATATCATGTCCCCAACAAATCAACCTTGGACTGATTATAATATCTTTAAAGGTAAGGAACATTTTTTATCTAAGTTTCAGCAACCTGACTTTGAAGAAAAAAAGGTAAATATAATTTTCAATTTATTTTGACTCATTCATTATCTCCCGCTAATCTCTTGAATAATATAAGTATAATCCCCTTTTCGCAAGAACCATCGGAAAGAGTTTCCCAGGTAACGAACAAGCATTTGAATTATACACAACCTAATTAAGGTGAGAAGGTTTAAGATCAAACCAGCCAATTACTTACAATTGCTCCAAGAATGAAAGATTTCTAAATGTGTAATCATCAAGGTACCCGATGATGTTGTTGGCTAGACATCTACAAAGAGATTTTATACTAATCATCTTGTGACGGGTTGCGGAGGTTACTTAATGAATTCACATAATTTTGCAAGATCTACATATTTTACATTTCATGGATGAACATTTAAAAACAATTTCAGGTAAATGAAGCTTTACTGTGTCCTTGAAAATGTTGATAGCTTGAGAAGTAGTAGTTAGCCAACTCTTGGACGAGCTCACAAACCCTTCAGGTTAGTAAGAACAGGGAGTTGTAATTTTGACAACTACCTGGGTCCAGTAACAAGATAACTGCGTGCCTGCTAGTTATAATACGGCTACGGGCCTGAATGTGTCTTCTCAAAGGTCAGTGAGCAGGTTGTAATATACTTCTCGACGCAACCGAAATACTTTGAAGTAGTTAACTCCTTACAAATTAAATGATTGCCATAATTCAAGATTTTCTAATCTTGAAAGATGTCAGAAGGTATCTTCATAAAATGGGTGAATTTAGTTATTTTACAAATTAAGTTTATACAGAATATTTCATGTCTTTGTGTTTAATCGAATCACACTATCTGGAATATTTCTCTAATTTTGTTTATAAACGCAATAACACTGTATCTCTCAAAGTTTGTGAAACTACCACTTAATGAAATATTAAAACATCAGCATCGGCCACCCTGCTATGTCCTTCTGGAAACCATCTTACATTGTCAGATTTATAACAACTTACAGTTGTTGCAGGTATTGGAGATTCTTGAACACCTCTGCAGGGAGAGTTTCCAGTTTGTTTCCATACAACGATCTGAAACATCATGTAATGAGTACAGTAGGTGGTATTTGTAACAGAATCAATACGAATGTAATTATTGATGAATTTAGATTATGTGGAATGTGTCCCTATATTAACTGAAAATACAAAACAATTATGTCTCTAAAAATTTTGGGTTTCCAATGAATAAACACTTCAAGGAAGTATTAAACATCAACATCAAAAATCCCTCTGTGACCTTTAGAAGCCTTACTTAAATGGTAGATTTACAACAACTTACAGTTCCTGAGTAAAGTGGGGATTTTTGAAGACCTCTGTAGGTCTCCAGCTTTTTACAATCCAACCGTTACCTTTCAATGACTGTCATCCCCTTTTAATGTAAGGCTATATTCGGATACACCTAAATGATCACACACGACGAAATGAAGAACTATGTTCTTCATCTATGCATCTGCATTCAGATGATTAAGGGTATCTTCATAAAGGTAGTGAATGTTGTTATCCTGGCAAAGTTTCAAGAGTTGTTTTCATATCTTTGTTATTGAAATGGTATGATTATAATCATTGATGAATTTACAATAAGTGATTTTTTTTTCTTTTGATTCGAAATACAAGAATGTTCTCTATATTACATGGAGTTAGCAGTTCAAGAAAATGCAAAAATTAATTATTTTACACCCTTTTGTGACCATGAAATCTTTTTTAAATAATAGATTGACAAATTAACAAAGTCCATGATTAGATGATATTAATGTTAATGCTTACAAAATAGTAACTGACATTATATTAGAGCCCTTTATATAAATTTTTGGGTTATCAATGGCCTCAGATATTATGCCGGATAATATGAGGATTGTAAAAATTATCAATATTTTCAAGGCCTAAGACCATTTCTTAAAAACAATTTATCGACCTATCTATATTCCGGTTTTTTTTTTTTCTTTTTTGTTTTGTTTTCTAAAGCGACCGAATGTCTTGTATTTATTAGATTGTATAATTTTCTCATAAAACATGATTTTCCACTTGTATGGCAGTCATTGACTTGGTTGATAAGATCACTCGGTCATTTCATGATACTCTCTTAAATGAATAGATTGAAAATATAACTCCTATGAAAGATTTACTTGGTTTTAAATCTATTACACTCAAAAAATGTACTAAAAGAGTTCAAGAAAACCTCTTGTTAGTTAATCGAACGTCTAGTCAGAATTTTAGCCAATCAGTGACATTGGTTGCTTCACGTGACTGTGAGCGCGGTCTGAACAGATTGATCGAGACGGCATGGTCGCAACTAGCACACAATACATATGGTTTGTGTTGTCTAGGCACGCCAAGTACGTAGCCCGTGCGACTGTGTGAAGTTAATATTATTACGAGTGGAGTAGCTATAGTACCTACGGATATGTAACGTACATTCAATGCTATAGTCGAAAGTCGATAGCACTAGCAGTGGTGTTCGTGACCTTATCTTCTGACCATGTCTGGAAAATGCGTGATTTTCTAACGAAAAAGGGTGTCGAAGATGTGATATCGTTAGAAGGTGAGTATTCAGTGTGTGCTTTGGAATATTGAAAAAGTGTCCAGTTGAACTGATCTGGCCTATTTTTTGTTAGCTATGGCCACATCCATTCGAAGTGCGAAACGTTACTCGTTATAGCCTAACGTTAGCCTAGCCTAGGTTATTTCACAGGCGTTCGAACTTCGAAGCGTTGTATACGTTAGGCCTAACGTTACCTATACCAGGCCTAGGTCTACACTATACTGGGCTAAACACGAGTCGATCACTTAACAAACATTTTTACCATTAGAATATAAAAACATCTACAAAAGTCAATAAAATTTTCAGTAATAAATTGTTATAGGGCCTATGCCTTCCTCATTATGCTAGCTATAGGCCTAGGCTAGGCCTAGTTTGGTGTTGTTTGGATTGAGTAATCCATAGAAAAATGGATCCTGAAATGTAACTTTAGGCCTAGGCCCTAGGTGGAATTAATTACATAGGCCCTACATGTAGCAATGCATATGAAGGAATCTGGAGTCATTTGCTTCCTAAAACAAGCCAATAAAATCCTATAAGTTACCCATATTGGAAAGTTTTTAGGCTATGCTTTATGCGACAAAAGTGCGCCAAATTATGTCTTGCAATGAGGGACCACGCCATGCCAACTTAATTAGGCTACAGCCCAGTCACAGACAGAATCAGTCTTACAATGCAATACTGTTCGTTTAATATGCTGCAAGAGTACTGTGTAGGCCTATTGGTTTAGGGTGTTGGCTATCGTTAGTGTTATACAACAATGATATCGTCATTGTGCGCCACGTCAGTGGGGTAAAGTTTATAGAATTTGATGATTATGCCATACGCCAAAAAGTCTGGCGTACAGTTTCATACGCCACAAATCTGCGTGAAAATCGTTGAACTTTCCATTATGGTAAGTTACCACATTTAAGACCAGTTACAAATAATCATAGAGAACAAAAGTACAGATAATCATAGAGAATAGGCCTATACTATGTGTTTTCTATCAAAATAATTAACCAGAGCCTCATAGAAGACAGTTTGGTCACCATTTTTTGGTACTTTTTGCGAATTTCTGGTTCATACTTGTGCCGAAACTTGAAAATCTGGCTGTCAGAAACATTTTAATTTGCTTTAATCATCAAAAATATTTAGGCCTAGGCAAATAATTGTTTTTGATGTTGTTTGAAGCCTATACATTGCAGGTTTTGTTTACATTGCAGTCACATTGGGACTACACTCGCTACTGGCATTGAGAAGGCAGTGATCGACTCATGATACTGATTGATTCATGATTACTTACTATATAATGGGGTAACCGTTGACTGCGCGGGCCAGTCGAGAACACATCTAGCATAACATACTAATATAAAAAGCTTGCAGTGGTAGGGTTCCTTAAGTGCGCATTCAGAATAATTTGCCAATTCTTTGCTGCCAGCATATCATATGTGTTTGCTTTAATTCACAAACCTTCATTTTAACGCTCGAGCCCCGCTACCCGCCTTTCATCTCAAGGTTTCAGAAGGTAGACTATTACGTGCATTTGTCATCAATATTTTTTGGTTCCTCATTTGGGCAGTAATCTACTCAAATATTGCACCATTTGCGATATCGTCACCTTTCAAATTAAAAAAATTTTCCAAAGGGGAGGACACCACCTCCCCTTAGACCCCTCTCCCAGGCCACGGATCAGTAAATGTTGCATTGAAAAAACAGCCTAGCAAAAAAACAGTGTTTCTGTGGGCTATTTTATGCACCTCAAAAACTGCAAACAAATTCACTGACAGGCGACTTGGGGAGATTTGGCAAAAATTTTCTCCCCCCCCCAATAAAAGTGGAAGAGTACCGTATGCCTATGTTTGACTTTGAGAAAGTGAAGTGTATGCAAAACTGTCTGTGCATTGACATACTTAACATCTAAAATCTCACTTGAGGAAATTACATGACAAAATTAGAGAAAGTGTAACTTGGTAAAGTGCTTCAACTTGCCAATTTATAAACCGACCCGTTTTGAACACCTTCCATTATTTAGGTATCCAACATCTGCACAGAAGACGGTTCTTGCGAGGGACATGGTTTGCCTGTTCCCAGCTGTGAGAGATACTACCCTAGGTTTGCAAGGCCATGTAAGTATACTACACTCTCATTCACATTTGCATCTGTAGAAATGCTATGTCAAGAGCCCACACAATGTATACAAAACTGTTGAATTAATAAATGAAATTTACATTTATTGGTTGGTTGATTGGATTACCAGGCCTTCAAAAAGGAAGGGTGGGCTTGATCCCAGTTTCCGCTGTCTTTTGGTATTACTACTCTGCATTTTAGGGATTACTGTTCACCTGGCTTAATAGCCCTGTTTGGGAGGTCAGAACATAAGCATGGGCACTCAGCATTAGTCTTGCAAAAGCATGAGATGTTTACTAACATCTTCTTTCAAGCTTTGTCATAGGTTGTGTTGCCTGAGGGTGAGAAGATCTAAAAAATTAGAATATTCATGAACTAAATTGGGAACCCATCCTTACCACTCCTCACATATCATCTTGGAGCCCTTGGTGCTGTCTGTTGCAATTTTTCAAGATTTATTCTTGAAAATCAAAGAGAAAGTAGTGTGCTTACTACTGACAATCATGTGATGAATCATTTGTTTAACTGGGATAATATTTTTTCTCGTAAACCAGGAACACTTTTATCATAATGGCCATGGGTTCATTGAATACAAGTTAAAAAAAATGTGGAATTCGCTAGCCCAGGAGAAGAAGCAAAGAAAACGCCGGAGAGTCGGCAAAGATGGATACACTTTAGAGCCTGAAAAGACTACTACAACTACAGACGGTACCCTGAACATAAACGAAAATCTAGAAAAGGTACATCTGGATTAGTTTTTATGCAGGTTAAATATATATCTTTGGTACCACTCTTACAGTAGACTGATCCTAATGTGGTTTAATACTTTTTACAGCACCATGAACAACCAGCCTTAATGCCTGCTTAAATTTAACCTTGCTGACTAGAAAAGTACCATGTGCATATTACCACAATTATTTTTTAAGAGGAATATTACTAATTTTAACATTTGCTAAATTCCTCCATCCCTTCTTCCTTAATTTAAGGGTAACAAGTCATATCAGCATGTCGTCCAGTATCCCATGAAAGAATGAAGGACAGTGACTTATATGTTTTTACATTGCTGTTATTTGTAGGTTAACTGGATGAAATATTCACCGGGGAATGGCAACAGAACAAAACATTGGCATATGTTTACCAAGATATTTGCATACAGACATGAAATGCTTGCAAGACGGCTTTCTATCTCTGAAGTGATTACAATTTTCCATGAATGCAGGACATGCCTGAATTGGTGTAGTATTTTTTGTAAACCACTTAACACCAATGTGTCCCCTACAGGTTTAAAATGGTAATGAATTAGATGAAATTTAACGACACACCAACACAAATGTGTGTTATATAGTGTCAAGTAAAGTTTAAATACCGTGCAAGTCCTTCCCTTTAGTCGTCGCTTACAACAGGCGAAAAATACTGTGGGCATATTCTACAACCCTAGAGCCCACAGAGGGCAAAATAGTAATGAGGGACATGAGGAAGGGGGCTATGGTACTCATTGCAGCTAGACTAGAGACTCCCTTTACAAAGCAATAGTGGCCTCATACCAGTAAGTCTTGTAGTTTGAAGAGCATTGGAAAGGAATGAAGAGGATAGTCCAACAGTCCGGTTGATCTCTTACATTTACATTAAGGAACATTACTACTCAACATGCTGAAGGGTAGATTAATGAGTGAGCATACACAGATACAGAAACCACATATAAAAAATCATAGAAGTGGTTGTTGTATTTCCAATAAAGTAAACATTTACAGTGGTTATTATGTTTGTCCAAGTACCTTATAGGGTATCACTTTGTATGGAATGTACATCCTGTATTTTTTTCTTTGAAAAACTAGGAAGGGGGAATTTAATCCCTGCATTGATGTGGGGGGGGGGGGGCGATTTAGGAACAGCTGCGGGAATCGTGCAATCCCACACCTAGATGAGAACACTGGTTATGTCTGTGATAAAGTATGGCCAAAATCCACTAATTGAAAGTGTTGTGGTGGTTGTGACTTGAGGCTCGAACATCGTAACATTATAGCTAATTTCTTCCTTGATTACCATCCATTTCTATCGAGTAACTTTTCTGTACTCACTTTATGCATGTTTTACATCAGATTAATTGGAATCATCCAAACTGAATAATTGTCAATTTAATATATTCTTTTCTAGGTGACTTGTGTGCTCTGAGGGCACTTGTGTTCATGCTCCATAAATCGGTTGTGCATGTGAAGGGGAAAGCCACATCTTCAAGCAGGGCAGGAGCACTGTTGCACTTGATATAAACTGTGCTAGTAAGTAGCCCAATACAAACAATAGTTTGTAGCCCAAGATTATGGAAACTGGTGACAAAAATTTATTATTCTCTTTTGTTGCATCAACACCCAGAGGAGTTTCTGGTCCTAGCTTCTTCAGAGGGGAGTATGTAATGTTGCATGGCCAAACGTTGTTTAATACATTGCTTTGTTTGAAAAGTTTCTTCCACAAAAATGTCACTCTCAGAAAAAATAGTTCCCCATGGAAAAACTTGTAGCTTGATTTGACATGTTTAACCCCTTAAATTACACTTCACATCAGATCACATCTGGACAACCATAAAGCTGCTGTAAATCTTCATTAAAGACAGATTCTGGTGACTTTTTACAAGGGTCTCGTACAAAAGACAAAAATATTCCAGACTATGTTCTCCAAACCGCAATACACTTCCTAAGTGAAGATATCTCAATTTAAAGATTGGTTATTTTTGTTAAAAAATACTTCCACTATTCAACAAAGCCAATGAAGGTTAATGTAATGTGGGCACATTGCCTCATATACCTTTTGTTGTGGTTTATAATTGAATGTCCTGTTTGTCCCTGAAATTTGATAGCGTTGGAATGTTTGAATATCTTTTCCTGTAGATCTAGCATATTACCCTACACCATATGTAGGGTATTGCAAACAATGTTGCTTAATATTCCCTGCTGCACCATCAAAATTATAAATAAAGTGAATGCAGTGTCAAATTAATGTGCTGCGATGACATCACAGGTTTCCCATATTGCGCTATCATATCTTTAAAAAAAATTGCATTTCTTTGAAAATTAATATCTTCCGAAGGCTTACATGCAATTGAGATGCAGTTTTCACCTCCTGAAAGAGAATTTTTTCTGCATATTTGGAAGTCAATGAATTTTGTCTCTGCCAAATCCCTTTAATTAATCACATATTTTTATATTAGCAGTTCACGGTCATCATAAAACACCCCTTCAATGATAGGAAATTAAAAGTTCATTTTTAATTTATCATGCGGCACTCCAGGTCGAAATTGAAATACATTCTGGTCTTATTGCGCTTTTCCTTCAACTGCCTTATAGACCTTATGTAGTTTTGGAAGAAAAATCAATTACACTATTAATTTTGAAGAACTGTTTTAATTGAGCATCTGTGGTTGCTCACTGGCCACATGGAAATTGAAATACGTTCTGATCTTATTATTGCACATTTCCTTTCAACTTCATTATAGATAGTCTTAAATTTATTTTATTCCAAGTTGCTCAATAAAAACAGAAAATTTAACTTGGACCTCAACTAATTTCGAAGTTTTGTTTTAATTGAGTATCTGTGGCTGCTCACTGGCCAGAGTGGAAAGTTTGTAGCTTAATCGTTGGTTTAGGAACAGAACTATTGTTTGCGTTTTAACCATGGACAACCTTATCTTATTTACCTTTTTCAGGAGGGAACAGACGTGGAGGCTGCTGCCCAAACCAAAGAAAAGATGTATCCACAACCTTTTCTACTGGCCCTAGGTCCACCAAGGAAGCCAGTTCAGTAGGCTACTTCTTTATCCTTGATAAGATTTTTGTACTGTATAGAACATGTATGATGGAAGTCATTCACAAGCTTTTCAAAGCACATTACGTGTTTAACGTGCATTATGCACCAGCGATCTGTCAATTTTGGGATTTCATGGCTGCATTTATTTATGGTATTACTGAAATTAGAGCAGTAAAACCAGCAGTGCGGTCTCTAGCTGCATCATTTCGGAGTGCTGCTGATGCCAGCAATAGTCAGTCTTAACTCTTACAGGACAGTATTTTATCTGTCCATCCCACTGTCACCAACATACTTGTCATCAAATGTATATTATTATATTTTATCTCGCCATATTATTATCTCTGTTTACAGTTTTGTTTGCCAAAAGTGAGTGTGCTGATTGCAGGTTTTAGTAGTTCATTTTAGACCATTATTTTCTTTCCATTTCTGTGTAAATTGTTACCAACCGATTCCTATGGTATGGACCGTAAGTAGCAACTGCTATCTGTAAAACAGTGTTCGCGTTAAGGTGCGGGATTGCAGGATACCCTCAGCTGTTGTGACCCCCCATGAAATGCATGGGGAAATTCCCCCTTTCTATTTTTCAAAGAAAAAGAATAAGTATGGCCCATTTACTTCTGCTCAGATTCACGGTCGAAGTTCATCCAATTTATGTTACAGCTCTTGTAAACATTTTAGTAAGAAAGTACCACATTGCACAACAAAAGACTTGATTTGCCGGATTCTTGTAAGGTCGGCAATGAAATGGTTACCATACTTGCCAACCATTACGTTTTATGTCGAACTTTTCCCTTTTCTGAGCTTTAAAACCCATAAAAATCAGAACGTTCAGATTTTCCGACTTGCAGTGTTAACAATATACAAAATTATTCCACTTTTCAAGAAAGGTAACGCCAGTACTGTTAGCAACTATCGGCTTGTTTCTATCCTATCTTGCTCTTCAAAAATCTTAGATTTATGTAAATCGACTAAGCTCATTTTGAAGTAAATTTAGTATTTTTAATGATACTCAATCTGGTTTCACGGCAGGATGGTCACCAGTCTAATTTGAGTGCCTGTTAGTTTTCCGATCTGAATGTGCCCCATAACCCCAGTGCGACGATACTGTTACTACTGTACATGTGCCCTAGTGCTATGAATATTTCTATGTAACTTGTGGGTGTGTTATGATTTCAAAGCATTTTGAAGTGTTGTTAGGCCTATCACGAATTCACAATGCTCAAAATTAGATTCACATGATGATTTGAAGGTATAATTCATGCTCAAATGGTATGTTAAAAGTTTTCACAGTTTAATTTGTTCAGGTTGTGACTTCTGTAAGTACTTTTTTCTGAAGTTGACTTTTGTGCTGGTCGGGAGCAAGCAAGAAATTTTACCTCTGTGGCAACAACCCTGTTTCAGGGTGGTTATGGGTGGGGCAGAAGGGTGGGTAATAGCCCTGCCAAGTATATATAAATACTATACAAGCACCAATAATTAAGTTTGTTTAATGATTTATATACTTTTTTATTTTCTCTATGGAAATGCACTTCTTTGTCAAGCCCACAAGGGTTTTAATTTCACTTCCCTCTACATGATATAGTCCTGACTAGGGCTCGCATCGGTCACACTTACCTCACCCATGCCTATTTGCTTCACGGAGATGAGAGACCATATTGTATACCCTGTGATTGTGCTGTCACCGTCAGTCACATTCTCGTTGACTGTTATGAATACTCCCATGTTCGCCAGAAATACTATGCTGTTCCAGACCTAAAAACATTGTTTGAGCAGACAGATCCCTCCCTTATTCTGGGCTTTCTGAAGGAAAGTAAACTGTATAAAAGTTTTTGACATACTCCCGCTTTGCCTGTACATTTGTGTGAAAATTGAGTCTTGACTCCAACATTTTACCCCAACATTGTACCTTTCTTTACCTTGGTGACACTATGTGACACATTCGTGTTAATGTGTCGTAAAGTCCCATCTAACTAACTAACTAATCTACATGTTGTTTGTTGTGTTCTTCTCGTTGTTGTATATGAGTTTCATCATGTGGAAAAACATGAAAATGAATGATCAGTAACAAGTACAACCCAAACAGCATGTAACACCTGTACCAGATATACAGTAGCACTCAGCAATGGTTTTGTGAGAAATGCTGCTGGCAGAGCTTGGTGTACACAGGAAGTAATCTACATGATCTTAATTATAAGCCGAGTTTCAGTAAACAGAAATTTTGTAGGAAAAGGTTGGCAACTCAAAGCTTTCAATGCTTTGTAGTGATTTACGTAGGTGATTTTGAGCCACAAATATCACAATCTTTCATACTTCTCCCATATTATTCCATGTTCGCTTGTGTCTGATTTGGTATAAGAAGACTGGAAAACTATTTGTCAGAGTGAAAAAAGAGTACTTTTCAATCTGTTAGACTATAATTTAAAATCTAATAGATTAAATAAATATCAATCTATTGTGTTTATAACGTGAAGCTGTTTCAGTCTTTAAAGAGTGACTATTTCAGTCTTTTAGATTCAAAATTTAAATCTATTAGATTGAAATGTTTAAGTCTTCTCTGGATTGAAAATTTTAAATCCATTAATGGATCTGTTTTAAATCTAAGTAGATTGGTCACTAATTCCATACCTTGATAGATTTAATAATAAATCTATTAGACTTACTTTTAAATCTACTCATTTAAGAGAGTAGTAAGTAGGTTTTGGAATCGTTTTAGACTTATCAAAATCGTTTGATAAAGTTAATCATGAAATATCCCTTTGTAAATTGCATCATTGTGGTGTCAAGGGAAATGTTTTAAACTGGATTCTGCCTGTCTTTCAATAAATTTCATTGAAGTGAGTTAACTCGGATAGTTTTTACGTTCCTTGTTGAGTTCCACAGGGGTCAATCGTAGGACCCCATATGGTTTTTTTTATCTAATGATATAAGTTGTACCTCCAATTAACTTTCCTGTACTCATTTGCAGACGACACGGTTCTTTATTTCAATCATTCAGATTTCACTGTCGCTGCTAAAAATAATTATAAATTAAATTTATTTCTATTTAGTTTAGAGCAGACAAATTATCATAAAATGCAGGTTAAGCAGACTTCATGATATTGACAAAAAATGAGTTGTAAATATTATATGAATAAGTTAGCCAGGGCAATGTTACGGAGTGTAGGTATTATCAACAAACTGAAAAAGAGGGCATTCCATCCAATTGCAGATCTCATCTTCTCCGTTTGAAGTTTCATCGCAAGCACGGTTATGGATGAGTTCGTGGCACACTTTTCTCAATTTAAACTTTGACTTACATTTTTTATCTCTAACCCCACCCTTAACAAAAAGGTCACAGCACTCTTTTAACCAAATTTGAGCACATGTAACCTTTGACTTACCTTTTAACATTTGACCATCCTTAGCAACCAATAAGCATTATCTTTAAAATTATCTCATCAGTCCTAGCATATCATGCGGTTTTATTACTTTCTTGAAATGCTGATAGGCAAATAATTGCAAAAAAGCCTCCAAAGTTTTATCAGATGTGGACTTTGACATATGACTTCATGAATTCAACATGGACAATTTCATATAGTCAAAAAGTTTGAACTTGATCGGACTTAAGGGTTAGGAGGAGAACTCGACACACTGTTTTCGATAAATGAGGCAAATTTGACCTTTGACCTACATTTTGACTTTTGACACACCCTTATTTTGAAAATTTTATCATCAGTCCTAGCATATCATTTGATTTTATCACTTTTTAACAGTCTGATAGGCAAATAAAGAAACCTTTCCGTCACTTTGATGGTCAGAATACTTGCCTTTTCTAAGTTATTAATGGAATGATCCAATATCAAAAGCTTGGACGATAACGAACACGCCTCGTTGTTTTTAAATTGCATTTCATACCTTTAAACACGACCAAATTCCTTCAAATTTCAATGTGTTGGTCAGAATACACCTCTTGCTGGAAGAGTATAAGACTTTGAATCATATCTCATCAAAACGAAGCAAAATCGTTTTCAAAAATTTCCTCTCTCGTATTGCCTATCTCCTCGATTCACACAGCGCGGGAATTATAGTAGTGTGACGTCAGTTTAAAACAAAGGAAATAAAAGGATGAAGGACTGATATTTTTTTCTTTATCAACAAAATGCCAACCGTTCCGCTCTATAAATCGTAATTATATTTATGACAAACAAAACTTTACAAGTTCATCTTTCTAGATCAACATACCTCACATCATTCTGATCCGGAAAACGAAAGTTATGGAAGGGTGAAGGTTGAGTTGCGTGGCAAATATGCCACTTTGTTAAAATATCCATTGAATTTCACTTAGATTTGTTTCCTTTTCATAAAAAGTGCCTACTGTAGGGCCCTTGTGAATGTTGCAAAAACTACTTATATGGAAAGACAACAAATTTTCCTTTCTTGAATTTGAATGTCTCTATTTATTTTAAAAACACTTGTTGAAGAAAATCTGAGTGATAACTACACACAGTAAGCAAACCAACCTAGTGGCTGTGAAACAGCCGCTCTATATTCCCATTTGGTAGCTTAAAAGACCCTAAACAGTTTTTGCAAAAAGCTACAAATACGCAAGAGAAAGGATGGAACTCTGTTTGAAAGATAATCTCCCTAACTCTCTCCGTTTCCTCAAGTGGGGACTCCTGAAGTATTTTAATATTACATTAAAAATGTAGGTTAAATCTGGATCACTACTTGTGGTTCAGGGACTTTACACATGTGTGATTTGGTCAAGGTCTGTTATTCTTTTGTAATTTGGAAAAACATTTTTTATTTACTTACAAAGTGTCTCAAGTTACCAACACATGATAGATTTTCCACATAATTGGCAGTACTCGAGACCGGCCTCGAATCGCGATTTTAAGGACTCGAGTCGGACTCGTGACTTGGTCTCAGAAACGAGGACTCGGACTGGGTCTCGCACAGTCCGGACCCGTGACTACTGACTCGGCTATTAAATTTCCGAGACCAGGCTCGAGACCGGCATTATATTTTATTGCATGTAGCCTAAATTAAATTTGCTACTACCACGTTCATCTGGGATGCATTGAGAACACTCCACCTGCGAGCCTTGTGCAGCTTGGAGAGACCGTTGAGGCAATTTACTATTGTAATTTTATTAAATACTGACATAATTATTATTATACTATTGAACCAGAGGTGGCACTGGAAGGGAAAACTTGGAGAATTTTGCAATTAATTTGCGATGTAGTCTCCAAGACAGTTATTTACCACATCCTGTGAAATCCTTAATGGCGACCAGTCGACCCGACCTCCTACCTTGAAATTGTTTCAAGGAGCGCCAATTCTTCAACACTAACACAAGTTTTTGGCGAGCTTGGTCCGCTGTAGAGTTTACCAGTTGATCTGCGTTCATAATTTGCTTTCTTGTAGTAAATAGGCAGCACACTGGGTGATTTCATGTAGTAAATAGTACATATAGACCTAAATCAACGGCATGCAAGGTGGTCTGTGCAAAGTGGGTCTTGACTCCATTTGGAAGTAGTTTCAGTTTTCTCCTGAGTTGGAAATACCCCGTAGTACTTTACTTAAAAGTTGTAAATGCCCTTTTACCATGGATAGTCACCTAGCCATATTTTGTTATTGTACACTTTTGCTTTGTTCATGTTGGAGAAATTTATCCTCACTCGCATAGCTGTTTTTTGTGAGTGGCATATTTTCCATGTCAACGTGGGTTCTACTTGTACCCATCCAACATCAATGAACATTTTTCAACAGGTATTTCAATTTAGACGCCCTTCGCTGCAGTTCTGCAGACTGTGTTACAAAACACTGAATGAGTACCATACTTTAACACTTTAACAGAAGGAAGAGGCTGTGTCAGTAGATAATGTACAACCCTGGTCTGTTCATGACGAAAAGCGTCCATTGTATCTTGATTCCAAAATATGTGTTTGCTTTGTTTCACAAAGCGGTTTCCTGGACACTAAAAATGGTACATTCTAGTCTTTAAAGAAAATATAATAATTCAATCATAATAATACATCAAATCTTCTTTGTGCAAAATGTTTCACTGAGGGGAGCTTGTCACCCGTCCTCAAATATCCCTCTCTAAGGAGGGTCGACTCGTATTTCCCAGAAGTCTTTACTAGAAAAGATTCCCCCCACCGGGATTATGTCTGTAACGAAACATTAATTTACCTTTCTTTTAAAAGTGTCCAAGATTTCTACACCATGAGATATCATTTTCACTAGGGAGACAAATTCACGTCTCCCTAATTCTTTGCACCATTATTTTAACCCCTTCTCTACATTCTTTCTAAAAGATTTTTATTTCTATGGTAGCGTATTAGCGCCCTCTTTATTATGCCACTGTGTAAGCTGCATAAATACATCATAGGTGCTATTATTTACCATAGAAATACAGGTGTGTCATGTGCTGCATGTAATTTATATGTATTATAGGGAGACAAATAAGTATTGCGAAATACTTTATAATATTTTGTTTATTTAATTAAACCTTGTGTGTAAAAGATACAGTTAAAACAAACGTACCATAAGTTAAAGGCATTCATTAAGAATTATTGGTATTTTTGTGTGAATATTTGTATGCTTAGATAAAGAATTATATTAAATTTCATGAATATAACCGATTGTCTCCGTAAGGAAGGATTTTATCCCAATGTCTCCCAAATGTTTAATTTAGTGTTTATATATATATATATATATATATATATATATATATATATATATATATATATATATATATATATATATATATTATATATATATCAGTGGCCTATAAAGCTTACACACCTTTGGGTAAACATTTTAACATGGGTCGTAAACGTTTTAGTTTAATCGTTCTTCAATCTGTAGAGGGCCTGAATAAAAGTCAGAGGGAACAAAAGGAAAGAACTCTTTACCAACTTCATGCCTACGCCCCAAAGGGGATTAACATCCGTAAAAACGGCAGTCAACAAGTTAGCTTCTTGTATTGGTTTTCTTAACATAAGCTTACTTGACGAAGGGCTAGTTGAACTGTTCCATGAGAAGTTTTTGTCACCACAAATTTTGCCGTTCTCGATTTTGAGTCACGTGATCATGTCTACCTTTAACGAGGCTTCTTTAGGGATTTTGTATCCCACATGGTGGTCACATTTGGGGAATTCAAATTAGTTTCTGTAGGTGAGGTTAAACTTAAAAGATTTAAGTAGTAATTTAAAATGAATAAGACTTTGAGATTGCCTTTTTACTGAATTAAGAACAACCTCTGCGTATGATGTGGACCCAATTACACTTTGAGCGGCCAGAATTGAGTAATTAACCAAAAAGTTACCTTTTCCCTGCATATATAAAGAACCCATCTTTACAACCACCAGTCCTTCTGAAAGTGTACCATTCAAGCTGTCAGTCAATACCCTCAGCCTGTACTCTTAGGGGACACAGCACAATGTGGCTTTTAGGCTATTATATATAATAGCTGTTCTGTGATTGAACTTTTCCGTAACCTTTTACAATCAATGACCTCTTAGGGAGGGTTACTGGCAAGAATAAGCAGTTGTCTGATATTTTAAGTACACTCTTCTATCGCACATTGTAGCTTCTGTATTTGCTTGTATACAAAATTTTTATTTGGACAATAGTTAGCGTATTACACTAAGCAGTATGATGAGTATCAAATTTTACAAGGACACTACAGGGCTTCTTTTAAGGACAAGGAAAAGCAGCCTATAGGCCAGAGGGTAGGGGAGGCACCCAAGAAATATTTTTGTTCCTCGCCCTCCCTAGAAGATCTAAAGTTACCATTAACTTAATGCATTTTAGTATGGTTCACCCCCTAAAATTACCCCCTTCTGGTAGCTATCTTTCCCCCTGCAATACATTGTTTAGATCACCCGGGAGTTTAGACTGGGAGGACTGAAAATTGTGGGGAGACTATGGAAGCGGAGCGCCACCATCGTTTGGCGGGGAGAGTACCAAAAAACGTTTGGATAAAAATACCCCCTAGATCCTCGGAAATAGCCCTTCCCAGGCTCAGCAAGTAAGCTCCTGGAAATGGTATTTGGAGACTTCTTGCAAGTTTTTCGCTATACGAAAGTTTGATAAAATTTGTACATTTTCTGATTGTGAGTTTGTTACGTTCTAAAAAGTGCAATCCCCTCCCCGTTACCTCTGTTGAAAACTATAGCTTAAACGCATTCATTTTTTCATCTGATAAAACAAAACACTGAAGACCCTTGGGGGCTCAAGCCCCTTGTGCCTCCCCGTTGGGTGCGCCGGTGGTTTAGATACAGGTCCGCTTAAGAGATTAAGGAGCTAGAACAATGAGTCTCTTTTAAAACAGGAATTGTAGATTTTTCCCTTGTACTAAAAGTATAAATAGAACGACTGGCTAGTAGGATGGGTGCATGCAAGTAGCGACGAAAGCAAAGAACATCCACTTTATTTATGATTTAATCAGAAGCTTGGCGGGTGGAAGGGGGGTCTATGGCACCACACTTTCACAAACTTCTGAATGCTCAAAATTTTACCCCATCTCACACTTTACTGAATTAAGCCTTATTCCTTAGCAGCATACTAGTGACAGGAAAGTGGTAACTGTAGGGATAATCAAATTACTGGGCAATTTTTGTAAGAAACAGTGACGTGAAATGTTAAACATACCAAAAGATCGAACTACAACTTTGCTCCTTCACTGATCGGTGTTCACCGATCGTGGTGAAGCCCTAGTTTTAGGGGGATTATCTCCCTCACGATAAACAAATGTCACTCAACCATCTGTCTGATGTTTCACTTGTAGTGAGAATTCAGTTTTCGGGTTAGATTTTCGGGTAAGATAATTTTTACTTACTGGTTAGAACGAAGAAATGAACACACTGAAATGATTTTGTTTTTGTTTGAAGATAGAAAACGCACTTTTTCGGTTAAAAATGGTTAAGAACTTGAAAAAATCACAATATTGCCATTCTATATTTTCTACCGCCCGTTAAAAATCCCCGCCAATGTGAACTTTCAGCTCAATTTCCCCTTGGCATCCTCGCATTCTTAGGCATAGTAGAGGTTGACCTTAAACCAGTGTAATGTCCCTCCGTATCGGGGAGTTGCCCTTAGTGTTTACAGTGGCTTAAATGCTAACTTTTGTTTATGTAGTGGTCATATTCATTATCTGCATTATGAATATACTGCTGAGGTGTTAATTGTAGCTTATTGTTTTACTGTATTAAATGTGTGCTATTGTTTTGTATACCCATGTTTGTGACTTGAACTGCAAGCCTTTAATTTATGGAATAATGCCTTCATAACTATTGTCTTCAGAGACTATTCTACCTCTTTTGTGCGTTTAGCATAAATTAGACCTTGCTAGGTTACGTATGCTAGTTTTAAGACACGTTAACCAGGCAGGTGGAGTAGAACAGAGGCATAGCTAGCTGGGAGGGGAAGACTGGTGTAATTTTGCCCCCAAGTTAAAATTATGATGGCAAAAAATTCTTCTGCTCTGCACCAAGGACTCTGAAAAGTTCTAGTAAGACAAATACAGCTAGACTGATCGAGGCCAGTATGTGACTGAAGAAAAAAATCCTCCAATTCTAGAAGAAATTTATGCAGGCTACTTGTAGGGTAGAAGTAGGTCATAGGGGCAGGGATATGGGGTTGGGAATACATCCTAGTTAGATTTATGGAACGAAGCTGAAATGAAGCAAAATAAATTTCAGCAGCGACAAAGTTTGGGGTTCTGATTTCGACACTGTGTGCCTAGGCTTAGTAAGGTTCCCTGGTCATAATGCAACTAATCAAGCGTGGATAAAGAGGAAGGCTGGGGGCCCTCGCAGTCAAAAATGAAGAAAAAGAAAGGAGAAAGAAAAAATTAACAAAATTGTCTAAAAACGTATTCAAAGTATATCTTTTTGTAGGGGTAAATTAATTGGGTGCATTTCTGTGGACAGGTTTCATATTAAGCATTTGTATGCTGTCTAATTTTCCTAACTTCATGTTCCTTTGGGAATAGCTAAAAGATAAAATGTAAATATTTTAAAGGTTTTAAATGCGTACAGTAAAGTATGCTTACAGTACCTGACAAAAGAAGTACTAGATACACTGAAAACAGTATGGCACTCACCCTTTCAAGAGAAAATTCGTTTCATGTCATTCAAAAAAATATCCTTGATATTCAAATCACAAATTACAACCTTTCTACTGTCTGAACTGAGCATGGAGGAAAAGTTTCTGATTGCAAGGAAGATAAAACCTCTCTGTGAGTTCTAATGTAAGCTAAATAAAGTAAAGAGTATGAGCACAATGCACATGAGAGTGCTTCCGAAGTACAATTTAATACTGAAAAAGTCTTGATGAGAAAGGTCATGATGAGTTAATGGAGCTGCAAACTTAGGAAAATAAACATAAAAAAATGCAGAAGGTTTGATTCAAAGAAAATACAAATCGAGAGGAAAATTCCATCAAGCACATATAGAGTAGAATATGGGTCCACATAGACCATTGAAGTAGGGTGAAAATGTGGCGCTTGTGTTCTGTAATACTGCATAACAATGAAATCTTCACTCAGACGAAGGTGCTGGAGGACCTATACTGTCATTAAATGTCTAAATTGGTCAAAATAAGTATTGAAGAAATGCTTCAGTGTGAAGTGGTTTTTCAGAACTGCTCCAAGGCTACAATCTCCCAGATGATTTTGTACCTCACTACAACTTCAACAAGTTCACCTGGTCATCAACGAAAGGCTTCACCTTGCTAGAAAACAGTATAGTTTCTCTTCAGCAATGAGATCGAAGCATTTTCCACCCCCTGGATTACCTTCCAACCAGTAGTTTACTTTAAAACTGAAGCTCTTGACCAAGCTCCATGGTCCGATTTAGACCTGCATAGTACGTGCCGTAGCATATGCAGTAGGAATGCAGTACTGCTTCACCTGGTGCAAAGTTCCTTTACTCTTCTTGGAATTTACTAAACAGTAACATTTTCCAAAATTTCACAAAGTCATAGCCCACTTTAGATGCACTGCTGATAAAAATTATTTGCTAGTGTTGGGTGATGATAGAGCTTACAGTAAATTACTTCCATTACTTTGCTAACTAAATCCTTCCAAAATCACACTCTGGTTTTGCTAGGCATGTACAATATTGCACATACTGTAAAAGTATCTCAAGTTCTATCAGCATCTGCAAATGAAAATGATGAAAAATAATTTATGATAAAATCATTCATTAGGATGGATATATTGACAAAGTGGAGTAAATTGTAGAATACCTCAGATATGGAAGCTCTGTTGGGAAAAAGCCTGGTAAGGCTAAAGAATCAAGACAACAAATGTAATTTAATGACTCATGTAAGGTTATTGCATCACTATTCTTTGGCTGTGATTGAGGTACCATTGCTGGTTACATTTAAAGATGTTACAAGGATATGCAATCAGTAGTTGATTTGCTTTTGTAATCTTAAAGAAAAATTGATATAGTAAAAATCCAAATCCAAATCCTTCACCAAAATATATTTTAAAGGGTTACTGGAATACAAAGTCAATAAATTCCATCGCACCTTCCTTTTATCTAGCCTATGATGTTTACCTTGTCGTTGAGAGGCTACAAGGATACCCTGGAGTCCAAAATTAGGTCTACAATGATATGCAGTCAGGAATCAAACTGTGTCTTGAAGAGGCTATAGGGATACGCAGTGACTGGAAAGCCCCGTAGGCCCTTAAAAAACAGTTTCAATCTCGAGAGATATTCTGCAATTATGCCAAAAACGTTTGTAGACTCTTAAAAAAGAACTGAGCTTTCATATTATGTAACAATAAAGCTAGCAAAAGAGTTGCTTTATATACAGTGGCGTAGCAGGGGGGAAGTCACCCCCCAAAAATGAGGGAAAAATTAAAAAAGAAATGAGGGAAAAAATAAAAAAATACTTAAAAATAGGAGTGCCTGGAGATATATTCAAATGAAATCTAGCATCAAATGTAGCATTTTTTTTTTTTGCATCCACCCACTCAGACCTCTCCCCCAGGACGGCGATCAGTCATCATTTCATCCGCCCACCCAAGATGAATTCCTGGCTATGCCCTTGTTTATGTAAAATAGGCAAGGGGCAAGCAAACAAACTCTCTACAATGGGATGCATATCTTGCCTTTGGCAACCTCACAAAAGCTGACATTTTCAAGTTTTCCATTTCACTAACAAAATGACATAACCATGGGCATGGTCTTTCCAAGTTCAGTTCAAGTGTACATGCATTGTTTTAGACTCACTACAGCAGGCTTCTACAACATGCTTTCGAGAGAGCCCTTGAACGTCTTCAAAACTGACTCTGCTTACTACAAGGCCTATTGTGTGTAGAATGTAGTATGACAGTGACATACAAGAGTACTACTGTCATTTCTAGGTTAGGCCTCATTCAGAATACCTGTCTACAAACTAAGCCTGAATCATCAGGCTTTTCATGGGATGTACTATGAAAATTCACGAAAATATAAAGCATAAATTTACTTTACCCAAGGCAACTTGGATGAGAGTATACTTACTACTAAGCAGGGCTCAAAATACTGTAAGCTTGAAAAAGGGCACAGCCAAAATGATCAAATTGGTTGTCGGTCTATGTTATTTCATAGGCCATTGACTGAGGGGCACCACGGCCATCAATAACCCCGACAGCCATGGCTGTCGTTGCTGCCGGTTATTTCGATCCCTACGCCATAGGGCCCTTACAGGCTTAATAATACTCCAGTATCTATAAACAGTTTTTAGGCTTGGACTAGGCCTCATTTCTAATCTAGCCTATTTCTTGAATTTGAAAAGACGTTTTGTTGTGTTGTCAATCACATACACAACACTAACAACATTTCTTAATATGGAAGCCCTTTTGAGAATGGAAAAAGTGTAAAAAAAGATCGATATTTTTGGCAAAGGTGTCGCTCGTATGGCTTATACCATTGAATACTCTACAAGACCCCTTTTTGCGACATACTATCGTTAGCTTCAGGAACTCATCGAAAAATGGTCAAAACTGGCTTAATTTGAGGCTAAATTTTGCAAGTTTTTCATCTGAACTCTTGGTGCCTAGGAATAGAATGACATAACTCACCTTAGAAAAATCGGATTTAAATCGGACTTTTTGTGTCTTTAAAGTAAAAAGTCTGTCTATCACTTCACATCCGTACTAGAACAGTATGAAAAAGCATATTTACTGCGCAGCCGTAGTACGCATGCAGTGTCCTGCAGTTGCGAATGAGAAGAATCTCAGTGACTGTGATTACGTAATATATCCTGTCCTGTGGCGGATAAGCACATCGACTTCAAAGGAACTGTTATTGCTCTCAAGGGACATTAGTGGAAGGAATGTCCAAGAGATAAGTAAAGAGGGAAACATCAAATTTTTACGAGGCAATTGGCTATTGGCAGATTTTTGACAGCGAGCAATCTCCATGTCTTCCAGCTCCCTGGTTGTACTGTATAATGTGTAAGTCTAAGCAGTTACATGAGTATGGTACAAAACACGTTTGTTGCAGGAATATTGAAAGGTAATTTACAACAGTGGCATGGTATTAATGCAAATCAAGAAGTGTTGCCCTGGCCTGAACATGGCGCAACCTTGAATTTTAATGCAGAACCTGAATTTTGTCAGTTACCAAATTACACACTTACAGTTAAGCAGGAAGATTTTGTTTTACAAGAGCTTCAAAATCTGTTGCTTTCTGGTACTATTGATATCTCTCAAATCAAACCACAATGTATCTCACCACTGGGATTTGTACCTCAAAAAGGGGGCAGATTGCATCTAATTACAGATCTTCGAAAACTGAATCAAAATATTCAGGTATCAAAAGTTTCAATACGAGGATATGCAAACTGTTAGCAGTTAATTCAGTCAGACGATCAAATGATATTGTTAGATATCAAGAATGGGTTTCACCACATTCCAATAGAGGTTCTTTACCAGCGCCACGAGGTTATAGGCAAATCATGCAAATGGACCAATCACCTTTTTGGAAATAGGCCACACCCCTAATTTCGAGATGACAGCTTTTCGACCCTTTTCATGTAATTCTGACACCGTATTATGAAACCAGAAAGCCAAAAGGCTTAGTGATTCCTTGCCATATGGATATATTGTAACAAACATGAATCACCCACATGACAAGCATGAGATACCTCACAGTTACTCCCACTTGAGATATCATGTTATACAGTAAAAACATTTTGAAATCTTGTGACCCAAAATGACCTACATGCTAAATATGAACAATCCACAGGCCAAGTATGAGATCCCTCATAGTTACCCTCCTTGAAATATCATGTTCAGTAGATTTTGACCTTTTTTGACCTCAAATGATCTTTGACTTGCACGAAAAAGAAAAATTATAGGAACATCTACACAATACGAACAATCCACATGTCAAGTGTGAGATCCCTCAGGTATCCTTCTTGAGATATCATGTTTTCAATGTTTTGACCTTTTGTCCTCTGGTGACCCCAAATGACCTTTAACCTCCACCAAAACATCTACTCAATATGGGCAATACACAACCCAAGTATGAAATCCCTCACAGTTACCCTTCTTGAGATATCATATTTGCAAGGATTTGACCTTTTGACCTCTGGTGACCCGAAATAACCTTTGACCTCCACTAAAAACAATAGGGATCATCTACTCAATATGGGCAATCCCCATGCTTCATATGAGATCCTTCAAAGTTACCCATCTTGAGATATGGTGTTTACAAGGTTTTGAACTTTTGACCACTGGTGAAACCAAATGACCTTTGACCTCCACCAAAAATGATAGAGATCATCTACTCAATATGGGCAATTCACATGGTACGTATGAGATCCCTCACATTTATCTGTTTAGAGATATTGTGTTTACAATTAATTCCCAAGATTTTACCATTTGACCTCTGGTGACCCTAAATGACCTTTGACCTCTACCAAAAACAATAGGGACCATCTACGTAATATGGGCTATCCACATGGTAAGTATGAGATCCCTCACATTTATCTGTCTGGAGATATCGTGTTCACAACTAATTCCCAAGGTTTTACCATTTGACCTCTGGTGACCTCAAATGACCTTTGACCTCCACCAAGGAACACAGGCTCTATTTAATCAATGTGGGTAATCCACACTGTAAGTATGAGATCCCTCACATTTATCATCCTTGAGATATCGTGTTTACAACTAATTCCCAAGATTTTACCATTTGACCTCTGGTGACCCCAAATGACCTTTGACCTCTACCAAAAACAATAGGGATTATCTACTCAATATGGGCTATTTACATGGTAAGTATGAGATCCCTCATAATTATCTGTCTGGAGATATCGTGTTCACAACTAACTCCCAAGGTTTTACCATTTGACCTCTGCTGACCCCAAATGACCTTTGACCTCTACCAAAAACAATAGGGATCATCTACTCAATATGGGCTATCCACATGGTAAGTATGAGATCCCTCACATTAATCTGTCTGGAGATATCGTGTTCACAACTAATTCCCAAGGTTTTACCATTTGACCTCTGGTGACCTCAAATGACCTTTGACCTCCACAAAAAAACAGTCTTTATCTACTCAATGTAGGTAATCCACATGGTAAGTATGAGATCCCTCACATTCATAATAATTGAGATATCGTGTTTACAATTAATTCCCAAGATTTTACCATTTGACCTCTGCTGACCCCGAATGACCTTTGACCTCTACCAAAAATAATAGGGATCATCTACTTAATATAGGCTATCCACATGATAAGTACGAGATCCCTCACATATATCTGTCTGGAGATAACGTGTTTACAACTAATTCCCAAGGTTTTACTATTTGACCTCTGGTGACCGCAAATGACCTTTGACCTCCACCAAAAATGGCAGGCTTTATTTACTTAATGTGGGTAATCCACATGGTAAGTATGAGATCCCTCACATTCATAATACTTGAGATATCGTGTTTACAATTAATTCCCAAGATTTTACTATTTGACCTCTGCTGACCCCGAATGACCTTTGACCTCTACCAAAAATAATAGGGATCATCTACTTAATATAGGCTATCCACATGGTAAGTACGAGATCCCTCACATTTATCTGTCTGGAGATAACGTGTTTACAACTAATTCCCAAGGTTTTACCATTTGACCTCTGGTGACCGCAAATGACCTTTGACTTCCACCAAAAATGACAGGCTTTATTTACTTAATGTGGGTAATCTACATGGTAAGTATGAGATCCCTCACATTCATAATACTTGAGATATCGTGTTTACAATTAATTCTCAAGATTTTACCATTTGACCTCTGCTGACCCCGAATGACCTTTGACCTCTACCAAAAACAATAGGGATCATCTACTCAATATGGGCTATCTACATGCTAAGTATGAGATCCCTCACATTTATCTGTCTGGAGATATCGTGTTTACAAACAATTACAAATAATTCCCAAGGTTTTTACCATTTCACCTCTGGTGACCCCAAATGACCTTTGACCTCCACCAAAAACGATAGGTATCATCTACTCAATATGGGCAATCTACATGCCAAGTATGAGGTCAGTCACAGTTACCCTTCTTGAGATATCGTGTTTACAAGGTTTTGACGTTTTGACCTCTCCTGACCCCAAATGACCTTTGACCTCCACCAAAAACAATAGGGATCATCTACTTAATATGACTAACCCACACACCAAGTATGAGCTCAGTCACAGTAACTCTTCTTGAGATATCGTGTTTACAAGCAAAAGCGTCACATACACACACACACACACACACACCCATACACACACACATACACCCACACACACACACACACACACACACACACACACACACACGACATTACCATCGCATAGATTCCTTGCCTGCCTTCGGCAAGGAACCAAAAACAGGCCAAATAACCCCAGTCCACTTAACCTTAACCCTAAAGTTAACCCTAACCATGATTTTGAAATAAATTTGAAAAATTTTGAAAATCAAATTTGCCCATAACCTCGTGGGAAAAAAAAATGAGGCGCGCTGCGCGTCTCTCTATTTTGACGGCCAAGCGTCCATTGTATAACAATTGTAACCAAGGCCGTATCGTGCGCGCGTTTCAATAACACACCTTCTGCACATGTTCAATGACGGCCAGTAGACCAAATTGAAACGCAATGGCGTCACGTGAACAACCTCTATAGCACCAAAAGATCAAGACAAACTGGGAATATCTTTCAAAGGGAGCTTTCACAGATGGAAAGTTGTACCATTTGGTTTATCAATCAGCCAGTTATTGTTCTACAAAACAATCAGGCCTGTAGTTCAGTATCTCGGAACACAAGCTCTACGGGTAGTAGCCTACGTAGCCGACTTCCTATTGATGGCGCTCCCAGTATTATGGGGCAGCACAAAGAGTAATTGCTACAAATGTTGGGAAAACTGTGGTGGATCATAAATTTAGAGACGTCCCTCACGCAAGAAATGACAAAAGAGTGCATAGGGTACAAGATCTCAACTCAGGGTCAACCAATGTTAGAGATCCCAAGTACAAGGGTCCGCCGGTGGAGTTTCTAAGGCTTCGGGAACAACTTCGTTAGCGGTGGCGAAATCTTTGGCATGCCAAAAAAATGCCGAAAGACCTTACGAAGGTTCGTTTTCGTGTTTAATTCGTGTGTCCATTTTTCCCTTTGTAAGGCCATCGTGAGGACATCTTGTCAAACCGTGTCATCTTCGTCTTTACTTCGCGTGATCATCGGTGCAATCGGTCATTTTTCACATCACGACAATACGAAGAAAACAAGAAGCTGCACGATTGTCTTAGGAAGGTATAACGTGACTACGTGAAACCCTCGCAATGCCCTCGAGTAACCATCGTGTAAAAAGTACGATGACATCGAGATGGGACCGCGTGGACATACAAAAGGCCGTCCTCAGAGCGTCAGTTGCCAATACACCGACTGTTCGAACATGCGGTCTAGTCCGTCGGACCCAGCAGACGCTACCCTGAAGGGCAGCCATTCTCAACTACATTCAGTGAAGTGTCACTTGATTGAATAAAAATACAAGGAGTGCCACCATCCAATCTGGTGACCGTACGTCCTGTGGAAGTAATTATATCGAAACGATGTTTATCACAACCAGTCCCGTAGGCAGAATTACTAATTTGAAAGGAGGCACATCACTGTTGGACTTTCACCGGCCTGGGGGAGGGGTCTAAGAGGAGAGGGGTTTTGGGGGGGACTTGCCCCCCCCCCGTGGCTACGTGCCTTATCACAACGCTCACAATAAATTGTAAGTGGTAGCGTTTCGCATAGTAACATTTCCGTGTACCGTCGCTGCAGTGAAGCCTACAACTGTGAGGCTTGCATTACAGGGGCTTCACCACCTGTTACCTACAGTAACTGTAGCTATCTCAATTCTTTCGCAAGTGCGCCCAATTGACAGGTTGAGAGTGGGAATGTCTGAATAGTAGTGTACGTTCTGCCTCTCGTTCCATTTGTCATGCAACCAGCTGGCCGACGCCCGCCACTGGTGGCGCGTTAGCAACAAGTTGAGAAAGCCTGCTGTAGTTTTAAGTCACACGTTCAGTCAGTCCTGAGCAACTCTACACAGCAGAGGCGTGTATAACTCTCAAAGCTTCAATTAAATGAACTGGAGTGAAAGGGGGTGGGTAGGTGGTCCACTTTCTGACGTTACCAAGTCGGTGAACTGTTATTTTTTTTTAAGCAAAAGTACCCGATCATGTTATGCATGATAAAAAGCAAAAGCATTAAGGAATTCCCGACTCTTTTGGAATGTGAGTCGTTCTGAAATAGAAACTTACAAGGGTTTATCAAAACTAACTAGACCGGTTTCTGTTCTTCGCAGTATAGGCAGAACGTCATCAATAGTAGCCTTTGTATGCCAATGCAGGGTTTGCCAAAATTTTTATAATGCAGCTATGAGCGCATCAAGCAAAATATCGTCATAACTTTCTTCTGTTATGTTCGATTCCTGGCCTGGGGAAACCTTGATTTTAAAAGTAAATCTTTAAGATTTGGTACCCTCCTATAGGCTATAACAGGCTGGTCGGGAAACAGAGGGGACACTTGCTGGTCAAATGCAATCATTTTCCAGTGCTCGCTTGCTTTTGGTGCCTAGTTTTAATGTGTGGAGTGTAGGTTGTTTTGAAAATGAGTGGCGGCGCCGTTGGTGTATTTTAGCGTCACGTGACGCCTTCGTGTCCTTCGAAGTCATCGTACTCTCAAAACGACGTCGTGTAGCCTTCGTATGCCCTTCGTGCCGCCGTCGTCTGCCCTTCGGGTATAAACTATAAAAATTAACATGTTCGTGCATGCCTTCCTGTGTGGTTCGGGTGCCATCGTGTGACCTTCTCTAGTTATCGTACTTGCTTCGGCTGTTGATTAGCTGTTTCACCAAGTTCGGGGCTATCTTCGCCCGAAATTCCACATTCGTGTGCCCATCTGATGTCAACTTCGGGACAGTGTGACGCCTGCATAAAAACAGTAACACTACTTTCTCTCACACTCATGCTAAGACCATCGGACATCGAACCAAAAGGAGTGCACTTGGACAGTCAAACAATGAAACAAACTCCGTGGCTATTTACCACAGACAATATCACTTTCTTGCCATCAGGAGATGTGGGTATCGTTTTTCATGGCATAACAAATCATTCCTCACGCACAGGCTTTCATGTGACTCTACGACCAGCTCACGAGACTAAGATTGATCCTGTCAAGGCGCTGAACTGTTATATTGCGAGAACAAGTCATCAAAGATCAGAGGACAAATGTGTTTTTCTCTCGCTTAGCCCGCCTTTTGGCCCAGTTACCGCAAAAACTGTTGCCAACATCCTGAACGAAGCGATAAATGTCGTAGGCCTCTCGGAATGGGTTTTTCGGCTAAAAGTTTCAGACCAAGGGGAGCAACACTGGCAGTGGAATCTGGCTGAGAACCTGAGATAGCTATGCAAATTGGTCGTTGGAAGACGAGATCAGTATTCTATGGACATTATGTGCATGTAAGACCATCTGAGACTTTCTGTGATAGTATTTTGCTACATGACTGATTTAAAACTTTCCTGCGTTTTACGTTCACTTCAAAACGGCGTTAACTTTCTACTTTAGAAATATTAAACAAGTTATTCATATTTCATTGTTTTATGATATATTTTCAGCTTGTCGAAGTCTCTTACAACATAGGTGTCTTACAAAGTGTAGTTGTAGAAATTGACAAGCTGATACAAATTACGCTTTTTTCGCGTTCACCTAATGGTGACCTTTGACATGGTCACCATAGTTGCGTGTCTTTTTTCTGGTGAACATTTGCCAGTTTTAGGCATTGCAACCGGTTATGTGTTTTTTGCGTTGGCTATTTTGGTTGTTCTTGTTGTTTATCTGTGCTTTGTATGTGTTGGAAGGTCCAAGACAAGATAAGGCATATTAAACAGGTTTTTCATATTTCATTGTTTTATGATAAATTTTCAGCTTGCCGAATTCTCTAACAACGAAGGTTTCTTACAAATCTTGTCGTTTTAACCCAAGTTGAAACATAATTATGGTTAACAGATTACCAAACGATACAAATGTCGCTCAAACCTCATAAAGCTTATCACGTCACAGGTCAACTATAGAACAACCATGATACCGTTAAACCATAACACTGTGCAAAACGTATTGACTTGAATATTACGAAGGGAGCTTAAGAATGAATAAACTAATACAAGAAAATCATAGTTACATCAAACGTAAATGCATACATTACATACATTACAATTGTTACCCTTTACCACTACTGTCTCCGGGGCACCCTTGGGCAAGGTGCACCTGTATTTGCCCTGTACTTTTAACGTGTTGTTGCCTTCGGGCGTGAAGTTGCCTTCGGGAGTGGGGTCGCCTTCGGGCTTGGTGTTGCCTTCGGGCGAGAAGTTGCCTTCGGGCGTGTTGTTGCCTTCGGGCATGAAGTTGTCTTCGGGCGTGTTGTTGCCTTCGGGCGTGAGGTTGCCTTCGGGTGTGGGGTCGCCTTCAGGAGTGGGGTCGCCTTCGGGCGTGGTGTTGCCTTCGGGCGTGTTGTGTTGCCTTCGGGCGTTGTTGCCCGTGTGTGTTGCTGCCTTCTGGCGTGTGTTGTTTTCCTGTTTGTAAAGTCTTGTGTGCTAGGTAGGCTGGGGGTGTCGTATTTGTTGGCCACAGAAATTTTGTTTTGCTAGCTTAGTGTAAGGTAACTTTGCAAGTGTTTGTTAGTAGTTCATGGTTGTGTTCTGGCCGGTCCGGATTTGGTTCTTCCTGTTTGATAGTGTCCGTTTCTATGCACTTAAAAAGCCCCCACATTACAATTGTTACAAGTAAGATATACGCCCAATCTCATTTGGATAAGAGGTTGTCAAATCAAACGAGCCCTATACTTACAACTCCTCCAAGCGAGAAAGATTTCTAAATGTGTAATCATCAAGGTGACGGATGGTGTTGTTGGCCAGACTTCTACAAAGAAATTTTACACTTACTATCTTCTGGCAGTTAGCTGAGGTAACTCAACGAATTCATATAAATTATTAGGACCAACTACTTTTACAACTCAACAAGAACATTCAAAAGCAGTTTTCGGCACCTTTACCTCACCAGTGTTCTTGAAAATGTTGATATTATGAGATATAGTAGTAAGCCTAACTATGGACAACTGACAACCCTTTAAGCATAGTAAGAACCTTTCAAGATAGAAATTCCAGTAGGAGATGACTGAGTTGCTTGCCAGTGATATTAGGGTGCTGATTTTTTCCCGAACCGGCAATGAGCAGGTTAATAATATACTTTGTAACGAAATGAAAAGTCCTTCCGTTGAATGATTTTCATACTTAAAAGAATTTCTTTTTCTGTAAGATGTTGAATGGTACCGTTATGAAGGTGGTAGATTCAGTTATTCTGCAAAAGACTGCAGAGAATATTACATGTCTTTGTCTTTGAAATAATTTGACCATTATCTTTGATAAAGTTATATCTTCAGGTAAGTTTCACTTGATTTACCATTCAATAAAATTATGCCTCCTAAAATTTTGGATGTTAAATGGAACTGATACTTCAAGGAAATATCAAACATGAAGATCGGTTAATCTGACGAATTTGGTGTGAAGAGTTCCAGTTTTTTGTCAGTCACCTACCTGGAAAGTCAAATAATGAGTGCTGTGCTTGTGATTTGTAACTAAAAGATGTCTTAATTATCAGTTCCTGCATTACCCTTTTAGCGTAAGTCTATAAACGAGAATGGCCTATATGATTACTTAACGACGAAACGACTAGCTCTTTCTTGCATAAATGGAAGTACATTCCAACGCTATCGTTGGCACGGATCGCGGGGACAGGTCTACAAGCTGGTCCCACTTTTTGAGCTAGGGGATATAGAACAAAGTGGCCCCCATCGTCATTTTTGATAGAAAAACAATCAATCATCAAAGTGGTTTACTTTCTCTGAATTATATTATTCTTTTATGTAAAGATTTCCTCATTTCGAAAGACATCTTCCTAAAGGTAGTAAAAGTTGTTATCCTGGGAAAGAGTTAATAATTGTTTCCATATCTTTGTATTGGAATGGTAGGATTAAAACCATTGATGAATTAACATTATGTGAAAATTGTTTTTCTTATCTTTTGATTGAAAATACAAGAATTTTGTGTCTAAAAAATTCCCGATATGACATGGAGTTAACAGTTCCAAAAAAAAAAAACATCATTTTACCCCCTTTTGTGATCATGACCGGAGGTGTACCAATTTTTTCCCAGTCCAAATCGATTTTCGTTCAACTTATTAAACTTGTATGGCAGTCACTGACGTGGTTGATAAGATCACCTGGTCATTTGATGATAGAAAGTATGGTTTTGGAATCGTTTTTAGATTTATCAGAGGCGTTTAATACAGTTAATCATATAATATCTCGTTGGAAATTGCATCATTGTGGTGTCAGGTGTAATGCTTTAAAGTAGATTCTGCCTATCTTTCAAACGGGCAGCAATAAATTTCATTAAAGTGAGTTAACTTGGATCAATTTTGCATTCTCTGTGGAGTACCACAGGGATCAACCTATTTTTTTTATTTTTTACATAAATGGTATGTTCTTCCTCCAGTGAATTACCCTGTACTCTTTTTGCAGGCGACACGGTTCTTTTTCTCAATCATACTCATTCCACTGTCGCTGCTTCAATTATTATAGAATTAAAATATTTGTATTTAGTTTAGAGGAGACAAAACTATCATTAAATGCACGTTAAACAGACTCCATGATATTGACAACCACTTCAGCTGTAAATATTATATAAGTTTAAAGTTTCATCGGAAGCACGATTAAAGATGAGTTCGTGACACATTTTTCTCAATTTGAACTTTGACCTACATTTTTGACCTCAGTAACCCCACCTTTTACCAAATTCAGGCATCTGTGACCTTTTACCTGCAATTTGACCTTCGACCCCATCCTTAGCAACCAATAAGCATTATGATAAAAATAATCTAATCAGTCGTGGCATATCATGCGGTTTTATTGTTTTTCTTGACGTACTGTGTTAGGCAAATAATTGCAAAAAGTCCCAAGTTTTATCAGATGTGGACTTTCACATATGATTTCATAAACTACACATGCACAAGTTTATATAGTCAAAAAGTTTGAACTTGATCGGACGTAGGGGTAAGGAGCAGTTTTCGACACGCTTTTTCGGTAAATTGAGACAAATTCGACCTTTGACATGCATTTATTGTTGACTTTGACCTCACACTTAGTAACCAAAAAGCACTATTTTGAAAGTTATACCATCAGTCCCAGCATATCATTTGATTTGTTTACTTTTTCCTACAGTCTGACGAATAAATTCAACCTACTTTTTTAACAAATTTGGCCCTTGACCTTTCACACCATCCATTATGCATGCACAAGTTTACATGGTCAGACACCTACCCACGAAGTTTAAACTTGATCGGACTTACGATGAAGGAGGAGTTTGCGACACACTTTCTGTTCACACGCACACACACACTCCTATACACATAGATACTTACACACTTTCTAATGTTAGGTGTAGTACGGTAAAGTGAGGATAGGTGAGACAGTTTCAAGAGTTGATTTTATGTAGCACAAAACTTGCAGGCTTAACCTGGATCATTTTTACTCGTGATGTAAAGGTTTGTTGTTAGGAATTTGTTGGACTTATTATATTTTTTAACTTTGTCACATATTTTTTAATTTAAACCGTCTAAAGTAATCCAGAGGTCAAGGATATTAGAGACTGAAACATGATTTCCATTGCAGGAGTTGGAAAATATGTTTCTAGCTGTCCCTAGCATAGCTTAAAAGACCCTAAACGGCTTTTGTAAAAGACTACAAATACGCAAGAGCAAGGATGGAACTCTGTTTGAAAGACATTCTCCTTTCCTCTTTTGTCTAGTTGGTACTCCTGAGCCACTTCTAGAACTATTTTAATATTACCTTAAAAATGTAGGTTTAATGTGGGCCATTGATACTTGTGATTCAGGGACTTCACACATGTGTGTTTTGGGCAATGTCTTTAATTCTTTGTAATTTGGAAAAACATTTTTTATTTACCTACCAAGTTTCTCAAATTACCCAGACATTGTGGTGGATTTTCCACATAATTGGCAGTGCTGTAGTACTTAAGACCGGTCTCGAGTCACGATTTTAAAGCTCGGATTCGTGACACGGACAGCAAGGACTCGGACTCGAACTCGGTCTCGTACAGTCCGGACTCGTGACTCGGCTATAAAATTTCCGAGACAAGGTTCGAGACCCGCACTGCCTTTTTACGATTGTAATCTGTCGTCATGTAACATTTACCTTGTACTCTGCAGTTACTGTACATCTCTACACAGTATTTATGCTTCGTTTGGTTTCGTTTATTGTTTTTTTTTTTCGTTTTACGTACAAACATACATACAAATAAAGAATATAACTTTTACATAGGAACTTATGTACATACATAAGCGAAAGGAAGTACACGAAAACCCCTGAGGGCTTGAGAACGTGTACTCCCTACAAAAAAAGAGAGAGAAAACAAAACAACAAACAAGCAAACAAACAAACTGCTTCGACAGTAGCAAAACAACAAGTGATCAAAACCACAAACAAGAGGGCAATCCACGGAGTTGCTTATCTCATCGCTAGCACACGCATTAAGCCATATAACTCACAGGAAGAACTTTCTCTCTTCCTTGTGACATAAGGCCTACACATAACTGCAGGGACCAATGAGACGGGAGGCAGAGGGGCTTTAGCCCCCACACTTTTTCTGCCGTGGGTATTTTGGGCCGCAGTAAACTGCATTTATTTTATTGAACATATTGGGCGGCTTCGATTATTAACCCCCGCACTTCAAAATTGGCTCCCCGGTCTCTGAATAAGTGCACTTGAATATGAACGCACAATGAGTGGTTTGAATTGAAGCTCATAGTCTATCCATATGTATGTCAGTTTCTATGGTATCTTCAAATTACTCACTTTAATATCGGCCTTTAATTTTTCATGCGCTCACAAAGTGAAAGCAATTACCAGCGCGTTCGTCCATGATAACGCAGAAGTACGTGTGAAGTATTCTAGATAAAAAGACAGGCCAACTAATTTCTGCGCGTATACAATGCTCACGCAAGCTGCGTTGTTCTAACAATGACGTTTTCCGTAATGCGTGCCTATTATACGCACATCACCGAATAGAAAGGCGCGTATGTCAAATCCGCACTGCCGCCCTGATATTTGCATCTCCATGCGCCCTTTTGTTGAGCAAAAAGGACGAATTCAGTGCGCTCTACAGAAAATCTGTGCACACAATATGATATGCGGAAGGCACATTCATCATATTTGCGAAATTTCATGTATGGGGAATGTTTCCTTCTGGAGTTATACGTAAAATACTAAAAAAATGTGATTTTTCACAAAAATTGACATGTGGCCTTATTTCACGTGACCTTTGATCCCGGTCGCCATGGCAACCATATATTATGGTAGTATTAGGCAGGTTCATCATATGTGTGAAGTTTCATGTATGTGGAATGTTTCCTTCTGGAATTATACTAAAAAAACTAAGAAAATGTGATTTCTCACAAAAATTGATCTTTGACCTTGGTTGCCATTAAAACCTATATTTTGGTAGCATTAGACATGTTCATCATATGTGTGAAGTTTTGTGTATGTGGAATGTTTCCTTCTGGAATTATACTAAAAATACTAAAAAAAATGTGATTTCTCACAAAAATTGACCTTTGACCTTATTTCACGTGACCTTTGATCCCGGTCGCCATGGCAACCATATATTATGGTAGAATTAGGCAGGTTCATCATATGTGCGAAGTTTCATGTATGTGGAATGTTTCCTTCTGGAATTATACTGAAAAGACTTAAAAAAATGTGATTTCTCACAAAAATTGATCTTTGACCTTGGTTGCCATGGCAACCGTATATTCTGGTGGTATTAGGTACGTTCATCATATGTGCAAAGTTTCATGTACGTGGAATGTTTCCTTCTGGAATTATACTAAAAAACTAAAAAAATGTGATTTCTCACAAAAATTGATCTTTGACTTTGGTTGCCATGGCAACCATATATTCTGGTGATATTAGGTACGTTCATCATATGTGCAAAGTTTCATGTACGTGGATATTTCCTTCTGGAATTATACTAAAAATACTAAAAAACCGTGAATTTTCCCAAAAATTGAATTTGACCTTTGACCTTTTCTGCCGAAAGTCACGGAGACACAAGTTTACACTCTGGGGTACCTACCCACCCAATTTCAAAAGAATCGGTCTAGCCCACAAGGAGGAGTTCATGGAACACTTTTTTGCTTAAAATGTTAATATCACATGACTTTTGACCTTGGTTGCCATGGCAACCATATGTTTTCGTAGTGCCAGACACTCTGATTATATGTGTGAAGTTTCATGTTAATGGGATGTTTTTTCTTGGAGTTATTATAAAAAGAGTGATTTTCACATAATTTGACCTTTGACCTCTGACCTTTGACCTTTACTTCCGGGAGTCAACGCAGAAGTGGGATTCTACCTAGGGCACCTTCCCACCAAATTTGAAGAAAATCGGCTTTACCATTTTGGAGATATTAAGAAAACAAAATTGGACACACACACACACTAACACCCATACACACTCACCCACACACACACACACGGACACGTTTTGACCCCTCCCTCCGTTGTGGACTTTTGTTCACCCTGTGGTACCCCACCATGGGTTAGGACTTTAGACTAGTAACTTGTGAAAATTAACTGTTACCATGGCAACGGTTGTTATTTCTGCTGGCATTGCCGAATATAGCCCAACAGGTCAAGTGACTACAATATCTCATCCTCCTCACGGAGCGATGAGATAAAAAGGTCAAAAGAAGAGAAAGAACTACCCCAACGAAAAACCCATCCCCATCTACCCCACCCCACCCCAGCAACGTCGACGGAGAAGACGATGCTCAAGACAATAAAGTGAAACGAAACGTGATAATCAGAATTTTACGGAATGAACTAAGTAAAGTACCAGTAAGATTAACTTTAGTAGTCTTAAACATAATTACGTGAAATGCTTTTCCTGTAGGATTTGGTGCGTAATTCTGGTAGGCCTTTTAATTGATGGAAAAAAGCCGCACGAAGATAAGTGTTTAAGAAAATCAACTGATTCTGATTTGCATAGGGTCAACATTCAAATCACCCATAATAAGAATAAAAGAATACTTAGCTTCAGACGAAATTTTATTAAGGATATTATACAAGCAATCGTCGAACAACGATAAATAACCACTTTGAGGGCGGTACACCACCGCTAGAGTAGTCTTATGACACGTTGTTTGAGAACGTAATTCAATGAATATGCTTTCTATGTTTTCATTTAAAATAGAAATATCACCTCGACGATCAAACATGAAGTAATCCCCGAATAAATAACGCTACCCCTCCTCCTTTTTTGTTTCGCCGATGGCCCTCCACAACATTACAACCATCGATTTTGATGATAAGGAGGCAGTTTGCCGCTGAACCAAGTTTCTGTGAACTCTATCAAAATCATCAAAATCACAGTTTAGTAAGGAGAGATAATCAATAACTGCATCAAAATTTTTAGAGAGGCTAAGACTGTTCATATGAAAGATATTAAAATTACCTCTTTGGAACTCTTCAAACTCATTAATATCACAATAAGTTTTATTTGCATTTTCACTTAGCTCATCAATCATCTGTCTGTTGTACAAAACCTTTTCACTCAAATCAAACTCATTTTTGTCATCACTGACATCAAAATCGTTGAAAGTACCATCAACAGGAAACACTGAATTCATTCCGTGATTACAGGTGATGACTTTATTTGTGGCTGCATTACCCCCTAAAGGACCATTAACATAAGAAGCACTTCCATTACAAGAGGTGCCCAAAGTAGAAGCCATAAAGAAGAAAGAAAAGAAAAAAAAAAGGAATTCAAAGGAAAAAAAAAAACAAAACCAAATAAAAGGACAGCTTCACAGTTGACGATTATCTATCTCAAATTGATGTCCATAGATTTGGCGATGTGGTCAATGAATAGGATGAGCGATGATAATAAAGATAGCTATGCATAAGCTGCACTGGATGTGAGATAAATGAAGTGATTACTGACGGTAGAGATCCGCCATTGCAACACAAGCTGGTGTCCATTGACTACGGGTGCATTGTACTTTAAGAGGATAACCACTTGTTATAATACAAAGCTGTGTAGGATCTGTGATGAGCGTAGTGATGGTTGTAACATAAATGATAGCAGAGGCGGAAAAACAGGGGGTTGAGGGGTTAGGTTAGGTTAGGTTAGATGAGGTTTAACGTCCCAGTTTCCAACCAATTGGTTCAAGTCGAGACGACCACGGCCTTTTTTCCAGTTGTGGCTCACTGGCTTGTTTTCCCTACTCCATTGCTTATGCTGAGCACCAAGTACAAAGGCAGTAGGTTCTATTTTTAAAGTCTTTGGTATGACCCGGCCAGGATTTGAACCCTAGACCTTCCGGCTGCAAGT
The DNA here is from genome assembly GCA_029531755.1 of Holothuria leucospilota. Lineage (NCBI taxonomy): Eukaryota > Metazoa > Echinodermata > Holothuroidea > Aspidochirotida > Holothuriidae > Holothuria > Holothuria leucospilota. The sequence goes on along the minus strand of CM055961.1, from coordinate 72,038,904 downwards.
CGGATGCTCTAACTGGGGGGTTGAGGGGTTACAACCCCCCACTTTCAAAGAACTCCCCCATTGACTTTGTGTTTTTCACACAGTAAATTTTTTGAAAGATCGCCACCCCCCCCCCCAACTGTTGAGGAGAAATCTCCGAGCATGAATTATAGTACTGCCTGCCATTTTGAACAAATCCATAGTTGTCTTTATTCAGCTATACTCTTTACTCTCTGAACGATGTCGTTTCCATCTTTTTTCAATAGTGCGAAGATGATAGCATCTTTGGTCCATGCACTACTGACTCTGGGTATAGATCTAATGTTGTTCTAGGTAATTTCTAGTTTTCCCTAGTAAGATCTTCTTTGATCACAATGTCGGTACCTTTAAATTTCCTTCGGTTTTGAAAGACCAAGTCCCGCGTAGAATAAGAGATAAACTTTACAATGGTGCCCCTAGTTGGGCCAACGTCCTTTGACGTTGGGTCAACTCTGTGGGACAGATTAATGTCCGTATTTTTTATCTCCACTCCCAGTATTTTTTTAGCAAGTGAACAGATCATATCAGTTGTGTTCTCATTAGGTGACTCAGTCAATCCAACACTTGCAAATAATTTCTCCTTAAATTCCGTTCAAAATGGTTCAGGCTGGCATGAAGGGTTTCAGTAAGGCAGTCTAGCTTTTCCATGGCTCACTCCTTCTTAAGGGAGTGTTCCAGATCAAAAATTTTGGCTTCCTGACTCTCCTACACTTCTTTGAAATTCATTTTTTTTTCAATCACTCTTTCTATACAATCGACGAGCACTTTGTTGAAATTTGCATTTTCAATCATTTCAGAAAAGATTTTCTTAATGAGGCCTTTCGCCTCACAAGCTGAAGTTAATTTGCTCATTGGCTTTTTGTAAGATCGTGTCGTCATGATTTAGATACCGACTCAGAAAGGTGAAGCGGAATAGTTAATAGTGCTCTGTCCGTACAAGATGCTGGTATAGGCTGCTACTGTTCTGTAAACACAGAGATCACCGTTAGATCGCTGAACATTTCACCTTTTTTGTGATCTCAATATGCCTCGGTGATCATAACAGATCTACAAATATTCTAATCACTCGAATATCAACGATTATGTCGTTGAAATATACACAACGCCTAATTGTGGAGAAACCATTCTTTTTCGAGCGCCTCGCGCTATTTGTTCCTCCGTTTTCGTTCTTTGTACAAAAGAGGGGAGGCCACTTGCAACTTTAGTCTGTCTAATGAAACCTATTATGACGGAGTATATGGATTTATGTTTATAGAGAGATCCCTTAGCTGAGATAGGTTAATGCTGTAAGTTTGTTAGTTGGTTTCGTGACATTTTAACATTTTATCTAATGACAAGTAAAAAAGAGCCACTACCACGTTCGTCTGGGATGCATTAAGAACACTCGAACCGCGAGCCTTGTGTAGCCTGCACTGACCTTTGACACAATTCACTATTGCAATTCTATTAAACACTGAGATTATAATTATCGTTATACCATTTTATTAACCCATTTACATATACTAGTATATGTAGAGGAGGGTCTTACTCTTCGTGATATTTTGGTGCATTTAGAAGAATTTTTTTGTACAGAGACGTTTGCCTTTAAATCATTGGAAAGTTCAGAGTCTGAGGGTTTGATGTAGCATATTATTTTTGAGAATTAGGGAATATGCAAATTAAAGCAGCATATACCAGTTGTTTGTGTTTCTGTAGAAACCACATGCAAATCATCTTACTTTGTATTTTATGGTACAGGGATATGTTGGCCACATTCTCCCCTTTCGTTCGATACCATTTGATATTACCTGTTTAAGAAAGGGAAATACATAACACTGCCTTGTCCAAAGTGTTGGAATAACGTTTTAGCAGTCCATCCGAACAAAAAAGATAAAGATCCCTCACAGAAGTAGTTGGTCCAAATATTGTTTCAATTATCATAAAAATAACGACAAAAACTATGAAAATCAAAAATGATTCCACACAATCTTTATTCCATTCAATCCCACCCCTGGATAAACAAACCAATGGAGTGCTCTAATATATGAATATGCAAAAGGCAGCACAACGAAAGGTGCCCACTTATATGCCAGCGGACGAACACTGAACACATGATATTCACGCTATAGCCTAAGTACTTGAAAACTGACTGTAGGCCTATAGTACCAAGGAGCTGATATCCGAGAGGTTTTATTGAGAGATTTTATTGGCTTCATCATAGTAAATCGAAAGGTGAAATTTCTGTTGAAGCCCACCCGACCAATTTCGGAACAAACTACAGCCCTCGTGAGCTACTCGATAACACCACAGCTTAGGACTAAGTATCAGCAAGGGTTGCTATCTGGAAGGGAAAGGACTGTAAAATTTGTGCAGTGAGTGAGCTTTCGTGATCATCGAAGAGTGTTTTTTGCATGATTCTGAAGGCAGACTCAAGAAAATACGAGTAAATCTAACTCAATTTACCCACGAGACTGGCCATCGATATAATATGTGAGTACTACCTCCGACGAATAATATTGAACAATTCTTGAGTCATTCAAATCACCGATGGCCAACGATATCAGTTGGAGTCTGACATCTGAGATGCTTACCCTCCGTCGCAAGGTCATACCATGGAGCTACTACTACATGGGCATTCTTTCCCTGTTACGTTTCCCACCTAAAATGTACACAGTTGTCTTGATTCAACCAGGGAGTTCTGATACAAGAGACACAAATTCTTTTACATGTTGGAAACCCTTGGAGAAACCATCTACAACAATCGAAGCAGGGAGTTGCTATTTGACAAATAGCAACTTCCTGATCGAAGTTGACCGAGGGAAATAACACATTGCTCACAGAGGAAATCGAATAGAGCCATACGATTTTACGACTATTGTCATACTTCAGGTTCGTGCCCTTGTACAAACTCGACACATTTTTGGTCGATCAGTGCAGGGAGTTGCTAGCAACTCCCTGATTAGTGTATCGTTGTCCAGTTTACGTAGATTATGTGATATGTAGACCTAGTCTACCGCTCAAGGACAAATACTTCGGATGTGGGGAAGTAAGCAAGTGTATAGAGGTGTAACTGGTTACCGTTACTAGCGTTAGAATGCAAGTGTCTTCTTGAATACTGTTAGGGTGAAATTCACTAACACGGGTATTATGATGAAAACATGTGCTTTTGTTTCAAAACCTCAAGCGTGCTGTGCAGTATACAACCTTCAAAATCACTCTATTCCCAGTTAATGCATGAATAACCGAGGGTATATAAGCCCATGTAGAGTACTTCGGTACACACAGCCACCCAGTTGGGACAAATCTGTTATGCTTCAATGCATATTACAACGTACAGTTTTTCATGCTATGTAGCACTGGTTCTGCAGTTCCTTACCTAACCTGGGATATTAACATAAATTTACGTAATCTCGTTCTGGATCGTTCTGCAGTTTTTCATGCTTTGAAGCATGAATTCAGAGGACAGAACAGAAACAAATGTCCCAACTGGGTGACACAGCTGCGTGATCATTGAATATTTATATAGTGATGTGGTAGGCGTGGTTTGGACTATTTGTAATGAGGACGGTTTTTTTTTTCTTCAAAATAGCCTGCAGATTTTGACTGTTTTCGCACTGTTTCTTTACATTTTGCCATTCACACTACCATTTTCAGTCACTACATAAGCAACTCCATCCATGAATAGTATAGTGTATTGACAAATAATGAAAAACATTAGGCCGTATGTATTTCCCTTTTCTTGAACAGGTAATTTCACTTTAAAATTAATGTTAAAATGATAAAGATATTAGACAAAATCATCAACATTATATGCCTACAAAGTAGGCATAGCCTAGCATAAGACTTAGCCATAGGCCTACACACTTAACACGTACATACTCATGTAACAGTGCCTTGCAGAGAAATGACGCTATCTCCGCATTGTGGGTAAGAGATCACTCTGGATGGCGCTATACCTCTAAACACCACCATAAGTTGCTTTGTTAAAGTAGAGAATCTTGTAAAGGCCAGTTTGGTCTATGAATAGACACAATCGGACTTTTGGTTGTGGAGATATGAAGTTTGTATACTATGAACATGTTAAGTCATTTTCGACCATTTGTTACATAATTTGTTTTCAAATATTTTAGCTGGTATACTTCGAACCCTGTATCTCTCACACTGGGGCTTTTCTCAGTGTGTTTGAATGCCCATAGGTACTTTAGAAAAACGATTTCAGTAGGTGGACTCTTTTATATAGCCTGAAATAATTTTTGGAATAAAAAACGAATAATTTGGTATATTCGACCATTTGAAGAAAAAAATCAAACAGAAATTTGGGCAATGATTGACAATGCGACCCCATCCCAAAATGATACAATTGGACATAACGTTTTTGTCAGCTTTACTTCGACAGGGCGTATTATTAACCAAAAGTCGAAGAATTTTGCAATTTCTTTGCCATGTAGTCTCCAAGACAGTAGTTTACCATATCGTGTGAAATCCTTAATGGTGACCAGTCGCCCTGACGGCCTACCTTGAAAGTGGTTGAAGGAGCGCCAATCCGTCAATACGAACACAATTTTTTTTTTTTTTTTGCCGAGTTCATAGTTTGCTTTCATGTAGTAAAAAGGCTTTTAGATGTTTGCTTTGTTTCACAACGCGGTTTCCTGGACACTAAGAATCATAAATTCTAGTCCATGAAAACAGGTCTGTAAAGAAAATATAATAATGTAAGCACCAAAATGCATCTAAGCTTCTTGGTGAAAAATGTTTCACTGATGGGAGAGGGCTGAGGGGAGAGGAACACCCCTCCTCAAAAATCCCTCTCTAAGGAAGGTCGACTCGAATTTCCCAGTAGTCTTTACTAGGAAAGTAAAAAAGTAGTCTTTGACCGGATTATACCTGTAACGAAAAATTAATGTACTTTTCTCGTAAGAGTGTACTATATTTCTACACCATTAGATATCAAAATAAAGACTTTTTTGATGTAATTACAAGGTCTGGAAAGTGCTCTTTACTACAATCTGGGAGACATTTAGGGCAAGAGTTTTCTTGGTACGATACGCGCCAACATTTGGTGATCGGATGCTCCGCTAACTGATACAAACCCCTCAAGAGGCCACTGACCATATATTTTTCAGTATATTCAGTATATTTACACTTCAGTATAACTATGCCTGTGAATTCTTATTCTAAGTGTATTCCTCTCCACGGAATCGATTCGGACTCGAACCCAGTGACTCGGACACGAATACCGGTAACTCGGTTTCGGACTCGGTAAGTGAGGACTCGGACTCGGTCTCGGATTCTTTAGGGGGGACTCCTCAACATCACTATTAGTTGGTTGTTGCCAAAGATTTCAGTGGAATGAATTAACAATAGATCCATCATTTAGAAGAGACGCCTCTCTGCGTCTACTGGTTTAGGCACAGTCAGGTATCTGTCTACTTGATAAAGCTGCGATCAGGGATTTTTAATAGACGCTTCTGCACGAAATTAATCAAGATTTGTTAAAAATGCCTGTGATGAATATAAAGCTACCTCCACCTTTTGAGATATGCATTATGAAATCATATTAACCTTGTGCAAAAACAACAATGAAATAAGTAGACTGGAACAACGGTAATTGGCTAGTGGATCTTTCAAAGTAGAATATGTCTCAAGTTACCCTAGTGTCCCAAGTATTCCCGCTTTACGGCACCATATCTTATCTTACCATACGTAGCATGTACGGAGATAAGATAAAAATGTTATTTCCCCAGCATATCCTTAATTCTCGTTACAAAAAAATGCTCTAGTGTTTTCATGTTCCGTCGAATTAATTGTGTTATTTATGATTGCATGCTACTCAGTGTAAAAAGGAATAAACAAACAGTAAATAAACAATTTATAACAAATTACTGTATTTACAAGGAGTAAAGATTCCTGATCATCTGTGCATGCTTTCCACTTTGTTTCCAACCAACACTCTGACACTTCATGGAACAAATACTGTAGGTGTTATTTTTAACTTATGATGTCTTGGTTATCAATACCTGTGTTAACCTATCAGGGTGAGTCTATATGGGCAATAGTTAAATGATTATCTAACGAAGAAATGATGACCTCTTTCCTCCATAAATGAAACTAAACTGATAATGTTATGTCGTTTTCAAATACATCCTGAACAGATTGTAAATTTATGTATAGTCCAGAGGTTTTGTTCTTATACTGAACTTTCAGTCATACTGACTTTGGAAGCAAAAACATTTGAACTGCACTTAAAATTACTTCGACTTATGTTTTACCTCCCTGTCGTATGTGTAGAAATAAAGAATTTAATTTGCGGTATAAAGCACTTTACACCATCAAGTTTACCATTTACAGTCCCAGCATTAAGGCAGTCTTTTTATGCACCCCGTTTCTTGAACAAACATACTCTACCATTCTCAACTGCCAGAGGTCAATGACAGGTTACATTCCTACTATTTGGGAATATCTTGCATAAAGCAATACAACCCAATCAGCTTCTAACTTTGAGATAATCTCTGCCATGTCTTTTTACCGGTTTATCCAAAATGGCACAAATGAACCACATGGGAGACAAAATCGTCTTGGGAAAATCAGTAATCTTTTAAATAGACACTTTGAGGAATACAAAAATATAATTTAGAAGAATGCCTTCTTAGGGTGCATGGGAACAGTGCTGAAACATCTCACTCGACGACTTATGGCCCCAAGTTCCGAATATGACATGAAGTTAAGATTTCAAGAAAATAGTAGACCTTACCATGGGCCATCCTGCTATGACGTTTAGAAGCCATCTTAAATGATACAGTGATAGTTTTACAACTACTTACAGTATTTGCAGGGAATGGAGATTCGTGAAGACTTCAGTAGGGAGGGTTTCCAGCTTGTTGCCATCCAACCATCTGAAACGTCAAAGAATGAGTTCTCTTGGCGTTATGTGATTAAAAGAGGTCTTAATTATCAGTACCTGTGTAATCTTAAGCGATCGTGGCTATATTCGGGAATGATTAAATGATTACGTAATGACGTAATGGCAGAGTGATGAACTATTTACTGGATAAATGGAACTTTTCATTCAGACATTAAGTCCTTTACAAACAAGTACAGGTTGTAGGAATTGTTATCTTTTACAGCACAGAGTTTTAACTTTTATATTTAGGTTTCAGTCAAACTAACTTAAGAACGAAAAACGTTTTAACAGTACCGTAAGTATTTTTGACGTATTTTTGAATTCCCTGTCGTCTTATTAATAACATGGACATGGACATAATTCACGTTTTTATAGCACTCTACCCAATGATTTCATTAAAAAGGCAAATTTCACACTTGCCTAACGATACCTTGCCCATAGAGATAGATAACTCATACAGTTTCAGCAGGGGTACGCGGCGCGTCATAACAAGTTACCTTAAGGGTACTCATTTGATCTAAGGCTAGAGTACGGCAATTGACATGCAGCATCTTGCCGAAGGACACAGCGGAAGGAGTCAGACAGATATTGAACAAACAGTTCTTGGAACACGATTCCGACCCATTAGCTATTAGGTTACTACGCAATCTTGTCTTTTTAAACCACATTGGTGGAAATTTATGGTTAAGAGAGTGCCAAACGATATAAATGTCTCTCACACCTCAATCCCTTCACGGGGATGAGAGACCATATTGTATACCCTGTGATTGTGCTGTCACCGTCAGTCACATTCTCGTTGACTGTTATGAATACTCCCTTATTCGCCAGAAGTACTACGCTGTGCCAGACCTGAAAACTTTATTTGAGCAGACAGATCCTTGCCTTATTTTAGGCTTTCTCAAGGAAAGTAAACTGTATAGAAATTTTTGAAAAGACTCCCGCATTTGCCTGGACCTTTTAGAGGAATTTGACCCCACCTTTTTTTAGGGAATTTTACCCCAACATTGCACCATTTTCTTTTCTAGGTGACACAACATACCACAATCGTGTTGGTGTGTCGTAAAATCCCATCTAACTAACTCACACCTCATAATGCTCATGACGTCACACAACCATAGTACCGTAACATACCATAACAATGTGCCCAACGCATGGACTTGAGTATTACGAAGGGAGCTTAAAAATGATTAAACTAATACAAGAAAATCATAGTTACATCAAACGTAAATGCATACATCACAATTGTTACAAGCAGGATATATGCCCAATCTCATTTGGATAAGAGGTTGTGTTGTAAAATCAAACGAGCCCTATGCTTACAACTTCTCCAAGCGAGAAAGATTTCTAAATGTGTAATCATGAAGTTGACGGATGGTGTTGTTGGCTAGATTTCTACAAATTAAAAATTTTTACACTAATCATCTTGTGGCAGTTACCTGAAATAACTCATATGACTTATTAAAACCAACTACTTTCACATGTCAAGAAGAACATTCAGAAGCAGTTTTCGGCAACTTTAGTTTACAGTGTCCTTGAAAATGTTGATATTTTGAGATATAGTAGTACCCAGTTAAAATGTTACGAAAAATTAATGTTTTTGGACGATTTCGTCCAAAATCTTCCAAAATTGTCCGACCATTAAAACTTGTCAAGGACAGTTACACATTCTAGTACTGCTGTCTGGACTATTCAGTTGTAGAAGAGGAACCATAATAACCTTTGAGCTTTCTTCGTGCTCTGAAAGAAACAACTAAATTCGTCCCTCAGCAGTATAATAATTGAGGTAGTAAATCCCAATTTTATGGTATAACATTTGACCGATCACGTAATGCAACATTTGTTTCTTCTTCACCTTGAAAAATCTTCCAAAAACAGCGTTTTTCTTAACACAATCGTCAAAAAGGCGTCGGACGAAATTGGAAGACCAAAAGTTGTCGTCCAAAATCGTCCCATTTTCACTGGATAGGCCTACCCATGGACGACTACACAATCTTTTTGCATGGTAAGAACCTTTCAAGATAGAAATTTCAGTAGGAGATGACTCTGTTGGTGGCCAGTAATAAAAGGGTGCTGAATTCTAATCCGAACCGACATTGAGTAGGTTTCTAATATACTTTGAAACGAAATAGAAAGTCCCTGTGTGGAATGATTTCTATACTTAAAGATTGTGGATGATGAACAGTACCGTTACGAAGGTGGTAAATTTAGTTATTCTTCAAAATTCTGCAGAGAATATAACATGTCTTTGTCTTTAAAATAACGTGACCATTATCACTGATAAAATAATATATTCAGGTTAGTTTCATTTTGATTTAAAATTCAATAAAATTATGCCTCCTAAAATTTTGGATGTTAAATTGACTGGTACTTCATGGAAATATTAAACATGAAGATCGGCCACTCTGACGGATTCTGTGTGCAGAGTTTCCAGTTTTTTGTCTTTCAACTACCTGGAACGTCATATAATGAGTGTTGTACGTGTGATTTGTAACTTTAAGATGTCTTAATTATCAGTACCTGCATTGCCCTTTTAGTGTGAGGCTATAAGCGAGAATGGTCAATATAATTACTTAACGACGAAATGACTAGGTCTTTCTTGTATAAATAAAGTTACATTACTACGCTATCGTTGGCATCGACCCAGGGAGACAGGTGTACAAGTTGCTTCCACTATTTGAGGTGCAGGATATAGCACAAAATGTCCCCCAAAGCAAGTTTTGATAGAAAAGGAATCATCAAAGTGGTTCAGTTTATGTGAATTATATTATTCTTATACTTTAAGATTTCCTTAGTTCGAAAGATGGTTAATGGTATCTTAATAAAGGTGGTGAATGTTGTTGTCCTGGGAAAGTTTTGAGAAATTTTGATATCTTTGTAATTGAAATGGTAGGATTGTTCTTTTCTTTTCTTTTGATTGAAAATACAAAAATGATGTTTTTCCAAAAATTCCAAGTATGACATGTAGTTAACAATTCAGGGAAGTACAAATCTTTATATTTTTACACCCTTCTGTGACCATGAAATTTGGTTTAAATGATAGATTGGCAGATAAACAAAGTCCGGGATTAGACGATGCTAATGTTATGTTTGTAAAATAGTGATTGACTGCATATTAGAGCCTTTTACGTATGTTTTAAATTTATCAATGGCCTCAGGATAATTTGAAGATTGTAAAAGTTATCAATATTTTGAAGGCCCTTAAACCCTTTTTTACTAAAAAATAGACTATAGACATATCTCTATCCTGTCTATGTTTTCTAAAGCGACCTAACATCTTGTATTTAATAGATTGTATAATTTTCTCTTAAAACATGATATTTTCTTTTCAGGCCAATTTGACTTTTGTTCAACTTATTCTACTTGCATGACAGTCATTGATTAAGATGATTAGATCAATCGGTCGTGTAATGATAAAAGTATGGTTTTGGAATCTTTTTAGACTTATCAAAGGCTTTTAATAAGTTAATAGTGAAATATCTCTTTCCAAATTACATCATTATGGTGTCAGGGGTAATGCTTTATAGTGGATTCTACTTATCTTTCAAACAAGCAGCAATAAGTTTCCTTGAACTGAGTTAATTCTTTTAGAGTACCACAGGGATCAATCTTAGGACCCCTATTGTTTATCATTCACATAAATGATATAATTTCTACCTCCAATTAATTATCCTGTGCTCTTTTTGCAGACGACACGATCTTTTTTCAATCATTCCGAGTCCATTGTCGCTGTTTTAATTATCAATGATGAACTCAAAAATATTTCAATTTAGTTTAGAGCAAAAGAACTATCATTAAGTGCAAGAAAAACAGACTATGGTATTGACAACAACCTGAGCTGTAAATATCATATCAATAAGTTAGCCAGTGCAATATCACGGAATGTGGGTTGTATCTACAAACTTAACAAGAGGGCATTTCATGCAATTGCAGATCTCATCTTCTCCGTTTAACGTTTCATCGAAAGCACGATTAAGGATGAGATCATGACACACCTTTTCTCAAGTTGAACTTTGACCTACATGTTTGACCTCTTACCTCACCCTTAGCAAAAAGTCACAACACACTTTTCACCAAATTTAGGCACATGTGATCTTTTACCTACATTTTGACCTCTGACACCATCCTAAGCAACCAAAAAGCACTGTCTTAAAAATTATCTCCGAGGATATCTTGCTGTTTTATTATTTTTCTTGACATATCAATGGGCAAATAATGAAAAAAACTCCAAGTTTTATCAAACGTGGCCTTTGACATATGACGTCATTTATCACGCATGTACAATTGTACATAGCTAGGAACCTACCAAAAAGTTTGAACTTGATCGGACTTTACAAGGAGTTTCCGACACTTTTTCGCTAAATTGAGACATATTGACCTTTAACCCACATTTTGACTTTTGACCCCACCCTCAGTAACCAAAAAGCACTATTTTGAAAATGATCTCATCAGTCCTAGCATATCATCTGATTTTAGTACTTTTCTAACAGCCTGACAGGCGAATAAAGGCAAAAACGTAATTTGGAGCATATCTGGCTCTTGACCAATGACGTCATGAATTATACATGCACAAGTATACATAGTCAGGTACCTACCCACAAAGTTTGAGCTTGATCGGACTTTCGGTCTAGGGGGAGATTTTGATACACTTTTTTGGTTACACACACTCACTGATTTCCAGGTCGAGTCATAACCAAAGACTCTAAAGTGGAACCTACTGCCGTTGTGCGTGATGCTTCGCATAAGCAATGGAGTAGGGAAAACAAGCCAGTGAGCCACAAGTGGAAAAAAAAGCCGTGGCCGGCTCGACCTAAACCAATAGGTTAGAAACTGGGCCGTAAAACACCATCTAACTAACTAACTAGTGAATCTTTCAAAGTAGAAACTGTCTCAAGTTACCCAGGCATCTCAAGTAGCCCCACTTTACGGTACCATATCTTATGTCACCGTACATAGCGTGTACGGAGATGAGATAAAAATAATTTTTCCTAAGCATATCCTTAATTCTCGTTATAAAAAAATGCTCTAGTGTTTTCATGTTACGTCGAATTCATTGTCCTTTTTTAAACTTGTTTGCTGCTCAATGTTCTCAATATGCAGTGGAAATAAAGAAATAGGCAAATAATAAATAAATTTATAGCAAATCACAGTATTTGCACGGAAATGGAGATTGCTGAAAACATCTGCAGGGAGAGTCGCCATTTTGTTGTCAACCAACAACCTAAAACTTCATGAAACTAACACTGTAGGTGTTTTTTTTTTTTAACTAATGATGTCTTGGTTATCAATACCCGTGTTACCCTATTAGGGTTTAGGTTTTACGCGAAATAGTTAAATTATTACTTAACGAAGAAACTTGAAAACGTTGTGTGGTTTTCAAATACATTCCGAAGGTTTTTTCTTACAATAAAGTTTCAGTCATACTGAATTTGGAAGCAAAACCTATAAAGTACACTTTAATCAATTTCGGCTTACGCTTTACCACCTCGTCGTCTGTCTACTAATACATAATATTATTTGCTGTTTAAAGCACTTTACATCATCAATTTTCCTTCAAAGCTCTTTAAATATTTAACCCCTGCTCAACGATAACTTATCCCATGGATAGCAGGGATGAAATGTCAAGGAAAACTTTGAAAAGCAGTTTACTGTAACTTAAGCTTAATTGTGTCCTTGAAAATGTGAATATTTTGAGAAGTAGTAGTAGGTCTAATTCTGGACGACTGACAACTTTTTCAGCATAGTAAAAACGTTTCAAATGACAGTTCTAGTAACAAGATGACTAGTAATAACAAGTAACCAGTTACTAAAGCACTCCTATACCCCTTTCAAGATCTGATGAGACAAGCATCCCAGTCTTTGCTCTCAATCAGGGTAGATTTTTCAACAAGGGACACACTTTTCGGCGCACTACCTGCGTTGCAGAGTTATAGTGTTCCGTTTTTTTTTTCTAGAGCACTCTGTCATATAGCTAAAAGACTTCTGAAGAGCGTTGCATGCTATGCAAATTTCATACGTCAGATTGTCTGAAAAAAAAACTAGATAAGCACATCACTCGGTTTGTAGTGGCAAGTATACAAACATTATACAAAATAAGCGCTCTCACGGAAAGGTGTTGCATTAGAATAATTATCTACCAAGCCCTCCTCTACCTCGGTCACCACTCTTTCCTTAAGATGTCGCATCAGTGTTGGAATCAGTGTTACTGCTTCTAACAAGTTCCATATCTCAAAATGGATTTTTAAATTCCATGTTCAGTCATCATTTTCATGAAATATTTCTGTTTTCTTTGGTATTCTTGCCGAGAATACCCGAGAGAGTACCACTTTTACCAATAACCCCGGACTCTTTGTCGCACTTGCGGCAAGTGGTCAGTCCGTGCATCCCGACTTCTTGTCGCACGTGCGATAAGGAGTCAGGGGCGTAAATATGGGAGAGGGGGGATGTGACACCCCGTGAAAATCAAACGTCGGTCTCTGAGCGCCAAAAAGTCGGTCTCAAATCCAGTTAGTTAAACCTATGACAACAGGGCTATCAACTCTCACGCATTTAGCGTGAGAGTCACGCATTTCGGCTCCATCTCACGCTCTCACGATGAAGCATCAGTTTCTCACTCAATGTCTCAATATGCCAGTGGTGAAAAAAAAAAAAAAAACACTCATAACACAAAAGATGATTCGGGTGTCGGTAAAACGCCAGCTATCACGCTACCTGAGTTCCTATAACTGATCATAGTCTGCAGTAAGCAGAGAGTAGTACAGTAAACAGTACAATTAATCTTGCCATCATCAAGCTAGCTCCTTTCAACCCAAATTATATCTGAGTCCACCCGATATATTTAAATTCGATTTAGGGCTGTCAGCAATACATACAGGTAGGCAGCAGATTTCCAATTTTTCTTAGGTCTATTCATAGGGTCTCCTTAAAAATTTCCAGGAACATGAAACATCTGAAAAATGGCAATTGTGTTCATGCAGTAAAGAGGCACGAGAAGTGCCATTTCCTGCAATCTAGGGGGTTTTTTTTGGCAAAAACTTTCCTAACGGGACGCTCCTTGCGAACTGATCGTCGCGCTCCCCGTCAGTAGTCTTCCAGCGAATCCCACTCTCACCGGTCACTAAAAGTTGACCGCCCTGTGACAATCATTGTCATATTCAAATGCATGTACCTATAATTATTATTACTACAGTTCTGTAAATTGTAATTATCTAGGATATTCGGATCGTACAACAAAGTCAATGGGAGTCGGTCTCCAAGAAATGTAGTTGGTCCCCAAATAGTTCACACCCCCCCCCCCCTGCGAATTCATGTATATACACCCCTGCAAGAAGTCTGTCCTTGTCTGAGAGAATACCATGTTTGCCGATAATCCCCGAGAACTTATCGCACGTGCGACAAGGAGTCAGTACGTTTCCCATGGAATAGCATTTGAGGATGCATGTCGTATCTGGATGTAGTTTTGTTCAAGGTTTGGCAAGAAGTTATGCAAAAAGAGCTGTCCAGATAAAGGTAGAAAGTCCATTTTGAAAATGGAGCTTGTTTTCTTCTCATTGAAGGATCGGTCACCTGTAGCCTAGAACAAATCCTTGCGCCACACCTGCTTTTTTGCAGCAATCACTATGACTTTGTACATGTGTTAAAAGCTGTTGGTTTTCCGCATGTTTATATATCTTCACGCTACTACGGCTTTGCTTCCGGTACAGCCTTAGTTGTGCAATCCGAAATATTTAAAGAGACTATTCATATCGGTCGATATTGTTGAAAGCCTGTTTCTACTCTATGGGCCGATGTACCCTATCCCCATGTATGTTTTAGAAGTGTTTAGCAACCGAGAATTAAACTCTGAGGTTTCAACATGGCACCGAGAAGACAAGAAACTGTTTCTAAAGATTAACTTTAACTACTATCAAAGCTCTGCAAAGTGAATGGTTTGATATCTCAAAAGTACTGTTCAATTCACTCTTCCGTACCATGAATCTCCCTTTCCACCGAAAAGCCTCCTATATCATCAAATAAACCAGTCAATGGTTCACGTTAGTCTTTATAAAATGGAAATGGCCAAATTATATTTAATCTGTGTAATTTGTATCCACTGCCATTATCAGAACGTTACGTACGCCACTTCAGTGCCCACAATTTAGCAAATACCGCAAACTTCCCGGCCACCCGATCGCTGAACGGGAATAGGCGTACGGGAAAACATTTCAGGGGCAAAGGGTGTTAGTCTTAAATTTTACCTAGTAAGTGACAAATAATCATGCCGAGCATTTTGCCATAATAGTTATCGCTTTTTGCCTTAGTTGAGCTTGGTATTTTGCCAAGGAGGACTGTCGTCACCAGACCCCACCTCGATTCCCTGAACGAGGGAGCTTTACCTCTGAACCTCACGAAGTCTTGAGGCGGGCCCTTAAACTATACGGCGTTGGCTCAGGGAAAACGCCCTTCTCTCCCATAGAACCCTTGTCGCTATTGGGTCAACCATTTTTTCCCATGGTTTTTTATTTCCATAATTGAATATTTTCTAAGCTTGAAAGATATTTTAAGGTATCTTCATGAATTTGGTAAATGTAATTACTTTGTGAAAGTCTGCAGGGAATATTTCATTGCTTAATCTTCATGCTGAAATGATCACTACTGATGTATTATCATATTACCAGCCTCTTCACTTAAGACCGCTTTTTATCACTAGGCATACACAATAGTTCTTAAATGTGAAATGAAATCAACATTTCAAGGAAGTATTCAACGTAAACTACGGCCACCCTGCTATGACCTTCAGTAACCTATCTCAGATGATAGATTATCAGATTTATAACAACTCACAGTAATTGCAATGAATAAAGATTCCTGAAGACCTCTGCAGGCATTGTTTCCAGTTTGTTGCCATTTAACCATCTGAAACGTCAAGAAATGAGTTTTCTTGGTATCATGTGACTAAAAGAGGTCTTAATTATCAATACCTATGTTATCTTAAAAGTTTGTGACTATTTCGGGGATGCGTAAATGATTACGTAATGACAAAGTGATGAACCATTTACTTGATAAATGAAACTTCATTCAGACGTTATCCCAATATTCACATGAAATTTGTTTAACTTGTAACAACCTCAGTTTCTGAATTGCAAGAGGGTGGAAGAAGTTCAGTTGTGATGGCAAACCACCCCTGGTTCAAAAAGGGGTTCAATTTAAAAAACGAACCCAGTGACGATCCACTCTTACTTCATTCAGACGTTATGTCCTTTACAAATAAATACAAGTTGTACGGATTGTAATATATTTTAGAGTACAGAGCTATAACCTTAACATTTAGGTTAAAGTTAAACGACTTAGAACGAAAAACATTTAAACAATACTTTAAACAATTTCGACTTATTTGTGAATTTCCTGTCGTCTTTTCAATAATATAGACATAATTCGCTTTTGTATAGCACTTTACCCAATGATTGCCGTTGAAAGCAAATTGTACCCCTGTGCAACGATACCTCGCCCCTAGAGATAGATAACTCCCACAGCTTGCAGAGGGGGTACACCACACATTTTGACACTCACCTCAATTGACATGAAGCAACTTGTTCAAGGACACAAAGGAAGGAATTGGTCAGGTGATGAATAAACAGTTCTTCGATCACAATACTACGCTCGAGCATTAGGGCTAGTAAGCGACATCGTCTTCTTACCACATATTGGTACAGATCTACCACTAACAGCCTAGTATACGTAAAACCTGTCAATTAAACCTCATAATGCTAATCACCTTACAAGGCAGCTATCGTACAAGTGTGTTACCGTCCAACCAAAACAATGTTTTCTAACACGTTTGGATATTGCAAAGGGAGCTTTTACGTTACTCTTAAGAATGAGTAAATCAGTAAAAGAAAATTATACTCTCATCAAACGTAACCTCATAAGTTACAATAATGTCACGTTTGAAATGTACGCAAACTCGTAAGTATAGAACGTTCTAAAATCAATCGAGCCCTACACTAACAACTCCTCTAAGCGTGAAAGATTTTTAAATGTGTAATCATCAAGGTGACGGATGATGTTGGTAGATAGATTTCTATAAAAGAAATTTTACACCAATCATCTTGTAACAGTTTTCGGAGATATCGTTATGAATTCACATGATTTTGAAAGTTAACTACTTTTACATCTCAAAGATGAGCATTTAAAAGCAAGTTTTGGTAATTTCAGCTTAACTGTTTCCTTGAAAATGTTTATATTTTGAGAAATAGTAGCAGGCCTAACTTTGGACGAATGACAACCCTTTCAGCAAAGTAAGATCGTTTCAAAATAGAAATTCTTTAAAGGGATGACGGCGTGCTTGCAACTTATAAAAGAGCCCTGAATGCTTTTTCTGAACCGTCATTGAGCAGGCTATAATACACTTTGCAACGCAACAAGAAACTTCGAAGTACGTAGGTCCTTACAAATGAAATGATTGCTATAGTACAATATTTTCAAAGCTTGAAATATGTTTAAATGTAATTTAGAAAGGTGATATGTGGAATTAACACTTAAGAGTAAATATTAAAGAATCAACACGTGCCACCCTGCAATGACCGTTAGGAACCTATCTTAAATTATAAATTGTCAGATTTATTACAACTTACACTTTTTGAAGGGAATGGAGATTCCTGAAGACCTCTGTAGGAAGTGCTTCCAGATTGTTGCCATTCAACCCCCTGAAATGTCATGGAATGAGTAATAGTGGTCTTACTTTGTCCTTATTATCAATACCAGTGTTACCTTAACACCGTGAGGTTATATTCGGGAAATTGTTAAATGATTAGGTAACGACTGAACGGTGAACTTTCCCTGCATATGAAAACTACATGCCAAATTTTTTATCTCAAAATTGTGACCGACCTAACCGGCAATCACCGGTTAGGTCGGTCACGTGACACTTGTCCCTGTGGGTATGCAGCATCTCTCAAGAATGTGCCCTAGTTGACCTTATAGCCCACATGTAATACTGGAAGTAATTGATGGTCACACATACTGTTTCTGTGAGTTAAGTTTTTCATTTCCCTTATAGATATTTGTAAACTGCAGTTTTTGAAGAGCAGAAAAGAACTTTCCAGGGAAAAAATGATCAAAAGAGAGGAAATATTGCTTATTTTTACTATAAAACCGTTGGTTTATAATTGACTGAAGTAGCTTCAAAATCAGTGAACTTTGAAATGCGTGATCTACTTGCTGACAGGTGTTGGTGACTGATAACCATAACCAATCACCATCTGTGACATTGGGAAAAGTCCCCTCTTGGGATTGTGTGTTGTTTTGTTACTACTGTTCATATTATTTAACTAAGGAACATCAGAAATTTCACTTGTACAATTATTTCATATTTTCATTTCTGTATGAAATTTGCAGACCCAAACCAAACTTTGAATTTCTTAAATTGAACTTATAATTCAAGAAATATTAAAATATAGCTTTAAGTAGGATTTTTTCCCAGTCACACCTGTTAACTTGAGATCATTATATTTAAGAATGACAGCTATCCCATTGCAGTCTGATGGGCTAACAGAGGTTAAAGTTACAGACAGAGCTGTAGGCTGGTAGTACAGTCAGGGATCTGTGGGGTAAAACACCCTGGTACAGTGTACTGACTGAAGTGGTTTTTTTTCTGTATTGTGTGTAGTATTGCATGAATAACAGGGGCGTAGCTAGGATGAAATTTTTAGGGGCCTAGGTATCAAATGGGGGGGGGGGTCACGGCAGTGATCGCCGTCTTTAATTCTTACCCATTTTATTAGGACACAAACAAGTTTTTGGGGGCCTAGCATACATCTAGTGGACCATCCCCCTCCCCCGGTAGCTACGGGCCTGATGCATATAATGTTTCTGGTTATCAGTATCATAGGCCTGGAGTGCTTGATGTATTTACAAGATTTTATATAACCACTAAAATGAAGCATTTCGCTATCTCCGGATAAGCGGCCCTCACATACACAGCATCGAAGGTGCATATACGGCGGCGGATCCCAGAAATATTATGTGATTAGTTTTGTTGTGGGTACCCTAATATTAGAATTAAGAAAAAATATATATTTGCAACATTTTCTTCACCAGTAAATAATAAAAGGGTGGCTTCATGATCCCCGGTGTAGTGCCTGGATCCCCCTCGGCAAAGATTCAGGAGAGCAAAGTTCCCCTTGCAAATTTTAGGGCATCGGTATTTAAAATAATGGACACTAGCCTTAGAGATAAAGTTGTTATCCCAATATGTCGTTGAATGTGCGTTAAAACAGGCAAGAAAATTTGCCATGTTAGCAGTTTTCGAACATAACATTGGACTAATAGATAATCAGTGTAGGAATTTTATTAAACAGAGAGGATTCACGGCCGCAGTGGTGCCATAACTGTTGAAAAGATAATACTAGATACTTCCCAGTAAGGCAACCTGAGTGTACCACAAAGTTCACGAAAGTAGATGCGGGAATAGCTCGCCTCCGAAATGACGTTTTGAGAATTAAGAACATTTTGTGCAAGTTTTGTCCCCTGATTGACCATTAAGAGACAGTGGATCCTTGTGTCCAAATCGATACGTAAACGATGTGCTTGTGCATAATTTCTTTATTTCCGAAAATGTCATTTGGAGGGGTTTACATGCGGGAAAACAACCCTTGTGGAGGGGCATGTGCCCCCCTTTTTTCGCAACGCCACTGCTTACATTTCAACTAAGAGTGGTTCCCTACGCCTGTGCAAGCAATAGCCACATTGCTTTTCGCTGACCAATAGGCAACTCAAAATTATCCCAACTTTAATAATTATGGGGGAGGGAGCAAGCAGATTATTAAGTGTTGACAACAAATCTGTCGTGTCAACTAATTAAACTTTGACTCGCAAGTCACTCAGTAAATTAAAAGTCAATCAAATATTCCAGCAGCATATTCAGTTGGCCTATACACAACTCACCAGCATATGTGCCATTAGGCTAAAGCTTCTGGTTTAAGGTCAACCTCTACAAAGAAAAGGAATGTCAATATGCCAATTGGGAATCAGGTTGAAGAGTTCAATTTGGCGGGGAAATACTAACGGTTGGAAGAAAAAAATAAAAGGCACATTTTAGGTCAACAAATGTCAAAGGACTTGATATTTAGCTGTTTCTTTCTTTCTCTTGAGATTAAAATTGCTTGCAATTATGTTTGAAAAAAGAGGATTAGTCATGAGTGACATTCTCGATCAAAACTAGAACTTTGTGATTTTGCATTCGGAAAAGAAAAGCAACGACATAACTCCATAGTATGACAGGCACAGGTGGCTCCAGCGAGGGGGGGGGGGGGCTGTCGAGGAAGGCTGCCCCCGTCTGGGAAATTTTCCATTTTCGTCAGAGAGTCCGTACGATGAAATATGTAATCCTGATGGCAGTCAGTCGCCCCGACAGGCTGCTTGTTTTTCCTCCGTTGGGAAGCTTGGGCAGATTCTTCCATAACAACCAAAAATTTACCCATTTTCCCCAATAAAACCCAACTTTTAAAATTTTCTTTAATAAAAATCCAAATTTATCAAATAATCCTAAATAAAACCCCCACATTTGCAAACGTTTGTAAATATAAGGCAAAGAAAAATATCCGTTCGACATCCTTTCAGCAACCCGTTGCCTTTTCAGGGCTTCCGGTTGCTGCCCCTGTGGGGGAGTTTGCCCCCCCCCTTCGGGCAAATCTTGGCGCCACCTCTGATGACACGTGTAATAAATTAAGCTGCTTCAAGTTTCCCCTCCCCAACACAGCTCCATTTTGAATCCATTTTAAAGCCAATCTCCGGAAATGGTTACTGTAACAAGTTCAGAGTTCACTTAATGACAATAAATTGATAGGTTGAATAAAAAGAATTTAAAGAAATGTTACCAAAGGATTTTCGGTGGGGCCCATGGTGGGGCCATGAAGGAAACTTTACTGTGTGAAAAACCTCAAGTCAATGGGCACATCTCAAACAATTGGGGAGGGGATTTTATTCCCCGTTACCAACCTCTTAGGGCTCCCAAACTTGTTCCTATAGTTGAATACACTTTAACTTGACAATGTTGAAATTTTAAAAGGCTTAGGCCTACTCTATAAAATGTGAATGGAACATAAAGCTGGACTCCCCACATGTAACAACCATTTAGGTTCCTTAAATTAATTCAAAGTTTACACTTATATAGCCTTTGGGGGGGGGGGGAGGGGCATGTTTTGTTGAATGCAGTTAACACAATGTTTGCAGAATTTCAAAATGCAGTAGCCTAATTCAAAACTTGAATCACTTCACTGCTATTCATGTTACAGCTACCATGATGAGCCTATACAATGTATAAGTCTAATCTTGCAACTCGGATGATTGTTTAATATTTAGAAGAGGTCGAGCAGAATTGAACCTGCTTACCATCTGAGATAGAATTTATGCCACATACACATGGACCACTTCTTATAGCGGCCTACACTTTCCGTACTCAAATAATATACACCTCTGTAAGCAAAATTGATTTAAATTATTAAATTAATTGCAAGTGCTAAAGAACAAACATGTACTTAAGTAACAACACTGCAAATTCAGTCGCAGCTCTATGTGGGAGGGGGTTGCCAGTGGTAGAAAGGCATGGGGATAACCAAATCAGGTTTGTGACTGTCAAGAAACGAATAGAAGAACATCCGCTAGGGATGTTTTGAATGTTTTATAAGTGTTGCACCCCTTGGTCCTTGACCAAATTAAATGTCAGGCGACCGTGCTGGCTGGCTCCCTGGGTCCCCCACCGTACTCTCCCATTTGTATGTTAAATGTCCTAATCTGGCATACTGTACATCCTTCTATGCAATATACCCATTTCAAACACCTTTTTACTTGCCATATGTATATGCTCATATATATATGAGCCAGTGCTAAAACTTAAAAAATGCCAGCCCCTTCAGTGCCGTAAACTAATGTCTAAATATACACTATATAATCTTTACTTGATATACTGTACAGTAGTCACACACTACACAGTACAAATTCAAAGATACTCTATCCCTAGTGGGACATTTAAGTACTTCTGGCTAGCTAGCTGTTGAACTTTGAGGTCAACAAGACAGACAAAATAGAGAATAAGGGTTAGTATTGCCTCACAAATACAAACGGTTTTTTGCTAGCTTTCATTGGTTCAGTGTGACATCTTTTCTTTGTAAATTTAAATCATTTCTTTCATTTATATTCCATCAATTAACAATATTCAAAGTTTCAGGTTAGGTCTACAGTTTTCCCATTGTTCGCTTCTTCATTTTAGGATTTGAAGCATACCTAAAAAGTGTAACTTCAAGGGAGTCTGGATAATGGGGGATTCCCTTAGGAGGCCCTGTAAAGGTACAGATGGAATGCTACTGTAAACGATCCCTGGGACTCAACTCCCACTTGAGGCCCCCAAACTGCCAAAAGGTTGCAACTTTCGGTTTAGACTAGAAACCGGAAGTTCCCACTTTGTGGTTCAATATTTTGTCATGTATGTACAAAAATTTGGTCCTTTAAATACAGGATTGTAACTTGCTTTATAGAAGAAGGCTTCCCTCTTCATGTTGATGTTTCAATCAAATTGTCTTGACACAAACACGTATAAATTGCACCTTGATGAATTTCGTTTTGTATTTGTCTTACTATAGTCTTCTAAATAATATAATTATAATGTGTTTTTCTAAAGAACTTTACATCGTCAATTGCGCTTAAACCTTTTTAAACATTTTATCCTACGTAACGACAACTTTTCCGAGGTACAATCCTCAGCTCCCAACAGGGGTACACTGCGCATCATCACGAGCTGCCTAAATGTTGGGTACTCATTTTATCTCTGTCAAAATTGGGGCAGTTGAGATGTCCGACAGATATGGCAAAAGCATGCAGGTGTTAGGAGCTGCTGTTTTTTCACATGTTAATATCTTTTCACGTAACCACGGCTTTGCTTCCTGTACAACCTAATCTGTATAATCCAACATATTTAAAGAGACTATTCTTATCCGGCGACATTGCTTAAAGCCTATTTTTACTAGTTGGGTCGATTTACCTCTCTCCATGTATGTTCTAGAGAATGTTAGAAACCGAGAACTAAACTCTCAGGTTTCAACATGGAACCGAGAATACAAGAAACTGTTTATAAAGATTAACTTTAACTACTATCAGAGCTCTGCAAGGTGAATAGTTTGATATCTCAAAAGTATTATTCAATTTACTCCTCTGTACCATTAACCCACCCACTAAAAAGATCCCCATATCATCATATAAAACAGTCGATGGTTCTCGTTAGGTTTTTTCTTTAAATAGAAATGGCCAAAATTTGCTTAGTCTGTGTAGTTTGTATCCAATGCAGTTATCAGGAAGTTAAGTATGCCCCTGAAATGCCAACAATTTAGCATATACCGTAAATTTCTAGGTAGCTTGGCAACCGGATCGCTGGACGAGCATAGGCGTTAGGAAACACATTTCAGGGGCAGAGGGTGTTTCTCTTAAATTTTATCCAAGTGACAAATAATCACGTCAAGCATTTTGCCATAAAAGTTATCGCTTTTTACCTTAGTTGAGACTGGTATGTTGCCAAGGAGAGCTGCCGTCCCCAGACCTCTCTTAGATTGCTTCGGCGAAAGACTGAGCTTTACCTCTTAACCTCACGAGGGGTCTTGGGACGGGCCCCCCGTTGGCCCAGGGAAAGCACTTTTTGCTCCCGTAGACCCTTTGTAGCTACTGGGTCAACATTTCTCTCCCATGTTTTTTTTATTTCCATTTTTGAACATTTTTTAAGCTTGAAAGATATTTTAAGGTATCTTTATGAATTTGGTAAATGTAATTACTTTGCAAAAGTCTGCAGAGAATATTTCATTGCTTAGTCTTCATGCTGAAATCATCCCGCTAAAAGACTACTAATGTATTGTAATATTACTAGCGTCATCACCTAAGACCACTTTTTATCGCTAGACATAACGAACTCAACATGAATACTCCATAATTACCTGCCACCTACTTAAAGGTTGCATAAAAATTCAGGTTGCACAGAAAACTCGTTGTATGCCCATTAACAATTGCAAGATACAAAGGACAAGATGCACCTCTCTGAAAATAGTTTGTGGCAATTAAGTTTTTTCGATATTTTTAGTTTTATTGTATGTCATTATCTGAGTCATACATGTCCAGCGTCAGGTGTTTGGTGTTATGGAAGCATGAAAAAACTGGCAATTTCAACGTGATTAATCGGTCTTGTTGAAATAACTAGACTTTCTGCACTGATGAAGGTAAATTTACCTAAACGTTTTCATCATTTTTATTGAAAATATGATAATATCATGAAACTCTTGAAACTCTTGAATGTGAAATGTAATCAACACTTCAAGGAAATGTTAAACGTAAACTAAGCCAACAATGCTATGACCGTCAGAAACCCATCATACATGATAGATTGTCAGATTATAACAACTTACAGTAACAGTAAAATGAAGTGTCCTGAAGACCTCCGTAGGGAGAGTTTCCAGTTTGTTGTTTCCTAACCGTCTGAAACGTCAAGGAATGAGTTGCCATGGTGTTATATGACTAGAGAAGGTTTTAAAAATCAATATCTTTGTTATCTTAAACGCTTGTGAATGTGTTCTGGAATGGATTAAACGATTACGTAACGATGAAGTGATGTACTATCTACTGGATAAATGAAACTTCATTCAGACGCCAGTTCTTTACATATCAGGCTCATAGGCAGGATTTTTCAAGAGAGGCTACGAATAGACCATGTGATATGACGTCTCGTTTTACTTACGCGACCATTTTGACGACACATGTGGAACAAACACTTTTTGCACGCTACATCACTGTACTTCACCACAGTTGGACACTACAACGTTCATGTACAGTGTGTTTTACGTGCACTCGTGGTGCCACTTCCTGAGTTCGAACTTCAGGATCTACCGGTAATAAGTGCCCCCCCCCCCCCCAACGAGCAGAAGAATTGTTGTTTGAAAAGAATGTATAGCAAGAAATTTATTCTTCAACCCCTGTGGATCATGCTACGTACGTTACCGTTCTCTTTGTATTTGATTGGTACATGTTGCCCCCGTAATGCCTAGCATCTATGACTTCCACAGAATTATTCCTTGTATATTGTTGCCATTAGATGCGGAGAATAAACAGTGACGAATCGTGCGAAAGGCAAATAAAAAAGTACTGTACTATTTTCTATTGCACACGTTGTGTCAAGATTCTGTACAGAGACTCTTTCAATTTTCAAGCAAAATATGTGTACTGAAAAGACAATGCTGAATCAATCCTTTAAATTTTTCGATTTTCTTGCAATGTCTTCTCAAAGTATCACGCTGTATTACTCCTTAATCACGCATAAACCTTAAAATTGAGGTGTACAGTATCGTATCTACCCAGTCTACGGTGACGGAATGGTCACATCCCAAATCGTTTACCCAACTGCGAGACAGGTAGGACCATGGGCGGCGATCCCGCAGGACAAGAGATCATGTCCCTCAATATTTGAGAAATCGCCTATGGATATTGTTTTTTCACACAGTAAATAATGTGAAAATGGGGTCATTTCCCCTCCCCAGTAATGAGAACAAATCGCCGCCCATGGTAGCCTACGACAACTAATCGATTGAGGGTTACGTATAGCAAGGGTGAGACTTGTTCTGTAACATTTATACAAAATGTCAGGGGAAAGTAAGAAAGTTATACAAGTTTTTGGTTCTTGTTGAAGAATCCGACCCCTGAAATATAGGCGACAGGTAAAGTGTCGGGGAGACTCCGCCAAAGAGGGTATACACTTTATCGCATCATGAGTAACTCTGGCTCCTTGACCATCTGTGCCTGACCTGACCTGACCTCTACCCTCACCATGGTTGAGCTGAGGCTAAGAAACGGAAACGCTCTAGATTGCAGAATACCATTGTTGTAACGAGTCACTCAATTTTGCAGTCGAGTCAAGTAATTTACTACTTTCAGTGTGACTCTAGTCGAGTCAGAGACTCGAGTCACTGTATTATTTCTATGAGGAAAATTCTGATACAATTGCTCGAGTCAGAATAACTAGATTTGGCATTTTATATGGTCATAAATTACAGAAACGTGCACTATAAAATACTAACTTTGTCACTAAAGTTCTTCGTCTATCATACACGAGTCCCCGCTTAGATAGCTTGAAACGGCGATCTAAAATACAAAGTTTTTACTATATTTTAACGCCGTCCTTCATGTGTGGGGTACTAAATATTGTGGAAAGGGACATAAAACTGAAACCAGGGTTGATAGGACCTGACGTAGTGGTCCTGTAAATCACACACGGATCTTTTAAGGGAGATTTTGTGCTTGCAGACGTCAACCACCGAAGTGCTGGAGGGCATACAAACACACTTGCATGCTAAAACATGTACTTAAGCAATGAGCTTAGTAGTGGTGCAAAGGACATTTGCCTTCCACAACAATTAGCGCGTCCACTGAATTTGACCTTTGCTGGAAGTTCTTTCTATATATACATGAAGCCACAGTGGCCATCTTTCGAAAATCTTCATCACACAGAACTAGCTCTTTCAGCATATAAAGAACATTCCTACAAAGAAATTCCAGTAAGAGATTGCTGCAAACAATAATAGGGCGCTGAATGCGCTTTCAAACAGGTTCTTTTGAGCAGATATAATATACTTTGTTACGAAATAACGGTCCTTCTGTTGGATGATTTCCATACTTAAAGATTTTCTTATTCGGAAAGATGTTGAATTGTGCGTCTGCAGAGAATATGACAGGTCTTTGTCGTTGAAATAACTTGGCCATTATCATTGAAAAGGTTAAGTATTCAGGCAAGTTTCATTTTGATTGAAACCACCAAAAATATTATCTCTTAAGATTTTGGATGCGAAATGAAACTGATACTTCAAGGAAATAACAAACATGACGATCGGTCACTCTGACGGATTTATGTGTCGAGAGTTACCAGAGTGTTGTCATTCAACGGCCTGGAACGTCATATAATGAGTGTTCTACGTGTAATTGGTAACTAAAACATGCCTTAATTATCAGTAACTGCATTACCCTATAAATGTGAGAATATAAACGAGAATGACCAATGTGATTACTTAACGATGGAATGATCAGCTCTTTCCTGCATAAATGATAGTACATTCCTATGCTATCACTGGCATCGATCCAGGGGGATAGGTGCACAAGTTGCTTCCACTATTTGACGTGGAGGATATAGCACAAAATGTCCCCCATCTCCGCTTTTGATAGGAAAGCAATCATCAAAGTAGTTCACTTCCTACATATTTAATTACTCAACTGTTCTTATACTTTAAGATTTCATAAGCCCGAAAGTTAAACGTATCTTCATAAAGATGCCGAATGTTGTTATCCTGAAAAAAATCTGGGAAAATTTTTTTCATTTCTTTGTTATGGAAATGTTTCAAACATAACTATTGATAAATCTACATTGTGTGATTTTTCTTTTGATTGAAAATAAAAGAAAGTTATGTCTCCGAAAATTCCAGATATAACACGAGTTAACAGTTCAAGGAAATATAAAATTTCATCATTTCAAACCCTTCTGTGACCATGAATTTGTTTAAATGGTTAATTGCCAGATGTACAACAACTTACAGTAGTCGCAGGGAATGGAGATTTCTGAATACCAGTCCAGGGAGAGTTTTCAGATTGTTGTCATTCAGCACCCTGAAACGTCATGGAACGAATAATGTAACAGATTATTTTTAACTAATGATGTCTTGTTTATCAATACCTCTATTACCCTGTTAGGGCGAGACTATATGAGAAATAGTTAAATGATTATTTAACGAAGATATGATGAGGTTTTTCCTGCATAAATGAAACTACCCTGATTACGTTATGTCGTTTTCAGATACATCCTGAACGGATGGTAATATGTTTATAGCAAAGAGGCTTTTCTCGCATGCAAAATGTCAGTCATACTGACTTAAAAAACAAAAACGTTGAAACTGAACTTTAATGAATTTTTACTTATGTTTACCTCCCTGTCGTCTGTGTAATAAAATAGACTATGCAACGTGACGTCACTTTGGGGGAAAACAATGACGCACACGTGCATGAACGGCGTAGATTTATCAGGCGCGTGTAGTAGACTTCAGCGCGGATACGATGGGTTTGCAAATCAGCTGTCTGCATTTAGTATTGTAACTTGCAATGATACGCTCTTTTCCTCCAAACAAGGGAGCTCTGTTTGCTCTGTTACATCTTATGCAAAAGGTATAAAGGCATAATTTGTTTTATATTTTATATTTGTTTCATACCATCAAATGCCCTCAAAACGCTTTGCATATTTAATCCCTGCTGAACGATAATTTTCCCATTTATGGACAGGAATGAGATGTCTAGGATGAACTTTTAAAAACAGTTTTCGGTATCTTAGCTTTTCAGTGTCCTTGAAAATCCTGACAATGCTTTCAGACTGGTAAGAACCTTTTAAAATAGCAATTCTGGTTACAAGATGACTACATGCAGATTATTATATACTTTGCGGCCAAACGGAAGAACTTTGAAGTGGTTCACTCCTTGCAAGTTACATGATTGCATTAACTGAAGATTTCTAAGCTTGAAAGATTTTAAATGGCTTTTCATAAGGGGGGAAGGGGGGTGAATGTATTTATCTTTCAAAAGTCTGCAGAGAATATTTTCATTTCTTTATTATGAAAATGATTCAAACATAATTGATCAAAAATAAAAGAATGTAGTGTCTCCGAAAATTCCAGATATAACACGAAGTTAACAGTTCCAGGAAATATAAAATTTCATCATTTTATACAATTCTGTAACCATGAAATTTTTGGAATGGTATATTGCCAGATGTATACTACTTACAGTATTCCCAGGGAATGGAGATTCCTGAAAACCTCTTCAGGGAGAGTCTCAAGTTTGTTGCCACTCAACCCTCTGAAATGTCATGGAATGAGTAACAGTCGTCTAACTTGTTACAAAAACAATATTCGAGAATTGTTGAATGATTAGGTAGCGACAGAATGGTGAAGGCTCTTTTGGATATGTAAAATAATGTGCAGATATTTGGTCCTTCACGTAAACATTCTGTACGGATGTAACATGTTTTATGGTACAACGCTTTCCTTTTTTATTAAGGTTTCTGTCAAACTGTCTTAAGGGCAAACACGTTTTAAGTGCACTTTAATTAATTTCGACTTATGTTTACCTTCCCGTCGTCTTCTTAATAATATAGTAAAAATTTGTTTTTCTAAAGCACTCTACATCTTCAAGTGCGTTCGTAGCTCTTTAAAAATGTTACCCCTGGGCAACGACAACTATCTTAAGAAATAATTAAGAAATAATTATCAGCTTCCAACAGGTGTACACCGCGTATCATCATAAGGTACTACCTGCTGGGCACTCATTTTATCTCTGTCCAGAGTGGTGCGATTGAGATGAAGCATCTTATGAAAAGACACAACGCATCAGTCCGACATATATGGCACTAGCAATTTTTGGATCACAATTATGGCACTAGCAATTTTTGGATCACAATTTCTTACGCATATGCCATTAAACCAGTACGCGTACTGGTCTTCATACCACACATTGATACATATCTATGGCTAAAAGCTTAATATACGTGAAACCTGTCCGTTACACCTCATAATGCTAATAATCTACAAGTCAACTATCGAACAACTGTTACCGTCCAACCAAATTGTTGTTCTACTACGTTTGGATATTACAAAGACAGCGTTCACTTTTTCGCTCTAGAATGAACAAACCAATAAAACAAAATTATACTTACATCACACGACTACCAATCTAACTTATTAGGATGAAAGATTCTAAAGTCAAACTAGCCCTGTACTTACAACTGCTCCAATCGTGAAAGACTTCTAAATGTGTAATCATCAAGGTACCCGATGATGTTGTAGGATAGATCTCTACAAAGAGATTTTACACCAATCATCTTTTGACAATTTGCGGAGGTAACTTAATAAATGCATATGATTTTTAAAGATGAACTACTCTCTCATCTTAAAAATGAACATTGAAAGGCAGTTTTTTGTAACATCAGCTTTACCGTGTCCTTGAAAATGTTGATAGTTTAAGTGAGTGGTTCTCAAACGTTCGGAGTGTCCGACCCAAATGAATAGCTTGGGTTGAGGTCGAGGGCCGCAGGGGAGGCTCTAAGGTTTGGCGAGAGGATACTCGGCAACCATATCATATTTAATTTTTTTTAAGCTGTATCTATGGAAATCAGTGGCAGAGCCTCAGGGGCACGAATTGTTCATAGGAGGCGGTTCCTTTAGAAGAAAATGTGCACTTTTACAGCGCCTTACGGGAACAACCCGACCTCAACACCGTCATGGTTTGGGCTGAGGACAGAGAGTTTGGCTTTCCAGACGCACAAGATTGCAGGATATTACAATTTAAGGCATAAATTGGAAACGAAGGATTTTCCCGACCAGAAACCAAACACATCTACAAAGGTTAAAGGGGTGAGGTCGGAGCAACTCGAATTTAGGATAAAGGTGACTGGTTGCCCAAAGGATGGGTGATACAAAATTTTTGGCTAGGGGAGCGCGTCATCCGCCGAAAATATTTTCGTTCCCATCAATGACAGAATAAAAAAAAATAGACTTTTACTACCCTTTTTACCCTCACTAAGAGCAAAACTAACAAATCCGTCAGTTCCGCTGATCATTGTCTGGGGATTTCTTACTTTATCGTACGTATTAAAGCTCCCGGACAAAACTGGAATTTCTCTGAGACAGCAGTCTTCCCCGACGGTTTTCTTGTCTACCTGTCCCCACCCCCTTTATACAACTCTGCGTCTAGCATTTGTGAATAACCAGAATGATCATTTCGATGTTCATCATACGTAGGTTGGCCGTATGGGAGAAACTAAGCAGGTTGCAAAAAATCGCACTCTGAAATAGATGAAGTCATGACAGAGTGCACTTATCCTGTGCTTGTGCCCGGTAAACTCTAGATCAATTATCTTAAAACACGGTTAGAGGGAGAATAGGGGTTGAGGTCAAGGGCCTCATTCCAAAAAGTTGGAAACAACGTAAAGTCATTGAATGATTCTTTTTCATTTAACAAAGCTGTGGAAAGAGCGAGAGTAGATAAAACGTTGCAAACGCATTGTTAGGTGATGCCAACCGGCAATTGCATTTGACTTTGTTTCTACATATTGAAAGATGCAGAGAATTAAGTAATCAATCAACACACGTTCAACACGATACGTTTGCCATTTGTACAATCACCTCACCAAAAACTTGGATTTTAAGGGTATATTTTTGCTACAAGCTTCGTCACTGTAAATACACGCACTCAGCAGTACACTACCCTCATTCGAAATCCTGATATGGACCAGATAAGAAATTCCATGTATGGACCAGATATGGATTTCATATCTGGCCCATATCTGATGCAGATATGGGATTTATATCTGGCCAGATAAAAACAAATTGGGCAGATATAACCCAGATCTACCCCAGAACCAGATCTAAGCCATACACGGACCGGAAAAAATAAAATCTTTATCTGGATAAAATCTTTATATGGAATAGATATGGACCATATAATGCAATCCCATATCTGCTTTTTATAAAGCTATTTCATATGTATACTATATGAAGTAATTTTTTATAAAGTAATACCATATCTGGTGAATATAAAGCTATTCTATATTTTCCCCATATAAAGCAGTACCATATCTGGTTTATAAAAAGATATACCATATTTATCCCATATGGGCCAGATATAAAATTCCATATATGGGACAGATATGGATATGATATCTAGACCATGTCTGCACCAGATCTGGAATTTATGTCTGACCAAATAACAAAATTATCAGATACACCCAGATATTAGCCAGAACTTTGTATAAGCCATATATGGACCAGATGAAATTTTCTCCTGCTAAGACTTTATCTGGACCAGACAAAATTTTATGTGGACCAGATCTGATCCCTATAAACTAAAATAGGGGTCAGAATTATCAGGGCCAGACACGGTCTATGTCTGGACCATATCTGCTTCAGTTATGAATGATAGATGGACTTTTAGTCCACAGGTCTCACGGAGACATCGAGCTCCTTTTACAAAAGTCCCCTCGACTCTCTGGCGAAGAGCCAAGGGGCGAAACCAAATATTACTCTCATTGATGGAGACATTGAGCCCCAGTAACTATGTCTAAGAGTTTCATGATCAAATTTACTTTACATGTTGAATTGACTTAAGTATACAAAGTCCACATCCTTCATAATAGTGAATGGAATAAAGCTATAAAATCTTCTGTTTTATGTCATCACAGTGATATGTGCTTCTCGTATATAATTTGTTACGTATTTGACTGTATATGTTGTCCGGTGCTTGGAGAATATTTTACTTTTAACTTTTAATACCTAGACTTTGCAACGTCTAGGTAGGTGCCGCTGTATCCACTACATGTCTCAATGTGGAACAAGTATAATGCTAGCATCAAATCAAAACAAAAATAAAAACCATAACAAAACACTCATTTGCATATCTAACATGAATTTTTATCAAGTTATATCTGGCTTGATATTGCCATATTAATCTTGATTTGTATATCTGGCATGGGTTTTTATCAATTTATATTTGGCTTGATATGGCGATATAAAACTTGATTTGTATATATGGCATGGACTTTATCAAGTTATACCTGACTTGATATTGCCATATATAACTTAATTTGTATATCTGGTTTGGCTTTTTATCAAGTTATTTCTGGATTGATA
The DNA here is from genome assembly GCA_029531755.1 of Holothuria leucospilota. Classification (NCBI taxonomy): domain Eukaryota; kingdom Metazoa; phylum Echinodermata; class Holothuroidea; order Aspidochirotida; family Holothuriidae; genus Holothuria; species Holothuria leucospilota. The sequence continues at coordinate 72,006,288 of CM055961.1, read as the reverse complement.
TGGCCATAAAACTTGATTTGTATGACTGGCATGGGTTTTTATCAAGTTATGTCTGGCTTGATATGGCCATATAAACTTTATTTACATATCTTGGCTGGCATTTCATCAAGTTATATTTGGCTTCATATGGCCATATAGAACTTATGTGCGTATCTGGAATGGCATTTCATCAAGGTATATCTGGCTTGATATGGCCATATAAAACTTGATATAATGTATCAAGGCATCTATATCTGGCTGTACATCCTGCTGGATATAGCCATATAAAGGCTGTGTTTAGCCAGATAAATCTAGATAAAGATCCACATCTGCATTTCGAGTAAGGGTGCATAACTACATACCATCGTGTACAAAACAACCCGGTACACAAAACAAAAACGTTACCTTGGATAGATAGCACTGAACAAGGAATATGCCGTACATTCTGTTACGTAAACTAGCACCCCTTTAGGAGAAAAACTTGGAAAGAGTCAAGAGGTAACCTCAAAATACCTAATTCGAAATACATGCCAGAATGGATTATTAACCTTTATTTCAACTGTATTAAATTCGACCATGGAGAACAAGAAGACCTGTCGCGTCCCCTTATTTTGCTATACCGCAAAATGTCCCTCGGGATCAACGAACCAGTTATAAAATACTCCTACACTCCCTTCACGATCTCAAGAGACAAGCATCCCAGTTTTTGCTCTCAATCAGGGTAGATTCTTCAACAAGGGACAAACTTTTCGACGCACTCTTGTGTTGCAGAGTGCTGTTGTTGCAGTCTTTTCCACAGCTAGTGTCTTATAGCTAAAAAGACATAGCAATAAAACTTTTGACGAGCTTTGCTTACTATGCAATTTCAAAAGTCAGATTGTCCGAAAAAACTATATTAGCAGTAAACTTTGATAGTACGACAGGCAAGTAAACATATTTTTCGCAAAATAAGCTCTCTCACGGAATGGTGTTATGTAAGGTTCTCTACGGAGCCCTCCTTTACCCCGATCGCCACTGTTTCCTTAAGATGACGCATCAGTGTTGCGACTAGTGTTACTGCATCTTCTCACTTGGGGCCATGCCACCTGTAGTCTAGAACAAATCCTAGACAATACAAAATATTTAAAGAAAGTATTCATAGACTACCGGTCGACATCGTTAAAAACCTATTTCTACTAGTTGGACCGATGCCCCTTTCCCCATGTTTGTTTTAGAAGTGGTTAGAAACCGAGAATCAGACTCTGAGGTGTCAACATGGAACCGACTAGACTTGATGCTGTTTGTGAAGATTAACTCAACCACTGTCAAGACTCTGCAAGGTGAAGGGGTTATATAGTATTTCAAGACTATTATTCAATTAACTCTTCCGCACCATCAGTCTCGCTTCCCATCAAAATGCTGCCTGTGTCATCAAATGGAACAGTCGATGGTTCACGTCAGGCTTTTATAAAACAGAAATAGTCAAACTGTATTTAGTCTGTGTAGTTCGTGTCCAATGTCATTTCCAGAAATTCAAGTCCTCCCGTCCATCCTACAATTTAGCAAATACCGTAAATTCCTCGGTAGCTTAGGAATCTGATCACTAGACGAGGATTGACATAAAGGAAGATATTACAGAGGCAAAAGGTGTTATTCTTAAATTTTACCTAATTGACAACTTTATCACGCTAAAAGTTTTGCCTTAAAAATTTTCAGTTTTTTAGATCCGCATAATGCCAAGTAGGCCAAACCCCAATTCGAGTGCGTGTACAAGTGAGCCTCACGAAGGGTCTTGAAGAGGACTCTAAGGGCAAGTGTTTTTCGCTCGCTCAGCCCTTACTCCAAATCCAGATACGGATTGATATCTGGATATATCTGGTTAAATACAGCCTTTATATGGCCATATCAAGCCAGATATAACTTGATAAAATGCAATTCCAGATATGCAAATAAAGTTTAATAAGGCCATATCAAGCCAGATATAAATTGATCAGTGAAATGTCTGTCCAGATATGTAAATAAAGTTTTATATTGCCATATCAAGCCAGATAAAACTTTATGAAACGCCAGTCCAGATATGCAAATAAAGTTTTATATGGCCATATTAAGCCAGATATAATTTGATGAAATGCCAGCCCAGATATGCAAATATAGTTTTATATGGCCATATCAAGCCAGATATAAAGTGACACAATGCAGTTCCAGATACGCAAATACAGTCTCATATGGCCATATCAAGCCAGATATAAGGGATGAAATGCCTTTCCAGATATGTAACTAAAGTTTTATATGGCCCTATCAAGCCAGATATAACGCATGAAAACCTTTCCAGATATGTAAGTAAAGTTTTATATGGTCATATTAAGCCAGATATAATTTGATGAAATGCCAGCCCAGATAGGCAAATAAAGTTTTATATGGTCATATCAAGCCAGATATAACGAGATATGCTAGATATGCAAATGAGCATTTTGTTAGCTTGTTTTAGTTTTTATTTGATTTGATTCTTGGATTATGCTTGTTACAAATTAAGACATGTTTTGGATACATCATCACCTTCCCAGACATTGCAGTTATTTAGTGGCTACACGTTTGTTAATACCGCAGTATACTAAGTGAACTTATGCAAATGATTTTCACATTTGGGCGGAGCTTGTATCTAAACCTACATTTTTCATGATAAGTTGAAAGTAAAATATGCACTACGCAGTAAACAAAATTTAGAGTGAAATAATAAAGTTTAAAATAAGAAGTCCGTATCACTGTGATTACATAAATAAGGAAACTTCAAGACATTTTTCTGTTCACTGTTATAAAATAAGTTGAATTTATGTACTTAAGTCAATTCAACCCAATACGTACATTAATTTCTTCATGGAGCTTTTAAACATTTTCTGCTAGTGTTCAGTGTCTCCTTGTCCTGGGTAGGACTTTAAACTGCATCCGGTTGTGGAGCTTGTTTAAGTGTGGTTTAATGAGGTTGCCCTTTGCCACAACTGCCTCCGGGGCACCCTTAGACAAGGTGCACCTGTATTTGTCCAGTTCAGTTTGGGTTCCCGAAGAGAGTGGACGTTCCCGATCCCCCGCCGGGCTCGTTAGATCTCTTCGAGAGTCTTTTTTTTATTACATGTAAATAGTTGTATATACTGTAAATAAACTGTAAATAGTGATTGAGTGTGGCAGGTGGACCCCGTATCCCTTCGCACTGTGATTGCCTTCGGGCGTGTTGTTACCTTGGGTGTGTTTGTTGCCTTTGGACGTGTATTGTAATCGTTTATGGTGGTTGTGGTGGTTTCTGTTTGACGGTGGCAAAGACTCTTTCGTTTCCTATGCTGAGTGTGAATGGTGAGAGCGTGTTGGCGATTCTGTGGGTGGTTGTCGGTTGCGTTTTGCTCCGGTCCGGTTTGGTTTCTTTGTTCCTCGTTGCCTCTTTCTGTGTACTTAAAGGAGCTGAGTAGTGGCGTACTTCCAAAATAAATACATCATACGAAACGAGATGATAACCCTCTGTGCAGGGCTAATTTGAAAAATATTAATCCTTATGCGTTTTATATTCTCATTTAAAATAATCTTGCAAAGTAATTTTGCCACAATGTTCCTATACTATTTCTTGGGTTATTTGATTTTACACTTGCAAGATATTTTATAATTTGTTTTTGAATTTCTAGTTCTTTACTTTTTCTTCTGGCACCGGCAAGTTTGAATCGTTTCCACTTGTATTGGTTCTGATCGATGCATCTACCCAGGCATGCAGTACACACAACTCACAACGTACGTACGTACGTAGTATGTTAGCGTTACTAGTGGCAAGGCACACGCCCATTTCGGGCATCATCTGCAGGAGGTTCATGAAGAACATTGTGGATTTGCAGGTATTGAAACTGTTTTTTCGATCAATGAGTTTGTTTTTCGTGGTAGACCTAGGTCTTAAGCTAGCCTAAGTTAAGCTAACGTTAGTACTGTTAACGACAGTAACAAGTGTACTGTTACACCAGACACACTGTATGCATGCTTTGATAAGTATCGGTATCGGATCGAATCGATAAACCAAGAAGCATAACCGGATGTGACGTAACGAAGTCGGCGGGTCCAAGAATTTATTCTACTTCGGCGACTACTCAGCTCCTTTAAAAAGCTCTCTCAGTTCTCCACTTACCTGGCGCAGGAGTATCCGTGATCACGACGGCGGAGCTCCCAGGTGGGACCTGTCCTATTCCGCCAGTCTAGAACGGGACCATTGTCGGGTGGGTCAGTTAAGTCAAAGTTTTTCCCTTGGGGACGTTGTTACTCCTTCAGGGAGCAGAAATCCTTCGGGAGTATTGTTTGGTTTTCGCCCCCTGGTTCTTCGCCAGAGAGTCAGAGGACTTTTCGAAAAAAGTTCAGAGTCTTCATGAGGAGTGTGGAGGAGTCCTAACTATATGATTCATAACTAAAGCAGATATGGTCCGGATACAATTTTATCTGTGCCGTATAAAGACTTGATCCTGATAGAACTTTATCTGGCCATATATGGTGTAGATCTGGTTCTGGTTTAGGTCTGTGTTATATCTGCCCAACTTTTATCTGATCTGATGTAAATTCCATATCTGGTGTAGATATGGGCCATACATGGAAATATATTCTGCTCATATAAGGACCATATCTGGTCTAAATAAAATTTTATCTGTTCCATATAAAGAATTGATCCAGATAAAACTTTATCTTAACTTATCTTAACTTTAACTTATTTAGATCTGGGTTATATCTGCCCAATTTTTTATCTGGCCCAGATATAAATCCGATATCTGTAGCAGATATGGGCGAGATATGAAATCCATATTTGGCCCATATATGGAATTTCATATCTGGCCGATATCTGGATTTCGAGTAAGGGAGAACCTTCGTCGTCATTGGATAAACCTGCCTTTACCAAGATTTCTGAATTTCATACTTTTGAATTTCTGAGCTAGGAAGATATTTAAAGGTTTCTTCATGAAAATGATAAATGCAGTTACTGTGCAGAAAATCTGAAGAGATTCATTAATTTCTCCGTCTTCATGCTGAAATAATCCCGTAAAAACCTGTTCTTCAAACATCACCTTTCTTTTATTTTACTGGGGTATTATCATATTAGAAGCCTCATCGACTAAGACCACTTTTTATTGCTTTACGTGGGCTCTCTTCTACTCAGATTACACTGAACAAACACACAGTGAATATTCCTTAATTACCTACAACCTACTTATGGGTTGCATAAAAGTTCAAGTTGCACAGAAACCGGTTATATGTCCATTAACAATTGCAAGATACAAAGTTTCAGATGCACCTCTCTGAAAATAGTTTGTGACAATTGAGTTTTTCTTTATGCTTTTTAGTTTTATTGTATGCCATTATCTGAGTCGTTAATATCCAGCCTCAGGCGTTTGATGTAATGGAGACAAGACAACTTAGGACTGGCAATTTAAATGTGATTAATCCGTGATGTTGAAACAACTTGACTTTCCATACTGATGAAGTTACATTTACCGGAATGTGTCCATCTTTTGATTGAAAATACGATAATATTATGTCTCCCAAACTTTTGAATGTGAAATGAACTCAACACTTCAATCAAATATTAAACGTAAACTACGGCCACCCTACTATGAATATGCAGAAACACATCTTAAATGATAGATTGTCAGATTTATAACAACTTACAATCTTTGCAGGGAATGAAGATTCCTGAAGACCTCTTCGGGAAGAGTTTCCAGTTTGTTGTGAGCCATCAATCTGAAACGTCAAGTAATGAGTTCTCTTGATTTAAAGTGACTAAAAGAAGTCCTAATTATCAATACATTTTATATCTTAAACGCTAGTGGCTACATTCGGGAATGGTGAAATGATTACGTAACGAAAAAGTAATGAACTATGTCGTGGAAAAAATGGAGCATCATTCAGACGTTATGTCCCTTAAATATAAATACAGGGTGCACGGATTGTAATATACGTTATATAACAGAGATTTAATATATTTATATTCTTTTAAACTGGGTTAGAAACCACCATCATATAAATAGTACTTTAATTATTTCGACTTACTTTTGAACTCCCTGTCATCTCCTTAATTATATAGACATAATTCGCTTTTGTATAGCATTTTACCCAATGAATGCCACCAAAGGCCAATTTTATCCCTGCGCAACGATCACTTGCCCCATAGAGATAGATGACTCCCACAGCTTGCAGCGGGGGCACGCCGTGCGTTTTGACCGTTATGACAAGCTACCTTACGGGTACTTGTTTAATCTCTGAATAGAGTGAGGCGACTATCACGACGCATCTTGCTCAAGGACTCAACGGAAGGCGCCGGTCAGGTGATAAACAAACAGTTCATGGATCACAATTCAATTCTGACGCATTAGCCATTACACGCCCTTTCTCGTCTTCTTACCCCACATTGGTACAGATCTATGACTCACAGCTTAATGTACGTAAAAAACTCTCCGTTACACCTCGAAATTTTGGAGAGGCTAATGTTTAATCGACCGAACTCGTTTCTCAATAATCACAATATTTTAAGTAACTGTCAATATGGTCTCCGTTCTGTGCATTCCACAGAGTTCGCTTTGGTTGATGCTGTAGACAAACTTCACTCTGCCCTCCAAAGTAAAAAATAATCAATTGCTGTCTTTTTTGATTTATCTAAAGCATTCAACTCCATCAACCACCAAATTCTTTCACAGAAATTATCCAATTACGGAGTAAGAGGCTGTGCTAATCTCTGGTTTAAAAGTTACCTTTCTTCAAGGCAACAGACTTAAACCAGTTGGTTAGACACTGAGCCGTAAAACCTCATGTAACTCTAACTCTTCAAGGGAGCAGTTCATGTCTGTTAATAATGTTCATTCTACTTTTCTTGGCATAACTTGTGGTGTTCCTCAGGAGTCTATTTTAGGACCTCTGCTTTTTATAATCTATGTGAACGATATCTGCAATGTTTCATAGTCATGCTCTTTAGTACTTTTTGCAGATGATGCCAACATATTCTTTACTGATAATAATGATAACCTTGAAAATATCGTAAATGGTGAATTGAGTAAATTTTATGCATGGTTTGTTTCCAATAAGTTGTCTCTGAATGTAGATAAGACAAACTCCATGGTGTTTTCCATAGGTAAACTTTATAACAGTTTTAATATTAGTATGTAAAAATGTACCATTACAGAGAGTGAAGAGAGCAAACTTCGTAGGTGTGTACATTGATGACAAGCTTGCGGGGGGGGGGGGAGGGGGGAGGTCATATCAGCTATGTAGCAACTCAAGTTTTGAAATTGCGTATGAATTCTACCTAAACTTTTATTTACCCTGCCCTTAAAGGCATTGAGATTAATATATTTAGACCTTATTCTCCCTCAGCTTTCATACTGCTGTAGTGTCTTGTTAATTGCGAATAAATCTATACTCAATAAGGTGGCAATTCTTCAGAACAAGGCGGTCTGGCATATGATTTGCCCTGCACCACGGGACTCAACTATTAGTCTGTTTGCCTCATTGAATGTACTTAAATTACCTGACATCAGTGCCTTGAGCTTAGTAATATTTACATATCGGTGTTTGAATAACTTACTACCAAGTTTTTTCTTCCTTCTACAAAGTAAATAGTCATGTGCACTGCTAATATACCAGACGTTCTGCTGATCCATTCCCATCTTGTTTCAGGCAATCAAAATGATAATAAAAGGAGCCTCAAATATCGGTCAACTTTGGTTTGGAATATATTCCTAAAGAATTGTCGGTCACGACGCTTTACAGTGTCTCTAAGAATAAGCTTACTTTCATTTGTTCTAAGTTTTTACTAACTGTCGTAGATGGGTGGGTGGTTGGTTGGTTTTTTGTGGGTGGATTCGCGAGGGGTTTTCGTTTTTGTATAATCTTTTTCTTTCTTTTATTCCTTCTTGGGGAGTGTTCTTGTCTTTTAGCCCACAAGGGTTTATAAGAACACTTCCTACCACAGCAATGATTTTCTTGTTTTTTTTTAAACCCATCTTGTTAATAAACTATAAATACTGATGAGGAAAAACAAACAAATGACATGAAATGAAATAATGCTAATCACCTTACACGTTAACTATCGAATAACCATGTTCCCGTACAACCAAAATAATGTGACTAACACGTTTGATTATTACAAAGAAAGCGTTCTCTTTTCGCTTAAGAATGACCAAATCAGTGAAAGAAAATTATACTTACATCAAACGTAACCTAATAAGTTACGATTGTTTCTAGTTTTAGTTATACTCAATGCTATTACGATAAAATGAAACGATCCCTGTACTTACAAGTCCTCCAAGCGTGAAAGATTCCTAAGTGTGTAATCATCAAGGTGCCCGATGTTGTTGTCCCTTACTCAAAATCCATATATGGCCCAGATATGGGATTTGATATCTGGCCCATATCTGGGCCAGATATGGAATTCATATCTGGCTTGTACAAGAATTGGGCAGATATAACTTGATATAATATAAAGGCCATATATGGCCATATATGGCCCAGGTAAAGTTTCACTTTTATATGGCCCAGATATGCCCCATATATGGCTACTCCATTTCTGGCCCATATATGGAAAATCCATATATGCCACATATAAAGAGATTTAAATCTGGCCCATATCTGTGCCATATATGACCCATATAAAACTTTATAGGGCTCACTCTTTATATGGCCCATATCTGGCCCATATATGGAAATTTATATCTGGCCCATATCTGCACCAGATATGGAATTTATATCAGATTGGATAAAAACCATATATGGCCAGATAAAGTTTTATCTGGATCAAGCCTTTATATGGCACAGATCTGCTCTAGTTATGAATCATAGTTAGGACTTATAGTCCACACTCCTCATGGGGACTTTGAACACCAGAAAACAATGTTTAAGTGCTCCATGAATTAGAATTTAATGTAAGTATTAGGTTGAATTGACTTAAGTACATAAATTCAACTTATTTCATAACAGTGAACAGAAAAATGCCTTGAAATTTCCTATTTCATGTAATCACAGTGATATGGGCTTCTTATTTTAAACTTTATTACGTATTTGACTCTAAATTTTGTTTACTGCGTGGTGCATATTTTACTTTCAACTTCCTAAATCATGAAAAATGTAGGTTTAGATACAAGCTCCGCCCAAATATGCAAATCATTTGCCTAAGTTCACTTAGTACACTGCGGTATTAACAGAAGTGTAGCCACTAAATAACTGCAATGTCTGGGAAGGTGATGCTTTATCCAAAACATGTCTTAGTTTGTAACAAGCATAATCCAAGAATCAAATCAAATAAATAACAAAACAAACTAACAAAATGCTCATTTGCATATCTAGCATATCAAGTTATATCTGGCTTTATATGGCCATATCAACTTTATATACATATATGGATCACGGTTATATCAAGTTATATCTGGCTTTATATGGCCATATCAAACTTAATATGCATATCTGGGTTATGTTTTAATCAAGTTATATCTGGCTTTATATGGCCATATCAAACTTTATATACATATCTGGATCACCATTTTATCAAGTTATATCTGGCTTTATATGGCCATATCAAACTTTATATACATATCTGGATCATGATTATATCAAGTTATATCTGGCTTTATATGGCCAAATCAAACTTTATATACATATCTGGATCATGATTATATCAAGTTATATCTGGCTTTATATAGCCATATCAAACTTAATATACATATCTGGATCACAGTTTTATCAAGTTATATCTGGCTTTATATGGCCATATCAAACTTTATATACGGACAGTGGGGGTACCTCCAAATTGCTTGCGGCGTTTGGCTACAAACGAAAAGTTAAGGTTGGATTTTGTACCATCCCAAAGATAAAATTATAGCGAAAAACACATGCATAACTATTACAGTAATAATTCTTATTTGAATTACCTAATTATGTACACGTGTGAAGGAGGCTGTAACTATAGGATGGTTAGAAATACTATATGCTAAAAGACGTCTTTGGTGGCGATATGGATTAGAGCTTAGTTTCTCACGCCTACGGTCCCGGGTACGATTCGAGGGCATGTTCTTTTTTAGTTTTTGTCATTCACATTTTGTTAGGCTTCAAAGCTCATATGAGGTCAGCAGAGGTCAAGATATGAAAACATAGTAAAAATGACATAAGCCAAGAAGTGTAAATTTGGGGCGAACGGAGTCAGTGCAACAAATCATTCCTTTTCAGCAAAGAATCACGAAGCCTTTGGGCTTTCTGGTTATATTGAGGTTTCCGTTAAACTGTCTTGAAACAAAAACGTTTAACCTGCACCCAACTTAATTTCGACTTATGTTTATCTTACTGTCGTCTCTAAATTACATAATAGCAATTTGTTTTTCTGAGCACTTTACATTTTCAATTGCGCTCAACGCTTTTTTGAACATTTGACTCCTGCGCAACGACAGCTTTTCCCAGAAACAATTTTCAGCTTCCAGCAGGGGTTCACGGAATGCCATCACGAGCTACCTACCTATTGGGTACTCATTCTATCACTGTCCAGAGTGCGGTAGTTGAGATGAAACATCTTTCGCAAAGCAGATATTGCACAACCAGTCTTTGGATCACAGTTCCGACGCATTATCCATTAGGGCAGTACGCGCCCTCGTCTTCTAACCCCACAACGTACAGATCTATGACCAACAGCTTAGTATACGTAAAAACTGTGCACTACACCTCATAATGCTAATCACCTTACACGTAAACTATCAATTATACTGAATTTTATTACGATTAAAAAACGATCCCTATACTTACAACTGCTCCAAGCGTGAAAGATTTCTAAATGTGTAATCATCAAGGTGTCCGATGTTGTTGTCAGCTAGATTTCTACAAAGAAATTTTACACTTTTCATCTTGCGACAAATTACGGAGGTAACTTAATGAAAAAAAAAAACAAAAACGTTTCAAAAGCAGCAATAAGTAGTAATAATAGGGCGATGAGGGATTTCCCATACCGCCACTGAAAAGGTTTTAATAACTTTATAACGCAACAGAAAAAAAGAAGAAGGTGGTCCACTCCTTAAAAAATTAATGATATCCATAATTCAAGATGTTGTAATCTTGAACGTTTTTTAAACGTTTTCGAGAAAGAACTACAAAATCTGATTGTTCTTTTTTTTTTCTGAACTATCTGACAGGGTAAGTTTGTACATTCCTCCGTCACCCACTCCTGGGACGTTTTATACAATACCTAAGTTACATAAAGTTACCAAGCTAGTTGAAGACAGACTGTCTGCTGCAAATGCCCCTACTGTTACCGCTATTCTTAGCCCTTGTGAATTGTTTAACTTGGCCAAATCATTAAATGTTTCTCCGCCCGTTAGGTCTACTGTTTCATGTATCGGTAGGCTCACTAAGCATTTAAGTGGGTTTGTTGATAGTATTCTGAACCCTCTTTTACCTTCCCTCAGTAGTTTTATCCAAGATACTACCCATTTTCTAGGAATTTTCAAAGACATTAAGCCTCTCCAATCCATTCACTTCTCGTCACTATGGATGTAGGTGCCTACTGCCCTGTACACTAATAGACCACATGGAGAAGGTGTATTAGCCTGTAAGAAAATTCTCTCTTTGAACGGCTTCTCTCAAGCGTTCATTAGTGACTTCACTGGCACTATTCAATTTATTCTCACTCATCATCATTTTGAATTTAACGTACAGCACTATCTCCAACATGCGGAACTGCCATGGATACTAAAATGCCCCCAGTTATGCTGTCATTTACATGACCGACCTTGAAAGTAGGATGCTGGCCGGCTACTCTTTACACCCATTGCATTTCCATAGGTATATTGACGATATCTTTTTTTTATTTGGCCTAATGGCTTAACTAGCTTGCATTCTTTCGTATCGTTTTGCAATGCTTTTCTTCCTTCCATTAAGTTTACATTTGATTTTTCTGACAAGGAAATTCCTTTTCTTGACGTACTGGTTAAGTTACAAAGCGGTTCCGGAGCAACCACCCTTTACTGTAAACCAACAGACACCATGGCTACCCCAATTTTAACAGTTCCCATCACATCAGTTTGAAACGATCTATTGTATTTTCTCAATGCATCAGAATCAAGCGTATCTGCTCTTCCCAGTCTGAATACGACAAACACGTTGGTAACCTTGTCGATTTTTTTCTTAATAATGACTGCCCTCTACCCGTTATCAAAGCGGGAATAAGTAAAGCCTCCGTTGTCTGTCACTCAAAGACTCAAATCTAGAAGTAAGTGGGTATTAAAACTGTCCATACACACACCCGTGGCCTAAACAAGGACCTGGGCATCTTAAGCGATTTCCCTCTGAGATTTATTACCCTCGCCATCTATTTGCTGTGTCTGTTGCTTCTAAATTAACCTTCACTTCACATTTTGCACTGATTTATATATAAATATATATATATATATATATATATATATATATATATATTATATATATATATATATATATATATATATTATATATATATATATATATATATATATATATATAATATATATATATAATATATATAAATATATATATATATATATATAACGCTAAAACCCACGGTAGGGGGAAAAATTTTAGAGGGCGCTAGACGCCCTTTCGAAAAGGCGAAAAAAAAACAATAAAATACATAAGATTATATTTCCCCATTTGGTAGAATTTGAAAAATAGATATACATTAACGTTATTTCAATGGCCAGCCAATTGTACGTGTTAACAGATACGTGTACGTAAATTGGTCAACATTGAAGTAATGGCATATAGATTATGTAGTGAAAAGGCCATTACCATCCGTTTACGTATTCCTATAGAAAAAGCGTGTAGTTTCGTTAAGTCGACCTGATTTTTTCCCCTTATAGACGATTTCCCCTTATAGGCGGGTTTTTTCATACGATATTTCCCCTTAATCCCAAATTAGTGAAATATATATATATATATATATATATATATATATATATATATATATACATATATATATATATAATGACTTCAAGTGAGCTTGGTTAACAGGTATTCATATTTATTTCCGCTACTTTAAGTTTCACGGGAAAAAGCCGATCATCAGGCGGTTAACATTACAAATGGTACAGCGAACAATTTGAAAAAGCAAAGTAAACGATCAGCCAGTTACAAGAATACAACATACATATAATACATGTTCAGTGCAATTGATGGAGTGAGAGGTGGCACAAGACGAAGCAAAAAAAGCAGATTTTAACAAATTGGAATGGAACTGCTAGACACTAGAAACCTTCTTGAGTGCCTGCAAGTAGAGATGAATTCCGAACGTTTATTAAGAGTACCGTAGTTTGGTACGCACATACATACACGTACGCACGTACGTACGTAATAATTTTTTTTCCAAAGGCAAAGGTCACAACGTTTAGTTAAATTACTGTAAGTTTTAGCCCTCTTCAGGAATTTCCATGTAATGGTAAATGCCCTTACAAAAAAATTGTGTGGCAAAAGTTCCAATACCACACGTGAAATACTGTGTCGAACTGTGCAAAACTATGGTGGGGTGTGGAGAGGCGTGAAATTCTTGTGAATTTTTATGTGACAACGTGTGTCGTTAATAAACAGTTGACACACTTCTCAAAAGTGCCATGCATTGACCAGCATTTTCACAGTTTGGACATGAGGCAATGTGTGGAAAACCGAAAATCACGCTTTGACACATGTAACAGGAGACTAACTGGGGTAAAGCAGGCAAAGTGTCGAGATGTGTGGAGAAGTGTGGTGATGAGTAAAGTAAATTCAATAATTCGATTTATTTCAATGGCCTTGTTTGCCACACTTTGTCCTGGTTTGCCACATGTGACAAGTTGACACAGCTTTCCCCACTTTGACCCAGATTTCAAGGTGTGACAATCATGCAGGGAAAAGCGTGGTCCTGTGTGTCAGATTGGTTCCAACACCACATGTGTCACCACGCATAACCACACTTTTTTCCTTATGTATTTTCATATACTCTGCCACACGTGATTACGTGTGTTCACATATGGCATGCCACACTTTTTTTTGTAAGGGTGGGATACTTTTTTCTTTAAGAGACCAAATAAATTTACTTACCACAAAATTTTTAATCGCAGCACAATTAAACTTAGTTATAGTTGCATGGACAACGCTAAGCAAAACATAGACTCACACAACAAATCACTGCTGTCCAAACTCTCCGACAAAAATATTAATAATTGTAATTGTAGAAACAAGGCTTTTTGCCCTGTCCCGGGCAAATGCCTCATGACGGGGTCATATACCAAACCACCGTCACTACATCGAAGGCTGTAGACACTTATGTCGGATTAACTTATACACCATTCAATAATCGACGGAGGAACCATAATACTTCCTTCAAAGATAAGAAATATAAAAATGCCACTGAACTAAGTAAATTTATTTGGTCCCTTAAAGAAAAAAGTAAAAGGACAAGATGAATTTCTCTGAAAATAACTTGTGCCAATTGCATTCTCTTTACTTTTAAGTTGTATTGTTTGACATTATGTGAGTCATAAATACCAGCCTCGGGCGTTTGATGTAATGGAGATAAGAAGAAAAATAACTGACAATTTTAACGTGATCTATCCGGTCATGTTGAAACAACTAGACTTTTAGCACTGATGAAGCCATATTTACTGGAAAGTTCCCATCACTTTGATTAACAATATAATTATTGTACCTCTTCAAAACTTTTGAATGTGAATTTATATAAACACTTCAAGGAAATATTACACATTAACTTCTGTCATCCTGCTATGACCTTCAGAGACCCATCTTAAATGATAGATTGTTACATTTATAACAACTTACAGTAGTTGCAGGGAATGGAGATTCCTGAAGACCTCTGCAGGGAGAGTTTCCAATTTGTTGCCATTCAAATATCTGAAACATCAAGAAACCGCTTTTCTTGGTGTTATGTGACTAAAAGAGGCCTTAGTTATCAATACCTTTGTTATCTAAAACGCTGGTGGCCATATTCAGGAAAAGCTAAATGATTACGTAACATATTGGAATTACTTGTACGCGCAGCGCTCATTACCCGGCGTTCCATAATAAGTATGGACTGTTCCATTATCACATAAGTTGTTGGGTTCGTACAGCGTTGAAAAGTCATAATATCTTATTCACATAAAAGCCGCGTATTACTCATTTCATCAGTCGAAGGAAACAATTATGAGTTTCACATATGTCTGCGGGCTATTGTAGTTGATAGTTGTCTAAATAATCACAAATTCTGCTCATTTATCTCAAGATACCCTTCGAGTATCGTTATAGGCTTATTACAGAACCACTTTCACGAAAACAAGATCGCAAAATATAACAAGTTAGTTACATGTGACAGCGTAAAGCTGGAAAGGTTACGTTGTGTTAGAGGGAAGATCTAACGTTTGGATAAACCATTAAATCTAACGTTACCTATAGGTGATGCTACTTTTGGGCACTGAAACATCTCCAATGACCACAATGTCACACTCCCTACAATGACAAAGGACTACAATGGTACAGGCCGGCTAAACGTATATGCAACGTATCAACTGATGACTTCAGTTAGGTCAACTAGCGTAGTTGAGTTAGTACGTGACCTAGACTGGTTCCTGCAGTCCTGTTTATTACTTAATCGACTTTTCTCATAGGATAATATTTTTTAACATAAAACTGCGCTAGGTTTCTCTCAAACAATCAAAACAAATCTTTCATAGTGACTAAAGGGTATTTTTTACTTCTGTTTACAACTTAATCTGTGTCAATCGCTCTTCGTTTCGCTGAGATATGATTGTTTCATTACGGCGAACGGTGAAAAATTCTCGGGTGTCCATTAAAATTTCTCATTTTCCCATTTTTTTAATCAAAATCAACGCTGGGAAAATCAAGTTGTATTACTCTGAAAGGGATATGCCAGGAGAGATTAATGTTTTTTGCTTTAAAATCAGTTTAATTCAAATAAATAACCGCCCATTCTTGAAAGTTATGGTAAATTTACTACAAATTCATCAACGCCCTTGTAACAGTCAAGGTCATAGTCTTGGGTGGATGAGCGCGTATTTCCGATATGCAAAGTGATGAATAATCTACTGGGTAATAACACTTTATTTAGATGTTGTGTACCTTACAAATAAATAAAATTTGTACGGATTGTAATATCTTTAACTGTAGTACAGAGCTTCAAGTTTTATATTTAGGTTTCAGTCAAACCGACTTAGAAACGAAACACGTAAAGAGAGTACTTTATATAATTTCGACTTATTTGTGAATTCCCTTTGTCCTTTTTCATAACGTAGATAAAATCTGCTTTTTTATAGCATTTTATTAAATGATTGTCTTCAAAGCAAATTCCATCCCTGCAGAACAATACCTTGTCCCATAGAGATAGATAACTCCCAGAGCTTGCAGCGGGATACACCGCACGTTATGGCACACTACCTTTACCTCATTTAATTTTTGGCTAGAGTGCGGCAATTGACATGAAGCATCTTGCCCAAGCAAAACAACGGAAGGGGTCGGTCAGGTATTAAACAAACAGTTCTTGGATCACAATTCCGAGGCACAAGCCATTGGGCCAGTACGCGATCTCTTCTTACCCCACATTGGTACAGATACACAACTAACAGCTTAGCATGCGTTAAACCTCTCCGTCACACCTTTTAATGCTAATCACTTTACAAGTCAACGATCGAACAACTGTAACACTTTCCAACCAAAAGAATGGGTCTAACACATTTGGATATTAGAAAAAGAGCCTTCACTTTTTGTGCAAGAATGAACAAATCAGCAAAAGCAAATTATACTTACATCAAACGTAACCATATATGTTACAATGGTTTTATGTTTGAAATATACACAAGCATTGATTCATTTCAGCATTGATGAAGTTATATTTACTGGAAAGGTTTCATCACTTTGATTAACAATGCAATCATTTTTTGTCTTCCAAACTTTTGAATGTAAATTGCATTAACACTTTAAGGCAATACCACACATTAACTACGGTCAACCTGCTATGACCGTAATGAGTCCATCTCACATGCTGGATTATGAGATTTATAACAACTAACAGTTGTTGCAGGGATAAAGATTCATGAATATCTCTGCAGTGACAGTTTCCAGTTTGTTACCATCCAACCATCTGAAACGTCAAGGGAACCGGTTTTCTTGGTATAATGTGACCAAAGATGTCTTAATTATCAATACCTTTGTTATCTAAAACGCTGGTGACTATATTCAGGAGATGAAAAGATCAGTTAAAGCAAAGAATACGTACTCAAACGTGACCTCATAAGTTAGAATCGTTTCAAGTTTAAAATATACACAATTATATAAGGATTAAATGTTCCCAAAACAAACAAGCTCTATACTTACAACGTCTCCAGGGAATGAAGATTCCTGAAAACTTCTGCAGGAAGGGCTGCCAGTTTGTTGCCATACAACCCCCTGAAATGTCATGGAATGCGTAATATTGGACTTTCTTGATACAAGGGTTGTCCGTACCAGTACAGGTGTACCTTAATAGCGTGAGGTTATATTCCGGAATTGTTAAATGATTTCACAACGGTAGAGAATGTTGAACTGTTACCTACATATGTGAAACTTTGTGCAGATCTTTGTCCTTTACAAATACATTCTTTACGGATTGTTACAAGTTTTTATAAAACAAAGCTTTTGTATTGAGGTTTCAATCAAACTGCCTTTGAAACAAACAACGATAAATTTTCCCAGAAACTGTGATCAGTTTCCAACAGTGGTACACCGCGCGTCATCACGAGCTACCGTCCTAACGGGTACTCATTTTATCTCCGTACAGAGTGGGGCAATTGAGATGAAGCATCTTGCACAAAGACACAACGACAGATATGTAACAAACAATTTTATAATCACAATTCCGACGCATTAGCAATTAGGCTAGTACGCGCTCTCGTATTCTTACCACACATTGGTACATATCTATGACTAACAGCTAAATATTCGTAAACCTGTCCGTCACATATGTTGCGAATCAAGTTACACGTTAACTATCGAAAACCTTGTTACCGTATTACGAACATAATGTTTGTAAAGCCAGCCGTACACTACACGATTTGCACACCGCAACTCACCTCGATCTCCAAGTCGCATAGTGTGCATGAGTGTATGAATATTACTGGAAGTTTTAGGACCAGTTTTAAATCGCGCCGACTTCGATCGGGAAGAACGAACATGTTGGTTCTTCCCGACTGAAGTCGGAGCGACTTAAACCTGCCAATCGCAGTCTAAAACTCTTGCACACCTCACGCCTGTTGGCGACCCGACGTTGGGTAGCGGTGTGCTAAGTCGCGTAGTGAGTAGTGTACGGCTAGCTTAAGAAGTATGAATATTACAAAGAGAGCGATGACTTTTTTTCACGTACGAACAAATCAGTAACATAACCTCATAAGTTACAATCGTTTCAAGTTTGAAATATACCCAACCTTATTAAGATAAAAGATACCAATATCAAACGAGTCCTATACTTACAACTGCTGTAAGCGTGAAAGATTTCTAAATGTGTAAACGTCAAGGTTCCCGATGATGTTGTTGGCTAGATTTCTACAAAAAGATTTCACGCCAATAATCTTGTGACAACTTTGCGGAGATAACCTTTTGAATTTATATGAAATTTGAAGGTTAAATACTTTCATATCTCAAAAATGAACATTAAAATGTAGTTTCCGGTAACTTCAGCTTTACGATTTCCTTGGTAATGTTGATAGTTTGAGAAACAGTAGTTTTTTTTTTCATTTTATTTGTTTATTTCCAGTGTAAATATAAAAATTTATAAACAGAACATTAAAAGTGAGGATTTTAATAATAAAACTGTTAGTGTACAAAAAATATAACAATATATACAAAACATACAAGTGTAGCTCTCTACAATAAATTATCCAGATTACCGTTTTGTACATAAAGTGCAGCACGATAAATAAAGCTATTTTTTACACATATATTCTGAGTTTTGGTGTTATTGCTTTGCTTCTCAGATTATACCTAGAAGTTTCTCGAATTAGAGAGTTAAGTTCGGTATGCATAGCAGCAGTGTGTACGGTACTTATAAGAAAGTTAAAATCTATTTTAAAAATTCTAGAACTAAACTTAAAAAAAAAATACTTATTCTTTTCGTAGCTTTGATTAGTAGAAAGTGATTCCAAGCAGAAACAGCATATATTAGGTGTGGTAGTATATTGGCAGTAAAAACTCTTTTTCTTACATCATCTTTAA
Source organism: Holothuria leucospilota (assembly GCA_029531755.1). Classification (NCBI taxonomy): domain Eukaryota; kingdom Metazoa; phylum Echinodermata; class Holothuroidea; order Aspidochirotida; family Holothuriidae; genus Holothuria; species Holothuria leucospilota. The sequence continues at coordinate 71,987,091 of CM055961.1, read as the reverse complement.
AATATGGAACTATATACGATAGAGTTGAGACTTAAGTACACCCGTTTCAGAATTCTGCTTATATGACCAGTGAAACTAGTGTCCCTAGCTCTGGACGACTCACTAGCCTTCCAGTTAGTTAGGTGAGGTTAACGACACACCAACACGAATGTGTTGCATATTGTCAGCAAGTAAAAAAGAATGTAAAGTTGGGGAGAAAATTAACTAAAAAGGCAAAGATGGGACAAAATTCTATGAATAGCCTTTCAGCACAGTAAGACCATTTCAAAATAGAAATTTCAGTAAGACATGACGACATGACGGCGTGCCTCTCAGGTAAAAATGCGCACTGAATGTTCTTCCTGAATCGTCATTCAGCAGGTTATAACATACTTTGCAACACAAGAGAAAAAATTTTGGAGTAGTTAACTCCTTACAAATTAAATGAATGCTATAATGCAACAGTTACGAAGCAACATTTTCTCAAGTTTCGTTTCTTCAAAAGGGGGTGAATGAAGTAATTCTGGACAAGTCCTCAGAGATTACGTCATGCCATTGTCTTTGGCTCAGCTCGACTTTTATCATAAATCAAATTATATTGTCTTTAAAATTTCCATCATTTTGATTAAAATTGCAATAATATTATATCTCTTAAAGTTCCGTATGTGAAATTAAACCTTGATGGAAATATTAAACATCAGCCTCGGCCACCCTGCTATGACCCTAAGAAACCCAACGTAAATTATAGATTGTGAACTTTACAACAATTTACAGTTGATGCGGGGAATGGAGATTCCTGAACACCTCTGAAAAGAGAGTTTCCACTTTGTTACCGTTCAACCATCGGAAACGTCATGTAATGAGTGCTGTAGTTGTAACTTTCAGATGGAGGTCGTAATTATCCACACCTGTATGACCCTATCAGCGCGAGGCTATATGCTAGAGTAGTTAAATTATTACGTAACGACTAAATGATGAGCCTCTTTCCTGCATAAATGAAACTGCATTCAGGCCCTGATACCAATTGGGCCAGATGGGTCCTGACCCCCCAAATTCGTTGACCGAATCACCTGAAGCCAGCCACTGACACTGCACACTTGTGATAAATTGCCTTACGCCGTTTCTACGCTGTGTATTGAGGTGGTTATCATCCATCATCGCCTAGCCTTGTCATTATTCGCTCGTGGAACCAGTTCCTACGCTACAGCACGCTGCAGGTCTACTACTGTACCATCGTCGACGTGCATGCACTACCAACCCTTGGACCAGACCAGAATAACATTAAGTAAAGAATTGTGAGTAAATCTAATTAATTATTGTAAATTCAAGTAAGATAAGGAGATTGTAAATAATCATTAAGTTGTTGAATTTTAATCTCGTTCTTCTGTGATCTTTCGCTGTTATTGGTTTGACTTGCGACCACAAGCCGTAACAGAACGCTTACACACTTAAAGATGAAACCGTCCTTTGAGAGTACTTAGTTCAAGTCTTTAACCAAGTACATTTGTTACTTGCAGCTACAGAAGCACAGAGGTTTAACGAAGCAATTGTTATCTCGTATCTAATATCTACCCTCCTTCGTCAAAAAAAAAAAAAATTATACCAAACTGGAATATTCTTGGGGTTCTTAACTGAAGCTGTTCAGCATTTGATACCTCGACTCGGTGGTAAAGTTTATATAATCCACAGTGGTGAATTATGCAGAGCTGAGAATGATCTCACTTAGATTTTATAAATATCCTATCCATAAATGCACACCAAACCCGAAAGCCACTTAACTTCAGAGCCTATATCATTATTGGCTGGAACTCCTAAGTTCAAACACATTACCTTGATGTTCTAAATCAAACACACAGGGTGTAGCAGACATCCACTGCATTTATCAGGGCTACTGAGGAACATCATGCCTTTTGATGACAAAGGCTACCTGCTTTGCATCTATCCCTCACCCCTTCCCACCTTCAGTAGAAGTATATGAAGTGGTTTTGGCTCCTGATGGATTCTTGTCTGTCACCTAATTTATTAACCAATGCCTGCATATATTTTAGTGACAACGAATATGTTTGTACAATTTACAAAAGGAGAGACAATGCTTACATATTTTCAATGACGATGGGTACATGTTGTGGTTCTATTTTTATCCCCAACGTTAATAATTCAAGTACAGAAGTACAACCCACCCTGTCATCTACTTTTTGCATCAGTTTTGCAGCATAATAAAAACTATTCTCTTTTCTCAAGTTCCCTTCCCTTCAAAAGAGTACCATGGTAAAAGAACTACAGTTTAAGACTGACACATGATCCTAAAGGTTGTCTCCGGAAGACTTAAGAGAGACTTTTAAATAATGTAACATGATAACATTCAAGGGTTGCTGATTTCAATTAAATCATGATTGGAATATTAACTTAGATATTCCAATCACACTCCCTTTTTCATTAGTTGGCAGATAATTATGTTGAAATGACATTTTTCTCTCTTTCCCATAAGGTGAAGAAAGGCCAACCCCCCTTATTGTTTTTTCTCTTAAAAATGATGAAGCAGAGGAACTACCTCTAACAAAGAGTGGTCTTTTAATGTAAATTGTGCATGCAGTGCCTAAAGATTTGCTGATATTGGCTTTGTCAGTAGCACACGCACAGAAGGTGCAGAGCTCCTTGGTATGGTTACCTTTCACGTTGCCTTGGTGCTCATAAACAATTTTTTGTTAGGACTCCCACGCACGCTGGAGGAAAATTGCAGCGTGAGCTATTAGTACCTGGTTTGAGCCGAAAATCACGTTAGTCACGGTGGTGCAGTGGTCAAGGCAGTCGCCCGGAAAGCGACCGTTCCGGGTTCAAACCCGCGTGGCTCAGTTTTCGTCGGACTAGTTTCTTTCATTCTTCCCTTGTTCAAAAAGGCTATGCCAGTACTTGGGTTGATTTTCATTCAGATCGAATCAGTTACTAACTCTTCTAAATATGTATGTATGTATGTATGTATGTATGTATGTATGTATGTATGTATGTATGTATGTATGTATGTATGTATGTATGTATGTATGTATGTATGTATGTATGTATGGGTGCACCCGCGGTGTGTGAGCGATCCTGTGGCTATGGGTGCACCCGCGGTGTGTGAGCGATCCTGTGGCTATGGGTGCACTCAGCAACATGTCCTTAACAGGACACGGTACAGCCGGCGAGAGCTCCGCTCTCGCACGTCTTTCCTAGCTCACGCGGAGCTCGAAACTGGCGTAGCTGCCCGAAAATTCCGTCGCTGCAATGAGAAGTCTCGCGCGGCTGCACGTGCCTGCCTTGGCAAGCTGCCCGCCCTCCAGACACGTACGTCTGCTGGGTTAGTTGGAGGTCAGCCAGGCTAATGGGGAAATCCCTCGAATTCCTTACCGGTACATTTCCCGCGTACCGCTAAGGAAGCGAGGGTGAGTATGGGTGCACCCGCGGTGTGTGTGAGCGATCCTGTGGCTATGGGTGCACCCGCGGTGTGTGAGCGATCCTGTGGCTATGGGTGCACTCAGCAACATGTCCTTAACAGGACACGGTACAGCCGGCGAGAGCTCCGCTCTCGCACGTCTTTCCTAGCTCACGCGGAGCTCGAAACTGGCGTAGCTGCCCGAAAATTCCGTCGCTGCAATGAGAAGTCTCGCGCGGCTGCACGTGCCTGCCTTGGCAAGCTGCCCGCCCTCCAGACACGTACGTCTGCTGGGTTAGTTGGAGGTCAGCCAGGCTAATGGGGAAATCCCGCGAATTCCTTACCGGTACATTTCCCGCGTACCGCTAAGGAAGCGAGGGTGAGTATGGGTGCACCCGCGGTGTGTGAGCGATCCTGTGGCTATGGGTGCACTCAGCAACATGTCCTTAACAGGACACGGTACAGCCGGCGAGAGCTCCGCTCTCGCACGTCTTTCCTAGCTCACGCGGAGCTCGAAACTGGCGTAGCTGCCCGAAAATTCCGTCGCTGCAATGAGAAGTCTCGCGCGGCTGCACGTGCCTGCCTTGGCAAGCTGCCCGCCCTCCAGACACGTACGTCTGCTGGGTTAGTTGGAGGTCAGCCAGGCTAATGGGGAAATCCCGCGAATTCCTTACCGGTACATTTCCCGCGTACCGCTAAGGAAGCGAGGGTGAGTATGGGTGCACCCGCGGTGTGTGAGCGATCCTGTGGCTAAGCCAGAACCCTCGGTGTGTGAGCGATCCTGTGGCTATGGGTGCACTCAGCAACATGTCCTTAACAGGACACGGTACAGCCGGCGAGAGCTCCGCTCTCGCACGTCTTTCCTAGCTCACGCGGAGCTCGAAACTGGCGTAGCTGCCCGAAAATTCCGTCGCTGCAATGAGAAGTCTCGCGCGGCTGCACGTGCCTGCCTTGGCAAGCTGCCCGCCCTCCAGACACGTACGTCTGCTGGGTTAGTTGGAGGTCAGCCAGGCTAATGGGGAAATCCCGCGAATTCCTTACCGGTACATTTCCCGCGTACCGCTAAGGAAGCGAGGGTGAGTATGGGTGCACCCGCGGTGTGTGAGCGATCCTGTGGCTATGGGTGTGTGAGCGATCCTGTGGCTATGGGTGCACTCAGCAACATGTCCTTGACAGGACACGGTACAGCCGGCGAGAGCTCCGCTCTCGCACGTCTTTCCTAGCTCACGCGGAGCTCGAAACTGGCGTAGCTGCCCGAAAATTCCGTCGCTGCAATGAGAAGTCTCGCGCGGCTGCACGTGCCTGCCTTGGCAAGCTGCCCGCCCTCCAGACACGTACGTCTGCTGGGTTAGTTGGAGGTCAGCCAGGCTAATGGGGAAATCCCGCGAATTCCTTACCGGTACATTTCCCGCGTACCGCTAAGGAAGCGAGGGTGAGTATGGGTGCACCCGTGGTGTGTGAGCGATCCTGTGGCTATGGGTGCACCCGTGGTGTGTGAGCGATCCTGTGGCTATGGGTGCACTCAGCAACATGTCCTTGACAGGACACGGTACAGCCGGCGAGAGCTCCGCTCTCGCACGTCTTTCCTAGCTCACGCGGAGCTCGAAACTGGCGTAGCTGCCCGAAAATTCCGTCGCTGCAATGAGAAGTCTCGCGCGGCTGCACGTGCCTGCCTTGGCAAGCTGCCCGCCCTCCAGACACGTACGTCTGCTGGGTTAGTTGGAGGTCAGCCAGGCTAATGGGGAAATCCCGCGAATTCCTTACCGGTACATTTCCCGCGTACCGCTAAGGAAGCGAGGGTGAGTATGGGTGCACCCGCGGTGTGTGAGCGATCCTGTGGCTATGGGTGCACCCGCGGTGTGTGAGCGATCCTGTGGCTATGGGTGCACTCAGCAACATGTCCTTAACAGGACACGGTACAGCCGGCGAGAGCTCCGCTCTCGCACGTCTTTCCTAGCTCACGCGGAGCTCGAAACTGGCGTAGCTGCCCGAAAATTCCGTCGCTGCAATGAGAAGTCTCGCGCGGCTGCACGTGCCTGCCTTGGCAAGCTGCCCGCCCTCCAGACACGTACGTCTGCTGGGTTAGTTGGAGGTCAGCCAGGCTAATGGGGAAATCCCGCGAATTCCTTACCGGTACATTTCCCGCGTACCGCTAAGGAAGCGAGGGTGAGTATGGGTGCACCCGCGGTGTGTGAGCGATCCTGTGGCTATGGGTGCACTCAGCAACATGTCCTTAACAGGACACGGTACAGCCGGCGAGAGCTCCGCTCTCGCACGTCTTTCCTAGCTCACGCGGAGCTCGAAACTGGCGTAGCTGCCCGAAAATTCCGTCGCTGCAATGAGAAGTCTCGCGCGGCTGCACGTGCCTGCCTTGGCAAGCTGCCCGCCCTCCAGACACGTACGTCTGCTGGGTTAGTTGGAGGTCAGCCAGGCTAATGGGGAAATCCCGCGAATTCCTTACCGGTACATTTCCCGCGTACCGCTAAGGAAGCGAGGGTGAGTATGGGTGCACCCGTGGTGTGTGAGCGATCCTGTGGCTATGGGTGCACTCAGCAACATGTCCTTAACAGGACACGGTACAGCCGGCGAGAGCTCCGCTCTCGCACGTCTTTCCTAGCTCACGCGGAGCTCGAAACTGGCGTAGCTGCCCGAAAATTCCGTCGCTGCAATGAGAAGTCTCGCGCGGCTGCACGTGCCTGCCTTGGCAAGCTGCCCGCCCTCCAGACACGTACGTCTGCTGGGTTAGTTGGAGGTCAGCCAGGCTAATGGGGAAATCCCGCGAATTCCTTACCGGTACATTTCCCGCGTACCGCTAAGGAAGCGAGGGTGAGTATGGCGAGGGTGAGTATGGGTGCACCCGCGGTGTGTGAGCGATCCTGTGGCTATGGGTGCACTCAGCAACATGTCCTTAACAGGACACGGTACAGCCGGCGAGAGCTCCGCTCTCGCACGTCTTTCCTAGCTCACGCGGAGCTCGAAACTGGCGTAGCTGCCCGAAAATTCCGTCGCTGCAATGAGAAGTCTCGCGCGGCTGCACGTGCCTGCCTTGGCAAGCTGCCCGCCCTCCAGACACGTACGTCTGCTGGGTTAGTTGGAGGTCAGCCAGGCTAATGGGGAAATCCCTCGAATTCCTTACCGGTACATTTCCCGCGTACCGCTAAGGAAGCGAGGGTGAGTATGGGTGCACCCGCGGTGTGTGAGCGATCCTGTGGCTATGGGTGCACTCAGCAACATGTCCTTAACAGGACACGGTACAGCCGGCGAGAGCTCCGCTCTCGCACGTCTTTCCTAGCTCACGCGGAGCTCGAAACTGGCGTAGCTGCCCGAAAATTCCGTCGCTGCAATGAGAAGTCTCGCGCGGCTGCACGTGCCTGCCTTGGCAAGCTGCCCGCCCTCCAGACACGTACGTCTGCTGGGTTAGTTGGAGGTCAGCCAGGCTAATGGGGAAATCCCGCGAATTCCTTACCGGTACATTTCCCGCGTACCGCTAAGGAAGCGAGGGTGAGTATGGGTGCACCCGCGGTGTGTGAGCGATCCTGTGGCTATGGGTGCACTCAGCAACATGTCCTTAACAGGACACGGTACAGCCGGCGAGAGCTCCGCTCTCGCACGTCTTTCCTAGCTCACGCGGAGCTCGAAACTGGCGTAGCTGCCCGAAAATTCCGTCGCTGCAATGAGAAGTCTCGCGCGGCTGCACGTGCCTGCCTTGGCAAGCTGCCCGCCCTCCAGACACGTACGTCTGCTGGGTTAGTTGGAGGTCAGCCAGGCTAATGGGGAAATCCCGCGAATTCCTTACCGGTACATTTCCCGCGTACCGCTAAGGAAGCGAGGGTGAGTATGGGCGCGCCCGCGGTGTGTGAGCGATCCTGTGGCTATGGGTGCACTCAGCAACATGTCCTTAACAGGACACGGTACAGCCGGCGAGAGCTCCGCTCTCGCACGTCTTTCCTAGCTCACGCGGAGCTCGAAACTGGCGTAGCTGCCCGAAAATTCCGTCGCTGCAATGAGAAGTCTCGCGCGGCTGCACGTGCCTGCCTTGGCAAGCTGCCCGCCCTCCAGACACGTACGTCTGCTGGGTTAGTTGGAGGTCAGCCAGGCTAATGGGGAAATCCCGCGAATTCCTTACCGGTACATTTCCCGCGTACCGCTAAGGAAGCGAGGGTGAGTATGGGTGCACCCGCGGTGTGTGAGCGATCCTGTGGCTATGGGTGCACTCAGCAACATGTCCTTAACAGGACACGGTACAGCCGGCGAGAGCTCCGCTCTCGCACGTCTTTCCTAGCTCACGCGGAGCTCGAAACTGGCGTAGCTGCCCGAAAATTCCGTCGCTGCAATGAGAAGTCTCGCGCGGCTGCACGTGCCTGCCTTGGCAAGCTGCCCGCCCTCCAGACACGTACGTCTGCTGGGTTAGTTGGAGGTCAGCCAGGCTAATGGGGAAATCCCGCGAATTCCTTACCGGTACATTTCCCGCGTACCGCTAAGGAAGCGAGGGTGAGTATGGGTGCACCCGCGGTGTGTGAGCGACCCTGTGGCTATGGGTGCACTCAGCAACATGTCCTTAACAGGACACGGTACAGCCGGCGAGAGCTCCGCTCTCGCACGTCCCTCCTAGCTCACGCGGAGCTCGAAACTGGCGTAGCTGCCCGAAAATTCCGTCGCTGCAATGAGAAGTCTCGCGCGGCTGCACGTGCCTGCCTTGGCAAGCTGCCCGCCCTCCAGACACGTACGTCTGCTGGGTTAGTTGGAGGTCAGCCAGGCTAATGGGGAAATCCCGCGAATTCCTTACCGGTACATTTCCCGCGTACCGCTAAGGAAGCGAGGGTGAGTATGGGTGCACCCGCGGTGTGTGAGGGTGTGTGAGCGATCCTGTGGCTATGGGTGCACTCAGCAACATGTCCTTAACAGGACACGGTACAGCCGGCGAGAGCTCCGCTCTCGCACGTCTTTCCTAGCTCACGCGGAGCTCGAAACTGGCGTAGCTGCCCGAAAATTCCGTCGCTGCAATGAGAAGTCTCGCGCGGCTGCACGTGCCTGCCTTGGCAAGCTGCCCGCCCTCCAGACACGTACGTCTGCTGGGTTAGTTGGAGGTCAGCCAGGCTAATGGGGAAATCCCGCGAATTCCTTACCGGTACATTTCCCGCGTACCGCTAAGGAAGCGAGGGTGAGTATGGGTGCACCCGCGGTGTGTGTGAGCGATCCTGTGGCTATGGGTGCACTCAGCAACATGTCCTTAACAGGACACGGTACAGCCGGCGAGAGCTCCGCTCTCGCACGTCTTTCCTAGCTCACGCGGAGCTCGAAACTGGCGTAGCTGCCCGAAAATTCCGTCGCTGCAATGAGAAGTCTCGCGCGGCTGCACGTGCCTGCCTTGGCAAGCTGCCCGCCCTCCAGACACGTACGTCTGCTGGGTTAGTTGGAGGTCAGCCAGGCTAATGGGGAAATCCCGCGAATTCCTTACCGGTACATTTCCCGCGTACCGCTAAGGAAGCGAGGGTGAGTATGGGTGCACCCGTGGTGTGTGAGCGATCCTGTGGCTATGGGTGCACTCAGCAACATGTCCTTAACAGGACACGGTACAGCCGGCGAGAGCTCCGCTCTCGCACGTCTTTCCTAGCTCACGCGGAGCTCGAAACTGGCGTAGCTGCCCGAAAATTCCGTCGCTGCAATGAGAAGTCTCGCGCGGCTGCACGTGCCTGCCTTGGCAAGCTGCCCGCCCTCCAGACACGTACGTCTGCTGGGTTAGTTGGAGGTCAGCCAGGCTAATGGGGAAATCCCGCGAATTCCTTACCGGTACATTTCCCGCGTACCGCTAAGGAAGCGAGGGTGAGTATGGGTGCACCCGCGGTGTGTGAGCGATCCTGTGGCTATGGGTGCACTCAGCAACATGTCCTTAACAGGACACGGTACAGCCGGCGAGAGCTCCGCTCTCGCACGTCTTTCCTAGCTCACGCGGAGCTCGAAACTGGCGTAGCTGCCCGAAAATTCCGTCGCTGCAATGAGAAGTCTCGCGCGGCTGCACGTGCCTGCCTTGGCAAGCTGCCCGCCCTCCAGACACGTACGTCTGCTGGGTTAGTTGGAGGTCAGCCAGGCTAATGGGGAAATCCCGCGAATTCCTTACCGGTACATTTCCCGCGTACCGCTAAGGAAGCGAGGGTGAGTATGGGTGCACCCGCGGTGTGTGAGCGATCCTGTGGCTATGGGTGCACTCAGCAACATGTCCTTAACAGGACACGGTACAGCCGGCGAGAGCTCCGCTCTCGCACGTCTTTCCTAGCTCACGCGGAGCTCGAAACTGGCGTAGCTGCCCGAAAATTCCGTCGCTGCAATGAGAAGTCTCGCGCGGCTGCACGTGCCTGCCTTGGCAAGCTGCCCGCCCTCCAGACACGTACGTCTGCTGGGTTAGTTGGAGGTCAGCCAGGCTAATGGGGAAATCCCGCGAATTCCTTACCGGTACATTTCCCGCGTACCGCTAAGGAAGCGAGGGTGAGTATGGGTGCACCCGCGGTGTGTGAGCGATCCTGTGGCTATGGGTGCACTCAGCAACATGTCCTTAACAGGACACGGTACAGCCGGCGAGAGCTCCGCTCTCGCACGTCTTTCCTAGCTCACGCGGAGCTCGAAACTGGCGTAGCTGCCCGAAAATTCCGTCGCTGCAATGAGAAGTCTCGCGCGGCTGCACGTGCCTGCCTTGGCAAGCTGCCCGCCCTCCAGACACGTACGTCTGCTGGGTTAGTTGGAGGTCAGCCAGGCTAATGGGGAAATCCCGCGAATTCCTTACCGGTACATTTCCCGCGTACCGCTAAGGAAGCGAGGGTGAGTATGGGGGCACCCGCGGTGTGTGAGCGATCCTGTGGCTATGGGTGCACTCAGCAACATGTCCTTAACAGGACACGGTACAGCCGGCGAGAGCTCCGCTCTCGCACGTCTTTCCTAGCTCACGCGGAGCTCGAAACTGGCGTAGCTGCCCGAAAATTCCGTCGCTGCAATGAGAAGTCTCGCGCGGCTGCACGTGCCTGCCTTGGCAAGCTGCCCGCCCTCCAGACACGTACGTCTGCTGGGTTAGTTGGAGGTCAGCCAGGCTAATGGGGAAATCCCGCGAATTCCTTACCGGTACATTTCCCGCGTACCGCTAAGGAAGCGAGGGTGAGTATGGGTGCACCCGCGGTGTGTGAGCGATCCTGTGGCTATGGGTGCACTCAGCAACATGTCCTTAACAGGACACGGTACAGCCGGCGAGAGCTCCGCTCTCGCACGTCTTTCCTAGCTCACGCGGAGCTCGAAACTGGCGTAGCTGCCCGAAAATTCCGTCGCTGCAATGAGAAGTCTCGCGCGGCTGCACGTGCCTGCCTTGGCAAGCTGCCCGCCCTCCAGACACGTACGTCTGCTGGGTTAGTTGGAGGTCAGCCAGGCTAATGGGGAAATCCCTCGAATTCCTTACCGGTACATTTCCCGCGTACCGCTAAGGAAGCGAGGGTGAGTATGGGTGCACCCGCGGTGTGTGAGCGATCCTGTGGCTACGGGCGCACCCGCGGTGTGTGAGCGATCCTGTGGCTATGGGTGCACTCAGCAACATGTCCTTAACAGGACACGGTACAGCCGGCGAGAGCTCCGCTCTCGCACGTCTTTCCTAGCTCACGCGGAGCTCGAAACTGGCGTAGCTGCCCGAAAATTCCGTCGCTGCAATGAGAAGTCTCGCGCGGCTGCACGTGCCTGCCTTGGCAAGCTGCCCGCCTTCCAGACACGTACGTCTGCTGGGTCAGTTGGAGGTCAGCCAGGCTAATGGGGAAATCCCTCGAATTCCTTACCGGTACATTTCCCGCGTACCGCTAAGGAAGCGAGGGTGAGTATGGGTGCACCCGCGGTGTGTGAGCGATCCTGTGTGAGCGATCCTGTGGCTATGGGTGCACTCAGCAACATGTCCTTAACAGGACACGGTACAGCCGGCGAGAGCTCCGCTCTCGCACGTCTTTCCTAGCTCACGCGGAGCTCGAAACTGGCGTAGCTGCCCGAAAATTCCGTCGCTGCAATGAGAAGTCTCGCGCGGCTGCACGTGCCTGCCTTGGCAAGCTGCCCGCCCTCCAGACACGTACGTCTGCTGGGTTAGTTGGAGGTCAGCCAGGCTAATGGGGAAATCCCGCGAATTCCTTACCGGTACATTTCCCGCGTACCGCTAAGGAAGCGAGGGTGAGTATGGGTGCACCCGTGGTGTGTGAGCGATCCTGTGGCTATGGGTGCACTCAGCAACATGTCCTTGACAGGACACGGTACAGCCGGCGAGAGCTCCGCTCTCGCACGTCTTTCCTAGCTCACGCGGAGCTCGAAACTGGCGTAGCTGCCCGAAAATTCCGTCGCTGCAATGAGAAGTCTCGCGCGGCTGCACGTGCCTGCCTTGGCAAGCTGCCCGCCCTCCAGACACGTACGTCTGCTGGGTTAGTTGGAGGTCAGCCAGGCTAATGGGGAAATCCCGCGAATTCCTTACCGGTACATTTCCCGCGTACCGCTAAGGAAGCGAGGGTGAGTATGGGTGCACCCGTGGTGTGTGAGGCCGCGGTGTGTGAGCGATCCTGTGGCTATGGGTGCACTCAGCAACATGTCCTTAACAGGACACGGTACAGCCGGCGAGAGCTCCGCTCTCGCACGTCTTTCCTAGCTCACGCGGAGCTCGAAACTGGCGTAGCTGCCCGAAAATTCCGTCGCTGCAATGAGAAGTCTCGCGCGGCTGCACGTGCCTGCCTTGGCAAGCTGCCCGCCCTCCAGACACGTACGTCTGCTGGGTTAGTTGGAGGTCAGCCAGGCTAATGGGGAAATCCCGCGAATTCCTTACCGGTACATTTCCCGCGTACCGCTAAGGAAGCGAGGGTGAGTATGGGTGCACCCGCGGTGTGTGAGCGATCCTGTGGCTATGGGTGCACTCAGCAACATGTCCTTAACAGGACACGGTACAGCCGGCGAGAGCTCCGCTCTCGCACGTCTTTCCTAGCTCACGCGGAGCTCGAAACTGGCGTAGCTGCCCGAAAATTCCGTCGCTGCAATGAGAAGTCTCGCGCGGCTGCACGTGCCTGCCTTGGCAAGCTGCCCGCCCTCCAGACACGTACGTCTGCTGGGTTAGTTGGAGGTCAGCCAGGCTAATGGGGAAATCCCGCGAATTCCTTACCGGTACATTTCCCGCGTACCGCTAAGGAAGCGAGGGTGAGTATGGGTGCACCCGCGGTGTGTGAGCGATCCTGTGGCTATGGGTGCACTCAGCAACATGTCCTTAACAGGACACGGTACAGCCGGCGAGAGCTCCGCTCTCGCACGTCTTTCCTAGCTCACGCGGAGCTCGAAACTGGCGTAGCTGCCCGAAAATTCCGTCGCTGCAATGAGAAGTCTCGCGCGGCTGCACGTGCCTGCCTTGGCAAGCTGCCCGCCCTCCAGACACGTACGTCTGCTGGGTTAGTTGGAGGTCAGCCAGGCTAATGGGGAAATCCCGCGAATTCCTTACCGGTACATTTCCCGCGTACCGCTAAGGAAGCGAGGGTGAGTATGGGTGCACCCGCGGTGTGTGAGCGATCCTGTGGCTATGGGTGCACTCAGCAACATGTCCTTAACAGGACACGGTACAGCCGGCGAGAGCTCCGCTCTCGCACGTCTTTCCTAGCTCACGCGGAGCTCGAAACTGGCGTAGCTGCCCGAAAATTCCGTCGCTGCAATGAGAAGTCTCGCGCGGCTGCACGTGCCTGCCTTGGCAAGCTGCCCGCCCTCCAGACACGTACGTCTGCTGGGTTAGTTGGAGGTCAGCCAGGCTAATGGGGAAATCCCGCGAATTCCTTACCGGTACATTTCCCGCGTACCGCTAAGGAAGCGAGGGTGAGTATGGGTGCACCCGCGGTGTGTGAGCGATCCTGTGGCTATGGGTGCACTCAGCAACATGTCCTTAACAGGACACGGTACAGCCGGCGAGAGCTCCGCTCTCGCACGTCTTTCCTAGCTCACGCGGAGCTCGAAACTGGCGTAGCTGCCCGAAAATTCCGTCGCTGCAATGAGAAGTCTCGCGCGGCTGCACGTGCCTGCCTTGGCAAGCTGCCCGCCCTCCAGACACGTACGTCTGCTGGGTTAGTTGGAGGTCAGCCAGGCTAATGGGGAAATCCCGCGAATTCCTTACCGGTACATTTCCCGCGTACCGCTAAGGAAGCGAGGGTGAGTATGGGTGCACCCGCGGTGTGTGAGCGATCCTGTGGCTATGGGTGCACTCAGCAACATGTCCTTAACAGGACACGGTACAGCCGGCGAGAGCTCCGCTCTCGCACGTCTTTCCTAGCTCACGCGGAGCTCGAAACTGGCGTAGCTGCCCGAAAATTCCGTCGCTGCAATGAGAAGTCTCGCGCGGCTGCACGTGCCTGCCTTGGCAAGCTGCCCGCCCTCCAGACACGTACGTCTGCTGGGTTAGTTGGAGGTCAGCCAGGCTAATGGGGAAATCCCGCGAATTCCTTACCGGTACATTTCCCGCGTACCGCTAAGGAAGCGAGGGTGAGTATGGGTGCACCCGCGGTGTGTGAGCGATCCTGTGGCTATGGGTGCACTCAGCAACATGTCCTTAACAGGACACGGTACAGCCGGCGAGAGCTCCGCTCTCGCACGTCTTTCCTAGCTCACGCGGAGCTCGAAACTGGCGTAGCTGCCCGAAAATTCCGTCGCTGCAATGAGAAGTCTCGCGCGGCTGCACGTGCCTGCCTTGGCAAGCTGCCCGCCCTCCAGACACGTACGTCTGCTGGGTTAGTTGGAGGTCAGCCAGGCTAATGGGGAAATCCCGCGAATTCCTTACCGGTACATTTCCCGCGTACCGCTAAGGAAGCGAGGGTGAGTATGGGTGCACCCGCGGTGTGTGAGCGATCCTGTGGCTATGGGTGCACTCAGCAACATGTCCTTAACAGGACACGGTACAGCCGGCGAGAGCTCCGCTCTCGCACGTCTTTCCTAGCTCACGCGGAGCTCGAAACTGGCGTAGCTGCCCGAAAATTCCGTCGCTGCAATGAGAAGTCTCGCGCGGCTGCACGTGCCTGCCTTGGCAAGCTGCCCGCCCTCCAGACACGTACGTCTGCTGGGTTAGTTGGAGGTCAGCCAGGCTAATGGGGAAATCCCGCGAATTCCTTACCGGTACATTTCCCGCGTACCGCTAAGGAAGCGAGGGTGAGTATGGGTGCACCCGCGGTGTGTGAGCGATCCTGTGGCTATGGGTGCACTCAGCAACATGTCCTTAACAGGACACGGTACAGCCGGCGAGAGCTCCGCTCTCGCACGTCTTTCCTAGCTCACGCGGAGCTCGAAACTGGCGTAGCTGCCCGAAAATTCCGTCGCTGCAATGAGAAGTCTCGCGCGGCTGCACGTGCCTGCCTTGGCAAGCTGCCCGCCCTCCAGACACGTACGTCTGCTGGGTTAGTTGGAGGTCAGCCAGGCTAATGGGGAAATCCCGCGAATTCCTTACCGGTACATTTCCCGCGTACCGCTAAGGAAGCGAGGGTGAGTATGGGTGCACCCGCGGTGTGTGAGCGATCCTGTGGCTATGGGTGCACTCAGCAACATGTCCTTAACAGGACACGGTACAGCCGGCGAGAGCTCCGCTCTCGCACGTCTTTCCTAGCTCACGCGGAGCTCGAAACTGGCGTAGCTGCCCGAAAATTCCGTCGCTGCAATGAGAAGTCTCGCGCGGCTGCACGTGCCTGCCTTGGCAAGCTGCCCGCCCTCCAGACACGTACGTCTGCTGGGTTAGTTGGAGGTCAGCCAGGCTAATGGGGAAATCCCGCGAATTCCTTACCGGTACATTTCCCGCGTACCGCTAAGGAAGCGAGGGTGAGTATGGGTGCACCCGCGGTGTGTGAGCGATCCTGTGGCTATGGGTGCACTCAGCAACATGTCCTTAACAGGACACGGTACAGCCGGCGAGAGCTCCGCTCTCGCACGTCTTTCCTAGCTCACGCGGAGCTCGAAACTGGCGTAGCTGCCCGAAAATTCCGTCGCTGCAATGAGAAGTCTCGCGCGGCTGCACGTGCCTGCCTTGGCAAGCTGCCCGCCCTCCAGACACGTACGTCTGCTGGGTTAGTTGGAGGTCAGCCAGGCTAATGGGGAAATCCCGCGAATTCCTTACCGGTACATTTCCCGCGTACCGCTAAGGAAGCGAGGGTGAGTATGGGTGCACCCGTGGTGTTGTGTGCACCCGTGGTGTGTGAGCGATCCTGTGGCTATGGGTGCACTCAGCAACATGTCCTTAACAGGACACGGTACAGCCGGCGAGAGCTCCGCTCTCGCACGTCTTTCCTAGCTCACGCGGAGCTCGAAACTGGCGTAGCTGCCCGAAAATTCCGTCGCTGCAATGAGAAGTCTCGCGCGGCTGCACGTGCCTGCCTTGGCAAGCTGCCCGCCCTCCAGACACGTACGTCTGCTGGGTTAGTTGGAGGTCAGCCAGGCTAATGGGGAAATCCCGCGAATTCCTTACCGGTACATTTCCCGCGTACCGCTAAGGAAGCGAGGGTGAGTATGGGTGCACCCGTGGTGTGTGAGCGATCCTGTGGCTATGGGTGCACTCAGCAACATGTCCTTAACAGGACACGGTACAGCCGGCGAGAGCTCCGCTCTCGCACGTCTTTCCTAGCTCACGCGGAGCTCGAAACTGGCGTAGCTGCCCGAAAATTCCGTCGCTGCAATGAGAAGTCTCGCGCGGCTGCACGTGCCTGCCTTGGCAAGCTGCCCGCCCTCCAGACACGTACGTCTGCTGGGTTAGTTGGAGGTCAGCCAGGCTAATGGGGAAATCCCGCGAATTCCTTACCGGTACATTTCCCGCGTACCGCTAAGGAAGCGAGGGTGAGTATGGGTGCACCCGCGGTGTGTGAGCGATCCTGTGGCTATGGGTGCACTCAGCAACATGTCCTTAACAGGACACGGTACAGCCGGCGAGAGCTCCGCTCTCGCACGTCTTTCCTAGCTCACGCGGAGCTCGAAACTGGCGTAGCTGCCCGAAAATTCCGTCGCTGCAATGAGAAGTCTCGCGCGGCTGCACGTGCCTGCCTTGGCAAGCTGCCCGCCCTCCAGACACGTACGTCTGCTGGGTTAGTTGGAGGTCAGCCAGGCTAATGGGGAAATCCCGCGAATTCCTTACCGGTACATTTCCCGCGTACCGCTAAGGAAGCGAGGGTGAGTATGGGTGCACCCGCGGTGTGTGAGCGATCCTGTGGCTATGGGTGCACTCAGCAACATGTCCTTAACAGGACACGGTACAGCCGGCGAGAGCTCCGCTCTCGCACGTCTTTCCTAGCTCACGCGGAGCTCGAAACTGGCGTAGCTGCCCGAAAATTCCGTCGCTGCAATGAGAAGTCTCGCGCGGCTGCACGTGCCTGCCTTGGCAAGCTGCCCGCCCTCCAGACACGTACGTCTGCTGGGTTAGTTGGAGGTCAGCCAGGCTAATGGGGAAATCCCGCGAATTCCTTACCGGTACATTTCCCGCGTACCGCTAAGGAAGCGAGGGTGAGTATGGGTGCACCCGCGGTGTGTGAGCGATCCTGTGGCTATGGGTGCACTCAGCAACATGTCCTTAACAGGACACGGTACAGCCGGCGAGAGCTCCGCTCTCGCACGTCTTTCCTAGCTCACGCGGAGCTCGAAACTGGCGTAGCTGCCCGAAAATTCCGTCGCTGCAATGAGAAGTCTCGCGCGGCTGCACGTGCCTGCCTTGGCAAGCTGCCCGCCCTCCAGACACGTACGTCTGCTGGGTTAGTTGGAGGTCAGCCAGGCTAATGGGGAAATCCCGCGAATTCCTTACCGGTACATTTCCCGCGTACCGCTAAGGAAGCGAGGGTGAGTATGGGTGCACCCGCGGTGTGTGAGCGATCCTGTGGCTATGGGTGCACCCGCGGTGTGTGAGCGATCCTGTGGCTATGGGTGCACTCAGCAACATGTCCTTAACAGGACACGGTACAGCCGGCGAGAGCTCCGCTAGCGGAGCCTGTAACATGGGGTAAACTGGCGTAAAACCAGGTAATATGTGTCAATATGTGAATAAGCGTGATGCTGAGTACAGAAAACATTAAAATTTAGTTTCTTTCATTAGTTTTTGCCACAGTTTTGCCCCAGTGTCATCTTGACACAGCTTTTCCCATTTTGACCCAAACTGTCATATGCATGTGGCAATTATACAGGGAAAGGCATCGTTCAATGTGTCAAACTGGTTCCAATACCATATGTTTTAGCCCTCTTGATCACACTTTAACAGTATTTTTGTTATATATACCCTGCCAAATGTCTTATGTGTAGTCACATTTGGCATGATGTCAACAGCTTCTCAAAAGTGGGTGCTGGGTGGGGGTGGGGTGGGGGCTGGGAGTGGACATAACCTTGACCAATATGATAATTCAAGTGCAAACTGTAAAGTCTTAATGAGTGATCGGGACCCGCTTAAGGGCCCAAGAAAATTTCTGATTTCAGGATATATCTAAGGTGTAATATGAGGCATTTCCCCACCATTATGATCCATTAAACTGCTGTTTCCACCTTTTTGGGTTTGATTAAATAGAATTAGCTATTTTGTAAGCTATTGAATCTAACATGTTCCTTCTATTTTTGTTCAGGTCTTGGAAAAGTGGGGGAGGGTGGGGGTAACGATATAATATCCCATACCCACTTTCAAAAGTACAGGACATGCCCCAGAGCCTCCATCCGTTGACGTTTTGTGTAAGGGTGAGACTGGGCCAAATAGGACCTAGCCTGGGCATGCATACTGTACTGTGTACATGCCTTGTCCAGGCCAAGCTGGATTTACCTTACACACAGCCACAAGGATGTTCAAGCACTGGTGCCATGAACAGAATAGGCTATTAATACCTAACTTACCCTAAAATGTCAAAGATGTGCTGGGCTCCTTTAATATATGTCAAAAAATGAATGTGCCCATTACTGTTGGCCAAAAATGCTACTTTGCCTTATTCCTAGACAGCCTTTTCATAAATACTGAAGGTGTTGTGCGAAATACGCAACTGTACATGTAGGCTAATTGACTGGGCAACAGCCCACCTTATTTCGGAACAAATACCACATGCACAATGTGATGCACTTTAAATGGAGCGGTTTAGTAGGCCTATACTTAAATGTCTGTGATACAAATTTTCTGTCAATGTGTACGTGTAGTAACGTTACTGTGCATTTGTAAGACCAGGCTACATAGGCGCTAGAGCCTAGGCCTAGGTTCAAATGCTTTACAACTTTGAACTACCCCAATATTATGATCTTCTCCTATTACATATTGCAGTATCTCCTCAAAATAAACCAGTCTTATTTCATCCAAAAATTAAGAGTCAAATCAGGCAGCAAGTAGGCCTACGTACAGTACTTTTCTTTTACTGATAAATAAAAAGGCATCAATTTAGAAGAAGTGTTCAAACTTCTTGGATCATGTACAAAATCAGTGGGGATAAACTGGAGTTCTTGACAATTCCGTGCAGGGTTTCCCCAACGTCCCCCTTCCCTTGTGTTACAACAACGGGAGTGAGTGTAGTTTGTCCCGGTCTAACTTGAAAATGAACCAGAGGAGAAGCTGTGCAGGTTGGGTCTTTTCAAGTAAATGCGGACGCACAGACTCGTGAACGGCTTTCGGGTCAAGTCAGCCCCAAACCAACTCGACCGCAATCAACTCGACCCCAAGCCAAGTCCAAATTTCCTCTGTGTGACAGAAGATGAAGAGGAATTGAAGGCAAACAAACTTTGGAATCCACCCTTTACGAAATGTTATATACGCAAGACAAGAAAATGGGAATGTGTGTGGAATATTTGAACTATTACTTAGAAAAACTGGAATAAGTTAAAAAAAAAACTTATTAAAATGGAAGTTAGACCAACAAAAACCATGCGTGAAGAGATAATAGCAAGTCACTTTTTCCATAATGATATATTCTATCGAAAAACAAAATGTTTGAAGTTCTGTCATGATTTTTCATATTTGGGCCAAGTTGACTTGGGGCCAGGTTGGCATGGGGACGATTTTGTTTGGGTTCGAGTTGGTTAGGGTCGAGGTGGTTTGGGGTCGACTTCGCCTGTTCCCCGTGAACCCATCATGACCATCGGACTTCCAAATTATATTCATGATGAAAGCCTGTAAAAGTCAACGGCTATTTGGCTTTTTTGGGGGGTAAGTTGACCTCCTATGTTTGTCTGAACACCATTCTCAAGTTAACGGTCGTTTCACCCAATGTTTAGTTTGCTATGGGCCTATGGCTTAGCCCACCACATTCATAATATTAGCCTAGTCGATATACAGCCTGGACCTACATAGCTCTAACTTCTCAGGGAGACCCGCTTAGAGGTGGCGGTTATGAATACAAAATGCCTGGAAATGGGAAAAAGAAAAATACCTTCAAAACTTGTTATAATCTCATCGAAACCCCATTTGCTAAGCATTCCTTTCCAAGTCCGTTCACCCATTTTGGCGATGAAGCGAAGTTTTTCGGCAACTTTTAGGCCAGCTCACATTGCGAGCTCTTTGGTCGTCTAAGTTGGCGACGCTACCTTCTCATGCAGTTTACACAGTGCTTATGTAATAATTACTGCGAATTACTGGAATATGTAAGCAACATCTTTTAAGCAAAACGAAAGAATTAACAATCATTACCAACCACTTTGGTAACACTTTGGTAGCTCGTAACAGACGCATTTTTACTTATATCAAGTTACTCAACTTTTGTTTTACTTATCATTCTGTGAGTGCAGCTAATAAAATGACCTTATACTCCCTTCAAGATTTGAAGAGACAAGCATCCCAGTTTTTGCTCTCAGTGCGGGCAGATTCTTCACCAAAGGACGAACTTTTTGGCGCACTACTTGCGTTGCAGGGCTGTGGCGTTTTAGTCATTTTTACAGCTCTGTGTCATAGAGCTAAATAGACATAGCAACAAAACTTTTGGAAGAACTTTGCATGTTTTGAAATTTCACAAGTCAGGTTGTATGGGAAAAACGAAATAAGCACTAAACTCGGCTAGTACGACTGGCAAGTATACATATATCATGTAAATAAGCTCTGTCACGAAATGGCGTCCCATAAAGTTTCCTACCAAGCCCTCCTCAACTTCGGTCGCCACTTTCCTTAAGATGTCGCATCAGTGTCAGGATTACTGTTACTTCTCCTCATTGGGGGATCAGTCACATGTAGTCTAGAACTAATTCTGGCACCACAACTGCTTTCCATTGTACCAATCACTATGACTTGTTCATGTCTTAGGAAGGAGCTAATTGTTTACCCATGTGTTAATATCTTTTCACGTTACCGCGGCTTTACTTTTTGCACAGCTTAAGTTGTACAATCCGACATATTTAAAGAGAGTCGACATCATTAAAAGCCTATTTCTACTAGTATGGTCCATCACCTTTTCTCATGTATGTTTTAGAAGTAGCTGAAAACCGAGAATCAGACTCGAGGTGTCAACATGAACCCGAGTAGACACAAAACTGTTTGTTAAGATTAACTTTAACTACTGTCAAACCTCTGCACGGTGAAAGGGTGTAACATCTCAAGAGTATTAGTTAGACTTTTACAAAATGGAAATGTTCGAACTGTATTTTGTCTTTGTAGTTCGTATCCAATGCCATTTTTAGAAAGTTAACAACTCCACTCTAATGCCCACTATTTAGCAATTACCGTAAATTTCCCGGTAGCTTGACCACCCGGAGGAGCATAGGCGCACGGGAAGACATTTCACGTGCCACATGTGTTGCTATTAAATTTTTCGTAACTGGCAAATAACCACGTCTAGAATTTTGCCATGAAATTTATTGCTTTTTGCCTTTGTTGATTTTGGCATTTTGCAAAGTAGGGCTGCCGTCCTCAGGCCCTACCTCGATTACATGTACAAGGGATCTTTGCCTTTGAATCCCACCTGGGGACTTGAGCACACCCTCTAAACTACAAGCTTTTCCGCCCAGGGGAAACACTTCTCGCTCCCGCACGACCTTTGTCCCCATTGGATCAACCTGTGTCTGGCATGATTTCTGATTTTCATACTTAAAGATTTTTTTACGCTTGAAAGATTTTTGATGGTATTTTCATGAAGTCTAAAGAGAATACTTTGGTGCTTTGTTTTCATGCTGAAACGATCCTGTTAAAAGACCTATTTTTTCAAGCATCACCTTTATTTGTTAATACCGAGGTATTATCATATTACAAGTCTCATCGCCTCAAGGCAAATTTTTATCGCTACACGAGGGCTCTCTACTACTCAGATTTCAATTTAAAAGCGCAACGTCATTACTCTTGAATAACCTGCAACCTATTTATGGGTTGCAGAAAAATTCAAGTTGTAGAGCGAAACCCGATGTATGTCCATGCGTAATTGCAAGATACAGAGGACAAAATGCACTTCTCTAAAAATAGTTTGTGCTAGTTAATTTTTCTCTATGCTTTTTAGTTGGATTGCATGACATTACCTGTGACAAGTATGTGCATCCTCAAGCGTGTAATGTCATAGCGAAAAGGCACTGGCAATATGACCTGATCAATCCGTCAATCCGTCATGATGAAACAACTAGACGTTCAGCATTGATGAAGTTATATTTACAGGAAAGTTTTCATCATTTTGATTATAAATGTGATAATATCATGTCTCCGAAATATTTGAATGTAAATGAAATACCATTCAAGGAAATATTAAACACCAACTTCCACCACTATAGCTGCTATGACTTTCAAGAACTCATCTTAGATGATAGATTGCCACATTTATAACGACTTACAGCAGTTGCAAGCATGGCCGTACAGGACTGTATTTCTCAGGGGGCGGTTACTTTTGCCCGACTCCAGACCTAATTTAACTGTCCAGTTTTCTGACCGACTGAGACAAAATATCTGCCCGATATAGTCAGGTTTCTGACATTTGCGAGGCGGTCGTTCCCAGCCCCCTGGCCCGTACGGCCATGGTTTCAAGGAATAAAGATTTCTAAAGACCTGTGCAGGAAGAGTTTCCAATTTGTTGTCATCCAACCGTCTGAAACGTCAAGGAATGAGTTTTCTTGGTGTAATGTGACTAAAAGGAGTCTTAATTATCAATACCTTTGTTATTTTAAACGCCTGTGGCTATATTCGGGAAAGATTAAATGATTATGTAGTGACGAAATAATGAACTATTTACCAATTAAATAAAAATTCTTAAGATTCAAATACAAGATGTACGGAGTGTAATATATTTTAATTTACAGAGCTATTACCTGTATGTTTATTTTCATTTAAACTGCATTAGAAACGAAAAAAGTTTAAACAGTACTTTAATTAATTTCGACTTATTTTTAAACTTCCCGTCATCTCCTTAATAAAATAGACATAGTTCGCTTGTCATAGCACTTCACCGAATGGTTGTCATCAAAGGCAAATTTCATTACTGTGATAACTCACCCCGTAGAGACAGATAACTCCCACAGGGTTCATCGCACGTTATAATAAGCTACCTTACGGGTAATCATTTAAGTTTTGGCTAGAGTGCGGAATTGTCATGGAGAATCTTGTCCAAGGACACAACGGAGTCGGTCAGGCATTGAACAAACAGGTCTTGGATCACATGGCCACTGGGCCAGTACACGATCTCGTCTTCTTACCCCACACTGTTACACATCCACAACTAACAGTTTTGCATTCGAAAAACCTGTCCGTAACACCCTTTAATGCTAATCACCTTACAAGTCAACGATCGAAAAACTGTTTTACCGTCCAAACAAAAGAATGTGTCTCACTCACTCTAAAAACGTCCTCTTCAAATGGGCACAGAACAGAAATCTATTAAAATATTTGAACAGTTTCGGTTCAAAACTAAACAGTTTTATTAAAAAGTAAAACAAATCTAACAAGTATTTGAATAAATTTCGTTTCAGTGCTCGGTTGAATGGATTATATTTAAATCTGGACAGGATTTTGAAGAGTCCACGTTCCTATATTACACAGAGAGAGTGCCTTAAAATTAACAAAGCAGTACAGAAAATTAGTGCCCGATAGTGTTGTTGGCTAGACTTCTACAAAGAGATATTATATCAATCATCTAGCAACAGTTTGCTGTGGTCCCTTAATAAATGTACATGATATTTAAAGATCAACTGATTTCACTTCGCAAAGGTGAACATTAACAAGTAATTTTGGGGTAACTTCAGCTTTATGATTTCCTTGAATATGTTTACAGTTCTCTAAGTCTTTAAGATTAAAAACACTTTCAGCATTGTAAGAAGCTACGTTTCAAAATAGAAATTACGGGAAGAGAATACCACCAACAGCCGAAACTTCGACAACGTCAGCGGCGGATCCACGGGAGAGAGTTTTGCACCTACGAGCGTCAATTGTAAAAAACCTCGATAGGTGATGGGATACCTCGATAGGTGATAGGATAAAACTTGAAATTTATACACAGTATTCCCTGACATCTATAGCAATCAGAATGAGCATACATATTTTAAAGTTTTGGGTCCGTCGTAAAAGCGGTGTTGAAAGGGGGGGGGGTGGTTATATTTGGAAAATCACTCTCTGAATCAGCGCCTCATTGTAGAGCATTTGTGGTGCAATGTACGTTAACGTAGTATTGGAAGGTGATTGGACAATATCTGGGCAATTTTAACTTGGTGACATTCGAAAGATAATTTACACGGAGCATTTCTCACGGCCGAAACCTTCGCTTAGACAACCCACCCCCAGTAGTGGGTATATGCGCACACACTATTTCTCAAGAGCCATTTACTGCCCTTCAGCGGCGTCTTCTTCGAGCTGATTTCTTAGCAAGAGAAAGGTTGACCTTGGGGTTACGTTTATGCAGGAAGTCGAGATATACTAGAACATTTTCTGGTATATCTTTCGTTAATCCTAATTTGATTGCATAAATTACATTCTGAGCAATAATTACAGTGTCGTAAATATCATACAAATGTTTTAAATTCAATTTGATGCATCATTTAAAAGCAAGGACAACTTTTGAAAGGAAAGTTATTTAATTTAATCGTTTTAGGTGACCTAGACAATCAAATACTTCCCCTCCCTATTAACTATTGTTACGATACGGATTACCGTGTGCAAACTCTAGAGACGGAAGATGAACAATGTATAGCTTTGTGTATGTGTGGGGAACGCTCTTCACCGCTTTGCTCTGTGTAAATAAGTGAGAACACGTGCACACGATGGATTACTACAATGAGCTCTTTGTTTTTAGCGTGGTTACATTTGCCGCGAAGTTGTTCGTTTGGTTAATTCATGGAGCAAAAATCACAACAAAATTAAATGTGTCAAGATTACGTGTTTTCCTAAAATTATCTTGGTTTGCACCAATACGCCGGACAAATGTTTGTCCTGTGTAGAATTGATAACTTCGGAAGAAAAGAGGGATTTTTATTTCGGATTTCTTCCACCTACTTTGATGATGTGAAACTTAATCTTCTGACAAGTTCAATGACAAAATTTTAATAGCAACTGATTTCAGTTATCTTTTTTTTTTGTTGCTATCAAGAGTAGGCCTAAATCCTTCCAACTCGGAACGGTCAAAACTGCCCCGTACAAATTTACTTTTTGTCATACCGATTATTCCTGCACGAGTTCTGGGCATGAACAGCCAGTGAGCAACTGTGCAAGATTTCGGGATAAAATATAATTTCTAGAAGGAGAAGAGTTTTATAGCCCAAAAAGGAAAATTATCTCTAGCACTTCAAAAATAACCATCAATCAAACAAAATTTTAGGGGTAAAATTACCGTGACACGTTTCTCACCTTTCGCAAATGCCAGATACTTACCTTTTAAAGGAGCCTATGCGTCACACCTCATAATGCTAATCACCTTACAAGTCAACTATCGAAAAACTATGTTACCGTACAACCAAAATAATATACCTAACACGAATGAATACAACAAAGAGAGAGTTCTCTTTACTCTTAAGAATAGACAAATCAGTAAAAAAATAAACTTACATCAAACGTAACCTTATAACTTACAATTGTTTCAAGTTTGAAATGTACACAATTTTTTTAGGATAACCGGTTCTAAAATCAAGCAAGTCCTGAGCCTGCCACTGCTTAGAGCGTGAAAAATTTCTATATGAATAATCATCAAGTTGCCCGATGATGTTGCTGGGTCGATTTCTACAAAGGGATTTTACAACATGTTGTGACAATTTGCGACGATAACGTAATTTTGCACATGCTTTTTTTAAGATTAAATACTTTCACACCTCAAAGATGAACATTAAAAACCTTTTTTTTTGGTAACTTCAGCTTTACAATTTTCTTGAAAATTTTGATAGTTTGAGAAATGGTAGTAGGCCTAACCCTGGACAACTGACAATCCTTTTAGCATAGTAAGAACGTTTTAAAATAGCGGAAATCATGAAGATGACAACGTGCCTGCGAGAAACAATAGGGCGGTGAATGTTTTTTCAAACCGTCATTACTTTGAAATGGTCCACTAGTTGCAAATTGAATGATTTCCGTAAGTTAAACCTTTCTAATCTTAAAATTTGTCTAAATGTGTTTTCATGAAGTGGTTGAATAAAATTATCTTACGAAAGTCTGCAGGGAATGTTTCATATCTTTGTTTTTTAAACATCTACAATTTTATCATTAATTATATTATATTATCTTGCATTACTTTATTTTGATTGAAAAAACGATAATATGTAGTCTCCCATATTTTGGATGTGAAATGAAATCGACACTTTAATGAAATGTTAAACATCGACCTCGGCCGACCGTTAGGAATCCTTTTCATAAGCTAGATTATCAGATTTATAACAACTTACAGGATTTGCAGGGCATGGAGATTTCTGAAGACCTCTGCAGGAAGAGTTTCCAGTTCATTGCCATCCAACAATCTGAAATGTCATGGAATGGATAACAGTTACCTCACTTGAAACAAAAGGATGTCCCTGTTATCAATACCCGTTTTACCCTAAAAGTGTCAGGTTATATTAAGGAATTGTTAAAAGATTCCGTGTAACGACGGAATGGCGAACTTTTTCCTACATATGTAAAACTAAGTACGGAAATTTTGTCCTAAAGTCCCTTCACACTGGAACTACGTCAATGGAGTTCCCGCCACGTCAATGGAAAAACGACCAAACGCAGCGAGAACTCCTAGAGCGCACTGAGGACTTAGTGGGAACTTTCATTAAGGTGGCGTGATCTTCGTGGTCTTTAGAGAGTATTTTTCTGCTACGTCAATTTTGAACATGTTCAAAATTTACGTAGCGCAGACGTAGTCCACACAGGAGGCAGCGACAACTTAATAGCAACCCCACGTGCGTAACCTGGACGTAGTGAACACGTAGTACAGACGGCTAGAACGTAGCAACGACTCAGCGACAACGTCGCGAAAGCCAACTGCCCGCCCAGTAGGCGTGTCCTAATGGCATTATGTTCTCCTCACGTCAGCGCTAGGTTTATTTTACGCTACAGAAGACTTTGTTACGTCAATACTACGTAAAGGCTGGGCTGTACAAGTTCATGGCAAGTTCCCACTACGGCAATGGAGTTTTTATGACACCAACCCTCCAAAAGAACAAAACCTTTTTACGTTCGTACCACTTTTGTTCCCAAACTATGTTTGTGAACACCCTGAGCATCAGTTTTCTTCAAAATATGAATCTAGACAGGCATAATAATGCGATTCTTCAGCAATTTGCTGTGATTTTGAATCAACAGATTTTAGATGAATAACTGAAACTGATTATTCTTGGAAAAAGAACTAAGAGAAAAGGAAAGAAATCCAGATCTTCCTGGGTGCGTCCATGGTTGCATGCTGAAAGAAGACTTCTTTATGGTCATTATGACCGACTGCTTGCAGAACTGAGAATGGAGGATCAGCGGTCCTTTTTTTTTAATGCCTTGCAGGCATGATGTTGAAAATGTCTGCCGGATGTATTCGTGGGATGCTCTTGCACTGCTGGAGAATAAATACTCTGGCGTTACAGAGAGTAGATGTACTGTTGTCGCAGTATCAACGAGTCTCGGGCAGCACAAACGTAGCGGAGACGTACTGGAAACGTTAAAGGCGTGGCACGTGCCGCATTCCTTGCGTAGACAGAACGTGTGGGAACGCCGCCAACGCATTGGGAAATTCCTGAGCGCAGCAAAAACGTATCAGCGACTTGACACCAACGTAGCCTGAACGGGGGTTTTTAGAAATCTGCTTGGAATTTTTCAGAGACCAAGAAGTTCTTGCTACATTCTACTAATTTTTCTCTAAAATCGAAGAGCGTAGCGCGATCTTCGTCCAGTGTGAAGGGGGTATTACAAATGCATTCTGTATGGTTGGCAACATGCTTTACAGTGCAAAACTTTCCTTTTTCTGCTGCAGTTTCCATTAAACTCACTTTGAAAAGTTTTAACTACACATCAATTAATTGCGACTTATGTTTATCTGTCTGGCGTCTTCCATATTACATAACAATAATTCGTTTTTCTAAAGTCCTTTAGATCGTCAATTGCGATCAAAGCACTTTAAACATTTACCCCTTTGCAAGGACTTCTTTTCCCAGGAACCATCCTCAACTCCCAGCAGGGGTACACTGCGCGTCATCAGGAGCGACGTACCATTCAGGTACCATTTTATCTCTGTCCAGAATGGGACAATTGAGATGAAGCATTTTACGCAAAGATAGAACGACAACAGTCTGACAAACATGTAAGACTATTTTCTATCAACCCTGAAGAGGACCTGCCAATAACATTTTTAGAACGTTAAATTACATACGTGCGCATCCAAGATTTATCTTAAGTCCGACCACATGACCGTGCAAATACAAACTAAATAGTCACAAGGAAGGCAGTAAAAGTGTGTGGAAGGCAGTAAAAGTGTGTGTGTTTGTGCGTGGGGGGAGGGGTGTTTAAATTGAAAGTTCTCGGCTCGCTCTAAGCACCAAGACAAAAATTTTGTTTTCATAAATGTTTCTGACCAATTCAAATGAATGAGTCGATATACTCCTTCTTTATGAGCTGTTCTGTATGTAGCCTACGCTGTTACCCATCGTTTGATTCCCTGAGTGATTTGCATTCAGTTTCTTTATAAAAAGCATTTTTGGAGGAACTGCAAAATTTCTTTTTACCATCAGGTTCCTGAGACTTTTTTATTTCTCCTGCAGTTGTTCAATCCCACTTCAAGGGGAGAAAAGAGAATGTGTGGGAGGGGGCGGGGGAGAAAATGGCTATATGGTACCAATAATGCCGTAATACTAAAGTTTGTAAGGCTTTACATAAAAAAGTTTGCCTTGACTTCGTTCAGTTACACGTACTTTTTTAGACGATTTGCAAAACGTCTTTTTGTATCCACCTTTTACAGCACTTACAGAAAAGATCGTAGAACAAGACATAGTGTTTTTAAAACGTAGATAAAACGTTTTAGAAACCCAGGAGAAAATTTCAGTTGAAAAGTTTCAACTGGTTTAGTTCCAACTTGGAATTTTCCAATATGGAAAATGGGACAGTTCCAACTGCTCCCAACTGGTTTCAACTGGTCTAACTAGTCCAGTTGGTCTCAACTGGCCCAACTGTTCTTAACTGTTCCCAACTGGTCCAGTTGGTCTCAAATGGCCCAACTGGTTTCCAGTGCAACTGGTCCTTACTGTTTTGAGAGCCTGTATCAACTAGCTCAACTGGTTTCCAACTGGGCCAGATGATAGAAAGCTTACACTGTCCATCCTAAAATACCTATTGTTTATAGACTAGTAATGTGTACTTGTCTTAAATGAGAAGCTTAAGCCAATTAAAAGTTGTATGGACCGATCGCTCTAAAATGTTATCAAGTGCTTTAACTATGCTTTTTCTACTCTTTGAACGTCAAATATTATCATCAAATTCAGTGTTTTTATCATTAGAAAAACAACATTAAAAACCTTAAAATGTAAAACAAAAAGAGAAAATTGTGTGGTTGGAGTTAATTTATGTACCTGTAAACTCTTTATTGTTGAGTCTTTTATAGGACCATATTCAAGGTCAAACAAAGAAAGGAAACAAGGGACTTGCAGGATAGCGAGAAACTACAGACATTTTGCTGTGTAATTAAAACCAGCTTTACAACTCTTATCGTAAACTGAGGAAATGACTGACGAAAAATCATAAGCATCCACCATTTCACATTGGTCCCCATTAGAAAACAAGTTTTGTCCAAGGTAGAAAAAGTCATGAGCATCATTCATTTGTTTGTCCATGTTACAATTTTACATTTCACATTTTGCCAACTAACATCAAAGTTTGGCTAGGGTAAAAAGATATTTTACTAATGATTAAGCACAAGTCGTTTTACACTTTCCAATTACAGAGAAGGTTTTCGCCATGGTAGAAAGACTTTTTTAGAAAACTCATGGGCATTACTTTTTTCACATTTTCCAAATTTAAACAAGGTTCTATCTATGACAAAATACTGTAGTATTTCCAGGCCCCACGGTTTCCATGCCTCCACAGTGAAAATGTTTTAGAGATCTCTTAGCACAAAGGCCTTTCTAGTTCTTCCACATTCCACAAGTTACAAATAAGAAAAAATGACTATAGAGAAAAAATGACAGTTCGACTCTTCTCACCCAATCTTTGTACCCGTGGGTACTCTACTCAGTCTCACAGAATTAATGTTGAACTCCAATTTTTGAAAAGGACTTCTATTTTGAGGACTACATTAAAAGAATTGCAAAGCTAGGCAGCCAGTATTTTCCTTTGCAAGTTGATACAGTCAAAAGCCATTTGTAGGGAACTTCTTGAAATGTTGTGGGTTCAAATGATTATGTTTATAGAAGCATATTGTGATAACACAGGGTTAGGTCACGTGAGTTTCTTTGTGACACGTTATCTGAAGAAGCAGTTCATGATCAGAACTGCCGCAAGTACTGTGTATTTCTTACCACGTGTACATAATTGTAAAGCAGTCACTAAGAAAATGATGGTCTTTTCATTGCAAAATAAGAGTATAAAGACTTTTCAATGTCCAAACGTCTGAATGAATTAGGCAAGTAATGTGCGCAAGATAAGGTATCCTAAAATGTTAGTCAGCAGGTGTTACTGCCACAAAGTTTAAAAATTGCAATTACATATGGAAAACTAATTTTGAAAGCTAGTTCTGTTTGTAATACTGTTTGTCGTGAAAAGGCCATTTACTGGCCCGCATAGTGTTATGTGAGATATACTCTTCCTTCTTTTCTTAGGATATGGGTGATTCTTTTTATTTGGGTACCAAGATGTGAAATCACATTTTTGGCCCAAAATTCATGCTCTTTTCCTATGACTCAATGTTTTGATTTGTCTTATACAAATTTCTTTGAAACTGATGAGAAGTAAGTTCCAATCATGGGTGCTGGCACTATTTACATCCTCAAAATAGCCTTATATTTGGACAAACATGGGTTCCACGTGAAAAGTGGAACACCAAATTACATTTTTTTTTTCACATTAATACCATAAATAGGTCCCTTTCATACCACTCCAGTATTTAATCTAGATAATTTAATATTTTGAAGCTACAAAATTCATTCATTTCTCAATTCATGGTTGTATCTCAGTTTTGTAGTACGAAAACATATGTTTCATGTGTAAACAAGTAGGTGGGACTCCAATAGTAGATTTCCTAATATTTCAAATTTTAAAGCAGACAGCAAAATTTTACAAAGTGCATGTCAAAACCCATATTTAAAGTGTATAATTTAACAAGATATTTCAGAGTATCAACTTTGGCAAACAAGTCTGTTTCAACTGTTAAGTTTTACAATGTAAGGTTCCAATGGGACACCAAACTAGTCTTCAAAATTGTAAATGGTCTTTGTTTTTTTATTTTTGCTGAAAGTTTTCTCTAAAATGTTTACTGCATGAAACAGTGCCCAGGTCTCTATAATCTACAAACTTACTCAAGAGGATTTCAACACTTGATGAGAATAATATTATTGGACAAGGGTAAGAAATTTCCACGTGTAAGGTGGGACACCAAAACTTACACGTGAAACCTCTTTGGTCGAATTTCTCCAATCGACCAAATGTCAATATTTTTTCAAAGTATATATTTGGTTGCCATAATTCATATGTTATCAACAGTTTTATGTTAAACAATAAACAAAATTAGCCTAAAAACATAGAGAAATCCAAAATTTTAAATAGTAACTTTAAATGTTACACTTTGTGGCCTAACATTGGCTAATTTTAGTTCATTTTTTACAAAATTATGGAGATTAACTGCAATAACACAATTTGTTTTGTTATTATATGATCATTCTAAATAGCAGTGACAAAATAAAAACACACATACCACCATGTGAATTAAACTTGCATGGCAGTAGCCTTTGACAGTGTATTTTTACCATCGTTGAGTATGTCCAGCACAGTCAGCCATTATGCACTCACAGCTTCGTACAACCGTATCACATCACGGCCGTGCGACATGCATCGTGATGTTATCAACCCCACAGTAAATCGACACAGAACAGAAGTAAACAAAGTAAATTTCAGGGCTAGCTTCACGCATGGAAGTACTAACTCGGAGGTAGTACTTCCATGCTTCATGTCAGGCCTAACTTTCTTCAGTCAATAAATAAAAAAATAAAAAAAAAAAAAAAAATAGGGCCGGTGCCGTACACTTTCGTTTCTTTACTACTCTCGTTGTATACAGAGGCTTTTATGGCCTACAAGGAATTTTTGTTGAAATCTCCTGCAGCAGTGTGGTTGTGATTCACTTTTTTGTAGGCCTAGTAACATTACAAATTTGCATTGTAGGCCAATAGGCTATAACGTAGTGATATTGTTGCATCCTGGACAAGTAACGGACATCTTCGTCTTTCGGAATGACGGAGACACATCCAAAGGGACATTACTTCACCATGCATGTGTCGAGAGGTGCCTAAGCCCTAATGCTATTTGCAATAAACTGAGCGGGGCCTTTATGATGCATGGGATTTTCGACTAAAGAGGCAGGGAGACTATTCCATTCCTTGACCGTATTAGGCAGAAAAATCCAGAATGAAAACTTCAATTTGCTTGTTTGAATACAGGGATGAAGCCCAGTCTCCAATGACTGACCTTAGCTGCGTATCGCAGCTGTGCGATTTTCTAAAAGCATGCTGCTTTGATAAAAGGATATTCTTGGATTCAAAGACGCCTATTAATTTTGGATTCAAAGAAGCCCATTCAGTTTAAGGTAATAATGTGTTCTAACAATTTGCAACAAAGACAGGTGAGCGAGACAGGCCGATAATTACTTGGAAGGGAACTGTCATTCTTTTTGAAAACAGAGCAGACATTTGCCCTCTCCAATCAATGGATATTCTCCCGCTTGAGAGGGATTGTTGATAAAGGTGACTCAACATAGGGGCAATATCCGATTCGATATTTCTGTGGACCCAAGGGTGGATGTTGTCCGGTCCAACAGCCTTATGTATGCTGAGGCCTTTTAACAGTTTTTCAACCCCATGTGTGGAGATAGTAATATCAGCCATTCTGCTATGAGTCGGTCTACCCAATGGAATCACACTATAAAAAGTTTTAGTGAAGACACTAGTAAACGGAGAATTGAAGGCTAGGGCCTTGCCCAGGTCAGTAATGGCTAACTTGCCATTTGTCTGTAGAGGAGGGATACTGTTTATCCCTTTTTTGCCCATTTATGTACTTCAAAAAAGGCTTTGTGTCAGTTTTATGTCCCCAATCATGCCTTTAATGTAGTTGCTATGGGAGATATAAACTTCCCTTTCAATTTTCTGACGCAAGTCAGCACATGTGTCGTAAATATTGGTCTTATGAGTTTTTTAAAAACAGCATACAACTTTTCCCATCAGCCATCTCCTGATCAGCTTACGTATGCCGTCAGTGATCCAAGGGAGGGATGTCCTAGTTCTAGTAGTTTTGGTGGGAACCATGCTGTGTTTCTCCCGAAGCTCAAATCCACTGAAATTACCGCCAATCGGCGTTGTTTGAAAACCACAATACTAGATGAGATTCCTTACTTCTGCTCTTGTGTATACAAACACACTCAAGCGTAAATAGACTCTCTGTGGAAATACAATGGCTAGGCAAACATCTGCTGCAAGACCATTTCATGGCTGAGTCAAATGTTTGCTGACCAGACAGGATTAACTGACAGTTAGTTTATACTTGATTATGCAGAAGTGTGGAGACAAACAAAAGGTGCAAACTCAGTCTCCTTCGGCAGAAATACCTCATGATTCTTGTAATTTTAAAATGGTAAAATCATACTCAGAATCTGAGTCGGAGTGTTCTTTAGGGTTTTCACTTTGTATCTGTTCATCAAGTTTGTTTACTGTCTTAGATGTGGCTTGGGATTCCTTTTTTCCGTACTGGCCCCTTTTCTTGTTTTCTGCTTTCGGTTCTTCACTACGGCACATTCTTTCAATATGTCCTGTTTTCCCACACCTTCTGCACTCGGTTGATTTGAACCAGCAATCCTTTGGCGGTTGGTTTCTTCCACACCGATAACACTGTTTACGGCTACGTGGTTGCTTGCGTTGACTGCGTTGTACCGTATTTACATTGGCAGACATTGCCGAACTCGCAGTTTCACCTGCACTTTGCATAGCTTTGGTACTTTCTGCGGTTCGGTACTCTCCCGGGCTAATGCAAATTCCACTGCCTTGTTAAATGATAAATTGTCCTGTTCTCCTACTTTCTCCATTAGCTTTAGGGCTGCTGGCTCGTCCCTTAACCCACTAATGAATCTGTCTCTTAGTTAGTTAGATGAGGTTTAACGGCCCAGTTTCCAACCATTTGGTTCAAGTCGAGCCGGCCACGGCCTTTTTTCCAACTGTGGCTCACTGGCTTGTTTTCCCTTACTCCATTGCTTGTACGGAGCATCACGCACAACGGCAGTAGGTTCCATTTTTAAAGTCTTCGGTATGACTCGACCTGGGAATCAAACCCGGGCCTACCCGCGTGAGAGGCGGATGCTGTACCACTAGACCAAACAATCTATCTCTTAGACTTTCGTCCAATTTGTCCCCATAACTACAATGAAGGCTCAGTTTCTTTAGCTGAACAACGTAATCTGTCATTGACTCTCCAGGCACTTGGTCACGCCTTAGAAACTTTCGCCGTTCTGCTTCAACCATTGGAGTTGTCTTCAAATGTTTGCGTAATGTACTTTTAAGTTCACTGTAGGATTTTGCAGTAGGTTTCTCTGGTGCTACTACGTTACGAACGATTTCGTAAAATTTTGCTCCTAGTGCCTGTAAAAACATGGCAATTACCCGAGGTTTCTGTCACAACATGCCAAGTCCAGTCCGTTAGCCGTTATGAGCAGTTCAAAACGCTCTACGTGGCAGTCCCAATCTTCCTCACCATTGTAGGTCGCATCAAATGCTGGAAGGAACGCTTGTGTAGGCAGCCAAAAATTCGTCATTGTGTTCCCACTTTCATTAGTGGATGGACTTTCTTCTGATCCCATCCTCGTCTCCAAAACTTTGTTATATACGTGGTTACAACCTTCAGAGAAGACACCGACAATACATTGAATATTCTTGGCTAACAGCGGCCATGTTACTCTCCTTTGTTTCCGGTCTCCGTTCATGAACGCCAAACGTGCAATAAGTCATACATCGTTACATACATAACAAGAACTAAAAACATTGCTTCGTGACATATAGCAATTGAACAATTTCTCCCCCCTGAGACATCTGCACTCCCGTAGCCAAGGAAGGAGCAAGGGGGCGAACTTAGCCCTCTAAAAAATTCTCATCCCATAGAAGATAGAAAACACCATTGTCTTAATACATTTAATATATCTTGCACCTGAAAAATATTCACCCCCGGAAGCATTCTAGATCCCCTGTCGTTACTTTGTCCAGCTAAGATCCAAATATCTGTAGGAGGGTCATGCCACTGTCGTAAAATATCCTGGTTAAGTAATATATCTAAACATAAGCCAGTACAAAGCTTTACGAAAGACAGCACCATTTCGGATCTAAAATCCTTTTCAACAAAAAATTATTGTCAAAGAGATCCCCTTGGATTACACCTGATCAAAAACAGAAACCATCATTAAATAATGAGGATTCCTAAAGAATAATCAATCCAACGCTTTACTGAGCTTTACCAAATTCATCACCATCTTGAATCCAAGGCACTTCATATAGACAAAATTTTTTCAAAGAGTAGGGGTGTCATCTCCCTCTTGCATAGCACCCAGCCAAAAATTAAAGTGATATTACCTGTTCACGAGAAGGAAAATACATACGGCCTAATCTTTTTCTTTATTTGTCAATACACTAACTATACTATTCATGGATGGAGTTGTTTATTTAGTGACTGAAAATGGTAGTGTGAATGGCAAAATATAAAAACAAAAACAGTGCAAAAACAGTCAAAATCTGCAGCCTATTTTGAAACGAAAAAAAAACCGCCCGCATTACAAATAGCTCAAACCACGCCTATCACAACACTATATGAATATTCAATGATCACGCAACTGTGTGCCGAAGTACTGTACATGGGCCGATATTCCCTCGGTTATTTATACATTAGCTGGGAATGAGTGATTTTGAAGGTTGTATACTGCACAGCACACTCCTGGGTAGGACGTTAAACTGCATCCGGTTGTGGAGCTTGTTAAAGCGTGGGGATAATGAGGTTACCCTTTGCCACAACTGCCTCCGGGGCACCCTTGGGCAAGGTGCACCTGTATTTGCCCCGGTGCTTTCTAAGTGCTGTTGCCTTTGGGCGTAGTGTTGCCTTCGGGCGTGGTGTTGCCTTCGGGCGTGGTGTTGTCTTCGGGCGTGGTGTTGCCTTCGGGCGTGGTGTTGCCTTCGGGCGTGGTGTTGCCTTCGGGCGTGGTGTTGCCTTCGGGCGTGGTGTTGCCTTCGGGCGTGGTGTTGCCTTCGGGCGTGGTGTTGCCTTCGGGCGTGGTGTTGCCTTCGGGCGTGGTGTTGCCTTCGGGCGTGGTGTTGCCTTCGGGCTTGGTGTTGCCTTCGGGCGTGGTAGAGAAAGAAGAAAAAAACTGCACAGCACACTTGAGGTTTTGAAACAAAAGCACCTGTTTTCATCATAATACCCGTGCTAGAATTTCACCCCCAACAGTATTCAAGAAGACACTTGCATACTGACGCTTGTAACGGTAACCAGTTACACCTCTATACACTTGCTTACTTCTCCGCATCTCAAGTCTTTGTCCTTGAGCGGTAGGCTAGGTCTACATATCAAATAATCTACGTAAACCGAACAACGATACACTAAATGCCGAAAAGTGTATCGAGTTTGTAGATTTCGAAAACTAACCCGAAGTATGACAATAGTCGTAGTCGTAAAATCGTATGGCTCCATTCGATTTCCTTTGTGAGCAATGTGCTTTTTCCCTCGGTCAACTTCGATTGTTGTAGATGGTTTCCTAAAGAGGTTCAAACATGTAAAATAATTTGTGACTGTTGTATCAGAAATCCCTGGTTGAATCAAGGCAACTGTGTACATTTTAGCTGGGAAACGTAACAGGGAAAGAATATCAGGTAGTAGTAGCTCCATGTCATGACCTTGCGACGGAGGATAAGCATCTCAGATGTCTCAGACTCCAAGCTGATATCGTTGATCATCGATGATTTGAATGACTCAAGAATTGTTCAGTATTATTCGTCGGAGGTAGTACTCACATGTTATATCAATGACCAGTCTCGTGGGTAAATTAAGTCAGATTTACTCGTATTTTCTTGAGTCTGCCTTCGGAATCATGCAACAAACACTCTTCGAAGATCACGAGAGCTCAATAACTGCACAAATGTTACTCTCTTTCCCTTCCAGGTAGCATCCCTTGCTGATACTTAGTCCCAAGTTGTGGTGTTATCGAGTAGCTCACGGGGGCTGTAGTTTGTTCCGAAATTGGTCGTGAGGGCTTCAACAGAAATTTCTCCTTTCGATTTCTTATCATAAAGCCGATAAGGCCTTTTGGATATCAGCCTCATGGTACTATAGGCCTACAGTCAGTTTTCAAGTACTTAGGCTATGGCGTGAATATCATGTGTTCAGTGTTCGTTGGCTGGCATATACGTGGGCACCTTTCGTTGGTGCTGCCTATTGCATATCCATATATTAGAGCACTCCCATTGGTTTGTTCAATCAGGAGTGGGATTGAATGAAATAAAGTTTGTGTAGAAATATTTTCGA
The DNA here is from genome assembly GCA_029531755.1 of Holothuria leucospilota. Classification (NCBI taxonomy): domain Eukaryota; kingdom Metazoa; phylum Echinodermata; class Holothuroidea; order Aspidochirotida; family Holothuriidae; genus Holothuria; species Holothuria leucospilota. The sequence goes on along the minus strand of CM055961.1, from coordinate 71,949,616 downwards.
TTTTCATAGTTTTTGTCGTTATTTTTTATGATAATTAAAACAATATTTGGAACAACTACTTTAGTGAGGGATCTTTATTTATCTTTATAGTTCGGATGGGCTGCTTAAACGATATTCCAGCACTTTGGACAAGGCAGTGTTATGTATTTCCCTTTCTTAAAAAGGAAATATCACTTCAACAAAAAAAAAATCACAGAAAAAATAACAATTTCGAAACCTTTCATCAGTTCGATGATTGCCAAAAATTGCAGCATTTTATCCACCTTACATAAATGCATTACCCCCCCCCCTAGTAGTCTCCCCGAGGTTGGTATCCATGCCCTGGTGTCAACTGTCTGTAGGCATGCCAGTTGGTACTCCGCTTAGGTAGTGTCATGGACAGCCCCCTAGACATTCACCCAGGCCACGGTTCTGAAGCTGAACGGTATATTCCTTGTTCAGCCAACTCCCTGTTTAGTCATATCCATTGTTTTGAAAGCCTTAAAGAGGTGCTGTTCAAATAGAGACAGAATTTAAAGGTAATTCTCCGTCGGTCGTTATAAAAGACACCCCACACAACTTCATCCCCGACTGCAGCTCATGTCATGAGAAGATCTCAAACTGCAGCAGACTCTATTTTTAATTTTTCTTTCATTCCTGCTTATTTAGAAAATGTAAAGTTAATCAATGCGTAGGCTGGTACCTTTTCAAACGAACTGTTTATGATCACAAAAAACAACACATGGCAAACACAAATCGCATAACTGATCCTAAAGGAGCAGTTTTCTATGTTATTATGCATGTCGGCGGCCCAAAGTTTCATTTCACAGACCTAAAGAATCCGACTGGGCCATGGGCACCCCCCCCCCAACACAACTCCTCCAATCCAATGTGTTTGAAAACCTCATGGTTTCCTAAACACGAAATCAAGTGGTAACAGTAAATATTTGGGGGTTCACTCATTTAAAATGGCTGCCAAAAGCAACATGGTAGCAAGAATTTATGTATATTTTGTATCGAATAATTATAACAAACATATTCTTTACAAATTTTTAAGACATCTTCTCTTAAAATTTGCTCATATTTTATGGGGAAAATTCCCAGCTTAGTTACTGGAACCGTTTTCGTGAACTTCAGGTTAGCCAAGATGGCGGAAAAACAAAAGAGCAGCCCAACTGAATGAAATATTGTAAAAAATTGTGTAAAAACATTGCAAAATTCCAGAATTCCCATTCATAATGATGGCAACTAATGATTTATAAATAAAGCTGGCGTTTAAAATCCTAGGCACAAGAGAACGTAACAGCTAATATCCCGGAAAAGCACCGAAGAACTTAAAAAAATATGGTAAAAATGTCCCACAAAAATAAGTAAAAAACTTAAAAACTACAACAAAATCAGAGGAAATAATGATAAAAATATATTATGATCAAAAACCCTAAATAGTTTTCCAGTTAGAAATAACAAAATGGAAGCTAATGTAACAATCATACTATATATGTATATATTCGTACTATATTTGGCACATATAATCATACTATATTTGGCACCGTTACCTTAATTTCTGGCCATATTTTATGATAAATAAAGCTATTTATCAAAACATTCTGTTTCGGAATTCAGGTCAACCAAGATGGCGGAAAAATAAGCATGGCCCCACTGCAAAAATTATGTCAGATTATTATGAAAACAAAAAATGAGCATCAAAAATACGTTTGATACAGGTAAATAAAACTTTAGTCCATATTCTGATATAAATATACAAATCATCTTTTCCGGACAATTTTCTAGATTCAGGTCAACCAAAACGGTGGAATAAGAAATCGGCCGCCATTTTTAAAAGTACAATGTATTATTATGATTGCGACAATAATCCTCAAACATATATTTTTCACAGCTGCTCTTTATGCCAAATTATGTCAAATAATCAAAACATATTTTACGGAATATGAAGTTATAAAAACTAAATTCTAAATAAAATATGGCCAGATATTAAGAAAACTTCTCAAATATATTTTTCATGAATACCTTACTCATTATTTCAATATATCATTCTAATTATACAGGAGGCCATCTTGCTATAATATTATATATGTATATATATATATATATATATATATATATATATATATATATATATATATATATATATATATATATATATATATATATAACGCTAAAACCCACGGTAGGGGGAAAAATTTTAGAGGGCGCTAGACGCCCTTTCGAAAAGGCGAAAAAAAAACAATAAAATACATAAGATTATATTTCGCCATTTGGTAGAATTTGAAAAACAGATATACATCAACGTTATTTCAATGGCCCACCAATTGTACGTGTTAACAGATACGTGTACGTAAATTGGTCAACATTGAAGTAATGGCATATAGATTATGTAGTGAAAAGGCCATTACCATCCGTTTACGTATTCCTATAGAAAAAGCGTGTAGTTTCGTTAAGTCGACCTGATTTTTTCCCCTTATAGACGATTTCCCCTTATAGGCGGGTTTTTTCATACGATATTTCCCCTTAATCCCAAATTAGCAAAATATATATATATATATATAACGCTGATTCCCACCTTAAGGGGAAATTGTTATATCTGCTTGTACATAGGGCGAAAAAAAGATAATAAAATACATGAGAAATAAATTCGCCCTAACGTCTAAATATATAATTAACGTTATTTCAATGGCCAGCCATCCGTTCGTGTTAACAGCTAGGTGTCCGTAAATTTGACAACTTTGAAGTAATGGCATCTAGTTTGTAAATCTAAGAGGGCGCCCTTGTAAGTTTACGTATTCCTATAGAAAGAGTGTGTGGAAACGTTAAGGCGAAACTTATATTTCACCGGAAAATTTTTTTCCCCTTAAGGTCGACTTTTCAACAACAACTTTCCCCCTAAGTGCCGAATTAGAGAAATATATATATATATATATATATATATATATATATATATATATATATATATATATATATATATATATAACGCTAATTCCCACCTTAAGGGGAAATTGTTATATCTGCTTGTACATAGGGCGAAAAAAAGATAATAAAATACATAAGAAATAAATTCGCCCTAACGTCTAAACATATAAATTAACGTTATTTCAATGGCCAGCCATCCGTTCGTGTTAACAGCTAGGTGTCCGTAAATTTGACAACTTTGAAGTAATGGCATCTAGTTTGTAAATCTAAGAGGGCGCCTTTATAAGTTTACGTATTCCTATAGAAAAAGTGTGTGGAAACGTTAAGGCGAAACTTATATTTCACCCGAAAATTTTTTTCCCCTTAAGGTCGACTTTTCAACAACAACTTTCCCCCTAAGTGCCGAATTAGAGAAATATATATATATATATATATATATATATATATATATATATATATATTATATATGTAATATAATGAGTATAATAAGAGCAACCGCCTCTCTACGCTGTCCTTTTGCCATGAGGGTCCTACCCGTCTGTCCATGTTAGTACTTAAAGCGTTTGTTCAGTCGTGGAGGAATCATGAGACTCAATAGGGTAAAGAAGAGTTACAATATACTATCCAATCTAATATATTTGAAACTCAACAGTTTGTTCATGTAAAATCGACTCTGTTTATTCTTTCCAACGAAACAACTGGTTTGAAAGCTATTGCACTCAACTACGGTATTCAGGGCACCCACATGGCCGTACGCAGCGGGAGAAGCAATGGCATATGCTTCTTTCCACCCCTGACATTTTCACTGTGAGAGTAACTTTTCAAAATATTAAACTGTGGAAGCTTCTGAGATATTGTAATAAAGATTGCTTGGATCCAGCTTAAAAGGCACGGAAAGCTCCATTTTCAGAAATATGGGACATGTGCGTATCAATATGGGAAGAACAAAGAAAACAGTCAACCTTTTTGCGTAAATTTTCGTAATATATTTCTATTATGTCGCTGGAAACTTATAAATCTGCAATTTCCTCAGTGCGTTTCTTGCGCTTCGATTCCGAATGCTTGTTTTTCCATTATTATTTCCTATCGGACAATTTTGGTGAAATGATTTTTGTAATGTCCAAGGATGACCTCACCATCATCCACTTCCCCTCCACCCCCGTGCCCTCTGCACCATCAACTCTGGTTGGCTGTTGGTAACAGGGAGTAAAACTATAATTTACAAAAATGTCAAAGTATGATTTTATTAGTGCCATTCAATGTCGATTGAAGAAGTTTTACTGCATCATTCTAGTGTCCACAATTTTTTGAGTACCGCTAACCTTTCGAGAGCTTGGCCCTCGGAATGCAACTGAGACGTTACCCATTGACCCCACCAGGGACCCAAGGCAGTCCTCTGCAGCCCACGCCATCGGCCGGGGAGTTCCCGTATTTAAAACTGACCTCCCACTTCTCCCCTTCTTTGACAAAATTCCGGCTACCCGCCTAATATGGAGAACATTTTTTGCAGTTTTCTTGGTACCCTACGTGTCAATTAATGGTGGCCCTCTACTAAGAACTTTGCCCCCGTCCTCGAAAATTCATAGGCACCCATGCATGCATCCACAGCGACATGTTTAACTCCTTTTACTTGCAATTATTTTACGTCTGAGTTAAACCATCTTCATGCTTCCATCTATTTATGCTTCCAATATGATGACATGCTCGCCTTGAGGCTATCACTGGATCATGAAAGTATCACCTTCAATTACCAGAAGACGTGGGCAAGGAAACAGCAAACTTCAAATGTAACCTGTTGTGCTCAGACCGTTAGCGACAATTTTCACAAAGTAGTGCCATTAGCAAGCTATTGTTCATTCTTACTTTCAAATTTCTACTATTTTCTGAGAAAATTAAAGTGCCATCTTAAACAGTAACAAGTTTATCTTCACAGTTGCGCAGCTCATACTTTTAGTTTGTAAAAGTGTTTGGAGTTCGAAAACTCCACTTCCACAAGAAATTAAGCAAGTACAAGTTAAGAAATGCCTCTTGAAGTTAAGAATCTTATTTGTCTTCCGTCGAGCTCGAAATGCACATTAGAAAAATCTGCCCCTTGAAACTGGGCGTCATGACTTGGCCGATAGCGTCATGACTTGGCCGATTTTTTAACGATAGTAAACCGCAAACAACAAACTGACCTTGGTATTTCTACCAGTTATTCACAGGTCGAAAAAAGACTAGGGGTGTTCCTCATTGCTGAAAATATCAAGAAATAAAGCTCGTCTTCAATGATAAGCACGTTAATTTCGGAACATGTAGTACTTATTTAATATGTTTTCAAATATCAATAATTTGATAGATTATTGAATTTTATTTGACAGATTGTTGAATTTTACTTCCTTGCATAACTTCACTAAATCTGAACCGATTTTCATTGTTTAAAATTCATTTGGTAACTAATTTAGCCACTTAATCCGATTCTAGGCACATCATACGTAGAAATACAAATCGAGCCTTAAAAATCTGTTGAAGGCGGAGACCCAGTGTCCCAGGTTAACCACAAAAATGCGTCACTACACCGCTGGATTTGGAAACCAAGGTCAAAGTGTAAATGTCCAAAGTTCAAGCCGACGAAATATGTAATGACATTTACGGTAGACCTAAGTTGACATCCGATTGCCTATAGCAGGTGGACAAACTTGTGACTTTATTTCTCACTGTGCAAAAAAGCACGTGACTTAATTTTTGTTGCGACCATGTGAATGACTTGTGACTAGACTTGACTTGTGATGAGTTGTGAGTCGACTTGACTTGTGACTGGACCAAAAGACTTGCGACTTGACTTGTACTTGCAAAAATGACTTTCGACTTGACTGAAAATTGCAGTAACGACTTACTACCACCTCTGAAAAGGCAATTTTGTGAACCCCCAAATGCCCTATTTTTTTTTCGTCTATATCCCTAGTGAGCACTTTCTGCACGAGTGATTGCTTAAATTCGTCTATAATATTAACACATTAAAACACCCTGTGATAACATTAAGTCTCCACCCCCATCCATTGAGATGGGCCACAAAACAAGCGAAAACTTGCCGTGCTTCGTAGTCTATTTCAGGTGCTGAAGTCAATCAACATCAAACGTGCTGTTTCACAACTCTCATAGTGCTAAATGTTACAGCACTTTAAAGGTGCTGCCAGCTGTTAGAATTTTAGATTCTTGGTTCTCAAGTGGCCCTCCGAGTCTCGAGATGCCTAAAACCTGGATACGGACCTTACCTGTTGAACTAAACAGTGGCAACTACAATAGTACAAAATCAAGAAAAGGTGGCTGTCCCCAGATAGCACAAAGCATTGGCGTTATGCTGGGTCAATGTTGGCAACCGTTGGCAACTGTTGGTATCATGTCGTGTAGGCAGGGGACAACCATTTCGCCAACCATATGCAGCCAACAATTGTAAATTACATGTATGGCCAACATTTGACCAACATTTATGGGCCTATTGCAGGCACCATACATTTATCCAACATTTAACCACGCTGCAAGTAGCCAACTGTTGCATGCTTTACATATAACTAGCATTGAACCACTTTCATGAAACCAACCGTTGGTCATTATGTGTTCAACCAACACTGAGCCAGCTATATTTAGCCAACCGTTGGACATTAGGCTATGTAATTAACCATTGTTGAGCCAGTTTCAGTGACCAATTGTTGGGCATCATATATTGAACCAACATTGGACCAACACTTAAAGCTATTAAAATATCTATAGGCCGTTAACAGGGATACCGTGATAAAAGAGTATAAGAGACTTTATGTATAGATCTATCAAAACAGTAGATCGAGTTTCAAAATTCATCAACTGGCACTTATCTGTGATATTATCATGTTAAACATAAAACAACAACAGCGTATGTGAATTGAAAAAGTAAAATTAAAGTCACTTATCAACTGATGTGCTAAATCTGAAGGGCACTTTAAAGTCGGCCTACAACCCATGGTTGACCCAACCTCAACACTGGTTATGGGTTGCTTAACGCTGACATTGGTTTCTGTTGGCAAATGGTAAGCGGTCCAACATTGGCCCAACAATAAACCACAGAAAAATACTAAGCTGGTCATTTTGGTATCAAGTCAACCTCTAAATTCTTTCAATAAGAGCTACTTCTAAATTTTTCATTCACAGTGAGTATTTTGCAAAACGTTCACTTAAACTGTGGGAATTGTTGTCTCAAGACAACTTGAGAAAAACTGTTTAAATACTATGAAATTCTATTGGAAAACCAGATTTATATACCCTTAATTTGAATGGAGCATTCCGAATTTTTCAAAGGATGTTTATGTTTATGTCTTAATGCAGGTCTACTTGCAATAAAATTGTGTCTGTCAATGGTGAATTCTTGGAGGAAATCATGTTTCTCAGCTGTGCAATGTGACATACAGAAGGAAAAATTGAAATATTATGAAGAAAATTGCATTATTAATCCTTAATAATAATAAACAAGTCTCACTGAATATAAAATAGCCAAACCAAATCTATTCATTGTATATATGAATTTTCAATTAAAACACTGCTACTTTTGAAAGTGGCTTAGGAGTCTGTTGTCTTAGGTTGTCTGTTGCATTTTGCTCCGGTCCGGTTTGGGTTCTTTGTTCCTCAGTGCCTGTTTCTATGTACTTAAAAAGCAGTGTCTTAGGAGTGTCCCTTGGGGACGTATAGATCCTTCAGGGAGCGTAACTCCTTCGGGAGTATTTATTGGTTTTCGCCCCTGGCTCTTCGCCAGAGAGTTGAGAGGACTTTTGAAAAAGGCTAAGGAGTGTCCCTGGGGCAGGAGTATCCGTGATCGCGACGGTGGAGCTCTCAGGGTGGGATCTGTTCTATTCAGCCAGTCTAAAACGGAACCACTGTCGGGTTGGTCAGTTTAGTCAAAGTTTTCCCTTTGGGACGTTGCTCCTTCAAGGAGCAGAACTCCTTGGGGAGTAATGTTTGGTTACGCCCCTTGGGTCTTCGCCAGAGAGTCGAGGGGGTTTTTGAAACAGTAGTGGCTAGAACTAACAATTATATTATCTTTTAAACCTGTAGAAGATAATTTCTTTGAACATACGTTATGGGTTTCCATCATGATCAATTAATTAGAAGTTTTGAAAGCAAGGCATAGTTTCGTTGGTGCAACATGGTGCCACCTATTCTTTGCACTGCTGGATATGAAAATTGGTGAAATGTTGGCGAAATGTTACTGGCCCAGAGTTGAAACTGCCAAATGTTTACCAGCTAGTAAGTTGGCCAAATGTTTGCCAGCTAACAGTTGACACCACTTATTTAACCAACGTTAACCAAATGTTGGTACTAACAGTTGCCAACGTTGGTCTACTGACATAACCTTTGGTAGGCAAAATGTTGGCCCAATATAAATATGATTGTAGGTCCAACCTTTTCCCGATGAGCACCCAACCATTTATATAACATTATCCCAACCGTTTGGCCAAACAATTTTCCAGTGTCGGCCAAACGTTATTGTGCTGTCTGGGTCGGCCCTAAAAAAACTTGAGAACCGCTGTTTAAGATCATTACAGTAAAGTTGAGCACATCCAATTTATGTTGACCAAATATTTCAGAATACTCATTAACTTGAATAAATGGTGAATATATCAGCTTGACTTTTATCAGGCATATTTCAGCTAAGTTTTTACTGAGCTTGAAAACAAATATAATCTCTTCCATTATAATGCTGTGGACAAATATAACAGTCTGTTCAAGATTGTTGCGCTGACTCATTAAAGTTTTAAAAGACACCTAAATTTTCCGCATCAATGTAACTTATGCGCAATACCTTCATGGGTCTCCAAGGTACATAACTGAAACAGCAAAAACAAATTAATACAAGTAAAAAACTTAAACGCAGTCATGTTGACAAACTGGTTGTTATGAAAATTGGCTTTAACATAGGGGGCAAACGTTCGGCTTTCCACAAGATTGTCCTCCGTTCGAGGTCACATGAGTCCGGACGATGGTTTGCACTCTTTTGTGGAGGTATGCGAGGACAAAATGCAAAATACTTAAAATAAGGAACGAAAAATCAATCATGAAAGAATTCTTTCCTGTCACATTTAATATTTTGACGCAAAAAGTCTTTAGATAAATTTCATATATAAGCGGTACTCATTATTCACATTCGGCTCGGAGACGACCATATTACAATCCAGTCTAGTGCTATCAGTGTGATTAGCTGCCCGGCATACGACGTGTATAGCTTGGTGGGTATGTATCGCACTACTTGTGGACACAATGCCAGTGTACAACATTAACCAGACATGACCAAAGGCGGTCATACCCTCCTTTTTTGAAGTTGGAAATGATCACTCTACCACTTTCAACGTGCTAGCATAACCAGCACTTATGCATGTACTACCTGTAGCACTAAGGGGGCTGTTCGTTTTAGCTCACCCTGTAAGTGCTAGGAAATAGCTCTTGAAGAGCTCATATCATTATTTAAGTTTGCTAAAAGTACAGTATTGGAGAAGTGTGTTGAAAGTGTCAAATATCACACGACAACAAGTTTAACAAGCCCCTGATCAAGACGACGAAAGATGGCGCAGATGCCTGGTAAATTTTCGTCCTCCAGAAAATTGAAAAACAAACTTGACTACTTCTGCCAAGTTAAAATATGTCAACCTTTCTCGCTTACTAAAAAGTATTCGGCAGGCAAGGGGTGGCTAAACAAGAAGCACGAACAAATAGCCTTACAACATCCCTCGTTTAGAGCGCTAGCCTTTGTCACAGAAGTTTTCTACTTTCGTCGGGGATTTTTACTGGGTGGGATGAAGACTATCATCCCCGACAGGGACCAAAAGTCCGAAAATTTTACTTTTTTCTGCTCTCAAGGAAGCCCGACTTTTTTAATATAACCTACTATTTTTCAAATTTACTTCAAATGATGTTCACTGCTTCAATTTTTTTTAATAAACGCCGAAAGTTACACTCCTTCTTTAAACGCCCAACACTTTAAGCTTTGCCGTCCTCCTGGTAACCCGCCCCCTTTTCTATGCTTGTGGATTCTTGTCCCCCGCTTTGGACAATCTTGGTGCCAACACTTGTATTACCAACATTTGTAACAAGTCACTAACTAGTCATTTCGATATTACAAAGAAAATTGCTGCAAAAGTGTAAGATCACATTAGCAGACTGTCTCCCGTCAACCATATGTTTTTTTCTGTTTCTGATGGATGTAAGAGAGCTTTTCCTAAAGGTTTGCACAATCATTTGCTTTTATATTTGTACAGCACCCTAGAGATAGTGTCTTTAATTGGATTATAAGTTTGAATCATTAAACAAAAATGTTATTGAATTAACTTGTTTATTAGATTCAATTTGCATGAAGAACTTTGATGTTAAATGGATTCATGCTTTTCTGAACGATCTCGTCGTTTAATCAAAAAGTAGCGCATTTATGACTGTTAAGTTACTAACATGCTTAAATACAAATGCATACCTCCGGTTGCATAACCAAAATTTTGACTCGAGATATTTTAAAATAAAACAAATCAAAAAATAATTGTTACTTACAGACCATTGGTAAAAAATGGTATGTGCAACGGCACTTGATTTAAATCTCTACTTGAACAGTTAACGAAATAAAACACCGATGAGTAGAAATAGCAATCACAAACACCGTTAGTCGCACAGGCATCTAGGATGAATAGAAAATTCAATTGAGAGAACTTACACTATATACTTCATAAATGTTTTGTTACTAATTAGAACAAAAGTGCACGTGGTAATTTTGTAACAATTACCTAAACTAATCATCAAAGCAACACTGTTTGATTCTAAACAATCGGATTATTTCTATTCCTTGGTAATTTTTTTAGCTATGCATTATTTCATAAGTGCCTTTAATTGTAAAATGTTGTCCTGATTATTTTCATGAATGTTTGCGTCTTTCAAATGTTTCATCGCATGTCATGGCATGAAAGATTAATAAAGTTGTTTTTCTTTAAAGCGTTTACCTTTTTCTGTTATGTCCGTTTCATTCATGCAGACCACAGCAAATGATAGAAGTACCACTATGGAAATGCCTATTCGTCCGCACAATAAGGATAAATTTAACCCTTGAGGAATCCGTTTGAAAGTTGCCATACTGCAATGAAGGAAAAAACAGATTGAAACAGTGTTACAATTAATTATTACTTGAATACATTACTTACTACAAAGCTTTTTGAACCAGCTTCAAACACTTAAATGTGAAACAAATCGTCGAATCAGTTTTGTAACAGGAATCATCTCAGCATTGCACACCATCAAATGTAAAACTATTCATTAACAACCGTTTTATGATGTGAATAATCCCTGTATTTCTCACCATCAAATGTTTAACTATTCATCAATAACCGTTTAGTAATGTGAATCATCACTACATTGCACACGACTAAGTGTAAAACTATTTATCAATAACGTTTACTAATGTTAATCATCCCTGTATTGCACACCATCAAATGTAAACTATTCATCAATAACCGTTTAGTAATGTGACTCATCTCTACATTGCACACTACCAAAGTAAAACTATTCAAAAATAACGTGTGAATCATCCCTGTATTGCACACCATAAAATGTAAACCTATTCACCAATAACCACTTAGTAATGTGAATCATCCATGTATTGCACACTACCAAATGTAAACTATTCATCAGTAACGTTTAGTTATGTGAATCATCCCTGTATTGCACACTACCAAATGTAAAACTATTTATCAATACCGTTTAGAAATGTGAATCATCCCTGTATTGCACACCATCAAATGTAAAAGTATTCATCAATAACCGTTTAGTAATGTGAATCCTCCCTACATTGCACACTTCCAAATGTTAAACTATTCATCAGTACCGTTTAGTAATGTGAATCATCCCTGTATTGAACACTTTCAAATGTTAACTATTCGTCAATAACCGTTTAGTGATGTCAATCATCTCTGCTTTGTCCACCATCGTATGTAAAACTATTCATCAAGAACCGTTTAGTAATGTGAATCCTCCCTACATTGCACACTTCAAAATGTTAAACTGTTTATCAGTAACGTTTAGTGATGTGATTCATCCTTGTATTGTACACCCTCAACTATTAAACTATTCATCAATAACCGTTTAGAAACTGTGATTCATCCCTGCATTGTACACAATCATATGTAAAACAATTCCTCAATAACCGTTTAGTAATGTGAATTACTCTTTTCTGCCTTGCACACCATCAAATGTAAAACTGTTCATCCTTTACAGTTTTGTAATGGGAAGGAACACCTCTACACCTACACGAACGACACCTACAATAATACGCTTACTTTAGAATAATCATTAAGGTGCAATGATAATCATTCATAGCAGTTTATGTAAATGTAATAACTATATACTAATATTTTAATAACAGTGACTAATGTTTGATTAATAGACTATTTGAGAACAAAAATGTTTGCTTAAATTGTCGTTTTCATGTAAGAACATACTTGAAAACTTCGATAGTTTGAACCTTTTCTGTTTTTTCACATGCCTTCTTAGCCAAGTTTTACTTGAAAGATTTACCCGTAGACACTGATGATTTTCAGAATCTAAGTACAACCGATATCCGTCTTGCTCCGTTAATTCCAAAATTTATGAGGGGAAAGATCGTGTATGGTGAATAATCAACTCTGCAAAAACTCTCTGTGACTTTTTCTATCACAGTAGTATGAAAAGAGCGGCCTGACCACTGTTGTAACAAGACGATATCTCGGATTTAGCAAATAACTGCAACAAGATCTTAATTTGCCAAAAACAGGAAGTAACTAGTATTTGGTCTGATATTGAAATCACGCGCTTCTCGTTTCATGCTGTAAATGTTTGTTTCCTTGTTATTTCACTTAATTTCAAGTTACTACAATTTCTGGCATTTTTGTAGCCTGCACGGTATCCAACAGAAATATGAACATTTATCCAGTTCATTGCGGTTGAGAGAAAAGATTTATCACTAGAATATCGTTTTTTTCGCCTGCTATCAAAATATTTAGTTTGAAAAGAAAACAGATTCCCTTTGGCTGCTTCATATTACTTTGCGTAATGGTGTTTCAGTGGCTACGATGTCGATGTGGTTTATTTGCTATAAATGATGTACGTCTAGAAAGCTTCTGGCTGTATTTAGTTGTTCGAAAGAATGACCATCTATTTAGTTTGAAAGACTGGCTGGTCACTAGTAGAAAATCAGTTTTACGGTATACTTTATGATCTGACATCTTTGATAATTAAGAAAATAACTGGGGTAACAAGTCCGAGACCAGACACGGTACCTAAGGGGACGAAATAGCTTGGGGAACCTTAGGGCAAAATTTTTCTTGGGAGGGGGAGTGTCGGGACATACTAATATACATTACAGCAATGGTAATTTTTAATTTTTAGGGGCGCCCCAACCTGACCCTCTGGCCACAGGCTTAGGTAACATACCTGCGTATGCTATATTTGTATGTATGCTCAGATACCCAAGACATTTTACTTTCTAACGCATTCATTAATTCTAACTACTACATTGCTGTCATTAAAGTCATTGTAGTCAAGAAGCATAGATGCAAAATGGTTCGAGATTTTCGACTGTTGACAGATTAATTTGCCTTGAAGGTTTAATTACTTTTTCTTCAAGTTTCTTTTTCAAGTTTTTCATTTTCCAGAGGGGCAAGTGCCCCTCTCGTCCCAACCTGCGGACGCCCATGACCTGGCCCTTTTAGTTTGGTGCTGCAAGTTCCTTAAGGAGTGCGCATGCAGTTAGCTAGCAATTATAATGTACGTAAGTGGAAATTACGGCACCGCAGGTCCAAAGCACTGCACAGTTTTTCATGAGAAGCGGGGTTTGTCGATCGAACGAAAAACTACCTCTAAAACGTTGCTAAGCCAAAAATGGGATTACGTATCAAGTTCCTACCTTTGGTCAGAAAAACTTCCTGTCAGCCCATCCTTTCAATATTCCTCTTTTTGATTTCTTTGCAAACATTAAATATTGCTTGTATGACAGTTCTTTTGCATCAGTAACTGAGTAGCAACTTTTATAGTCCAGGCTGATACTCTCCTTTCAGAACAACTCGTGCGCCCCTAAACTGCTAAAGTGGGACATGAACATATCGCATGCCAAAAAGCGCTTCACTTGACGATAATTCAAATAGGCTTTCATAACACCCTACCTAAATAAGTATTTACATTCAATACAGCGTTAAACTCAGCTCTGCAGAACGCAGGAAGTCTAAGTTTACAGTAGGGGAGACTGTTTTTCAGTTATAGACAGTCAACCTCTCCTGGTGTGGGAATACTCTTTTAAAAACTGCAAAGCTGTCTTTCCAACTGATTTTCATAGCCTGTACAGTAAAAACTGATAACGGTTCTTAAACCATTATCAGTTTTAACTGTACAAAACTTATGGTTGACATCATAGATAAAAGCATGTTCAGTTGAAAGTGGATAACGTTCCTTTGAACTTGGTAAAGTCTATTCCTGTTTTTACTCTCATAATTAACGTACAGTTAAAACTGATAATGGTTTAATCTATGCTATCAACCATAAGTTTCGTACAGTATAAACTGTACAGGCTACGAGAATCGGATAAGCTATAAGAATCGGGTGGAGAGTGATGTAGATGGGAATCTAATTGTTTGAGCCATTACGATTTGTGACAAGCGCCTTTCTTTGATCAATGTGTATGGTCCTAACAACGATTCTCCCAAATTCTATGACTGTTTGAAAGACATTTTGAATGATTTTAGTAATGCTCATAACATAATCTGTGGAGAGTGGAATTTAATACAATTTTTTAGTCTATATACCTTGTATTATATGGTCGTCTAAGTAATCCTAAGGCACAAAAGGTGGTGATCAATTCATCAACTAAATTAAAGACATGGGGTTATTTGCCCCTTAGCGTTACTGTAATATTGAGGTGAAAAGATAAACTTGGAGGCAGGTGTCCCTTCTAAAGGAGGCTCGGTTAGATTTCTTTCTCATTTCTGATGAATTACTGATTTTTTGTAAATAAAACGGATACTCTTCCAAAAATAGAGTGATCATTCCCCAGTAATGCTTGAACTGGAGATAAGTAAGATATATACAGATCGTAGGTTTCAAAAGTTTAACAACAGATTACTAAAGGATATGATTTATTTACAAAACGGCGAAAGGTATCATAAAGGAAAATGTCGAGAGATACTCGGTTGACGCTTCGATCGATGTTTCTGTTAGAGATGTGATGTTTGCAATTACTGACCAACTTTTTAGATGCTCTCTTATGTAATATCGGGGGTCAGCATAAAGTATTCCTCCAGGAAGAAACTTACAAAAAAAAAAAAAAGCTCGTGAACAGTTTATTCAGGACAGATTAAACTTTATTGAAGAAGCTATTGGATAAACCGGTAAATATTTTTGAGGAAGTACAGTGTTTTAATACCGAATTAGAGAGTTTACGACATAATAAAATTAATGGTGTCCAAAAGCTAGGTGGATTAAATTTGGGGAAAGCCAACAAACTAGTTTTAAATTCCTAGAAGCGTCATGCTGTTTATAAGGTCATAAGGTGAGTTCGACTGGGCAACTAGACTAGCTCGAGCAACTCGAGTAGTCGTTTGACTTGAAAAAAGGCCCTGATAAGTCATATATCAAGCCGGCCAAAGTGGCCGGCCTCAAGAGGTCGGCCCCTTGAGCCAAGTGAAGTAATTTACGTCACACATAAAGTCTACTAGTGTTATGAACTATGGCGACCCACGCAGTAGAACTTCCTTCGGGAAAGAAAATACCGGTAATTGTGAAAAGTGGTGAGAAAATAACTATTCACAAGAAGTAACGATGTAAAGAACAGTTCTGAACAATTGCAGCCATACATGTCACCCTCGGTGTGTTGCGTGAAAGGCGCGATCAGCGATCAGTGAAATTACTTGAGTTAACATTCAAACACTGTAGGATCAGTGTGAGATGTATTAAGGTAATGCAGGCTAGGCCTATTATTAACGTTAGTGATTTGTAGCAAGGCTTAAGTAAGTAGTACGTCTAGCCTACGTAGCCCTTTAACAGTACTGTGTGTTTCTGATTGAACGACGGAAGCAGATTTCACTGTTGGTCAGTAACCACGAAGTAGAAAGAAAGGCTGCGTGAGTATTAAAAAAAAACCAGTTAGGCCTAAGGCATGGTGATACAAAGCCCATGACATGTCATAGGCTATTTAGGTCCAAAAGTCCTAAGATGAGACTCACTTGGCTGCTTGGAGAGGATGTAGGGGCAAGGCCGGGCAGAAGATATATCTATGATCTTGTTTAGCAAATACATGTGTCTGCATAGAGTAAGGCCTTTTCCTAATATTTTCAATGGATAAAGCACTGACGTCTGACCAAGAGTGTGTATTCCTCGGCCTAGGGTAGCAAACTAGAGGGGCCACAGGTTCTACTAGCTGGTATAAGTATGTAGGTGTCTTTAGTTTGCAGCTTTGCTGACTCTTACAGAGTTGCAGCTAATGCAAAGTACTACCCTTGGTTATTTCTACAGATAATAGAAACCACAGGCCCTTGTCCCAGGGAGAGGGGAAATACGTGCATCTGAAGGTGTGGCGACCGATAGCATCATACATGTGATCAACTTTATTGTGAAGACCCAAATATAAGTGCTTTCCTTCCTTAACTTTAGGGAGAGAATCAAGTGATGGATAAATATTTAAGAGTAATGTTGAGTTACAGTGTGTGTTTGTGTGTTTTCTCTTTTTATATTATTATTTTTGCTTTCTAGTTTCACCTCAATAATTCTTACTTTTGAGTTTTTAGAAAAGCTGCAATGTTTCAATTTTGTTCAAACCGCATTTCATACAAATTTTACTGGTGTTGTAGCAGTGCTGCAGACCATGGCAGCAGAGTCACACCTGCCGGTAACCCTTCAACTTGATACAGCACTGCAGTCGCTCAATATATTACCTGCCTCTTCCAGTGGTAGCATCACTTCATCACCCTTACCTGACAGCTCACAGTCTAGTTAGTTAGTTAGTTAGTTAGTTAGTTAGTTAGTTAGTTAGTTAGTTAGTTAGTTAGTTAGTTAGTCAGTTAGGTAGATGGGATTTTACAACACACCAACACGACTGTGTTATATAGTGTCATCTAGAAAAGAAAAAGGGGTAATGTTGAGGTACAAGAAACTAAAAAAAGGCGGGGTCAAACTCCACTAAAGATTTCAGGCAAATGCGGGAGTCATGTCAAAAATTTCTATACAGTTTGCTTTCCTTCAGAAAGTCCAAAATAAGGGAAGGATCTGTCTGTTCATCTGCTCACAGTCTAAGGCTCAGCCACCTGACACTGGTGTAAAATGCAGCACTAGTCCTGAATCACCACCTGCATCATCTCAATTGCCTATCCTTACCAGTTGGGATGATCATAAAGTAAAAATGTTGGTGGCACCTACCAAAGATAAGAAAGAGCTTTTGCACGTTTAGAACAAAAAGCCAGTGTGAAAGAACATTGCTCGAGAACTACCTGTCAAGTTGAAAGTAGAAGTTACAGCAGTTCAGTGTTATGACAAATTTCGCAAGGTAAAACAATTATTTAGATTAAAGAATGAAGATGGGAGGGAAAAAACGGGAAATATTACTCCCAAACCATGCAAGTATAATTTTTATGTATATCATAGTAGGAGTTGACCCTACCCTCACACCATTGTATAGATGGGATTCAGAGGGAAATGTTACAACACAAGATGAATCAATTGAAGCAAGCACAGCTCTCAGCAGTGATGATGAAAGTTTCCCTCCTGAACCACCAGGGAAGACGGTGAAGTCAAGGAATAGAGATGAGATGAGGGATATTTTAGTGGAAAGTCAACAGAACCTTGAGGAAACCCTTATCACCATCCACAAAAAAAGAACTGTTGCCACGCCTTATTGATAAACTTTGGAATATTTCATTGATTCCCCAGTTTTTAAAGGGTTTTTTTTGTAAGGTCGCATTTTAGCAGCGTTCAGAGAGTATACCAGTCTATATACTTTTCTTTAACACTTTCACATCACACTGTTGCTAACTGTTGCTTTTATTCTTTGGTTCATTCATATGTATGTATGTCTCTTGTTATTTGGTCCTTTCATGAGCATCTCCTTTCCCAGTGTTTTCTTTTGTGATGTTTCTTCATAACGCAGTTATCGAAGCTATCCAATGCTTGCTTTTTTTTTGCATGATTCTTGTCTTCAATGTATAAGTTTACATTACATGTTATTTAACGGTGTTAGTAGTCACTAGTCACCAAGAGATTATTTGTTTTGTGCTTCACTATTATTGCCACCCTGAGAGTTTGGGCACTTAGTTAACATGCCAAAGGTTATATCAGGTATGCTTCTTTTACATTCATCTTTTTATTACCTTGCGATGTTTTAGAACATCTCCAATTGCCTTGTGCAACCAATGCAGAGATCTGAAGTATCTGTAAAGTTATATATTCCACTACCAAAGGCGACACCGAGGGGAGAGAGTTCATTCCACTATATGATATATGTAATAAACTTACCCCACCTCTTGCCCTGTCTGCTACTGTAGATGCAAAGTTTATAAGAGCAATGTTATCCACACTTTTTACGAGCGAATGCGAAGTATAGCAATCACTTTATGGATTTGTCACATTGTTTTCATTCTGTGTCTTGTTGGTTTTGTTAATCTATAAGTGTTTGTAGATTAATAGATGTTAGTAATAAATAGAGTAAAGTTATTTAGGGTGTCTCTAGCTTAACTACACTTTGAGGCATTTTCCGTGACAGATATTTTAATTGTACGGTTCCTGGAACGACTGTATCACGTTCTTAAACGGCCTTTTCTATGGTTTTTGTCAACAGCTGTTATTTTAGAAAGGACGCACACCCTTATCTGCTCATATTTTGAAACGTTTGAGCGATCTGTTGAAGTAAAAGTTTATGTGTTATTGTGGGCAACAAATTGTACGAGTGAACTCTCCTTACAATAGATCAAACATACTTGGAAAAAGAACGACAAACTACAGAGTTACGTTTTATTTTCTTTGGAACTTAAGACTTCCAGTAGGTTATGACACAGTGAACGGATAAGATAACGAAGTGGCCCGGATGAAAAAATTGCGCAATACTAACTGCGTAGTTATCTTCTGGCGCAGGTGTTTCTTCTGAAACTTGAATTTCCCTTGCAAATAGGTGCTTGCTTTGCCGGTTCCCACGTGACCCGACATTTGATACAGTTGTGGATTTGAAGTAATGATAGTCTCTATTATTGCGAGCGAATAGCGAAGTATATCTGTCGTGTTTTTGACTTGCAACAGTCGTTAGGTCCAATATGGTGACATTTCTCTTGTCTTGTTATGTCCTGCACTTCTTGTACAATATTGTCATTTTTATAAACTTCAATTTTTATCCACAGTACTTAAGCCTTCTTCGTCGTTCATCGCCAGCAAAGGGTGATTGCTGAACTGTCGAACGATCCCCAGTTAAACATACTACCTTCGAGTGAGCACTTCCCATCGTTAAAGACAATAACATAAAAGACAACCCTCCACTAGATGCATAACTTCATGACATTTGTTAGCATTTATTCTCGCAAGGTGCTCTAAAGAGTTTATATATTATTTAAATATCGGTCATTTCAATTGCTCCTGTTGGCGCATTGGATAGGGCATAAGACTCACCCGCTGGTGGTACGCGGTTCCCTCCCCATTGCTACGTGAATCTGTCGAATACTTTTTTTCCTCTTCAGTTTTACATTCGCGAGTGTGAATGCCTCGCATTCTGGTTTAATCGTCCAGCATTTTCGTATGCCCCCATCTCCCCTCACTTTTGAAATCACGGCCGTTCCACTCTTCCAGTGGCTCATTGTGCTGTACAGGACTGTAAACAGCTCTATTCATCAAATGAGTCACCAAAAGTCTCCTATGTGTACAAAGCATTTATACATTATTAATCTATTATACTAGTCTGTTTCTTACAAAAGTATTTCTTTGAGTCACAGCAGAAAGGAACGAAGAAGAAATACATTGTACACGGAAAATTCAGTGTTAGTGTTTGTGTGTATCACCTTGTGTTTCATTATAGAGCAAATGCAGTCTCACAAATTTAATTGAAGTTCTGTATGATATTTCATTGACATTGTAATGATGTGAAAATGGTTTACCTCTTGCCTGCCTTCATCTGTAAAATGTAGTTAATGCTTGGTTCATTATCACACATTATGCAGGCGCAGATCCAAGGGGGAGGGGGCTTTCCCGGCCTCAGCCCCCCCCCTTTTCGCCACGTCAGCAATAACAAATACGCGAAAATTATCAAGATTTTAATCTAGGAGAATATTCAAGGGGCCCCCTCCCCCTTTTCGAAATGTCCGGATCCGCGCCTGTTATGAAACTTGTATTACTTCATAACACTTGACTGGTTCAAGTAAGGTTTGGGAAAGATTGCTCATGCCCTTTTAAAAATGTAGCTTTGAGAACTCATTCGTCTGTTTTAAATACTTAATAAAAATATTAAGCTCTTCCCTCCGTCACTCCAATACCCCCTTTTATCCCTTCCCCCTAAGTATCCTCTAAATTTTATCAATGCATCTCATTGCTGGGCTGGTTGTGCACATAAATACCCCACCCCCATTCCAAAAAATTTGGATCATCTCATCTTGGCAACCATTTAACATGAAAAGTCACATGCCACCGCAGTGAATAACAATCTGACTTGGATAAACGTGGTTGGGTGGGGATCCTTTTTCAGTACGGTATTCATACTGTCTGTACTCATGCATCCCTTGGTGGATTCATACTTCCTCATGTGGACAGAATCGGCTCGGATGGCCTTTGTTCGACCTTTACCACCATGTACCCTGATTCCCTGAAGTAGTGCTGCATGTCTTGTGATGATAAATTGGATTTACCATATGACTAGCTATGGCGATCTGGGAAACATTTCATCAGTGGTGCAAGAAACCCGAACAGTTGTCCTGCCAGTGGCATCTTCCTAACATATCTTGCATTGGTCCCAGTCCAGTGTTGACATCAGAATTTCCCAGACTATGAGAGGGGGGTATCCTAAAGCTCTGAAGAGATGATGGTTGCGTTAAGAACGTCAGGCAGCTGTGAAGTAGCCAACCTTGTGATGAGTATTTCTGCTGTCGATCTCTCTAACCTAAAACGAAATCTAAAATCCAGGTCATCGTACTTATTTAGACTATGGGGCATGCAGTCGAAAAGGCTTTAATACTCGACTTTTGTGACCCACCTCAGGGGGACCTGAAAATTTCACACGATATAGAATTAGTTAAGCAGTGAAAGAAGTCGAGCGATCCCGCGTTCAATTGTGGCACATTAACGAGAACGGAACCGTTAATTAACGCTAATTGAGAAACGACTTATATACGTACAGTATATTGTACAGTACTGTAGCCTTACGAACGATAATGGATACTTACCTGGCGCAGGAGTATCCGTGATCACGACGGCGCGGAGCTCCCAGGGTGGGACCTGTTCTATTCAGCCAGTCTAGAACGGGACCACTGTCAGGTGGTGTCAGTTAAGTCAAAGTTTGTCCCTTGGGGACGTTGTTACTCCTTCGGGGAGCAGAACTCCTTCGGGAGTATTGTTTGGTTTTCGCCCCTGGCTCTTCGCCAGAGAGTCAGGGGACTTTTGGAAAAAAAAAAGATAATGGAACGGAGGAAACGGAACGATCAGAATGGCTGTTGCATTTACCTACAGAAATAGGACATGTTTTAAATGGATAAGGGCTAAATGCACCGTTTTTTCACAGATGGAGGAATAATGGAAGGCTTATATATATATTGCTGTGAGATTAACGTTAGACCTACGTGACAGGCCTGCAGTCTCCAAACAGCAGCTAGCTAACCGATTACTGTATAACACTTGTGTTATACTTGAAATACGAGTTTTACGAATAATTTATCAACGCGCGGACATCTAATGGTGATCAAATGGCCATTCTATATAATTTTCACGCCCCGCGGCCCTACCCCACCTGACGAAATTGAAATGACCTAGCCTTGGGCGATAATTGGTTATAGACTAGTGTTTGCACCGGGTTCAAAATTCGGAACCGGGTACCCGAAGTCGATGGTCGGTCGGGTACCCGGGTACCCGAAAATATAACTTCTGTTAGGCTACAAGTTTGTTGTGAAGTCATAATAAGGAATTTTGCTTTGCACGTTGATATAATCTAACACCAACGTATCTTGCGTATGGGTATGACAAGTGTTCGTAGGCGTGTGCGTGATGAATTTTGCCAGGAAAAAGTAACATATTAGGTGTTCTGTTACACGTGCAATCTATGTTAGTGAAACTTTGGATCCGGGCAGCAATTTCAGAACCGGGTCCTGACATCGTCGGTCGGGTACCCGGGTACCCGGTGCAAACACTGTTATAGACGTACAGCATATTTAGTGTAGACAGAGGAATTCCAGGACTTAGTAAAACATGGCACTGCAGCTCGAAATACTTTTATCTAAATTGAATCTTGGAATTTATATTCCTCCTTCTGTAACTCCGACCCCTACCCACCCACCCATAATGGATATGTGACTAAGATCAGACTAGCCGACTGAATGCAATCTCAGAGAGAGAAGTATACCCCTACATACAGGGTGCTGGAACTTCTCAGTTCACAAATTGCTTGACCCCAAATGCTGATTGCCTAGCATCTGTGGGTAAGCTACAATACCTTCCAAGAATCAAGGTGCAATGGAATACCCTGCCTCAGGTTTTCAATGTATTATTTAAACCCCTACCCCCAATCATGTATAACAAACATCTCTATCTGGCCTGCCACAAGCCCGGACTTTAGAATGACTCAAGAGACTTTGTTGAATGTGGACCTACTGTTGGCCAGTATATAGCTTGAAGTTAATGTTTCCAGTTCCAACATTTTGGGTTGAGGTAAACTGTGTGTTACTCCATGCATTCAAATTAAAGAAGTGGCTCTACACTCTTCAAAGTTCAGTGTAAATATATATCAAGCCAAATGGAAGGTACATTCTTTTTTCTCATTTTTTCTTGCTAATGTTTCTTGAATTTTTTTATCATTAAACAATTTCTTAAGTCATGCAGCTAGAACATACCCGAAATGATTTGTAACCAGGCTGTATGTGCTATGCCTAAGTTACAAATTGTTCCCATGGCCAACCTGTGAATGAGAGCTTTTTACGTACGTAGAAACGGGCACGAGGAAACAAAGTAGAACTTTCACAACCTGTGAATGATCATTGCCGATGTGATCTCTCTGCCTTCGATGCGAACAATGTTCAATTACATATGACATATACAAATGTCTTTTTACTTGTCACTGTTGCTCAGTGATTGACCTTCTTTTGTAATTTCCTCTTTTCAAAATCTTGCTTCAATTATTCTTCAAAATGTGAAGATAACTTAGAACATCTGGGATTTTCTTATCATTTCAGGGGTAGTTATAAAATTGCATTAAAAAAGCAGACCTCAACAAGCACAATGAAATTGAAATGAAAACATCTAATTTCAGTCTTTATAGTGAATTGTATATTAAGACTTTCCACAGTTGTCTGAATCATGAAAGATATTACACCAGACCACCACTATTATTACAAAATTCAAACTCATTATTACTGTAAGTGACTGTGCATATTTCTTACAAAATAATATAGACAAAATTCCAGCTTCTTATGCAGTTAACAAAATTGATAGTTGGAAGCATCCCTCCCCAGTCCCTTTTTTGCGCAGGGTTCTTGTTGAAGACTTTAATACTTGTTGATCCTTTCTCAAGTACAGTACATTAACTAAAGCTCTCTCTTGGAATAATTGGAAGTGTTCTTGTTTCGAATATGCTCCATGGTAACTTTATTTTGCTGAGAGACACTGTGTATCACCATAGTTCACAGTTAAATTCACTATCTGCCTTACTACCATCATTAAATGCACCAAATTCTTGTTCAGTGATAATAAGATGGTTCGGCTGAAGTAGTCTCTTTTCAGGATATGCATTATGCAATAAAACATTTCTCAAGCTCGTAAATTCGTTCAAGTACTGGTATGTAAATCCATGCAAAATTGGAATCATGAAAAGGTTTTCAAAACAAACATTCCACACCCAACCCACTATGCCACTTTGGTGTAAAATATCAATCTCCAAAGAAAGGTGGTCCAGCTAAACTGTTTTCTGCTTTGTGTCTAACCACTCAGAGTCTGCAAAAAATTGGAATGAAAAAAAAAGTAATATTACATTTTATCATGGCATTTAAAAAATTATCTCAATTCAGGCTTGAAGAAAACATCCTACTTAAGAGATTTGACAGAAACACAGCACAATACATACCATAGCATTTCGATTACCTGGACATGGCAGGATTTGTTTCCTGTCACCATACTTTTCTCAGCGGACAAACAAAACAAACTACTCGGAACTGATTATGCATTTAGTCTTGCACTCTTTTGGCAAATTCCTGTGCAGACCTTCACATCATTTATCAGCCAGTGCAACTGCTCTCCTTAATTTTAAATAAGTACAGTAGCCACAGGAAAGCAGGAAATCACTCTCTTAAAAACCATGGTATATTGACACAGGGTTCTAGTAAGGAATATATTTTAAACAGGGCAACTAACACGTTTGGCCTTCAACATTACCCCGATCACCATAGGAAACTGTTACAAAGGGTTGATGGTTTTGTTTCTGGTTGCCTTTTATCATTATGGGTTAGAAATCCAAGCAGGGGGCTCAACTTTCAAATCAGGTTCAAAGTGAAAATGTGAAATTCAAACCGGGTGCAGCACCCTGTTTAAAAAGCCTGGCTAGAACCCTGTTGAGGCCTAAATAATGTGGGCCTAGACGTAGCTGGGATTGGCAAATGCAACATCTTATTTGAACCAGCTACAAGGAAGTTTTTCACAGAATTATGCAATGTAGGATTTGTCGCCAACCATAGGAAAAAGCAGTTGGTAGCGTTTAGTCAGCCCATTGTTACAATACTGAGGTACACCAAGGTAGTCTAAAGTTACTCCTAACGTTAGGCTATGTAGGTTGTATTTGCAAACTAAAAAAGGCTAGGTCCTAGAGGCCTATTGCTGCGTATAATCTGACGGCTTACCTTACCTTCGGTTTATCTGCTCGCTCAAACGGTCCTTTCTAAACTCTTTGAAATGATAGCTCCTCTCTTATGTCATCCTCTGAGACGAACGCTGGCTCTTTGTATCGTAAGACTCTAGACTATCTAGGCCTAACTTGTAAAGTTTACCTCATGGGTTATGCCCAACACTATTGCCTTTAGGCTATACACGTAAACAGTTTCTTGAAAGAGTATCGCAAATTTTGCGAAAGAATTTGAACGACTTCCTTGCCATTTAACGAAGGTGAGCACTTACTTCTTGGTAAAAATGATCCTACTGGAGATCATTCAAGCGTTTATTTTATTGAAATATTCTGATATCTGAAGAAATGACAAAAAGAAAATCTTTTCAGTTGGATTTCTTGTAGAACGTGCGTGATCTTGGTTGTCAATGCAATGTTTACATCGGAGCTAAACGTACGTGCCCTGTGACTTGTAGTTAAAAAGTGCAACACACCGAAACCTTATCAGACGATAAATCTAATTGGTTTAAAAAGGCTATTTTTTAAGCCTAAAAATGGCCTGATTTTTTTATTTTTCTCGTTAATGTGCACTTTCTGAACGTGGGATCGCTCAATTTTGTCTATATTATTACAGTAACTAAGAAAACACTGGTTCCCCGCCCCTGAGGTAGGTCACAAGACAAGCGAAAAGAAGATCATGACCTATAGTCTATTAAGTACGGTATGGTCGCAAAATTTTGTTTTGAAAAATATGAAAAATAATAATTCACCAAGGCTAGGCAGACTTTCTACTGAACTTCATGATGTATTTCAGGATTCGTTGCCACCTTTCATGCTTCGTCCATTTAACTAGGCTATGGACTATAACATGGAAGCTTATCCGTTTCACAAGGACAAAGTCTGATAACGTTAATTCCTAAGAAAGATGAGTCTCGTTCACTGCTTAGAAATTGGAGGCCGATTTCACTTTTAAATGTCATTTATAAAACACTTTGTATTGCTGAACGTATAAAACGTGTTTTACCTCATGTTATAAACACTAATCAAGACGGATTTTTGTAAGGTAGATTTATTGGTGATAATATTAGAAATCTGTTTGACATTTAGGGAATAAAGTCAATGGTGCCCATGTCTCTATATCTGATTCGAACAGGCTATGACGTCACGCATATGGGGTGAGAGACCCGAGGCGCAGCCGAGGGTCTCTGCCTATATGCGTGACGTCATAGCCTGTTCGAATCTGATATAGAGACATGGGCACCATGGCTTTATTCCCATTCATAAATACTTTAATTTGGAGTAAGCCAAAAAGCGAAAAAGCTTTCCTTTTTAACAATTTTCATTGATCATGAGTAATTCTCCCAAGCTGCGTAAACTTTCTCAGGCTAGGTGTACACGGCGACTATCACTATATCAGACACGTACATAACATTACATAGTTTGAATGGTACTGCTAACTTAGTATGGGCTGTCTTCTACACGTACCATGCGCTAGCTAAATGCAGTGCATGCTGCGCTGCTGCAAGCTAGCTGTATTGTACGCTAGCTTTGTAAAGTTTAAAACACTGTACTGTACTGAGACGGTCACATCGAACGAACGTTTTGAGGGGATTTTGAACGAGGTCATATTTGAAATTAATTTTTCTGTTCCATTCACTTTGACAAATTGGAAACCTACTCGCTGACAGTCCTACTGAAATTGCATTTGGAGAACAAGCTTTACTTGGGGATCTGTGATTTTGGTGCTCTTGCTCACCGCGGCATTCGACACACTATTAGGCTTGCTACGGCTAACGTTAGGCCTAGGTCTAACGTTAGCCTACTTACGTTGTTTACCTTAGCTACTTTAAGGCTTAACTGGGGGTGCCAATTGCAAGCAATTAAATCGCTCATCTCTCACTTTTGCTATGCGAAGGAGTCTCTACAATGATGATCTGAAACTTGATTCGCTTCTGCGGACTGACAATATTGACAGTTTTTTTGACAGATCAAAACTAGAAGGGCTTAGGTCCCCTAAGCTAGAACAGTTAGCATAGGCCTAGGTCTAACGTTTGGTGTGTTAGTTAGGCCTACCTGGGACTCGAACTAACGTTAGGCCTATCCTATATTAGGGCCTAACGTTGGTTTCATTATATAGTGATCAAATGAGCGATCTTAGCTAAATGTCTCAAATCATTGTACTGCTGGTCTTTCTGAGTGAACCAGAAAGATGAGATTCGTATTCACTGACGTTGAGTTTTGCTCTCAAAAAGAATGCATTGCAAGCTGGATGAAGTTTTATGATGCAGTGTTTTTGTAGGCCTAATAGGCCTAGACCTATTGGATAGTGCCCCTCTCTCCATGGGCCGTTTATGCCGTCTAATCTAGAATCAAAATCACACTTGGATAAATTATGGTGCCAAATTTCTTTAAGGTTTAGTGCACAGGATACGTGGTCAACGTCATCTTTCTGGAATATGAAAGACGACCTTTCAAGCTTAGTGACTTTCTTCTTTTCTTCTCCCGCAAAAGTAAAATCTAGTACAGGACCAAACTGATCTTTCATGAAGACAATTTTTGCAGATCGCCTTCACAATGACTCATCTAAACCTCGAGAAATCACGATTATTATTAGGTCAAGGCTATACGCTTTGTAGCCTCTTTTATTATGACATCATTATCAAGATCATTTCGATCAAAATAGATCAAAATTTGGCAAGATGTCGCTCTTTTTTAATCAACATTGATTGCCTGTTTCAGAGAAAGGTCTTTAAGTATTACAAAGCGTGGTGTAATTTCTTCTTATCAATTACCGTATGTACCAAAACAAGCAGACGATAGTTTGACACACTTAAATTAGACTACTCAAAGTGATACTCCCCTGAATTTCCTCTGAAAAGGCTAGGAATTTCATCTGTAGAAGCTGCTGATTATTTGTTTAAATGTGAAACAAACATTACTGTCAATCAAAATATTTTTATTTCAATATGAACAGCTATAGAAACAAAAACTTACAGCTACGTTAGGCCCGTACCTGGTTTATATTGAACGTTCAATCTATGAATAGACCAACTGTTTACTATCACAGCTGTGTTTACAGTGTTGATCGAAAAGTTGCTCTCCATACACCCTATGTCTCTACACTGGATTAGAACATGGCTAACTGACCAATCAGAGGCCAGCATTCTCAAAAAGTATTTATGAATATGCATTATAAAGAGAACGAGAATATCCCCGGGTTGCATTTACTGGCCGATTTCGAAAAAACGTTTGATTCACTGAGTAGAAAGTTTATTAGTGTGTAAAACGTTTTACAATAATATAAATTCCTATGCCTTGGTTAATGGATATATATATATATATATATATATGTATATAATATATATATATATATATATATATATATATATATATGGCCCTCTTTTTCCATACCTTTTTATACTCTCAGTTGAAATACTGGGAATATTGGTTAAAAGTGATGATAGGATTATGGGTATTAATAACGGATATTTACATGTAAAACTGAGTTCCTTCGCAGACGTTAGCTAGGATTATAAAGCAATTTTATAAAATTTCTGGTTTAAAGTTGAATTTTGATACCTAAGTCTAATCTTATCTAAGTTGGCTCCCCAGGGACGTTCAAACGTTCAAAAACCATAACTATTTTAAATCACTTAAATTGCGTTGGACCCAGAGGCTTTATTTTTAGTGTCAGTTTTCGTTGGGAGAATGTTCTTTCTTTCTATTTCAGAAGATATTGCTACGTAAACATTTCTTAGAACTTGGACATAAGGCAATTAAGACCCTAGCTTTAAAGCTGCATAATTAATTTTGAAAGGAAGCGTTTCGAAAGATGGGCAGATGTCCTTGCTATTCATCCTTTGGCATACTACAAAATGTTTGAAATAGCGATCTTTTGCTTATTTACAATAAATGTATGTACCTTAAGCAGTTAGGGGTATTCGTTGTTCTAACGATTGTTTAGCCAATTATAATTCATTCATTTCTGATACTTTTTGTCGGATATAAATACAATGTGACTGTTAACTTTTGGACATACATTGGCATAGTAATTTCTAAAGTGGCTAGTGAGTTATCTCTTGTATCTAATGTTAGTACAAATTTCCTTTGTCACTTATTGCCCACTATCCTGTAGATTCTTTCTAGAAAACCATAATACTAAGCCTTTTCATAAATTCCTTTCAAAAAATTATTCATATCACAGTAACGCACGTACACGGGACCGAAAAATTGAACATTAGCATAAGTCATAAATCGTAGGAAAGTATAACTTTGAGACCTTTTATTACAACAAAAGGTACATAATTGCAATAGCTGCAGTACAGGATCACGAATCGTATTCTTAGTTGCAATGATTATCTCAAGAAAATTAAGATGGGGATAATGATAATATGATAATTTTACCTACTCCAATATTATCAACTAAACTTTTTTACCAATATTCGTTACCTTAATGTGATATTTTGTGCTAATTTTACCCTCAAACGGGTACATTTCCAATCCAAAGCTAGCACAACTTCATCCTAATTTTAGTTGCACACGAGTAGGCCTCCGTTTCCTTTGTCCGTGACAACCAGTGAGAGTTTAGTTTGAGCGATTCTCTTAGCAGTCCGAACTTGCTTATAACAATGGCTCGCTCCAATAAACTATCATCTTTAGTCTACCAAAATGAATCAACCTCAACGCAAGAGTTTGTCGAAGAAGAGAAAGCCTGAGAGTGCATCTGCTGAAGAAACGACTATCAGCGACTTTAGTGACTCTGGCGAGGAGTCTATACCACCAACGACGAAGGCTAAGAATCCGAATCTACGCCTCGCAGATCCGACTTACCATAAGCTCCAGGAGTTCTTGGCTCGGATTAGACAACTGCAGTCCCCGCTGTATACCCTTGAACAAAGGGTCCGTCACCTTCAGAAAGAGTTGGAATACGACACCCCACCTCGGTTTACTTCTCTCAACAGGCAGCCCCACCCGCTGCCTCCACCCCTCATATTTGAACCGACGTTCCTTAGTGAGTGGCATAAAACTTTATCCAAGGCATCAAGGAAACTGGCCAGGCTTACTATAGCCGAACTTCAGACCCAGTCAGTTACCTTGAAGCGAGCTATCGCCAAAGAACGGCAAGCCGCGTTCACTTACATCGACTCTATTACCGACGGCGAGGAGAAACAGAAGGCGGCGACATTGTTCCCGAAGCTGGGAGATAGTCAGTACAGAAGTTTCGGGCTCACACCAACTCAACCCCCCAGTAAGAAGAGGAAACTTTAGAGCACCGTCTCACATACCCAACGGCTCTTTTTAGGGTACCAAATATACCAGAAAGAGTGATTTCCTCTCCTCTGGTTACATGCTTTTGTGTAGTTTCATTTTATTTACTGTTATCATAAGTTATGGCTCCACAACGTTTCACCAGACCCACCCCTGGTATTACCCGACACAAACGTCCTACCCATTTTTTTAAATAAGTAACGACATCCCGTTCTACCCGTAATCAGACCCTTAAACAGGATGGAACTAATACCTGCCTTAAATTTATCAAGAACCTATCGACCCATACCCTGTCGGACCCAGAGATACTTCTCCTGGGGAAAGGGTTAGGATTTATACCCACGCCCCAAATGTCTAAGAGATATCTCTGTTACAAGCTATTAACCAGCTCGCCCGTACCATGAGAATTAAATATTTTATGCATAATAAATCCTCCAGACCATACCATAAGTTCCGTCTGTCCTCCACCTGGACACCGAGAGTTACCCCCTGCACTGCACTAGAGGACTACCTCTACAACACGAAGGCCCATCACTTGCTAAAATTCCGATTCACCCCGCGGAATCTAATATCTCTATGTCTGAACGCTGTGCCATACGCTCACTGCGCAGTGACAAAACAATTGTCATTAAAAAACTTGATAAGGGCAGATGCGTCGCAACTATGAATAAAAGTGACTACAAGAAAGAAGCACTTAGGCAATTATCGGGGCCCCAGTACCGACAACTCACGTCGGACATCACCATGGAAACCGTACACAGAAAACTGACGTACTCGCAAAAGCAAGTAAATGTAGTACCCTGTTTTAACTCATCATGGGTAGTAAATATACAAGCTTCTTGCACATTAAAGTCACTCACTTGGCTAGTATATCTACACGCCTGACATGTTCTTGTACTCTTTGACATGTAGTTGTACTCTCTTTCATTTTGTCCCTGTTTTCACTGCCCAAACCAGTAAATCTACACCTCTAAAATTGTAAGTCTACAATCTAGTCTATGTTGAACTCTGCAGGTGTTTTAAACACATTCAAATAATGCAAGAAAGACAAAATATGACATTTTTACAAAATATATTTCCAAAAACGTGGGAAAACATTTTTAATGAGGAACACTGTAAACAACCAAGTAATTAACCTCAAGCAACTTTCTGCCTCAAGAGTTAATTTAGTCATGTTTAACACTTGAATGCAGTGTTGAAGGCCCTCTTACATTTTGTGAATACTAAAATATTTGGAAGATCCATTATTCACTTCTGACTGCTCATGTTAGCAAAATTAAAACAAAATCTTCAGAAAAGGCATAATATTTCATTATTACATCTGATGGCAATCAAAACATCTGTAGGTCACCTCACTTATTCTACATTCTCAAACATATGACTTTAAGTATGATTTTTATACACACTGGTTTTGATCACTGGCCAATATATAAATGTAAACTTAAGTTACCAGATGCAAATACATCTTGAGAAACCTGACAGACATTAAATTTTATGTGTACCACGATACATTTAAAGCAAATAAAACACTCTGTACTTTGTAATAAATAAGAAATATAGAATCTGTAAGATGCTGCAAAATATATCAAAACACTGAAGAACAGATAACACACAGGGAAGGCTTGCTATTAACCTGACAGACATTAAAATATGTGTGTATCATGATATATTAAAAAGCAAATAACATACTCTGTGCTTTGTTATAAAACAAGAATTATAGAATCTGTATGATGCTGCAAAATATATTAAAACACTGGAGAACATATAACACGTAGGGATAGCTTGCTATGGGGGTATGCAGGGGGGAGGGAGATATCTGAATTTTCACAAGCTTTATGGAATCAAATTATGATTTTTGCTCTTAAATTAAGAGTACATGCTGACCTTGATTTTCCATAACTTGGAGTCTCACCAGTTGGTAATTCTAGATTAATGATGTCACTGACATGTGACTATGATGTCACAGGGACATGCTTTTGAATCAGTGGAGTCAGAGGCCAGAGACAATCCAGTTGTATGTACTGCTATTTCAGAATAACCCAACTTCAGTAAGTATTAAGAATAATTCTAAATTAAGTTCAACAGGACTACTTTGATTTGGGCTTGCAGTAGATCATGGATCAACATGAGCCTTTTAGGGGAACATTCAGATGATCACTAATCGGGAAAACGACTGAAATGTATTAAGCTTTTCCAACCGAAACAAGGAGTCTAAGTGGAACATTGTATTCTGCAGTTGTACCACTGTGTACATTTTATGCAATCATTAAGAGCTGGTTGTTGAGAAACCAATGCATACAATAATATGCAGAAACAGAAGAAGAAATGTAAGCTTTTCCCTACAGGCATGTATGGTACCGGTTTATGATCCAGGTGTACTAATGAAAATCATGAAATGATGATTATGAACAACAGACATGTATAAAGTCAAGAAAGACTGAATTAACTTGAAGACTTAATGAGGATTGCAGCAAAACTTCTAATTAAACTAGTTTTGTACCTTGCCAAGTTTGGATGAAAACAACTGAAATAATTTAAAATTTCTAAAAACGATATGCTAAAATATTGAACTGAGGTATTTTTCCCTTTTCACTATTTAAGAAAGCTGAAATAGTTCAGCCAGTATACTAGAAATTAGCTAAAAGGTTCTTTGAGATAGAGTTATACCCAGCATCACCACATGTACATATGTGAAGTCTAATATGCGTCTTTGAAATGGTTCATAAATGTCTATTATTGGAAGTCCTTTGGCCTCAAGGCCGAGCACCAAATCCATGAATATTACAAAGTAATCCCCTTCCTGGCTACTCCTAGCTTGCTAAAACGTACCATAATTTTCAAAAAGGAATCTTTTCGTTTTAAGCACGGAAATCCAGGAATTTTATCGTGTTCGTACTCCTGTGATAACATCATATTAGAAATAGTATGCAGTTATTAGGCACTGGAAGCATTCAAGCATTGTAGACGTGGTACAAACCATCTCGTTTTCAACTTTCACGTAAACATATTGTAGCTTGAAGCCCTCTCCCTGGCCAGTAAGTGGTGTTTGTAGTCCTGGTGGATTTGATCCTGCAGTTGCATGAGCATGCATCAGCAATTAGCATCAGCTGTATCATTCTGAAAAGACAAAGGATAATATTTATGATGTAATATGCTTGTATATTGTACAGTACCGGCTGTGGCTCTAAATAGGCATAAAGGATGCGATATGCAGGGTTTTCGTCAAGGTGGGGAAAGGGGGGATTTGTCCCCTACTTCCCAAAAGAAGGAGGGTAAAATCCCCCCCATCATACTGTACTCATTAAAAATAAAAAAAATGTCAATATCTTGGTTTCTTACTTAAGAAGAGGACACTTTTGCAGCAATGTTTGAACTTACATAAATAAATGGCCTTTCTTTAAAACCCTTCAAATTGCACCTTCTAGGGGCCTTGAAGCAAGGTTTTGTCCCCCTGAACCCACTTGTAACCTTGGCCAAGGACATCATCAATTTGGACTTGGGGTTTAGCAGTAATAAATCCCCCTTTTTTGAGTTTCTGGCGGAATCCCTGGATATGGGTATAACTGCAACACACAAGCCTAAAGGTTTCACTTGGATTTGAGCTATTATTTGGATATTGCCATATTTAGTCTGCATATAAGTATATCAAGTTGAGAGATTTATGGTAAAGGGGAGGAGTGGTAGGGAGTGGGGCCAACTGGCTTGACACTTAAGTGCTGTCCTGAGGGGAGCACTTTTGAAAATTTTAGGAAAAACAGTGCAAAGATGTAAAATTGTGCTATATTTTAATATTTTAGTGTATACTACTGTGAACCTTTATATTTTCAAACATGATATGTCACAGACACAAGCATGCCAACACATCCATATGATACACACAATATTTTAGTTTAGTAAATTCAAGGTAAAAGAAGGAACTTGGATCAACCCATCAAAGACCCTGTACCAAGTTGATTGTGTATGCATGAACACCTACAAGATTGGCCCTATTTCCTTCCCACTATACTCAGGAGTGTACTAATTCATTTTTATCCTGCTCCAAGAACCCTCATTTAAGATCTCCATCCAATGGATGAGAGTATATCCAAGCATTTAGCAACTTTCCCCGAAGGCTAGGAGGACTGGGGTAGCTGATCTTTAGCCTGTTCCAACCAAAGACGTGATAAAGATGCGACTCTCTGTATCAGACAACTAGAGACCATTTTTTAGAATCAACAATTTAAAATCCTGTGCTCCACTGCAAGCAGCTTTGCTAAACAAGCAACAGAGTCACTGAAAAAAAGCTCCAAGGTGATCACACTGGGATTTGATCAGAGAACCCCTAACCACACTATTCACCCATTAATATACACCTCAATAAATGCTCACCAGCATGACTGCAACTACAGCAACATGCAAAAAACGAGCTTCCAGTTCACATATGGGACAAGCTTGCTGTGTTTGCAAAGAGGCAAACAGAATGAATTTTGTAGTGATATCATTCAGTAGAGTCTACGATCATATACTCAAAATTTACTTTTTACTTCCACAAAATAAATTGCTTCTGGGCAATATTTTGAATTGTGCATTCTACAAATCTCAATGTAAGTTATGACAAGACAATTTATGCTGAGGCCTACAATATACAGACGCTCTGATCTTCATGTATTGACATCACAAAATAAAGAACAGGGTACAAGGGACCTAAGTAAATTTCCATTCCGTTATACAGAGTAGCTGTTTCTTACCCGTCAAAATTCCAGCTGAGTAATTATGAACTGGTTACTACATGTAGGTTTTAAGCAAAGACAGTTGGAACCAGTTACCAATTTCAAACCACGAGACTGAAATTTACTCCACTTAGCTAAGTTGATACCCATGTAGCACATCACAAACACAGCAAACTCGTTTAAAAAAAAAACAATTGAAACCTACATCACCTTTTTGGGAGTTAAAGGAATGAATAGCAGTCTCTCCATGAAATGAACTCTTCTGTGGGTGTTTCACAACGTCAGTTCTCTCCTTGTAGGGAAAGTGATTTTCATTAGTATTGAGACATTTTTGTAATCTTTTTTATTTCTTCCATTCTTCCTGCAGTCATCTGTGTGAAGAACAAAACACTTTTTTGAACTGGAATTATAAAAACTGCAGTACCCTATGTATACTACAAATGAGGACAGAGCTACATTAAAGCCCACACCTCTTACACAGTCCTGGGTAGGACTTTAAACTGCATCCGGTTGTGGAGTTTGTTTAAACGTGGGAGTAATGAGGTTACCCTTTGCCACAACTGCCTCCGGGGCACCCTTGGGCAAGGTGCACCTGTATTTGCCCCGGTGCTTTTTAAGTGCTGTTGCCTTTGGGCGTAGTGTTGCCTTCGGGCGTGGTGTTGCCTTCGGGCGTGGTGTTGCCTCGGGCGTGGTGTTGCCTTCGGGCGTGGTGTTGCCTTCGGGCGTGGTGTTGCCTTCGGGCTTAGTGTTGCCTTCGGGCGTAGTGTTGCCTTCCGGCGTGGTGTTGCCTTCGGGCTTGGTGTTGCCTTCGGGCTTGGTGTTGCCTTCGGGCTTGGTGTTGCCTTCGGGCTCGGTGTTGCCTTCGGGCTTGGTGTTGCCTTCGGGCGTGGTGTTGCCTTCGGGCTTGGTGTTGCCGTCGGGCGTGGCGTGTGTGGTCTTTGTTTTTAGTGTGGCCGGTGGGAGGTTGGTCTGTGGGGTATTTGGGTTGTTGTCAGTGTGTGTGTGGTTCTATTGTTGTAATGAACATAATTTTCTGTTTGATTTGGTGGTGTGTGGATAGTTTTGCCTTTATGTTCCTGTCCGATCCGGTTTGAGTTTTGTTTTTTGTTTGTATGTGCCGTTTCAATGCACTTAAAAAGCCCCCCACACCTCTTACCCAGTGGAGAGTTTCAATACCCATTTGCCAAAATGGTTTCACAAAACTCTCACCTGGTCTTACTGTGCATAGTTACTAAAGATATGACAGGGCTCAACTTTATTGCAAAGCAAAGTTAAGATATAGTTAAGTCAGAATCACATTCAGAGCTTGAAAAATTTTTGTTGCCTGAGATTTGTAATTTTTTATTGCCCAAAATAGTTTAATTGTTGCCCGAATAAAGAAAATAAAAGAAACATGCTTGTTCATTATTTAATGTTTCTGTTACTCTCTGCAATGGCACTCACTGTAGCTTAACCAAATAAGAGTTCCTGAGAAGTCAATCATCGCATATTGGATCCAAATATCAATATAGCTCTGATCCAAACTGTCAATCGTGTGAGAATGTTACCTTTACACTCTAACAGAAGGAACACTGTTTAGCATTTATTACCTTTTGGGCGACTTTCAAACACTGTCATCATGGTCTGTACTTTAAGTACAGTGGTTTAGACCGTAACTTATGGTGCCCGGATGGGCATGTTCTGCTGTGCAAGTTTTGAATTTTTGCTGCCCACTCAAATCATCAGACAAGGTGCCTCCGGCTCCCGGGCACTCTATTCTTTGCGCCCTGACATGACCAGTTAGATCTAGTAATTTAGCCAGAATATTTCTCCAATGCGACATTCTGAATTGACAGTATGGGGAAAGATACTAGGGAAAGGGTTCCCCTTCTACTTTGGATTTTTTTTTTAAATTTAAGAGGTACCTAATATAGCAGTGCTGCAATATTTAATCCTAATAATAGACCATGCTAATGAGGATATAATCATGTTCAACTTGTACAGATTGATTCTTGCAAAACTCAAGGTAATTTTTTTTTTTTCACATAAACACCTGTGTAGAAATTTTTGTATGCGATATCCCTTTCGGTTATGCAACACTTGTCACACAAGGACCGGCTGGCTTAATCACTGTAGGAAAGTGTCATCTTTAAAACAAAAAAGGAAACACAGTTGCTTTTATTTGCACTTGTTGCTCACAGCATGAAAATGTGGGTTGAGTAGTCTTACTGCAATTAAAGCCTAGTCTACAGACTTCTGACTTGCATTTGGCGCAGGCACATAGCCTGCCAAGGAGGTGAGGTCAGGATTGGCAAACGAGGGGCAGGCCTCCCAAAAAATTTCCAATGGGGTATGATGGGGCGCCTACCCCTTCCCAAATCTTCCAATGAAAAGGAGAGAAAAGTTTACCCCAATAAACCATCACACCTTCAAAAATAGTTCTGTCAAAATCAATAATCTTGCATCTTGGTCATTCCATGTCAAATAATATTTTTCATTTTTTTCTATGTGTTGGCTACCATGAAAAATGCATCCTCTAAAATAACTTAATGTGCTACTATGACATCAGAGATTTCCCATAATGCACTTTATCTCAAGAAAAAATTTGTAGTTCTTTGAAAATTAGTATCTTTTGAATGCTATGCTACTGAGATGCAAATTTTACCTCCTGAAAAAAAATCTGCATATTTTAAAGACACTTAGGTTTGGCTCCTGCAAATTCCTTTAATATTAATTAGGCCTTGAGAGGCAGTTGTTTTATGATGCTAAGCGACCACGAAAAGCCTATGGCTTATGAATTACAACTTCACATCGGGTGGCAACCAACTCAACAATTAGATCAAATTTGGTGTATTTTGAAAGGCCAGTTCAGATAGGACAATCTTGGCTGGTAAAACCCACCTTACTTTGACCCGCCAGGAATCGAACTCCCAACATCCTGATCCCTTCATATGTCACCGCCTTTATATCCACTCGTCCACAGTACTGGTTAAAATCTGATGAAATAAAAGAAAATGTGACAAAATTTATAGAAATCCTCTGATTTCTATCAGGAATTTGAATTTAAAACGTGGAATTACTACTGTACCAAGAGTCATTTGCACAATGTAGCTGCCTTTTAATAACACAAGGTGATTTCTGGGAGTATTTGGCTTCAGTGCACACATGTGAGCTGTGATAATGTGATATGTAACATAATATAACATACACTTAGTCTAATAAACTTCGTTGCATTATTTCATGTACAGAGAAATTCATGATATACAATTAGGCCTAGCTGTGGAACAATGGGATAAAGTTCCTCGAAAATATTAAGGCAAATTTTGTCACCCCTGACAGTTCCAATTCTCCCAACTTACATCTAACACCTTGTGCAGACACAATCCGAGTTTATTGCATCAGGACATATTAGAAAGCATACAAAGCAGGATTTACGCTAACCCGGGGTTCCGGGTCTCAGACGCACATTGAGTCCTGCTGGACGCTTTGGAAAAAATCCTGTGCGTCAGCAAGATGCTCCGGCTATTTATGAACTGATATGTTACTCTAAATCTTGTAAAACCTCCCCATAAAAGTTCACAACTTATACACTGTTGGCCAAGGGTAAAATAAATGTAGGTCTAATACTTTTATGGGACTCTTGAAGAAATTGTGAGACCCCTCAATGTTTCCTCAGACTCTTGAAATGAAATTTCAGGGGTCAAAGGACCCTCGGGTTTCGGGGGGGGCCTACCACTCCGCCATCGGTACTTTCCGCTATAGAAAATGTGTTCATTCCACCACAGAAAACATGTCTTTCCGCCATGGCAGTAAAGTGTTAATTATGATTATTTTAATAGTGAATGATGTGTCGTTCTCAAAATAGCCCTTTGAAAATATCTTTGCAAGGGAAAAAAATCCTTTTGTTTCTCAGATTTTAAGAAAGTGCCTTTCCACCATAGGTTTTGCACCTTTCCGCCATGGCGGAAAGGTGCAAAACCCATGGCGGAATGTACCGATGGCGGAAAGACACTTCATTCCAGGCCAACTAACGTTGTTTTGCCTGTGCTGTTAGGCTACTATATGTATATTGCAGTGGTCACAGCAGAAAATGTATGATAGCCTATACGCCTTCATAACATTAGGCTACTCCTCGGTTGTTCACGTTGTAGCGATCATTTGTGTTACATTAAATCGAACTAAAATAAGCAAACTCGTGCAAATCTTTGTTATATAATCTGTTACTAACTGTTTATACATAAGTATTTGTCATTAAGTCACCTTTATTGTTGCAATTGGGCACATATTCGGCCTCTTTCCGGTACTCGTTGGTCAGTCTTTTGGCTCTTGATGTTGTCGTAAGGATGCCTCGCATGCGAACGTACTCGTTAGGGTGTAAAGTTACGTGATGCGTATGGTTCGTACGCCGCGGAGCGTAAGTTTACTACAGGTGATGATTCAATCTACCAGGAGGTCCGCGTTCCGATACAACATCGCAAGGTGTATAATTTAAAATTGTTTTAATGTGTTGTTTTATTTGTTTATACTGATTTATTTTTGGTTGGCGAGATCATAATGGATAGACTGTTTCAGGTATTCGCAGGGAATGCCAGGCGGAAATGTTTACTTTCCGTAACGACGTCTATGGCAGCCATATGCGTTGCATTTTTTAGCAAATTAAAAGGAGGATGACAACTCCTCTTAAGTTATAAGACGGAAAACAAAACAATTTCTTTCATGGATAGATCGAAGAGTCTCACTGCTATTGCATACTAGTGGTAAGAAGGCAAGATTTTAACTGAAAGAGCGCCACGATCTACCATGAAACGTTAAAATCAGAACTACAAGCCAAGTTTTTTATTATAACGATGGTAGATCGTTAATTAGGGCTGGTTTTAGACATATTTTGAAGGGAATTTGATGCCTATGACAACATTTTTTCATGTTACATGAAGCTGATGACGTATCTATTATGCCTTCTTTTAGCCGACTCAATTTCTTTACATTTTGCTTTCAAATTTGCTCTCAAAAAAATGGTAGACCATTTGGTTGACTTAGCCTTCACCCCCGGTGTCGTCAAATTAGCATGTATGGCATATTTTCTGTATAGTTTCAGCTACTCAAATGAAAGTTACTGCGTTATAAAGGTGAAATGAATGTACATTCAAGTACTTTTTAACTTATTTCTGGTAAATTACTTTAATAAAAAGTAATAGGCAGGATACAACACGTACTTCTGCTGAATGTTCTTTTTATTTGGTACCTGTTCAGGCAGTGTGAGCCCAAAATACGTGACTATTGAAAATGTCTTCCTGAACGAGAGGACGCTTTGAACTTATTTAGCTACCTTGCCAATGCTTTTAGCTTCAATAGTATTATATTAACAAGAACTTCAATATGGACTCAGAATATGCTGATTATTCTGTTACTGTTCTCTTATACCTAAAGAAAAGACACCTACCCTTTTGCGAATCAACGCAACGAAAAGAAACACTTTCTACCGTGGTCCGCGAGCAGTTCTTACTTCTCGAATTTCTCAGACAATCTTGGACAAAACTGTTGGGACGCTTTGTCATAATTTTATTGAATCTCCGTTCCCAGGTTTACATGAAGCCCCCGCTCCCCCTTCCAAAGTTGCGCAGAAAGAATGACTGTATGCCGTGAAAATGGTCAACTTTGTGAAGGGGAGCGGGGGTGTCCCAACGGGTTTTGTCCAAGATTGTAGCACACAGAAACTAGGAATTGTTAATCTGAAGCTGTGCGTTAGCACAGATACACAGCAATGTTAAATACAAAATTAGCAAATCCAAATAAAACAAGGCTTAGTTTGCAATTGCATGTTATAGGAAAGTGAAATAAACTAAGTTTTAAAAACTCTGGGATGAAGTAAAGAATGTAACTTTTATCGAGGTGCGTGAATAACGTTTCTTAGAAAAAGCTAGAGTAAAATGCTGTAAAAATTAGAAATCTCAAATAACAGACTTAAAGATTGCTTTGCTAGAAGACATGAAAGCAATAATACTACTTATAAACTTAAAACTTTGTGGTGTTGCTATTGTATAAACCAATAAAACAACCTGGGTAGAAAAGTGCAGTAGTCTCAATGTGACAGAAAAGCAATATTCTATGTACAGGTAAAGTAGATTAGCATACAAGTTGGATTAATACAAGGTGGATTAATGTTTGGTACTGTATACGACAGGAACCAAAATATTGTGTGACACTTTGATATCAACAAGAAACCGATGTTCTCATACTGTACTTATGATGGCAGCTACAGTAATTACAGTACAGTAAGTGGTAGGCTTAGGTTAAGATGCCTGTAAAATTGTGTGCTTTTTAAGTACGTAGAAACAGGCACTGAGAAACAAAGGGCGAGAACCCAAACCGGACCGGGCAAAAACGCAACAGCAAACTATTTACATGCACCTACAAACAAAATATTGTGTTGCTATGTACAAGGGACTATATACAAAGGTTAATTACATAGGACAGTTTACAAATTTATTCACGCAAAACTACAGGTTAACTATCACCCGCCCCGCCCGCACCGAAGCAATTGGCCCCCAGCGCCTGCCAAACGTCGACCTTGGCAGGGTGATTGGTCGCTTGTTTTTTTGGTTCAAGGGGGTCACCAGGTTGGGTAACAATGTTATTACTCCTGTGCGCTGCGAGGGGCTCAACGAGCCAGCAAGGAAGGCAGAGACGAATACATCACGGAGATCGAGTCCAACGGTACCCCAAAAGCGTTTGTAGAATTCTACCGGAATACCGTCGGACCCAGGTGACTTACCACCGTTCATTTTCGCCACTGCCTTCCAGAGCTCGTCGACAGTCAAGGGGGAACCAAGTTCATCGTTCTGCTCTTTAGTGGGGGTCTTGGTAATGTTATCTAATAGGGACTTTTGAAGGCCCTCATCAACATCTGCTCGGGTGTAAAGCTGTTCATAGTATCCTTTAAATACTTCTACGATGTCCAGAGGGTCCTTCTGTACTGCACCGTGGACGTCACGGACTGCCTTTATTCGACGGTCAGTAGCATACTTTGTGACGTCCCGGTAGAATTTGATGGTTGGTTTCTCCTCCGCCTCCACACAATGAACACGAGCACGAACACGGGCCCCATGTAGTTTTTCATCGAGATACTGCTGGATTGCGTGGAGTGCAGAGGAGTCCCCATCCCTCTCCCTAGAGCAGAGCGAGAGGAACCCTCCCTTTTTCGACGAGCTCTTGCTACACAATACTCAACTGTAAACTGTTTGATGCGAGACTTGACATCATCCCACCATTCTAAACCCGTAGAGAATGCCGGCTTTAAAGTTCGCCATCCCCCGTACCTGGCCTTAAACTGGGTACAATAATCATCCTCCATTAGAATATCTGTGTTCATTTTCCAGAACCCCCTTCTTGCTGGCCATGAATCTGGGGGTTGAAAGGAGACAGTAACTGCATCATGATCCGAAATTGGACATGCCACCACTTCACAATCACTCGGCGACAGAGCCAGTGGAGAGTACACCCGGTCCAGCCTTGAGGCGTCCGTGCCATCAGGGCGGTGCCAAGTGAACACGGACAAGCCGGGATGTTTCACTCTCCAAACGTCAACCATGTCGTGATTCTTTGTAAACATGTCCAATTCCGTCATGTCGACACTACAGCCCGAAGACGTACAAGAGGCCATTCGGTCAAGCTGTGTGTCGGGGACACAGTTAAAATCTCCAGCCAGGATACAAGGGGCACTGCCAGGAACGAAGGATGGCAGGGTCATGAAAAAGTCCCTTCTGTCAGAAGGCCGATTAGCGTAAACGTTACAGAGGAAAAGGTTCCCACATGGATGCTTTATGGTTACGCACACCAACCGGCCCTCATGATCAGAATCGACTTTTCCGACCAGGGGAGTCCACCTTGGCGAAACTAAAATAACTGAACCACATGATGTCGAAGAACCAAAGGAAGCGTGCAAACTCCCTCCCCACTCAAAGGACCAGGTTTGGACATCGTCCTCATTCACAATGTGGGTCTCCTGGACGAAAACGAAGTCCACACCTAGTGATCTACAAAACTGAAATATTCTGGACCGCTTCCGGCTGTCCCTCATGCCGTTAACATTCAGGGTCAAGAGGGACAGAGGATCAACAGCCATTGTAAAATAGGGGCTACGTATCATCTACCTGGGCCCTAGCCTTTTTATTACTACGTGGACTCGGGGTGGGTCGGTCAGACACCTCGCCTGAGGCCGACCTCTTCAGTGGGGATTCCGAGTCGAACCCCTCACAAAAATCAAACCAGCCCTCCCCTGATGGTGGATCCTTTGCAGGAGGCTCTGAGGCAGACTCTCCATCATCTGACATGGCAGAAACAGATTCATTTTCCGAAGAGATCTGAAGGTCCTCCTGCACTGTCATCGCGTCAGCCTCCACGGGTGGCGGTGAGGATGATGATGGAGAGCCTGTCTCAGGGGACCCGGGGCCCTCCTCACACTGTTTGGAGGAGGTGAGAAAATCCTGCTCTACCTGTTGTGCAGCCTCCTCCAACTCTTGAGTGGAGTACTCTGGGCCTGACTGCGAGGGCTCACCTGCCTGCCCCACATCTGCACTAGCACGTGCAGAGTACGATGTGGGGCAGGCACCAGAGACATGTCCCTCCTCCCCACATAGGTTACACCGCACCTCGTTGGGACACTCGGCCTTTTCGTGCCCCACCTGCAGGCACTTGCCACAACGCCTGTTGGGACACGACTTGGCTTCGTGCCCCTCCTCTGAACACTTAAAACAGGTGCGGGGCTGCCCAAAGTATCTTATATGAGCCTTGGAACCCCCTATGAAGAGGAAGGACGGTATTTCCCTCTTCAGTACCATACGGAACTGTCTCTTTCCGTTCAGGATGCCC
Organism: Holothuria leucospilota; assembly: GCA_029531755.1. NCBI lineage: Eukaryota > Metazoa > Echinodermata > Holothuroidea > Aspidochirotida > Holothuriidae > Holothuria > Holothuria leucospilota. Next base: position 71,905,846 of record CM055961.1, on the reverse strand, counting down.
TTCAGCTCACCTTCCTTGTAGGTGACCCACCGCATATCGGAGACAGTCCCGTACTGACTGAGAACCCTCGCCACCAGGCCTTGATCGACCTCAAAGTTCAGGTACAGAACTGTCACCACCACAGAGCGATCATATGGGGTGACAGTGAGCCCGTTGAGCCCTTTAAGGCGCGAAACACCCTGAAATCGGGCAGCATCTGACCTGAACTTTAGGTCGTACGTGTTGCGGGCCGCAAGCGGCTGCAACATCTCTATTTCTTTTACCTCCACACCATTGTTCTTTAACATAGTAAACGCCTGCGGGGGAGAAACGCTCGCCCCGGACGTAAACTCTAACTTAACAATTGTGCTATCCCGACTTCCGGGCATAGCACCAGTTATGTGGCTCGAGGCCACGAAATGAAAGGAGAAAAAAACCTTAAACTAGTTTTACAAAGGAAAAAAAATAGGATGAAGTAAGAAAAACACAAGCTACACAGAAACAAGGCGCGGTCGCAAACAAATATGCACGACCACACCTACTTATCAAATACAACACAAGCACGCTATAAGGATTTATGCACAATTGCAATAACTAGTACAGCTAACACACGGTGATAGGTTGAGCACGGTAAAACGACGTGAGCTTGACGAAAACACGTCTGCTCTCGTCGAAGACCTGAACTGAACTGTAAAATTGTTGCTAGACCATAAGTTATTCTTAGATTTATCACTTACATTAGTAATTGAATTTCAACCGTACAGTCAGCTGGCAATGATTACACTGGATTGAGAAAAGCAGTACAAATTGAGATTCTTTGGAACTTATATGAAAAGTCATAACAGCAAAAAAAGAGGAAGCTTTAAAAATTGTCTCCTGTTTTTCAAAGTACTACATGGCCAAATGCTAAATCAAGGTTTGAATGATCATGATGAACATATAATAATTAGGAAATTAATTGGGACATCAAAGCCCAAGTCTCAACCCCCCCCCCCCTTAAATTTGTCATGTTTGATCTCCGGATAATACATAGTATATCAACCACATAAACATGTAAAGAATCATTTATAACACTCCCAAGGCAAGACTGATGGACAAAAAGTGGCATGTTTTACAGCAACTTACACAATTTAAGTTTCACCACCCACACACTTATATGCATATTTAAACCAAACCCAATAGAGACAATACAATGCAGCTTTTCTCATATGTGGGTCATTTGATCCGTAAGGAATCGGCTACGCGATCTCGCGTATGCTGAAGATTCTGATATATACTTACATGATGTTTCAATTTAAGCAGAATGTTGGTGGTTCAAAAATAGTTGCCAAGGAGGCAATTAATGACAAGGCTGAACAACCTTCAGTTATCAAAAGGGGCAGATTTTGACACAATCCCTCCATTTCCCCATTAGAAAACAATGTTTTGCTTTTGTCCAAGGTAAAAAGTCATATACAGTGTAATGCATCATTCATTTCACATACGTAAAGGGAAAGGCTTGTCCACAATGTAAAAAACAAATTTCACACTTTTCCAAATAAAAATGAAAGTTTGGCCATTGTTAAAAAGTGTTTTACTTAATATATAAGCACAAGTCATTTTCCATTTTCCAATTAAAAACACAGTTTGTCCATGCTAAAGAAAATATTTTATGAAAAATTATGTGCATCAGTCTTCTCACATTTTCCAAATCAAGCAAAAGATTTTGTCCATGACAAAATAGTATTCCGACAATAAGCTTTGTTTATGATGCAAGAATTGCACAGCGACTTTCCAGTTTGTACAGATTCCACAATGTATGAAAGGTTAACTATACAAAGAAATGTTTTCTTCGGTCATCGTATAATTCTTCTGTCCTGCATTGCCTTCCATGCAAAGGGTATGATCAAAAAGGAATGGCAGTTCGACTCTTCTCAACCCCATCCTGGTACAGGTACTCTACCCTGTGTTTCAGAAAAAATGTTGAACTCCAGTTCGACTGTTCATTACTGCACGAACTACTTTAAAAGACCTACTGTACTTTAGGAAAGCAGCCAACATTTCTTTCGTAAATGGAGATGGTCCATACTCCACAGCCATCTGTAGGGATTTTCTTAAAATGCGGTACATTCAACGTGTTCTACAGTATATAGTTTTTTCCTCTATCTGCTTCATATAACAGTACATCATCTACAGTATTTCCATACTGTAGCTTTTCTAGTCTTTGTAGCCATTCACTCCACAGCAATGAAATCGAAAAGTACAGGGTATGTGGACTTGCTAATGACTTGGGTTCTGAATTTCACACATGAATTCAATTACGTCAGTCAGGCAAAACGTTAATGGAAGCACAAGACAACAAGGAGACTTCACTTGCATATACAATAGTACGAGCAATTTGCTGTCTCAGAAATATTGTGTAAGCAATACAAAGACAACAATAGCACAATAGCAAAAAATCAGTGAAAAGCTTCAATTTACAGTATAGTGTCTCTGCATCTTCCAAAATTGCTACAAAAATCAATTAGTTGGTTGGTATTGGCTGTCACTAACTCCTTGAGCACGTACAGTCACAGTGCATACTTAATTCTGCTAAATAATTCTAGAATTAAATATCATGAATTATCCACGGAACTCCACCAAAGCTGTGCAGATCGAGCTTTACCATCATGTCATCCTGTAAATGTAAATAAAAAAATAATATTGAAAGCATATAGCGTAGTACTTGAAATGCTGTACTCTGCAACTGACTTGGTAGGCACAATCAGTAAGAGCGGAGGTGATAATCAAAAAATTAGTGAAATATTGGATGGTGTATTAAGGGTTCCTTCTAGCAACTCTGCTCCAAAGGAAGAAGTAATCTCACACACTGAAATAAAATACTAAAACTCTAGGACAACGCTCATCTAATTCTAAAATATGGTAAATGGCAACCAAATTTGTTCGAGGGCCCCGGAATCTGGATTCAACTCGATGGGTTTGACCGTCCTTATTTTTAAGTACGTATCCACTGAATCTCTGTATGATGAGAAACGCTTGAAAAATTCATGATGAAAGTCATAATTTCGCCACATTTATTCTGAATCCGCTTCATGCGAAGATTGAACACTGAATTGTTACGGTCTGTGTACTTTTTCCATAAGCATAGCATGTGTTGTGACGGGATAAATCTGTTATTTTTCGGGTTGCACAACATATTCTGCGCAACATTATGTATCATGTCTAGGCATGTGCTACTATAGTATATTATCCCTGTTAATAACATTGACATGTCAACAATTTATTGGCAATTTGTTCTTACAGTGCGTAACTGGAATATAAAAATTCCATGAAGGTATACCTACCTTTTAATTAAAAAGTGGGAAATTCATCAACAATTGGTAATTGCAAGAACCAGTCTCTACCTTACCATAAAGGGGCCTTGGCCTAGTAGGCTATGCCTAATTGTTATTTTCACCACTCTGCTTCTACTGTGCAATCCCCAATTTACTTCTTCGCTCCTCAACATTCCAACCCACCCTGCTTGTATTGACCTACTTAGATTTTGAACCTGAGGCCGGCCATTGTTACGAATTTAAGGGCCTTTGCTCAATATTCACTGTTTTTCTCTCATGAACCATTTATCATACCTAGAGAAGAGGCTAGACCTGTCAAGTGCTCGGGAGTTGTCAGAATAGGTAGGCTGCACAACAGTACTGTCAGACTGTACTGCACACAGTCGAGTACATAGGCTATTATTGCTGTATCACTTAGGCTACTTATATGTCCTAACGACTGCAAAGGCCTTGCAAATATCTTGGCAAATTTCCATCTTTTCGGCTTATAAATGGGCATTATACCTAGTTTAATAGGAGAATTGAACTTAAAACTACTTACTATGATTTTGATAGTTCTTTGAGGAAAGAGACGTTGAAATTTCCAGGTGTATGAGTAGTTCTTTACGCACTGAAGCAGCAGCGTTTAAAATTTGTAACCGTCACATGATGTGAGAGTACTTCCACAAATCAAACGTGATGTTCCTGAAAAAGCGCACCAACACTTTCCTTACAGCAAAAATTTAAGATTTAAATCCCTAATATTCAAATTTAACTGCAACTTAAACAACTTTATCCAAAGTTTTGGCACGATTAAATTTTGAAAAATCTTTTAAGCCCCTAGAATCCCACAAATCCCCACAATATCAGGAAAATTCCTGCAACATTCAACCGTCGACAACAGTATGTTTTTTACTGTGGCATGCCAAAAAAAGCCTTTAATAGTAGGGAATGTTAGTGACCATTCAGTGTGATACGGCACCGTAATCATCAGGGGCAGAGAAAGTTTTGAAAAATGGGTCCAGAAATAGGAATGAAGACCCATTGAAGGAAACTTGACTGTTTGAAATGGTAAAAGTCAATAGAAGCATTTCCAAAATATTGGGAGTAGGCTACTAGCAATTCTATTCCCCTACCCTCGCCCTACAAACACAGTACGTCCTAAAAACGTTTTAAGAACCTTTTTGGACGTACTGTGTTTGTAGGGAGGGAACTCCGCCTTTTATAAGTTCCCAGTTGAATCCAGTTAGACCCCAGTTAAACACAGTTGAACCCTACTTGAATCCAGTTGGATTTGCAACTGGGTTCAACGGGAATTTATGCCGAGGAGGGACTCCAGGGATAAAAATACAAGCTTAGCAAATTGTCAGCTAGGATGATAGAATTCAGGTGATGGGTAATGGGCAATGGGAAAGGAGGTAAAATTGGGGAATTGACATTTAAAGCTTCCAATTATAAGGAAATTGACACTGTTCTCATTATAACCATGCAAAGCGTACATAAATATGTGTAACTTATGTGACGTCTAAGGGAGGGGTAAGCTGAAAACGTCAGAAGAGATGACCTTAAGTTTTTGGTAACACAGCTAATTGTATAAATAAAGTGACGATTTTATACTTAAAACTGAGGTATTTTACTATTTTTTTTTATTTATTTTATTATTTTACTACGTCACTTTGAGTCATGTCCCGTTAAGGTTATGGGATCCCGTTGCACCAATAGAAACCCCTATTGATTCCTGTAGAAAGCCAGCTTTCAAATTAAAAGAGCTTATGGGACCATATGGATGACCCATTGAAATCAACGGGTTCCCAAAGTAGTCCCATATATTCCCTTTGATCCCATCCATGATTCCTATTGAAAATTCGTATGGGACTTTATGGGATATAGAATTTTCTCTTGGGCGTGAATACGGTACCCATATCAGGGAGTTGGCAACTCCCTACTCATATAACGTCTAGAAAACGCTTTCACACCATTTTAACATTACGTTTTACAAACGTTATTTTCTTACGTACTCAAACGGTTTTGGAGAATCCTCGTCGATATACTCAAATGAAAACGTTTAGAAAACGTTTTAATAATGTTTAACATTACGTTTTACAAACGTTATTTTCTGACGTATTGAAAACGTCTTTGTAGAGTTCCCTTTACTTTTTGAGGAACGGAAGACGTTTAGAATACGTACTAAAAACGTTATTTTGGACGAAGGCGAAACCGACGAACTGAGAACAAAACCAAAACGTTTTCTGGACGTACTGTGTTTGCTGGGTAAATTATACTTAGATGGAGATGTCTCCTATAAAAATTTGCCCTTTGTTGGCCAGCACTCCACATCCTGCATGCCTTCCTCTCTTCCAGTTCTTGAAGCCATGTGTCAAAACTGAGCACACATAATTACACAGAGAGGCATGGTAAAGGAGTGGAAAATTCCAGCTGGTCAACTAATGAGTGTCTACTCATTAATATTCATCACCAGCTTGTCCAGGGTGAATATTGATGGTGTAAATGAATATTTAAACTCACAAACACTTATAAAGGTAAAATACACTATACAGGCTTAAGTAAATAATCATTTAAATTCTTTCAACGAAGAATGGGATAATGGACTGTTTTGTATGTGTAAGACCATAGGCGTAGAAAGCGGTGGCTGGGGGCTTTAGCCCCCCAGTCAAAAATGTGGGGGTTGAAGTATGTTTCCGTCCCCATGATCCAGGGGCAAAACCCCTTTTTTGTGTCTTCTGTAAGAAATGTCAAAAATTTGTAGTAATTTTCCTTAAAGTTTATCCAAAATGTTGCACCAAGTTGCATCTGAAAACCCTCAAATACCCAAAAATTGTCCAACGGGGAAGGAGCACCACCTCCCCTTAGACCGCTCCCCAGGACGGCGATCCGAAACAAGGTTCAGCCCCCCCCCCCCGTCTTGAAAAGCTTCCTAAGCCTATGTGTAAGACATTAAGTATTTCTTTTATATGTAAACTTGTGATAATAAAATGTACCAATAAAAGAAAGAGCATTTCGTGAATTTTTCTAAGATGATTTCGGTGTCAAAACACTTCGATAAGTCCATTAGTTCTTGCTACCCGAAAGCACAGTCCAATAGTGACTGGCTTACACTGTACCAATTTTTCCACATCTTCCACTAAAAACAAGTTCATTGTAGAAACCCCCTCTTCCTTCCCAATAGCCTAACAAAACATTGATTTCAAAGCACTATTAGCCTGAGGTCATTTCATGTCATGGTTGTTGACCCTTTAGGAGAAATTTGTAGGACAAATGACTTCCTTATGTGGAATGTCTTCTCTACGCGATGATGGGGGTATGCCTTAGTCCAGGGAATGTCACCAATGAAATTACTGATTTGTTTTTTATCAAAGGGTGTTGTGCATGAAATTTTCGAACGGAATGGAGCTGACTAAATGGTGTGAAAACGTAAGACCGTTCCTGTAAATTTTGTCTTGTGGCAAAAGAATGTTCTAGTAATCATGTTGCTCAGTTTCAGAAGGCAAGTAATATGTGGGAACGTACAAAACTGTTTCATTCCTTTTTATATTTCATAATTAGGCTGTTCTTTGCATAACTTCATACTAGGCCCATTAAAAGTTTATGCTATTTTTAAGTTCAGATCTTCTAGGTTGGAAGCACAGATAGGATTAGCATTGATGTTGATGTTGTGACTTCTTATTGGTTGGTACTGTAAAACTGAAAATTTCAGAGAGTTGATTTTGTCTCTTGTTCCACTTTGTGAAAAAATGAATGAAATTGTAAGAGCATTTCCGCGGAAACTTTAAAGAATATTTGTTCACTGGAATGAACCTTCTGTTGTTACTGTAGTAATGTTACTGAGCTAGGCTATTTCAGAAAAGTGATGGACCCAACGTGTCCCAGTGTAGATAAACATGATGTGACACATATCCATTTCGTAATTAAAGTTAAATGCTTATAATTACACGTTTAATTGGACTCACAATGAGCTGTCAGATTTTCACTGTAACAAGAGAGATAACCATGCATGCATGCATGGAGGATTACGTCCACGTGTAATGATTGCGCCCACGTGTAGTTATACGTAAACCGTGTCCCTCACAGAAACAGCGATGGAAGGCATCCGTAAGAAGTATTTGGAACGGTAGACCTCGGATACCAAGGACTCACCGAGTATTTACATGCAAAAATGACAACAACCCCTGATCGAAGCAGTATGGCAACACCAGATGCAGGACGGAGAGTACGAACCAATAACCTGGAAGGCATTCCAGAAAATACGGCTTCAAGAAAACCGAGACGCCTAGGCGTACAAACCACTACACAGTAACTATCGAACAGAGGTTAAAGATATCACAGTGAAGGGTCTACGTATAGTAAAAGGAAAGCCAACGTTCATCGGGCTCAACATTGAAAACAGTCCCTCGTAACAGGAGAGGGCATGATCGCAAATTCCGAGTGCGCCGAAAGTGCACCAACAGCGCTGGGTCCAGGGGTCTGCGTAACGACCCCAGTCATGGTACAGGGGCAGACCCCTAGGGCGAAGACCATGGAAGCTCTTCCAACGTGGCTTTTTATGAGGGCAGATATCGGCTCCAGACACTCTGGTAAGGGGATTTTATATTTTATGAAATTCAGTGTTAATGACTCAGTACAGGTTACCATACGGGCACTTGGTGAGGGCCAGTGCTAATCGGAGGTTATTCAAAATTAGCATTAAGTGCGATAAAATATTTAGCTACTTAAGAAATGAGTGTGACAATATTTTATGTTTAATTTTCGTTATAAGGTTAGTAGCGGGCATGAATGGGAAAAATTGCCCGTGGAGCCGGCTGAAAATTTCTTTTTAAAACTTCATTTTTTATGGTAAAACTTGCATTCAGGCAGTCATTTTAAACACTTAAATTTCCTAACCAAAGTGAATCTGTCAGGATGATAAGTCTAATTTATCCATGCTTTGTAATCTGCTAGAGAACACTACTTGGTTTTAAATGCTTATCTCTTTAAAACTAAGTAGAAGGCGGAAAGAATTTCTCTTCTTCACAAGTTAGTTATAAACTTTGCTCTTGTATAAACACAATTATATATTTAAAAAAGCATTTTGTAACACAACGATTGTTGAACAAAGAGAAACCATCTGAGATGGTATTAAAAATGAAAATAGAGAGAAATGAACTGGTGATGAAGGCGCGAAAATATAGGCAGGCTGTGGAAGATTTGTAACGAAGATCAATTGCAATACTTTAATCATCCATTCTTAGGAACATTTCACCCCGTCTCCTGCAGAAACCTTTTGCTTGAAACTACTTTTGGATCATTGTAAATTCCAATTAATAACCATTAGGGGAGCACTCACTTCCATGCAATGCGTATTGGTGTCACTGTGTGCCACAAGTATACTTTTGACAAGGAATTGACTATAGGTTGATGGACGCAACATTCCGCACGATTAGTGGCGACGCCAGAATTGGTAATTGGGGAGTCACCACACAAATATGCCATAATCCCACCCCATATAAATCGGGGTAAAGCGTGCTTATACGTGCCTACGGTAGCTTGCAAGCGGCGCGAATACTTCCTTTATCACCTCGTGCCGACGTGCCTTTCTGGGGGAGGAGTTTCCCCTCTACTTTACAATTTTTTTGTTCATTAAAGGTGGCTTGTATGCAAAACTTTGCTATTTTTGGCAAAGTTTCGAACTGATCATATGTTGAAAGACCTCAAAATTTAGTAAATTGTTCTTATCATTGGTTGGCTATTATGGGGTTTAGGGGGGACAAGTCCCTTCCCTCCCACCTCTTGATAATTTTGTGTTTATGTAAGTTGGTTTGAATGCAAAATGGGACTATTTTTGCAAAACTTGGATTGATAACATGTTTGGAACCTCTCATTATTTAGCGATATTTGGAGGGTGGCATGGAACCCCGTCAAGGCTGGTACAATGAGACGAACAAAGGGAAACTTTTGGGTAGTTACCAAATAGCGATTCTAAACATGATCAATGAGAATTTAAAAGATCAGCGTGCAATGGGGAATGAGGTAGAAGGGGAGTAGAAATAACCAAAGGGTTGTGAATTTAGAAGTATGCGCATGTACTAAAAATGTCCCACGACAAATATATATTTCTAATCTTGCACATCATGCTAAAAACCTGATAAATGTGATGGCATAGGCTACTCATGGTATTAGATTCCTCTATGATCCCCTCTTGACGCGCGGTCCCTACCGAGTATGGAGAAGAAACGTACTTTTTTAAACTTGTTTTGGCCAGAACAGTATGTCCCCATGTCATTGCCCTAATAAAGGTCAAATGATATAGAGTGCCAGCCATGACGAATGTGCTCGAAGCGCCCCAAAATTTTGCATTAAAATTTAAATCTTTGAAAAACTAGTTTCCTGCTTAGACTATCAGTACCCCCAAAATTGTGTGTACAATTACAATGCCAGCCTGCCACCTGGTAATTCTGTAAAGATTTCAATTGTTATCATAAAATATATCTTCTCAACATCAGAGGAAGGCGAAAAAATCCCTTGCTTTACATTTTTGCAGTATTGAGCCTTTCTGTATTCTCACGAACAATCGGTTTAATTGTAGAACCCTCACCGATGAATAATGGGAATACGTTTGACACCGTATTGACAGATTTCGAAAGATTTGCGAAACTTTTGACAGCTTTCAAATTATTTGCAATAGAAAGTGATTAAAATAAATCCATCACGCACTCAAAAACACACCTCCCTCTACCCCCGCAGAAAACTATAGCTTAAAACGCCTTTTGAGTTCATTTTAAAAATGGAAATTTTCCAAAATCTATTGGAGCAGGTGCACGCGATCACCATGCCCAGTTTCGGTGCCACTGCGTACAGTAGCACGTCCTCTTACCAGCCCGGCGTCTTTTATCATTCTTGCAGGCCCGTATGGCGAAAATTTGACACTTCACTCATTACAGTTACAATTCAATTCAGCTAGCCGTGCCTCTAGGTCATACATCATTATGACCAGGTCCGTAGATCTGTAGAGTAGCATCATTGTTCAGCTATTCACCTTTACATTCATTGTAGCCCAACTCTCGTTACCAACATCTTTAATGGATTTTTAAGGGAGATTTGAGTCTACATGCTCCACCCAAAGCCTGCAGTTTCTATATTTCGAATGCGTTTTTAGACAATTTTGTATTTTTTTTTACTTTCTCCTGAGTTTTACCTTCCTTTCTCTTTTCTTCTTTTCTCCTTTCCATTTTTCGCGGCGGGGAGGGGGAGAACCCCTTATCCCCTAAATATGCGCCTGCATAACAGCAGGACCAAGCCGCCATCACTAAAGACCATCAAACTAGAATACACTGTATATCCATCGACCCCACGTGCATAATAAAACGGTGGTCGAGACCTTTGCCCACATAGCTTATTACCATGAGGACGACAGTTCCTTTAAGACTCTGCTAACCACATACCCGCCGAATCGGGGATTTCGACGGGGACCCTGGAACAGGATCAATTACCTCCTGCAGCAGCAAGTTGCCAAAGATAAACAAAGATATCACTGTACCACTTCATCTGACCATGTAGAAATAATTGCTCTGCTAGCTAAAGCAAACATTCTTCCAGCCACTGATGGGAGAAAGTAGGGGATTACAGGGGAATATTGTTTGGATTGTGGTTTTGGGCTGGATAAGTGATTTGAAGACTTCTCCAAAGGACTTGTCTGCTTAATGACAACTGCGTGTTAGAATCTCTCGGGATCCCTGTACATGAAGAGGCATGTCGACATGCCACTACAATACATAAAATAGTCTGCCAACCTTTCGAAATTACCACCGACTACGTGTCATGGCTCAAGACAGCCGTGCCTTTAGAAGCGAACGACTGGGTTAAGATCTTCTGGAACTTCGAGATTAGGACACACAGAGTCAAAGCAGTGCGAACATCAGACTTGGTAATCACCAACAAAGACAGCAAGACACCTACAATAGTCGATGTGGGCGTCCCGTCAGACACAAACATAAAATGGAGGGGATGGTGATGAAAAGTCGAACAGTTCCACGACCTGATCCCCTCCAAGTCTAGACGATGACGGACTAAAGTAGCAACTGTAGTAATATGGGCACTTATACGTCATGGGCCAGAGGCACGTCACGGGTCCCCCACAACTCTCCAACCCAATGTTTGTGGAAACCTTAGGTCCCCTGAACACGAAATCAAGTGGTAGCAGTAAATATTTTGGGTTTCACTCATTCAAAAAAGGGTGGCTGCCAAAAAAAAATGGCGGCAAAAATTATGAATATTTTGTATTAAATAATAATAAAGAAAATACTCTTAAAATATTTTTGATGCACCGATTCTTAAAATTTGGTCATAGTTTAGGACAAAAGTTCCAAAATTAATTTTTGGGACTATTTGCGAGATTCAGGTTATAAACCAAGATAGCGAAAAAAAAAAAAAAGCCGCCAAACTGAATGAAATATTTCAAAACTTGTGACAAAACATTGCAAATTTCCACAATGCCAAATCATAATAATGTAAATTAATGTTCATAATGAAGGCTGAACTTTGCAATCCTTGGCACAAGAGTAATTGCCAGCCAATATGGGTAAAAACACCGAAGAAGTAAGAACAATACAGTAAAAAATTCCCCACAAAAGTAAGAAAATAAAAAAATTCAAAAAAATTCTTTAAAATAAATTTCGACTGGAAACCCTTAATATCTTTATAGTAGATTGTACATAAAACTCAAAGCATGATTTCTGATTTTTATGCAGGACCCCAAATTAACCAAGATGGCGGAAAGAACAAAATGGCCTCCAATATAACGACTGCTAGAGACTGCTCTTTTATTTCGACGGGTGCTTGACCCATCAGGAAATCCAGAAAAGATGAACCAACCAAGGAAAGGTCTGAGGTAGGATGATATAATAATAAACGATAATTATGATCATAGTAATGACGGTGGGATGGTGATGTGATTTATTTGGCGCAATGTCCAACAATAAACTGTTCCATGCGCTTTACAATCAAAATTAAAAGGAAAAAGAATAAACTTAACCGTAAACTGAAAAGAGTCCTACAATTAAGGCGATCTTGTCACTAGTAGGAGTTCCCACGTTTAGAAGTTTCACAGGTGAAGGTCATACTATGAAAATTAGAGACAGGTTGAGTGACTGACTTGAGCAACGCATATACGGTTAGAACAGTGGTTCACAACGGGGGCGTTTTCGCAACCTAGGGGGCACCAAGAGCCAAGGGGGCGGCAGGAGGAGTTTGAAAAATGAGGTACTACATTTAGTCGAGGCTTAAAAAGATATCAAGTATTTTTCTTTAACTGAACTTTTAAACTAGCATGCACTAAATTGGAGATAAAATAGAGTCAGGTCAGTTAATCTCACTTTCCCTCTTTAGGTTCACTACAAAGTTGGTGACTATGTCATCTGCTAGATGCCAGGAAATTGCATATTTACAGTGTTGCATTTCATAAGTTTCCTTATGAGGACCCCATGATGAAGTTATGTACGCTACCACACTGTCATGAATGATGTCACAAAGAATAGTGCCGAAGGCAACACTTCATGCATTATCGGTATTTTGAGACTTGAATTTACGGACACCAAGCGTTGCAGGACAAGGAGCTAAGGTTCAACCAATTGTGTTCAAAGATGATTGGAAAAGTTTCCGGTCTATAATGCGGTGTCTCGGTCTCGGCAGGGGTGGTGTCGACCTCAGGTACTGAGGTTTGGACTACAACATTGTTTCATACGCATCGTCGTGCATGATATAGCAACAGCTGGGTTGAGTACTTAACACTTAAGACCAGATAACACTTTGGAAGTGACTGTCCATTTAAGGTGTCGAGGTCATGGAGATTGCTGCCGGGAGAGAAAGCTTTTAGTTGGTCGGAGAATTGAAATAAGGGGAGATTTATAATTGTTGTTTTTGTTCTTTTTAGCCTTTGGAATGAGGAAGTCTGCCCTTTTAAACTCCACACTTTTCCTTGAAAACTTATAACGTACTAGGCATAGTGGATTTGTGGCAACAGCTGACAAATTAATCATGTGTATTAGCTTGCAGGAAATGACTTGAAGGGTGTAAATACATTGGTAACACGAGATTATCTGAGTCCCTTGGAAAATCTGCAAGAATTATTAATTACGTTTGGGAATAATAATTTTGTTATTTCATCTACTAGTAAAGCAGAAAGACGGGGATATTATTACCGATAACCTCACCACAGATTCTGGAAAAGTATTCATCAGACTGTTTTTAGGTTATTTTTACGTTTGATCATTCCGAGCTACGCAAATACTTCCCTGGTCTTGTTTCTTTTCAAAATTTTACATGTATGATGAAGGCATAATCGGACAAAGTTTGATGAAAAGGTCTCAAAAGGTTCACCTCATTTAGCAAACAATGACTTTTTGTATCAGTCAATGGATCTTGTACGAGTACCTGTGCCCACAGTGCAATGGCTCCTAACGGGGTGGTATACCCCCTGGGGATTTTCACAAGTACGGGGGCGATAAGGGCCAAGAGGCGGCAGTGGGGGCATTTGAAAAAAAAACTGAGATGGTATTTACGGGGCTAAGAAGATACCAAGGATTTTCTTCTAGCTGAACTTTCGAATAAGTGGCAATCCCTCTTTAGGTTCACAACGAAACTGTTATTTATATCACTTACATCTGCAAGCTGCTAGGAAATCTCATCAAACACAGTTGAATTTCACTTTTCCTTGTGAGGACTCCATACTTTCACCAGTGGCGGTGGCGCAGGGGAGGGGGAGGGCCTGTGATCAAACTTGTCCTGCCACTTTAATCTCAAATGTAGTTTTTACCTTGCTGCTCATAGAACACATACTGACATAATTGACACTTGTAAATACTTGAAAACATAAGAAAAAAAAAACGTTTGAAATGCAAAAGGAAGTAGAGGTATAAAAATGCCTTTCAAAAGGTTGTTTTTAGCGTGCGAATTGGGCCGTCTGTAATAATTCCCTGTGTAGGACGCCTTGAGTAACATAAGTCTTCCAAAGCCCCATGCGGCAGCATATCAACAATCTTCCCACCCACAAGACAAGCCAACCCCAGAATCAAATATACCTTCCATATACTCAAATACAAATTGTCAAATGATGATTTTAAAATGCTTCATTAGTCCTCGTGCTATCAATTTCGATAGTTTCGTCCCTGTTCCCCACTGGGACACTGCCCCATCAGGGGCAGCTAAAGATGGCTTCTAGATTTCCTGTTTATGAGGGGGGTCGCTTCACACTGTGGAATCGCCCAAATCTTCCCCTGATTGAACATGAAGTTGTTATCCATGTAAAAACCCACTGGTTTGAGTAAAGCGTTTCTCCACTCTTGAATCCAATGAAGGCTTAACACGTTTGTTAATCGCGGGTTATAGATATGACATCGCAAAAGGAAGACCCGGTACCGCTTTTATCTGTTTGTACTACCATGGACTAGGCCCACACCTGCAAAGGTTGTATGCGTACTTTTTATTGCATTAACATGGGCTGCTTCAACACTACTTTTTTCGTCTCATTAATAGTAGTACTTGAAAGGGGTATGGAAGGGGCGTTGCCCCATGGGCGTGGATCATGGGGGACGGGGGGACGCGTCCCCCTCACATTTTTGGAAGGGGGACATCTCCAAAAGTCCCCCTCACTTTTTCAAAATGATGAAAACTAAAACTGTGAAGAAGATAATATAACAGAAGATTACAAATTGACACTTCATTTTAAAAGCAAAGTTGTGCCCAAATATTGCACCATTTGCCATCTAGACACCTTCCAATTTCCATTTTTTTTTTCACAGGGGAGGTGGCTCCATCCCATTTCCATGTTTGTGGTCTTTACTCATTGCTCGAAATAAGAGACAAAATCGCAAAGTTACTTAAAAATTGCTAACGCCGACGTCAAAAATAGCCGTGATGCCCCTGTAGTTTGCCGTCGGTTCTGTGCAACAAAATTCCACTCGCACTATTAACTAAAGCTCCTAAAACTAATTGCTAGTTGAAGAAAATATTGGAAAGGTTCGTTGAGAGTCGGCTGCTATGCAAGGACAAGGTGTACTGCAGTGAAATAATGAAAAGATTGCTGCCAATATGACCTCTATCAGACTTTCGAAAAAGCTCTGACATACACAGTCAGTGATCACTTCCATATCCAAATTTTATTAGATATGAGTAGACATTCTAATGACAGGGGCGTAAATACGGAGGGGGGTGGCCCCGAGTAAAATCAAAGGTCGGTCTCTGCGGGCCAAAAAGTCGGTCTCAAATCCAGTTCAATATGCTTTTGTAACGATAGACCAGACATGAACAACATTTGAAGTCAAAAGATTACCCAATTTTCTACTGAGTTCCCCAATTTTTTGATCGAATGCCCGCAAAATGTGCAAAAATTTTCGCGCGCTTCGCGCGCATGTAGCAGTTTAGTAGAATCCGGTTAAGTATGCCTTTGTAACAGTAAACCAGATATGAAAATTTTGAACGGAAAAGATTGCCCGAATTTCTGCTGAGTTTCCGAATTTTTGAACGAATGCCCAAAAAATGTGCAAAAGTTTTCTCGCGCTTCGCGCGGGTGTAATGGCTTAGTGGTCTATTTTATGCACCTGAACTGCAACAAATTTAGGGCAATTTTTTGAGATTCGGGCAATAGATTTTCTATCCCCAAATTGGAAGAGTCCCGTACTCCTATGATTATTACTACCGTCCTATAAATTGTAATTGTCTACGAAATTTGGATCATACAACTATGTCAATGGGAGTCGGTCTCCAAGAAATATAGTTGGTCCCAAAATAGTTCACCCCCTGCGAATTCATGTATATACGCCCCTGGCTAATGGTACATGCAGTCTAACGATTTACTGTTTATTTACTTCACTGTGGTCTTGATTTACCCCAAGAACTAAGTAAAATATTTACTAAAACAAGGAAGATGAAAAACTTCCTAAAAAAGTAAAAATTCTTGGTGATATATTCAATTTAAATTTAGCACCAAATGTATCACCACAGCACCATTTTGCATCCAGCCCACCTTTCGTGAGCAACTTTTCCAAAGAGGAGGGAAACACTTACCCCCTCCCTAAGACCCCTCAGGACGGGGATTCGCAAATGGTGAAAAGTCCTCCCCCCATCTTTGGAGATGGATCCACTCCCATGCGTTGCCCAACCCTATATGGTGAAAGGGGCGATGATCTGGAAAAGGTCGGAAACCACTAGGTTAGAACGAGATGAATTTAAAATATCATTTAGGTATGATGGCGCTATATTGTTCACACAGCGATATGTGAAAAACATTAGAGTGGATACGAAGACTGGTCTCAAGTCACAATTTTAAAGACTCAGAATCGTGACTCGGACTCTTAAGAAGCAAGGACTCGGTCTCTTACAGTCCGGACCCGTTACTACGCTTTAAATTTTCGAGATCGGGCTCGAGAGCGGCAGAATTTAGGATTCAGTTTTATGCAATTAATCCGTCGTCACATAGCAGTTACCGTACCTTGTCCTCTGCAGTTTCTGTTCAACTCTACACGGTAGCTACATTTTAGCATTCTGCGCTGTCTAGTGTAGATAATATTCGTTAAAGTTCTACGGTCAACGCCTACGACCTCAATTCCTACCTTTCTGCCTGTGAGAAAGGAAACAAAAGCAGTACCATGTTAATTGGTATAAATACGGTGGCACCACAGGACCGATAATAGGAGGACAACCGCGAGTTGGGTGTGATTATTGTTTTATTATGTTTTATGACTTTGGCAGTCACAATGTTTATTTCCCTTCCAATGTACCGATTTTTTTTTGTTGTTACAGGTCTGTAGTTGGAAATATTCGAGTTTGGCAGTAGGAAATTCATTTTTTAACAAGGCCTACTGTACAATGTAGCAAGAAGAGAGGTGTGTGGCAATCCTAAAATGACATTCCTGTGTGTATGAGGCGTTGTAGCAATAACTGGTGCTTTTTAGTACAAAACTTTTCCCTACCTAAGACGACTTTAATACTGAAAATTCTCGATTGTTGGTGTATTTTTTAATGTTAGTTTTTTCGATCTAAGTTTGTTTTATGAGATGGATGTAACCCACGGGCTGCCATTGAGACCCCAGGGCCCATATTGTAACTCACAACTTTGTATAAAAGCAGTGTAAAAACGTGATCATTTGCAAATTCGTTTCCTTAAATTAGTGTATACTTTTCAGAGAGGGTACTAAGACTCCGACTCGGACTCGGAGCTTGTGGCTGGAACTCGGCTTTATACTCTAATGCCAGCGACTGGGTCTTGGACTCGGTTTCGACAGGTGAGGACTCGGAATCGAGAGGTGGAGACTCGACTACAGCACTGGTAATCAATAGGAAGCCAGTGAAGCTTTTGCGAATGGGTCAGAGAAGGACCCTTACCTTTTACCGATCAGCAAACCGGGTCACAGTAGTGTAGAGGAGTTCAAAAAAGAAGTGATGTAACTAAAGAGGAGAGAAATTTCCTGGGCTAGTCGAAATGAATGAGCCAGCTGTAACAGGACCGATTGAAGCAGGTACTAATTCCTAATTTCAGATATATTTCTGAGGTGATATTATGCAGACATTCAGACAAACATCAAACGTTGTTCCATTACTATCCAGGATTATCGCCAGGTCACGAACACTGACACAGAGTGTGAAAGTAGAACAAGCGAAGACAGAGATGACGACACCTGTATTTTGGAACATGTGATTTGATTTAAAACCCCAAAACACATCCAATCTTAATGCAGTTAACTTCTGACTTAATCCTCAACGCTGTCAAGGGCAGTGTCCCACTGAAAGCTTGAGTAGCTCCTACCATCGAGGGTAAGCAGTGTGAAAATAATAAAGATGAGTACTTAAGGCTTAGTTTAAGGCCCACTGTTCACGATACTCTACACGTTACATCCCAGCATGTCAATGCTCTCGGTTTAATCTGAATGTATCCTATAACCCAGCAGTACTAATAAGTATTTATGTTTGTAGCGAAATTTCCACCTTTATTGGGAGTAAGACAGCGCGAAATGCTCCTGACTTCAAAGGATAAGTGAAGGAACCGCAAGGAAGCACGCACTTTCAGGAAGGGTGTTCCTGACTATAGTAATTAAATGGCAGCCATTTTGAAATTCAAAATGGCCCGCAAAAGTGACTGAAGTGATGAGTGATCTATGAAATAATATTTGCTAAGACAGAATTTAAGATTGAATGGATCGCCATGGCTGTTATCTCATGTCATTTAGAGCGTTCTTCAGCCTGATTTTGAAAACAAATACCCCCACCCACCCATTAACGCTTGGAGGCGATTGTATTAATAGGTAAGCTAGTAATGAAAATATGGGTTAATCAAATAACACCTTTATCTTTTGCAATAAGAAACTAACTTTCACATCTTATTGAAATTGCAGTCACTTTTGGAATCAAATGGCCGTCAAGGTAATGTCCGAAAAGGATCACTGAGAATATAAGAATTGGGTTTAAGAGTAGAAAAATTACCTCTGCTATCTTTCTAGATGCAGAGAAAGCCTTTGACCAGACCTGGCATAATGGCCTCAAATTTAAACTATTTCACCTTAATCTCCCACAAAATTTCCTTAGATTGCTGTCTTCTTTTCTTGATAATAGGACTATGACCATTAAACATAGGAATACTTACTCCGATGAAATTAACCTAAAGGCTGGTACTCCCCTGGGACCTGTTCTAAGTCCGATTCTCTACATAATCTATGTTAATGGTATTCCTAAAAATGATGAATTTAATACTAAATTAGCTCAATTTGCTGATGCTATTGCCCTTTGGAATACCTCCTCTAGCCCAGACTATAATCAATCAAACCTTCAAAAATCCTTGCTCAACATTCAAAACTGGTGCTGTAAATGAAGAATCAAACTAAATCCTTTAAAATCCAATTATATTATCTTCAAGCATAACTATAGACTAAAATCACCTGAAAACCCGAAAATTACTTTCTTTGATAAGCAAATCCCAGTCGTCTCTAAAGCTAAATTCCTAGGTGTTACTCTTGATGAACGCATGACCCTTAAGAACCATATTGATGATGTCATAGGGAAAGCCTGGATTAGACTAAAAAGTGTTAAACCCATTTTTTATAACCGTGCAATGTCTGCTAAAACTAATATTTGTATTTATAAATCCCTAATTCGACCGATCTTAGAATATGGTAGTATCACGTACTTAGCCTCAAGTACTTCAAGCATTAATGATCTTGAAAGATTTCAAACCAACGCTCTAAGGTTGGCTCTAAGAATTCCCCGTTATATTCCACAAAAACTTGTCCTCCAAGCTGCTGACACCGATCCTCTCCTAGATAGAATTAAGGCTCAAAATACCAAAATTATCAAAAAATTACTCCCTATAGACACCACAATTCAGAATACAATTATCACCAACCTAGTGAGAAGCACCCGTTATAACAGAATTAAATCCCCTTTAGATATTCTTAATGTCAGTAACTGGACAGAGTTGGATTTGCTAACTGAGGGAGGGGGAGGGGGGCCCCTAGGTTAGGCCTATTTAACTTCTGACTTGAGCCCCTGTGAGTGTCATAGCTGGTTTTCCAGTGAAACGGGGCAGTCAGAAGACTTGTTCTTTTCCCCTACTAGGCCATAGTTTCGGTTTCCTTTGTGGTAATTTGGTTGGTATTATCTGACTCTGTCCTTTCCTCCTAATTATCCCCTTTTTACCGTTACTTGTATTATTCCCACCCTGGTTTATTTAGATCCTGGCTCCATTAGTCTCAATTGTTGACCCTTGCCGTCTTCCATCACGTTAGCCTAGATTTACTCTCTCACTTTCCGACCAGCCCCGCTCTCCCCATCTATAATAACGGCCTTACAGAAAGATTAACTATTTACACTGAAGAGGCTTCGGCCTGAACAGTGTCTCAATTACCCTCACCCGCTCACGAGGTCAACTGCCATTCTCGTATCGTAGACAGACTTGCGTAATAATGTAACAGACAGACTGAATGGATTTAATACTGGACATATACCTGAATATACATACTAAAACCTGCCTTATACCGAAAGCCACCACACATCTCTGAAGAAGAGAAAGTAACTTCAAGGTCCTACAACTTGCTGTTGATAGCCCAGCAATTATCTTCAAGCCACAACCATTGGTCAGGCTTCCGAATTTTCAGAATTGCTCCGAGTTCACAAGTTTGGCGTCAGCCTGAGGAACACATTGAAAAGAATTGATTTCGGAAGGAGAGAGGCCGTTAGACAAACGTCCCATGTCATCACTCATGAACTTGAAGGGTAAAGACAAATTGAGGCACCAGAAAGCCCAAGACGAAGACCTGGCGTAGCCTGCAAAGAAAACCTGATACAAACCAAACAGCTCTCTTCTTAGGGCCATTTATTTTTTTTTCCGAAAGAGCGGCTTCTTTCCTCTGCAAACATGCTTAAAATGTAAGATACTCTAACGTTAAGCTGTTTTTTCCTTTTTTTGCAAGTCGACTCGAACCTAATGCTAAACCGTAAACGTTAGAGCTAACGAGTAACGTTACTAGGCCTTGGCCTATAGCTTAGCTAACTAGGCTAGCCTGCTCTCCGCCTAGGCTAGTACTAGTAGGCCTACCCTAGGACGTATTCCTGGCCTACTCTAAAACCTTCCAACCTACGCTGACTAAAAAGCGTAAAATTAATTTGATCATTACAAGAATAAATCTTTACTACTATGCTGTGCAGTTTTTCGCAATTTTCGATTACCAAGTGTAACTTAGGCTACTAGAGCAGCCTATGTTTACTATCCTACTACGACTAACAGTTAGTACTAACTTTACTATATACACTGCTTGCAGCACTGGTACTCGGTACATGCTGGCTAGCTTTGTGCGCTCGCGTTAGCTCGACCCGACAGCTCGACTCCGGCCGGTGACGTCATAGTTTGACCTTTCGAAGAAATCACGTGATGTTATCGTTTCAGTATGGGCCAAAAACAAAAAAGTTTTCAGAAAATGATTAAAAATAGAAAACGCCAATTTTTTGCTTTGTTTTTCCTGTAGAAAAATAATATAAATTTACAGTTTACGTAAAATTATGCTTCTGAGTCGATTGCATGACCCTTATTTGCCTCTGAATAAGACCTTTAACGCCGCACCCCTCTCAAGAGCAGGCATCTACATACTAAGTATGAAATTTGTCCAAGCTTCCTATGTCAGGATAGAATGTTACCAGGGTTTTTAGGGTTTGACCCCGGTGACTCCACATGACCTTTGACCTCCACCAAAACAATAGCATTCTTTGCCTTACCATAACTCATCTACATACTATGTACAAAATTTATCCATGCTCCTACATCAAGATAAGATATTAGTTTTACCCTACCTTTACCCTGTTCTATGTAGCTGACACTACATAACACATTCGTGTTGACGTGTCGTTTAATCCAATCTAACATCTAACAATACATCAAGATATCGTGTTAACAAGGTCTTCAGAGTTTGACCCCGGTGACCCAAAATGGCCTTTGACCTCCACCAAAAACAATATGGTTCTTCAGGGTTCCCAGCATTCCAAGAAAACAAAATTCCATGATATTTTCATTTTTCCATGATGAAATTTCAAAATTCCAGGATGAAAATGATTGCTTATTTCAGTCCAGACAAAAGAACAGTAATTAATTAACTGAAAGCTGTACTTTTTACACAAGCTAGTTTACACTTAGTTTAATGTGAACATGTTAAAGTATCACAAAGGAATAAAATGGCCTCCTTTCCAACCCCTTACAGCCATTCATTCCTCACCTTAGGGAAGTATCACAAATCCAACCAGGCAGAAATCCCCATGCTTCAGTGCATGTCATCACTGCATGGGGGTGTCTGTCGGGTTAGATTTGTGAGCCTTCCCTTATGCCCGTGTGAACTTTACATTTACAGTATTTTGGTTGTTTATTCATGCTAAACCTTAAGTCAACTGGAAATGCTGTGTTATATTGTTCGCATACATAAATACCAGTTGATACATCTGCAAATGGGAACATTCTGCTGGGAATGACCCACACCAAAGTCATGAAGTTTTAGTAAGTAGCAGTCAACATGGTCAAAGCCTGATTAGTCTAACAATAATTCTGTGATTACAAGGACTCCTTTTATACATAGCCCACTTTTCAACATGGTACATTATACTACACATTCTGCAGGGAGACAGATAATTTGTTAACCACATCTTTTTGTGTCTTGATGTCATCTTCCATTTGCTTGGCTTTTTGCCTCAAGGCATTTGATTTTGCCAGAAAGGTGGAGTTGTTCTTTGTTTCTGCTTGTAGAGCCTGTTTGTGGCAAAATGTGATTGAATCCTTGCATCCGACTTATAGAACTTAGTCAAAAATATACAAAACAATTTGCAGGAAAATCATTTTAGTGTTATTTTTGGAATCTTTATTTGGGGAACACTACGTACTTTTCCTTTTACACAATAATGTAAGCTTAGGTCATATCTTGTGATAGGAAAAACAGCTCTGGAGACAAGGGGCGCTAATCCCTTTTGGCTTTTTAGTGCTGAGATGCTTTAGTTCATGTACCACAACCACCTAAGCACACTTAAAAGCCACCATAGCCAATCAATTCATCCGTGTTTGTCTTTGGCTAATTGCCTCAACGCATTTGTTTTTGCCAGAAGGGTGAAGTTGTTCTTTGCTTCTGCTTGTAGAGCCTGTTTGTGGCAAATTGTGGTTGAAACATTGCATCCGACTTACAGAACTTAGTCAAAAATATACAAAACAATTTACAGGACAATCATTTTAGTGCTATGTTTGGAATCTTTATTTGGGGAACACTTAGTACTTTTCCTTTTACACAATAATCTTAGCTTAGGTCACATGTTGTAATAGGAGAAACAGCTCTGGAGGCAAGGGGCGCTACTGCTTTTTTAGTGCTGAGATGCTTTAGTTCATGTACCACAACCACCTATGCACACTAAAAAGCCACCGTAGCCAATCACTTCTTCCGTGTTTGTCTTTGGCTTATCAAATTCCATGATTTTCAGGATTTAAAGCATTTTGCCTCAAATTCCATAACTTTTAAAGCATCTTTTTTAAATTCCATGACTTTTCCAGGTAAGGCTGGGAACCCCTTTCTTTCTCTTCCCATACCGCATCTACACACTAAGTATGAAATTTATCCAAGCTTTCTACCTTGAGGTATTGTGCTCACAGGGTTTTCAGATTTTGACCCCCAGTGACCCCAAATGACCTTTGACCTCCACCGAAACAATAGGATTCTTCCTCTTTCCATAATGCATCTACATACTTAGTATGAAATTCATCAAAGCTATCTACCTTAAGATATTGTGTTAACAAGTTTTTTCAGAGTTTGACCCGTGGTGACCCCAAATGACCTTTGACCTCCACAAAAATAGGGTTTTATCTTTTCCCATAGCACACCTACATACTTATGAAATTCATCCAAGCTTTCTACCTTGAGATATCGTGTTAAGAAATTTTTCAGTTTGCCCTCTTGTGACCCCAAATGACCATTGACCACCAAAGACAATAGGGTTCTAACTCTTACCATAAGGCATCCACACACCAACTATGGAATTTATGCAAGCTTCCTACATCAAGATATCGCATTAAAAAGGTTTTCAGTTTCACCCCTGGTGACCCAAATGACCTTTGACCTCCACCAAAAACAATTGGCTTCTTTCTCTTCTCATAATGCATCTACATACTAAGTACGAAATTCATCCAAGCTTTCTACCTTGAGAAATTGTGTTAACAAGGTTTTCAGATTTTGACCCCTGGTGACTCAGATGACCTTCGACCCCCACCAAAAACAATAGACTTTGTCCTCTCAATATGGGGCATCTATGTACCAAGTTTGAAAACTGTCAGTTTCCCTTCTTGAAATATCGTGTTAACGAACAAGGGTCACAAACACCCATACACACACTCGATGCCTTACGGGGTAGCCCCGCAACGAAAACGAGGGAATTTCCCAGCAGCGAAGGAGCCGAGTGGAAGGACGTGCTTGAGGGCGGGCTGCGCTCCATTGCAGACACGTGCAGCCGCGCGTGACTTCTCTTTGCAGTGACCGAATTTTCGGGTAGCTATACCAGTTTCGAGCCGCGCGTGAGCTAGGAAAGACATGCGAGAGCCAAGCTCTCGCCCGCTGTGTTAGTTAGATGGGGCTTAACGACGCACCAACTCGAATGTGTTAGATCGTGTCTGCTAGAATGGGGAGTAAAATTCAAATGAAAAACTGAACAAAAAATCTAGGTTAATGCAGGAGTCATGTCAAAAATTCTATACAGGCCACTTTCCTTCAGAAAGCCCACAATGAGAGAAGGGTCTGTGCGCTCAATATCTTCAGGTTTGGTACAGTGTAGTACTTCTGACGAATATGAGAGTATTCATAACAGTCAGCGAGAATGTGACTGACGGTGACAGCACAATCACAGGGGATGCAGTGTATTTACTCGCCCGCTGTGCCGCTGTACCCGCTAAGGCCACGTTGGTGAGTGAATACATACACACGCCAGCACAGTTGCATAGGTTTCTCTCATCATTCCTCCCTTGTAATGCCATATTTACAAAGTTTCAGTCTTTAAACTCTGGTGACCTCAAATGACGTGATCTCCATGAGGTGTTTCTGCCGAAGGGAACTATGTTCGCACCTTTTGCTTGCCTCTGCACTTCTGTTAAATCAAGTATAAACTAACTGTCAGGTAATCCTCTCTGGTCAGCAAACTGCTCACTTGACCATGAAATGGTCTTCCAACAGGTGTTTGCCTAGCCATTGTATTTCTACAAAGTAGTCTATTTACGCTTGAGAGAGTTCGTTTGCACAAGATGTGAAGAGTGGGGAAGTGAGGAAGTCTTATCTAGCTTTGTTGCTTTTTGCAGTGAACAGTTCTGAAAAAGTCCGCCGAGCGGCGGATATTGGAGTATCGGCAAGAACACAGCATGCCACAAAAACGATAAGGTTTCTCCTCTCAACATGATAAATTTATACACAAAATATGAAAAGCATCATTAATCCAAGCTTCCTATCTCTAGACAGTGATTAACAAGGTTTTCAGGGTTTGACCCCCGGTGAACCTTGATGACCTTTGACCTCTACCAAAAACAAAAGCGTTCTTCCCATAACGCATCTACATACTAAGTATGAAATTCATCCAAGCTTTCTATCTTGAGTCTACTGGTTTGAACTAACTTACAGGAGTAGATTACTCCAATTAGGTCTAGCCCGTGGGTTTAATAGAACAAAGGTTCACCAGAAATTAGATTCGCAGACCAAACATCAATAAATTAGGCCTAGGCCAACTTTGGGTTAAGTAAGGGATCAGCTTATGGCATCCTTAAAGGTAAGATTAGGTTCAAACTTCAAAGCTCTCTGATAACGGCAAGATTTAGGAATTGGGTTAGAGTGAGGCTATTCAGGCTAGAATAGTCAGTAAACGTGACCATATAATTACAATCCCCTCCTTATTGGCACTCCTTACTTTAATGGAGTGTACGAGTCATGGTTCGAAACGTAATGGCAGGTCTGTTCATGGCCTAGGGCCTAGGCTAGAAAGACTTTCATCTAGAGCCTGGTGAACTTATACTGCTCCCGAAGGGTACTGAGTCCCATCTTTTTTATTTTATTGTGTCTATATAACAATCAACCTTGTCATTAACCATACAGTAGTTAAAATGAAAGAGGCCTAGGGCTAGGCAACTGTTCTTGGCCTAAGTTGGACCTAGGCTAGTCAAGACTACGAAGTTACACCAGTTATGACGGCCTAATGTAATTAAAATGGAGGGAAAGTGAGTTAATATCTCCGATATTCTCGACAAATACACATAGAACTGAAAACTGCCTTGTAAGAATGTCTTGTAAGAATTTCCATAGCTTTTGGTACTCTGATGTTGGTGGCATCTCGCATTTTTTTCGATGCACGTTGACAAAATGTGGTATATTCATGCCTCAATAATACTATATTTGGCAATCGAGCAGCTGTCTATGTTGAATCAGGGAGCTGGAAGACATGGAGATTGCTCGCTCTGAAAACCCTTTGAACTATGTGCTTAGCCGCCGTCGTAAAACTGCCACACAGCATCTTTACATCAATTTGCACCTCCCGGACCCACTACTCACCTCAACTCAAGGACACAAGTCATCGTAAAACGCTAGCCTGTCAAACGGGTGTTTATTTCTCAAACAAGGATATCCGCTTGCGTATAATATATCTTGCATAAGACGTTTTACACACACTTGCCACGAAAACCATCCTGCCTGCAAGCTCGCATGACCACGTACCTATGTACGTAGCCTATGCAATTCGTACATAGACAACGAAAGCAATCATTCTCTTATCGTGTCGTCTGTTCCTACATTTCGGGCTTTCAGTTTTGTTATAATCATCCCGAGAATTATACAGTATCATACAAAGGCTTGTCGGTAGTCCATCAGGAGATTTTCGTATTTTGGCGGGGTTGCCTTGCAAGGAGTATTTTTGCTAACAAACGGTACAGGTGCCTTTGAGTTTGAAGCCTTCGTACGTAGCCTAACATTAGGCTCCACTACAGTACACTGTATACAGACTACAGCGCATTAATAGCATTTTAAGTTTTGGCCACACCAACTACTGTACTGTAAACGTAATAATGGCCTATGAAAAGGAGGACTTCTATTTCAATTCCGATCTTAGTGACTTTGAGGATTTTATTGAACAAACTACACAAGCATCTGATGCTACAAGTACAAAGGAAGCACAAAAAATCTGCCTGTGTGTACTTCCATCAACGGAAACTTTGATAGGTTGTGATAATGATAACTGTCCAGTGCAATGGTTCCATTTGAGCTGTGTGGGCATTTCAGAAGAAAACGTACCCTCCAGTTGGCATTGCAATGCTTGCCAGAGTACAGGTAACAAAATATAGTCCTAGCAGGGAGCTGGAAGACAAGTGATTAGCTTGGCCTTAAATTCAATATCTCTTTAGGCTATTTAGCCGTTAGAAAGAATAGATTAAATGGAAAACCCCATCCATGACAGGTTGTAGGCTTAGGCCTAGGCCCTATTTTATCATAAAATAAAATATGCCAAGTCATATTCTCCCATTTTGAATTCATTGTGTCGTAACAGAGTACTGTAAGGTTATGCAATCATTTCAGCTGGAAATCGAAATTTTTCTTTACCATTTGGGAATGTAAACAGCCCTACACATACTGCCATTTTCAAACTCTGCTGAAACCAGCAAATTTCGATGGATCATGGCCAATACAAGACTGGCTCATAGGAAATAAAGTAAGTAAGGAAGAATGACATCAGGCGATTTGGACTGACACAACTTATTCAAATTTCTGTATGGCAATGGCATGTAATACCAAAAAATAAGGTTATTTTCCCCAGTTTCTGGAGAAACACAGCACCAATTCTGCTGTGACAGTTATAGCTGTTGCGCACGTTTGACATTTTCTTTTGAATTAGAATGCGACAATATGTGTCACTGTATGCAGAGAGACACACCACTCTACCAGCCCTTTGCTGCACAGTGGAAGTGCCCCTCCCCATTTTTGTGGCTTCACCGGTTAAACATGTAGCAGTGGGGGGGGGGGGGGCTTTTTAAGTGCATAGAAACGGACACTATCAAACAGGAAGAACCAAATCCGGACCGGGAAGAACACAACCATGAACTACTTACAATCATTTACAAAGTTACTTTACACCAAGCTAGCAAAACAAAATTTCTGTGGCCAACATATACGATACCCCCAGCCCACCCACCACACAAGACTATTTAGAAACAGGAAAACACCACACGCCAGAAGGCAGCAACACACACCCGAAGGCAACAACAAACGTCCGAAAGCAACAACGCCAGAAGGCAACATAACACGCCCGAAGGCGACCCCACGGCCCACGCCCGAAGGCAACTTCACGCCCGAAGGCGACCCCACGCCCGAAGGCAACACCACGCCTGAAGGCAACTTCTCGCCCGAAGGCAACACTACGCCCGAAGGCAACACTACGCCCGAAGGCGACCCGCCCGAAGGCAACAACCCGCCCGAAGGCAACAACCCGCCCGAAGGCAACAACACGCCCGAAGGCAACAACACGTAAAAAGCACAGGGCAAATACAGGTGCACCTTGCCCAAGGGTGCCCCGGAGGCAGTTGTGATAAAAGGTAACCTCATCATCCCCACGCTTAAACAAGCTCCACAACTGGATGCAGTTAAACATGTAGCAGTGCACTGTGCACTGTGTCATTGTTCTCCCTTATTTAAATTTCTGTGGGCTGGCTAGACTAGTGCAGGACAGTTCTAGGAATTTTAAAGTTGAGAGATGTTTGCTGTCCATAATATTAGTAGTTATGCAGCACTTTGTTCTCAGATTGTTATTGGTTGAATTTATTTATCTTTTAAAGATTGTCTCGGAAAAGTTTTTCAGAACAACACTTTGTCTACCTTTATCTAAAATAAAGTTTTGTTACACACATGAACAATGATGGAATAGCCCACCTGACCTTATACAGTGGCCATAATCCATTATCAGTGCGATCGAAGACCCTTGAAGGCTAGATTATATCAAAACCAGCAATTTATAACATATATTGCATGTATATATTTCACTCATAGGTAGTTGTAAATTCCAGCTTGTGAATACTTGTCAGGTGTAAATTATCTTATCAAACTATCCCTTTTACAGACAATGCAGGGATCGAGTTAGTTAGATGGGGTTTAACGACACACCAACACGAATGTGTTATACAGTGTCAGCCAGATAGAACCAGAATGCCAAAATGCATTGAGGTTTCGATGATATATGTTCTAGGCTAGCCTACTGTAGGCCTATTCCACATGATGTCATGACGTCCCACAGTTTTAGATAGGCCTAGGCCTACTGGTCAAATGCTGTCTGAACGTGTTGGAAAAATACAGTTTTGTGTTCCTATTTAATCTGGGAAATTTTGGGGTTTTGACCTCTGGTGACCCCAGATGATGAATTTTGTAAACTGAAATATATTTGGACTACATCAGACTAGCAGAGCTGCCAAGCTCTGAATTGACATTTCCTTTCAAAACCTACAATCAACTTTCTATCAAAAATCCATAAGTGGGCTAACACAAAACAGGCTAGACCTCAGCTTGACGCAGAAGTATGTTAGCCTACATAAGGTGCCCAAGGAACTTTTCCACCCAATGATCATCTTAGCATAACATAAACATCTTCATACATGCTCCCATATAAAGTTTGTAACAAAAGCTAGGCTTCGTGGCCTAATGTTATACACAACCTTTGCGACATCATGTTAGGCTATTCATTCAATGTCACTGATAACCAATTGTTGTCAAACTTGAACTCCCTCTACCCTAAATAAATTTATGCAGAAAATATGAATGTGTGTGCTGAAAACATGCATCCTGCTATTAACAACTACTTATAAATCAAGAATGCGTACTCACTCATTGTGATTGATCCTGGGCTAAACTGTATTCCTTACCTTTTTGTACTATATTGCCATGCACATGATTAGTCAGGGTAACCCTGCCGAGAGGTGACATCTGCATTTGGCCCCCATTTCACTTACAGGCAGGATAAGTGAAAAGACCATCCCTTACATCAGGGTTACCCTGACTAGCACATGATATGTAAGTGTGTACCACTTTTATTTCTATGGTGTACACTCAGCTCAGACACTTGGGCATGTAAAGCACAGTATGCATGCTGAGCAGAGTATGGTGTACTTATACACAGCATTCCAATGGTCGGTGAGCAATGCATTTTTTCCGCAGAACAGGCAGTTCCAAAGTATGTCTGCTTATCTACGCTGCATAAAAAATCACACTCGTGCACACCGTCATCACCGACCAATGGAAAGCTCTAATACAGTGCATGTACATTGCGTAGCTTGCTCATGTACTACCGTGCATGCAACTATGTCAGACATAGGATTTACGTATTAGCTCTTTGTTGTAATCAGATAAAGATCTTGGTTTTGAGCGTTCGACCCCCAGAGGCCCCAGATGATCTTTGACCCCTACCAAAGACAATAGGGTTCTAAGTCTCACCATAACTCATCTGCATACTATGTATGAAATTTATCTAAGCTTCCTGTCTCGAGATATTGTGTTAACAAGGTTTTAAGAGTTTGACCCCCGGTGACCCCAAACGACCTTTGACCTCCACCAAAAACAATAGGGTTCTTCATCACACCATAAGGCATCTACAAATTAAGTATGAAATTTATTCATGCTTCCTAACTTGGAATATCATGTTAACAAAGTTTTCAGGGTTTGACCCCCGGTGACCCCAGATGACCTTTGACCTCCACCAAAAACAAAAGGATTTTTTGTCTTACCATAACGCATCTACATACTAGGTATGAAATTTATCCAAGCTTTCTACCTTGAGATATCGTGTTAACAAGGTTTTCAGGGTTTGACCCCCGGTGACCCCAAATAATCTTTGGCCTCCACCAAAAACAATAGAGTTCTTCCTCCTACTATAACGCATCAACACCTCAAGTATGAAATTTATCCAAGCTTCTTACCTTGAGATGCCGTGTTAAAAAGGTTTCTGAAGTTTGACCCCCGGTGACACCAGATGACCTTTGACCTCAACCAAAAACAATAGGATTCTTTTTCTTATCATAACGCATCTACATACCAAGTATGAAGTACATCCAAGCTTCCTACCTTGAGATATCGTGTTAACAAGGTTTTCAAAGTTTGACCCCTGGTGACCCCAGATGACCTTTGACCTCCACCAAAAACGATAGGCTTCTTCTTCTTACCATAACGCATCTACATACCAAGTATGAAATTTATCCAAGCTTCCTACCTTGAGATATCATGTTAACAAGGTTTTCGGAGTTTGACCCCCGGTGACCCCAGATGACCTTTGACCCCCACCAAAAACAATAGGGTTCTTCCTCTTATCATAAGGCATCTACACACTAAGTATGAAATTTATCCAAGCTTCCTATCTCGAGATATTGTGTTAACAAGGTTTTCAGAGTTTGACCCCCGGGGACCCCAGATGACCTTTGACCCCCACCAAAAACAATAGGGTTCTTCCTCTAATCATAAGCCATCTACATACTGAGTATGAAATTTATCCAAGCTTCCTACCTCGAGATATCGTGTTAACAAGGTTTTCGGAGTTTGACCCCCGGTGACCCCAGATGACCTTTGACCCCCACCAAAAACAATAGGGTTCTTCCTCTCAATATGGGGCATCTATGTACCAAGTTTGAGAACTGTCAGAGTTTCTCTTCTTGAGATATCGTGTTAACGAGCAAAGTGTCACAAACACACATACACACACACATACACACACACTCACATACACACATACATACACACATACGCCATCACGAATGCATTGGTTTCTCTTATCATCGAAACCAAAAAAAGCAAAGGTGAGGTGAAATCACCTAAAGGGAAAAAGGATTGGGCAAAATACTAAGATATCTAAACAAAAGCCAATGTGGGAGTCATGTCAAAATTTCATGTAAAGGTTACTTTCTTTCAGCAAGTCCAGAATGAGCGAAGGATCTGTGTGCTCAAACAATGTCTTCAGGTTTGGCACAGTGTAGTACTTCTGACGGATATGGGAGTATTCATAGCAGTCAATGAGAATGTGACTGACGGTGACAGCACAGTCACAGGGGATACAATATGGTCTCTCATCCCCGTGGAGCAAATAAGCGTGGGTTAGGTAAGTGTGACCTATGTGGGCCCTAATCAGTACCAAATCATCTCTCCGTTTTCTGGGGGCTGCATTACAGGGATCGAAACAGAAGAAATGTCGGGACAACTTGATGCAGATGTTCCCACACCAGACCTTGTAGCCACCAGTGCAATCAGTCCAACAATGGATGAGGAAGGTAATGTACTGAAAAACAAGAGCTTTGATATTCATTCTTCACAAAATTTCCTTTCTCCTTTGCATTTATGCTTTATTTCTTTTTGAGGTTTCGTCACAGTTTAGTTAAACCACAACATCTGTCTGAGTGTCAGCTAGATGTGACCGGTGTACTTCTGGGGTTTTGATTGTAAATATTCGTCAGGGCTTGGCCAGGAACTTAAAGTGGCTGGAAGTGATGGGATAAGGAAACATTGCTTAACTGGAACTCCATATTGGCAGAGTAAGCAAAGGGGGTGTGTCTGGAAAATTTCCCCTTGGACAATCCCACTAGGTTTGGGGAGTAGGGGAGGGGGACCAGACTTCTTTGGAGTAGTTACTTAGATGGGGTTTTACGACACACCAACACGCAGGTGTTATATAGTGTCTTTGGAGTAACAACGACTTGCAGTCAAGTAGCAAATATAGGTAGGAATCTCGACTCCTGGGGAGTTTTCAGTATTCTCAAATACAGTATGTGCATTAAAAAGTATATATTTAAATCTATTTTAGACTTTGCTTGTGTTTACGCGGTATTTACATAACTGACCAATTTGGTTTTTTTATTTTTTCTGTACATTTGATCACAAGTTTTCTCTTCAATTGAATACTACAGTATAATTCCCCGACACTGGTGGTTTAAAACCTCGAGGGATTGAAAGGCTATGTAATTTACAGCTGCTGAGGTGTATACTCCTGCTCCAGTTACAGTATAACTTTGCCATAGGTTTCATGACTCCATTCCAACTGCAACTGAAAGGGGCACAGACAGGTATCCCATTCTTGCAAAAATACTGTGTTGAGTCCCCAAAGCTTAATTTTGTGCTCAGACAATTCCATATTTTTTTGGAGGGGGAGGCATTGTAGTTGGGAATTGTCTCCAAATAGTCCATGAAAGTTGTCGGAGAGAAAGGGGATAGGGGCATTGGAGTTTTCAGGTGACATTTATCATGATGATGAACCTGTAGTCAAGTACCCCTTTGCAATCTGAGGTATCTTAAATGCTAAACTTTGTGACCCAGCTAGAACCAGAACTCATGCCACCACCACACACCTACAGTATCTCTTTACTGTAATACTACTGTAGATTTTAATCTTGTGTACACAGGCCAGAAGGGGAATGCATGACCTTCTCATGTGTTCAGCAAAGCTATCAGTTTAATGTACATTCTTTTCACGGCCAAATGAGGTACTGCATCCTACGTACACAATGTTCTAACATAGAAAAATTAAACCTCTCACTTGACAAACTGGTGTACTTGGCAATGATTTAGCCATGCTGATGTTGTGCTACAAATGTCACACATCAAAGGAATGCCACCTTATCTTAATGCAGGCACCAGCCCCTGCATTTCAATAGTTAATTTTTTCTTTCAATATTTAATGTGACT
The DNA here is from genome assembly GCA_029531755.1 of Holothuria leucospilota. Taxonomy (NCBI): domain Eukaryota; kingdom Metazoa; phylum Echinodermata; class Holothuroidea; order Aspidochirotida; family Holothuriidae; genus Holothuria; species Holothuria leucospilota. The sequence continues at coordinate 71,872,356 of CM055961.1, read as the reverse complement.
GTGATCATTACTTTTTTCCAGAACCAATAGAGCCACAAGATAAGGCGCCCCAGAAGGAAGACTTCATCTCGAACTCAAGTCTGGTTTGAGATTGCTTTAAGTCATGTTGAAGTGGATGAAATTTTCAAGTTGCAGACGCCCTTAGTACTCAGTGTAAAGGCATTGGCCAGTTCGATCTTGCAAACAGTACGTAATTTTCAGCCTTTTGCAGAAATGGTGTCTGGTGAATTGTGGACTATTGTTAAACCTTTGCAAAGGTCAGCATGGACTGAACAAAACAAAGCTGACATGTGGCAAAGCTTTCATGCTTTTCGGACTGGTGTGGAGATATCTACCCTGTGGGCAACAACACTTGACAATTGTGGACTTGACAGAGACCACACAGCAGAGAAGATGTTACTCCAGCACAAACTCAAAAGCATGCAAAAATCCTCTCTGCATAGCCTCATGGATGACATGCCTGTCAAAGACACTGAGAAAAACAGGGAACCACTGGAGCTTTATGAAGAGCAGGCATTCAGGTATTTTCCGGCTATGTTTCCTTCAAGCTGATTAAAAGATATGGGAAACTGAAGCAAAACAAGACAGCTCAGAAGTTCATGGATGTGCTGAATTCGTGGGCAGATGTCCCCGATATGGAGGATGTCACCTTTTTGGAATATACTAGACAGTGGATTAACGTCCAGAGCAGGGGTGGACTTTTCAAAGTCAGTGATGACGTGTACCGTTTTTTTAGGTTGATGGAATTTGTAACCAAGGCAGAGGTAAACACAAATAATATTGGCACTCTCAAGAAGACAAACATTCACGCTTTACTTCTTACAGCTTTAAGGAATGACAAGTATGTGATGAAGACTTGGGACAAAATAAGAAGCAAGTTATCAACTGAACTTGGTAATCTCCTTCTTACAAAAAGTCATGACATGCTATGTTAAAATGAGACTAAATGCCTTTTTGAGAGTGTATATTATGATTCTTAAGGGAAGGAATGGAAAAGTGTCCAAAAAAGGGGGAAAGTCATTGAGGAGGGATCTTGAAAAGGAATCAAAGGCATGATGTCCTAATCCTGGAGAGAAGCATTGAGAACTATGAACATAGTGAAAAGTTGCAATACATTAATGTTTACATTTTGCCAATAAAACATAGACGAAAGGAGTTTGCATTTTTGTAAACCATTTTTGCTGTTCAATTGTTAAGAGGTGGCAAAGAAAGAGTTACAATCTTAGTAAAACAATTTTAGTTCCCTGTACTTAAATAACAGTTATATACATTGAAAAAGAAACAAACAGGTGGGATTTATTACAGTACTTAACAATATTTTCTGTAGTGTTCTACTTTTCTATCTGAATTCAGTGAATTTTATGGTGTGCTTGGAATGCCAGTATGCTTTCATCACATAAAAGAGTCAGGGTGGAGAATAATATGAGACACATGAGCTTAGGAGCATGGGCAGTATACTGTACCTTAAGAACAGTACCAAATAATGTTTTGCCTCATGTAAATGAGGCAGACTTTGGCAAGAGGATCAGTATCTTCTCATTGAAAATTGTAGTATTGGATATGGTTACCAGTATACAGTATTTAAAAAGCAGTGGATAATAGCGACTGCATGTTCACTGTAACCCCATGATTGATCTTTGGTGTTATAAAATACAAATCACATGTGTATACATTGTGCTTTTAATTTAATAGCACAAAACCCTGAATTTGGACTGGACAACCAAAAATGAGAGGTGCTGGAGGGCAAAGGTACTGTAGGGTATTGAATTTGACCAGTTGGATAACTTGTTTAAGAGTTGCACTGCCATACTGTAGCCCAGTTTGGAAAAGCAATCATCAAATTGATCCCTTTAGTTTCTGCATAGAGTAAAATGTCACAGACTTCAAAACTTAAAGAGAACAAAGGGATGCAATCTTCACTTCACTCAAACTTGTGATTTTGACTTAAACTAAATATTACATTGTGCACATATCTTTTCCAGTGTAAGACTTCTAAGCTACAGTATTATGTGTGCATTTCTTAACTTATGTTATAAAGTGAATGCTGTAACAATATTAGGCAAACACTGGTCATGAAGGTGAAACACGCATTTTTGTATGTATACCACACCGAATACCATGAAGCTTTTGTATTTTTTTTATTCTAGTCGTAACAAGTTTTCATAAATCTTAATACTGCAGAAACATCATCAACTTGGCAAAAAAATCTGCCTTTTCAAGAAAATCTTGTCATACCACCTACTACTGCAAGCAAAACTCTGAAATGTTCCCAAATGCATTATGACACTGAAGGAACACACGGCTAATCACTAATGAACTATTTTAGTGAAAACCTTGCATGCTATCTCCCATACAGTGATATGCAGTGGCATATGGGGGGGGGGAGCGGGGGGTACTGCCCCCTTAACATTTTTTGTGACACATTCATTCTTGCCCCCCCCCCCCACCACCTTCAAAATAATTTTAAGCTTTGTGTTTAAAAGAAAAAAATGGAAAGAGTTACATGACCAGCTTTTGCAATTAATTAATTTGGCCAGTTGGCTGGTGAGATCTTAATTAAAACAGTAACAAAAAATTATGGCACCTTGATCTAATTTGTCAAAACAGTGCTTAACCGCATGCATGTAGTATCAATATATACCGTACCATACACTGTACATGCTGTTGCACGCTGCACTAGGCTTCAGTACAGTAAGTGTGCAAGTTAGTGCATGAAAAGCTTATTTTGGTTGCCCCCCTTGAGAAAAGTTTTGCCGCCCTAACAAAGAAATTGTACTCTTCACTCCTCTCTTTCTTGCACCTCCCCTTCCCACATCTTACTGCCTACCCCCCTCCCCATATTTAACACAAAGCATGTCCCAAAAAAGGCATTTATAAAGAAGAGTGTGTCTGCTTTATATATTGTAGACTTGTCAAAATGAAAAAGAAAATGAATAAGGCATATAGTAATTCAGCATCACTATTCTCAAGTTTCCCATAGTCCTCTAAAAACTGGCAATTTATATTTCACATCAAACAAACTTTGTTCCACATCATTGAAGTACCAGCTAAGAATGGGTAGAGAAAAACCCAGTAGCCAATTTCAACAGCTAAAACTTCTTGGCTAGTCGTTTCCTCTTTGGGAGTGGTTCCTCACTTACACTGTCAGGAATAGTCTCTCTTAAAGTAACATTGGCTTTGGATGAAGCTGCAACACTGCTTCCTGCAACAATATTTCGCATCATAGCATGTCCAAATTGCTCAAGACTTGGGTTATCATGTGAGCCACCTGTGTCTCTTTGTTTTGCAAAAACTCCTCTATGGGGTCTTGATTGAGTTTATCACTGAGGATAAACTTGACTTCAGGCATTTCCTTCGCAAGTTCAACAAACGATGAAACTGTTGAAACAAGGCACAATAAACTATTGGATTATGAAACCAGAATGCAAAAATGCATTGAGGTTTCGATGATTATGTTCTATTCCAAATAATGCCATGATGTCCCATATCTTTCAGTCACTGGTCAAAATTTCCCAAGAATTCCCAAGATCGTCATCTGGGGTTACGAGAGGTCAAAAAGCAAAATTTCCCAAGAATTCCCAAGATAGTCATCAGGGTCACCAAAGGACAAAATGCAAAATATCCCAAGTATTCCCAAGGCCTAACGTTACAGTATAGCCTAGAGGCTATGCTAAATACTTGGCAAGGCCCTAAGCAACATTAGCCTAGGTCTAGCCTAGGCCCAGCTATAAGTATAAACCTAGCCTAGGCCTATGCACAGCTGGTCACAGAAATCTCTCTGTAAATACTACAAACTTAGATGATGAGTACCAACATTTGACAGGCAATAACTGCTTTGACTAGCCCTAGCCTAGGCCATAGCTATTACAGTAACCTAGGCCTACCTCTAATAAGTAATATCAGCCCATACATACTGTACTACAATTAGGCTAGCCTGTACTGTGGCAGTTAGGCTAGGACTTAGTCACAGGACTAGGACTTTGTCTAGGCCTAGCCCATAAACCTGGAACTCTGCATTAGATTTATGTACTGAGTCTAACGTTATTGTGTGTGTGTAGACTAATGTTTGTTGTTGGTTCTGTAACAACACTTAGGCCTAACGTTAGGCCCTAACTGTTAGGCCTAGGCCTAGGCCTACGTTAAAACCTGATCTGCCTGGTAAATTTTCCACTAAAGTTACTCACACTACTCTGCTACTCTGAAGAGGAGCCATATTACAACATACTGTGATATTCCTGCTGTAATTTTTATTATTCCATTTCTTGGTGCTATTTTTCCAATTCAGTTACAGTCAAATCTAACATTAACGTTGGGCTACTCAGCCAGCTCAACAGACCTTGGCAGGAGTCTGTCACTGCACTCAGAAACTAGCTTTTAACACAGTTTTTGATTGGTTGAAAGTGGATCCGTTTACAACTGATCAACCAATGATATGGTAGCTTATGGAATGTCATGGAACTGCTGCAAACTATCTACTGATTGGTTTAACATCAACTTGTTGACAAAAATTTAACCAATAACATAACAGCATAGATTACTGGGCTCAAATAAATACAATACAGTACTGTACAGAAAAGTGAAATACTGTAGTCTATTCTCAGTCTTTTGATATGTTGGCTAAAGAATAATAAAGTTCGTGAAAGGACCTATTTACTCATTCAAAATTTGGATTATCAAGGAAAAATCCGTATTCCCATATTTACAATGATTTTCCGTACTGAATATGGAAAGTCCGTGCCGGTTGGGAGCTCTGTCTCAGGGTTTGACCCCCTGGTGACCCCAGATGACTTTTGACCCCCACCAAAAATGATAGAGTTCTTCCTCTTACTATAAGGCATCTAAATACAAGGTATGAAATTTATCCAAGCTTCCTACCTCGAGATATCGTGTTAACAAGGTTTTCAGAGTATGATGCCCGGTGAGCCAAGATGACCTTTGACCTCCAACAAAAATGATAGGGTTCTTCCTCTTACCATAACGCATCTACATAATAAGTATGAAATTCATCCAAGCTTCCTACCTCAAGATATTGTGTTAACAATGTTTTCAGGGTTTGACCGCCGGTGACCCCAGGTGACCTTTGACCTCCACCAAAACAATAGGGTTCTTCCTCTCAATATGGGGCATCCATGTACCACGTTTGAGAACTGTCAGAGCTTCCCTTCTTGAGATATCGTGTTAACAAAGTTTTCAGAGTATGACCCCCGGTGACCCCAGATGACCTTTGACCTCCACCAAAAACAATAGGGTTTCTCCTCTCAGTATGGGGCATTTATGTACCAAGTTTGAGAACTGTCAGAGCTTCCTTTCTTGAAATATCGTGTTAACAAAGTTTTCAGGCTTTGACCCCCGGTGACCCCAGATGACCTTTGACCTCCACCGAAAATGATAGGGTTCTTCCTCTTACCGTAACGCATCTACATACAAAGTATGAAACTCATCCAAGCTTCCTACCTCAAGATATTGTGTTAACAATGTTTTCAGGGTTTGACCCCAGGTGACCTTTGACCTCCACCAAAAACAATAGGGTGCTTCCTCTCAATATGGGGCATCCATGTACTACATTTGAGAACTGTCAGAGCTTTCTTTCTTGAGATATCATGTTAACATGGTTTTCAGAGTTTGACCCCCAGTGACCTTTGACCTCCACCAAAAGTGAAAGTGTTCTTCCTCTTAATATGGGGCATCTATGTACCAAGTTTGAGAACTGTAAGAGCTTCCCTTCTTGAGATATCGTGTTAACAAAGTTTTCAGGGTTTGACCCCCGGTGACCCCAGATGACCTTTGACCTCCACCAAAAATGATAGGGTTCTTCCTCTTACCATAACGCATCTACATACTAAGTATGAAATTCACCCAAGCTTCCTACCTCAAGATATTGTGTTAACAATGTTTTCAGGGTTTGACCCCGGTGACCCTAGGTGACCTTTGACCTCCACCAAAACAACAGGGTTCTTCCTCTCAATATGGAGCATCCTTGTACTAAGTTTGAGAACTGTCAGAGCTTCTCTTCTTGAGATATCGTGTTAACGAAGTTTTTAGGTTTTGACCCGCGGTGACCCCAGATGACCTTTGACCTCCACCAAAAATGATAGGGTTCTTCCTCTTACCGCAACGCATCTACATACAAAGTATGAAATCCATCCAAGCTTCCTATCTCGAGATATTGTGTTAACAAGGTTTTCAGGTTTTGACCCCCGGTGACCCCAGGTGACCTTTGACCCCCACCAAAAACAATAGGGTTCTTCCTCTCAGTATGGGGCATCTATGTACCAAGTTTGAAAACTGTCAGTTTCCCTTCTTGAGATATCGTGTTAACGAGCAAAGTGTCACAAACGCACACACACACACATACACCCATACACACACACACCCATACTTACACACATACATACACACGCCATCATGACCACATAGGTTTCTCTTTTCATCGAAACCAAAAATCAATGGCATTTCATCCCAGTGTCCATAAGGCAAATAATATGGAAATTGGAACTTTAACAGTTTGCTGGAAACCAACACAACCAACCAGACATTGAAAATGGCAGAGGATGAAGGGTGTGGTGGACAGAATGCCAATCAGATTTCACAAACTCTGCACAGTAGCTGTTGGAACTTTTGCAAATAAGGTGACCCTGTTGCTGTCAGACTGATCGTTACATTCTCATAAGAGAGTGTGCTCTGTTCGTGAAGTTGTTTCAAAAGTCATATTTTCAAAGCTCTGTTTTTAAGTTGTTAATTTGTTTTTCCCTTTTGGTGCCAATAGAGGTAGTCCCTCACCCCACCCCCTCCACCCATATTCATTAATGTCATGTTTATGTGCAACGTTATTTCAAATCTTTTCACACTATTACTGTATTTGCAAGATTTGAAATATAAACCCAGCAGAGCATGGCAAAGGCAGCCTTCAGTTTCCAGAAATTTGTGGGGCACCAGTGCTAAGCAAAAGGGGCAACAAGGACAAACTTGGAAACTAATTACACCAATTAACACAGAAGGGCATCAAAACGATAACGGCCTTAAATGTTCATAATTTTTGGGAAATGCTTGCAGTTGGGGCACGGCAAGGCGGAGTGTCCCAACGAGGTACGGTGCAACCTCTGTGGGGAGGAGGGACATGTGTTTGGTGTTTGGTGCCTGCCCCACATCGTACTCTGCTCATGTCAGTTAGTTAGTTAGATGGGGTTTTACGACACACCAACACGCAGGTGTTATATAGTGTCACCTAGAAAGAAAAAGAGGCAATGTTGGGTACAAAAAATAAAAAAAAAGGTCAAAAGTGTCAAATTCCACTGAAAAAACTTTTCAGGTTTCACTAAAAAAATCCAAGCAAATGCGGGAGTCATGTCAAAATTTCTGTACAGTCTTCTCTCCTTGAGAAAGCCCAGAATATGGGAAGAATCCATTCGCTCTAATAAAGTTTTCAGGTCTGGCACAGCGTAATACTTCGGACGAATATTGGAGTTTTCGTGACAGTCAACCAGAATGTGACTGACGGTGACAGCACGATCACAGGGTATACAATATGGTCTCTCGTCCCCGTGAAGTAAATAGGCAGTGCCGATGTGGGGTCGGCACCTGAACCCTCGCAAACAGGCCCACAATATTTAACTCAGGAATTAGAGGAGGCGGCACTTGAGGTGGAACAGGACTTCCTAGCCTCCAAGCAGTGTGAGGGGGGTACTGGAACTCCTGAGGTAGACTCCGCCATCCTTACAAACGGCACCCAGTCAGGTTGAAATAACGACAGTAGAGGAGGACCTCGATCTGTCCTCAGACTCGGCAATGTCGGATGGCGGGGAGCGTGCCTCAGAGCCTCCTCCAAAGGATCCACCTTCGGGGGAGGGTTGGTTTGATTTGTGTGAGGGGGAGGGGCCAGAGTCTGCACTTAAGAGGTCCGCCTCGGGCGAGGTGTCAGGCCAGGAAATGCATCACTCTGGGACGCCCGTACCGAGCCCAAGGTTAAAAAAGATTAAATCCCAGCAAGAGTAGTTAGTTTGAATGGTTTTGACTTTTGTTCACGCTGGTCCCAGTTTTCTTTTGGGGGTTTCCGTTCTGTTCGTGTCTGTGTCCATGCTTGGCACAATTTTGTTTGATAGCTCGTGGGTGGGTTTGTCTTTGTTCCAAGTTGGGTCCGGTCTGGCTGCGGGCGTGTGAGGGGCACATCATTGTTGGTACTGTGGGTGGTCGGGGGTTGGCCACATGAAAATTATATGTAAATAGTTTTGCTTTTGTGAGATTGTAAATAGCCCTATGTGATAAGCTTGGGTTCCAGGTGGTGTTTTACATTGCTAGCACAGAAATATTGTTTGGTAGGAGAATTCTGTAAATAGTTCGCGGTTATGTTTTTGTCCCGCCGGGTTGGGTTCGCCTTTGTTTCACCGTGCCTGTTTCTATGTACGTAAAAAGATCATGTTCATAATTTTTGAGGAGCATCAATAAAAAAAGAAGGGAGCAAAGGCCACTGGGCTGGAGTGTCCTCGCTTGTCGATTGATTCGGTCTGGTGTTCTGGGCGATTTTGGTGGTTTGTGTTGTTGGTGTTCGGTTTTTTGGTTGTTGGCCATATGTAGTGATCCTTTCGCCAGTCTGGCCGTGTCCGTTTTTCGCACGTAAAAAGCACTGTCTCGATTGCCTTTCAAGCCCTGTATTTAAGTACTTGATTCACCACCAAACCATGCATTGGGAGCTTTTTAAGTACGTAGAAACAGGCACTGACAAACTAAAGGATAATCCCAAACCCAAAGAAAATCCCTGACGGATCACGAACACAATGTCAAACAGACTACACATACCATACAACAAGGAACAAAAGAGTCTGTTACTACTGAGATTTAGTACTGCCACTGCAGCCAACCCAAAAACAACACTCCAGCCCAACCACCACAAACAACCCCAAACCAAAGTCCCACAAAGACCACACACCCACATCCTCCACACACCCAAAGGCAACACCATACCTGAAGGCAACACAAAGCCCGAAGGCAACACCACGCCCGAAGGCAACCCACTTAAAAAGCACCGGGGCAAATAGAGCTTTTTAAGTACGTAGAACAGGCACTGACAAACTAAAGGATAATCCCAAACCCAAAGAAAAACCCTGACGGATCACGAACACAATGTCAAACAGACCACACCCACCATGCAACAAGGAACAAAAGTCTTTGTTACTACTGAGATTTAGTACTGCCACTGCAGCCAACCCAAAAACACTCCAGCCCAACCACCACAAACAACCCCCAAACAAAGTCCCACAAAGACCACACACCCAAATCCACCACCAAGCCCGAAGGCAACACCACGCCCGAAGGCAACACCACGCCCGAAGGCAACAACACCACGCCCGAAGGCAACAACACCCAAAAAGCACCGGGGCAAACACAGGTGCACCCCGCCCAAGTGCGCCCCGGAGGCAGTTGTGGCAAAGGGTAACCTCATTACTCCCACGTTTAAACAAACTCCACAACCGGATGCAGTTTAAAGTCCTACCCAGGACACCATGCATTGGGAATAACCATGTTGAATCCACTGGACGACTGAGAATATTCACTCGTTTATTACAAATGAGGATTTAAGTTGAAAAAAATTTCAAAAGGAGAAGAGGCAGCAGTAAATCTCTTGCTCTCATGCTCTCCCACTTGTCCTTGCGGTCATTACCCTAAGAGCAAAATGTGAATATTGCAACAATCATGCTGCTGTCTTTCAACTTTGCCCTCGATCCCTTCCCTCCACTTCCACGACCCCAGTACTATAACTCTGATTTTGCACAGGAATGTCATCGAGTTAGTTAGTTAGATAATATGTAACGACACACCAACACGAACGTGTTATATAGTGTCAACTAGATACATTTGTTTCAAGTCCTCCCCTTTAGTTGCCTCTTACGAGAGGCGGGGAATACTGTGGGCATATTCTACAACCCCCAGCCCACAGGGGGCCTAACCATGGGGGGCGGGGCTTGCTCGGTTTTGTGGCGCCGACAACCCGCCAATCATGGGATGAGTAATAACGGTATCATGTGCGCATTTTATAGGCGAGAGTTGGGGACAAACAACTCGCCACGCACTACCTCCTCACCCCACCTGGATGCAGTTTAACGTCATACCCAGGACAGAGGAATGTCATCGAAAATTATGTGAAATAATTAGTTAACCTGTATAGATCTGAAAATTACTGGTAAAGTTCCCAGCCAAATATTTCTGCAATGTTGCTTAGGTACTTCTTCCAGGATTACAAAGTTGTAGAATGCAAACTCTGTGGCCTTCAGGAAAGATTCTTTATGAGACAAAGGCACCCATGCTGCAATGGGCAATTTACATAGCTTGGGTGTAAAACCTCAAAACAAGTATACATCAGAGGGTTCATGAAAGCACTTACAATGAAGTTGAAACGTTTCAGGAGCGACTCTGGGTCCAGCTCTGAACCCGAAGCCGCTCCTACTTGGCCTAGGTTCCTTGTAGTCTCCAGTAATGGTGACGACAGGACCCTCTCAAAACTGTCTCCGTTCGCAGTAAACAAAGGTGTTCAGGGTGTTGTCGGCACCCCTAAATCCATTAAGAGGCTTCGTTCTAGAGACCTTATTGAAGTAACTCGTTCCACCCAAGCAAACAACGTACTTAAAACAAAGGTACTGGTGGATGTCCCTGTCAAGGTGACCCCTCACAGGTCACTTAACAGTAGAAAGGGAGTAATTAGATGCTTGGATATCAAGGACTGCTCTGATGAGGAGATCCTTGATAACCTTGCATCTAAAAATGTCAGTCACTTGCACAGAATATCAGTAGTACGAGAAGGTGTCAGAAAGACCACTGGTACCTTCATTGTGACTTTCAACACCCCCATACTCCCCAAAACACTTAAAATTGGCTATTTGCAGGTCAGGGTTGAGACATACATCCCCAACCCTGTCCGCTGCTTCAATTGTCAGCGTTACGGCCATTTTAAGACAAACTGTAGCAGGCCAGCAACCTGCGAAAAATGTGGTGAGGAGGGGCACTCCAGTGACACCAGTGAGGGGTCACCCCGGTGTGTTAACTGCCAGGGCTGTCATCCGGCAAACAGTAAAAACTATCCCAAATGGGTGGAAGAAAAACAAATACAAAAAATAAAAGCCTCCAATAACATCTCCTATAAAGAGGCTACGGAAACATTCCGGTCGCAGGACTCGCAGCTCAAGAGCTACGCTAAAGCTGTGGGGACTGCAAAGGTGTCTGTCGAAACCCAAACTGATATGACCTGGACCAGGGACAGCACCTTTCCAAAGCCTATTGAACTCAATTTTGCAAGACCATCCAAGACAATACAGATGATGACAGCACCGACAAATGTTACACAACCAAAACCCAAACAACAGAAACTTAAACCACCACCAACAAAACCAAGAAACACACCTAAAATCAAAATACAAACAAAACCGAGCAAAGGGTCGGATGACCCTATCCAACTACATAATAGATTTGGAGCGTTAGAGGGGAGAGAGGGAGAAGGAGAAGAGGTGATGGAGCTCAGTGGCCAGAATCTTGGGTCTGGCAAGGGGGGTTCCACCAGCTCTTCTAAAAAGCCGCAGGTTTCCAATGGATGACACTCGGGAAACCTGCAGCTATAATACAGTGGAATTGCAGAGGACTTAGACCGAATTACGAGGAGATCAAATGCTTTGTAGCAGACTGGTCTCCATGGGTGATGTGTCTTCAGGAGACTTTCCTTCGGGACACAGACAATCTCTCATTTAAAGGGTATGATATGTATAACAAAACGGTCGTATCCCCGGTTGACAATAGAGCAACTGGGGGATCTTCCATATTAGTTAAAAAAAAAACAGTTCCACACTCCACTATCCATCTGAACACCAACTTACAAGCTGTGGCCATTCGAGCTACACTTCACCGCACCATCACTGTGTGTTCGGGGTACATCCCACCGAGGTATAGCCTGAAACGAGATGACCTGGAAGTGTTAGTTAACCAGCTGCCTACCCCATTTCTACTTCTGGGTGATTTCAATGCACACAGTGATATGTGGGGCTGTAATTACACCAACCAGATTGGTGGATTGATTGAATCAGTGATAGCTGCCTCAGATTTATGCCTTTTGAATGATGGGTCTTGTACCTACGTTCATCCAAGCCTCTGGATCTCGTTCGGCAATTGATCTTTCAATCTCCTCTCCGGCAATTCTGATGGACCTCCAGTGGAGAGTCCATGATGACCAATGTGGAAGTGACCACTACCCCATTTTAATGGATATTGTCTACCCAAACCCCGAAGAGAGAGTCCCCAGGTGGCAACTCAAAAAAGCCGACTGGTCTGAATTTAGCCATCTCTGCCAAACCGAGATCGTCAGGGATGCATTTGATAGTGTTGAAGACCAGATCTCCCACTTTACACAACTTTTGGTGAATATTGCTACCAAAACTATCCCTAAGTCCTCTGCAAATCCACGTAGTAAACACAAGCCGTGGTTTAACACGGATTGTGAAGAAGCGATCAAAGATCGCAAAAGCCCTTAATATTTTTAAGAAATAACCAAATAATGTTAAACTTAGTAATTATGCCCGTGCCAAGGCACGGCGCATCATTAAATCAAGCAAACGGGAGTCATGGAAACAGTACATCTCTAAACTAAACTCAAATACTCCTGTCAAAAAAGCATGTGATATGATTAGGAAAATCAGTGGAAAACAGTTCAGTTCCTCCGTGTCACACATAACCAAACCAGACGGTAGCAAATGCACAGAAACAACAAATATTGCCAATCTACTTGCAGACGAGTTCGAATCCAACTCCTCAAGTAGGCACTACTCCCAGACCTTCCAAACATTCCTATATACCGCTGAAAAACAGAAAGTGAACTTCACCTCGGATAACTCTGAGGACTATAACAGCCTCTTGAACATCACGGAACTTCGTATTGCTCTGGAAAAAAGCAACGACACTGCCACTGGCCCAGACGAAGTTCACTGTCAGTTTCCCAAACACCTTCCAGATAACTCGTTACTGGTGTTGTTAGACGTTTTCAACGGTATATGGGAAAATGGCAACTTTCCGGATGCTTGGCGGGAAGCCACCATCATTCCCATCGCTAAGCCGGGTAAGGACCCAACAAATCCTACAAACTACCGCCCCATTTCCCTTACTAGTTGCTTGTGCAAGACGTTTGAACGAATGATTAATGCCCGTCTAGTTTGGTTCCTAGAAACCAACAATCTCATAACTAGTTCCCAAAGTGGCTTTAGGCGTGGCCGCAGTACCACAGACCAGCTCGTGCGCCTAGAATCAACAGTTCGTGACGGATTTGTACGTGGACACCATGTTGTATCAGTATTTTTTGACCTAGAGATGGCATACGATACCACTTGGAAAAACGGCATTCTGAGACTTGTACTGTGCAGGTCTTAGGGGCAGAATGCCGCTTTTCATACAAAACTTTTTCAAAGATCGTGTGTTCCGTGTGCGTGTAGGGAGCGTGATGTCAGAGTTACATTATCAGGAGATGGGTGTTCCTCAGGGCAGCATCTTGTCAGTTACCCTTTTCATCATGAAAATAAATAGCACTGCTAATGCGGTGAGCATGGGATTGAGACGTCTTTGTTTGTGGATGACTTCTCTATTACCTGTTCCTCAAGGAACATGAGGTCTATAGAGAGACAAATGCAAAACTGCCTCAATAAGATCCAGCAATGGGCTGACCAAAACGGATTCCGTTTTTCTCGAACAAAGACTGTTTGTATGCATTTTTGCAACCGGAGAGGTGCTCATTGCGACCCAGAGCTAAATTTGAATGGTGTTCACATCCCAGTTGTTCCTCAGACCAAGTTCCTAGGCCTAATACTCGACAGTAAGCTGAACTACAAAGCCCATATCGACCATCTCAGGCGGAAGTGCCAGGGGGCACTAAACTTGTTGAAGGTCGTCTCAAAGATGGACTGGGGCGCTGATCGTCCCGTTTTGCTTCGACTTTACAGATCCCTTGTGGGGTCCAAACTTGATTATCGTTGTGCTGTTTACAGCTCTGCACGTGAGTCATACCTCAGAAAACTCCTCCCAATCCATAACCAAGGCCTTAAGATCTGCCTGGGAGCTTTCCGTACCTCCCCAATGCAGTCTTTACATCGAAGCGAACGAGCCACCCCTCCATTTAAGATGGAAAAAGTTGTCCCTCCAGTTTGCCCTAAAACTGAGGAGTCATAGACAAAACCCGACCTTTGAGACGACCTTCAACCATAAGTTTAGTGACATATACACGAGGAAACCATCAGCTATCCCTCCATTTGCTCTTCGCATTGGTGGAGCCTTACCACAGGTGTGTACTAGCCCCGACTCCATAGCACAGCTTACCTTCTCGATCACTCCCCCCTGTAGGTTAGTCAAAACGGTTGTTGACCTCAGTTTGAGACAGCATCCAAAGAACTCAACCAATGAGCTGGTGTACCTTGCCAGCTTTAATGAACTGAAAAATAAGTACTATGGTTATCACGCAATCTATACCGATGGTTCCAAAGCCACGAAGAGGGTGGCAGCTGCTGCAACAGGCCGAGATGCATTCTTGCAGGTCAGATTGCCGGATGATGCATCAATATTTACCGCCGAACTCCAGGCACTTAAGATGGCATTCCAGCTGATCGAAACCTCGCACGACCACCAGTTCATTGTGTTCACAGACTCGCTATCCAGCCTTTTAGCTCTTCAAGGCGATGAGCAAAAACACCCTTGTGTAATAGATCTCCGGGAAAGTTACTCTAATTTGGTGAGCCTGCAGAAGTCAGTTGTGTTCGCGTGGGTTCCGAGTCACGTGGGCATACACGGAAATGAAAAGGTAGACACGCTAGCTAAGGAAGCCCTACAGATGGACATTACCAACCTCCACGTACCCCACACTGATTACCGTCTTAACATCAACGGCTATATAAAATCAAAATGGCAGGAACTGTGGGATTCTTTCCCAGAGAACAAATTGTACCAAGTGAAACCAACGGTCGGGACTGTGGGTAATGCAGCCCCCAGAAAACGGAGAGATGATTTGGTACTGATTAGGGCTCACATAGGTCACACTTACCTAACCCACGCTTATTTGCTCCACGGGGATGAGAAACCATATTGTATATCCTGTGACCGTGCTGTCACCGTCAGTCACATTCTCATTGACTGCTATGAATACTCCCATATCCGTCAGAAGTACTACACTGTGCCAAACCTGAAGACGTTGTTTGAGCACACATATCCTTCGCTCATTCTCGACTTCCTCAAAGAAAGTAACCTTTACATGAAATTTTGACACGACTCCCACATTGGCTTTTGTTTAGATATCTTAGTATTTTGCCCAATCCTTTTTCCTTTTAGGTGATTTCACCTCACCATTACTTTTTTTTTTATCTAGCTGACACTATGTAACACATTCGTGTTGGTGTGTCGTTAAACCCCATCTAACTAACTAACAAATCTGGCTTCCTCAGACTTTCTAGTGCATTAGCCACGCTTGATGATAAAACCTACACATAAATGAAGGATTAGAAAAGGTCCAGACTAGGGTTAGAATTCTACAGTAGGTACAGAACATTAGATGGTGAGAGATCAAAAAGCTGATTATCAGACTGTAACTGATAAATGTGTGTAAAGAAGGAAGTACACATAACCAGGGAGTTGCTATCTGTCAAACAGCAACTCCCTGACATAACTTTGACTTGAGATCCACATGCTTTTTTCTCCTTTGTTAGAAGAGTCACTTTCCCTATCAGTTCCTCTTTTGATAAATAATCATTTCTAACAAATTTGCTTTGTCCCTTCGTCTTTCGTGAAATTGCTTTTCTAGCATAGAGTGATGTTTTTAATTCCAAACATGCAGGGCAGACTGAAGATTCATAGTTGATATGTCGAATGCTTGGTTCCCTTACAATTTTTTTCGCCATCAAAATAGCTGTCCTCAATTTTCCCTTGTATGCTCCCATCCTTATTTTCTACCCCCTCTGGATTCCTACCAGCTACTTCTGCGAAGCCCACACAACCTATACAGAGTTTGATTTTTTTTACGTACTGTATAATTTCTTCCGCTGATTTTTCATCAGTTTCAATTTCCTTTCCAAGAAGGTACACCTTGTAGGACTTTTGTTCAATAACAATGCGTTTCACAACTTGTTCTTCATAGGCATCATGAAAGACTACAATGAGTTTGTCATCCTTTATCCATGAGTGAATACCAAGTTGACTGCAGTGGTGTTGCAAAATGCCCGTGTTCAACACATTTTCATTTTCACATACCACACATCCTTCTCCATGCCCTGAGAACTCAAATACCTTTATTGAATGGACATCTGCTGTTTTTCTCTTATTTTTTAGTTTTCTCCACCTTGACAATTTATGTCTGCATGTATTACATATATGTGAGGGGTGCACATGTTCCTCATCATTTTCAATCCTTTAGATAATGCCTGCAATAGATCCCTTGATAACTCACGTTCATGTTTGGATTTATCTTTTGAAGTAATGTCACTTCCACAGATGCGACATAAAGATTGCAGCAGCATGTGATGTCTGTCCATCTGAAAAGAAAAAGAAAGAAAAAGAACTGTACTGGGGCAAATTTGCACTCTGTACTGCACACAGTATGCCCATATTTCAAAGTGTGGGATATAAAATTACAAGTGACAGGGTCCACAGTGAGTTGCAGGAATAGCTGATATTTGTCTACCCAGTTCATGAGCAAATTATAGTATGATACTATAGCCCTGTTACCGTATTACACTGAGCTTTGCAGGAAGACCTTTACTGTTTGATCAGTTTGTCACCACTTCATTTCAGATTGCAATGGACTATGAGGTAGGACTCAAACTTTCTCAGGGTTTCTGATTAGCCTGCAAGGCATTTGACAAACTCATTCCATTCGCCTGAAGTGCACATCCACTAACCTTAAGGGCATAGTCAGCAGAATGTACACAGTATATTACTGTACTCAATTTGTACTGGCCCATCAGGCTATTCATTGTATATAAACTGACACTAACACAGGTATGATCTAACTAGGCACCTGATGTGTGTCTTTTTTATTTCTTGAAGCAAAGCCCAAATACAGTATGAAAGCACCAGGGGTATCTTTATGGAGGAGGATCGGGTTAAAACCAAGATGCAATGCTGGTCAGGCTAATATATGTGATCTTCTTGATTCCAAGTGCTTTGCAAATTATGACTGGCAAGATTTCATTTTCAGCATCTTTATTACCAATGCCTGCAAATGCAAAAAAAGAAAAAAAAAAAAAAAAACATTGAAGGAAAAAGGGAGCTTCGCCTGGGTGAGTTGTACCCCTGCTCATTCATACCGAACATACTGTACCAAAATAGTTGAAATTAATTAATTATGAAACTCAAGTTGAGGCACTGTTCTTTTTCCAATCTCTTTCCTGCTTAGACTTGAACACTGTTTTCTGTACCTACGATACATATTCCAGGTTATATGTGGCTGTACGAATCGAGCCTTGCCTTAAAACACTTTAAAGTAGGGGAGTCAATAATAGCTAGAGGTAGAGATAAAAGCAAAAGCAAATGCGGGAGTCATGTCAAAACTTCCTGTAAAGGTTACTTTCTTTGAGAAAGTCCAAAATGAGAAAGGGATCTACGTGCTCAAACAATGTCTTCAGGTCTGGCACAGTGTAATACTTCTGGCGAATATGGGAGTATTCATAGCAGTCGACGAGAATGTGACTGACGGTGACATCGCTAGTTAGTTAGTTAGATTGGATTTAACGACACATCAACACGAATGTGTTATGTAGTGTCAGCTAGATAGAACAGGGTAAAGGTAGGGTAAAACTAAAACTAAAAAAGAATTAAAACATTTGGCAAAAATCTAAAGTCTTGACAAAAGCAAATGGGCTGTCATGTCAAAATTTCCTGTAAAGACCACTTTCTTTGAGAAAATCCAAGATGAGAGTGGGGTCCGTGTGTTCAAACAATGTCTTCAGGTCTGGTACACTGTAATATTTCTGACGAATATGGGAGTAGTCATAGCAGTCGACGAGAATGTGACTGACGTTGACATCGCAATCACAGGGGATGCAATATGGTCTCTCCTCCCCGTGGAGCAAACAAGCATGGGTTAGGTAAGTATGACCGATTCGTGCTCTAGTCAGTAGCAAATCATCTCTCCTTTTTCTGGGGGCTGCATTACCCACAGTCCCGACCATTGGTTTTACCTGGTATAATTTGTTCTCAGGGAAAGAATCCCACAGTTCTTGCCATTTTGATTTTATAGAGGTAGAGAATGTCAGTCTTTATTAGCACAAAATGCAAACAGAGATTTGAGTTTACTCCTGGTTTAAGCAGCTTGTGAGAGTGTCCTCTCATAATGGATTCAGCAAATCTGATAAAAGTGCTGCTTACTGTTATCAACTGTCATATACCTCCCTTCAAATATTTATTAAAAAAAAAAAAAAAAAGAAATACGGCCCCTACCACTCTCCTGTATGGGCAAGACTATAAAGTTATAGACTGAATGGTCTAGCAGCAATTCTTTCAGTCCTGGAACTAATTTTTTAGCCCTTCACTGAATCCCTTCAATGACATCTATCTGTTGCTTGAATAGTGTTGCCCATGCTGCACTCACTACACGCTTAAAAATAGGCCGAACCATAGATTTGTATAATAATATACAATAAAAGCAACTTGCACTTTAGGCGACTAAATGTTCTTCTCTTCTAATGTTTTCACTTATTAAATCCTAAAATGCAATCAAGCTGAGTCAGCACTGAAAGACAAAATGGCTTCAGGGGTCACATGGCCTGGGCCCTACGGGCTGTGTCCAAGAATCAATTCTTGTGCTCGATAATAATTTGGTAACGTCTAATGTTACTAGTACAGTAGTCATCAGCTTTCGTTGCATTTCACTAATATAAGGCCTTACGTTAGTAACTTTTCATATAACTTCTTATACTTGCTACACCCATCATCAGTCTTAAAACTTTTTCAGTTTCTAGGTTGGGCATAGGTACTCACATAGGCCTATCTAACTTTGCTACAGTTCCTACCCTCAAATTTTTACTGGGACTAAGCCAACATCATCAGACTCCTAGCTGAAAACATCTTAGTATAAGTCTTGGCTACCACAGTTATGACTTTGGCCTAACCTAGGCCTAGCAAGTCTGTGATTTTTAGCTAGGGCCTAGACCTAGGCCTTTCAATTCGTGTACATTGCAACTCCACTTTGATGTTATCCTAATCACATACACACAAAAACAACTTATGTTGCCATGGAAACTATTAAAGATGCAAAAAAGTGACAAAAGAGATCGTGAATTTTGGTAAAGGTGTCGCTTGGTGTCGCTCGAATGGCATACGCTATTGAACACTTCACAGGTACCCTTTTCGCGATATGCCATGGTTAGCTTCAGGAACTCACCGGAAAGTGGTCAAAATCGGCGTAATTTGGGGCTAAATTTGCCGATTTTTTGCTCCCTAAAAACCTTCAAGTGTCTTTCAAACTACTGGCATAACTCACCCTAGGAAACTCCGATCGAAACCGGGTTTTTTGCGTCTTTAACTTGGAAAGTTTGTCTTAAACTGTACATCGATATCACCACAGTGTAAACAAACCATATATACTGCGCAGCCGTAGAAGCGATGTTGTGAGTCTTGAAGTTGTGAATGATTAGATCGAAACGTTCTGTGATTACGTAATACCTCATGTTCGTGGGCGGATAAGCCCATCGACTTCAAAGGGATTTTTATGGCTCCCACGGGGCAGGTAAAGTGAAAGGATTGTTAGAGGGATAAGTAAAGGTTGGAGGATCGAATTTTTACGAGGAAATTGGGTAGTGACAGATATTTCAGAGCGAGCAATCCCCATGTCTTCCAGCTCCCTGGTTGAATATTTATTTTAAGAGACCTTCGATTATGTAAAGGGGTACTATGCAGGTTCGGAAAAAACTCCGGAATTTTTTTCGCTACCAAATCAAATTAAAATACAAATTACGCCCCAAAATTTGACTTATTTTGATCGAAATGTGAAAGAAATGTATATTTATTGTTATTTTGAAATAAATATTAAACCCCCTTATATCGGCATGAGGTGTTTCTGCCGAAGGGCTCTGAGTTTGCACCTGCTCAATCAAGTATAAACTAACTGTCAGTTAATCCTGTTTGGTCAGCAAACTGTTCACTCAGCCATGCAATGGTCTTGCAGCAGATGTTTGACTAGCCATTGTATTTCTACAGAGAAGTCTATTTACGCTTGAGTGTGTTTGTTTACACAAGAGCAGAAGTAAGGAACCTTATCTAGTATTGTGGTTTTCAAACACCGCCGATCGGCGGTAATTTCAGTGGATTTGAGCTTCGGGAGAAACACGCCATGGGTTATTTTGTGGTCTAATACTTCGATCTCACACAACGCGGGTACAAAGGTCACAGATCGATCAAGTTTTTCAAATTTAAAACCCTCATGAATTTTAAGTAGGTAATTAGCGATGCGCGTGCGCACAACTAAAATGGATGAGTGAACATACGTGGGACGGTGGGAGTCGCATTGTCTCGGTGCCTGCGGGTCGGGTGTCCTGGGTAGGACTTTAAACTGCATCCGGTTGTGGAGTTTGTTTAAACGTGGGAGTAATGAGGTTACCCTTGCCACAACTGCCTCCGGGGCACCCTTGGGCAAGGTGCACCTGTATTTGCCCCGCTGCTTTGCACCTGTATTTTGCCCCGGTGGTTTGAGAGGAGTACATAATAAAACACGCATTCCATCATGTCCATGTTGAGGTAGTAAACCATATAGCATACATTTGTCTCATTTGCTTGCGCCCTCACTTTTCTGCTATCAAGCGCTTATGATAGCGTACATAGGTTATTTTTGACTACAGACATAACTCCCTGTCTGTTACAACGGCTTCCTTCAACATTTACGGCATTACTTCTACCCGTATTAGCTTCCTTGACAATTCATCTTTACTATTCGATTATGATTTTCCTCCGCAGTACTCAGCTAGAATAATGTTCGCGAAGTCACGTTGAAATACTTGTGAAAAAGACTACAGTGGTTATTGCGCTGTGTCTATACGAACATGTGATATTCAAAACATGTACAACAGCCACATGATGAATATTCAATAGCTTGTTATTCATCACTGTCAATCTTTACATTGAAGTTCTCTAGCAGACCCACAGTACTCGGTCCTCTGAATACTGCAATATCTATCTTTCAGAACACGAATATGAATATTGATGACGGAACATTCCATTTTTGTAGAGGGGGTATTTGCAACGGATGAATAAATGTCAACATAATGACCGATATGCATTGGTGTATACTGTATATGCAGTATATAACGGAAGGCTATTTGCAGCACACGTTTATCATAGGGATATGCGAGTATTGGTCTTTCTAAAATTTCAATACATGTATTAACTATTGACATTCCTAACCGCTTATGTTTAGCAATTCTAAACATAATTAAATCGGCGAATGCATTTTAGCAGCAGTGAATGCGTGGAAAATGTTGAGCCAGGCTACTAAAACAAAGCGTTTAGCTTGTAGGGAAAAGTTTATGCAAAGGTGTTGTTTTGTAGCTAGCCAGAGGTAACGTACTTTGACGATATTGAAACCGAAGTTCACTACGTTCTCAGTCTGAACTAGGCCAGAAGAGGGACGAAGACCTTTAGTTCTCACGGGCACTTTATCCCCCTGAACTAAAAGCCAAGGCTATTCACGTTCAACAAAGTTTTTCCAGCATGCTACTACATGTGAGAGTGACATGCATCTGCGTGCGTTGCTGCACTGATTGCTCCTAGAAACGTGTTTGCGCGATGAGCGTAACTATAGCTATGGACCAGGCGCGGTTCTAGGGACATTATTTTTTGGGGGGGGGGGGGGAGGTGGGATAAGTCAAGTTTTACCATCAAAGCGGAGCGCCAACATCAGTTGGCGCGTAGCGTGCCAAGAAAATTTTTGCCAAGAAAGCCTCCCAGATTGCAGGAAATGACACTTTTCGGGCCTTGTTCAACCACGAACCATGAGCAACATTTTAAAAGCTTGTCTTTGTTTTTATTACAAATAGTTTTTATAAATCATTTGTCCAATTATTTTTTTGGGGGGAGGGGATCAAAATTTCGGGGGGTTAAAGCCCCCTTGCCCCCCACCGTAGAACCGCCCCTGCGATGGACTATGTCATAATCGAACAGCAATGTGTGCTATTTAGCAAATACCGACAAAAGTGACCGTCCTAGTAACAAGGTTTAGGAGCTTGGTAGAATGTTCAAAAAACTGGATCGCTTTTATAAATCAAAATTTTTGGACATATTTTGGCCACTAAGTGCAAGTTTAAGGGTCTTAAAGTTAATAATCTGTAGAGATTAATAACCTGGGAGGAGTATATGTGAATTTCAGAAAGATTGGCAATATTTTTGAAGATGTGGTACCCAATTTTGGAAATGGCAATATACTGCTGACCTACTTTAAAGCCCAAAGCTACCCAAACACTAGGTCATCAGACCGCGGACTAGGCTAGATCAGGCTTAATAACATTGGGTTTTTTTCCAGGTTCGACTGAAACCGACCCCTCCGAACATCGTTACTACAATGATTACGGCCGCGTACATAATGTACGCACATGTAGCCTATGTCAACACGGTAAATACTGCAACGCCATAAAACAGCACATGATATGCGTGCGTCATCCTCCTGAAACAGCCTTTATCGTGCAAATACGTTGGTGACTTAGTGTCAGTGTTTCCACTATTCCTGAAATTACCCGAAATTCGGGAAAAATCTGGGTGCTCTTCGGGAATTTTTCGGGGAAGGGGATCATTTCGGGAAATCTGGATATGACGTATGGCGTATGGAAATGGCGTATGGCTTCACAGGTTGAAATCCTGGATCAGCCTTGAAAGTAGCCTAAAATAAGCGTTGGTGAAAATTTCAGGAAATACCAAGCCATTTCAAAAAAGTTTAGATTTCATTTCAGGAAAAATGAATTAGAGAGTGTTGGGGAATCACTGCTTAGTGTAGGAAAAACATAACACTAAGCCGTCAGAACTGCGGTGTAGGACGTACAAGTGAATTGTAGGTGACGCAGGAGAGTATGAAGATCCCTTGTGGGCCCAAACCCAACAAAATGCTATGTGGGCCAAAAAGTACCATAACTTCCTGTATCATAAAATTCTACAAGTTTGCTGACAAAAATTAAGGGAGCCACTTGGTATCGAAAGAGAGCTAGGAGCACCCCAATTTGCCCCACTATGTATACTACTGGTGCAAGCAAGAGTGAGTGGACTTGAGACAAGCAGGATGGATTGTAGACATCAATAGACTTTGAAAGAGAAAATAACATACAAAGTACTGCCAGTGCATCTTCCTAGATAATTCCTAGCAAACCTAAGGCATTCATAAAGGGGGTTAAGTGGACTATGGGGAGAGGTATAGCCTATAGGCATTATACAAGGGGTGATGGAATGAGTTTAATTGAGATATTTAAGGCTTCGATTTGTAAAAGTTACTTTGCCATTTATATGGTTTAGTGTTTTAAGTTTAATTTTGAGTTTCTTTATGGGATGAATTACCCTGTAATTTAGATTTGATTATGCCAACCCTATCCAAGTCCAATCAGTACACTCAAAACTGCTTCTAAAATGTAAAAACAAAGTTAAAAAAGAAATAAAACACAAGACAGTAGCTGATGTCTTCAAGTGTTCATTGAACTATATTTTTCACACAACTGATGAAAGCAATGTAGCAACTGCCAAATTTATTCCACTAACAATTGCTGAAATATAGTTCGGAACGAAATCATACATGGATTAACAATGAACTATGCAAACAGTGCAATAACTTGCAACAACTTCCACGAAATTACCTTTCTATCAACGTTTGCAAACTTGTAAGGAAGAATTAGGAAACAAATTGAATCAAGATTTCCAAATGATAGCTTTCTGCCCAGCTATGTCCTCTGAAAGTACACATTTTACCTTACTATTCTAAAGATGGTTGCACCATAAATATTTCCACATGAAAATGTTTCAAAAATTGCTTAGTCTAGCAGTATAATGTTGCGATGAAAGTGGAACATGAGACCATTTGTAGAATTACTTCACTATGCCCTAATTAAATCAAGGACAACAAGAAAGACATATTTTCATAACTCGTTCGCTTTGCAAGTGCGACTACTGTGACCTCTGTTGGTACAAACACTACATGTCATACCTTGAGACTTTAGCATTTGACTTAGCGTGTGTTCACCTTCCAGTGTTTCTAGTCGATTTTGTTATGCATAATTTGCATAAGTGCTGTACCTTTTTCGTGGTTTGTGCTGCGAAAAAAATACGACTTTGTTGGTGACAATCATTAAACTTTTCAAGTCCCTGCTGTGTGAACTGGCAAATAGATCCATACTCATGCAACAGTTCTTCTGGTACATGGCACACAAAAACATGGATGTAAGGTGTAATGTGGTGTTTCTGATATACTGTCAGAAAAACATCAAACCATGTAGTGAGTCTTCTTTTCATTACTTGCACATTTTCTGCATTGAAACTGCCTCCCTCTGACTTTAGCATACAGCTGACTCGGTAAAATTCATCCCACAGAAACTGTATTTTCTCTACACGAGTTTTCTCAACAGATGGTAACAGTGCTGCCACTTTGACTGAACTGAAGAATTTATGCTTTTGAGGACCATTAAGAGTAGGCCATTTTAGTTTCTTTGAATCCTTGCCAACATAAAAATTAAAACTTGGAATACCAGCTTGTTTCAAACAGTTCTCAAACAATACACAATTGCTTAACTTAGATCTATCAAATTCAGAAAATTTAGAAACTTTTTCGATTGCATCTAACCTTCTGATGTCCATAATAATCAAATTAATCAGAACATCTGCAATTCTAAGAAACGTGTAGATTATCTACGACTACATTAGACAGTGGAATTGTTGGGAAAAGAGGTGGGTAAGAGCAGTTATATTTTGTCTTCGATTTTTTGGCAACTTTGAACATGCCTCAATTTCCCTAATTGATCGACGTGGTCTTCTATCTGCTGCATCACAGCTCAAATCATAAAACTGATTTGAAGGACACTTACAATAAATGCAAGGAAACCTAATGGAGGCTGCATCAAGTCCTAGAACACATAATAAAAATTTATAATCCCCTCCAAGAAAGTACCTTATTTTACGACTTACTGATTCAAATTTAATTTCAGTAAAGTTTTCAATCTCAGATTTGACATCCCTCAGGTGAGACTGAAGAGCTACATATCCTTCTTTGTCTTGGAATATGGCAAGGGGGTAATTTCCTTCACTGCTTGCTGCTTTCCTTTCATTAAGGATGGTAAAAGTAAAATTAACCACATGCAAATACCTTCCAACCCATGTGCCATCACCTGATAACTTAACTTTAATTTCTTCCCCATCTTTGACAAGCCCCTTCTGCTTCAGAATACCAATTTTAGTAGTTAAAAGGCTGACTATGCTTCTTTGAAATCCTGATGCATGTGCTGGAGTTTCTCTTACCTCAGCTGAATTTTCCTTCATTTCCATTTGTGTTCTTTTAACTTTGCACAAACTTGGGAGGTTGCTATTAGAACACAAAGCCCTATAAGCTTTGTCTGAAATTCCAAACCTATCTTTCACATACAAATAAAACCTAACTTTATCAAAAAGCTGTTTTTCTGTAGCATCGTCAGTTAAGTATATTGTTTCTGTCTTCTCTGAATTGTTATTTTTAACATTAATACTGAGAGGCCTCATTTGCTGAAAGGAAAGAAAACTTAAAGCACCTTTGCAACTTTCAGCAATGCTTTGTCGAAGCCTCTACCTGTGTGACCTACAGTAAGGTTTATATCTGTGACTTGGGCCACGCCTTTGAGAGTAAGCAGTATACTTATACTTATATGAGATTCTTCTTGCAAGTTCCTGGCATCTGCTTTCCAACTTTTGATTTAGAGAAGTAACATTTTGTACTTTCAAGTTAGCAGTTTTAATATCTTTTTCAAGTTGAGATACTTTGATAATCAAGCTTTGTTTTTTAATTTCATCATTTAACACTTTAAACTTCCATGTTGGATTGACTTCTAGCCACTTCATGAAGGCTTTCTTTTGCTTACCCCCTTTCCATGCTTTTTTCATTTGAAATTCAACTCTGTTAGCCTTAGTACAGATTTGGTTTTTTATCCTGTTTGAAAACACCAGTTCAATTTTATTTGTCTGACAGATTTCATCAAAAACAATATTTGAGAGCTCAGCAGGTGCAAGTTTATAACCTTTCTCATCACATACGATACGATGTAACACACATGTTGGAACATCAATATAGACAAATGATTCCATAATTATTCCCCAAAGGAATTATTTGCCAAACATCTACTTGGATGACAAGTATACCATATCAGAATCTACTACTGTTCTTTTATTCTCTCCAAAGAACTTCATGGCGATGTAAATCATTTTCAGTTGCATCGCCTCTTACAAAACAAAATTTGAGAAAGAGCCCTCCATCACGAATAATTTCATCCCCATCCCAACCATATTCAGCTACTGGTCTGTGTTGCTGGAGGGATAAAGTAACTGTTCCTGGAATGACAAAACAACAGTCCCTGTTGACTGTGAGCCTTTGCATGCAAGTTTCACCCAATAATGTCTTCAGGCTACTGTTCCTCAGAATAACATTTGGACCTTTACCTTTAGTATGTTTCACAAATCCAAGTTCGTCAATTAACGCATCATAAACATCTTCATCAATGTCTAGCAGAATGGTTATCTTTGGATCCTCTTTTCTCCGGCTGACAAGATGTTGTTTCACTGAAAGTGATAATTTTTCACAGAAAAGCTGTTTCCTCTCAGTTAGAGTGCATGGCTGTGGTTTTGTCAAGTAATGTCTGCTGACCACTCTTTTCTTTTCTAACCATTCATTGTACCGCTCATCCCATCCAGGGTATGTAACGAATACGGCAGATGGAGATTCCTGCTTACAGAAAATGTACTTACAGAAAATGAAACAATGAAAGAAACCTTTTCTTCTGTGTATGAAGAGAAATTTTTAGGTTATGAAAAGTGGTTAGTCAATTCAATGCTAAGCACTACCATTCTGAAAATAAAGAGTATTTTTTAACATTGCAAGCCTATGTGATGTCCCATAGTGCAGCAAACAAAACATATTTTTACACCCAAGGGTATTCATTAGACACAGATGTCATGCTACAAATGTATGCAACCAATTTTATTTGTGAAGCAAGTTTGGCTTGCAGTTAGAGAATCAAGTTTTCATCAGGTGCATTTGTGACTACAAACCACTCTAGTTCGATACATGAAGATTGCATTACTAAGGAATCATTGAAATTATTTGCAAGAAACAATGTTTATGACCTTCCTTCTCTACAATGCAAATATCTTCTGTGTGCAGCTCACCCTTATATTGAACAGTTGATCAGGTTTCCATTGTATAGGTCTCTGACCCTCACAAGCTCTTGGTATTTCTTGCTTTTCAAGGCAGCGGTAGTAATCCCTTAGGTTTTGTCGGCACAAAGCCGTGCTGGCTGCTTCCTTACGCTTTTCATGTCTGAAAAATGAATGGAAAGTATACATATGAACATTACAAAGCTGTTTTAGCCAATGTTATAATACACCAAACCATGAACTGAAGAAAAACATGCAGAGGTTAAACATGTCACATAAGGCTCATGGAGAGTTAATATACATATCTGATTGCTGAAATCCATTGTTTTTCACCACTACCTATACACATTACACAAGGTGAAAATTGTTCAAGTCTTAGAGATCTCATATGGCTGAAGTTTATGGGGTATTTCACAGTTCTTATAGCAAATGACAGGTATATACTTTTGAGTATACCATACTCATAGCCTAGGCATAAATGAAAGCTTCTTTCTAGGTCAGCGGAAACAACGTAAAAAAATCAAGTCAAGTGTTTTTATCTATAAGTTATAACACTGGCAAAGATTATTAAATGTTCCCTTTTTGTACATGTAAGTTGGCATTAATAATAAGCCCCTATATAGCTAGGCCTATCATGTCTGTTTTAGTGTTGGTCGTCCTTACGGAGATTTCAGGGGAGTCTGTTAGTTTCCAGACCCATTAGTTTTCCTCCTCCCCCTACAAAGTTTAGTTTCCTCCCTAAGAAACGTTTGGTTTCCTCCCTTATATAAATCAAATTTCAAGTGAGGAAATTTGTGTTGTAATTGTTGTAAGTAAAGAAAAGTAGGCTAATATTTTTTAATTGCAAAACAGACAAGTTTTGGTTGTAAAACATTGTTAAGAAGGACTTGTGAAGTTGTGTATGCCTCAAATTCTTAGTAGGGCCTACAGATAATGAAAAAGCCTTGACCTAGACAGGATAGGCCACATGATTGCATATCCTAGGTCTTTAAATAAAAATCGTTGGTTACAATGTCAATCTTTCCACAAAGTCTGAATAAAAAAAAAGTCAAAGAAATATTTATCAAAGGATCAAAGGTGTGTCACATCATTCCAAACTGAAAAGGACTTAGTTTCCTCCCCAGTAACGTGGGGAGAAAATTAACCTTTTTAGGGGAGGAAACTAACGTTTCATAGGTGAGGAAACTAACGGGTCCGGAAACTAACGGTAGCCGTTTTGAGGGATGCATACTGCCAGGCCTAGGCTTAAAATCAGGCTTCCACGTTTCTAGACAACGTAAACTTAACTGCAGTGAATAAAAAAAACCAGAATGCAAAAATGCATTGAGGTTTCGATGATATATGTTCTATTCCAAATAATGCCATGATGTCCCATATCTTTCAGCCACTGGTCAAAATTTCCCAAGAATTCCCAAGATCATCATCTGGGGTTACGAGAGGTCAAAAAGCAAAATTTCCCAAGAATTCCCAAGATAGTCATCAGGGTCACCAAATGACAAAATGCAAAATATCCCAAGTATTCCCAAGGCCTAACGTTACAGTATAGCC
Source organism: Holothuria leucospilota (assembly GCA_029531755.1). Lineage (NCBI taxonomy): Eukaryota > Metazoa > Echinodermata > Holothuroidea > Aspidochirotida > Holothuriidae > Holothuria > Holothuria leucospilota. The sequence goes on along the minus strand of CM055961.1, from coordinate 71,843,454 downwards.
TAGAGGCTATGCTAAATACTTGGCAAGGCCCTAAGTAACATTAGCCTAGGTCTAGCCTAGGCCTAGTCTATAAGTATAAACCTAGCCTAGGCCTAGGCACAAGGCTGGTCACAAGAAATCTCTCTGTAAATACTACAAACTTAGAAGATGGGGGTTTTTTTTTTTTACCAACATTTGACAGGCAATAACTGCTTTGACTAGCCCTAGCCTAGGGCCCATAGCTATTACAGTAACCTATGGTCTACCTCTAATAAGTAATACTCATCCCTACAATTATGCTAGCCTGTACTGTGGCAGTTAGGCTAGGACTTAGTCACAGGAATAGGACCTTTGTCTAGGCCTTGCCCATGAAACCTGGAACTCCTGCATTAGATTTATGGTACTGAGTCTAACGTTATTGTGTGTGTAGGCTAATGTTTGTTGTTGGTTCTGTAACAACACTTACGGTGTAGGCCTACTATGCTAGGCCCCTAACTTGTTAGGCCTAGGCCCTAGCGTTTTAAAACTTGATCTGCCTGGTAAATTTTTCCCACTAGAAGTTACTCATACTACTCTGCTACTCTGAAGAGGAGCCATATTACAACATACTGTGATTATTCCTTGGCTGTAATTTTTATTATTCCATTTCTTCGTGCTATTTTTCCAAATTCAGTTACAGTGCCAATCTAACATTAACGTTGTGGATACTCAGCCAGCTCAACAGACCTTTGGCAGGAGTCTGTCACTGCACTTCCAGAAACTAGCTTTTAACACAGTTGTTTTGATTGGTTGAAAGTGGATCTGATTTACAACTGATCAAGCCAATGATATGGTAGCTTATGGAACTGTCATGGATCTGCTGCAAACTATCTACTGATTGGTTTAACATTCAACTTGTTGACACAAAACTTTTAACCAATAACATAACAGCATAGATTACCTGGGCTCAAATACCATTACACTACAGTACTGTAAGCAGAAAAGTGAAATACTGTAGTCTATTCTCGGTCTTTTGATATGTTGAGCTAAAGAATAATAAAGTTCGTGAAAGGACCTATTTACTCATTCAAAATTTGGATTATCAAGGAAAATCCGTATTCCCCATATCTACAATGATTTTCCGGTTACTGAATATGGAAAGTCCGTGCTGGTTGGGAGCTCTGTCCTCCAGGTTTTGACCCCCCTGGTGACCCCAGATGACTTTTGGACCCCCACAAAAAATGATAGAGTTCTTCCTCTTACTATAACGCATCTAAATACAAGGTATGAAATTTATCCAAGCTTCCTACCTTGAGATGACGTGTTTACAAGGTTTTCAGAGTTTTGGACCCCCGGTGACCCCAGATGACCTTTGACCTCCAACAAAAATGGATAGAGGGTTTCTCCTACCATCTCACCATATAACGCATCTACTACATAATTAGTATGAAATTCATCCAAGCTTCCTGTGCGGGCTCAAAGCATATTATATCATCATATAACAACATGTTTTTCAGAGGGTTTTTGACCCCAGGTAACCGGTGAGCTCGCTTTGACCTCCACCAAAACATTGTGGTTTCTTCCTCTCAATACTGGGGATCCCTGTACCACGTTTTGATGAACTGTCAGAGCTTCCCTTCTTGAGATCATCGTGTTAAACACAAAGTTTTCAGAGTTTGAGTCTCTGTGCCCCGGGTGATCCCCAGATGACCTTTGACCTCCACCAAAAGTGAAAGGGTTCTTCCTCTTACCATAACCGCATCTACATACAAAGTATGAATATTTCATTCACCCAAGCTTCCTACCTCAAGAATTGTGTTAACAATGTTTTCAGTGTTTGACCCCCGGATGACCCCAGGTGACCTTTTGACCTCCACCAAAAACAATAGGGTTCTTCCCGCTCAGTATGGGGCATCCATGTACCAGTTTTGAGAACTGGTCAGAGCTTCCTTTCTTTGCGATATCGTGTTAATTGACATCATCTGGTGGGCGATTTGGTTAACGGGCAAGGGCTTTATGCTGGAACACAGTTTTCAGTCTTTGACCCCCGGTGACCCCAGATGACCCTTTGACCTCCACCAAAAATGAATAAGTGGTTTCTTCCTCTTTACCCGTAAACGCATCTACATACCAAGTATGAAAACTCATCAGCCTTCCCTACCTCAAGATATTGTTGTTTAACAATGTTCTTCAGGTTCTTTTCAACCCCAGGTGACCCCAGGTGACCTTTGACCTCCACCAAAAAACATAGGGTGCTTCCTCTCAATATGGGGGCATCCATTTACTTACATTTGAGAACTGTCAGAGCTTTCTTTCTTGAGATATCATGTTAACATGGTTTTCAGAGTTTTGGACCCCCCGTGTGACCCGCAGGTGACCTTTGACCTCCACCAAAGTTAAAGGGTTTCTTCCTCTTTAATATGGGGCATTCTATGTCCCTAAGTTTGAGAACTGTATAAGAGCTTCCGTCTTCTTGATATATCGTGTTAACAAGTTTTTCAGGTTTTTGGTCCCCCGGTGGACCCCACGATGACCTTTGACCTCCACCAGAAAGTGGGTGAGGGTTCTTCCTCTTACCATAACGCATCTACCCAAAATACATACTAAGTATGAAATTCATCCAAGCTTCCTACCTCAAGATATTGTTTGAACAATGTTTTCAGGTTTGAGCCTTGGTGACCCCAGGCTGACCTTTGACCTTCCACCAAAAACCTAATAGGGTTCTTCCTCTCAATATGGGGCATCTATGTACTAGTTTTGAGAACTGTCAGAGGTGTCCCTTACTTGAGGATATTCGTGTTAACGTAAGTTTTTAGGGTTTGACCACCCGGTGACCGCAGATGAACCTTTGACCTCCACCATGAATGATAGGGTTCTTCCTCTTACCATAACGCATTTACATACAGATGTTTATGAAATTCATCAACCTTCCTATCTCGAGATATTTGGTGTTAACAAGGTTTTCAGGTTTTGACCCCCATTGACCCTAGAAAAGGGTGGACCTTTGGACCCCCACCAAAAACAATAGGAGATTCTTTCTCTTCTCAATTATGGGGCATCTTATGTACACAAGTTTGAAAACTGTCAGAGTTTCCCCTTCTTGAGATATCGTGTTAACGAGCAAAGTGTCACAAACACACACACACACATACACACATACACACACACGCACATACACACATACATACACACGCCATCATGACCGCATAGGTTTCTCTTTTCATCGAAACCAAAAATTGAAGTTCATGACAGATGATCAGCCTGAGATTGTTGGGAATTTATGTCGTTCAAAATCAAATGCATGATGTTAGGCCTAAGCGATAGGCGTAGGCCTACCAGTAGCCTAGGGTTAAAGTTAGTTCAAAGAATAATAAAGAATTAGTAACACAATATGTGGGCTTGGCCCATTAACCCAAAAAAATTTGTAACCACTCATCCTATAGTCTAAACATGTACCAGTAGCCAGCTACATATTTTACAACATGACTGTTAAAAAAAAAAAAACCCTTCCCCTCCCTAAATCCAATTAGATCTTGGTGGGTTTTGAAGTCCCTCGAGTATGTCATCATACCCACTGCTCATCATATAAGGGTGTCTTAAACTTGAAACAGGCAAAGCCTGCAGCTTTGGCCTCCCTAACCATTCATGGTTTGTTAACTCTAGCCATGTCAACTCTGACATAGCCTAGCCTCGTAACATTGCATAAGGGCGTCAATGATTCATAGCAATGTTGTTAAGAAATCTACAGTATCATCCCAAGACCGTGATATAAATGTTAGGCTAGACGCAAACTCGACAGGCCCCTGCAGTCGACGGGCACCTTATACAATGCGTTTGCCACCTCAGGCTCTGATATAGAGTAAGAAGCAGCCTAGGCCTAGGCCTAAGCCTAAACTGTGTCAGGCAGGCTTAGCCTTAGGCGAGGCTTGCCTCTTTATAGTTTTCAAAAACCCCTGGGCCGAAACCAAACACCGTACGCCTTAACCACTGGCAGACCAGCCTACGTAATTATATTCCCCTGGGGCTTAGTTTAAACATATACACAGCTCATGTAGGCATAGGCCTAGGTTAGGCTTAGCCTTAGGCCTAGTGGATATGACATGATGATGTAGCCTAGGCCTAGTCTACGCGAAAACTATACTAGGACTGTAGCTTAACGTAAGGCGTAACCTAACGTTAGGTCTAGCCACATCCGATCGTCTGCCAAACGTGGTCAAGAACGGTAATCAAAATCTCAAATGTATGATGATAAAGAGTTATGCTGATGACTGTATAAGAATGATGATTTGTTTTTTCGTAAACCTTATATACTTTACCTACACTAGAGCAATAAATTGGGTCTCGACAAGCTGACCTTCACTTTCTAAAGGCTAAACTTTGTTGTGCTAAACTTAATTGGTCGCGTCAATCGGCACTACATAGATATGTACACAGTGCGCTAAAATCAACATAACTTACCCATAATATAAAATGGAACACTCCATATCAGCCATAGATCCACGCCCCAAAAGTTTTCAGGCACAGTCGTGTGAAAATCACTGACATTTTACCATCAATGTGGAATGAAAGGAACAGTTATCTCACTCGGAGATATTGACATGTTTCTTGTAAATCATTTGTTTTATACTAACAAAACGAAAAATGCAAGTCTGTGCTCATCATGTCTTTGAAACGCATATGAAAGTTCATCAACATCAGTAACGGTTGTATCATGTAAGTTTCACGTTGTTATAATGACGTCATCGAGGTGTTAGGCTGTTCTGATTGGTTAGTAAACGTCACATGATTCAAGTGCTGTGGGAATCTTGAAACGAAATGAGACAGAGTGTAATATGCTGGCAAACAACTTCTTGCAAGATTGCCATATGGTATTTTTGACTACACTGGGTCCTGGAAGAGTTTATTTGGGTAGAAATAAGTTCACTTGCTTTCCCGTTGCTCTTAATTGTGTGATGGAGTGTATGTTATTTGAGCTGTATGCACCGTTTTACAAGGTTACTTACGCCATAGAAATTAAAGGGAGAACGCTGACACAGAGCATCACTGCGTGTTAAACCAGTGAAGCCACGAAAATTGTGAGGGCGCTTCCGTTGTATAGCAAAAAGCTGGTTGATTGGCGTGTCTCCATACGTACCAGTGTGCATTCAACTTCAGACGTTAAATGCTATTTTGTTCGTTTATTGAACGAATTTGAGCAATTTTCACAACAGAGATAAATCCCAGTGCCTCAAGTGTTTCGCTATGTACTCCTAAACTGCAAATATGTAAGTTTTTCGGCCAATAGCTAGGGCAAAAGCAACGAAGTGACGGGCTTTTTAAGTGCATAGAAACGGACACTATCAAACAGGAAGAACCAAATCCGGACCGGCAAGAACACAACCATGAACTACTTACAATCATTTACAAAGTTACCTCACACTAAGCTAGCAAAACAAAATTTCTGTGGCCAACATATACGACACCCCCAGCCCACCCACCACACAAGACTATTTACAAACAGAGCTTTTTAAGTAAGTAGAAACAGGCACTGACAAACTAAAGGATAATCCCAAACCCAAAGAACAACCCTGACGGATCACGAACACAATGTCAAACAGACTACACATACCATGCAGCAAGGAACAAAGGAGTCTGTTACTACTGAGATTTAGTACTGCCACTGCAGCCAACCCAAAACAACACTCCAGCCGAACCACCACAAACAACCCCAAAACAAAGTCCCACAAAGACCACACACCCAAATCCACCACACACCCAAAGGCAACACCACGCCCGAAGGCAACACCACGCCCGAAGGCAAAACCACGCCCGAAGGCTACACCACGCCCGAAGGCAACACTATGCTCGAAGGCAACAGCACTTAAAAAGCACTGGGGCAAATACAGGTGCACCTTGCCCAAGGCAGTTGTGGCAAAGGGTAACCTCATTACGCCTACGTTTAAACAAACTCCACTTGCCCGGAGGCAGTTGTGGCAAAGGGTAACCTCATTACTCCCACGTTTAAACAAACTCCACAACCGGATGCAGTTTAAAGTCCTACACAAGACTATTTACAAACAGGAAAACAACACACGCCAGAAGGCAGCAACACACACCCGAAGGCAACAACAAACGTCCTAAAGCAACAACGCCCGAAGGCAACTTCACGCCCGAAGGCGACCCCACGCTCGAAGGCGACCCCACGCTCGAAGGCAACTTCACGCCCGAAGGCGACCCCACGCCCGAAGGCAACTTCACGCCCGAAGGCAACTTCTCGCCCGAAGGCAACACCACGCCCGAAGGCAACAACACGTAAAAAGCACAGGGCAGGGGGGCTTTTTAAGTGCATCGAAACGGCACATACAAACAAAAAACAAAAACTCAAACCGGATCGGACAGGAACATAAAGGCAAAACTATCCACACACCACCAAATCAAACAGAAAATTATGTTCATTACAACAATAGAACCACACACACACTGACAACAACCCAAATACCCCACAGACCAACCTCCCCCCGGCCACACTAAAAACAAAGCCCCGCAAAGACCACACACCCAAATCCACCACCACGCCCGAAGGCAACACCGCGCCCGAAGGCAACACCGCGCCCGAAGGCAACACCACGCCCGAAGGCAACACTACGCCCGAAGGCAACACCACGCCCGAAGGCAACACTAAGCCCGAAGGCAACACCACGCCCGAAGGCAACACCACGCCCGAAGGCAACAGCACTTAAAAAGCACCGGGGCAAATACAGGTGCACCTTGCCCAAGGGTGCCCCGGAGGCAGTTGTGGCAAAGGGTAACCTCATTACTCCCACGTTTAAACAAACTCCACAACCGGATGCAGTTTAATGTCCTACCCAGGACAAATACAGGTGCAGCTTGTTAGTATTGTATATAGTTATCGCAGGAAACACTGTTCTCTTTGTTAGTTCAATGTGTGCTTTTTACGTACATAGAAACGGGCACGAAGAAACAAACAAAAGAGAACTTAAACCTGACCGGACAAAAATACAACTGGTCCTGGGTAGGACGTTAAACTGCATCTGGTTGTGGAGCTTGTTAAAGCGTGGGGATAATGAGGTTACCCTTTGCCACAACTGCCTCCGGGACACCCTTGGGCAAGGTGCGCGTGTATTTTTGGCCCAGTTTTGTTCAGTTTGGAGTCCCAGGGAGAGTGGACGTTCCCGAACCCTCAGCGGACTCGTTCGATCTCTTCGGGACTGGTTTTATTTTTGTGTTTTTGTGTAAATAGTGTATACAGTGAACATACTGTAAATATAGCAAGTTGACTCCGCCCCGGACCCCTCGTGGCCCCTTGGGGCAGTTTTTGATGATTGTTTGGTCTGGTGTTTTGTTTTTTTGGTTGTTGTTGGGTGGTGATGGTTTGGTCCGGTGCTGTCTTTCGTTTTGGGTTTGTGTCGCTGCTTGGGGGCGGTGTTGGCGGTTTTGGTTTCGTTTGAGGGTGTTGTTGGGTGTCTGGTTTTTGGTTGTTGGCCATATATTGTGACAGGCCGTACGTGAGCTGGTGTCCCTCGCTGGTCGAGGGTTTTGGTCTTGGTGTCCTGGGCGGTGTTTGTGGGGGAGTTGTTGGTGTTTGGTTTTTTGGTTGTTGGCGGTATGTAGTAATATTGGTTTAGGGTGGCCGAGGGGAGGTTGGTTTGTGGGGTATTTGGGTTGTCAGTGTGTGTGTGGTTCTTTTGTTGTAATGAACATAATTTTGTTTGATTTGGTGGTGTGTGGATAGTTTTGCCTTTATGTTCCTGTCCGATCCGGTTTGAGTTTTTGTTTTTTGTTTGTATGTGCCGTTTCGATGCACTTAAAAAGTCCCCCCCCCCCCCCCCCCACCACAAAAACACAACTCAATGTGTAGTTTGCCTTTTTTTTCGCGTCTGGTCCCGATTTTGTTTTGTAATTTTTCTTTGGTCGTGTCCGTTTCTAAGCAAGTTTAAAAAAACTGATGTTGATGAACAAACTTTTGTCTGGGAGAAATTTCATTATGGTTTGCAGTAACGCAAATAGCTTGGGTTTTGGGGTGGTTTGAGAGGAGTACATAATAAAACATGCATTCCATCATGTCCATGTTGAGGTAGTAAACCTGGCAAACAACTTGTTGCAAGATTGCCATATGGTATTTTTGACTACACTGAAGGTCCTGGAAGAGTTTATTTGGGTAGAAATAAGTTCACTTGCTTTCCAGTTGCCCTTAATTGTGTGATGGAGTGTATGTTATTTGAGCTGTATGCACCGCTTTAAAAGGTTACTTGTTAGTTAGATTGGATGTAACGACACATCAACACGAATGTGTTATGTAGTGTCAGCTAGATAGAACAGGGTAAAGGTAGCGTAAAACTAAAACTAAAAAAAGAATTAAAACATTGGGCAAAATCCTAAAGTCTTGACAAAAGCAAATGGGGGGGTCATGTCAGAACTTCCTGTAAAGGCCACTTTCTTTGAGAAAATCCAAGATGAGAGTGGGGTCCGTGTGTTCAAACAATATCTTCAGGTCTGGTACAGTGTAATATTTCTGACGAATATGGGAGTATTCATAGCAGTCGACGAGAATGTGACTGACGGTGACATCGCAATCATAGGGGATACAGTATGGTCTCTCTTCCCCGTGGAGCAAATAAGCATGTGTTAGATAAGTGTGACCGATTCGTGCCCTAGCCAGTACGAAATCATCTCTCCGTTTTCTAGGGGTTCCATTATCCGCAGACCCGTGCTTTTTACGTGCTAAAAACGGACACGGCCAGACCGGCGAAAGGATCACTACATATGGCCAACAACCAAAAAACCGAACACCAACAACACAAACAACCAAAATCGCCCAGAACACCAGACCGAATCCCTCGACCAGCGAGGACACTCCAGCCCCGATACGTCTTCTTGGAGTCTGTTACCACCAACAGAAACCACAGCCACCACCAACGACCCAACAACACAATCTCAAAACAACACACGCCCAAAGGCAACAAACACACCCGAAGGCAGCAACACGCCCCAAGGCAACCACAGCGCAGGGGGACATGGGGGGTCCACTTGTTACATTAAAATCACTATTTACAGTTTACTTACAGTATATACAACTATCTACACGTAACGAAAACAAAACTTCCCAAAGAGAGCGAACGAGCCCGGCAGGGGATCGGGAACGTCCACTCTCTTCGAGAACCCAAATTGAACTGGGCAAAAACAGGCGCACCTTGCCCCAGGGTGCCCCGGAGGCAGTTGTGGTAAAGGGTAACCTCATTATCCCCACGCTCAAACAAGCTCCACAACCGGATGCAGTTTAAAGTCCTACCCAGGACACCGGCCGTTGGTTCGACCTGGTATAATTTGTTCTCTGGGAAAGAATCCCACAGTTCCTGCCATTTTGATTTAATATAGCCATTAATGTTAGGACGGTAATCAGTGTGGGGTACGTGGAGGTTGGTAATGTCCATCTGTAGGGCTTCCTTAGCTAGCGTGTCTACCTTTTCCTTTCCGTGTATGCCCACGTGACTCCGAACCCACGCGAGCACAACTGACTTCTGCAGTCTCACCAAATTGGAGTAAGCTTCCCGGAGAGCTAGTACACAAGGGTGTTTTTGCTCATGGCCGTGAAGAGCTAAAAGGCTGGATAGCGAGTCTGTGAACACAATGAACTGGCGGTCGTGCGAGGTTTCGATCAGCCCGAATGCCATCTTAAGTGCCTGGAGTTCGGCAGTAAATATTGATGCACCATCCGGTAGTCTGACTTGCAAAAATGCATCTCGGCTTGTCGCTGCAGCTGCGACCCTGTTCGTACCTTTGGAACCATCGGTATAGACGGCATGATAACGATGGTACTTTTGTCTCAGTTCATTAAAGCTGGCACGATACATCAGTTCATTTGTTGAGTTCTTTGGATACTTCCTCAAACTAAGGTCAATACCTGGCTCGACTAATGTCCAGGGAGGAGTGATGCCAAAGGTGAACTGTGCTACGGAGTCGGGGTTTGTACTGTCGTATAGCGATAACAATTTCCATTACGTAAAGGGAATTCCCCAGAGTCACATGTTTATGATCAACGAATCAGGCTTTGACCCAAGGTCACAATGGAAAGTTTTAATGTTATGATGTATGATTTATGTGACGGGTTTCCCGAAGTAAAGCAAAGGGACAAGTATAAAAGTTTGTGTAGACAGACGACACGAGGAGATCATGAGTTGCAGATTGAACGTATAACTATGTGCTTAGTCTGAGAAGTACCCATAAATTAAAAGTCGAATCAAGAATCAAGATATTTCTTTTTCCATCATTGCTGGCTAAACGTTTATTTTATCAGAGAAGAACACCCCCAACCCCGTACAAACACGACATGGTGGAGGAGCGGGGCATAAGCATCTTTCTGTTCCCATCCTGTCATCCTGATCCGACTGAAACAGTTCAGCCAGTCGTCTGACTAACGTTATAGCCTAACGTGCTGTTCAACCTAACATTTGAACTCTGTGAGTGTTCACCGCCAGGTCTTCGATTGCGGACGAATTTATACTTTCTACGTTCTTGTCAAGTGTTGCATCTGACGAAAAAAATTTTATATCGTTGGTTTGTGAGTATTTCCAGCCTAATATTAAACTGGTCATTTTCAATAAACTAACCGCTAACGTTGGGCAATTCAAATTTGCCTAACGCAGCCTAGCCTATACCTGTGACGTAGCAACCACGGAACTCATCGTTCCCAGTCTAGACTGTGCAAGTCAACTTAGGCTCAATGTTTATGCTTACAGTCACATCGTTTATCAATCCTACCGTATACGTTGGCCACAGACACTATACTAGGCCTATAGCCTAGCCTTCTTGCAATTATCGTTAGCCTAGCCTACATCATGAGCCCAGGTTAATCCTTTCATGAGTGAAGGTGGTCTCAACTTGAAGAGCAAGTCATCAACCCATTATCGTTGCGTTATTTGCACATTGTCAAGCTTATTATTCACCGTGAAACCTTTTTCCTTACCAACTTGGCCTAGGGCCTATCCTAACCTACGATACGTTGTCAACCATAAACTATAGCCTAGCCTAAGCTCAGCCTAACAAGGAACATTGCATAGCCTAGCCTTACAACCCCAATGCACCAAGGCTATATGCATCAACACTAAGCCATGATGAAGCCTATACTGTAGTCTACTTCACCGTAACCTGGTACGGCCTAACTTTTCTTCTGTCTGTGCAGCCTAGCCTAGCTTAAGCATGATCGTCAACATAGCCTACTTCATAGCTTAGCCAACAGTCCTAAACCGACAACCCGTACTAGCCTGGACTTAACTTGGCTTTCTCTTGGATACGTGTTGTACGCACAGCTTGTTAACAGCCACAACTGCGACCTTAACAAAACAAGTTCAAGACGTTAGCGACAGGAAACGAAAAACCTTCAGAGCAATTTATTGCCTTTACTGAAGTTAATATTAGACAACGCCTAGCCTGTTAGCATACCAGAACTTTAGGGCCAGGAACGTCCGTCAACAACCAGTCTCAACCAAAGTCTTTTTTTCTTTTCATGTTGTTGAATTGTTGCAAAAACAATGACCATTGCAATAATTACAGTGCTTTTTAAGTGCATAGAGACGGACACTGTCAAAACAGAAAAACCCCAACCGGACCGGCAAAAACACAACCATGAACTATTTACAATTATCTTACATTAAGCTAGCAAAACAAAATTTTCTGTGGCTAATGTATACGACACTCCCAGCCCACCCACCACACAGGACTATTTACAGATAGGAAAGCAACATCTACACTGCAGCCCCGACCGAAAGTCGAGCGGCACAAGACTGGCAGTGTGCTTTTCACGTACGTAGAAACAAAGGAGAACCCACCACCGGACAAAAACACAACCCTGAACTATCCACAGAACCCCGTACACTGAGCTAGCAAACAAAGGTTCCGTGACAACCATGTACAAAAACACCAAACCCACGCCAACTACGTAGGACTATTAACAATATCAATATTTACAATATTTACAAATTAACTATCACCCGGCCCGCCCGCACTGAAACAAGAGGACCCCAACACCTCCCGAACGTCGACCTTGGCAAACGGACGAAGTCGGCCTCCACCCTCAGCTTAATCTCCGTCCTCACCAACGCCAGGACGACGTCCGCAGGCTTCCCCTCTCCCCTAAACACAATATTACACCAGTCTCTCCACAAGGCCAGCTTTATGGAGGCCGAAACAAAGGTAAGTATCCCGCGAACACTGGTATTGCATAGCGGGGGTGACAGACCATACAAAGCGTAGTCCTGGCTGACCGCCCAGGTGTTACAAAACGTGAGGCGATCAGCCAGGGCTTGAAACCACTCCCAGAGGGGGGCCACAAAGCCACACTGCCAAAACACATGGGGCACACTCTCCCACCTTGTGCATCCAGTGCGGGGGCAAATGCCATCTCCAAGACACCACCGAAGGCGCTTGAGATTCGTAACGATGGCGTCGTGTGCGATCCGCCACAGCAGGTCACGCCGGCGGTGATCGAGTGACCTGCTGTGGACTACACGCCACACTTCTGGCCCTGACGCATAGCCGTTGGGTAGGACCTGACCAACCAAGTCATCAAAAATCGCCCGGTACTGGTCCCCCGCACTGGACTGCAAAACGTCTCCTACAGTTGACATAATACGGAGTGTTTCCCTCATCTGACAGTATGCCTTCGTTGGCCTCCAACTGTGAGGTACACTGTTGCTAAACAGGGTAGGAAAGAACCAACGGAATGATAATCCACCCCAATAACGGACAAAGTAGGCAAACGGCATCTGGCTGTCGGCGGCACTAAAAACACATTTGGTCAGGAGAAAACGGAGCTTTGAAGGAAAGTGCACGAGGCCCAATCCCCCCTGCCTAGGAACCTGGTACACCACCCTTCTTTTGACCAGCTCCGTTTTCCCTGACCAAAGAAACCTAAACACAGCCCTCTCCAGTCGCACCAAGACACCCTCTGGAGCGGCCAGAACAGTGCCCGGATACCACAAGAGAGGGTAAACGAAACGATTGATAACTGTTACCTTCCCCAACAGACTAATGTAGCGATCGCCGAAGTCCTTCAACCTAGCTTCCACCAGGTCTACTTTCTCATTCCAGGTAAGTGACTCGGGTGAACCGTAACCAAACCATATGCCATTGATTTTTATGGCGTCGTCTACCCATGATGCCGCGAAAGGCAGTTGTTTCGACCGCCACTTACGTAGACGGAGTCCTTTGGTCTTGGTGGGGTTCAGTCTGGCACCTGTCGCTCTCTGAAAGGTAGACAGCGTGCCAGTAAGGGCTCTGAAGGAAGCTAGGTCGGAGACTACGCATGTGACGTCGTCAGCATACTGGAGGCACTTGACTTTGGCTCCCCCGGGTATGTGAAAGGGTCGAAACAATGGTTCAACTTGGAAGGCTCTTGCAAGGGATTCACTAAACAATACATAGAGTAGAGGTGACAGGGGACACCCCTGCCGTACCCCACGTTGAACTCTGAAGGCATCCGACGGTAGGCCATTAACGATAACCCGACTATATACACTATTATACAGTAAAGAGGTCCATTTAACAAAAACTGGATTCAAATTAAACTTCTTCAAGATTTTAAAGAGGAATCCGTGATCAACCATGTCGAAGGCCTTCTCCTGATCGAGGGAGACAAGCGCACATGGAAGATCACGATCCATCACATATTCAACTAAGTCCCGCATCAACCAGAGGTTCTGCTGAATACTGTGTCCCCGGACCGCACACGTCTGGAAAGAACCTACAAGATCCGGCATGACCGTGCCTAGCCTGTTACAAAGGGCTTTCGCTAGAATCTTGTAGTCTACATTTAACAAGGTAATTGGTCGCTTATTTTCGGTTCTAGGTGGTCCCCAGACTTTGGTAACAATGTTATAACGCCTGTGCGCTGCGAGGGACTCAATGAGTCAGCAAGAAAGGCAGAGGCGAATACATCACGGAGATCGTGCCCGACGGTACCCCAGAAGCGTTTGTAAAACTCCACTGGGATACCGTCGGATCCAGGCGCCTTTCCGCCTTTCATCTTCGCCACCGCCTTCCAGAGCTCGTCGACAGTCAGGGGAGAACCAAGTCCATCATTCTGCTCTTTAGAGGGTGTCTTGTCAATATTATCTAATAGGGACCCTTGAAGGTCTACCTCGACATCTGCCCGCGTATAAAGCTGTTCATAGAAGGTCTTAAATACCTCCACGATGTCGAGAGGGTCCTTCTGTACCGTACCGTGGACGTCACGGACTGCTCTTATGCGGCGATCGATGGCATACTTTGTGACGTCCCGGTAGAATTTGATGGTTGGTTTTTCCTCCGCCTCCACACAATGAACACGAACACGGGCCCCGTGCAGTTTTTCATCAAGGTACTGCTGGATTGCGTGGAGTGCGGAGGAGTCCCCGTCCCTCTCCCTAAAGCAGAGCGAGAGGAACTCCTCCCTTTTTCGACGAGCTCTTGCTACACAGTATTCAACTGTAAACTGTTTGATGCGGGACTTTACGTCATTCCACCACTCTAAATCTGTTGAGAAGGCCGGCCTCAATGTTCGCCACCCCTCGTACCTGGCTTTAAACTGTTCGCTATAGTCAGCCTCCGTTAGAATATCTGTGTTCATTTTCCAGAACCCCCTCCCTGTTGGCCATGACTCTGGAGGCTGAAAGGAGACAGTAACTGCGTCATGATCCGAAATTGGTCATGTCACAACTTCACAGTCCCTCGGTGACAGTGCAGGTGGAGAGTACACCCGGTCCAACCTTGAGGCGTCCGTGCCATCAGGGCGGTGCCAAGTGAACACGGACAAGCCGGGATGTTGTGCTCTCCAAACGTCAACCATGTCATGATTCTTTATAAACATGTCCAATTCCGACATACCGACACCACAGCCCGAAGTGGACATTCGGTCAAGCTGTGTGTCGGGGACGCAGTTAAAGTCCCCAGCCAGGATACACGGAGCACTGCCAGGAACGAAGGATGGCAGGGTCATGAAAAAGTCCCTTCTGTCTGAAGGCCGATTGGGCGCATACACGTTACACAGGAAAAATTTCCCACATGGGCGTCTTACTGTAATGCATACCAACCGGTCTTCATGATCAGAATCGACTTTTCCGACCATCGGAGTCCACCTTGGCGAAACTAAAATAACTGAACCACAAGATGTTGTTGCGCCAAAGGAAGCGTGTAAACCCCCGCCCCACTCAAAGGACCAGGTGTGGACATCGTCCTCATTCATAATGTGGGTCTCCTGGAGGAAAACGAAGTCCACACCCAGTGTTTTGCAAAATTGGAATATCCTTGACCGCTTCCGACTGTCCCTCATGCCGTTAACATTTAGAGTCAGGAGGGACAGGGGATCAGCCATGGTGTAATGAGTGGCTACGTATCTACCTGGGACCTGACCTTTTTACTCTGTGAACTCGGGGAGGAGTCTTGAGAATGGTGAACCCCCTGGTCTAACACCCCGCCTGAGGCCGACCTCTTCAATGAAGGCTCCTCTCCCTCACATAAATCAAACCAGCCCTCCCCGGAAGGTGGATCCTTGGGAGGAGGCTCTGAGGCAGACTCCACACCATCTGACATAGCAGACTCGGGGTCTGAGGAGAGCTGTAGGTCCTCCTCCACTGCCATCCTATCAGCTTCCACTGGTGTTGGTGGGGAGGATGGTGAGGAGTCCGCCTTGGGAGCCACAGTACCCCCCTCACACTGCTTCGAGGCAAGGAAATCTTTTTCTACTTCTTGTGCTGCCTCCTCCAATTCCTCAGTGGAATATTCTGGGCCTGCTTGCGAGGGTTCAGGTGCCCGCTCCACATCCGCACTGGCATGGGCAGAGTACGATGTGGGGCACGCACCAGAGACAATAATTTCATGTTACTTGATGTTGCATACATTATACCTAAGCCTAAAGTGTATGTCAGACATACTAGCTCAGCCCTGTATTGTGCAAATATTCCAGACTTATATAAGCTTTTTTCACAGTTCACTTTTCGATTTACAGTATGAGGTATGTTTGCAGTGAATTTGATATGCATTGCTATTGTTAGTATTTTATCATTAATCATGATGGCACAGCCACAGCAAAGGTTAAGAGTAACAGATTTTCTTCCTACAAGATTTTGTGGAGATAAAATAGACCGTGATTTTTACACCTTTATAGATTACTTAGAAGCTCATGACCTACACGAACCTGCTGATGAGGCAGCACTTCACAATGTTGTACAACTTTTCAAACGTAGCCTACAAGGTAGCGCCAGATTGTGGATTGAAGGCAAGGTTTTCGAAACATTACAGGATTTGCAAACTTTATTTATTACTCGTTTTAGCCCATCACATTCTCAGTTTGCTCAATTTGAAAGTATTATGTATACTCATGGAGAAAGTGCAGAGCAGCACTTATCCAAAATAAGTCAGCTTGCTCAAATAATTGGGTATGGGGAAGATCAAGTAAGAGATAAGTTTTTGTCAACCCTGCCACCCAAATGCCGAACTGCAGTACTCATGTCTACTCCAGACAATAATTTGGAAACTATAGTTTCACGTACTCAGTGTTTCTTTGATCTCCAAAATGAAAAAGCATCCAGGGAGTTATCCTTTTCTAGTCAGGAAGTAAATCCTGAAATGAAATAGCCCAACTGAAAGGTCAGTTAGAGACTTTGAATATGTCACAGGGATATTACACCCACAGTACTCCCCCACGTAACCGATCTCAATCTCCACCAGTTAACAAAAGAGACGAAAGCCCAGACAGGCCAACTTCTAGATCTCAAAATAGACGGGATAATAGTAGCAGATTCTACAGACGCAAAATATTTTGTGACTATTGCCTTTACCCAGGATATACATGGCGACAATGTAGAAAAAGACAAAGATACCTTGAGGAACGCCAAAGGCAAAGAGGGGAAGACCCCAAATCTGAAAGGGCTAATCCTCCAAATAGTGACCAAGGCATATCTCAGGATTTTTAGAAGGGGAGAGTTTTCAGTGCGCTCCTGACCCTTCTCCCTACTTGAATTCTTTGAGGACACCAACTAAACCTAAAAAGAAACAAAGCGATAATGATCACAAGGCAAAATATTTAGATAGGGTTGAAGCAGAGATACGCTTGGCCTCTAGTAACTATGCAAAAGGTTATTTACCAGACAAGAAAGGTGTTGTTGTACTATTTGACAGTGGATCAACAAGATCTATTACTGCTCAATCATTTGTTGAATCGTCTAAGTATTTGTCACAAACAAAATGTTCTCAGGTAAATCCAATCACTTTTCGTTTGAGAAATGAATCATATTTGACCGCAGATACCATGATAGAGTTTGAAATATCAATACAAGAGAGAAATTTCAGAATTTCAGCAATGGTTGTTAAAAACCTCATCGGGATAGATTTGATATTGGGATCAAAAACCTTAGCAGAGTTAGATGGAATCTTGGAATTTAAGACCAACACCAAAAAAATTGCATCTTAGACCATCAGCTTATGTTATGATTAAACCTGGTCAAGAAAAGTACATCACAGAGGTATAGTACCACCTTATTTGAGAAAAGCAGAGGTGATTATTCAGCCTAACAGGTTTTTATCCAAATTTTGTCCATCACAAATGTTAGTGAAATTTAAAAGAGGTCGAACAAGTATTCCGGTGAAGAATCTGTCTCATAAGACCATACATGTTGCAACAGATAAGCCACTTGCTTCTCTACATCTCAGTCAGTTGATGTTGTTCAAACTTTGCCATCGCAATATGTAACCGAGCTATCAGGTAATGATGCATTACACAAAGTCTCTGTAGTAATTTCAGAATCTCAGCCAGTTGAGAATACTATTGTTAAGGATCGTGTAAAGAAATATCCTCATTTGGATCCAAATGATCCTATTTTGAAGTTGTCAGAAAATGAGATGATCCATAAGTATGTCAATTTGTCTCAGAGTTTGTTAACATCTGGTGAGAAAGAGGAAGTGTATGACCTGATCTTTGAGAACAGACAAGCATTTCCATTATATGGGGAATTATCAAGCTGTCCAGATTTTGAAGTTGATATTCAGTTATCTAATGATGACCCATTTTACATTAGACCTTTCTTTGCTTCAGATTGTGACAAGCAAGCTATTGACAAGGAGTTGAACCGTTTGGTAAAATTAGGTATCCTATCCATAGGTCATCAATCTTACACATCACCAGTGTTACTCTTATCAAAGAAAGGAACAAGTGAAAAGAGGGTAGTGACAGACTTCAGATATTTGAATTCTAGAATAAGGAAAATCAATCACCCTTTCCCATCACTCTCAGAGACCTTAAAGACGATAGGTAATTCAGAAGCCAGAGTGTTGAGTGTTGTAGACATTAAGTCAGCATTTTATTATCTACCATTGTCCAAGCATGCACAGCAATTTACAGGTATATCTTCATATAATGGTGGAAATCACTTTTACTACAAGAGATTACCTCAGGGCCTTAACACCTCGCCAGGTGTCTTTCAAGCCAAAATCAATGATATTTTTCATGCTATACCTAACTCGAAAGATTTTTGCATTGCACATCATGATGACATTATCTTGTTCAGTAAAGATAAATGTGAACATAAGAAGCATTTAACATCGTTATTGAAGTATTTAGCACATAATGGATTAAAGGTTTGTCCTAAGAAATGTAAATTGTTTAGAAACAGTGTATTATACATGGGGCATAAGATTTTTGTGGATGAAAAGAATAGTCTGTGTATGCAACCACTTGCAGATCGTTGTGAAGCAATTAGGCAAATGAAACGTCCAAAAACTCCAAAAGAAGCAAGGGGATTTGTTGGAGCCGTAAACTATATTTCAAGCTTTTTCCCAAAAATCCAAAGTGTATTAAAACCAATTCACCAACTTGCAAGAAAACATAAGAAATTTGTGTGGAATGAAGAGCATGAAATAGCATTTGAACAGATAAGATTAATGATGACTAAACCACCAATATTGCATTTGCCAAGAAGTACTGGCACATTCAATTTGTACAGTGACACATCACGTATTGCCACGGGGTCTTACTTGACACAAACTGTTGAAGACAAAGAGTATATTGTTGGTTACTATTCAAAAGTCTTACCACCTGCCTGCCAAAAATATAGTTTTACCGAGTTAGAAATGTTTGGATTGTTGATAAACATAACAGCATTTAAGCATATGTTGAAGCCAAATGAATTCAATGCATTTGTTGATCACTCATCCATAGTTCAGATTTTACAATCTAAGGATGAACATAGCACTTCTAGATTAAGAAAATTGCTCCAGAAGTTATCTGATTACTCCTTCAAGATTGGTTACAAAAAGGGATCAGATTTGGTTTTGGCAGACTTTTTGTCAAGAAATCCAAATTACAGTCACTCAGAGATTGATGAAGTTATTCTTATAGCATTCTGTTTGTTTGCTTCAGAATTGTTGATTGAAGGCAAAGAACCTGTGTGTAACCCAATTGTTACAAGATCATATGCAAAGAAACATGGCATAGATCTTCCAGATTTGTTTCCAGATGGCTTAAAGAGAAAGGAAACTGTTACAGTTCCAACACAATCATGTGGTGAAAATTCTCAAACTTCTGGTAATGTAGCTAACCCACCTTCTGATAGTGGTATCACCCGTAGACAATTTCCATTACATAGACCTATGCATTTGCCAGACCATGGTCATCAGAGAAATGAGGTTAGAGATGCACAACCCATTAACACTAGACCACCACCACATGTAGCACATGAACCCAGACTTGTAGATAGGGAAACTGATGATGACATCAGAGACCCACCTGAATTATATAGGGTACCCAAACCACTTATATCCAAAGTAGATGGTCTTGTGACACGTCATGTCCCAAAACAAGCAGAGTTGGACAAAATGATGAACATCATTAAGAGGAAAATCATTAGAGATTACAATTTACCAATTGATGTGAGACAGTTGAAAACTGAACAGGAAACATCAAGTTATTTTAAGCCAGTTTACGATTACCTAGCTTATGACATCTTGCCTAAAGACAAGAAAGCGGCAAAGAGTGTACAAATGAAAGCAGAACAGTACATTTTATGTAATGGTATCTTATTCAGATTGTTCTTTCATGATAAAGATGAAGAGTTCACATTGCAACTGGCCATTCCAGAGAGTTTATCAGAAACTATCATCTCTCGATATCATGACAATTGGTTATGTAATCATCAAGCAGTTGTTCGTACATATGTTACGGTCAGACGTAATTTTTACATGCCTAACATGTTTGATACAATTAGTAAATATGTCAAGTCATGTTGAAGTTGTCAGCAGTTCAGAGATAAGCCAGATTCTCTTAGGCGTTATCATGTGAGAGTTCCTGATACTTACAGACCTTTTGATAGAGTTAGTCTTGATTTCAAATCGATGCCAACCTCACCAACTGTATTCAAGCACTTGATGGTGGCATGTTGTGAAATAACAAGATTTATAATTTGTGCACCAATGAGAAGTTTGGATGCAGAAAGTATTTGTGAAGTACTTATCCAAAAGATAATTTGTATTTTTGGACCACCATCATGTCTCATAACTGATTCAGGATCTTCTCTGACAGGCAAGTTAGTTCAATTACTGTGCAACACGCTTCAGATTGATCAAAGGATCATAAGCGTTGAAAACCATGGTAGTTTACAAGTCGAGCGACACATCCAAACTATTGCAAATTTTGTGAAAGTAAACTTGAACCAATTTGGAACGGATTGGGTCCGTTTTGTAGCAACTTCAAGTTATGCCTATAATTCATTTTCGTCACCTTATTTAGGTAACTACAGTCCGTATGAATTGGCATTTGGTAGAAAAGCACCTGATCTAAGTAATTTGTCATTCAACCCCATGTCAGGTATGTCTCAATCTTATGAATGTTATGTCGAACATTTGAAAGAGGAATTCCATGCTGTTTCAAAAACTATTCTTTCTCTTCAGAGGAAACATCAGGAAAGACAAAATGTTGAAATAACACAGAAGTTAAGCAAAATGGCTGTGTATTCAGCAAATTCTAAGAAAATTCGTGCTGAATGGTGTGGACCTTTAGTGGTTCATCAAATTCTTGATAGAACACACTACATTCTTGCTACTCTTAAGGGAGAGATATTGCACGATGTTTTCAATTATAATAGACTGAAGCCAGCCTTCATCAGAGCTTCTAGTGAGAAGAACAATATTACTCATTTGCAAAAGCTAAAGGAAGCTTTAGGTAAAGCTACATCTGATTCTAGTGATCAAAAGGCTTCAAAGTCCATTGAATTTACAGATGAAAGGGGAAACTCATTGCCTACTCTTACACGAGAACAAGTTATGTGTGTAAGACAAAGTTAATCAGTTGAGTTGGAAGATTACATTAATTTTCTTTCAGTTAACAATGGTTTAGCAGTACCGTATCCAATTAGTAGAGATCAGCTTGAGAAACAGTTCAACTTAATTGTTGAATCGCCAACAGATAATGGAATAACTATCCCAAGAGCTAGATTTCAAGCAGGAAAACTGCAAGTTTTGTTGTCTTTTGTAATGACTTCCAAAGATGGTAAAAATCAAACCTGTTATTTTTGGTGGAATACTGAAACATATCCAGAGTCAAAGGATATTGTTACAAGTATTTTAACAGATTGTAGAATTCAATTGAGTGGAACTCCACAAAGGTTTTTGAGGAAACTTCATGTATAATGTGGATGCATTACACTTATAGTCCTGTATTAATGTTACAATATGAGATGCTGAAAATCTCTTTACTTAAATGCTTGTGAGGTTAGAAAGCCAGTTAGTATTGTGTAATTTGTAGTCCTCAGATTCACAAGGTCGAGACAATGGTGGATCAAGTTTGGCCACATTCTGTATGATGCTATTATGTAATTGTCCAACAAAGACAAAACTATTATCTGGTTTTCTTGAGCGTACCTTTGCAATGCCATTTACTTACGAAGTAACAGGACCTACTGTATAAACATGAATGTTTGTACAAGTTATTAACTTTTAACAGGGAAGGATATTCTACCTTTGAAATGAACCCATCTGATAAGTTTCTTAGAGTGTTTGAGAGTTTTGTTTGGTTAAAATCCGATGTAAATAGGTGATTCATTCTATCAAGGAGCTATTGATTTCAGAAAGTGTTCAGAAATTGTCAGTTGAAAATTAAGAAAACAAGATTGTTTAAGTGACTTTTGGTTTTGTTGTAACCCAAAAAGAGAGTTTTGTTTAACAAAAAAAGATTTGTGTAACAAACTTTTTTACCAATTGGGGGATGTCGTATAGCGATAGCAATTTCCATTACGTAAAGGGAATTCCCCAGAGTCACATGTTTATGATCAACGAATCAGGTTTTGACCCAAGGTCACAATGGAAAGTTTTAATGTTATGATGTATGATTTATGTGACGGGTTTCCCGAAGTAAAGCAAAGGGACAAGTATAAAAGTTTGTGTAGACAGACGACACGAGGAGATCATGAGAGTTGCAGGTTGAACGTATAACTATGTGCTTAGTCTGAGAAGGACCCGTAAAATAAAAGTCGAATCAAGAATCAAGATATTTCTTTTTCCATCATTGCTGGCTAAACATTTATTTCATCAGAGAAGAACACCCCCAACCCCGTACAAACACGACAGTACACCTGTGGTAAAGCTCCACCAACGCAAATAGCAAATGGAGGGATAGCTGATGGTTTCCTCCTATATATGTCACTAAACGTATGGTTGAAGGCCGTCTCAAAGGTCGGGTTTAGTCTATGACTCCTCAGTTTGAGGGCAAACTGGAGTGACAACTTTTTCCATCTTATATGGAGGGGTGGCTCGTTCGCTTCGATGTAAAGACTCTGCATTGGGGGGGGGGGTACGGAAAGCTCTCAGGCAGATCTTAAGGCCTTGGTGTGCTTTTTAAGTACATAGAAACCGGCACTGAGAAACAAAGGGCGAGAACCCAAACCGGACCGGGGAAAAACGCAACAGCAAACTATTTACATGCAACTACAAATAAAAACTTGTGTTACCATGTACAAAGGACTATATAAAAAAGGTTAATTACATAGGACAGTTTACAAATTTATTCACGCAAAACTACAGGTTAACTATCACCCGCCCCGCCCGCACCGAAGCGATTGCCCCCCCAGCGCCTGCCGAACGTCGACCTTGGCAGACGAGCAAAGTCGGACTCAACTCTCAGTTTAATCTCCGTTCTCACCGACTCCAGGACGACGTCTGCAGGCCTCCCCCTTCCCTAAAAACAATATTACATCGGTCTCTCCATATAGCTAGCTTAATGGAGGCCGAAAGAAACTTAAGTATGCCCCGAACACTTGTATTGCCTGGCGGGGGTGACAGACCATACAAAGCATAGTCCTGGCTGACCGCCCAGGTGTTACGAAACGTTAGACGGTCAGCCAGGACTTGAAACCACTCCCAGAGGAGGGCCACAAAGCCACAATGCCAAAACACGTGTGGCACACTCTCCCACTTTGTGCACCCAGTGCGGGGGCAAATGCCATCTCCAAGACGCCACCGAAGGCGCTTGAGATTAGTTACGATGGCGTCTTGTGCAATTCGCCACAGCAGGTCTCGCCGGCGGTGATCTAGTGACCTGCTGTGCACCACGCGCCACACCTCCGGCCCCAAGGTGTAGTGGATTGGTTGGACCCGGCCAGCCAAGCCATCAAAGATGGCTTGGTACAGGTCCCCCGCACTGGACTGCAAAACGTCCCCTACAGTTGACATCATACGGAGAGTGTCCCTCATATGACAATATGTCCTTGAGGGCCTCCCGCTGTGGGGTACCGCTTTTTAAGTGCATCGAAACGGCACATACAAAAACAAAAACTCAACCGGATCGGACAGGAACATAAAGGCAAAACTATCCACACACCACCAAATCAAACAGAAAATTATTTTCATGACAACAATAGAACCACACACACACTGACAACCCAATA
This sequence comes from Holothuria leucospilota, assembly GCA_029531755.1. Classification (NCBI taxonomy): domain Eukaryota; kingdom Metazoa; phylum Echinodermata; class Holothuroidea; order Aspidochirotida; family Holothuriidae; genus Holothuria; species Holothuria leucospilota. The sequence continues at coordinate 71,819,593 of CM055961.1, read as the reverse complement.
TCCCACAAACCAACCTCCCCCCGCCCACCCTAAACCAATATTACTACATACCGCCAATGAAAGACAACACCACACCAAACCACCACCACCCAACAACAACCAAAAAACCAAAACACCAGACCAAACAATCATCACAAACTGTCCCAAGGGGCCACGAGGGGATGCACTGTGCTTTTTAAGCGCACCGAAACTGCCCATACAAACGAAAACCAAAACTCAAACCGGATCGGGCAGAAACATAAATGCAAACTATTTACAAACAACTAAATCAAACAGAAAATTATGTTCATTACAGTAATAGAACTATATGTACAGATATTTACATACACATATATACATATAAACAGATATACATATTTACAACATATTTACAACTAAGTACCTCACAAGCCACCTATGTACAAACACAGTCCTATTTACAAATTACAGTAGTTCCATATTTACAAACAAAATCAATATTTACAAGTTGACTACCACACGGTCCGCCCTCACTGAAACAAGTGGACCCCATCGCCTACCGAACGCCGACCTTGCCAAACGAACAAAGTCCGACTCCACCCTCAGCTTAACCTCCGCCCTCACCGACGCCAGGACGACATCAGCAGGCCTCCCCATCCCCCCTAAATACAATGTTACATCGTGACTGACCACCTCACATTTAAAGGGTATGACATGTATAACAAAACTTGTATCACCCATAGACAATAGAGCAATCGGGGGATCATCCATTTTAGTTAACAAAACAGTTCCACACTCCTCCATCCATCTCAACACTAACTTGCAAGCCGTGGCTATTCGAGCTACACTTCACCGCACCGTCACTGTGTGTTCGGTGTACATCCCACCACGATATAGCCTAAAACCAGATGAATTGGACTTGCTAGTTCACCAGTTGCCCACCCCATTTCTACTGCTGTGGGATTTCAATGCACACAGTGACATGTGGGGCTGTACTAACACCAACCAGATGGGTGATTTGATCGAGTCTGTGATTGCCGATTCGGATCTACGCCTTTTGAATGATGGATCTTCTACTACCTACATTCATCCAGCCTCTGGATCTCGTTCAGCTATTGATCTCTCAATGTGCTCTCCAGCAATTCTGATGGACCTTCGGTGGAGAGTTAACAATGACCAATGTGGAAGTGACCACTATCCCCTTTTAATCGATATTGTCTACCCAATGCCCGGGGCATACAGTCAAATGAGGAAACGCTCCGTATTATGTCAACAGTGGAGGATGTTTCGCAGTGCAATTGCAAGTGCAAGGGACCTATACCGGGCTGTTTTTGTGTCACATGTGTTGGCAGTGTAACTATGTGGCCCTATTCTGGGAATGGTTTCAAGTCCTGACTGACCGCCTAACGTTGTGTAACACCTGGGCGGTCAGCCAGGACTATGCTTTGTATGGTCTTTCACCTCCGCCATGCAATACAAGTGTTTAGGACATACCTTTGTTTCGGCCTCCATAAAGCTGGCCTTATGGAGAGACCGATGTAACATTGTATTTAGGGGGGTGGGGAGGCCTGCTGATGTCGTCCTGGCGTCGGTGAGGGCGGAGGTTAAGCTGAGGGTGGTCGGACTTCGTTCGTTTGCCACGGTCGGCGTTCGGTAGGCGATGGGGTCCAGTTGTTTCAGTGAGGGCGGACCGGTTGGTAGTCAACTTGTAAATATTGATTTTGTTTGTACATATGGAACTACTGTAATTTTTAAATAGGACTGTGTTTGTACATAGGTGGCTTGTGAGGTACTTAGTTGTAAATACGTTGTAAATATTTATATATGTGTATATGTTCATATGTGTATGTAGATATCTGTACATACAGTTCGCTTTTTACGTACGTAGAAACGGGCACGAAGAAACAAAGGAGAACTTAAACCTGACCGGACAAAACAGAATTCTGTACATTGCGCTAGCAAACAAAATTTCTGCGATAACTATGTGCAAAACCACCCCGAACCCAAACCAGTTACATAGGACTATTTACAATCTCACTAGGCAAAACTATTTACATACCCATTTACATCAACAGAAGTGTTCAGGTTGAGTCTGTTCAATGCTTTTTGGAACTATGGGTGCTCCTTACGTGCTCCGGAACAAAACACCGGACGTGACATGAAACACAAGGACAACTATACTGCCCCACATCGTACTCTGCTTGTGCCAGTGGCGATGTGGAGTTTGCACCTGAGCCCTCGCAGACAGGCCCAGAATATACTACACAGGAATTGGAGGGGGCAGCAGACGAGGTGGAACAGGACTTCCTTGCCTCCAAACAGTGTGAGGGGGGTAGTGGGGGCCCTCCGCCATCCTTTACCTCACCTCGGACTCTGAGTCAGTTTCAGCAATGTCGGATGGCGGGGGGCCTGCCTCAGAGCATCCTCCAAAGGATGCACCTTCGGGGGAGGGCTGGTTTGATTTGGGTGAGGGAGAGGGGCCGGAGTCAATGCTTGAGAGCCAGGCCTCTGAAGGGGGGTCAGACCCGGGGGCCCGTCATTCTGGGAAACCCGTACCGAGGCCCCGAGTTTTCAAGTTGTGATTGGTTTTGGTTTTTGTGTTGCACATCTGTCCCCTTTTTCTTTGGATTTTCTGTTCTGTTCGTGCCAGTTTGCGGTTGTAGGGTAAACGGAAAAAGGGAAAGGGATTTGTGTTGTTTGTGTTTGGTTAACATAAAATTTGTTTGCTGTGGTCCTGTAAGTGGTTTTCGAGTTGTGTTTTTGTCCGGTCCGGTTTGGGTTTGCCTTGTTTCTTGCCTGTTCCTGTGTACTTAAAAAGCCGTGATCCGTCAGGGTTTTTCTTTGGGTTTGGGATTATCCTTTAGTTTGTCAGTGCCTGTTTCTACGTACTTAAAAAGCTCTATACACCAGGCCAGCATTCATGTGGCCAACCCCCACTATTTACAGTATTAACAATGTGATGTGCTCTTTACATGCTTGTAGCCGGGCGGACCTAATGTGGAACAAAGCAAACCTATTTACACTGAACTACCAAAAAACTTTGTGGCATGCATGGGCAGACACAAACAGAACAGAAACCCCAAAAGAAAACGGGGACACAAAGGCAAAACCATTCACACTAAATACTCTGACTGGGACCTTATCTTTTTAATCCGTGGGCTCGGTACGGGCGTCCCAGAGTGATGGGTTCCCCTGTCTGATACTTCGCCTGAAGCCGACCTCTTTAGTGCAGACTCTGGCCCCTCCCCCTCACACAAATCAAACCAACCCTCCCCCGAAGGTGGATCCTTTGGAGGAGGCTCTGAGGCACGCTCCCCGCCATCCGACATCGCCGAGTCTGAGGACAGATCGAGGTCCTCCTCTAATGTCGTTATGTCAACCTGACCGGGTGCCGCTGCCAACAATGGCGGAGAGTCTGCCTCAGGAGTCCCAGTACCCCCCTCACACTGCTTGGAGGCAAGGAAGTCCTGCTCAACCTCAAGTGCCGCCTCCTCTAATTCATGGGTTGAATATTGTGGGCCTGTTTGCGAGGGTTCGGGTGACGACCCCACATCGGCACTGACATGGGCAGAGTACGATGTGGGGCAGGCACCAAACACATGTCCCTCCTCCCCACAGAGGTTGCACCGTACCTCGTTGGGACACTCTGCCTTGCCGTGCCCCAACTGCAAACATTTTCCACAACGTCTGTTGGGACACGACTTGGCTTCATGCCCCTCCTCTCCACATACAAAACAGGTACGGGGCTGGCAAAAGTACCTAATGTGGGCCTTGGAACCCCCTATGAAGAGGAACGATGGAATGTCCCTCACCAGTTCCATACGGAACTGTCGCTTGCCATTAAATATACCTTTCAAGTCACCCACAGTATATTTACACCACCGCATTTCAGAGACAGTTCCGTATTGACTAAGAATTCTCGCGACCAGGCGCTGATCGACCTCGAAGGGAAGGTAAAGCACCGTCACCGCCACAGAGCCATCATATGGGGTGACAGTGAGCCCCTCTACCCCCTTCAGGCATGACACACCCTTAACACGGGCAGCATCAGACTTAAACTTAAGGTCATACGTGTTGCGGGCCTCAAGCGCCTGCAACATCTCAATTTCTCCAATTTCGACACCATTGTCTTTTAACACAGTAAACGCCTGTGGGGGAGGGACACTCACCCCAGACGAAAACTCCAACTTAACAATTGTGCTATCCCGACCTCCGGGCGGGGGGGGGGGGGGGCTTTTTAAGTGCATCGAAACGGCACATACAAACAAAAAAACAAAACTCAAACCGGATCGGACAGGAACACAAAGGCAAAACCATCCACACACCACCAAATCAAACAGAAAATTATGTTCATTACAACAATAGAACCACACACACACTGACAAAAACCCAAACACCCCACAGACCAACCCCCCCCCCCGGCCACACTAAAAACAAAGACCACACACCCAAAACCACCACACACCCAAAGACAACACCACGCCCGACGGCAACACCAAGCCCGAAGGCAACACCACGCCCGAAGGCAACACCAAGCCCGAAGGCAACACCACGCCCGAAGGCAACACCACGCCCGAAGGCAACACCACGCCCAAAGGCAACAGCACTTAAAAAGCACCGGGGCAAATACAGGTGCACCTTGCCCAAGGGTGCCCCGGAGGCAGTTGTGGCAAAGGGTAACCTCATTATCCCCACGCTTAAACAAGCTCCACAACCGGATGCAGTTTAATGTCCTACCCAGGACATGTGGGCATAGCAGCAGTTTGTGTGGCTCGGGGCCACGGTATGAAAAGAAAAAAACTCTGACCAGGTATTACAAAAGACAAAATTTAGTATGAAGCACGCTATAAGGTTTTAAGCACAATTGCAATAAATAGTACAGCTATCACACATGATACAAGTTGAGCACGGTAAAACGACGAGAGCGAAACGAAAACACGTCTGCTCTCGTCGAAGACCTGAACTGTACATATAGTTCTATTACTGTAATGAACAGAATTTTCTGTTTGATTTAGTTGTTTGTAAATATATAGTTTGCATTTATGTTTCTGCCCGATCCGGTTTGGGTTTTTGTTTTGTTTGTATGTGCCGTTTCGGTGCACTTAAAAAGCACACCGAAGAGAGAGTCCCCAGGTGGCAACTTCAAAAGGCTGAATGGTCTGAATTTGGCAATCTCTGCCGAAACACGATCGTCAAGGACAAGACAAGATCACCCACTTTACCCAACTATTGGTGAATGTTGCTACCAAAACTATCCTAAGTCCTCTGCAAATCCTAGTAATAAACACAGGCCGTGGTTTAACACGGATTGTGAAGAAGCGATCAAAGATCGCAAAAAGCCCCTTAATATCTTTAAGAAGTACCCTAATAATCTTAATCTTAGAAATTACCTTAATACCCGTGCCAAAGCACGGCGCATCATCAAAACCAGCAAGCGGGAGTCACGGAAACAGTACATCTCTCAACTTAACTCCTCTACCCAGTCAAAAAAGCATGGTATATGGTAAGTAAAATTAGTGGGAAACAGCTCAATTCCTCCGTTCAACACATAACCAAACCAGACGGAAGCAAATGCACAGAAACGGCAGATACTGCCAATTTGCTTGCAGATGAGTTTGAATCAAACTCCTCAAGCAATTACTACACCCAAGCCTTTCAGGCATTCCAATATACCGTTGAAAAACAAAGTGAACTTCACCTCAGATAACTCTGAGAACTACAACAGCCTCTTTAACATCACGGAACTTCGCATTGCTCTCGAGAGAAGCAATGACACTGCCACTTCCTTACTGGGTTTACTAGAAATTTTCAACGGTATATGGGAGAACGGCAATTTTCCAGCTGCTTAGCGGGAGGCCACCATCATTCCCATCGCTAAGCCGGGCAAGGGCCCGACCCAGGCTACAAACTATCGCCCTATTTCGTTAACTAGCTGCCTGTGCAAGACATTTGAACGAATGATAAATGCCCGTCTGGTTTGGTTCCTTGAAACCAACGAGCTGATAACTAGTTTTCAAAGTGGCTTTCGACCTGGCCACAGTATCACTGACCAACTTGTCCGCCTAGAGTCCACAGTTCGTGACGGCTTTGTTCGCGGACACCATGTCGTATCGGTATTCTTCGACCTGGGGAAGGCATATGACACCACTTGGAAGTATGGCATTCTACAGGATTTGTACAGTGCGGGTCTTAGGGGTAGAATGCCGATTTTCATTCAGAATTTTTTGAAGGATCGTGTCTTCCGCGTTCGCGTAGGGAGCGTTTTGTCAGAGCTACATAGCAAGGAAATGGGTGTTCCTCAAGGCAGCATCCTCTCAGTTACTCTTTATTTTGAAAATAAACAGCATCACTAAGGTGGTGAACACTGGGATTGAGAAGTCTTTGTATGTAGACGACTTCTCTATAACCTGTTCCTCAAGGAACATGAGGTCTATAGAGAGATAGATGCAAAACTGCCTCAATAAGATCCACCACTGGGCTGAGAAAAACGGATTCCGTTTTTCTCTGACAAAAACAGTTTGCATGCACCTTTGCAACTAGAGAAGTACTCACTGCGACCCAGACCCGAGTTTGAACGGTGTTCAAATACCAGTTGTTCCCCAGACTAAGTTCCTTGGCCTGATTCTCAACAGAAAGCTCAACTTCAAAGCCCACATAGGCTATCTCAGGAAGAAGTGTCAAGGAGCACTAAACCTGTTGAAGGTCGTCTCAAAGATGGACTGGGGCGCTGATCGTCCCGTTTTGCTTCGACTTTACAGTTCTCTAGTTACATCAAAACTTGATTATGGTTGTTTTGTTTACAGCTCCGCACGTGAGTCTCTACATCGAAGCAAATGAACCACCTCTCCATATTAGATGGAAGAAACTGTCATACCAGTTTGCCCTTAAACTTAGGAGCCATAGACACAACCCAACCTCTGAGACGAGATTCAACGATAAGTTTAGTGACATATATCTCGCAAAACCAACAGCTATCTCTCCATTTGCTATTCGCGTTAGGGAAGCACTATCACAGGTGTGTACCAACCCCGATTTCGTAGCACAGTTTACCTTTTCCACCATTCCTCCCTGGAAGTTAGTCGAGCCAGTTGTTGACCTTAGTTTAAGGAAGTATCTGAAGAACTCATCAAACGAACTGGTATTCCGAGCCAGCTTTAATGAGCTGAAACAAAAGTACAGTCGGTATCACGCCATCTATACTGACGGTTCCAAGACCGCGAACAGACCGGGATGCATTCCTGCAAATCAGACTACCGGATGATGCATCAATATTTACTGCCGAACTTCAGGCACTTAAGAAAGCATTCCATCTGATTGAAACCTCGGAAATTCACCAGTTCATTGTGTTCACAGATTCACCCTCTAGCCTTTTAGCAATTAAAGGCCATGAGCTAAAACACCCTTCAGTTACAGCTCTCCATGAAGCATACTCCAATTTGGTCCAACTACAAAAATCGGTTGTGCTAGCATGGGTCCCTAGTCACGTGGGCATAAAAGGGAATGAAAAAGTCGATGCACTTGCTAAAGAAGCCCTGCAGATGGGCGTCACCAATCTCTACTTGCCTCACAATGATTACCGCCCTAAGATCAATGGGTTTGTAAAATCGAAATGCGGCAAGAACTATGGGATTCCTTTCCCGAAAACAAATTGTACAGAGTTAACCAACGGTCGGAACTGGGGACATGGAACCCCAAGTAAACGGAGAGATGATTTAGTTCTGACTATGGCTCGCATCGGCCACACCTACCTTACCCTTGCCTATTTACTTCACGGTGATGAGAGACCATATTGCATCCCTGTGATTGTGCTGTCACCGTCAGTCACATTCTCGTTGACTGTTATGAATACTCCCATATTCGCCAGAAGTACTACGCTGTGCCAGACCTGAAAACTATTTGAACAGACAGATCCTTCCCTTATTATGGACTTTCTCAAGGAAAGTAAACTGTATAGAATTTTTGGACATGACTGCCGCATTTGCCTGGACGGTGGACCCTTTTGTGGAATTTGCCCCTGCCTTTTTAAGTTCATTGTACCCCAACATTTCACCTTGTTCTTTTCTAGATGACACTATATGACACAATCGTGTTGGTGTGTCGTGAAATCCCATCTAACCTTGGGACACTCTGCCTTGCCGTGCCCCAACTGCAAGCATTTCCCACGTCTGTTGGGACATGACTTGGCTTCATGCCCCTCCTCTCCACATCTAAAACAGGTACGGGGCTGGCATGGTGTGTATAGTGTGTTTGGCATTGTGTTTGTGATCCGACAGGGTTTTTGTTCGGATGTACTAATTTGCAGACTGCAGACTCGGATTTTGCAGAATGGATGTTACAAGATGCAGAATGTAGTACTAGATAAAATAATGAAAATTAGCATCAAGTTATTCTCCTTAGTAAAATACCTAAATAAAAATTGATCAGCATCTTAAAATAAACACAAAGGTAATCGGCGAGTGTTTTTTCTTGTCCACACTTAAGCTATTTTCGAATTAAACCGGATTTTTCTCTAAGGTGCCTTCCTCATAAAATGCATTTTGCATTTATGAACGAGCAAAGCCTTCGATCAGTTTGCGTAAAACCCTCACTAATTAACCATATACAGTAAGCCTGAGCCCGTCTTGGCCGCCACATGCACTGCGAACGAGGTGTTTAAATCCAAATTCAGCAACTTGCGCCACGTTGTGCACGTTACTCTTGTATTTAGGCCCCTATTTATCACTGCTCGACATACTCGACCCCATTGCACTTCATGATTGATATGCCCTGGTTAGCTGAACATGTTTCGCGCAATGAAGCATAAACTTAACCAGATGCAATACACCGGGTACTAACTCGGAAAATTCGACTTAATAAATTTACGAATATTAGAATATCGGAAACATGTACTTGTGTTGGAATGTTTAAGCAAGGGACTTCTGGGATTGATAATTAAAATCAAAACCAGACTGTACTGGACAAAACATTGCAATCGAATTCTCGAAGCTTCGATGAGTCAAATTTTGAGACTAGAAAGTCTGGGTTGTCGAAAGTCTTGCACTTCAGGTATGTGTGCCCAACGTAGACGACGCATGCATCGCTAAGTCAAATCGAGACAAATTGTTCCTTCTTAGTTGAATTTTGGTTGGTCATAATCCTTGATTTTCGAATTTCAAGGTTTTTCGTATTCTCATTGTCACCCCTCAACATAAATTGAAGGATTTTGATGCTCAAAATCACTTCTTGAAAAGTACGTGTGGGAATCTATAAGAATAAATTACGATATCAAAACAATGCATACAGACTGTCTAAAGATAGTTAGTTAGTTAGTTAGTTAGTTAGTTAGTTAGTTAGTTAGTTAGTTAGTTAGTTAGTTAGTTAGTTAGTTAGTTAGTTAGTTAGTTAGTTAGTTAGTTAGTTAGTTAGTTAGTTAGTTAGTTAGTTAGTTAGTTAGTTAGTTAGTTAGTTAGTTAGTTAGTTAGTTAGTTAGTTAGTTAGTTAGTTAGTTAGTTAGTTAGTTAGTTAGTTAGTTAGTTAGTTAGTTAGTTAGTTAGTTAGTTAGTTAGTTAGTTAGTTAGTTAGTTAGTTAGTTAGTTAGTTAGTTAGTTAGTTAGTTAGTTAGTTAGTTAGTTAGTTAGTTAGTTAGTTAGTTAGTTAGTTAGTTAGTTAGTTAGTTAGTTAGTTAGTTAGTTAGTTAGTTAGTTAGTTAGTTAGTTAGTTAGTTAGTTAGTTAGTTAGTTAGTTAGTTAGTTAGTTAGTTAGTTAGTTAGTTAGTTAGTTAGTTAGTTAGTTAGTTAGTTAGTTAGTTAGTTAGTTAGTTAGTTAGTTAGTTAGTTAGTTAGTTAGTTAGTTAGTTAGTTAGTTAGTTAGATGGGGTTTAACGACACACCAACACAAAGGTGTCATATAGTGTCACCTAGAAAGAAAAAGGGGCAATGCTGGGTACAAAAAATAAAAAAGGGGTCAAAAGTGTCAAATTCCACTAGAAAAACTTCAGGTTTCACTAAAAAAAAAAGCCAAGCAAATGCCGGAGTCATGTCAAAAATTTCTGTACAGGTTACTCTCCTTGAGAAAGCCCAGAATAAGGGAAGAATCTGTTCGCTCCAATAAAGTTTTCAGGTCTGGCACAGCGTAATACTTCTGCCGAATATGGGAGTATTCGTGACAGTCGACCAGAATGTGACTGACGGTGACAGCACAATCACAGGGTATACAATATGGTCTCTCGTCCCCGTGAAGTAAATAGGCATGGGTAAGGTAAGTGTGGCCGATGTAAGCCCTAGCCAGGACTATATCATCTCTCCGTTTGCTGGGGGCTGCTCTATGCCCCTTAGTTCCAGCCCTCGGTTTAACTTGGTACAGCTTGTTTTCGGGGAAGGAATCCCCCAGTTCTTGCCATTTTGATTTTACAAAGCCATTGCTCTTAGGCCGGTAGTCAGTATGAGGCAAGTAGATATTGGTGACGTCCATCTGTAGGGCTTCTTTAGCAAGTGCATCCACCCTTTCATTTCCTTGAATGCCCACGTGGCTAGGGATCCATGCTAGCACAACTGATTTTTGTAGCCGAACCAAATTGGAGTAAGCTTCACGGAGAGCTGTTACTGAAGGGTGCTTTAGCTCATGGCCTTTTAGTGCTAAAAAGGCTTGATAGTGAGTGTGAACACAATGAACTGGTGGTTGTCTGAGCTTTCAATCAGATCAAATGCCATCTTTAGTGCCTGGAGTTCGGCAGTAAATATTGATGCATCAATCTGGTAGTCTAACTTGCAAGGATGCATGACGGCCCGACGCCGCGGCCGCAACCCTGTTAGTGGCTTTGGAGCCGTCAGTATAGATTGCATGATACCGATGATATTTATGTCTCAGCTCATTAAAGCTGGCACGGGACACAAGTTCATTTGTTGAGTTCTTCAGATATTTTCTTAAACTAAGGTCAACAGCTGGTTCGTCTAACTTCCAGGGAGGAGTGACAGGGAAAGTAAGCTGTGCCACAGAGACAGGGTTGTTGCACACCTGTGATAGAGCTTCCCTAACGCGAATAGCAAATGGCGGGATAGCTGACGGTTTCCAAATGTATATTTCACTAACTTATGGTTGAAGGCCGTCTCAAAGGCCGGGTTGTGTCTATGGCTCCTCAGTTTGAGGGCAAACTGAAGTGATAACTTCTTCCATCATATGTGGAGGGGTGGTTCATTCGCTTCTATGTAAAGACTCTGCATTGGGGAGGTACGGAACGCTCCCAAACAGATCCTAAGACCTTGGTTATGTATGGGGAGGAGTCTCCTGAGGTATGACTCACGTGCAGAGCTGTAAAGAACACAACCATAATCAAGTTTGGACCTCACTAAGGATCTGTAGAGTCGAAGCAAAACGGGGCGATCAGCGCCCCAGTCCATCTTTGAGACGACCTTCAACAGGTTCAGCGCTCCTTGGCACTTCCGTCTTAGATGGTCGATATGGGCTTTGAAGTTCAGCTTACTGTCGAGTATTAGGCCTAGGAACTTGGTCTGAGGAACAACTGGGATGTGAACACCATTCAAATTTAGTTCTGGGTCGCAATGAGCACCTCTCCGGTTGCAAAAATGCATACAAACAGTCTTTGTTCGAGAAAAACGGAATCCGTTTTTGTGAGCCCATTGTTGGATCTTTTTGAGGCAGTTTTGCATTAGTCTCTCTATAGACCTCATGTTCCTTGAGGAACAGGTAATAGAGAAGTCATCCACGAACAAAGACTTCTCAATCCCAGTGTTCACCACATTAGCGATGCTATTTATTTTCATGATGAAAAGGGTAACTGACAAGATGCTGCCTTGAGGAACACCCATCTCCTGGTTATGTAGTTCTGACAATACGCTCCCTACACGCACACGGAACACACGATCTTTCAAAAAATTTTGTATGAAAAGCGGCATTCGGCCCCTAAGACCCGCACAGTACAAGTCTCTCAGAATGCCGTATTTCCGAGTGGTATCGTATGCCTTCTCTAGGTCAAAAAAGACCGATACAACATGGTGTCCGCGTACAAATCCGTCACGAACTGTTGATTCTAGGCGCACGAGCTGGTCAGTGGTACTGCGGCCACGCCTAAAGCCACTTTGGGAACTAGTTATGAGGTTGTTGGTTTCTAGGAACCAAACCAGACGGGCATGAATCATTCGTTCAAACGTCTTGCACAGGCAACTAGTGAGGGAAATAGGGCGGTAGTTTGTAGCTTTTGTCGGATCCTTACCCGGCTTAGCGATGGGAATGATGGTGGCTTCCCGCCAAGCAGCCGGAAAGTTGCCATTTTCCCATATACCGTTGAAAATATCTAACAGTACCCGTAAAGAGCTATCTGGAAGGTGTTTGAGGAACTGATAGTGAACTTCATCTGGGCCAGTGGCAGTGTCATTGCTTCTTTCGAGAGCAATTCGCAGTTCCGTGATGTTAAAGAGGCTGTTGTAGTCCTCAGAGTTATCCGAGATGAAGTTCACTTTCTGTTTTTCAACGGCATTTTGGAATGTCTGGAATGCTTGTGAATAGTGATTGCTTGAGGAGTTTGATTCAAACTCATCTGCAAGCAAATTGGCAACATCTGCTGTCTCTGTGCATTTGCTGCCGTCTGGTTTGGTCACATGTAAAAAAGAGGAACTGACCTGCTTTCCACTGATTTTCCTAACCATATCCCATGCTTTTTTGACAGGAGTATTTGAATTAAGTTTAGATATGTACGGTTTCCATGACTCCCGTTTGCTTGATTTAATGATGCGCCGTGCTTTGGCACGGGCATTTAGGTAATTACTAAAATTAACATTATTTGGGCACTTCTTAAAAATATTAAGGGCCTTTTTGCGACCTTTGATCGCTTGTTCACAATCCGTGTTGAACCACGGCTTGTGTTTAGTACGTGGATTTGCAGAGGACTTTGGGATAGTTTTGGTAGCAATATTCACCAAAAGTTGTGTGAAATGGGCGATCTGGTCAACACCATTAAAAGCATCCCCGATGATCTCATTTTGGCAGAGATGACTAAAATCAGACCAGTTGGCTTTTTGGAGTTGCCACCTGGGGACTCTCTCTTCGGGCATTGGGGAGACAGTATCTATCAAAAGGGGGTAGTGGTCACTTCCACATTGGTCATCGTGCACTCTCCACTGAAGGTCCATCAGAATTGCCAGAGAGCAAATTGAGAGATCAATTGCTGAACCAGATCCAGAGGCTGGATGAATATAGGTACAAGACCCATTATTCAGAAGGCATAGATCCCAGGCAGCTATAACTGATTCAATCAATCCACCTATCTGATTGGTGTAATTACAGCCCCACATGTCACTGTGTGCATTAAAATCACCCAGGAGTAGAAATGGGGTGGGCAGCTGGTTGACTAGCACTTCCAGGTCATCTCATTTCAGGCTATACCTCGGTGGGATGTACACCGAGCACACAGTGATGGTGCGGTGAAGTGTAGCTCGAATTGCCACAGCTGGTAAGTTTGTCTTTAGATGAATAGTGGAGTGTGGAAATGTTTTTTTTAACCAATATGGATGATCCCCCAATTGCTCTATTGTCAACCGGGGATATAACCGTTTTGTTATACATATCATACCCTTTAAACGAGAGATTGCCTGTGTCCCGAAGGAAAGTCTCCTGCAGGCATATTACTAAAGGAGACCAGTCTGCTATGAAGCACTTGATCTCCTCGTAATTTGGTCTAAGTCCTCTGCAATTCCATTGCATTACAGCCGCAGCTTTCCCGAGGGTCATCCTTTGGAAATCTGTGGCTTACTAGTAGACCTGGAGGAGCCCCCTGGCTCGGGCCGAATCTTCTGGCCACTGAGCTCCATCAGCTCTTCTTCTCCCTCTCTCCCCTCTAACGCTCCAAATCTGTTGAACAGTTGGATAGGGTCATCCGACCCTTTGCTTTGTTTTGTCTGTATTTTAATTCTAGGTGTCTCTTGCTTTTGTTGGTTCTTTTGTCTCTGTTTTGTAGTTGTTGGTTTTGGTGGTGGTTTAGGTTTCTTTTGTGGGGGTGTAGATTTTTGTGATATTTTTGTCGGTGCTGTCATCGTCTGTATTGTCTTGGATGTCGTAGACTGCTCTGATGGTTTTGGGAACGTATGTGTAATGGGCTTTGGAAAGTGACTGTCCCTGGGCCAGGTCATATCGGTTTGGGTTGCAGCAGACACTTTCGCAGTCCTCACAGCTCCAGCATAGCTCTTGAGCTGTGAGTCCTGCGACAAAAATGTTTCTCTAGCCTCTTTGTATGTTATGTTGCTGGAAGCTTTTATTTTTTGAATCTGCTTCTCCTCCACCCATTTTGGACAGGTTTTGTCGTTGGCAGAGTGACAACCCTGGCAATTTACACAATGAGGTGACTCCTCACAGGTATCACCAGCATGTCCCTCCTGGCCACATTTCTCGCAGGTTGCTGCCCTGCTACAGTTAGTTTTGAAATGGCCGTACCTTTGGCAATTAAAACAGCGGACAGGGCTGGGAATATAGATCTCAACCCTGACCTGTAGGTAGCCAATCTTCAGTGTTGTCGGTGGTTTGGGGGTGCTAAATGTTAGGATGAAGGTGCCAGTGGGTTTCCTGACACCCTCCCTTAACACTGAAATGCGGTACAGGTGACTGACATGCTGAGATGCCAGGTTATCAAGAATCTCCTCATCAGAGCAGTTCTTGATATCCGGGCATCTTATGACTCCTTTGGAGCTGTTCAGGGACCTGTGAGGGGTTACCTGAACAGGGACATCTATCAGAGACAAGAATATCTCCAGATCGCAGCCTTTTGATCGATTTAGGGGTGCCTACAACACCCTCAATGCCTTTATTAAAGGCAAAAGGTGACAGAGTAGTAAGACTCTTGCCATCACCACAACTTGTTATCACAAGGAACCTAGGCCAGATGGGTGCGGTCTCTGTGTCAGAGCTAGACCCAGAGTCGCTCCTGAAACGTTTGCCAGTTAATTTAAGAAAATTTAGGGGATCCATAGTAAAAAAAAATGACAGTTCATCACCGGTGCTCCCCACCCACCATGGAGCCCAACAAGGGGACATCACAGGTAAGTGGAAAAATACATCACAAACCGATGCCAGGGATACACTAGTGATATACTCAAGGCCATTAAAAGAATCAATAACCCCGATTCACCTGATAAAGCAGCCGCCTTCTGAGACAACCACCCTTCTGAAACACACAAGTAAAGTCCACTTGGTGACGAGTACATGAAAAGTTAGCGCTATGTTAAAAAGCAAAAGTTAAAAAACAGTAAGGCGGAGATCTCAGGGCATGACGCCACCAGCCGTTTGGTTGAGCCAGGCCAATTCATCTAAAAATATGAAAAAAAAAAAATATTCGATTTGCAGCTCAGCACATATGGGGCATTTTCAAATTCACCCAATCAAATGTGGGAATTTCAAATTATGACCAATCATGAAGAAGCGATTCTCTTTCACGTCCGAATGTATGCGAAATTTTTCTTTCTGCACTTTGAAAAAGGTATGACTAGCAATCAGTAGCACTGAGTTGCGAAGGCGTGTCGTAGTAGCGCCAATTCCTGCAGACCGCAGGCGGGAGGAGCCGGCCGGGGAGGTGGCAGAAAGCTTGGTTGATTTAGCTCCGAGGTATTTTTACGCGGGTGATTTTCGTCTGGAAATTCGAAGCGCACTAGGCTATAGCACTTCATTTTGAGAGCATAAATCGGCATGCTGAATGTATAAAATAGCCAAAAAATACGACTTTGAGTTTTGGACGGAAATTGGGGACCGTACTCCCACTCAATGTAAAATGAATGAATTCACGGCAGTATGTATAAGTAGGCCAGGATACTATGCAGTTGCGCCCTTTCAGATTAGGGTATAAATTTACGGTGGCTCTACAGGCAGAAATGAAGGATCAGCGTACGTGCATCTTCGTTGCTAAAATGTTGTTCATATCGTGGCCGAGACTTTGTACTAGCTACTGTATTTGACTCTAATGGGCAGAGATTTATCACGGGACTCTTGGGAGTACATAACCCGTCGCGATTTACGTATACTAATCGAATGTTTTTGCTTATTCAAAAGTGCGAAATGCATTTCAGTGTGAACCCACCATAGAGAAAAATCAGGTTCAGCTCGAAAATTGCTTAAGTCTGGACAATAAAAGACACTCGCCGATAAAGTTTAAGTTTCTTTTTAAGATTCTGATCACTTTTATCTCTGGATCTAATTCAGAAGGGTTCCTCGACGGAATTTTAGTAATTTTTATCTATTACTACGTTCTGCATTTTGTAACATCTATTCTGCAAAATCCGAGTCTGCAGTCTGCAAATTAGTACCCCAGGAGAAAAAAACAGTTGATTCCAGTTGGATATTGCAACTGGTTTTAACTGTGTCCAACTGGTTTTAACTGTGTCCAACTGGTCTCAACTGCTTGGTTTAGGGTGGCCGGGGGGAGGTTGGTTTGTGGGGCATTGGGTTGTCAGTGTGTGTGTGTGTGTGTGTGTGTGTGTGTGTGTGTGTGGTTCTATTGTTGTAATGAACATAATTTTCTGTTTGATTTGGTGGTGTGTGGATAGTTTTGCCTTTATGTTCCTGTCCGATCCGATCCGGTTTGAGTTTTTGTTTTTTGTTTGTATGTGTCGTTTCGATGCACTTAAAAAGCGGTCTCAACTGCTTCCAACTGGATTCCTTGGTAATCCCAACTGTATCCAACTGGTCTCATGTGTTTCCAACTGGACCATGACAAAGTCCCATCTGGAAATTTCGAGACCACTTGGACCCAGTTGCTTTGTACTGGTTACCCTTTGCCACAACTGCCTCCGGGACACCCTTGGGCAAGGTGCGCCTGTATTTTTGGCCCAGTTTTGTTCAGTTTTTTGTTTTTGTGTAAATAGTGTAAATAGTGTATACAGTGTACATAGTGTAAATATAGCAAGTTGACTCCACCCCGGACCCCTCGTGGCAGGTGGACCCCGCCCCGGACCCCTCGTGGCCCCTGTTGTTGGTGTCTGGTTTTTTGGTTGTTGGCGTTATGTAGTATTATTGCTTTAGGGTAACCGGGGGGAGGTTGGTCTGTTGGGTATTTGGGTTGTTGTCGGTGTGTGTGTCTGGTTCTATTGTTGTAATGAACATAACTTTCTGTTTGATTTGGTGGTGTGTGGATAGTTTTGCATTTATGTTCCTGTCCGATCCGGTTTGAGTTTGTTTTTTGTTTGTATGTGCCGTTTCGATGCACTTAAAAAGCAGTTGCTTTGTACTGAAACACAGTTGGGTTTTGGAAATCCAACTGAAACACTGTTGGGAAAAGGGTCCAGTTGGAAATAGGTGAAATAACTGATGAGTACAGTTGAATTTCAGCCATGTACCTGTAGTGTCAAGTTGTGAATGAGAACAGCACCAGTTGGGGGTATCAAGAGTTGAGTTGTCGAGTGGTTAAGGTGTTGTTGAAGTATTGATCATTTACTCTTACTATATTTTTTATTTGATTGCCTTTGAATTTTAGGCTATTTTATTATTAGACTACTTATATTCTTTACCTATTACTTATATTGCATATAATTAGCTACCCTGTTCTTCTACATCACACTCCCGTCCCAACATTACTGTTCATACAGTTTGAACCTGGTTTTTTAACTGAGCTTTCTAAATATCATATTTTACGTGACTTTTCCAGTATTTTGCATTCAGTGAAGAAAATAACGGGTGCAAGAAAACAGAAGTTAAATGAAGCCTTGGACTGAACGGTCCTGACTATACATGTATTCCATATTACTGGATCGCCTATATTAAATTGACATGAAACAATACATGGAAATGGAAGTTTATTTGTTTTGCATTTTTGGTATGAAACAGTTGGAAAATTCAGAGAGCAGTTGAGATCAGTCGAAGTTGAAAATAGTTGGAATCGTGCTTTTTAAGTGCATCGAAACGGCACATACAAACAAAAAACAAAAACTCAAACCGGATCGGACAGGAACATAAAGGCAAAACTATCCACACACCACCAAATCAAACAGAAAATTATGTTCATTACAACATTAGAACCACACACACACACTGACAACCCAAAGCCCCACAAACCAACCTCCCCCCGGCCACCCTAAACCAATATTACTACATACCGCCAACGAAAGACACCAGACCAAACCACCACCCAACAACAACCAAAAAACCAAAACACCAGACCAAGCAACCATCACAAACTGCCCCAAGGGGCCACGAGGGGTCCGGGGCGGGGTCCACCTGCCACGAGGGGTCCGAGGTGGAGTCAACTTGCTATATTTACAGTATGTACACTATATACACTATATACACTATTTACACAAAAACAAAAAACTGAACAAAACTGGGCCAAAAATACAGGCGCACCTTGCCCAAGGGTGTCCCGGAGGCAGTTGTGGCAAAGGGTAACCTCATTATCCCCACGCTTTAACAAGCTCCACAACCGGATGCAGTTTAACGTCCTACCCAGGACGTTGGAATCATTTGAGAATCTCTTTAAGTCCATCAGTTGAATCTAAGAAAGAAAAAACAGTTGGAAATTCTCAACTGGTTCCAGTAATTATTGTTACCAGTTGGAAAATTTTGAATGGCATGTCAAACCAGTTGGAATAATTTTCAACTGGTTTCAACTGTTTGCAACTGGTTTGAACCATTTCCAAATGGTCATATTCAACTGGCTTTACCTAATTTGCATAATCGAGCTAAAATGCATTTTATCAGCTCAGTCCTTTTGTAGGATGTTTTGTGATGGTTCCATTTTTAAATTTTATTTCCAAAATTTGCAATTAACACATTTTAACAGTTTATAACAGTGTAAACCTATTGCTGATTTGTTTTTATCATTTTTGTTATGTTAAGTATATCTCAATCTCTACATACTAAATACATAAGACTTGACAGCACAGCAATGTCTTTACATGTACTACATTAGATGTTTTGACCTTGCCTCAAAATGCTTAAAAGACTTGACAGCACAGCAATGTCTTTACATGTACTACATTAGATGTTTTGACCTTGCCTCAAAATGCTTAAAAGCATGTCCTGGGTAGGACATGAAACTGCATCCGGTTGTGGAGCTTGTTAAAGCGTGGGGATAATGAGGTTACCCTTTGCCACAACTGCCTCCAGGACACCCTTGGGCAAGGTGCGCCTGTATTTTTGGCCCAGTTTTGTTCAGTTTTTTGTTTTTGTGTAAATAGTGTATATAGTGTACATACTGTAAATATAGCAAGTTGACTCCACCCCGGACCCCTCGTGGCGGGTGGACCCCGCCCGGACCCCTGTTGGCCCCTTGGGGCAGTTTGTGATGATTGTTTAGTCTGGTGGTTTGGTTTTTTGGTTGTTGGGTGGTGGTTTGGTCTGGTGTTGTCTTTCGTTGGCGGTATGTAGTAATATTGGTTTAGGGTGGCCGGGGGGAGGTTGGTTTGTGGGGTATTGGGTTGTCAGTGTGTGTGGTTCTATTGTTGTAATGAACATAATTTTCTGTTTGATTTGGTGGTGTGTGGATAGTTTTGCCTTTATGTTCCTGTCCGATCCGGTTTGAGTTTTTGTTTTTTGTTTGTGTGTGCCGTTTCGATGCACTTAAAAAGCAATGCTTAAAAGCATTTCGAAGTTCACCAATTACGTCTAAATTACCCTTCTTTGAGCCACACATTCGTGGCTTAAGGGTGCTCATTGATTGGGTGTCCGTTCTCCTGGATCCAGTTAAACTTAACTGGAAAAGGGTTCCCAGTTGAAAACAGTTGATCCGGGTTAGGAACATAAGCACAACTGAAAACAGTTGTGAATTTTTTCCAACTGGTCCAAAAACACAGCTTGGAAACATGGTCACAACTGGAAACAGTTGTGAATCATGAGAAAAAATTGAACTACTATTTGTACCTTCCTACCATCCACCATTGGTGACCTATTTTCGCCTTGTGGTTTCACCAAAAGTATGAGTCTTGACATTTCTTTACCCTCGAGTTTAACCACATCCACATCCGCACTGCCTTTTACAAGTTTATTCTTGAAACCACAACACCAAATTCCTCCAGATTTGTCATTTGAAACATCATTCATTGTGTGTTGGAACACACTGGTTTGTTAAAGCACACTGTTGGATTGAACAGTAGTGGTGGCTATTGCCACAAAGTTTCTTCAAGACAAGCAACGCAAAGAAGTCATGTAATCAGAGAGTTTGTTGGATATGTTAGCTGCAGCAGAATTGAAGGCTCAAAGAGTGCTACAGTGACGGAATGAGAAAGACTGTGGTTGCAAACGTTTTAGGTATCGATGATAGCCACAATTGTCAGAACTGCACTATTTTATGTGGAATTTTTAGTAGTTTAGTGGAAAGTCTTAGACGTATATGCAGTACCTCACTGAGTCTCGAACGGCCTTGTGATGCATAGGACTGGAAAAAGTATCTGGAAGATTCTTTCCTGGCTGTAAGAAGCCTAACCTCATATACTTCCCATATGCTGAAGAATTTGAGCATTTTCAGTCACTGCCACTTGAAGAAGAATTTTGTTGCCCATAAAGAGAAATTTACCCAACAGAATACTGACTGAACCTACTCAAAAATATGTGACGGAAATAAGAAAGTAATTCAATACAGTACATCAGCTCTGTGCTAACCATACTTGTTTCATATCAATACAAAAAGTGAAAGATAAACAGATGTGGCTAATTAGGCCTATTATACAAACGGTCTCATGGGCGGCGATCATGGAGGACAGAGCTGGGACATGTCCCCCAATATTTTAAGTGGGGGATATCATATTAAATGTTCCCCATTAGAGGTATGCTGAATAAATCAGTGTTGTTACACACACTTTTCGATATTAATTAATAATTGTGATATTTGCCTATTAATGGCAGCTGAAGAGAACTCAGTTTGATCAGAAACATGTGATCTGTGTTCCTCTAGACTGCATCTAATTGCTTGGCTTCCAAGGGCTTCACCCTAAGTTGGACCCCAACAGGGGGCCTATGGTGGTCCCCTGTACCGGCCTGGACGCAAAGCGTTCAAGCAAGCGGATGCCCCCTCCCAATAATTTTAACAGATAGTCGCCCCTGAATGACCTGTTAAAGGTTTAGGGGTCACTCTGCAAGCTTTGTATTCCAAATGAATTGCTTCAAGTTGCAGGCTCTGGACAAGTACTCTTTCAATTTGTTCGTAGGAAGGTTTGCCTACAACTAAGGCCGTCTGGAATGTACTACTGAAAGATTTCATTTTGAACTGACTTTGAAAGCATGCATAGCCCTAACTCTCCCTGACAGGCCCAAAGGAGTTTTTTTTTTCAAAAAGGACTTTGTCTTATATTAAATTTTATCGGTAGCCTATAGAAATAATAACAATTATAATTGAAAGGCATACTTACGTGGACAAAAATGTCAGCATACAAGCCGTATAAGTGGGTCTAAAGACAAAACAGGCCTATTAGCAATTAACGCCTGGTGTGACTTTTGCGATTTTCCACAGTCATATTCGGCGGCCTCCAACTAATCCCGGCGAGGGAGCGGCGTTTGCAATATGAGGGCAATCCCGAATCAAGGTTTTACATAAAAGGGGGATGGGGAGGGGCACAAGAAGTTACGGTTACGTGTCTCCACGGGTTTGAAGCTGCAAAAAGTGCTACCTGTCTTAAGATTGTTGGGCAATCAGCCAGACATGGTTGTGGGGAAAGTGCTTGCAGGAAGCGGTGTCGTAGCCACTGGGGACGCAGGGACGGCAGCCCCATGAAAGCTTGTCCCCCGTGTATATTGCTTTATACAAAACCACAACACAGTCACTCACTGCATTACTCACATGCACAGCCCAGTCGGCTATACCATTCTAATCGGCCGTGCTGTTATACTATCATGGCACCTACATGAAACAAAATTATTTTATTCCCACAATCCAAAATTCAAGGTTAGCTTTGGATTTCCAATCCAGTTCATTTTTGCTCGGCCCATTGTAAGTTAGTAAATTGCTCTGCTGTACTTGGGCTACATTGTTGTGTTAACATGGTTAAAAGCCCAGTAATCTTTAACTTTCCACACGCAACTTACAGATTCAGTGGCGCCAGCGATCATTAAGTTCCGAAAATTTCTGCGAAAATTTGAGCCACACAGGCGTTTAAGCTATAGATAGGGTAGGGTGAGGTGTCTGTTTTTGACTGAACAATGAATCTTTATTGATCACTTTTTATTAATCACTTCTATCACAAGTTGTTGTCCAAACTCCGGCTCTCAAATCCTTCTCAAAGTATCAAAATCTCCGCGCGGTCCGCACCTCACCGCATAGCTGCGTCTACTATCATACCGTCTTAAACATGTTTGCATTACTCAAGGATGAGGGTTCTAAACTTTGATTGTTCTTCTGCACTTAAGTTATCATGAGGGAGCAGGCATTGCAAAAATGCAAAGTAGTGGAATTCAGGAGAAGACATAGGCCTATATGAAAATTAAAGTTTATGAGAATTACTAGAGGACTCGCCCTCTAATCAGGGGATGTATTTTGTTAGGAATCTGAGGTGTCTCAGTGCAAAGTCTGCCCACAACTTTTGTTATGGAAATGGTTTTCAATGCAAACTTTCCGTGCCTTTGTCACATTACACACTCCATATCTTATAACTATTATTGGGGCAAACTTGTGACCAAAGCCCTTTTACGACAAAAGTACATCTTTGACCTCTGTATCCTGCAGGGACCTCGCATCAGTAGAGAATCTTAGAGCAATGTAATAGCACTAGTAACATACACGGTAACATTCTTAGCATGTATTTGTTGTTACACATTTTTGTAACGAGTGCCATACCTCACCAAAATATCTCAAAATAGTGATAATTTCTAAGAATGTAATTAATTGAAAATTCGACAAAGATATTTGCATCTGACATCTAAGCTGCCTTACCTTAACAAGAATTTTCCGGTAGAGTTACCCCTCCTCTTAGATGGCACACCTTTCCTTTACAATCAACCAAAAGTAAAAATTCACTTAACTGCGAAAGTTTTCAAGTATATGATCAGTTCGTATATGATCAGTTTGAAATTTGTCAAAGATAGCACCATTTTGCGTCTAAGCCACCTTGAATGAACAAACTTCTCAAAGACGAGGGGGACACCCAGGACATCACCTGCACAAGGTGAAAAGGGAAGACATCGCTCCGGGCTCAAACTACCCCAAACTTGAATATGCACAATTTACACCGGTCCACTGGGTGTATCTGCAGTGGACTTAAAGCATCATCATCTATACCCCCCCCCCCCCATCACTAATCTCTGCGCAGCGCCACTGAGCAAATTTGTCGGCAAATGACAGTGCGCGCGTCAAACTCACAAAACATATGCCATGGTATTTTAAAGTAACTTACACTGTAGGCCTACCAGACTGTTTTTTTTTTTTTTTTTTTTTTAAGTAAACTATTTGATGACCATAATCTCAAAATGAAGGATGTACAAAAAAACTTAAGAAAAACTTGCAAGGCCTGGGAAGTATCATTTCCGGCGATCTAGGAGGTCTTCATAGCTAAAATTTCGGGGAGGGGGAGGGTTGCGCGCTAACCAATGGTGGCGTTCCGCTTCGACAGGAGCAAAGATATTGTGATATCTTTGCATGGTAACAAGGCGCCCTCCAATGGAATGGCAAAGCCCCCCCCCCCCCCACTAAAAAGATCCTGGCTACGCCACAGCTTGCATACTAATGTGCATTAAGGCAATGATAATTATCAATTTTCTAGGGGGTCGAAAAACCTTTAAGGGGGCCCAATCCGTCCTCTTCCTGGCTACTGGCTTAAGAAGATATCAGACATTTGTCTGGCGCAGACCTGTAAAGGACGAAACCAAAATTTATGCTGGCAATAATATCTCGTGACGTTTACTGGTTTACATCATGTGTCGAAGCCATGGGTGTCAATCTTTACTCGAATGTGGGGGGACATGGCCACTTCTGTCAAAAATTTACTGTGTTAAAATCTTAAGTCAATGGGCGTTTTTCCAAAATGTGGGGGGGGGGGGACGTGTCCCCCTGTCCCCCCCCCAGGATTGACGCCCATGGTCGAAGCAAGAATCGAAAACCGTTTCATTTGACAAGGCTACAGAATAATTAAGGAACTTATATAAAGTCCCGAGGTTTAAAAAGACAACTAAATTGTGCATCCAAATCAGAAATGCCATTCAATTCCATGCCGGTTTTGAGATAATAACAAGAGAAGATACACCAGTGGTGGCACGAGGATTTGCCCGACGGAGGGGGGGGCACAGCGGCCCGAAGCCCCGATGCCGTCGAGGGGTTGGTGATGGGTTATTTGAAGAAAACCTGTGTACTATACAATGCCATTATGGGGCATATATTGCATAAAATTTATACTAGAGGAACACTGTTCGCGCTGATTTAATGTTTTTTCCTGAAATGTGAACTGTGAAATTACAAAGTGTGAGAAGCAAGCGAAAATTTTTCGGCTAAGCCTACACTAAAAAGAATCTGTAGCCTACTAATTTAAAGTTTATAAAGATCGATTGTCCTGGCAGTTGGGCCCTATCGGGCATAACTTTGTACTTCTCTCTTCGAGTCACTAGCCTTACAACATACGACAAACACAAAAGAACATTAACTGGGTTTAGCGAAATGAGATGAAATTCCAAACTTTTACACAAATCCATGTATTCTACTTATTTGGCTACATGGAGAGGTGGAAAGGGTTTGTACTATATTTAGCTATAAGTAAGAGTGGGCAAAGCATACAAAGTTTGGGTTTTACCGCAGAAATCACCCTTTTGAAAGCCAAGTAAGTAAACCGACCGTGAGTACCAACAGAATTTTCCCAGCAGGAACCGGGCTTTATACCAGTGACCCAAAGTTCTGACGGCCCCCTTAACCATGCCATTGCAGGGCATAGTTTGCATAATATCATTTAATATACCAAGAGCCGAGATGCGCACTGACAGCAGGCCCGTAGCCAGGCCGGGGCACGGGGGGGCCGTGCCCCCCCCCCCGTGCGGACCACTGTGCCCCACCATATGGAAAATCGATCGAAAATAAAATTTTAATACCGTGTAAACGATGGCTCTGGTATTACACTAGGCGATATTTGACTAAAATTGATCCCAAAAGTCGTTAAATAATGAACCTATTTTGCTTTCTGTATAATATTTCTGTTATTCAATTACAAAAATTTTCGTGCGCTACGCGCGCTTTCATCTTCAATTACATATGGCTTTAACACCGGTTTCAGATATGTTGGCTTTATATAAGTTTCCACAATTAGGCTATTGTTCTTTCTTGTAGGCGTAATTCCCGGAAAAACATTGAATCCATGAGAAGTTCTATCCTCTTTCTCTTATGATCAGGAAGATTCTTAATTCAGACTCAACATCATGATAAACATATTTTGTAAGAAACGTAAAGTGTCTCAATGTTCAGGGGTGGTGGAAGGTCGCCCCGCGACCAGTCGCCCGGCGTCTTGGTCTTGCTCTTAAAGACAGACACACATCACCCCACATACATTTTGGTTGACAGGAAGCAAAGTTCTCAATTGGTCAGTGGTGAATGCTCTTTGATTGACATCAAAGTCAAAAGATGCAGAGTAGCTCACATTACTCAGCATGTGGAAAGAATGTTGTGATTACATATTATGGCCTTGTATGTCCATCAGGATAAGACCTTAAGCAGTAAACTAGGTTTGTGTCTGCACAAGGGTGTCTGCACAGGAAGGGGCTCAATACAGTTTTGGAAGGAGTAACTTAGTCGGGAGAACTGGAACTGTCTAGAACGAGCAGAGCAGATTCTTCCATAGAAACCCAAAGTTTCCAATTTTCCTTAAAAAGAACCAAATATTTTTAATTTTTCGTGAACAGAATCTCAAATTTTTCGTCGCGCGCCAAAAATTTCGCGTTCGGCATCCTTTCTGTTACTCATTGCTTCTAGCGGGGCTTCGGGTTGATGGACCCCTTAGGGGAGCTTCGTCCCGTCGTCGGGCTTATCTTTTCACCAGCTTTTGCTGAGTCTGTATGCAGGTTTTACCGTGGTAACAATTTTCCTGCAAAATTTCGGCGCGCTTCGCGCGCAGTTCTCACAAGCGCAGTTATATCGCCTATGAACATTATTAGCATAAAAATTCCAGTGAACTATTCTAGCCAAAGCTAGGTGAAGGCTCAGACTAACACTGTAAAACCCAATTTGTTGGGATAACTGGTTAGGCTTGAGGTAACTTGCTGCTTGGAGCTTTTAAAATTCAGGCAACTGAGTGTCTCCGATTATGCATATCATTACTTAGAGAAACTTAGTTGCCTGAACTTTAAAAGGTCCATACAGCAAGTTACCTCAAGTCTGATAAGTTATCCCAACAAATTGGGTTTTACAGGGTAGATGCTGGGTATCAAGGGGTTTTCATGTAGTAATCTAGTAACTTGAGTAACATTCGTAACGCGATGACTATATGGTTCGAAGCTAAATTTAATCGTACCCAAATTTATTCCAAAATCTATTTTTTCTGTTCATGCTAAATTTCGTTCAAAGTACAAATACGATAATGACCATCTGAATTGTGAACTGTGAAGAGATTGGTGTGCTCTCACTGTCATTCAAAGTCCTGCTCAAAGCTCCATGTTAGTGTTCCCATTTTGTTATTTCCTCAGACATGTGGGGAATTTCCCTCTGGGTCCTAACAAAATCATACTGGACCACACCAAGACTGCCTAATGGCTGCTCCTGGTCCCCTCGCCGTTCGCAAAGTACTCAACTCTTCACCTGCGCTTGCGAAGCTGAAGAAGTATCATCGTGATCATAGTCTTGTTCCCTTCACTTGTGGAGACTTTCCACGTCTTTGTATTGCAAAAGGAGGAGAAAATGTCCATTACAAAAGTGAAATTTTCGCGCGCTTCGCGCGTATGTGCACACGTAAAACCGATACCTTTACCTTTAAGCTGTCTGTGGTAAGCTTGAGATATCATCCCCTGTAGTTCCTGCAAACTGTAATCATATGGTGGCTCTGCTGTCTACAAACATAATTATCTTCTTCGGTGCCCCCCTATGTAAGAATTCCTGGCTACGGGCCTGACTGACAGTGTTCTTTTGCATTTTAGCACTACTTTTATACAATTCGTTTCAATTATACTAAGCGGTAAATTTATTGAACTTGTACTTGGATGTTAGGCATTCTTCTTGTGAAGGTACACGTTATTATTTATTTTGTTCTCCTCTGGCACAAAAAATGCCACTTAGTTCTTTAAGAACTCCTTTTACTTTGTCAAAAAAACTTTTATTTGGGCCACAGAAATGTTGGGAAATTTTATGACCACAACTTTTAAACGAATTTTGGTGGAAAAATTGCTTTTGATACATTTTACCTGAGACCTAACCCCTTCCAGATTTAACTGCAATAGGAAAAAGTTTCTTATTTGTAGGGAAATCTAATCTTATCCCTCCGTTACACTTTGCAGAGATTACCTTTAAAGGAGCGTTATGAATTAACCGTGATTGACGCATATACATTTAATTTGTTGTCGGGGAAAGGAGTAGCAGCCCCTTCCCCATACTCATCGATCCTTAGAGACGCCCCTGAGACAAAGTTATGTTCATCAGATCGATCGCTATGGTTTAGGCCTAAACCATAGTGATCGATCTAATGAACATAACTTTGCTGTACATTGGGATACCTTGTCTGAAAATATTGTTCAACGCCAGAACAGAGACCCCGAAGTAAACCGTCATTACAGGGGAGGGGCGGAGGAGGGGTACCGATCCCTAACCTTTTTTTCCTTTGAATATTTTTTATAGGCCTATTAAAATTGCAGTAACACCGAAGACGACCTCTTTACCTTTAAAGTATCTCTTTCTTACTGTTTTTACGCCATTTTCAATGCCATTAATATATAGCCTACATAATGATATATAAACCTGAGCCCCCGACGTTTGCCCTCCTTCTCCTATTAGAAATGCCGTAATTAAGATAAAAATGTTCACCCGACTTTGCTGCTTTGTTTCATCATCATTCTGTCCCAGACCTTAACCCTGTTTTCAAACTTTCCACCCATTCATTACTTATTATCTTAAAACATAGGCTGCATAAGCAAAGTACGGTATGATCTTCAGGCTTCGAAGTATAAAAGCAAGTCAAACTATAATTCAGAGAGTCAGATGCGATACAGAACTGTCCAAACAGTTCTTCAAATTTTAGTGAACATTCCGACCTCAAAACAGGTGGATTTATTATGCCATTTGACATGCAGAATTAGAAATGAGTTAGCAGTGTAACAGCCACTACATCAAGAACGAGAACTACAAGCGGGCTGTTTGATAGACTTGCTTGAAAAAGCTTAAACTAAAAATGACCTCAACCACAAAGTATTTAGGAAAATACTTGTAGTCTTCAAAGAGAAACCAATGGAATGTATGCGACATATCGCAGTTCGCCATCGAACAACTCAATCAGAAGCTATTGTGGTGTGGATGAAACCATGGTAACAACATTCATTAACTCAGTAAAAAGGTCGCATTCCCTTAAACTTACATCAATTTTATTCTGATAAAAATTGTTCGTGGGTCTACAGATTCCATTCAACTTAAATTATGTGATCATCATATTCAGCAGGGTCTGAGAAATAACACATTTCAGAGTTCAGAGTAGGCATGACACTGTGTACAACTGAAACCACAAGTGACAGCTTTTCAGCGACCTTTGTTTACTCAGGGGATAAGAAATCTAGGTCTGTGGTTAGGGGCCTGGTTGGTTCGAACCAACCAGGCCCCGCACAAGTTTGTAGTTAGATTTTTGAAAATTCCCAACTGTTTTTTTCTTCTGGGGCATCCGGTTTTTGTTTGGGGTTCTCCTTTTGTTTCTCAGTGCCTGTTTCTACGTACTTATAAAGCTCAGTATGTTGGTACACCTATGACCTTTAACCCGACACAGAGGGAATGTGCTAGAAAAACATACGCACTTGCAAAATTTTATATTTTCCTTCAACGTGTTTCGAAACAGACACGGTCGAAAACAAACAAACAAGCAAACAAACAAACAAATGGGTATGTAAACAGTTTTGCTTAGTGAGATTGTAAATAGTCCTATGTAACTGGCTTGGGTTTGGGGTGGTTTTGTACATAGTTATTGCAGAAATTTTGTTTGCTAACGCAATGTTGCCTTTATGTTCCTGTCCGATCCGGTTTGAGTTTTGTTTTTTGTTTGTATGTGCCGTTTCGATGCACTTAAAAAGCCCCCCCCCCCCCCCCCCTAACGCAATGTACAGAATTCTGTAAATAGTTCACCGTTGTATTTTTGTCCGATCAGGTTTAAGTTCTCCTTTGTTTCCTCGTGCCCGTTTCTACGTACGTAAAAAGCAAACACGGTCGGAACAAAATACAGGATATGACATGGAACACAAAGGGGGTGTGCTTTTTACGTACGTAGAAACGGGCACGAGGAAACAAAGTAGAACTTAAACCTGACCGGACAAAAACATAACTCTGAACTATTTACAGAATTCTGTACATTGCGCCAGCAAACAAAATGTCTGTGATAGTGGAGTTTGTTCAAACGTGGGAGTAACGAGGTTGCCTTCGGGCGTAGTGTTGCCTTCGGGCGTAGTGTTGCCTTCGGGCGTAGTGTTGCCTTCGGGCGTAGTGTTGCCTTCGGGCGTAGTGTTGCCTTCGGGCTAGTGTTGCCTTTGGCTGTGTGGTGGATTTGGGTGTGTGGTCTTTGTGGGACTTTGTTTTGGGGTTGTTTGTGGTGGTTGGGCTGGAGTGTTGTTTTTGGGTTGGCTGCAGTGGCAGTACTAAATCTCAGTAGTAACAAAGACTTTTGTTCCTTGTTGCATGGTATGTGTAGTCTGTTTTACATTGTGTTCGCGATCCGTCAGGGTTTTTCTTTGGGTTTGGGATTATCCTTTAGTTTGTCAGTGCCTGTTTCTACGTACTTAAAAAGCTCGCGCGTCCTGGGTAGGACGTTAAACTGCATCCGGTTGTGGAGCTTGTTAAAGCGTGGGGATAATGAGGTTACCCTTTGCCACAACTGCCTCCGGGGCACCCTTGGGCAAGGTGCACCTGTATTTTCCCCGGTGCTTTTTAAGTGCTGTTGCCTTTGGGCATAGTGTTGCCTTCGGGTGTAGTGTTGCCTTCGGGCGTAGTGTTGCCTTCGGGGCATAGTGTTGCCTTCGGGCGTAGTGTTGCCTTCGGGCGTAGTGTTGCCTTCGGGCGTGTTGTTGCCGTGGGGTGTAGAGTTGCCTTCGGGCGTGGTGTTGTTTCCTTTGGGCGTGTGGATGGAATTTGTTTGGGTGGTATGTGGTTGTGGGGAGTTGTTTTGGGGTTGGCTGCAGTGGCAGTTGCTGGAGTTCAGTAGTAACAAAGACTCTTTTGTTCCCTGTTGCACGGTATGTATACTTTGTTTAGCATTTGTGTTTGTGGCCCGTCATGGTTTTGTTTGGGTTTGATATTCTTCTTTGGTTTGCCAGTGCCTGTTTCTACGTACTTAAAAAGCTCAAATGTCTGTGATAACTATGTACAGCTAGCTTTTTACGTACGCAGAAACGGGCACGAAGAAACAAAGGAGAACCCAAACCCGACCGGACAAAACTGCAAAGGTGAACTATTTACAGAATTCTGTACACCGCGCCAGCAAACAAAATTTCTGCAGTTGGAATTGTCTTCCCATTTGAGAGATGTAGTAAGTATTGTTTTTGAAGGACAATAAGTCGTTACGCAGTTCTATTTACTTTCTTTTTATACTTGGTTTGATCACTCATAAAATAGTCCCAGACTTGAAAGCCGCTACGCAGACTTACACTAGCACTGACTGAACGACCACACCATTGAAAATCCCCGCTTGTTTAACACAAAGACAACTATATACACCAGGCCAGCGTTAATAGTGATAGTTAATTTGGTTGTGGAGCTGCATCCGGTTGTGGAGCTTGTTAAAGCGTGGGGATAATGAGGTTACCCTTTGCCACAACTGCCTCCGGGACACCCTTGGGCAAGGTGCGCCTGTATTTTTGGCCCAGTTTTGTTCAGTTTGGAGTCCCGGGGAGAGTGGACGTTCCCGAACCTTCGGCGGGCTCGTTCGATCTCTTCGGGACTGGTTTTGTTTTTGTGTAAATAGTGTATATAGTGTACATACTGTAAATAGTGTACATACTGTAAATATAGCAAGTTGACTACGCTCGGACCCCTCGTGGCAGGTGGACCCCGCCCGGACCCCTCGTGGCCCCTTGGGGCAGTTTGTGATGATTGTTTGGTCTGGTGTTTTGGTTTTTTGGTTGTTGTTGGGTGGTGGTGGTTTGGTCTGGTGTTGTCTTTCCTTGGCGGTGTGTAGTAATGTTGGTTTGGGATGGCCGGGGGGAGGTTGGTTTGTGGGGTTTTTGGGTTGTCAGTGTGTGTGTGGTTCTATTGTTGTAATGAACATAATTTTCTGTCTGATTTGGTGGTGTGTGGATAGTTTTGCATTTATGTTCCTGTCCGATCCGGTTTGAGTTTTTGTTTTTTGTTTGTATGTGCCGTTTCGATGCACTTAAAAAGCAATTTGTAAATATTGTAAATATTGAAATTGCAAATAGTCCTACGTGATTGGCTTGGGTTTGGGGTGGTTTTGTACATATTTAGCACAGACATTTTGTTTGCTAGCGCAATGTACAGATTTCTGTGAATAGTTCAGAGTTATGTTTTTGTCCGGTCAGGTTTAAGTTCTACTTTGTTTCTTCGTGCCCGTTTCTACGTACGTAAAAAGCTCCCTATTGCAAGTTCCTTGTCGCATGGTGGCTTTTTAAGTGCATCGAAACGGCACACACAAACAAAAACAAAACCCAAACCGGACCGGACAGGAACACAAAGTCAAAACCATCCACACACCACCAAACCAAACAAAAAACTATGTTCATTACAACAACAGAACCACACACACACTGACAACAACCCAAAGACCCCACAGACCAACCCCCCCCCGGTCACACTAAAAACAGCCCTACAAAGACCACACACCCAAATCCACCACACACCCAAAGACAATACCAAGCCCGAAGGCAACACCACGCCCGAAGGCATCACCACGCCCGACGGCAACACCAAGCCCGAAGGCAACACTACGCCCGAAGGCAACACTAAGCCCGAAGGCAACACCACGCCCGAAGGCAAAACCACGCCCGAAGGCAAGACTACGCCCGAAGGCAAACACCACGCCCGAAGGCAACACTACGCCCAAAGGCAACAGCACTTAAAAAGCACCGGGGCAAATACAGGTGCACCTTGCCCAAGGGTGCCCCAGAGGCAGTTGTGGCAAAGGGTAACCTCATTACTCCCACGTTTAAACAAACTCCACAACCGGATGCAGTTTTAAGTCCTACCCAGGACCATGGTATGTGTAGTCTGTTTGACATTGTGTTCGTGATCCGTGTTGGTGTTCGGTTTTTTGGTTGTTGGCCATATGTAGTGATCCTTTCGCCGGTCTGGCCGTGTCCGTTTTTAGCACGTAAAAAGCACACCCCGTCAGGGTTTTTCTTTGGGTTTGGGATTATCCTTTAGTTTGTCAGTGCCTGTTTCTACGTACTTAAAAAGCTCTCGCGTTTCATGTGCTCAACCCTCACTATTTAGGAGAGGGGAGGCCCGCGGACGTCGGTGAGGACGGAGATAAAGCTGAGGGTGGAGGCTGACTTCGTTCGTTTGCCAGGGACGACGTTCTGCAGGCGGTGGGTCCACTCGTTTCGGTGAGGGCGGGCCGAGTGACGGTTAACCTGTAAATATTGTTTGATTCCAATAGTTTTACCTTTGTAAATAGTCCTGTGTGATAGGTGGGCTGGTAGTGTTTGTACATACTATCCACAGAAATTTTCGTTTGCCAGCTTCATGTAAAATAGTTTGTAAATAGTTGTAAATAGTTCATAGTTGCGTTTCTGCCGGTCCGGTTTTGGGTCTTTCTGTTTGACTAGTGCCGTTTCTGTGCACCTAAAAAGCACTATTTACAATATGTCCTGGGTAGGACTTTAAACAAGGCGCGGTTTTACTGGGGGGGGGGGGACTTTGGGGGCTCAAGCCCCCCCCCCAAAAAAAAAAATTTCAGAGGTTGTGTTATGCTATATTGGCGTGTACTGAGAAAAACAAAATTGCCCAATACACTTGTGCACATCTTGGTCCAGTGGATTTATTTTGTCAAGGGAAACTGTCGTCTGTGTCTCGAAATCACATATTAGGTTCACGATTTCATACAATGGAAGTTGGGTCAGATAAGTAACATAAGTAACATCTATGATAGTATTTACGTACATGTAAATCAAGTTAACGGATTAATCATCTGTTGGAAGTTCAAAACGAGTCATTTCGTCGCTGATCTCGTCAAGCTATACTAGCAGTCCTTTTAAGTCAAATCTACAGGCCGAATCGTTATTCCCATTAATGTGAACAGGTCCAGTGGCTTCTATCTCTCAGCAACGTTTGCTACATTCTTCCAAATAAAAAAAAAAATGTGCCTACATTCTTCCAAATAAAAAATGTGCCTGTATAAACGTTACATCTATGTCATGGTCAGGGGCGGTGCCACCCAGGGGGAAGGGAGGCCTATCCCCCTGTAATTTGCAGGAAAAGAGAAAAAGAGTAGGAAAAGAAGACGTAAAAGAGAAGAAAGGAGGGCGGGGTAGGCCTATATCTGATCCATATAGTTAATCCAGAGCTTCCAAGAGGCCATATTCCGGTTTCTACCAGCCTTTAGATACGATTTTATAATGCACAAATGAAGCAAGGCAAATTTTCTTAATAGTTCGAGAATATTTCTGTGGACTCCACACACGTATTTTTGCGTAGAACTTTCCCCGACTAGAAGGCAGTAATGTGTCCAAAAGGGGACTTCAGGAGGTTTGTTGATACATACCCTTAGACAAAAAAGGCTCCTCTTTCACCTAACCAAAAATATTAAGAATGTTTTGAATCCATATGATCGAGTCCGAAAATATCCCAAAGACAACACCATTTTTGCATCTACGCAACCTTCAAGTAACCAAAATTTCTCAAAATGGGAGGGGACCCCTCCCCTTAGACCTATCCCCTAGAACAGCCCTTTTTTACCCAACCAAAAATTAGAGTTCACGAAGTTATGAACATTTTCCAGCCATATATCAGTCAAAACTGTCCCGAAGACCGCACCATTTTGCACCTTAGCAATCTTAAAGTAACCGAAATTTCTCACAGGAGAGGGGAACACCCCTTCCTTTAGACCTCTCCCCTAGGACCGCCCTCTTCCCCCCACCAAAAATTAGAATTCACAAAATTATGAACATTTTCCAGCCATATATATCAGTCAAAAAATAACCCAAAGACCCCACCATTTTGCATCTTAGCAACCTTAACTTAGCAAAAATTTCTCAAAGGGAGGGGAACACCCTCCCCCTTAGACCTCTCCCCTAAGAAGGCCCTCTTTCCCCCAACCAAAAATTAGAATTCACAAAGTTATGAACATTTTCCAGTCATATAGTCAAAAAATTACCCAAAGAACGCACCATTTTGCATCTTAGCAACCTTAAATGAGCAAAAATTTCTCAGAAGGGGGACACCCTTCCTCTTAGACCCCTCCCCCACGACGGCGATCACTCAACCCATGTCCCTATCAAAATAACCTTTCGCCGTCCCTGGTTAGGGTACTGTTTTATTATCATTGGTTTCAGCGTGCGCGTGGCCGATTTACATATTTGAGAGAAAATTTTATGATTCTTCCGTTTCAAGCCCCCCTAAAAGTCTCGATCTAGAACCGCGCCTGCATTAAACTGCACCTGGAGCTTGTTTAAGCGTGGGGATAATGAGGTTACACTGTAAAAACTATTCACTGAAAACCAGTTTCCATTTTTCAGTGTTTCAATGCTAGCTCAGAGTTAGTCACTCTTAAAGTAAGAGCTGAATGCTGAAAATCAGTTCCCATTTTCAGTGTTTCAGTGCTCTAATGGTTAGATGTCATCACTCTTAAAATAAGAGCAGGGTGCTGAATATCAGTTTCCATTTTTCAGTGTTTCAGTGCTCTTACATTAAGGGTAATAGGCAGTCCCCCAAACTGAAGCCCTGTATCCCAGTACCCCCTTTTCTATTGAATGATCACTTTTTGACGTCACACATGATTGACAGTTTGGATCTGTTTCCATTCAAAGGAAAGACCTACTCGATTGGCGGATATTGGTCACATGACCCAGGCATAAAAGTCTTGCAAAAAATCCTGCATTAAAATCCTACAGGTTTTTGGCAGCAAAACCATTCACTTTTCCTGAAGGACACCTGCAGGATTTTGAAAAGGATTACTAACGGAGAAGTGCAGTGTATTAAACAGATAAAGAACTTTTGCATGATGTATAAAAGATCAATGAAGGTCACTTGAAGGAATCATGCAGTTGATTTTGAAGGATTAATAAAGGAATTACTCAGGTAACTTAAAAGATTTCTGCACTGATTTTGAAGGATTAGTAAAGGATTTACAAAGGTTACCTAAAGTACTACAGCAGTGAAATTAAAGGATAAATACAGGTAGCCAACTACAAGAAGGAATCCCGCAGTGTCTTTGAAGCATTAACGAAAGACCAATAAAGGTCAATTAAAGGTTTCTTATAGTAATTTCAAAGGATTAATCCAGGTCATGTAAAGGATTCCTGCAGTAGATTCGAAGGATAAATACAGAATTGGCACAGATCATTCTAAGGATACCTGCAGTGTCTTTGAAGTATAAACAAAGGATTTACGAAGGCCAAGTACAGATTTCTTACAGTGCTTTTGAAGGATCAATAAAGGACTTACACAGGTTATTTAATAGATTCCTGCAGTGATTTTGAAGGATAAGTTAAGGATTTATCCAGGTTACTTAAAAGATTCCTGCAGTGCCTTTGAAGTGTTAGCAAAGGATCAATAAAGGTCAATTAAAAGTTCCTTACAGTGATTTTAAAGGATTAATGAAGGACTTTCAGAGATTGTTTAAAAGATTTCTGCAGACTGCAGGATAAGTAAAAGATTCATGCAGTGCTTTGGAAGGTTAAAAATATGACTCATAAAGGTCACTAACAGGAGTCCTGTAGTGTCTTTGAAGCATAAACAAAGGATTTATACAAATCACCCCTGGCAATTCTGTATTGAGGTTTTACGAATGCAGATACATTATTAAACAAAAAGTACAAAAAACGAGTATACACCCTCTTCTCCCATTTATTACTGTACACAACTATAAAACTCATCTTCTACCGATTACAGTCATAAATCCTAGTAAACTTTCCATAAAATTCCATTTACTTTGAATACTACAGGGAATAAAATAGTACTTCAATTTTGCATAGCAGTTTTTAGGAATTTTTCTTCTGAATTGTAAACAACTGAAAGTCCTATGGTTTTGCAAGTTTGCAGTTTGGCTAGCTTATACAAATGATGCGATCCAGATAATTTATTCCCCTGTATTCCTAGTCTGCTGTCTTGGCTTTTCGCTTCGCCAGTTTGTCTTCATCATTGAGCTTGGCTCGTAGTGCTGCTCTGCACTCACTCTCAGAAAAATTGGGGTATTTTAGCATCACAATTCCTGTAAATAAAACAAAAAGAAGGACGAAATCAGTTTTGATAAATACATCATTCAATCATGGAAGTTGCATATTTTTCCAGCAAACAGATATTTACACCTACCGACAGTACAGGCTGTTTTGCCTAAACATAGCATGTACAGCCCAAAATTTGTAATCAGGATGCATCTAGTAGACCACTTACAGTTAAACTTAGTTACTGTAAGATTGCAGGCAGAAAGCAGGCAAATGAGAATTTTCCTCCCACTGTATAGATAGTTAAAGCATGCCTTGTCAACCACCTGTTTCTTTATTCCCTTGTTAACATGAACTAATCTGTTTGTTTCTGCAAATAATGTTCAAATGGGACCACACAGTGGTGTCTAATATGTGAGGTTATGCTATCAGACAGCTTCCTTCATACAGTGAGCTGCCACTTGGAACAAGTAGATCCCTGCTTCTACCGTATTCACTCTATTGGACGCCCCCTTCTCTAATAAATGCCCCCTCTAAAATTTTTCACTCTGCGTGCACTGCTCAATAGGTACCTGAGTAATTTCCCAACTTCAGACTCCAGTGTGTTAAACAGGATCCTACTTTTAAAGGCAATATAATCTATAATTTAGTAAGTAATATAAATGAGCAGGTCTATTGTGCATGCATATGAAGTGTATGATAACCTATATAAGTATGGTATAAGAATATGAATCATAAATTCTACCCTAATAAACATCCCCCTTTTGGAAAATTTTAAGGCCAGTGGGGCATTTAATAGAGTAAATGTGGTAGGTGACTCTTGATTTGAAATGCAAGTACTATAATTGCTGTTATTTTTTAAAGAGAAAACAATGTTGTGCAAGTACAAAACCTACTATAAATACTGTTCACTTTGTCGGCTGGCAAGACTGGCACCTTTGGTGCAGTGAGTGACAAGGGTTTCACGGCCAAATGTCATGGTTGCCAACTCTTTAAGATAAACTGTAGGCTTCTTTGTTTTGGTATTTTCCTCAAATGCTTAACTGGAATCTCCAGGTCTTCACACAGTGCCTGCAAGTAAACAATTGGAAAGAAGATACATTAGCAACACCCAAATTATTATGGTTTCAACATAGAGGTTTACCTGTTTGACAGCAATGCACTATCCTATGGATATATAAGAAGGGTCTAAGCTCAAATCAAGTTTTGATATATTACAGGGGTGCTTATTCTAAGCAATCTGGTGAAATTTTCATTGAAATCCGATGTGTGGTTCTCAAGATACCAGCAGATAAAATTTTCACATTTTCAACACAAAGTGAACTTGAAGCGGGCACATATGATGTCACGACAGCCTCACATTAATGAGCATTTTGTTTTTCTTTAAACTTTATCACAAATTTTCTCCTCAATCAAATGTTATCAGAATGTGATTGCATGAGAGGCATGGGAAAATTACAAACTTTGCATTCCTCATGGGGAGGTCCTATCCCTATAAATTTGAAGGTCAACACAACAGACTGATATCTCGGGTAATACATGTCCGATTTGAATGCAAGTTTCACAAAAATGCATAGACTTAGTTCCTCTTTCACATATGAAAAGTAAAGTTTAGATTAAACCCTTCTTTTAAAGTCCATAGAACAAAACAACATTATGAAAACACAAACCTCTGTCACTTAAATCATCTGACTGGCTTGACGATGGTGGAGTCGATGCCAGGGACGATGGAACTTGCAGTTGGGGCACGGCAAGGCAGAGTGTCCCAACGAGGTACGGTGCAACCTCTGTGGGGAGGATGGACGTGTTTGGTGCCTGCCCCACATCGTACTCTGCTCATGTCAGTGCTGATGTGGGGTCGGAACCTGAACCCTCGCAAACAGGCCCACAGTATTCGACCCAGGAATTAGAGGAGGCGGCACTTGAGGTGGAGCAGGACTTCCTCGCCTCCAGGCAGGGTGAGGGGGGTACTGCGACTCCTGAGGCAGACTCTCCGCCATCCTTGGCAGCGGCACCCGGTCAGGTTGAAATAATGACAGTAGAGGACCTCGATCTCTCCTCAGACTCGGCGGTGTCGGATGGCGGGGAGCGTGCCTCAGAGCCTCCTCCAAGGGATCCACCTTCGGGGGAGGGTTGGTTTGATTTGTGCGAGGGGGAGGGGCCAGAGTCTGCACTAAAGAGGTCGGCCTCCGGCGAGGTGTTAGACCAGGAAATGCGTCACTCTGGGACGCCCGTACCGAGCCCAAGGTTAAAAAAGATTAGATCCCAGCAGGAGTATTTAGTTTGATTGGTTTTGCCTTTGATCACGCTGGTCCCAGTTTTCTTTTTGGGTTTCTGTTCTGTTCGTGTCAGTGTCCATGCTTGCACAATTTTCTTTGAAAGCTCAGTGTATATGGGTTTGCTTTTGGTAGGGGGTTGGCCACATGGAAATTTTATGTAAATAGTTTTGCTTTTGTGAGATTGTAAATAGCCTTATGTCATAAGCTTGAGTTCCAAGTGTTGTTTATATTGCTAACACAGACATATTGTTTGGTAGGAAAATTCTGTAAATAGTTCGCGGTTGTGTTTTTGTCCGGCTCGGTTTGAGTTCGCCTTTGTTTTC
Organism: Holothuria leucospilota; assembly: GCA_029531755.1. Taxonomy (NCBI): domain Eukaryota; kingdom Metazoa; phylum Echinodermata; class Holothuroidea; order Aspidochirotida; family Holothuriidae; genus Holothuria; species Holothuria leucospilota. Next base: position 71,780,655 of record CM055961.1, on the reverse strand, counting down.
GCCGTGCCTGTTTCTATGTACGTAAAAAGAACGATGGAACTGGAGAGTTGCTGCCCTTTGACCGTGGAGAATCTGTTAGGCTTTCTTTGTGTCGGGAAGCCAGGAGTTCTGAAAAGATGCTCAGGCAACCTTTTAAAACTCTGATTATCATAACCAAGGGTCAAAATTAAACTTTCTTCTTGCCACTGTTCCACAGAATAGTGATCTTTTCAAAACTACTGTTCAGGATCAGATTTTACTGCTCCAAAGTGCAGTACCATGGCTTACATAGGGTTGGTACACACTTGCAAAAAAAAAAAAAAAACTAGAAAAATGCATCCAGATGGTTCAACTGCCACCTTCACAGGACATTTCTAAGCTGGTATATAAAAGGTTGAAGTTTATTCACTCAGCTTAAATGATAGATAGCACAATACTTTGTGATGTCATTCTTGTACTAATCAAATTAGTCTTTGTTTTTGATTTCTTGCCGTAGGCAGGCATGGATCTATGCGATGGTGATGTCGTGTGTGCGTGTGTGTGTATGTGTGTATGTGTTTGTGACACTCATTGTAATCGCGATATGTCAAGATAGGAATGACCGATACTTTTCATAGCTGGTATATAGGTTTGTCATGTTGAGAGGAAGAACCTGTCAGCATCAGGAACATAAATACGGGGAGGGGGGGTTACACCATCTAGTGAAAATCAAAAACTGGTCTCCAAAAAGTCGGTCTCAAATCCAGTTCAGTATGCCTTTGTAACAGTAGACCAGACATGAACATTGAAGTGAAAAGTTTGCTCGAAAGGAAAAAAAAAAAAATAAAATCAGATCATACAACTATGTCAATGGGAGTGGGTCTCTAAGAAATGTAGTTGGTCACAATTTCCCAAAATGGTTCCCACCCCCCTGCGAATTCATGTATATACGTCCCTGGTCAGCATACACATGAAGATCCATTTTGCAACTTGCCCTTTTACCAATTTGGTTTAATTGCAGGTAGCGTGGTTTAAGTCTATAATTACATTCAAAACTGTGGTGGGCTTGCTTACTTTTTTCATCGCTGGCTCAGGACCTTCTAAATCAGTCTCAGCAACCTTGGGGTTGGCTTTGCGTTGCCTCTTGGAAGGAAGGGTTTTCTCCTCTTCTGCCCGAAATTTGGCCTCTTCTTTGACAAGATTCCTCATCAGTTTGGTCTTACTGACTGTGGAAGAAGTGATTCTTAATTATCACTCAATGCAAGTCTTGCTGAAACACAAAGGTGCTGACTACTGTACCTGTCTTTTAGGACAGCACAGTATGTAACTACCCACTGAAGTAGAGCTCTGGCAGGGATTGAGGTTGACAGGTGGGTGTTTTATGGGAATAAACTAACAATCACTCAGCTTATTTCACCGTAGAACATTAGCTAATCCTTTCAAATCTCTCATTTACCACACAAGTTAATTTTCATGGTGTTCACAATAATAAACGTTGCATCTTTGAAGTTGTGGCAACATGCTACAAAAGAGCTTTTTCACCAGTCAGTTTAGGAATTACAGTACGTCCTCCAATGAAAGACCTGTTCGAATAATTTCACTATCTTTTACAGTTTTCGAATATGTTTTCAAAAGAAGAATTTTTGTGCCTTTTCATCCTTTTTGTTGCATCTTTTGCAAGGGGACGAAATGAATGGGGTGAACTGGCAAGGGGAAAAACAACTGGGTACCTCTAGATCATACAATTCACTCTTTTCTACGTGATATCTGAAAAAGACCTACTGAAACGTTAATAATTTCACCATCCTCTTGGTCTCAGAAATGAAAAGAAAGTAGATACACTTGTAAGTTTAAGTTAAATCTTTACTTTGGAATGTTATTTTCCACTCCAGTAATTTTAGGGGTGGAAAGTCAGTGGCGGAAACTACCGGGAGCCGATGACTAAAGTAATGGTACCCGGCTAGCCCCAGCCTATACCAAAACTTAGCTCAATGAAAGTGTCAGGAAAAAACCTTTCAATGTTGTATTTCGAAGCCAAAAGTATAAAATTTCCATCTTTTGAACAGGAGTAAAATACTAGAATGTGTCAATGAGTCTGCATTGAAAATAAATCAAGGTAGGCCTAGGCCTATCTTGTAGGCCTACTATTTGGGGGGGGGGGGGGCTGGGCTGGGCCTATCCTACAGTATGTATACCAATGGGAAACAGCATGAAACATGTGCCTAGGCCTAAAATTGTGTTCATCAACATCTTCATGAAATAGGTCTAGGTCTATGTGACTTGTGAGGTTAGTTTAATGCTGAATGGAAGACTTGACGTTTACACTGAAATTGGCAGAGACTTGATGTACAGTTTTGATAAGTTCTGAAGAATACACTCCAAAATGTGTTTCGTGCCATTGCATTGGTACACTACAATAGGCTAGGCTAGGCCTACTGAGTCGTTCTCGTATCGCCTACCGTAGTCAATGCCGTAGTAAAGTATGAAATAAGCTATGACAACTATGACCAGGGAGCTGACACTCCTGAATATTACATGGAAACGCACATGCAGGCCTAGGCCTTTGTAAATGAGGCCTCCGATTCTGAACCTAAACTAGGCAAACGTTAGGCAAGCATTGAAACTTGGCCTAACCTAGCCTAGGGTGCCTAGGCCTAACGTTAGTTCTCAAGTCCACTTTGCTCCCTGAACTAGTATGCGGGAAGCCCCAAAGCGACCCAAATACTAGGTCAGCAGACTGCGGACTAAGGTTAACGGTACTTACAATCAGTTGCCAGAATCTTGGCTGGATAACTTTCGTCATCATACTTCACATCAACGACCGATCCAACACACTTCTTCTTGGAAAGGATCATTCCTTCTTCAACTACATCCCACATTGGTGGATCTTCCTCCCACCTTATGAGGTGTCCTGGGTATGACGTTAAACTGCATCCAGGTGGGGTGAGGAGGTAGTGCGTGGCGAGTAGTTTGTCCCCAACTCTCGCCTATAAAATGCGCGCATGATACCGTTATTACTCACCCCATGACTGGCAGGTTGTCAGTCATATATTTACGTGCGTACACGTACGTATTACTGTACACGTATTGCGTTTGCTTCTTCGCGGTATACGACGATGACCAATCACGTAATGCCGCTTATTTACATAACAAGAATATATGCACATAAGCTTAGTTAGCTTTTGATTCTGTATTTTTTTTTTATATTAATATCCCTAATAATTCCATCACTTCACTTACTAATTGTAACTTAAAATTTGTAATAGCGTAGGTTTACCCTTTCAATAGTTTATGTATCAGACTGTTATACTTTTTAATAAAATATAAGACTATGCACATACTTGTGTCTGGTATCTCAAGGTCGCGGAAGGCTATATACATGTGTGTGATACACCGCACTTGGTGCCTGATAGTAGTACAATAGTGCATGTGATACTCTGACTAGGCCTGCGCAAGGTGGGACTCCGACGATCAATGCCCCACTTTTGGTGCAGTGCTATTTTTATAGTCCTTCAAGCTGGGTGAATTATAAAACATGTGAAGGGATGGTGATGTTAAAATCATTCTGTTCCCGAGATACCGACTCGTAGTAAAATGGTGAGGAATATTCACCTTACTTTAATTTCTATGATATACGCTTATCTTAACTACCGGCTTATATTACTTGTTAATGTTGTTACTTAGTAAACGTATTATGTAAGCTAACATTATACTAGGCTAGGCTTGTAGGCCTAGGCTTAGGCTATAGGCCTAGTATGGGCAGCGATAGGTTCTAAACCTCTAAGTTCGAACACGCAAGAACCGAGGTGCCTCAAATTTTAAACCTTTAGTAAGGGTTAATACTGTAGAATTTGCTCAAATATGAGTTCCTTTAATCAGAAAACATTAATTGCTTCATATTTCTTGGTTAAATTAGTGGTCACACTGCTTCGACTGGTGAATATACAAGGATTTGTATGGGGTTTTCGAATTAAGAACCCGTTCGAACTTAGAACCACCCACTATGTAGCCTGGGTGGTTAGGCAGCTAGCCTAATGTTAGATTAAGGCTACTTTAATGTACGCACAGTGGGTCCCCTCACTACAGCTTTGGTTTGCACTGCATTAGGTGAAGCTGTATATTATGTCAAGTTGTCAACAACCTAGGCCTAGGTAGGCTTACCAGTCAAAACGCCCCTTTAAATTTTAAGTTTTCCAAAACGCCATTGCAGAACCCAAGTGCAGATCAGTTCGCCCGCTAATTTTTGGCAGTAGCCTATTGCCTTTGTTACTTTTGGTATTTATGTGCCTTTTCATCCTTTATGTTGCATCCTTTGCACTATACTAGCGGCAAAGGCTCATAGGTCTAGCCTAGGCCTGTACATTTTTGTGTGGGGAAATACCAATTTTGAAGTTTTCATTTTGCATTCAAATTTTCCATTTTCATGCAGCAAATCTCAATTTTGGAGTCACATTTCCCCTTTTATCATCGGCATCCTTTTTTATTTCTTTTTTGAAATACCGATTTTTTTGTGCAGCAAATCGTCTGGCATGCTGAACCCAGGCGTGTTTCAGGGCCCTCTTCCCATCACAATCACCCGTGTTTCATGGCCATATCTGCTGAACCCATGCATGTTCGATCGGGCTAAAAGCGATCAAACAGTCGGGCTGTTGATGAAAGCACAAGCCTGTATAATCGATAATCGAAAAACAATATCAACTGCATTAGAAATTTTTTTACGAGTGTTAGTAAAATCGAGGGGGCGAACTGGTAGGTACTTGGGGTGAAACGACTTCCACTTTGGAGCAAAACGACCAGGGCGAACTGTCAAGGGGGCGAAATGGGTCACAGGGACCTACTCTACCCTACTTGATTCCAGTTTGTGTAACATTGATTAAGGTAAGTTATATAAAAAACCAATCCACTATTTAAAAAACAATGCGGGCATAGCACATTTTTAATATTAGGTCAAAGACCATGTAGCGAGCAAGGTACTGAAGGAAGGTGAGAAAGCTTCCAAGGGAAGTGGTATTTTCTAGGGGGAAAAGATGCATTAAAATGAGTCTATTCTAAACTCTCAAAAATGCATATTTAAAAGCTTGAAAAGTGAAAAATGGATCCAAATGGACAAATTTGCATTTTCATAGGCATATATTGTATCCAGACATACTGATCGGTGATTTGCTATCACAAGACCTTCGGAACTTGTAGGCATTTGGGGGGGGGGGGGGCATTTCAAATTGCATTTTCATCCACCGGGGGCTTTTTAAGTGCATCGAAAAGGCACATACAAACAAAAAACAAAACTCAAACCGGATCGGACAGGAACATAAAGGCAAAACTATCCACACACCACCAAATCAAACAGAAAATTATGTTCATTACAAGAATAGAACCACACACACACACACTGACAACAACCCAAACACCCCACAGACCAACCTCCCCCCGGCCAAACTAAAAACAAGGCCCCACAAAGACCACACACCCAAAGACAACACCACGCCCGAAGGCAACACCACGCCCGAAGGCAACACCACGCCCGAAGGCAACACCACGCCCGAAGGCAACACCACGCCCGAAGGCAACACCACGCCCGAAGGCAACACCACGCCCGAAGGCAACACCACTTAAAAAGCACCGGGGCAAATACAGGTGCACCTTGCCCAAGGGTGCCCCGGTCTTTTGCCGGTCTTTTGCCACTAGGAGTTGGCCAGTCTTTGTATCTCTCACCAGTCTTTGACGCGCCTAGTGTATAGAATTATTACAGTCTGTGGTGAGATTAGGGAGCATTAAAAGGTTGCGATCCCCTCGATTGATCTTAATTTTTGTAATGTGAATGGAATGAAGCTTTCATTGAGAATATGAAAAATTTCAAACAATTTTGTCTTGCATCTATCCCAATGGAAAAGACTGGGTGATGGATCCAGGGCTCGACAAATCCATAAGTCCGCTAGCCCGGGGCTAGCTCAACCTACACATGAGCTATCGAAAGTTAACCATGAAAAGCCCCACGGGCTTGTGAAAAAGGTGTAGATGGAATAGCTTATGCCTTTACAGGCTAGCACAACTATTTGGGCTAGTGAAGTTTGGCAAGTGTCCCATGAGCTATTAGAAGAGATTCAGAAATTTTGAGCCCTTACAGGATCTTGCCCCCTATTGTGGCCCCAACTGTTACTATTGGATTGTTACAAATTTTGACATGAAAGTTCAAACATCTCTCCCACAGAAAATATATCAATCGCTTTACTTGTAAATGTGTAAATATTGAATAATGTGTAAAGTGCATTCATTTTCCATTGTTTCTCTTTCAGTTTAACCAAGCCACTAGCTCACCCTACAAGTCATACCTTTGGGATAGTGAGCAATCTCTCCCTTACCGTACACAGAAGAGATATGCAGAAGGAATCTATGGGACAGTGATGTTGTGTGTGCGTATGTATATTAAGTGTATGTGATGCCTGCTTGCTTCAAATTTGGTGGGAAGGTGCCCTAGGTGGAACCCCAGTTCTGCATTGACTCCCGGAAGTAAAGGTCAAAGGTCAAATTATGTGAAAATCACTCTTTATAATAACTCCAAGAGAAAACATCCATTAACATGAAACTTCACACATATAATAAGAGCGTCTGGCACTACGAGAATATGTGGTTGCCATGGCAACCAAGGTCAAAAGTCATGTGATATTAACATTTTAAGAAAAAAAGTGTTCCATGAACTCCTCCTTCTGGGCTAAACCGATTCTTTAGAAATTTAGTGGGTAGGTACCCCAGAGTGTAAACTTCTGTCTCCGAGACTTTCGGCAGAAAAGGTCAGAGGTCAGAGGTCAAATTCAATTTTTTGGAAAATTCACGGTTTTTCATTGTTTGAGCACGTAGATCCCGTTCTCATTTTGGACTTTCTCAAAGAAAGTAACCTGTACAGGAAGTTTTGACATGACTCCCGCATTTGCTTTTGTATAGACATTTTTGGATTTCACCAAATGTTTTTCCTTTTTAGTTTAAGCTTTTTCATCTAGCTGACACTACATAACACATTTGTGTTGATTTGTCGTTAAGTCCCATCTAACTAACTAACTAGTATAATTCCAGAAGGAAAACTTCCATGTACATGAAACTTTGCACATATGATGAACGTACCTAATACCACCAGAATATATGGTTGCTATGGCAACCAAGGTCAAAGATCAATTTTTGTGAGAAATCACATTTTTTTAGTATAATTCCAGAAGGAAACATTCCACGTACATGAAACTGCACATATGATGAACGTACCTAATACCACCAGAATATATGGTTGCCATGGCAACCAAGGTCAAAGATCAATTTTTGTGAGAAATCACATTTTCTTAGTTTTTTAGTATAATTCCAGAAGGAAACATTCCACATACATGAAACTTCACACGTATGATGAACCTGCCTAATCCTACCATAATATATGGTTGCCATGGCGACCGGGATCAAAGGTCACGTGAAATAAGGTCAAAGGTCAATTTTTGTGAAAAATCACATTTTCTTACTATTTTAAGTATAACTCCAGAAGGAAACATTCCGCATACATGAAACTTCGCACATATGATGAATGTTCCTTCCGCATTTGATATTGTGTACACAGATTTTCTGTAAAGCGCACTGAATTCGTCCTTTTTGCAGAACAAAAGGGCGCATGGAGATGCAAATATCAGGGCGGCAGTGCGGATTTGACATACGCGCCTTTCTAGTCGGCGATGTGCGTATAATAGGCACGCATTACGGAAAACGTCATTGTTAGAACAACGCAGCTTGCGTTAGCATTTTATACGCGCAGAAATTAGTTGGCCTGTCTTTTTATCTTGAATACTTCACACGTACTTCTGCGTTATCATCGACGAACGTGCTGGTAGTTGCTTTCACTTTGTGAGCGCGTGAAAAATTTAAGGCCGATATTACAGTGAGTAATTTGAAGATACCATAGAAACCGACATACACATGGATAGACTATTAGTTTCAATTCAACCACTCATTTTGCGTTCATATTCAAGTGCACTTATTCAGAGACCGGGGAGCCAATTTTGAAGTGCGGGGGTTAATAATCGAAGCCGCCCAATATGTTCACTAAAATAAATGCAGTTTACTGCGGCCCAAAATACCCACGGCAGAAAAAGTGTGGGGGCTAAAGCCCCTTAGCCTCCCTTCTCAGCGGTCCCTGCAGTTATGTGTAGGCCTTGTCACAAGGAAGAGAGAAAGTTCTTCCTGTGAGTTATATGGCTTAATGCGTGTGCTAGCGATGAGATAAGCAACTCCGTGGATAACCCTCTTGTTGTTATTGTTATTGATATCTGGCACATGTAAATTTGGTATGATTCTCGTCCCTCTATAGGATTGTTTCCAGATGCAAACTTTGAGGCACCCATTCTATTTGGCGTAATGCACTTGTCAATTGAATGACGCACCCCACAAACCCCGGCATTGTCTGTCCAATGTCATTGACCAATGACAATGTTGTCATGCAGTCATTGAACCACTATTGTAAGCCACTAGCACGACTAAGGGGTGAGTCACATTACCTCAATCGTCAGTCACTGTTGTGACCAAGGGCTGGATCATTGTGAGTCAATTGTTGCACTTTGTACAAGGATGTCAATTGTCATTCTCATGTTTTCAGTCAATACTGGTGACCCACATGTTAGTCAAAATTGCAAATTGTGTATCAATTTTGTGACTGAGGTGTGAGTCATTTTACATTGAGTTGTCAGTCACAGAAGTGACTGAAGGGTACGTCATTGTACGTTTTGTCAACATTTGTGGATAATGACTGACCATGTCCAGGGTAGTGGGGTGCGTCATTCAACTGATAAGTTCATAAGGTCTATAGTGATACAATGGCTACGGTCGTTTCCTCATCTGTCCACCCCGACCAGTTCGTCCGCAAGTGTTGATTAGATCGCCATTAAGGACCTTCCAGTTCGTTCCCTTCAGTAGTATACGTAGAGGGAACGACCGTGGAATGTTTCAAAAGTCCACTTTATTCAAACACCTTAGTAGCTCATCTCGTCCTTTACAAATCACTGGTGTTAAAGGCTCTTGAAATGTTGCTTTTCAACATAGTATCAGGCGAGAAAAATCATGATTAATGATTTGGGGCCACGTTTCTCATGAAAATGTACACAGTTAACTGACAGAGTGTAGCCCAGATGGTGACTCAGCCTATACCCTCACTTTTTTTTTTTGGTTCCGTCTTTAGATCCCCATTCAGTTTTGTATTTCTGTAGGCTCATTTTATTGTTCAAATTTGGCCTATTTTTTTTTAATCAAAATGCTCATTATTGTTTAATCCAGCAAATCTATTTTTTGAAATTCCTGTTCAAATTCATATAAAATTGAATATTCAAAACTGTTTAGAAAATTGCATGAAATCAAGATACAAGCCACACAACCCTGTTCAAGGGCTTAACCTTCTAGGCCTGCTGTTGTTCACACAGGCTCGCAAGATAATTTGATGGGAGTGGGGAGGGGGGCTTTACACTTGTAAAGGGGGCAGTATAGTTTGTATGGTCAGTGTGTGGCCAAGTTTTTCATTGGTAACTTTGCTAATTACTGTACGAGTATCTTGGCAGCCTATTCCAAGTAATTTTCCCATTGCAAATATTGTAGAGTGCCTCACTACATGCAGGTAAGGCTGCAGTTTGGCTCATGGTTTCGAATAAATTGCAAAAATTGAAAGGAGTGGATTTGAAATACTTGTTCTGAGTGCATGGTATTTTAAATCATAATATATCATGGGCATAGGAAACTTTTTGAAAGTGGGATGGGAGGGGGGGGGGGGGGCAGGAGTGAATGTTAGTGATCAGTGTCCTTGGGCATTGGGTCTAAAAGGAGGGGATGTCTCCCTTCCCTGTGTGTATTTTTTGACCATTTAAAGTGCCCTACACATAGCTGCAAAATGGTGCACGTTTAACAAAATTTGAAGTGATTTCATCCTATTGAATTACCAATTTAATTTTCATAATACTCTTATGGTTCTGTCATAACCAACATGTGTCAGTACAGTATTTGAGAAAGAGATGAGTATGTGAAATAATATCAACACCTTTCCTCACTGGTCCTGGATTTTGTCCTGCAAAGACAGCCCACGTGAAACTTTCAAAATTGTTCAAAATCTGTGTTGATCTTTCGATTATCTGGCCTCAATAATTGAATACTGTATCTACTGTACAGTAGAAATTGTTCTTTGACTAAATGTAAGCAAAAGTTAATTTCAGCAATTTGGTTCCTCAGTGTGATATAAACCCAAGGCTACACTGTGACAATGTCCATTTGCAATACTTTGCAAAAAGATACATCCCTATTAAACAGTAAACAATACACACACTTTGGAAAGGACCGAAGCTCAGGGCACAGAGACAAGCCTTCCTCCCCAGTATGGCAGACAGAGCACTGGTGCCTGACAATCCCTGTACTGTATGCCTGACTAGCCAGGCCATTCAAGACACGATGTGCAAAAACAGCACATCATTATGATCGTTCAAAGTTACAGTAGTACTGTACATATTAGTTGGCATATCAAAAAGGCATATTCTGGCAGGATATCATCCAGAGTGGGGCAAGGGTGGTTGCCGCCCCGAATTAATCCAAATGGGGGGGGCAGTCATCCCCACTGCCCCACCTTTCCTTTGCCTATGAATATAGGCAGAGTACGTACGTAGATGCTCTCTGTCACTAGGGTACAGTGTATTATTTGGGGCACAGCGTGCAACTGCCGCACTGTACAATAATGGAAATTATGCAACCAACATTTATGCGCTCATATGAAAAACAGTGGTGCCATAATTGTGACCGGAAATTGGCAAATCTACACAGTACTTGTCTAATACAATGCATATAGTGCGGTTAGGGGATTGAAAGTTCCACAGTTTGTAAAGAGCAAAGCAAGATTTTTGTTCACTCAACTTTTACTGCTTAATGAAAGCTGTCAAAGCTGTATATTGTAACAATATCTACAAACGATCCTTGCATGCATGCAGTACATAGCAATGTTGTATTAACATGATGGCACATGTTTTAATTCAATCTTCATATCAGTTACAGTATTATCATATTGAAAGGAGAGTTTTAAAATTTAAACCTTTGCAGTCTGCATTTTTTTTTTCTGGTTTAACCTTCTTACAATGTTTCTATGTCCAATGAACTGGCTGTGTTCCACACCCACTTAAATGTAGGCCGTCAATTTTATATTACAACTGTACAGTACACATATACTCTGACAAAGTCAATGGTATGTACTGTTCAGTTGACAGTAAAAGTCTCATTTCAAGTTGAATATGCAGTAGCATTCCTAACCCATTCCTAACTGAACGAGGGTAACTAAAAGTGCTGCACGCTTCCCTTGGTTCCGTGTCTTCCTGTGGATCTATTTTAGTTTCACCCAGATGGACTTCCCTGGTCGGAAAAGTTGATCATGATCATGAGGGCCGGGTGATATGCATCACCATAAAACATCCTTGCGGGAGCTTCATCCTATGTAATGTTTACGCACCCAATCAGCCTACAGATGACAAGATCTCCGCGATGTATTCGTCTCTGCTTTCCTTGCTGGCTCATTGAGCCCCTCGCAGCACACAGGCGTGATAACTTTGTTGCCCAAGTCAGGAGACTCCCTACAACCGAAAAATAAACGGCCAATCACCCTGTTAAATGTAGACTACAAGATTCTGGCGAAAGCCCTTTGTAACAGGCTAGGCACAGTTATGCCGGATCTTGTAGGGTCCTTTCAGACATGTGCGGTGCGGGGACACAGTATTCAGCAGAACCTCTGGTTGGTGCGGGACATAGTTGAATACGTGATGGACCGTGATCTTCCATGTGCGCTTGTCTCCCTCGATCAGGAGAAGGCCTTCGACATGGTTGATCACGGATTCCTCTTTAAAATTTTGCAGTTTTGTTTGAATCCAGTTTTTGTTAAATGGACCTCCCTATTGTATAATAGCGTATACAGTCGGGTTATCGTCAATGGCCTACCGTCGGACCCCTTCAGAGTCCATCGTGGGGTACGGCAGGGGTGCCCTCTATTACCTCTACTCTATGTATTGTTTAGTGAATCCCTTGCAAGAGCCTTCCAAGTTGAGCCTTTGTTTCGACCATTTCACATACCTGGTGGTGCTGAAGTTAAGTACCTTCAGTATGCTGACGATGTCACATGCGTAATCTCCGACCTAGCTTCCTTCAGGGCCCTTACTGGCACGTTGTCTAACTTTCAAAGAGCCACAGGTGCCAGACTGAACCCCACTAAGACCAAAGGACTCCGTCTAGGTAAGTGGCGGTCAAAAAACTGCCCTTCGCGGCATCATGGGTAGACGACGCCATAAAGATCAATGGCCTATGGTTTGGTTATGGTTCACCCGAGTTACTTACCTGGAATGAGAAAGTGGGCCTAGTGGAGGCTAGGTTGAAGGACTTCGGCGATCGCCACATTAGCCTGTTGGGAAAGGTAACAGTTATCAATCGTTTTATTTACCCTCTCTTGTGGTATCCGGGCACTGTTCTTGCTGCTCCAGAGGGTGTCTTGGCACGACTCGAGAGGGCTGTGTTTAGTTTTTTATGGTCAAGGGGGACGGAGCTGGTTAGAAGAGGGGTGGTATACCAGGATCGTAGGCGCGGAGGGTTGGGCCTTGTGCATTTTCCTTCTAAGCTCCGGATTCTCCTGACCAAGTGTGTTTACAGTGCTGTGGACAGCAAAATGCCTTTTGCCTATTTTGTCCGTTACTGTAGGGGGGGGGGGGGATTATCATTCCGTCGGTTCTTTGCCTCCCTGTTTAGTAACAGTGAACCCCACAGCTGGAGACCCACGGGGGCATACAGTCAAATGAGGGAAACGCTCCGTATTATGTCAACAGTGGGGGATGTTTCGCAGTCAAGTGCAAGGGACCTATACCGGGCTGTTTTTGATGAACTGGTTGGCCAGGTCCAATCCAACCACTTTGCTTCAGGGCCGGAAGTGTGGCGTGTAGTCCACAGCAGATCATTAGATTACCGCAGGCGAGACCTGTTGTGGCGAATCGCACATGACGCCATTGTAACTAATCTCAAGCGCCTTCGATGGCGTCTTGGAGATGGCATTTGCCCCCGCACTAGATGCACAAAGTGGGAGAGTGTGTCATATGTGTTTTGGCAGTGTGACTATGTGGCCCTATTCTGGGAATGGTTTTAAGTCCTGACTGACCGCCTAACGTTGTTGCCTTGCCGTGCCCCAACTGCAAACATTTTCCCCAACGTCTGTTGGGACACGACTTGGCTTCGTGCCCCTCCTCTCCACATCTAAAACAGGTACGGGGCTGGCAAAAGTACCTAATGTGGGCCTTGGAACCCCCTATGAAGAGGAAGGATGGAATGTCCCTCACCAGTTCCATACGGAACTGTCTCTTGCCATTAAATATACCTTTCAACTCACCCCCAGTAAATTTACACCACCACATTTCAGAGACAGTTCCGTACTGACTAAGAACCCTCGCAACCAGGCGCTGATCGACCTCGAAGGGAAGGTAAAGCACTGTCACCGTCACAGAGCCATCATATGGGGTGACAGTGAGCCCATCTACCCCTTCAGGCATGACACACCCTTAACACGGGCAGCATCAGACTTAAACTTAAGGTCATACGTGCTGCGGGCCTCAAGCGCCTGCAACATCTCAATTTCTCCAGTTTCGACACCATTGTCTTTTAACACAGTAAACGCCTGTGGGGGAGGGACACTCACCCCAGACGAAAACTCCAACTTAACAATTGTGCTATCCCGACCTCCGGGCATAGCAGCAGTTTGTGTGGCTCGGGGCCACGGAATGAAAAGAAAAAAAAAACTCGTGACCAGGTGTTACAAAAGACAAAATTTAGGAGCCATAGACACAACCCGACCTTTGAGGCGGCCTTCAACCAAAAGTTTGGTCACATATATCTCGCAAAACCAACAGCTATTCCTCCATTTGCTTTTCGCGTTAGTGGAGCTTTGTCAAAGGTGTGTACCAACCCCGACTTCGTAGCACAGCTTTCCTTCTCAATCACTCCTTCCTGGAAATTAGTGGAGCCAGTCATTGACCTTAGTTTGAGAAAGTATCTAAAGAACTCAACAAATGAACTGGTGTACCGTGCCGGGTTTAATGAACTGAGACAAAAGTACCATTGTGGGGGGGGGGGGGGGGGGGGCTTTTTAAGTACGTAGAAACAGGCACTGGCAGACAAAAGAAGAATCCCAAACCCAAACAAAACCATGACGGGTTACAAACTCAAATGCCAAACAAACCACACACAACGTGCAACAGGGAACAAACGAGTCTTTGTTACTACTGAACTCCAGTAACTGCCACTGCAGCCAACCCGAAAACAACTCCCCACAACCACATACCACCCAAACAAATTCCGCCCACACGCCCAAAGGAAACACCACGCCCGAAGGCAACTCTACACCCCACGGCAACACTACGCCCGAAGGCAACATACGCCCCAAGGCAACACTACGCCCGAAGGCAACACTACGCCCGAAGGCAACACTACGCCCGAAGGCAACACTACGCCCGAAGGCAACACTACGCCCGAAGGCAACACTACGCCCGAAGGCAACACTACGCCCGAAGGCAACACTACGCCCGAAGGCAACACTACGCCCGAAGGCAACACTACGCCCGAAGGCAACACTACGCCCGAAGGCAACACTACGCCCGAAGGCAACACTACGCCCGAAGGCAACACTACGCCCGAAGGCAACACTACGCCCGAAGGCAACAGCACTTAAAAAGCACCGGGGCAAATACAGGTGCACCTTGCCCAAGGGTGCCCCGGAGGCAGTTGTGGCAAAGGGTAACCTCATTATCCCCACGCTTTAACAAGCTCCACAACCGGATGCAGTTTAACGTCCTACCCAGGACCATTGTTATCATGCAATCTATACCGATGGTTCGAAAGCCACGAACAGGGTTGCAGCTGGGGCGACAGGCCGAGATGCATTCTTGCAAATCAGATTGCCGGATTATGCATCAATATTTACTGCCGAACTCCAGGCACTTAAGATGGAATTCGATCTGATCGAAACCTCGCACGGCCGCCAGTTCATTGTCTTCACAGACTCACTATCCAGCCTTTTAGCACTCAAATGCCATGAGCAAAAACACCCTTATGTAGTAGCTCTCCGCGAAACGTACTCCGATTTGGTGAGGCTACACATTTCAGTTGTGCTTGCGTTGGTTCCGAGTCACGTCGGCATACGCGGAAATAAAAAGGTAGACACACTAGCCAAAGAAGCCCTAAAGATGGACGTTATAAACCTCCACTTGCCCCACACTGATTATCATCCTAAGATCAACGGTCACATAAAATCAAAATGGCAGGAACTGTGGGATTCTTCCCCTGAGAACAAATTGTACCATTCTCGTTGACTGCTATGAATACTCCCATATTCGTCAGAAGTATTACACTGTGCCGGACCTGAAGACATTGTTTGAGCGCATAGATCCCTCTCTCATTTTGGACTTTCTCAAAGAAAGCGGACTTTACAGAAAGTTCTGCCATGACTCCCGATTTGCTTTTGTCAAGACTTGTTAGGCTTTTGCCCAATGATTTTCTTTTTTTTAGTTTCTCCCTACCTTTACCCTTTTTTTATCGAGCTGACACTATATAACACATTTGTGTTGATGTGTCGTTAAATCCCATCTAACGGATTTTACGACACACCAACACGAATGTGTGATACCGTGTCACCTAGAAAAGAAAATAGTGCAATATTGGGGTACAAAAATGTACAAAAAAGGCGGGGTCAAATTCCACTAAAATGTCTAGGCATATGCGAGAGTCATAACAGAAATTTTTATACAGTTTACTTTCCGTGAGAAAGCCCACAATAAGAGAAGGATCTGTCTGCTGAAATAAAGTTTTCAGGTCTGGCAAAGAATAGTACTTCTGGCGAATATGGGAGTATTCACAACAGTCCACGATAATGTGACTGACGGTGACAGCACAGTCACAGTCATTAGGGTTAGAACGGAAGAGACATAAAGACCTTATGCCGGCAGGTATGAAATATCACTATTAGGCATCGTACGTACAGTACGTACCGATCACATCAAATGTTGATGTGCTCGCCTCAAACATTGCATGCTAAACTACTGTAGCCTAGGCCAATGTTAAGGCTGGGCTACAAACATGGACACAATAAATTGCACGAAACCCCGCACCCTTCATCAGTGTTGTAAAGAAAAATAATCTTAATAGCTTTCGTTCAAAGTGAGTTCGCAAGTTACATTGAAATGAAGGAAGGGTTGAGAATTCATTGCATTTGTTGAAATGTCTTGAACTCGGTTCAGTTCAGCAAGTGTCCTTTCTTAACAAGTGTCCTAAATTTTAGGCCTAGTCTAAGCCTAGCCTGTTTTAATAATTTCGGCTAGGACTGTAACCTCCCTAGGCGAAGGCCTAGGCCTAAGAAGCTGACAAAGTATTTGACCAGGCCTCGGCCTAGGAACCTATATGGCAAGGCTAGTCAGTTATCATGGCAAAAGCTTTACTAGCCTAGACCTATGCCCACAATACATCCCAACTTGGTCAACGCATAGGCTAGGCAAGCCTAGGTCTAACGTAAGGTCAACAACTGATATTCATGCACAGTATGTAACAACAGCTACTGCATGGTTTATGTTCCACAATTCTCCACATGGCACAGCTATGTCAGCTATATGCACCATGAGGGGTAGGCCTAATGTCACTGTAACTCGGTCCCATACAGCTCGAGCAGCCCGTGGCAAATTGGCTATGGGACGACTATACATTTGTGACATTTTGTTAGGCCATCAGACAGTGATAAATACATCTCAATAAGCTAGGGAAATTTTGCACCTCGGCTGTCACCGCCCAAAGATAATTTTTAATAGGCGCAAGCCTAGGCCTAGTATAGGTTTGTAATATAAATTGATTAAAAACTTTCCACCGTTTTAGGCATATTTTTAGGCATTACGAAAGTATTCCACAGCTATGATATGGAGGTTCTCATCATGGACGGAGGTTACCAGCGGTCAGGGCTTCCATGAGCACGGTTTCTATGGAAAAGGGGGATTTTTTCCCCTTTTCAGAAGGAGGGTATCCCCCCACCCCCCATTTTCATTCATTTTCATTTCCATAAAAATGTACCAAAATACTTAATATCTTGGTTTCGTACTTAAGAAGAGTTTTTTTGCATGTTTGAACTAACAAATAAATGACCTTTAATACACCTCAAATTGCCCCTTGAAGGGACCTTGAAGCAAGCTTTTGCCGCCCTGTACCCACTTGTAACTTAGGCCAAGGAGAGCATCTATTCGGACTCAGGGTTTAGCAGTAATAAATCCCGCCCCTTTTGGGGTCCCAGTCTAAAATTGAGTCTTCAGTAGCAACATCATTGCTGATGCTTCAATTACTATCGTACGTCGATAAAACTAGGCTACCCCCCTCCCCTTTTTTTTTTCTGGAGTAAAACGTTAGTGACTGTCATATCAATGAGAATATTCACTGTAACCCACATGGTAGGCAAGTGTATTGGGAATATTATGATCATATACATTCAAGGATGGCTTCAACACAGACAGTCATGGGGTATCAAAATTCTCAGTTGGTTACTACACTTTGGTTAACCTCAAAGTTTGAAAATTCAAACGGTGGAGAGTTCAGATTACACATCAGGGCCTTGTATGCCCACCAGGACAAGGCCTGAAGCAATAAAATAGGTTTGTGTCTGCACAAAGTTTTATACAGTTATGGGAGGATCGAGCTACAATTAAGTTGCTTAGTTGGGAGAATGACTCTCTCACTTCAAGTTTAAGTAAATCTGGTGATGATACCAAACTTTATAGGTTAGTTAGTTAGCCAGATGGGATTTGACGACACACCAACACCAAACTTTATAGGAAAGTGAATGAAGAAGGGGATGGTCCTCTACTAGAAAGGGACTTGGATAGGTTTTTTCCTGGTCTCAGAATTGGCAGATCTCTTTCTCAAAATTTAAACCATGATTATGTCATGACTGAAAGTGTTGCCTTTGCAAAAGGCTGGGGTGTTCTTACTGCATTACAGGTGTGCTTTTTACGTACGTAGAAACGCGCACGAAGAAACAATGAACTTAAACCTGACCGGACAAAAACACAATTGTGAACTATTTACAGAATTCTGCACACTGCGCTAGCAAACAAAATTTCTGTGATAACCATGTGCAAAACAACCCCGAACCCAAGCCAACTACGTAGGACTATTTACAATCACAATATTTACAATTAACTATCACCCGGCCCGCCCGCATTGAAACAAGTGGACCCAACAACTGCCGAACGTCGACCTTGACAAACGGATTAAGTCGGCCTCCACCCTCAGCTTCCCCTCTCCCCTAAACACAATATCACATGTCATTTGTCTCACCTTTTCCATACATCTAAAAAAATCTGAATGTTTCATCGTTGATAGTCAAAAGACCCCCTCTGTTTTGGGCAGAAATCGAATCCTTATGTGTAGGTCAAGAAGTATGTGTCCTCTCTATCTGGAACGTGTGCCCATGTACTAAGAACATTTACAACCTTGTCCGCAGTTTAACTTTTACCAACTTTCCTGTATCTCTTGATAAGTTTAAATGGCACATTACCTGCACAATACCTCAATGCCTGCTCCTCATGAGGCTCAAGAATCAAATCTGTGTCTTCTGCTTCTTCCTGTGGAATGTCTGCTTCCATGAGTTGAAACAGCAGCAACTGGTGAATTTTTTTTCAGAATGTACTGAAGAAGAACAATCTCAGCAGCACTGTCATTCCACTGCTCAACATCCTTTAAGAGACACTGCCGCATGTTGGCAACCTCCTCACTGCCTCTGTAACTGAAACCGCTGCCACATCTCAAATCTTGTCTTTTCCGACCATGACATCCCTTGTAAAGGGTCAATTAAACCCCACATACCACTAACAATGGCAGAGGAGAATGCTTGCACTGCACTTGATTGCAAGTGTTGAAAAAAGATTTCCAGCGAACTGTTTTGCTTGGCTAGCCACTGGAGAAAGTATTTTGAAAACCTCTGTTTCTACGGACTGCAGTGTCTTCTTAAGTAAAGAAATTGCTGGCACTCGGGAAACTTCAAAAATTTTCTCAGGATACACCATTCGAGCTGAGGTTGAATGAAAGAAAGATGTCATTTAAAACTTGTTTGGGAGAGAGGCAGCTGTTTCAAGTCAATTCTGAAGGATTTTTCTGCTTACATCCATTCAATTATCATTGCAACTGCAAAATTAAGTGAGCTGGTTATCTTCCTTCTAACAATTATGACAGCCACATAAGAGGTCACTGGCAGTCCACTGGCAAAAGAACCTTCACCTTGGATGATTCCAGTTATCACTAAGGTCATAACTATGCTGTTGGCAGCAAGTGCATAAAGGTTTTCTTGCAGATGGAAACCACAAAGCAAATATGCTATATATTGGGGTAAACTTATAACTAGCATTACGTTACTCCACACACAAAATACAGGGGAGGGATGGACAGAATGGACAGAACCATAAATAGCCCCAAGAAGAAAGTGGATGATAGTGAAAGATACCAAATACTATGAAAAATATCCTCCATAAAAGTGTGCATTCTACCCAAAAATTTGATTCCTGACTGGTATTTTGGATGTGATCTATATTTCCAGAAAAGGTAATTTAGGAACTGTGGAACAATTGAAACATCCATTCTAATGTAGTGGCTACACAATTTGTCACAGTTATCCTTCTTGAGATATCATGTTTCCAAAGTTTTGACCTCTGATGACCCCAATGACCTTTGACCTCCACCCAAAAACAATACAGATGGTCTCCTCAATATGGGCAATCCACATGCTAAGTATGAGATCCCTCACAGTTACCCTTCTTGAGATATACTGTTTACAATGTTTTGACCTTTTGACCTCTTGTGACCCCAAACGACCTTTGACCTCCACCAAAAATAATAGGGATCATCTAATTAATATGGGCAATTAACAAACTAAGTATGAGATCCCTCACAGTTACCCTTCTTGAGATATAGTGTTTTACAAGGTTTTGACGTTTTGACCTCTGGTGCCCCCAAATGACCTTTGACCTCCACCAAAAACAATAGGGATCATCTACTCAATATGGGAAATGTACATGGTAAGTATGACATCCCTCGCATTTATCCTTCTGGAGATATCGTGTTTACAAGCAATTTCCAGGGTATTTAACATTTGACTTCTTGTGACCCCAAATGACCTTTGACCTCCACCAAAAAGAATAGGGATCATCTACTTAATATGAGCAATCTACCTGCCAAGTATGAGATCCCTCGGAGTTACCCTTTTTGAGATATCGTGTTTACAAGGTTTTGACCTTTTGACCTCCTGTGACCCCAAATGACCTCCACCAAAAACAATAGGGATCATCTACTCAATATGGGCAATCTACATGCCAAGTATGAGATCCTTCGGAGTTACCCTTCTTGAGATATCGTGTTTACAAGCAAAAGTGTCACATACACACACACACCCCCACATACACACACACACGACATCACCATCGCATAGATTCCTTCGGCCTTCGGCAAGGAATCAACAATGGTCAATGAATGGCCGGGATAGTTTGCCAGAGTGGGTTGTTAATTTTACGTCCACACATTGCTTAAAAGTTAATATTAATATGTTCCTTTCTAATTGTCAGTGGGACCTCCAGTTTTGTCTCTCTTTGGGTTTCTAGTTCAAGGCATCATATGGGACATTTGCCCTTACAGGTATGATGCTATGTTCCATTTTTAAATGTGTGGAAGCACCCCGGCCAGCCATGTCAAGTAACTAGCCTATTTGCCATGAACAAAAAAGACCACTATCCCATGAAACAACTTGGAACTATCCTAGCATTGGATATTTCTAGCAGTATGACTAACGACGTGGTTCATTGCAATCATAACATAACTTGATTTTCGCGCGTGGAATTACTTCTTTGCGCAATAAAGGCCAGCATCGCCGTGTGAACGTTCTTAGGGAAGAAACTGGAGATTCTGAATCTAGTACCTATGGTAGGAACACTTCAGTTTTTCACTAAAAATATAAGAAATATGAGAAAAATCACTTAATCTTACCAAACACTCAACAATTTTGGACTCAAAACTTCGAAAATTTTGTCAAAAAAAAAAAAAAAGCAGCTACATGCACAGAAGGTAAACATCCTCCCCATACACTTATGTACTCTGAGATGTGTAGGGTTTCATTGCTTCATTCTGGAAGGGCGCCCTCTATCACTTCAGCCTGTGTCTAGTAAACAAATAGAGATTTTGCTGCAGCCTCTTGCGGCTCGCAGCACGTAAGACCTAAAGTTCAGGTCAGATGCTGCCTGAATTCAGGGTGTCTTGCCTTCAAAGAACTGACTCACCCCATATGATCGCTCTGTGGTGGTGACAGTTCTGTACCTCAACTTTGAGGTCGATCATGGCCTGGTGGCGAGGGTTCTCAGTCAGTATGGAACTGTCTCCGATATGTGGTGGGTTACCTACAGTGAAGGTGATTTGAAGGGCATACCGAACGGAAAAAGAAAGTTCCGTATGGTATTGAAGAGAGAAATACCGTCCTTCCTCTTCATAGGGGTTTTCAAAGCCCATATAAGATACTTTGGGCAACCCCGCACCTGTTTTAAGTGTGGGAAAGGAGGGGCACGAAGCCAAGTCGTGTCCCAACAGACGTTGTGGCAAGTGCCTGTAGGTGGGGTACAATGCCGAGTGTCCCAACGAGGTGCTGTGTAACCTCTGTGGGGAGGGGGGGTCATGTCCCACTTCATACTCGGCCCGTGACAGTGCGGATGTGGGGCCGCCACATGAACCCTCGCAGTCAGGCCCAGAACCTATGGTGGAGGAACCTAGGTCCCCTTCACCTTGTGGCACGTCAAGCAGGATTTCCTCGCCTCTAAACAATGTGGAGGGGTCTCTGGGACCCCTGAGGCAGGCCCTCTGTCATCCTCCCCTTCGACATCCAGGCAGGCTGGATAAGTAACAGCGGAGAATGACCTTCAGCTCTCATCAGACTCGGAGACTGACTCTGCCATGTCAGACGCTGGGGGCCTGCCTCAGAGCCTCCACCAAAGGACCCACCATCCGGGGAGAGCTGGTTTAATTTGTATGAGGGGGTAGAACCAGAGTCTAAGTTCAAAAGGTAGGCCTCAGGCGAGGCGTCAGACCGGGGATCCGTCTTTCAGGACCACCAGCACCAAGCCCAGTTATTACTGAAAAAGCCAGTTCAGGGACGTGTAATTACATATTCCACCATGATTGATCCCCTGTCCTTCATGACCCTGAACATTAACGGCATGAGGGACAGTCGAAAGCGGCCCAGAATATTCCATTTTTGTAAATCACTGGGTGTGGACTTCGTTTTCCTCCAAGAAACCCACATAGCGAATGAGGACGATGTCCAAACCTGGCCCTATTAATAGGGTGGGGGCTTGCACGCTTCCTATGGTTCGGCGTCTTCTTGTGGATCTGTTATCTTAGCCTCACCAAGATGGACTCCCCTGGTCGGAAAAGTTGATTCTGATCATGACGGTCAGTTGGTATGCATCAACTAATATTGACAAGACCCCCTCTACCGAGCAGAACGATGTACTTGGTTCCCTCTTGACTATGAACGAGCTCTGGAAGGCAGTGGCGAAGATGAAGGGCGGAATGGCGCCCGGGTCCGACGGTATTCCGGTGGAATTCTACAAACGCGTTAGTTTGGTTGGTTTAGTTTGGTTGGTTGTTTGGTTAGTTTAGTTAGAGGGGATTTTACGACGCACCGACACGAATGTGTTATACAATGTCACCTAGAAAAGGAAACGGTGCAATATTGGGGTACAATAAGGTACAAAAAAGGGGGGGGGGGCAAATTCAACTAAAATGTCCAGGCAAATGCGGGAGTCATGTCAGAGATTTTTATAGTTTACTTTCCTTGAGAAAGCCTATTGTAAGGGATGGATCTGTCTGCGCAAATAAAGTTTTCAGGTCTGGCACAGAATAGTACTTCTGGCGAATATGCGAGTATTCACAACAATCAACGAGGATGTGACTGACGGTAATAGCACAGTAACAGCACAGTAACAGGGTATACAGTATGGTCTCTCATCCCCGTGAAGTAGACAGACATGGGTAAGGTAAGTGTGACCGATACGAGCCCTAGTCAGGAGAAAATCATTTCTCCGTTCACTGGAGGGGGGGGGGGGGATGTCCCCCAGTTCCGACTACTGGTTTTACTCGGTACAATTTGTTTTCAGGAAAGGAATCCCACAGTTCTTGCCATTGGACACGATCTCCGCAATGCAGTCGTCTCTGCACATCAACGGCTATATAAAATCAAAATGGCAAGAACTGTGGGATTCTTTCCCAGAGAACAAACCAGGTCAAACCAACGGTCGGGACTGTGGGTAATGCAACCCCCAGGAAACGAAGAGATAATTTGGTACTGACTAGGGTACGAATCGGCCACACTTGCCTCACCCATGCTTATTTGCTCCACGGGGAAGAGAGACCATATTGTATCCCCTGTGATTGCGATGTCACCGTCAGTCACATTCTCGTCGACTGC
Source organism: Holothuria leucospilota (assembly GCA_029531755.1). Taxonomy (NCBI): domain Eukaryota; kingdom Metazoa; phylum Echinodermata; class Holothuroidea; order Aspidochirotida; family Holothuriidae; genus Holothuria; species Holothuria leucospilota. The sequence continues at coordinate 71,757,158 of CM055961.1, read as the reverse complement.
TATGAATACTCCCATATTCGTCAGAAGTATTGCACTGTGCCAGACCTGAAAACATTTGAGCACGTAGATCCCTTTCTCATTTTGGACTTTCTCCAAGAAAGTAACCTTTACAGGAAGTTTAGACATGACTCCCGCATTTGCTTTTGTCAAGACATTTTCGGATTTTTCCCAATGTTTTTCATTTTTAGTTTTACCTTTCTTATCTAGCTGACACTACATAACAGATTTCTGTTGATGTGTCGTTAAATCCCATCTAACTAACTAACTCAGATGGTCATTATCGTATTTCTACTATGAACAAAATTTTGCATTTAACAGAAAAAGTAAATTTTTGAATAAATTTCTGGAACGACTAAATTTAGCTTCAAACCATAGAGTCGTCGCGTTAGGAATGTTACTCAAGGTACTAGATTACTACATGAAGCCCGTTGATGTCTGGCATCTAACTTTGAGTCTTAACCTAGCTTTGACTAGAATAGTTCATTTGAATTTTTGTGCTAATGTTCATGGGCGATATAACTTCTTCGCTTGTGAGAATTGCGCTCGAAGGGCGTCCAAATTTTGCAGGAAAATTATTACCACAGTAAAACCCGCATACAGACTCAGCAAGGGGTGGTGGAAAGATAAACCCGACGAAGAGACCAAGCTCCCCAAGGGGTTCAGTAACCACAAGCCCCGGCAGAAGCAATGGGTTACAGAAAAGATGTCGAACTCGAAATTTTGGGCACGTGGCGAAAAATGTGGGGTTCTGTTGAAGAAAAATTGAAAATGTTTGGTTCGATCTTATCAAGGAAAGTCGTCCTAGATAGTTCCAGTTCTCCCGACTAAGTTACTCCTTCCAAGTGTCTTGAGCCCCTCCTAGTGCAGACACAAACCTAGTTATTTGATTAAGGTCATATCCTAATGGGCACACAAGACCATTATATGTAACCAAAACATTCTCTGCGCAGGCCGTGTAATGTGAGCTACTCTGCATCTTTTGACTTAGATGTCAATCAAAGAGCATTCACCACTGACCAATTGAGAATTTTGCTTTCTCCCAGCCAAAACGTATGAGGTGATGAGTGTCTGTCATTAAGAGCAAAACCAAGACGCCGGGCGACTGGCGGGGGCTGCCCCCTGGACATTGAGACACAACGTTTCTTATAAAAAAAAGTTTGTCATTATGAGTCTGAATCAAGGACCTTCCAGATCGTAAGAGAAAGGGGATAGAACTTTTCATCGATACAGTTTGGTGTTTTCCAGGAATCAAGCCTTCTGGAAGAACAATAGCCTAATTGTGGAACCTGTACCTTTATAAATTAACCCAACATATCTCTGAAAGAGGTGTTAAAGCCCCACGTAACTGAAGATGAAAGCGCGCGTAGCGCGCGAAAATTTTTGTAATTTTAGAACAAAAATGGCACAGAAAACAAAATACGTTCATTATTAAAAATCGCCTGGTGTCACATAAGGGCCACCGTTGACATGTACTAAAATTTTATTTTGGATCGATTTTCCGTATAGGGTGAACAGTGGTCCGCACGGGGGGCACGCCCCTGTGCCCCCGGCCTGACCGAAGACTTTAAAAATGAAAAGATCAAAACTGACGGGATCGCTTGGAAAATCATTGCATTTGGACATATGCATCCATGATTGATGAGTATTTGCAAAAATGGAGACCAAAGTTTTCTAAGACGAGGTGGCCTAATTTGTCAGGCATACATTGCTGACCCAGGTTATAAGCCTAGTATGGGAAGCCCCAAAGCGACCCAAATGTTAGGACAGCAGATAGGCGGCGGACTACGGATATAGACAAGGCCTATAGCTAAGCCTAACTGTTACCTCTTAGGCCTAGGCTAACTGTTGGGGCTTATTTTGTTTAGTTGATGAAATCAATTCTGAATAACACAGGCTAGGCCTAGCCCAGTTAGCCTATCTAAGTTTAACCTGCTGCGTGAAGATAGGGCCTGCTTAAAAATAAGGGAATGCAATATACTTGTTGCTCAATACAAGTTAGGCTAAGCCTAATTTCATTGTTTAGTTCGCAAATCGGCTGTAAGCCTAGGCTATAGCCATTTGCTTTGGTGAATAAACCGGCAATTGTAAGAGCTGCCAACTTGTATTTGAGCAAATAGGGTCTACTACACTCACATTTACCTGTAGATGCAAAAGAATATTACAAGCTTGGGGACTTCAAGTGTGCGAACTTGAATTTTTATATCAAATTGAACTTTTGGATCTTTTTATTTTTGCAGGTTTGCTATCAGTTCTGACCTTTCTGAGTACATTTTGAACATTATCATGCTTCAGAGCAAAGCAGGTGGTGAGGTTTGGTGTGTTAAAGGAAGCGGCAATCAAATGTCAATTCCGGTATCATGGATGAAAGATTCTGCCCACTACCAGGCTATTGGGAGGAAGTTAGTGACACAGTGCATGCCTATTGAATGACGGTCCTATGTAATGGGTAGCTCATTCACTATTACAGTTAGGTAAAAAGATTTGTTCAGAAATATTTTCATTGTTGAAAAGGGAACAGGGATTTAACTACGGAAAAGCTTTTGAACACATTCCTTGATGGATAGAGTTCATACTCAGTGAATGTTTCTCCCAATCAATACACACTATGTCTAGAGCCTAAGGTCAGCCTGAGTACAAAATGTTTCTGCGAAAAGTTACAGGGCAAAAGCGGTCAGCCTACACTTTTTTGAAACAATAACTAAATTTCACAAATTTCCTCTTATTTCTCTTCCTTGTAGATTTCACAATTTTGTCTGAACAAGATTGGCACATGATTTTTAAAAGCCACTCATGAAATAAGGTAGACTACACTAATCCAAATGGGGTTGCTGCACTTTCTCTTTAATTCCTAGGGTGGGAATAACTAATTTGCATTAGTAATTTTCAGAAAAAAGTAACCTTTTATGGGGAAAGCTGTATTTTCACTGTTTTTAAGCATGCCGGTATGTGCAAAATCCTGCAAATATATGTCAAAATTCTGGGAAGGTAAATACTAACGGAAGATGCACTTTCTAAAGTTGAATTATCAGAGAATGTTTATCCTTAGGGAAAATCTGTACTTCACTGTTATTAAGCATCTATTAAAAAGTGAGCTGCAAAATAGTTTAGAAGCCTATATAAGAGAGGACAAAACTTTGAATCACCTTCCCAAGTATTTATAAGATTGAGAAAAGGGTGCTTCCATATCAGTATGTCACCAAATCAAGACATTGAAGGAACTGTAGGGGGTCCCACATTTTACTTGTCTTGAGTTTGAAACTGGCACTCTCAATTTGCCGTTAACGGGAAAATGCAGTCCGCCCAATTTGAATTAGTGTATCCCATCACCCTAGTTCAGGGATGGGTCCTATCAATTGTCTGAGAATATTTTTGTTACTTATTTCCTAAATTTTTTGCAGAATAACTGATTGGTTTACCCTCAATATTCAATGAGAAAAATAAGAGATCTGTAAGATTTTAGCATATTTTTTAAAATAAAGTTGGTGCAACTGCCTTTAAGTTTAAAAAACTAATAAGTACATAATACTTAGTTCAAACAACATTTGTATTTAGTATACAAAAGAATACTTGATATCTCTGTTCTTGGTTTCGATGATAAGAGAAACCTATGCAGTCATGATGGCGTGTGTGTGTGTATGTATGTGTTTATGTGCGTGTGTATGAGTGTGCGTGTGTGTTTGTGACTTTTCTTGTTTACACGATATCTCAAGAAGGGAAACTCTGACAGTTCTCAAAGTTGATAGGTAGATGCCCCATATTGAGAGGAAGAACCCTATCGTTTTTGGTGGAGGTCAAAGGTCATTTGGGGTCACCAGGGGTCAAGTTAGTTAGATGGGACTTAACGACACATCAACACCAATGTGTTATGTAGTGTCATCTAGATAAAAACATAAAACTAAAAAGTAAAAACGTTGGGGAAAAACTTTAAATGTCTAGACAAAAGCAAATGCGGGAGTCATGTCAAAACTTTCTGTAAAGGTTACTTTCTTTGAGAAAGTCCAAAATGAGAGAGGGGTCTACGTGCTCAAATAATGTCTTCATTTCTGGCACAGTGTAATACTTCTGACGAATATGGGAGTATTCATAGCAGTCGACGAGAATGTGACTGACGGTGACATCGCAATCACAGGGGATACAATATGGTCTCTTCCTCGTGGGGCAAATAAGCATGGGTGAGGCAAGTGTGGCCGATTCGTGCTCTAGTCAGTACCAAATCATCTCTTCGTTTTCTGGGGGTTGCATTACCCACAGTCCCAACCGTTGGTTTGACCTGGTAAAGTTTGTTCTCTGGGAAAGAATCCCACAGTTCCTGCCATTTTGATTTTATATAGCCGTTGATGTTAGGGCGATAATCAGTGTGGGGTACTTGGAGGTTGGTAATGTCCATCTGTAGGGCCTCCTTAGCTAGCGTGTCTGCCTTTTCGTTTCCGTGTATGCCCACGTGACTCGGAACCCACGCGATCACCAGGGGTCAAACTCTGAAAACCTTGTTTGCGCGATATCTCAAGGTAGGAAGCTTGGATAGATTTCATACTCGGTGTGTGGATGCATTGTGGTAAGAGGGAGAACCCTATCGTTTTTGGTGGAGGTCAAAGGTCAAAGCTTGGATAGATTTCATACTTGGTGTGTGGATGCATTATGGTAACAGTAAGAACCATCTTGTTTTTGGTGGAGGTCAAAGGCCATTTGGGGTCACCAGGGGTCAAACCCTGAAAACCTTGTTTACACGATATCTCAAAGTAGGTAGCTTGGATAGATTTCATACTTGGTATGTGGATGCATTATGGTAAGAGGAAGAACCATCTTGTTTTTAGTAGAGGTCAAAGGTCATTTGGGGTCACCAGGGGTCAAACACTGAAAACCTTGTTTACACGATATCTTAAGGTAGGAAGCTTGGATAGATTTCATACTTGGTGTGTGGATGCACTATGGTAAGAGACAGGACCCTTTTGTTTTTGGTGGAGGTCAGAGGTCATTTGGGGTCACCAGGAGTCAAAACACTGAAAACCTTGTTTACACAATATCTCAAGGTAGGAAGCTTGGATAGATTTCATACTTGGTGTGTGGATGCATTATGGTAAGAGGAAGAACCCTATTGTTTTTGGTGGAGGTCAAAGGTCATTTGGGGTCACCAGGGGTCAAACACTGAAAACCTTGTTTACACAATATCTCAAGGTAGGAAGCTTGGATAGATTTCATACTTAGTGTGCGGATGCATTATGGTAAGAGACAGAAACCTATTGTTTTTGGTGAAGGTCAGAGGTGATTTGGGGTCACCAGGGGTCAAACACTGAAAACCTTGTTTACACAATATCTCAAGGTAGGAAGCTTGGATAGATTTCATACTTGGTGTGCGGATGCATTATGGTGAGAGAAAGAACCCAATTGTTTTTGGTGGAAGTCAAAGGTCATTTGGGGTCACCAGTGGCCAAACTCTGAAAACTTTATTTAAACGATATCTCAAGTTAGGAAGCTTGGATAGATTTCATATTTGGTATGTATATACATTATGGTAAGAGGAAGATTGCTATCATCTTTGGTGGAGGTCGAAGGTCATCTGGGGTCACCAGGGGTCAAAGTCTGAAAACCTTGTTTACATAATATTTCAAAGAAGGAAGCTTGGATAGATTTCATACATGGCATGTGGATGCATAATCTTCAGAGGTACAAAGCATATCATTTTTGGTGGAGGTCAAAGCTCATCTGGGGTCACAGTCTGAAAACCTCGTTAAACACGACATCTTGAGGTAGGAAGTTTGGATAGATTTCATACGTAGTATGTGGATGACTTATGGTGAGAAGAAGTACCCTATTATTTATGGTGGAGGTCAAAGGTCATCTGGAGTTAAACTCTGAAATCCTTGTTTACAAGATAGCTCAAGTTAGGAAGGTTGGATACTTCACATGGTGTTGCATTTAATCCATCAGAAAACTACAAGTTTTGTCAGAAATGAGAGGCCAGCTGAAATCACCAGAGGCAAAAAAGCAAAAAATTCCCAAGAATTCCCAAGGTCAAATATGAACATGAAACTGTAATTTTCCAGCACTTGAACATCATATTGAACCAATGACTGACGGAAACAGGACATCTTGGCATTATTTGGGATTACACATTAAGTGCTATATTCATCGAAACCACAATGCATTTTTGCATTCTGGTTGTAGAGTACTTGTCCTGCAGTGGACTTCATGTTTTGCATATTGGTGCTGGACATTCAAAAAGTTTTCTATTTGCAGATATCACATTCTTACATTGTCTATAATTATCTGTTTCCTTTTAAATTGATGATGAACTGAGATACAAAAATTCAAAGTATTCCAGCTTATAGATCCGTCTCTAATTTTGGACTTTCTCAAAGAAAGTGACCTTTACAGGAAGTTTTGACATGACTCCCGCGTTTGATCTTGTCTAGACTTTTAGGATTTTCCCAACAGTTTCTCTTTAGTTTTACCGTTATTATCTTGCTGACACTACATAACACATTTGTGTTCGTGTGTCGTTAAATATGTTGATTGTGCAATTAATTTTTGTAGTGAAGATATCACTACAGTTGTTGCCGGCTATTCTACCATGTGGGAAGAAAAAGCAACAGCTGGCAACAGTGCAGACTGCAATAAGTTCCTTCATAATTGTGCAACTGGTATGTTGCTAATGTGTCACTAATAAAGACTAATTAAGGTGCTGAGGCATACCGTCCCAACATTATTCCAAAATGTACTTTTGCATTATAATATGTAAAATGTTCACTTCATGGCAAGTTTAGGCCACGATCTCAATGACAGTTTCTTTTACATCACCTTTTACAGTTGTATAGAAGGTTTTCTCGGCCAGCGTAGATTTTCAAAAATGACAAATTTTAGAAGTTTTTTGACATTTTATTGCCCAGTAAAGTTGTAGAGGATTTTGCATGTCACACTAAATTATTTTGAGTGCATAAGAACCGATGATGTATGCATCAATCAGAATAGGTGTGGAACTGAGAGCACCAGCATTATTATACTCCTGTAACTGCATTTTTATGGTGAATTACAAAGTTGTGTTGGTTCTAGTGTTCTCCACCCCTTCCCCCCCCCCCCTCCCATAACAAAGTGACATTTGCGGTGCTGAAATTTCCCAAACTCTTGAAAAGCATGGTTTATTGTTAATGGAGGATACTCTCATTTGAAATAATGTTTCAAAGGAGCTCCAAAATAATTTGTCCGCCGGAACTGCAAATTTTTTCAAGTGATGAAACATTAAAAATTCCAGTATATTTATGTTAAAATCTTTTACCTGCGTTTGTTTGGTGAGACAAAGAAGCTACATAATGATTGCAGCTTTTTTCTGGTGCCATATCAACTGACTTTTGTATTTACTGGTTCATTCAAAAAAAAAAAAGTTGCAGTGTTTAAGTGAGTACCTTCTTATTTTTGCACTACAGAATGTGATTCCTCTTACCTTCAGATTGGTACCAACATTCCTCAGTATCTTGAAAAAATCACCAACAAGCAACCATACATGCTTATCCTTGGTGACAGAGAGGAGCCACAAGGGATATTTGTTATTGAAGAGAGGAAGGCACTGCCACGATCATCCCTCTTAAAAGTTGATGTGTATTTTAAGTTGTTTTTGTTTTAAATCTCCAGTATCCTTGGAAGTCCGCAACTACCTGGGAATTTTTCCAGAAGGCTATCTACAGCCTTGGAAAAGCAGATGAATCAACCTCTACTGCTGTCGTATCTATGAGGGCCAATCTGAACAGTTAGTTAGATGGGATTTAACGACACATCAACACAAATGTGTTACATAGTGTCAGCTAGATAAGAAAGGTAAAACTAAAAAAGAAAAACATTGGGAAAAATCCTAAAAAGTCTAGACAAAAGCAAATGCGGGAGTCATGTCAAAACTTCCTGTAAAGTCCACTTTCTTTGAGAAAGTCCACAATGAGAAAGGGATCTACGTGCTCAATGTCTTCTCGTCTGGCACAGTGTAATACTTCTGACAAATATGGGAGTATTCATAGCAGTCGACGAGAATGTGACTGACGGTGACATCGCAATCACAGGGGATATAATATGGTCTCTCTTCCCCGTGGAGCAAATAAGCATGGGTTAGGTAAGTATGACCGATTCGTGCTCTAGTCAGTACCAAATCATCTCTCGTTTTTGGGGGGTGCACCACCCACAGTCCCGACCGTTGGTTTGACTTAGCACAATTTGTTCTCAGGGAATGAACCCCACAGTTCCTGCCATTTTGATTTAATGTAGTCGTTGATCTTAGGACGGTAATCAGTGTGAGGCAAGAGGAGGTTGGTAACGTCCATCTGTAGGGCTTCCTTAGCTAGTGTGTCTACCCTTTCATTTCCGCGTATGCCCACGTGACTCGGAACCCACGCAAGCACAACCGATTTCTGTAGTCTCACCAAGTTGGAGTAAGCTTCACGGAGAGCTATTACACAAGGGTGTTTTTGCTCATGGCCTTTAAGTGCTAAAAGTCTGGATTGTGAGTCTGTGAACACAATGAACTGGTGGCCGTGCGAGGTTTCGATCAGATCGAATGCCATCTTAAGTGCCTGGAGTTCGGCAGTCTGAACAACATGGAGTGTTAATATAGTGGACTTAAATCTAGTGCACCATTCAAGCTTAAGTAATAATTCAATATTCTGCTATGTTTATTTATGAAATGAGGTCCAACATTCATAAAAATCAGGTAGTCTACTTTCCCATACCTCTAATGAAGAAACTGCAAATGTGGCATTACAGCCAATCCTGGGATGCCTGTATGGGCAAGGGCTTATATTTTTACTTCATCTGCCTGCGTGTTGCAAAATATGTTCAATCATGGATGGATGTATAGATTTTCATCCCTCAATCAGTTCAAGTTAACCAAAAATGGGGGGGGGGAGGGGTTGACGGATTTTGGAGAACCAAGGTTTTCTGATTTCTTCCACAACTCTAACTACTAACTCAATTCACAACTCATTTAGAACTTCAGCTGATCCTTTACTTTTAAAGATACATGCATTGTGTTGTATTCATTAAAGTGGACCTATAGTCTTGAGACTGAAATTACCAAAATATATATTTTAGAGGTTGGAAAATAGATTTCATTCACCCAACACCCATTTTCATAGCTTACTCCATTCCTGCGATATAAAATGATATTTATTCACTTAATTGGAAATGGTAATGTGCATCACTTTGTGATGTCCTTCTTGTACAACTCTCATTACCTGCTTTTGTTTCCTTTTGAAATTAAAGTTGTTTGTAAGACCTCGAAACAGTTACTGTTCCCTACCGTGGCATGTTCTACAGAGAGGGCTGTAACAGTAGGACAGTGATCACATATTGGTACAAGTGCAGTGGCCATCGAAAAAAAAAACGAAAAACAAAGACGGTAATTTGAGTTAGTGCAAGAATGACATCACAAATTATTGTGCAATCTCATTTTATATTAAGCTTCAACATTTTTTACCTCAGCTCATGAATGACCTGTGAAGATGGAAGCTGCACCATTTGGATGCATTTCTCACACTTTGTAACATATATTTTTGAATTTTTAGACTTTAGGTAGACTTTAAACTACAACCATCTTACACTAAAACTAAAGTTACAAAATAACACATGAAGACTCACAATATTCTTTGAACAACACTTTTTTAAGCAGCAGATGGGCTTATGGTATTATTAGTTTATTTCATACTTTAATTAAGGCAATTCCACTTTTATCTCCAAAATCAACTTGCTTTATTTCATCTTACAATTAACCTTTTGTTTGCCATTCCAATAACTTTTGTGACTTTGAAAGATGTACACAGTAACTTTTGTCATTAGGATGAGTCGATAGTATTCTGTTAGTTCACAAGTACGTAGTGTATCACTCATCAATTTTCATCAAACATATATGTGACTTACTTTTCTCTGTTTTTTTTTAACAAGTCAAATATTATAGAATTTGATTTCCATTGATTTTAAGGAAATAATTGCCAGTTTTTATTTCATTTCAAAAAGGTCCTTTTCAGAGAATGTGAATCTGTTACATTTCTTTCATATTCATTATGCCTTCAAAAACTACCATTTAAGAACTTATCCATCTTCCACAAACAGTATTCAATAATCTTCAAGTGTGTGATTTTTTATGTAATTGTGTGCTAAATAGGCCAGTCTTGTAGAAATTCCTGCCACTTTCTTGTAGGAGAGAGTACTTATCTACATTTTAACAGAAGTAAAAAGTTTAAATAAGGTTATATTTTTTCATTGTCATTTTGCTCATGTCTACCTCATGTTTTAGTTTGTGACTGTTACTGAAAGTGTAAGAACCAAAAGGTATAATTGCTGTTAGTTTTCTTCTAGTCACAAAACAAGGTTTACACTTCCACGAATCAAAGGTGCCACAATTAAATGCTTGAGAGCTTAAGTTGTCTTTCCCAAAAATCCAAGGTCTTCTACAATGTAACCATAAAGTCATTGTTTTAAGTGTTTATCAAAAAAAGATTTCTGTGCTTAACTGGTAGCAATAAATGTACAAAATAAAACATGAATTTCTTCTTATTCTTCAAAATGTTCCTGCATTTATAAGTCCCAACTTGTAAAAAAAAAATAAAAAATAAAAACTGTCTGGACTCGCATGAATTTCTACATTCCAACATTTTAAAACAGCCAGCTCTTGATTGCTTAGAAGAATATCCCTTTTAACTTCTCTGTAGGAATTAGTGGTATGGTTACATGGAAAACTGGTTGAAATGACATGGGAAGGGTTAAATGGTCATCATTCCTGGTTGATTCTTGATCCTGTATTCTTGTTGACTGTTAATTCCAGACGGGCATTAATCATTCGTTCAAACGTCTTGTACAGGCATCTAGTGAGGGAAATAAGACGGTAGTTTGTCGGGTCCTTACCCGGCTAAGCAATGGGAATGATGGTGGCTTCCCGCCAAGCAGCTGGAAAGTTGCCATTTTCCCATATACCGTTGAAAATATCTAACAACACCAGTAAGGAGTTATCTGGAAGATGTTTGAGGAACTGATAGTGAACTTCATCTGGGCCAGTGGCAGTGTCATTGCTTCTTTCGAGAGCAAATACGAAGTTCGGTGATGTTAAAGAGGCTGTTGTAGTCCTCAGAGTTATCCGAGGTGAAGTTCACTTTCTGTTTTTCAACGGTATATTGGAACGTTTGAAAGGTCCGAGAATAGTGACTACTTGAGGAGTTAGATTCAAACTCGTCTGCAAGTAGATTGGCAATATCTGTTGTTTCTGTGCATTTGCTACCGTCTGGTTTGGTTATGTGTGACACGAAAAAAAAAACTGACCTGCTTAACACAGATTTTTCTAACCATATCCCATGCTTTCTTGACTGGGGTATTGGAGTTAAGTTTGGAAATATACTGTTTCCATGACTCCCGCTTGCTGGCTTTAATGATGCGCCGTGCTTTGGCACGGGCATTAAGGTAATTTCTTAGGTTAACATTATTTGGGTGGCTCTTAAAGACATTAAGAGCCCTCTTGCGATCTTTCATCGCTTCTTCACAATCCCTGTTAAACCACGGCTTGTGTTTACTACATGGATTTGCAGAGGACTTAGGAATAGTTTTAGTAGCAATATTCACCAACAGTTGTTTGAAGTGGTGGATCTGGTCTTGTACACCGTCAAAGGCGTCCTTGACGATCGTGTTACGGCAAAGATTGCTAAATTCAGACCAGTCAGCTTTTTGAAGTTGCCACCTGGGGACTCTCTCTTCGGGCATTGGGTAGACGATATCGATTAAAAGGGGATAGTGGTCGCTTCCCACATTGGTCACCGTTGACTCTCCACTGAGGGTCCATCAGAACTGCTGGAGAGCAGATTGAGAGATCAATTGCTGAATGAGGAGATCCAGAGGCCGGGTGAATGTAGGTAGATGACCCATCATTCAAAAGGCATAGATCCGAAGCAGGAAGAACAGATTCAATGATTCCACCTATCTGGTTAGTGTTGGCACATCCCCACATGTAACTGTGTGCATTGAAATACCCCAGAAGTAGAAATGGGGTGGGCAGCTGGTTAGCTAGCATGTCCATATCATCTCGTTTTAGGCTATATCTTGGTGGGGTGTACACCGAACACACAGTGACGGTACGGTGAAGTGTAGCTCGAATAGCCACAGCGAGAGCTTCTTAAGAACGTAGAAACAGGCACTGGCAAACTAAAGAAAAATCTCAAACCCAAACCCAAACAAAACCATGACGGGTCACAAATACAAATGCTAAACAAACTATACATACCGTGCAACAGGGAACAAAAGCGTTTGTCACTACTGAACTCCAGTAACTGCCACTGCAGCCAACCCCAAAACAACTCCCAACCACATATCACCCAAACAAATTCCGTCCACACGCCCAAAGGAAACACCACGTCCGGAGGCAACTCCACACCCCACGGCAACAACACGCCCGAAGGCAACACTACGCCCTAAAGGCAACACTACGCCAGAAGGCAACACTACGCCCGAAGGCAACACTACACCCGAAGGCAACACTACGCCCAAAGGCAACAGCACTTAAAAAGCACCGGGGCAAATACAGGTGCACCTTGCCCAAGGGTGCCCCGGAGGCAGTTGTGGCAAAGGGTAACCTCATTGTCCCCACGCTTTTAACAAGCTCCACAACCGGATGCAGTTTAACGTCCTACCCAGGACATAAAGCCACAGCTTGCAAGTTAGTGTTCAGAAGGATGGTCGAGTGTGGAACTGTTTTGTTTTCTTTTTAAGTACGTACAAACGGGCACTAGAAACAAAGGGCGAGAACCCAAACCGGACCGGGCAAAAACGCAACAGCAAACTATTTACATGCACCTACAAACATAAAATTGTGTTACTATGAACAAAGGACTATATTCAAAGGTTAATTACATAAGACAATTTACAAATTTATTCACGCAAAACTACAGGTTAGCAGATTTTTAAGTACGTAGAAACAGGCACTGAGGAACAAAACCCAAACCGAAATTTCTGTGTTAACTTTGTATAAATCCATCCCGAACCCAAGCCAGTTACACAGGACTATTTACAGTCTCACTAGGCAAAACTATTTACATACCCATTTACATTAACAGAAGTGTTCAGGTTGAGTCTGTACAATGCTTTTTTTGTAACTATGGGTGCTCCTTACGTGCTCGGGAACGGACGTGCTCCGGAACAATAACACCTGACGTGTCATAAACACAAGGACGACTATATACACCAGGCCAGCAACAAATTTTAATGTGGCCAACCCCACTATTTACAATATTAACAAGGTGATGTGCTTTTCACATGCTTGTAGCCGGACGGACCTAATGTGGAACAAAGGCAAACCTATTTATACTGAACTACCAAACTTTGTAGCATGCATGAGCACAGATACAGACAGAACAGAAACCCAAAAGAAAACCGGGCACATACCATTCACACCAAATACTCTGGCTGGGACCTTATCTTTTTAATCCGTGGGCGTGGTACGGGCGTCCCAGAGTGATGGGTTCCCCTGTCTAACACCGAGGCCGACCTCTTCAGTGCAGGCTCTGGCCCCTCCCCCTCACACAAATCAAACCAACCCTCCCCCGAAGGTGGATCCTTTGGAGGAGGCTCTGAGGCAGGCTCCCCGCCATCCGACATTGCCGAGTCTGAGGACAGATCGAGGTCCTCCTCTACTGTCGTTATTTCAACTTGACTGGGTGTCGTTGCTAAGGGTGGCGGAGAGTCTACCTCAGGAGTTCCAGTACCCCCCTCACACTGCTTGGAGGCAAGGAAGTCCTGTTCCACCTCAAGTGCCGCCTCCTCTAATTCTTGAGTTGAATACTGTGGGCCTGTTTGCGAGGGTTCACTGACATGAGCAGAGTACGATGTGGGGCAGGCACCAAACGCATGTCCCTCCTCCTCACAGAGGTTGCACCGTACCTCGTTGGGACACTGCCTTGCCGTGCCCCAACTGCAAGCATTTTCCACATCGTCTGTTGGGACACGACTTGGCTTCGTGCCCCTGCTCTCCACATCTAAAACAGGTACGGGGCTGACAAAAGTACCTAATGTGAGCCTTGGAACCCCCTATGAAGAGGAAGGATGGAATGTCCCTCACCAGTTCCATACGGAACTGTCTCTTGCCATTAAATATACCTTTCAACTCACCCCCAGTATATTTACACCACCACATTTCAGAGACAGTTCCGTACTGACTAAGAACCCTCGCAACCAGGCGCTGATCGACCTCGAAGGGAAGGTAAAGCACTGTCACCGTCACAGAGCCATCATATGGTGTGACAGTGAGCCCCTCTACCCCCTTCAGGCATGACACACCCTTAACACAGGCAGCATCAGACTTAAACTTAATATACGTGTTTCGGGCCTCAAGCGCCTGCAACATCTCTATTTCTTTAATTTCGACACCATTGTCTTTTAACATTGTCTTTTAACCTCAGACGAAAACTCCAACTTAACAATTGTGCTATCCCGACTTCCGGGCATAGCACCAGTTTGTGTGGCTCGAGGCCACGAAAGAAGGAGAAAAAACTTCAACTAGTTTTACAAAGGATAAAAAAGAGGATGAAGTAAGAAAAACACAAGCTACACAGAAACAAGGCGCGGCGCAAACAAATGGACACGACCAGACCTACTTATCAACGACAACACAAGCACGCTATCAGGTTTTATGCACAATTGCAATTAGTACAGCTATCACACAGTGATAAGGTTGAGCACGGCAAAGCGACGAGAGCTCGACGAAACACGTCTGCTCTCGTCGAAGACCTGAACTGAACTAAACTGTTTTGTTGATTAGGATGGATGATCCCCCCAATTGCGAAGTTCAGTTCAGGTCTTCGACGAGAGCAGACGTGTTTTCGTTTCGCTCTCGTCGTTTTGCCGTGCTCAACTTGCATCACTGTGTGATAGCTATACTATTTATTGCAATTGTGCTTAAAACCTTATAGCGTGCTTCATCCTAAATTTTGTCCTTTGTAAACCCTGGTCAGAGTTTTTTTCTTTTCATTCCGTGGCCTCGAGCCACACAAACTGCTGCTATGCCCGGAGGTCGGGATAGCACAATTGTTAAGTTGGAGTTTTCGTCTGGGGTGAGTGTCCCTCCCCCACAGGCGTTTACTGTGTTAAAAGACAATGGTGTCGAAATTGGAGAAATTGAGATGTTGCAGGCGCTTGAGGCCCGCAACACGTATGACCTTAAGTTTAAGTCTGATGCTGCCCGTGTTAAGGGTGTGTCATGCCTGAAGGGGGTAGAGGGGCTCACTGTCACCCCATATGATGGATCTGTGGCGGTGACGGTGCTTTACCTTCCCTTCGAGGTCGATCAGCGCCTGGTTGCGAGGGTTCTTAGTCAATACGGAACTGTCTCTGAAATGCGGTGGTGTAAATATACTGCGGGTGAGTTGAAAGGTATATTTAATGGCAAGAGACAGTTCCGTATGGAACTGGTGAGGGACATTCCATCGTTCCTCTTCATAGGGGGTTCCAAGGCCCACGTTAGGTACTTTTGCCAGCCCCGTACCTGTTTTAGATGTGGAGAGGAGGGGCACGAAGCCAAGTCGTGTCCCAACAGACGTTGTGGGAAATGTTTGCAGTTGGGGCACGGCAAGGCAGAGTGTCCCAACGAGGTACGGTGCATCCTCTGTGGGGAGGAGGGACATGTGTTTGGTTCCTGCCCCACATCGTACTCTGCTCATGTCAGTGGCGATGTGGGGTCGGCACCTGAACCCTCGCAAACAGACCCACAATATTCAACCCAGGAATTAGAGGAGGCGGCACTTGAGGTGGAGCAGGACTTCCTTGCCTCTAAGCAGTGTGAGGGGGGTACTGGGACTCCTGAGGCAGACTGTCCGCCATCGTTGGCAGCAGCACCCGGACAGGTTGAAATAATGACATTAGAGGAGGACCTCGATGTGTCCTCAGACTCGGCGACGTCGGATGGCGGGGAGCGTGCGTCAGAGCCTCCTCCAAAGGATCCACCTTCGGGGGAGGGTTGGTTTGATTTGTGTGAGGGGGAGGGGCCAGAGTCTGCACCAAAGAGGTCGGCTTCGGGCGAAGTATCAGACAGGGGAACCCATCACTCTGGGACGCCCGTACCGAGCCCACGGATTAAAAAGATAAGGTCCCAGTCAGAGTATTTAGTGTGAATGGTTTTGCCTTTGTGTCCCCGTTTTCTTTTGGGGTTTCTGTTCTGTTTGGGTCTGTGCCCATGCATGCCACAGTTTTTTTTTTTTTGGTAGTTCAGTGTAAATAGGTTTGCTTTGTTCCACATTAGGTCCGCCCGGCTACAAGCATGTAAAGAGCACATCACATTGTTAATACTGTAAATAGTGGGGGTTGGCCACATGAATGGTGGCCTGGTGTATATAGTTGTCCTTGTGTTTCATGTTACGTCCGGTGTTTTGTTCCGGAGCATGTAAGGAGCACCCATAGTTACAAAAAGCATTGAATAGACTCAACCTGAACACTCTTCTGATGATGTAAATGGGTATGTAAATAGTTTTGCCTAGTGAGATTGTAAATAGTCCTGTGTAACTAGTTTGGGTTCGGGGTGGTTTTGTACATAGTTATCGCAGAAATTTTGTTTGCTAGCGCAATGTACAGAATTCTGTAAATAGTTCAGAGTTATGTTTTTGTCCGGTCAGGTTTAAGTTCTACTTTGTTTCCTCGTGCCCGTTTCTACGTACGTAAAAAGCTCTAAGTGTCGGGTGTTCGGTAATTAAATGCCAGTGTTTTAGGAGGCACTTTTTTAAGTCCTTGGTTTTGATGTGGGGTGAGAAACAAAACTTAAAAACCAGAGGTGGTGTGGATTCCTTAGGTTGTGGCGAGAGGTGTGCAGATCGGTCCTCGAAATTAATTTCGGAAACGATTTCGGATATATATTGCTCTGAGTAATTACGCCGAATGAGATTCTCTTTAAACGAGTTGACTTTCTCGTTAAGTCATGGCGATTATTGCAGAGACGTAAATGCCGTAAGGTCTCACCTTTAATAAATCCCTTGAAGCAACTTTCGGGGTGACAGGAGTTGCGTGATAAATACTGGAAAGTTTCGCTTGGTTTTGAGTAAGTGCGGGTATCAAGGTGATTTGATTCTGCGAAACGATTTCCTTTGGAAATATTAATGTCAAGGTAGGGTGCATGGTATTAATATGGTCCACAAAGGTTTTTAGTTCAGATTCAGAACCGTCAAAAAAGAGATCTATGGGTGATGCAACAGTTTTGTTAAACATGTCATACCCTTTGAATGTGAGGTAGTCTGTGTCCCGAAGGAAAGTCTCCTGCAGGCATATTACTAAAGGAGACCAGTCTGCTATGAAGCATTTAATCTCCTCGTAATTCGGTCTAAGTCCTCTGCAATTCCACTGAATTATAGCCGCAGCTTTCCCCAGGGTCATCCTTTGGAAATCTGCGGCTTCTTAGTAGAACTGGCGGAGCCCCCAGACCCTGACCCTGACCCTGGCCACTGAGCTTCACCAGCTCCACCAGCTCCGTCCCTCTCACGCTTCAAACGTATTGTAAACTTGCTTAAATCTAGCTGAAAGACTCCAACAGACCCTTTTCCAAATAACAATTACAAAGGATTGTGGAATAGAGTTTGGTATGCCTCGTTAATGTCAGTGGCATATTACTGTGGCGAAAAACGACGGATACCAAACTCTATCCCACAATTCTTTGTAATTGCTATTTGGAAAAGGGTCTAGTGGAGTCTTTCAGCTAGATTTAAGCAAACCATCAATGTTTCTTATTTAAGATTCATTTATAATGGTGTTTATTGTGGGCAGGGAACACTTCTGGTCTGTGAGCATGTTACAAAGGTTGAAGCGTGGGATCTCACACCTCACTTCGTAAAGTTTCACTTTTATGACAAGCTCGTATATGGGGTCAGAACGAAAGTTTCAGGTCAAGTTTATTTTTTGATCAACCACCAAGAACTAGTGGTTGAACTAAACATGTCCGTAGCAGCTAAGTTTGCACGCCAGCCAGAAGGCGGCTGGAGTGGATTACACAGGAGATTGGCATCGGCCGATTTCGCGATGGAAAAAGTTTTGACCTAGGACAGCGTAAGAAACTTTATTTTGGACAAAGCTAAGTCACTGAGTTGCTGTCCGGGGTATACTTCTCAACCACAGAAAACTGCCCAACCTGATCGGTTTACACTCACTTTTTATTACCGTTTTGGCATAGAAGGGAATTGCTGGACGACTCTCCAGGCACACCAGGCATGCTCACCTCTGATCGTCCTTTCAGCTCTTTTTAATGGCTTAGTTTGATTTTAATCAGATATTTGTGATGTCCAGTTTCTGTACACAGAAATTAAATTTTCAACTGTTTGAATCGGTAAACAATAAATGAAATTACCATTTTTTCAATTTATTTTGGGTAATTTTAGTACATCCTGTCTGAGTTTGACATATAAAATGATATTAACAACAGGTGTTCGTAAATAAGTATTTTCCTTCTAGAGAGAGGTCTACCTAGCCAACCTTTTGTACTTATGCCCATCGTAGTGGGATCTATTATCATGGCATAATTGCCTCTTCTTTGGGACTTCCCAACCAGCTAATGGCTGTGTTGACCTCAAAACTATGCGACCTACTTGAAGCTGCAAATAGTTGACTTCAGAAGTTTGTGATATAAAAGTCACTATGAAATTATACCTTGCCGTTATCAGTCTCTAAATCTACAATATCACACAAATATATGAAGCGTTGGAACAGCTTTTAACCTACATTGAAAATTACGGCTTTGCAACTTTGAACGGAAGATTAAGATAGCGTTACCAGATTTTCCTGTCACACTTCCGGTAGTACGACTTCATCATTCTTCAAACGCCACTATTACATTAGGTGAGTTTATTTCGATTCATTCGTTCATTCCTTTATTCAGTGGTAGTACAATACTGTCATAGAATGTATAGTTTGTATTAGTAAGTACGAGTTGCTCTTAAAATATGCAGGTTATGAAAAAGACCCCAGAGGTAAGGTTAATGGGATATAATGTGCTGGTGTATTTAATTTGACACTCGGTTAAGCTTTGATAGGTTGTGTCCGTCCTTTCCGGCCCCCTTCCCTCCCCTACTTTTTGATGAAAAAGTAAAACTTATGACGTTAATACTATAGCGTGAGAGAATTTCTTGCATTGTTTCTAAAATTGTCACGATGTCAAATAAGAGCAGTGCATAATTTGAACGGATGAGTAACCACCCATGTTGATACTATATGTAAGAGTAATTATTAACCGAATTTCAAACTTTTGGGTGAAACGGGAATTCATCCTGATTTTTGGTTTCGATGATAAGAGAAACCTATGCAACTGTGCTGGCGTGTGTATGTATGTATGTATGTGTGTGTGTATGTGTGTTTGTGACACTTGCTCGTTAACACGATATCTCAAGAAGGGAAACTCTGACACTTCTCAAACTTAATACATAGGTGCCCCATATTGAGAGGAAGAACCCTATTGTTTTTGATGGGGGTCGAAGGTCATCTGGGGTCACCAGGGGTCAAACTCTGAAAACCTTGTTAACACAATATCTCAAGGTAGAAAACTTGGATGAACTTCATACTTAGTAGGTAGATGCGTTATGGGAAGAGGAAGGAGCCTATTGATTTTGGTGGAGGTCAAAGGTCATTTGGGGTCACCAGGGGTCAAACGCTGAAAACCTTGTTAACACGATATCTCCATGTAGGAAGCTTGGATAAATTTCATACTTAGTATGTAGATGTATTATAGAAAGAGGAAGAACCCTATCGATTTTAGTTCAGGTCAAAGGTCATTTGGGGTCATCGGGGGTCAAACACTGAAAACCTTGTTAACACGATATCTCGATGTAGGAAGCTTGGATAAATTTCATACATAGTATGTAGATGCCTTATGGTAAGGCAGAGAATTCTATTTCTTTTGGTGGAGGTCAAAAGTCATCTGGGGTCACCAGGGGTCAAATGCTGAAAACCTTGTTAACACTATATCTCGATGTAGGAAGCTTGGATAAAATTCATACTTAGTATGTAGATGTGTTATATAAAGGGGAAGTACTTTATTGATTTTAGTGGAGGTCAAAGGTCATTTGGGGTCATCGGGGGTCAAACTCTGAAAAACTTGTTAACACAATATCTCAAGGTAGAAAGCTTGGATGAATGTCATACTAAGTATGTAGATGCATTATGGGAAGAGGAAGAACCCTATTGTTTTTGGTGGAGGTCAAAGGTCATCTGAGGTCACTGGGGGTCGAACACTGAAAACCTTGTTAGCACAATATCTCAAGGTAGAAAGCTTGGATGAATTTCATACTTAGTATGTAGATGCATTATGGGAAGAGGAAGAACCCTGTTGTTTTTGGTGGAGGTCAAAGGTCATTTGGGGTTACTGGGGTCAAACTGAAGACCTTGTTAACATACTATCTTGATGCAGGAAGCATGGATAAATTTTGTGCATAGTATATAGATGAGTTATGGAAAGACAAAGAATGCTATTGTTTTTGGTGGAGGTCAAAGGTCATCTGGAGTCACCGGGGGTTAAACCCTGAAAACCCTGGTAACATGATATCTTGACATAGGAAGTTGGATGAATTTCATACTTAGTATGTAGATGCCTACTGGTGAGAGGAAGAACCCTATCACTTTTGGTGGAGTTCAAAGGTCATTTGGGGTCATCAGGGGTCTGGCCTTAAAAAGTTTGCAGTCACTTCATACTACTGTAATTCCATGATACTGTAGGTGTGTATGAATCATCGAAACCACAATGCATTTTTGCATTCTGGTTTGTACTTCTGTTTTGATACAAGTAAGACAGAATGGGTACACTTAACGTCATTTCGACTATGTGTGTTAAATTTGTCTGGCGGCTGAACTAAAATGTGTTGTAAATTGAATTCTGCAATGAAATAAAACAGTAATTTTTACCACCGTGAAACCTGGAAATTACCACTACCTTTATGAAGTATGCGAATTCTTGTTGCGGCAAGAATTGGCTACCATCATGCTTTCTGGATCTTGAAAAGAATCATGGATTAGTATTTGAAAAGATTTGAAATTTGGGAATATGTATCTCAGTTCATTATCTGAAAACTTCAAGCTTGTAATTATGCCTCTGTAGTGCCAAAGTAGACCTGTAATGCAAAGACTGCCTTTACTGGTTTTCTATTTCATTATGCGATAATAAGTTTTGGGCGACTGCTTTTGACCTTTAATCACATGGGAACAATAAAATGAACATTTACGTAGGTTTAGGGTGTATTGTTTTTTAGTCATCATATGTTTTTGTGAAAGTTGTTTCCTTCAGGGTGTTCCCATTATCTTCATATCCGTATTCAGGTGCTAATTATCATGCAATTTAGAAGAGGATGGCTACTCCTGAATTACATTTTGAGAATTTCCACAACTCTTGCGCAATAGATGCATTCTTGGAACTGGCTCAATTCTGCATTTTTAGACATATCAAGAACAAACATATCGGTAGCTTTTTGACCAGCGTGTATCAGGTATGCCACCAATGTGCCCTAAGAGGTACTTTAATTACTCAGGGAGCTCTGAGTGCCCCGCGGGAAACCCCTTGGGCATTTTTAGAAGAAAAGGGAAAATCGTTTGCAGGCCGTTCACAACACTCTGCATTTGAGGAGATTCTAGATTACATGACTCAGACGATTGATGAGGAATTACTATTCTTTACTAAGTGCAGTACTACATATAGATGCATATCTTGTAATACAGAGCTGCTCATCGAACGTCGGTTATTCCCTGTGTATATCAGCGATGATGAGGTTCTTCATGAAGCACAATTCGATTTGAATAATACTTTGCAAGCAATACTATACAATCCTTCCCATAAACGAAGATGTGTGACATGCCACTCAAAACAAGAAGATGTAAAGGAGCAGTCCATGGAGCCCGTTCAAAGAGAAGTGAGGTTAGCAAATCTATTTTTCGTTCGTATACCAACCGTATCAAGCGATACTGGAGAAAATACTGTCTTGGGCGGAATAATCGTAAATGAAACGATGTCCTTTGGAGAATCTGACCAATACCACCTTATTGGTGCTATAAGAAGTAAGGGTCAACATTTCACTGCTGCTGTAAAACATGGGAGCTTTTTTTGGCATATCGATGACCAATACAAGGACTCAAAGGGCCCGTTTGACAGTTTCAGTGAAATATGTCAACAGCAATCAAATCTGTCTTACACTACGAAGCCAGAAGATGGTTTCTTCATGTTCCTGTACGAGAAAGTTGCAAAACATGAAAAATTACAAAAATCTGATTCCAATGGAAAGCCCGTATCACATGATCGTGGGGCACATATTGCCACCAGTACATCAAGTGTTACACATGAATCTAGTTTTACCCATACAACATCTCATTCACAATCTTCGCCTTCTGGATCACCTTCTCAAAGTCAACCCGACCAAAAAGATACACCCTTCATGCAAGCTGAACATGTGTCAAGCTCAAAAGAAAACACACTTCCACAAACATGCAAGGTGAACAATGACACCACTACAGAAACAATGTATGAAGACTCTTCAGCATGTACAGCATCACACGTTACCTCCTCATCTTTTTTCCAAGCAAACATTGTTCCCACCACAGACATCATGCACTCCCCTAATTCCACATATTCGCTATCCCATTGCTCAAGTAATACAAACCTTGTAACATCACCATGTTTGAAATCCAAATCACATCATTCAAGTAAAGCAAGACCATACACAGAGATCAAAAAAGAGAACCAAAGTCAACATGTACTAACTGATATCTCAACTATACCAAAAGAGAGATTCAACCGAAAGAGAAGGTTTCCTACAAGTGACCTTCACATAACACTGAAACTAGACGGGAAAGTTTTCATTAATGCGGACTACTTTGGTTTTATTAGTGGGAGGAAAGAATCTGGTACATGGTATCCATCAAGAATAAAGTGCCAGAGAATGAAACCCGCATAAGGGATGAAATCCTTTATATGTCATTGAAATCCTTCCTGTATTTTGTATTCCAGTCACAAGTCAATACGAGTGCTTTCAATTTGAAGAAATATTTTACTTCAAAGATACGAGAGTCTGTATCACGCAAACTTGGGCTGACTCCCGGTTTCAGACTATGTGGGTATCAAATTCATCGGGGTTTAAACGACAGTCCACATCTTTATCTTAAACTGAGTGACTGTGTTTCCATTTTTGAAATTTCGAACAAAAACCGAACATTTGATCGTATAGCTAAGTGTTGTACAGGTGCTTCTTCATTTTTACGTACATAGAAACTGGCACGGCGAAGCAAAGGCGAACTCAAACCGGGCCGGCCAAAAACATAACCGCGAACCATTTGCAGAATTCTACTAAACATTTCTGTGTCAGCAATATAAAACAACACCCGGAACCCAAGCTTATCACATAGGGCTGTTTACATAAAGTTCCCATGTGGCCAAACCCCTACCAAAGGCAAACCCACAAACACTGAGCTTTCAAAGAAAACTGTGCAAGCATGCACACTGTACAGGTGCTGATGACCCAAATATTTTCATCCCTAGTGGCAAAAATAGAAAGAGAACGCACATATCCTTGGATGTAATTACTGGATATCTGCTTATGCGTTAGCTTTTTACGTACGTAGAAACGGGCACGAAGAAACAAAGGAGAACTTAAACCTGACCGGACAAAAATACAAAGGCTTATGCGTGCCTCTAGTAAAAAATATTCCGACATGACATCATTGATGATTGTGGCACTTGAGGAATTGTTAGAAGTGTACACCGAAAATAACGTCCTGGGTAGGACGTTAAACTGCATCCGGTTGTGGAGCTTGTTAAAGCGTGGGGATAATGAGGTTACCCTTTGCCACAACTGCCTCCGGGACACCCTTGGGCAAGGTGCGCCTGTATTTTTGGCCCAGTTTTGTTCAGTTTTTTGTTTTTGTGTAAATAGTGTATATAGTGTACATAGTGTAAATATAGCAAGTTGACTCCACCCCGGACCCCTCGTGGCGGGTGGGCCCTGCCCCGGATCCCTCGTGGCCCCTGTTGTTGGTGTCTGGTTTTTTGGTTGTTGGCGGTATGTAGTAATATTGGTTTAGGGTGGCCGGGGGGAGGTTGGTCTGTTGGGTATTTGGGTTGTCAGTGTGTGTGTGTGGTTCTATTGTTGTAATGAACATAATTTTCTGTTTGATTTGGTGGTGTGTGGATAGTTTTGCCTTTATGTTCCTGTCCGATCCGGTTTGAGTTTGTTTTTTGTTTGTATGTGCCGTTTCGATGCACTTAAAAAGCACACCGAAAATGAAGTTTATTTGCCCGCACTCAAACCAGCCATCGAAAATGCGACATTCGACATTCCTTCAACACATACTACTTCTTGTGACATACATGAATCTGATCCGAACAAAACAAGTCCTCAACAACTCGTACAGATTGACCAAAAATTGAACAGCCAGTATAATAATAAGACACCCACGTGCTTTCGCGGTGCTTCCAAACTTGCAAAGTCAGAAACTGGTTCTCAGACAGATATAAAATTGACTGGAAATGAAACTGAAGAGTCTTCAAATATCTGCAGTAAACAAGATAGCCAAGCACCTTGTACAAAGAAAGGTACAGATGAAATATTAACGTATATTGGTAACACTCCCAGTAGAATAGCGTTCAGTAAAGTTGCTGGAAATCGAGTCAAGAAACAAAAAATCTGTTTCCAAGAAATTTCAGAAAAAATCCATCATGGTGGGAAGGAATCTGTTTGATATCAAACAAAGTAAATCTACATATGTTGAAAAGAAGCAAAATTGGGATGGTTATCTATCAGCTGAGGATTATGTTGACATTTTGTCTTTTACACCTGGGCGAAAATGTTACACATCCTTCCTTGATGATTATGTTTATGACCAAGCAAAGAAAAAAATTTTCCTTGACACCCGTAAACTAATAGCAATAGTAGACACCAATAACGCGAATGCCATTATAAGTTGAAGGAAGAGTTTGAAACCGTTCTCATGCCCACAAGTTCATGTGATGGGAGCGTACGTGTTAATGCTGCCCGACTGACTAGTTGCTTGAGATTTCTATACTATTATATACCAGAGAATGAGTACTGGAAGATCTGGGGCGATGCACGAGAAATTGGGGGAAAGAAGAGTTGTTCAGTCACAATTTCCTGTATAAATCATGAGTTATCATTTCACAAAGTTCCTTTCCACAGCCCTTCGGATATTTGGCCTATAGTAATTTTTTATGGCTGTGACAACAGATGGAATTTAGAAGTTAATTTAGGTGGGCCGGCAGGTCGTCCTGGTTGGCTCAATGAATATGTGGATTATGAACAGTCAAGGCATAATTCATTATTCTTCCTTGCAGGAGACTCGATGTGGATAGATGCGGTGCATGGTATGGCAGGGGAATTTGCACCAAACTCAAATTCAGGGTATATTTATTCTACTGATGATATTACAAGTAAGCATGAGGTATGTAGTAAAACGGGCTTTAGATCTGGATTGGGGAAATATATTAACAGAGATTCATCAAATTCCCTTCTACCTAGTATTTCTTTGGAACGAACAGTTTTTTTGTATAGACCATGCAACGACCAGAATCGTTGAAAAACTACTGAAGCTTAGAATTGAAAGTATATTTTCCAACATCACAGCCACGGCAAATATTGCACGTCATAAAGAAAATGCACAAACTATCTTGCAAACATTTAAGCAAAACATGATTGATCGGATGATTTACAAAGCAGAAAAAATTGAGGTATCACCCGATGGATCTCTAAAAGAAAATATTACACTAAACAAGCGTGATGCTCACTCTTTTCTCCTACCATGCCAACCGAACTGTTCGTTTGGTCCAATTCTCAAGGGTGTGGCGTCTGAACATACCATGTTTACCATTGACACATTTGGGAGGGGGGGGGGGCTTTTTAAGTGCATAGAAACGGACACTTGCCAAACAGAAAGACCCAAAACCGGACCGGTAAAAACGCAACTATGAACTATTTACAAAACTATTTTACATGAAGCTGGCAAACGAAAAATTCTGTGGCTAACATGTACAATCACCCCCAGCCCACCCACCACACAGAACTATTTACAAAGGAAAAACTAATGGAAGCAACACAATATTTACAGGTTAACCGTCACCCGGCCCGCCCCTACCGAAACGAGTGAACCCCACCGCCTGCCGAACGTCGTCCCTGGCAAACGAACGAAGTCGGCCTCCACCCTCAGCTTAATCTCTGTCCACACCAACGCCAGGAGGACGTCCGCGGGCCCCTACTCTCCCCTAAATACAATATTACACCGGTCTCTCCATAAGGCCTGCTACGTCCCATTTTGTAACAATTGACCAAAATGTAACAACTTGGTCCAAAATGTAACAATTTTCTGCCCAAAACGTAACAACTTTTCAGGTTGGTCTAAAATGTAACAATTTTCTGCCCAAAATAATACAACTTTCAAACTTGGTCCAAAATGTAACAACTTTCTGCCCAAAATGTAACAACGTGGTGGTTCACATCAGACGGTATTGAAAAATCTCCAACATGACTGTCATATTTTTTTTTAAGTGCCATAACTTAACCAAACAAGGTCGGATGGGAATGGGAAAAGCATCATTCAATTTCTCATGACGTACTCCACTCCTGGAATATATTTTTGGGTGTCTTCTGTGTCGCAATGAAAATCAAAATGGCCGCCATACGTCAGTTTGGGCTAAAACTTGCTCCGTTGAACTCATCGTGGTCTAAAAGATCTAGAAAGTCTGTTTCCTGCCCACTTGAGTACAAACTTATACAGTGCCTGTTTCTACGTACTAAAAAGCTCACTTGAGTGCTTCAGGGGACGTTATAAAAATCCAAAACGGCCGAAAAAATAACTTAACCTGCTGTAACTCGGCCAAAGAAGGTCGGATCGGCATGGGAGTTGCACAAGTCGAATTCTCGTGCCTTATTATTCTGACTACCAATTTCTGGGTGTGACCTTTTTAAGTACGTAGAAACAGGCACTGAAAAACTAAAGAACCCCAAACCCAAACAAAATCCGTCGGATCACAAACAATGCCAAACAAACTATACACACCATACAACAGGGAACAAAAGAGTCTTTTTTTTAAT
This sequence comes from Holothuria leucospilota, assembly GCA_029531755.1. Taxonomy (NCBI): domain Eukaryota; kingdom Metazoa; phylum Echinodermata; class Holothuroidea; order Aspidochirotida; family Holothuriidae; genus Holothuria; species Holothuria leucospilota. Next base: position 71,730,105 of record CM055961.1, on the reverse strand, counting down.
ACTCAGATTCAGCCCTACCCCAACAACCACAAACCATCCCAAAACATAGTCCCACCAGTCAACCACACGCCCAAAGGCTACCACACGACCGAGGACGACACAATGCCCGTAGGCAACAACACGCCCGTAGGCAACAACACGCCCGAAGGCAACAACACGCCCGAAGGCAACAATACGCCCAAAGGCAACAACATGCCCCAAGGCAACAACACTTAACTAGAACAGTAATGCTGTTGTGTAGCTCACACAATTTCTCTTGTCTGTTAAAAATAGGAACTCAAAAAACCAAATTTTATCATTTATTCATCAACTTCCACAAAACCTCCTTACCGTACGAAGGCAAAAGGCAAGAGAAGAGCATAATAATAAATAAACCCAAAACCCAACTGAAAAATCACAAGCATGTTTGGGCATATAAACACTAGCTGCAACTGACACAGTTTGATGACAGATCTACAAATATCACTGCATATTTTCTAAAATCAAGAAGGCCTGTAAAGATTACATACTTTAATTAGCAGCAGGACTGAAATTAAACTGATGTTATTAAACTGTTCAAGTTTGCAAAGTAAATTTAGTTGCACCTACAACTCTACAAGCAAATACTGCATAGGTTTGCACTCAATCAAACAAACCACAGACTCAAAAAGCTGCTACTGGGGTTGAACTTAAAACAGTTACAATATTGCAATTACCGTCTCAATTGATCCAGAAACAAAATGGGACATATCCCCACAACAGATTAAACCATTTTCCTTTCTTGCGTGGTAGCTCCATGTTTCTTGTAAGCCAAACTGACCACAGAGTTGCTTCAAATTTGTTATCATGAATCAAGTAGCTGCTAGCTCAATGCAGGGAGTTTCCATGGAACTCCTTGCTTAATGAACCTTGATAATACAATTAGTTGTCCCAAAGCATTGTGATTGCACAGGCCACTTTATGAACAAAGACTGATGTGTGTGAAGGGATCAAATTTCAAAACAAACCTGCACAGGCAGTTGCGAGACAGCAACTGAACACACAACCAAGTACACTGCTATAAGTGCAATGAATAAACAGCTACCTGTTCAGCAGGCACAGTGAACTCAGCCCTACAAAAATTGCTTAAAAACCAGATTTAACTTTTGTATATCAATATGCAAACAGGCAAGTTTTATTGCTCTATCGACAAACAATCATGTACCAAAATTTCAGCTCAAAATCTCCACATATCAAAAGGCTGAAAACTTTTGTTGAAAAGTTGACGACATCTGCCCCATTTTATAACCTCACACATGTACTGCGTACAATGTGTGAGCTAAAAAGCACTGGGCAAATACAGGTGCACCTTGCCCAAGGGTGCCCCGAAGGCAGTTGTGGCAAAGGGTAACCTCATTACTCCCACGTTTAAACAAACTCCACAACCCAATTTCTGGGTGTCTCCTGTGGAGCATAGAAATCCAAGACGGCGGATAAAATGACGGCAGGGTAATTGGATCCGTAGGCCTAAAGTCCAAATCTGCGGTCCCTGTGATAAAATTCGCAAGTCTTCGATTTGACATGCCCCGATCCGTTTGTTTCGTATGTCAAATAAACAGTGCTCCAAAACGCTATTTTCAGGCCGATTTGAGGCTCGGAAAGACTTAAAATCGTGGTATTGTCCTTTTTGTTGAATTCAGACCTGCCAACCGTTCCGATTTAATCGGAACCGTTCCGATTTTTGAGTCCGTACATAGCAAAAAATCGGAACGTTCCGATTTCTAGCACCCACCCCAAAATAGTACAAGAAATATCCTTGCAACATAACTATTTAAAACGCATGTCACGCACCTCAATAGTGATTCGTGGATCGAACTTGTACGGGCTTTACGTGTACATATATGTAAACACTATGACCAAGACTTCAGCAGTATGTATGCGACATCCGGCGTGCGCGCTAAAATGTCTCAGGATATGTGCACACTGACAGTACATATCCGTAACGATCGTTGTAGTTTGCTTTACAAAGCACCACAGCTGCGCCTACGGACCGACCGCGAAGTCCGCGTGGCACCTGCGGTGGTACGTACACGGTATATACGCAATACATAGTGCATGTTTGTTTGATAACCAGTGGGACTAATCGCAATGCTGTTGTTTGAGATTAAGAAAGATGAAAAAGAATATTTAAAGATTGAACAAAGTACTTATGACAGACAGTGTTCAATTTTGAACGGAAGACCAGCAACGAAGTTTTTGAGTATTAAACTTTGGGACAGTAAGCTGCGAGCCTGCTGGCGTTTTTCGGTACCGTAGTTCGCCGTATCATACTAACGGTAACGTAGCGAAAGTGCGGCTTAGCCAAATAGCACATGTGTGCAGTCTAGCCTAGGCTAGGCCTAGGCTAGGCCTGAACTTAAAGGTTACGTTGAGGTCTAACTTTTAAGCTACGAAAGTCGCGGAGATTATGAAATAGGTGGGAATTTATTATATGATTTTTTCTGAATACATTGCATAAACCCCGCCAAGAATCGTTCACATAGGCCAAGGCCTAAACTAAGTTTGTGTTAGGCTAGGCTAAGTGTGTAAAATGACTAACATTACCATGCAGCCTACCTAGCCTGCCCAGCCTAACAATAACAATTAACATGATCTGAAAGTTTTATTTTGTGCACATATAATGCAAAAAGGTATGTAGTCAGCACTGCCGGGAACTAGTTCAAAGTTCAGTTTGCTTGCATTATAGACTAACAAAACCTTAGACTTATCACTGTGATGGGATGTGTTGATTTTTGCATTTTTGTTTAGGCTACAATTCCAGCAGAAATAGGCCTAGGCCTAGGCCAACCAATCATTCAAATTTTTAAAATACGGCCTAAAAAATTTGTAATTTTGCCTGTTTAAAAAATTGATACATATTCCTTAAATATGCCACCATTTTGAATCTAAGAGTATTTAAACTTCAAAAAATTTCCAAAGGGGAGGGGGACACCCCCTACCCTTAGACCCCACCCCCAGGCCGGCGGATTCTCCAAAATTGCGCCGCTGTGTTCCTATTTCCAGTTTTCAAATGTTGGCAGGTCTGTCAATTTCTCTCGAGGAACTATCAGGGTCATACCCAAGTGAGACATATAATGCAATATGATGGTATTTATAATATATCCGATACTATACATCACGATATTGCTCTTGGAACGGTTGCAAGCTCGTTCAGTACGGTATTGCTGGCACACCATTAAAGTGGTTGGATTCTTATTTCAAAGGACGCACCCAGTCCGTGAATATAGATAGTTCTCAGTGACGTCACAACTGGGGGTTGGCAACCGCCATGTCATAGGGCAAGCTTGTACATACATGCCGGGGTTGCCCTATGAGATGGCTGACATACTACACGTGAAAAGCTCCTATGACGTCATGTGAGAACTATCTATAGGTGGAATTCTGTCTGACCCACGTAGTCTGGATGAAGGGGTACCACAAGGTTCTGTACTTGGTCCGTCCGTTTTCTCTACGTATATAGCCCCAGTAGGTGACATGGTCACTGCTCATGGTATCAGTTATATGTCTTATGCAGACGACACTCCAATTTATGTCACTCAGAAACAGTCTGAGCGTCATGTTGCACTTTCCCGTTTAGAGCTTTGCATTCAATTCGTGATATTAAATCATGGTGTATACATAATAAGTTAATGTTTAACGACTCTCACACAGAAGTCCTACATATTTCTTCTAAATTTCTGAAATGCCCGTCTTTTCCGAGAGTTTTTGTTGATATTACTAGTTATGCTTGGTGTCACCATGGATAGCACTCTGCACCATGATACTATTTTACTTTATCAGATTCACTTTAGTATCCAGAGCACGGGTTGTTTCAAGTTGAAGTTTTTTTGTAATAAATTCAGTTTTTAAGTAGGACTATCACTATATGGGGATAACATTTTGCTTTATTACATTATATCTATATTTTGTTGTGATAACTTGGGTAGCCTATGTACCTACGCATTTGAGTTCGGTGTTCCTTGATGGCTAGGCCAGTTATGTTTTTAGTATTAACTTTGAATTCTAAATTTTGCTCTTTATTGCCTTGCTATACTAATTAATGTAAAAGTTTGGATAAACATCAATATTTACAAATATCTTAAATATGGGAGGAGATAACTGCAGGAGGCCGAAGTCCCGGAACGAAGACACACGTATATTGTAAAAATGTTTCTTCCCCTCCTCGGGGGGGGGGGGGGCTGTAAGGGCGCGGTCACACTACAACGAATTTTTCGATTTTTAGTAAATATCTTCTCCATCTCTGATCGGAAAGAACCAAAAATTTGCCAACTTGTGTAAATATATGATTTGTACCAGAGGACTACGAAAATGAAATGTTATCTAATTATTTCGTGACGTCACACCGACAGACAGCTTCTATAAGCTCTCTGTCGGTAGGACGTCACGAAATAATTATTATAAATTTGATTTTCTTAGTCATGCGATACAAATCATTTATTTACACAACTTGGCAAATTTTTGGTTCTTTCCGATCAGAGATGGAGAAGATATTAACTAAAAATCAAAAAAATCGGATCGTAATGCGATCCGATTTCGTTGTAGTGTGACCGCGGCTTAATGTAGATGTGAACCAAAAAAACATTAGCCAGGGACTAAACAATCTTAAAAGCATAAAGCATACAGCAAAACATTTAATGATCATGAAACTCTAATGGTCTTCATAAATAAACTGCTTCACAAGCGCAATACGGTGAACGTGTTTTACGGGCAACTTTTGATAGACATTTAGTATATTTTGTGTGCATTTAACTGTTTCAATTTGGCCTACAGGTGCAAAGTTGTATGAAACCTTGCGTATTTACGTCGTTGTGGTAAATTGTAGGCACGTTTACAATAAATTATTTCTGATCCGATAACTATATATTGTCAGGCTATTTACTTTTGAGTGTGTCTGTTGCATATTGCGGTACGAGAGATGAGGAAGTTGGTAGACCGATGTGAGGATGTCCAATTCTTCATCATGATATGTGCAGCCACCAGTATAAAAATACAAGTGACCAGTTGAGTGCCAAGGCCTGATTTCGATAAAGAATCAATCCTGCATTCTGGCCTAGCCCTTTGGACCATCCGAGAGCACCCAGTGTGTACCGATGCATTTGGCAGGGAGGTACAGATGCCGCTGCTACCCGCCCACCCACCCCCTCCGATTTCAGACAATTTTTTGTCCATTTATTAATAATAGGCAACATGCAGCCTTTTGGCAAGACATGCGGCCTGGTGACAGCGTTTGTTACACAAAGGCAATTTGGTCTAATCGTGGCAGTCAGATTCACGTAAAATGAAGGCTATCGTGGTGGGCTGATCAGCTACGACCCATTTGAGGGAAATTCAAAGGCCTGAAAAACTTGAGGGTTTGCGTGACCGTGGATGACCTGGTGCCTCTGACTTAGGTCGGAAGAGGTGGCAATAACGTGGCTGTCAATAGTAGGCCATGCGCAGAAGGACCAACGCCTCTTTGTGGGTAGGTACAGGTACAGCAGGACCCGCCATTTGGAGGGGTGTGTTTAAAATTTATCTAAATTAAATGCTAAGAGTTCATTGAAAATTGGGGGGGGGGGGGCTAGAGTTTATTTAGCGTCCCAAATTGCGAAATAATATGCGTCATTCACATTTTCTGTTGGGGGGGGGGGGGCTGACAACAATCCCCCATAGTCCCCAGTAGTAGAACCACATGAGGTACCGGTGGCACACTTATATCACTTAGCGTATTGTTGGCAGAACTGTGAGTCTACTACGAAGACACTGACACTACCACTTACCACTTAAACGAGCTTCAACCCATTTCAACAATAGAGGATACGACCCATCAACTGTAAGCCAGCAAATCAATCGCGCTAAGCAAATTCCCCGAAACGAATTGCTTACATACAAACCCCGAAAGAAAAACAAACGAATACCCCTAGTGGTCACGTACTCCCCAATATTCGCGAACCTCCCCAGAAAATTGCACAAATGTTCCAGTCACTTACAGAATTCCCCTGAACTTAAGTCAACCTTCAAGGAGCCCCCATGGTGGCCTTCAGACGTCCCCGTTCCCTTCGAGATCTCCTCGTAAGAGCAGGAGACCCAAACCTTTACGGCACGACATAAGCAGCTCTGAACCCCCCGGATTCTTTCCCTGTAAATCTCGTAAATGTATGTTGCATAGTTACATTCATGCTACGAACAAATTTAAAAGCACACAAACAAATCAAGAATTCCCCATAACAACACACATAAACTGTAAAAGCTCTTGGGTAATCTACCTCATGACATGCACTCACTGCGGAAAACAATATGTAGGTAAGACTGAAACAACCCTCTACACACGCTTCAGGAACACAAGATCTGAAATTAATAACTTCAATGAAAACACTCAACCGAAACGTCTCCCATACACAATTCATTTCAACTCAGCTCACCACACAATAGACGTCAGGATCACTGGTATAGAAATACTTACAAAACAATCACGCGCTGCCATCCTCCACAGAGAATCATTTTGGATTAATAAACTTTGCACATTACATGCACACGGAATCAATGTTGACAGATAGCCTCATCACGTGATCACGACACGCTTCACTTAACAGACATAACAACTCACACACCTACCACAACGCCAAATGGCCGAAAGCTTGTTAAAATTAACATCAAAGACATAAAGCGACGTCCTGTCTCTCTTTGAACTTGTACATTTCTTACACTTATATTATGAAGGAGAACCGAATACGTTTTGGACAAATGGGAACATTTCTTTCATTTATATATATATATATATATAATATATATATATATATATATATATATATATATATATATATATATATATATATATATATATATATATATATATATATATATATATATATGGATGGATAGATCAGGAGTGGAGTATGTCATGAGAATTTTTTTTTTTTTTTTTTCTCAGCTTTTTAAGTACGTAGAAACAGGCACTGGCAAACTAAAGAAAAATCCCAAACCCAAACAAAACCATGACGGGTCACAAACACAAATGCTAAACAAACTATACATACCGTGCAACAGGGAACAAAAGAATCTTTGTTACTACTGAACTCCAGTAACTGCCACTGCAGCCAACCCCAAAACAACTCCCCACAACCACATACCACCCAAACAAATTCCGCCCACACGCCCAAAGGAAACACCACGCCCGAAGGCAACTACACCCCACGGCAACACCACGCCCGAAGGCAACACCACGCCCCAAAGGCACCTTGAACACTACGCCCGAAGGCAACACTACGCCCGAAGGCAACACTACGCCCGAAGGCAACACCACGCCCGAAGGCAACACTACGCCCGAAGGCAACACCACGCCCCAAAGGCAACACCACGCCCGAAGGCAACACTACGCCCGAAGGCAACATTACACCCCAAAGGCAACACTACGCCCGAAGGCAACACTACACCCGAAGGCAACACTACGCCCAAAGGCAACAGCACTTAAAAAGCAGCGGGGCAAATACAGGTGCACCTTGCCCAAGGGTGCCCCGGAGGCAGTTGTGGCAAAGGGTTTTTTTTGGGACTTTTTAAGTGCATCGAAACGGCACATACAAACAAAAAACAAAACTCAAACCGGATCGGACAGGAACATAAAGGCAAAACTATCCACACACCACCAAATCAAACAGAAAATTATGTTCATTACAACAATAGAACCACACACACACACACTGACAACAACCCAAAGACCCCACAGACCAACCTCCCCCCGGTCACACTAAAAACAAAGCCCCACAAAGACCACACACCTAAATTCACCACACACCCAAATCCACCACACACCCAAAGACAACACCACGCCCGACGGCAACACCAAGCCCGAAGGCAACACCTCGCCCGAAGGCAACACCATGCCCGAAGGCAACACTAAGCCCGAAGGCAACACCACGCCCGAAGGCAACACCACGCCCGAAGGCAACACCACGCCCGACGGCAAAACCACGCCCGAAGGCAACACCACGCCCGAAGGCAACACTAAGCCCGAAGGCAAACACCACGCCCGAAGGCAACACCACGCCCAAAGGCAACAGCACTTAAAAAGCACCGGGGCAAATACAGGTGCACCTTGCCCAAGGGTGCCCCGGAGGCACCCTTAGGTAACCTCATTGTCCCCACGCTCATGAGAAATTCAATCATGCAACAACTTCACAGTCACTCGGTGACAGAGCAGGCGGAGAGTACACCCGGTCCAACCTTGAGGCGTCCGTGCCATCAGGGCGGTGCCAAGTGAACACGGCAAGCCGCGATGTTGCACTTTCCAAACGTCAACCATGTCGTGTTTCTTTGTAAACTTGTCCAATTCCGCCATGCCGACACCACAGCTCCAAGATGTGCACGTAGCATATCAATTTGTTTGTTACTTTAACCCATACAGCTTGTGTTAGCGTTTCCCACGCAACGAAAATGCGCTCTGTGGGAAACAGTACGGAAAAAAAAACAGTGATGTTCATTCAGTTTTATGTTCTACTATGTCTCAGCTTCTGAATGACATAAAAATATATCGATATTATTTGACTTTTACATAGGGACCTGGACAGATTTCGAAGGCATCTTTTTGCATGGCAAGCAATAGCTATGAACTTTTGACCTACTGCTGTTTGTACAAATAAGCTTGGATCGCCGATGTTCATGCATTGCTGGATTGGTTATCATGTAAACTTTCCAATGGTAACCTTTGTTTTCAAATTTTCAACACTCCCCCATAAGGACCAGGCCAAAATACGTACAAACAGACACAAATATGAATATGCATAAGCCTTGCACCAATGAAAAGACCCCAAGCTATTTGTAAACAACGCAACCATTACCCGCCACCGTGCTTGCGTTGTACAGTATGTACAGCGAACACGTGCGTGCAGTGGTAAACGAAACATTTGGTCACGCCCACACGACCAATCAAGCGTACGGGATGAGCGTGTGTATGAATTATACATAGCAATGACGTCTCAGTCACCCAATCCTCAGTTTAGACAGAAAAGTGTTTTGACAGGAAAGTGTTTTGAACAAATTGATATGGACATTCTGTCGAACTGTGTGTCGGGAACGCAGTTAAAGTCTCCAGCTAGGATACAAGGGGCACAGCCAGGAACGAAGGATGGAAGGGTAGTAAAAAAATCCCTTCTGTCTGTAGGCTGATTGGGTGCGTAAACATTACATAGGATGAAGTTCCCACAGGGATGTTTTATGGTGATGCATATCACCCGGCCCTCATGATCATGATCAACTTTGCCGACCAGGGAAGTCCATCTGGGTGAAACTAAAATAACAGATCCACAAGAAGACGAGGAACCAAAGGAAGCGTGCAAACCCCCACCCCATTCATAGGACCAGGTGTAGACTTCGTCCTCATTAACAATGTGAGTCTCCTGGAGGAAAACGACGTCCACACCTAATGATTTGCAAAACTGGAATATTCTTGACCGTTTCCGACTGTCCCTCATGCCATTAACGTTTAGGGTCATGAGGGACTGAGGACCAGTCATGATTGCATGTGTAATGTGTAACTACAAAACCGTCTCTGACCTGGCCTTTTTATTTATGTTTGGTGCTGGTGGCATAATAGGATGGACTCCCTGGTCTGAGACCTCGCCTGAGACCGACTTTTTTAACTGAGATTCTGATTGAACCCCCTCACACAAATCAAACCAGTCCTCCCCGTATGGTGGGACCTTTGGTGGAGGCTCTGAGGCAGGTCCTCCCACATCTGACATGGCAGTGTCAGACCTGAGTCCGATGAAAGATTAAGGTCTTTCTCCACTGTTGAAATTCCGGCCTCCCCAGGAGCTGATGGGGAGGGTGCCTCAGGTGCTGATGGGGAAGGTAGAGAAGGGCCTAACTCTGGGTTCCCAGAGACCACTTCACATTCCTTGGAAGCTAGGAAGTCTTGTTCCACCTGATGTGCCACCTCATTAGGTGAAGGGGACCTGGGTTCCTCCACCATTGGTTCTGGGCCTGAATGCGAGGGTTCACCTGCCGGCTCCACATCTGCACTAGCTCGTGCAGAGTATGACGTGGGGCAGGCACCAGAGACATGCCCCTCCTCCCCACACAGGTTACACCGCACCTCGTTGGGACAGGTTGCCTTGTCATGCCCCAACTGCAGGCACCTGCCGCAACGCTTGTTGGGACATGACTTGGCCTCGTGCCCCTCCTCTCTACATTAAAAACAAGTGCGGGGCTGGCCAAAAGACCTGATGTGGGCCTTTGAACCCCCTATGAAAAGGACGGAGGGAATATCCCTTTCCAGCTCCATACGGAACTGTCTCTTCCCGTTGAGAATACCGGCCAATTCACCTTCATTGTACTTGACCCAACGCCAGTCAGAGACAGTTCCGTACTGCCCTAGAACCCTCGCCACCAGGCCCTGATCTACCTCAAAATTGAGGTACAACACTGTCACCACCACAGAGCGATCATATGGGGTGACAGTGAGACCCTCCACTCCCTTAAGGGAGGGGGGGGGGGCTTTTTAAGTGCATCGAAAAGGCACATACAAACAAAAAACAAAACTCAAGCCGGATCGGACAGGAACATAAAGGCAAAACTATCCACACACCACCAAATCAAACAGAAAATTATGTTCATTACAAGAATAGAACCACACACACACACACACTGACAACAACCCAAACACCCCACAGACCAACCTTCCCCCGGCCACACTAAAAACAAAGCCCCACAAAGACCACACACCCAAAGACAACACCACCCCCGAACGCAACACCAAGCCCGAAGGCAACACCACGCCCGAAGGCAACACCACGCCCGAAGGCAACACCACGCCCGAAGGCAACACCACGCCCGAAGGCAACACCAAGCCCGAAGGCAACACCACGCCCGAAGGCAACACCAAGCCCGAAGGCAACACCACGCCCGAAGGCAACACCAAGCCCGAAGGCAACACCACGCCCGAAGGCAACACCAAGCCCGAAGGCAACACTAAGCCCGAAGGCAACACCACACCCGAAGGCAACACCACGCCCGAAGGCAACACCACTTAAAAAGCACTGGGCAAATACAGGTGCACCTTGCCCAAGGGTGCTCTGGAGGCAGTTGTGGCAAAGGGTAACCTCATTACTCCCACGTTTAAACAAACTCCACAACCGGATGCAGTTTAAAGTCCAACCCCTTGATTCGGGCAGCATCAGTCCGGAACTTCAGGTCATATGTATTCCGGGGTGTAACATTCCCCCTCGACTCAAACTGTAACTTGAGAGCTTTTTACGTACGTAGAAACGGGCACGAGGAAACAAAGTAGAACTTAAACCTGACCGGACAAGAACATAACTCTGAACTATTTACAGAATTCTGTACATTGCGCTAGCAAACAAAATGTCTGTGATAACTATGTACAGCTAGCTTTTTACGTACGTAGAAACGGGCACGATGAAACAAAGGAGAACTTAAACCTGACCGGACAAAAATACAAAGGTGAACTATTTACAGAATTCTGTACATTACGCTAGCAAACAAAATTTCTGCGATAACTATGTACAAAACCACCCCGAACCCAAACTAGTTACATAGGACTATTTACAATCTCACTAGGCAAAACTATTTACATACCCATTTACATCAACAGAAGAGTGTTCAGGTTGAGTCTGTTCAATGCTTTTTTGTAACCATGGGTGCTCCTTACGTGCTCCGGAACAAAACACCGGACGTGACATGAAACACAAGGACAACTATATACACCAGGCCGGCATTCATGTTGCCAACCCCCACTATTTACAGTATTAACAATGTGATGTGCTCTTTACATGCTTGTAGCCGGGCGGACCTAATGTGGAACAAAGCAAACCTATTTACACTGAACTACCAAAAAAACTTTGTGGCATGCATGGGCACAGACACAAACAGAACAGAAACCCTAAAAGAAAACGGGGACACAAAGGCAAAACCATTCACACTAAATACTCTGACTGGGACCTTATCTTTTTAATCCGTGGGCTCGGTACGGGCGTCCCAGAGTGATGGGTTCCCCTGTCTGATACTTCGCCCGAAGCCGACCTCTTTAGTGCAGACTCTGGCCCCTCCCCCTCACACAAATCAAACCAACCCTCCCCCGAAGGTGGATCCTTTGGAGGAGGCTCTGAGGCACGCTCCCAGACATCCGACATCGCCGAGTCTGAGGACAGATCGAGGTCCTCCTCTAATGTCATTATTTCAACCTGTCCGGGTGCCGCTGCCAACGATGGCGGACAGTCTGCCTCAGACCCCCCTCACACTGCTTAGAGGCAAGGAAGTCCTGCTCCACCTCAAGTGCCGCCTCCTCTGATTCCTGGGTTGAATATTGTGGGCCTGTTTGCGAGGGTTCAGGTGCCGACCCCACATCGGCACTGACATGAGCAGAGTAAGATGTGGGGCAGGAACCAAACACGTGTCCCTCCTCCCCACAGAGGTTGCACCGTACCTCGTTGGGACACTCTGCCTTGCCGTGCCCCAACTGCAAACATTTCCCACAACGTCTGTTGGGACACGACTTGGCTTCGTGCCCCTCCTCTCCACATCTAAAACAGGTACGGGGCTGGCAAAAGTACCTAATGTGGGCCTTGGAACCCCCTATGAAGAGGAATGATGGAATGTCCCTCACCAGTTCCATACGGAACTGTCTCTTGCCATTAAATATACCTTTCAACTCACCCGCAGTATATTTACAGCACCGCATTTCAGAGACAGTTCCGTATTGAGTAAGAACCCTCGCAACCAGGCGCTGATCGACCTCGAAGGGAAGGTAAAGCACCGTCACCGCCACAGAGCCATCATATGGGGTGACAGTGAGCCCCTCTACCCCCTTCAGGCATGACACACCCTTGAGCTTTTTACGTACGTAGAAACGGGCACGAAGAAACAAAGTATAACTTAAACCTGACCGGACAAAAACATAACTCTGAACTATTTACAGAAATCTGTACATTGCGCCAGCAAACAAAATGTCTGTGCCAACCATGTACAAAACCACCCCAAACCCAAGCCAATCACGTAGGACTATTTGCAATTTCAATATTTACAATATTTACAAATTAACTATCACCCGGCCCGCCCGCACTGAAACAAGTGGACCCCAACACCTGCCGAACGTCGACCTTGGCAAACGGACGAAGTCGGCCTCCACCCTCAGCTTAATCTCCGTCCTCACCAACGCCAGGACGACGTCCGCAGGCTTCCCCTCTCCCCTAAACACAATATTACACCGGTCTCTCCACAAGGCCAGCTTTATGGAGGCCGAAACAAAGGTAAGTATCCCGCGAACACTTGTATTGCATGGCGGGGGTGACAGACCATACAAAGCCTAGTCCTGGCTGACCGCCCAGGTGTTACAAAACGTGAGGCTATCAGCCAGGGCTTGAAACCACTCCCAGAGGAGGGCCACAAAGCCACACTGCCAAAACACATGGGGCACACTCTCCCACCTTGTGCATCCAGTGCGGGGGCAAATGCCATCTCCAAGACACCACCGAAGGCGCTTGAGATTCGTAACGATGGCGTCGTGTGCGATCCGCCACAGCAGGTCACGCCGGCGGTGATCGAGTGACCTGCTGTGGACTACACGCCACACTTCCGGCCCTGACGCACAGCCGTTGGGTAGGACCTGACCAACCAAGTCATCAAAAATCGCCCGGTACTGGTCCCCCGCACTGGACTGCAAAACGTCCCCTACAGTTGACATAATACTGAGTGTTTCCCTCATCTGACAGTATGCCTTCGTTGGCCTCCAACTGTGAGGTACACTGTTGCTAAACAGGGTAGGAAAGAACCAACGGAATGATAATCCACCCCAATAACGGACAAAGTAGGCAAACGGCATCTGGCTGTCGACGGCACTAAAAACACATTTGGTCAGGAGAAAACGGAGCTTTGAAGGAAAGTGCACGAGGCCCAATCCCCCCTGCCTAGGAACCTGGTACACCACTTTTCTTTTGACCAGCTCCGTTTTCCCTGACCAAAGAAACCTAAACACAGCCCTCTCCAGTCGCACCAGGACACCCTCTAGAGCGGCCAAAACAGTGCCCGGATACCACAAGAGAGGGTAAACGAAACGATTGATAACTGTTACCTTCCCCAACAGACTAATGTAGCGATCGCCGAAGTCCTTCAACCTAGCTTCCACCAGGTCTACTTTCTCGTTCCAGGTAAGTGACTCGGGTGAACCGTAACCAAACCATATGCCATTGATTTTTATGGCGTCGTCTACCCATGATGCCGCGAAAGGCAGTTGTTTCGACCGCCACTTACCTAGACGGAGTCCGTTGGTCTTGGTGGGGTTCAGTCTGGCACCTGTCGCTCTCTGAAAGGTAGACAGCGTGCCAGTAAGGGCTCTGAAGGAAGCTAGGTCGGAGACTACGCATGTGACGTCGTCAGCACCGGGTATGTGAAAGGGTCGAAACAATGGTTCAACTTGGATGGCTCTTGCAAGGGATTCACTAAACAATACATAGAGTAGAGGTGACAGGGGACACCCCTGCCGTACCCCACGTTGAACTCTCAAGGCATCCGACGGTAGGCCATTAACGATAACCCGACTATATACACTATTATACAGTAAAGAGGTCCATTTAACAAAAACTGGATTCAAATTAAACTTCTTCAAGATTTTAAAGAGGAATCCGTGATCAACCATGTCGAAGGCCTTCTCCTGATCGAGGGAGACAAGTGCACATGGAAGATCACGGTCCATCACATATTCAACTAAGTCCCGCATCAACCAGAGGTTCTGCTGAATACTGTGTCCCCGCACCGCACATGTCTGGAAAGAACCTACAAGATCCGGCATGACCGTGCCTAGCCTGTTACAAAGGGCTTTCGCCAGAATCTTGTAGTCTACATTTAACAAGGTAATTGGTCGCTTGTTTTTCGGTTCTAGGGGGTCTCCAGACTTTGGTAACAATGTTATAACGCCTGTGCGCTGCGAGGGACTCAATGAGCCAGCAAGGAAGGCAGAGGCGAATACATCACGGAGATCGTGACACGGGCAGCATCAGACTTAAACTTAAGGTCATACGTGTTGCGGGCCTCAAGCGCCTGCAACATCTCAATTTCTCCAATTTCGACACCATTGTCTTTTAACACAGTAAACGCCTTTGGGGGAGGGACACTCACCCCAGATGAAAACTCCCAACTTAACAATTGTGCTATCCCGACCTCCGGGCATAGCAGCAGTTTGTGTGGCTCGAGGCCACGGAATGAAAAGAAAAAACTCTGACCAGGGTTTACATAGGACAAAATTTAGGATGAAGCACGCTATAAGGTTTGAAGCACAATTGCAATAAATAGTATAGCTATCAATAAATAGTATAGCTTGTCCTGGGTAGGACGTTAAACTGCATCCGGTTGTGGAGCTTGTTAAAGCGTGGGGATAATGAGGTTACCCTTTGCCACAACTGCCTCCGGGACACCCTTGGGCAAGGTGCGCCTGTATTTTTGGCCCAGTTTTGTTCAGTTTGAAGTCCCGGGGAGAGTGGACGTTCCCGAACCTTCGGCGGGCTCGTTCGATCTCTTCGGGACTGGTATATAGTGTATATAGTGTACATACTGTATATAGTGTACATACTGTAAATATAGCAAGTTGACTACGCTCGGACCCCTCGTGGCAGGTGGACCCCGCCCGGACCCCTCGTGGCCCCTTGGGGCAGTTTGTGATGATTGTTTGGTCTGGTGTTTTGGTTTTTTGGTTGTTGTTGGGTGGTGTTAGTTTGGTCTGGTGTTGTCTTTCCTTGGCGGTGTGTAGTAATGTTGGTTTGGGATGGCCGGGGGGAGGTTGGTTTGTGGGGTTTTGGGGTGGTCAGTGTGTGTGTGGTTCTATTGTTGTAATGAATATAATTTTCTGTTTGATTTGGTGGTGTGTGGATGGTTTTGCCTTTATGTTCCTGTCCGATCCGGTTTGAGTTTTTGTTTTTTTGTTTGTATGTGCCGTTTCGATGCACTTATAAAGCCCCATAGCTATCACACAGTGATACAAGTTGAGCACGGCAAAACGACGAGAGCGAAACGAAAACACGTCTGCTCTCGTCGAAGACCTGAAGACCAACGATGCAGTTATCCCGACCTCCGGGCATAGCAGGAAGTGAGAGTGGCACTAGGCCACGCGAACCCAAGGAAAAAACCTCAAAACTATAATAAACACTGTTCAAGAAAAAAATAAAGAAACCCAACCTAAATTACACAGAAAAACCAGGCGTGGTCGGAGAAACCCAACAAGACCAAGCCCTCGCCAACACACCTAAGAAATAACGTTGTACCGTTTGGTCGTGTCCGCCTTTAAGCACGTAAAATTATATAGTGAGCTTTTTAAGTGCATGGAAACGGCACATACAAACAAAAAACAAACTCAAACCGGATCGGACAGGAACATAAATGCAAAACTATCCACACACCACCAAATCAAACAGAAAAGTATGTTCATTACAACAATAGAACCACACACTGACAACAACCCAAATACCCAACAGACCAACCTCCCCCCGGCCACCCTAAACCAATAATACTACATGCCGCCAACAATCAAAAAAACCAGACACCAACAACAGGGGCCACGAGGGGTCCGGGGCGGGGTCCACCTGCCACGAGGGGTCCGGGGTGGAGTCAACTTGCTATATTTACACTATGTACACTATATACACTATTTACACAAAAACAAAAAACTGAACAAAACTGGGCCAAAAATACAGGCGCACCTTGCCCAAGGGTGTCCCGGAGGCAGTTGTGGCAAAGGGTAACCTCATTATCCCCACGCTTTAACAAGCTCCACAACCGGATGCAAGACCTGAACTGCATCCGGTTGTGGAGTTTGTTTAAACGTGGGAGTAATGAGGTTACCCTTTGCCACAGCTGCCTCCGGGGCACCCTTGGGCAAGGTGCACCTGTATTTGCCCCGGTGCTTTTTAAGTGCTGTTGCCTTCGGGCGTGGTGTTGCCTTCGGGCGTGGTGTTGCCTTCGGGCGTGGTGTTGCCTTCGGGCGTGGTGTTGCCTTCGGGCGTGGTGTTGCCTTCGGGCGTGGTGTTGCCTTCGGGCGTGGTGTTGCCTTCGGGCGTGGTGTTGCCTTCGGGCGTGGTGTTGCCTTCGGGCGTGGTGTTGTCTTTGGGCGTTGTGTGGTCTTTGTTTTTAGTGTGGCCGGGGGGAGGTTGGTCTGTGGGGTGTTTGGATTGTCAGTGTGTGTGAGGTTATATTGTTGTAATGAACATAATTTTTTGTTTGATTTGTTGGTGTGTGGATAGTTTTGCCTTTATGTTCCTGTCCGATCCGGTTTGAGTTTTGTTTTTTTGTTTGTATGTGCCGTTTCGATGCACTTAAAAAGCCCCCCTGAACTGAACCGAGGGGGTGTAACATTCACCTCCGACTCGAACTGCAACTTGAGCTTTTTACGTACGTAGAAACGGGCACGAAGAAACAAAGTAGAACTTAAACCTGACCGGACAAAAACATAACTCTGAACTGCAACTTAACGATGGTGTGCTTTTTACGTACGTAGAAACGGGCACGAAGAAACAAAGTAGAACTTAAACCTGACTGGACAAAACCATAACTCTGAACTATTTACAGAATTCTGTACACTGCGCTAGCAAACAAAATGTCTGTGTATATATGTGTATGTGTGTATATATGTGTGTATATATGTGTATGTAAATATCTGTACATATAGTTCTCTTACTGTAATGAACATAATTTTCTGTTTGATTTAGTTGTTTGTAAATAGTTTGCATTTATGTTTCTGCCCGATCCGGTTTGAGTTTTTGTTTTTGTTTCTATGTGCCGTTTCGTTGCACTTAAAAAGCACACAAAATGTCTGTGCTAACTATGTACAAAACCACCCCAAACCCAATCACGAAGGACTATTTACAATTTCAATATTTACAAATAAACAATCACCCGGCCCGCCCGCACTGAAACAAGTGGACCCCAACACCTGCCGAACGTCGACCTTGGCAAACGGACGAAGTCGGCCTCCACCCTCAGCTTAATCTCCGTCCTCACCGACGCCGGGACGACGTCCGCAGGCTTCCCCTCTCCCTTAAACACAATACTACACCGGTCTCTCCACAAGGCCAGCTTTATGGAGGCCGAAACAAAGGTAAGTATCCCGCGAACACTTGTATTGCATGGCGGGGGTGACAGACCATACAAAGCGTAGTCCTGGCTGACCGCCCACGTGTTACAAAACGTGAGGCGATCAGCCAGAGCTTGAAACCAAGCCCAGAGGAGGGCCACAAAGCCACACTGCCAAAACACATGTGGCACACTCTCCCACCGTGTGCATCCAGTGCGGGGGCAAATGCTATCTCCAAGACGCCACCGAAGGCGCTTGAGATTCGTTACGATGGCGTCGTGTGCGATGCGCCACAGCAGGTCACGCCGGCGGTGATCGAGTGTCCTGCTGTGGACTACACGCCACACTTCCGGCCCTGACGCATAGTCGTTGGGTTGGACCTGACCGACCAAGTCATCAAAAATGGCCCGGTACTGGTCCCCCGCACTGGACTGCAAAACGTCCCCTACAGTTGACATAATACGTAGTGTTTCCCTCATCTGACAGTATGCCTTCGTTGGGCTCCAACTGTGAGGTACACCGTTGCTAAACAGGGTAGGAAAGAACCAACGGAATGATAATCCACCCCAATAACGGACAAAGTAGGCAAACGGCATCTGACTGTCGACAGCATTAAAAACACATTTGGTCAGGAGAAAAAGGAGCTTTGAAGGAAAGTGCACAAGGCCCAATCCCCCTGCCTAGGAACCTGGTACACCACTTTTCTTCTGACCAGCTCCGTTTTCCCTGACCAAAGAAACCTAAACACAGCCCTCTCGAGTCGCACCAGGACACCCTCTGGAGCGGCCAGAACAGTGCCCGGATACCACAAGAGAGGGTAAACGAAACGATTTATAACTGTTACCTTCCCCAACAGACTAATGTAGCGATCGCTAAAGTCCTTCAACCTAGCTTCCACCAGGTCCACTTTCTCATTCCAGGTAAGTGACTCGGGTGAACCGTAACCAAACCATATGCCATTGATCCTGGGTAGGACTTTAAACTGCATCCGGTTGTGGAGTTTGTTTAAACGTGGGAGTAATGAGGTTACCCTTTACCACAACTACCTCCGGGGCACCCTTGGGCAAGGTGCACCTGTATTTGCCCCGGTGCTTTTTAAGTGCTGTTGCCTTCGGGCGTGGTGTTGCCTTCGGGCGTAGTGTTGCCTTCGGGCGTGGTGTTGCCTACGGGCTTAGTGTTGCCTTCGGGCGTGGTGTTGCCTTCGGGCTTGGTGTTGCCTTCGGGCTTGGTGTTGCCGTCGGGCTTGGTGCTGCCTTCGGGCGTGGTGTTGCCATCGGGCTTGGTGTTGTCTTCGGGTGTGGTCTTGTCTTTGGGTGTGTGGTGGATTTGGGTGTGTGGTCTATGTGGGGCTTTGTTTTTAGTGTGGCCAGGGGGAGGTTGGTCTGTGGGGTATCTGGGTTTTTTGTCAGGGTGCGTGTGGTTCTATTGTTGTAATGAACATAATTTTCTGTTTGATGTGGTGGTGTGTGGATAGTTTTGCCTTTATGTTCCTGTTCGTTCCAGTTTGAGTTTTGTTTTTTGTTTGTATGTGCCGTTTCGATGCACTTAAAAAGCCCACCATATGCCATTGATTTAACGATTGTGCTATCCCGACCTCCGGGTATAGCAGTAAGTGAGTGTGGCTAGAGGCCACGCGCGAACAAAGGTAAAAAAACCAGCACGGCAAACCTACTCTTTTAATACTGGACAACACGTACACTATAAAGTTTTTTAGTTTGTAAGCAATATAGTACGGTTATCACACAGTACACAATAAACTTTTTAGAGTTGTAGGCTAAGTAATATAACTAACGTAACAGGCCCACAATATTCAACCCAGGAATTAGAGGAGGCGGCACTTGAGGTTGAGCAGGACTTCCTTGCCTCCAAGCAGTGTGAGGGGGGTACTGGGACTCCTGAGGCAGACTCTCCGCCATCGTTGGCAGCAGCACCCGGTCAGGTTGAAATAATGACATTAGAGGAGGACCTCGATCTGTCCTCAGACTCGGCGATGTCGGATGGCGGGGAGCGTGCCTCAGAGCCTCCTCCAAAGGATCCACCTTCGGGGGGAGGGTTGGTTTGATTTGTGTGAGGGGGAGGGGCCAGAGTCTGCACTAAAGAGGTCGGCTTCAAGCGAAGTATCAGACAGGGGAACCCATCACTCTGGGACGCCCGTACCGAGCCCACGGATTAAAAAGATAAGGTCCCAGTCAGAGTATTTAGTGTGAATGGTTTTGCCTTTGTGTCCCCGTTTCCTTTTGGGGTTTCTGTTCTGTTTGTGTCTGTGCCCATGCATGCCACAAAGTTTTTTTGGTAGTTCAGTGTAAATAGGTTTGCTTTGTTCCACATTAGGTCCGCCCGGCTACAAGCATGTAAAGAGCACATCACATTGTTAATACTGTAAATAGTGGGGGTTGGCCACATGAATGCTGGCCTGGTGTATATAGTTGTCCTTGTGTTTCATGTCACGTCCCGGTGTTTTGTTCCGGAGCACGTAAGGAGCACCCATAGTTCCAAAAAGCATTGAACAGACTCAACCTGAACACTCTTCTGTTGATGTAAATGGGTATGTAAATAGTTTTGCCTAGTGAGATTGTAAATAGTCCTATGTAACTGGTTTGGGTTCGGGGTGGTTTTGTACATAGTTATCGCAGAAATTTTGTTTGCTAGCGCAATGTACAGAATTCTGTAAATAGTTCACCTTTGCAGTTTTGTCCGGTCAGGTTTAAGTTCTCCTTTGTTTCTTCGTGCCCGTTTCTACGTACGTTAAAAGCTAGCTGTACATAGTTATCACAGACATTTTGTTTGCTAGCGCAATGTACAGAATTCTGTAAATAGTTCAGAGTTATGTTTTTGTCCGGTCAGGTTTAAGTTCTACTTTGGTTCCTCGTGCCCGTTTCTACGTACGTAAAAAGCTCAATATAACTAACGTACTTAAAAGTAATATAACTAAAGTACTTAAAAAGAAAATATAACTAACGTAACGTTATCACACAGTGATGCAAGCCAAGCACGGCAAACGACGAGAGCAGATCGAAAACACGTCTGCACTCGTCGAAGACCTGACCTCCTGAATATACTCCAGAATGCTTTTTAGAGCTCTCACTATGGAGTTTTTAACTTAGATGGAAAGGAAAACTTTGTCACCTCTTTATTTTGAGCTTATCAGCAGCCTTCTTGCTATATTCAGTAACTGTTTTACCAATTTTCAAAAGAATTTTTCCTTGTCAGAGCATTTCATATTTTGGAAGGTGTTACTTATAGTGTTGCATTTGATGTGTTTCTTCTGTGTGATACAAGACTTAAGACTTGGTATTGTTTTTTCGTTTAAAAGACATTTTAATGAATGTCTTAGTGTACTCTTGACTTTCTTGCCAATGGAATTTTATAGGCCTCCTGAGGTACTTTTTATTCCTTCATGAAGCATAATCAGTTGCATCACTCTGGACATTTTAAACTATTCTGTAGATTGGAATAGATTTTCTCGTACAACTTAAACAGGTTTGTTGTTATAACTGAGTTATGAGTTAAGATAACTTGTGTAAACTGAGGTAACCTGCTGCATGGACATTTGCTTGTTATGGTAACTATTCATCACTGAGTTCATTTAACTCAAATGTTTAAGTAAAAGAAAACTTGAGTTCAGTGAGTCTAGTATAAACTTGAAAGAAATAGTAGCTTGAACGCACCTTTTCTAGTAAGTACCACATGGTATTCCCAGTGCACGTTAAAAGTTATTTCAACAGCTTTTTAAGTACGTAGAAACAGGCACTGACAAATTAAAGGATAATCCCAAACCCAAAGAAAAACCGAGTTCTTTCTGGCGTTGGTAATTAAAGTGCCCAGCGGGGCTTTTTAAGTGCATAGAAACGGACACTATCAAACAGGAAGAATCAAATCCGAACCGGCAAGAACACAACCATTAACTACTTAAAATAATTTACAAAGTTACCTTACACTAAGCTGGCAAAACGAAATTTCTGTGGCCAACATATACGACACCCTGGGTAGGACGTTAAACTGCATCCGGTTGTGGAGCTTGTTAAAGCGTGGGGATAATGAGGTTACCCTTTGCCACAACTGCCTCCGGGACACCCTTGGGCAAGGTGCGCCTGTATTTTTGGCCCAGATTTGTTCAGTTTTTTGTTTTTGTGTAAATAGTGTATATAGTGTACATAGTGTAAATATAGCGAGTTGACTCCGCCCCGGACCCCTCGTGGCGGGTGGACCCCGCCCCGGACCCCTCGTGGCCCCTGTTGTTGGTGTCTGGTTTTTTGGTTGTTGGCGGTATGTAGTATTATTGCTTTAGGGTGGATGGGGGGAGGTTGGTCTGTTGGGTATTTGTCAGTGTGTGTAGTTTTATTGTTGTAATGAACATAACTTTCTGTTTGATTTGGTGGTGTGTGGATAGTTTTGCATTTATGTTCCTGTCCGATCCGGTTTAAGTTTGTTTTTTGTTTGTATGTGCCGTTTCGATGCACTTAAAAAGCCCCCCCCCCCCCCCCCCCGACACCCCTGTCCTGTCCGATCCGGTTTGAGTTTTTGGTTTTTGTTTGTATGTGCCGTTTCGATGCACTTAAAAAGCACTATACGACACCCCCAGCCTACCCAACACACAAGACTATTTACAAACAGGAAAACAACACACCCCAGAAGGCAGCAACACACACCCGAAGGCAACAACGCCCGAAGGCAACACAACACGCTCGAAGGCAACACCAAGCCCGAAGGCAACTTCTCGCCCGGAAGCAACACCACGCCCGAAGGCAAGTTCACGCCCGAAGGCAACTTCACGCCCGAAGGCAACAACACGTAAAAAGCACAGGGCAAATACAGGTGCACCTTGCCCAAGGGTGCCCTGGAGGCAGTTGTGGCAAAGGGTAACCTCATTATCCCCACGCTTAAGCTCCACAACCGGATGCAGTTTAAAGTCCTACCCAGGACATTGCAAGCATTTCGCCATCTGTCCGCTGTTGACAAAGCATCGTTAATAACAAATTGAAAATGTGAATAAAGCAGCTTTCGTGTTTCATTCCTGTCATGTCCAGTCCTAAAATGACGTTTGCAGTGTTATCCCCACAAAACCGAGCAATCCCCTACCCCCTACATGGTTGGGCCCCTGTGGGCTGGGGGTTGTAGAATCTCAATTTCCCACATTGCCACCATCCTCTTCACCTTTGACTTGATAGCTACACCAGTGTGGCGACCAACAATTGAAGAGGCATTCCAAATGCTGCTCTTTCTTTTGAAATTGGTTTCGTCAACCCAGTCCCCAGTAAGGCTCATCAGCGAATTTGAGCCCACGCTCGAAGACCAAATATCATTGGTGAGGCTGATATGCTCAACTGTGGTAAGCTCTTCTCAAGGTGCATCTTGTTGTAAATGTCGGAAATGAGTGTATATGGAAACATGGGGGCAACTTGTACCTCGATTCTAGTACAAAACAAAATCTTCTAAACCCAATATCCTCCATCCACTGTAGATAAAGGTTGCAAGTCTATTGCAAAGACAATAACATTCATGCAAGAGAATGTTAATATAATGAAATTAAAGACTCGCAACACTGAAAAATGACGGATATACTACTCTGTTTGCCCATTAAAAAGAAGAGAGCAAACGTAATAATGCATAAGTCAAGATGAATGGTTTGGGAAACTGCAAACTGTACTGCCTATGTTGAGATCCCGATTTTAAGTAGTCACGTGACGCTGACCATGCACAAGGCTGGTTGAGGAGCCTTACATGTACAAGGCGTAACATACACCACTAACGACGTAAGCGACTATCCATGGAAGTACTACCTACCTCCGAGGTAGTACTTCCATGTCCTTGTGGCCATGCTCATTCCTCTTGAAGTCTCTTTTGAACCTTGATCAGACGGGTAATTATGAAAAATTGCTGTAAAAGTTAAACTAGGTTACTTTTCTTAAAACCGCCAAATACCAAACGGTACTGGAGGCTAGAGTTACCACTATAGTCAGTGTACTACTTTACTTACTACTAATAAAACCTCTTAATTGTTAATTTGCTAATGACTACCTTTCCTCCATAGAGTGGAATTCCTTAAGCTTTTGCTTATATCATGACTGGGTGTTTTTCCATAAAATATACTTTTTCAAAAGTCCCCTCGACACTCTGGCGAAGAGCCAAGGGGCGAAACCAAACAATACTCCCGAAGGAGTTCTGCTCCCTTATGGAGCTACGTCCCAAATGGACTCTTCACGGACTTAGTAACATCAGATAGTGAACCGCCTACCCCCTTTCACACGTTGTGTATATTTACTCTGATATTATTAAGAGCTAGCGTTACACACCAGTGCAAAATTGCAGAGCACGTAGTCTTCTTCTACTCAAACGAAATGTGGAGCCACAGTTTTCTTCATTTTTGGGGGACTTCGTAAATATTGATTCGGAAGCTTCCTGAAACCCCCTTTCAACCCGTCAATCAACTTCAATTTCACTACCAAAAATGCACAACACATCACTCAATGCAGGCTTATCGCTATTCGATCAATCGTGTGCATGCTTAATGTCACGTGATGTACTTCTCGATCTGTACATCTACTTGGCTTCTACGTACATGCATATATGGTGTACATAAAGTTTCCCAAACCAGGGATGTGTATATTACTCATAATGACACTTTATCTCCCACAGAGAGATGTGGGCAGGGAACCCCTCAGCAATTGTCTTCGTCTTCCAACTTTCTGGCAATGGACCGTGTTCACACTGGGCTGGTCCTCGACCATCACCAAAGACTCATTCTTGCTTTCCAGTGTTTTTTTTTTTTTTGGTTTCGATGAAAAGAGAAACCTATGCAGTCATGATGGCGTGTGTATGTATGTGTGTATGTGCGTGTGTGTGTATGTGTGTGTGTGTTTGTGACACTTTGCTCGTTAACACGATATCTCAAGAAGGGAAACTCTGACAGTTTTCAAACTTGGTACATAGATGCCCCATATTGAGAGGAAGAACCCTATTGTTTTTGGTGGGGGTCAAAGGTCACCTGGGGTCACCGGGGGTCAAAACCTGAAAACCTTGTTAACACAATATCTCAAGATAGGAAGCTTGGATGAATTTCATACTTTGTATGTGGATGTGTTACGGTAAGGGGAAGAACCCTATCATTTTTGGTGGAGGTCAAAGGTCATCTGGGGTCACCGGGGGCCAAACCCTGAAAACTTCGTTAACACGATATCTCAAGAAGGGAAGCTCTGAAAGTTCTCAAACTTGGTACATAGATGGGGTTGGTACATAGATGCCCCATATTGAGACGAAGAACCCTATTGTTTTTGGTGGAGGTCAAAGGTCACCTGGGGTCACCAGGGGTCAAAACCTGAAAACATTGTTAACACAATATCTTGAGGTAGGAAGCTTGGATGAATTTCATACGTAGTATGTAGATGCGTTATGGTAAGAGGTAGAACCCTATCATTTTTGATGGAGGTCAAAGGCCATCTGGGGTCACCGGGGGTCAAACCCTGAAAACTCCGTTAACACGTTATCTCAAGAAGGGAAGCTCTGACAGTTCTCAAACTTGGTACATGGATGCCCCATATTAAGAGGAAGAACCCTATAGTTTTTGGTGGAGGTCAAAGGTCACCTGGGGTCACCAGGGGTCAAACCCTGAAAACATTGTTAACACAATATCTTGAGGTAGGAAGCTTGGATGAATTTCATACTTATTATGTAGATGCGATATGGTAGGAGGAAGAACCCTATCACTTTTGGTGGAGGTCAAAGGTCATCTGGGGTCACCGGATGTCAAACTCTGAAAACCTTGTTAACATGACATCTTAAGAAAGGAAGCTCTGACTGTTCTCAAATGTGGTACATGGATGCCCCATATTGAGAGGAAGAACCCTATTGTTTTTGGTGGAGGTCAAAGGTCACCTGGGGTCACCGGGGATCAAACTCTGAAAACCTTGTTAACACAATATCTCAAAAAACGAAGGTTTGACAATTCTCAAATGTAGTACACGGATGCCCCATATTGAGAGGAAGAACCCTATTGTTTTTGGTGGAGGTCAAAGGTCACCTGGGGTCACCTGGGGTCAAACCCTGAAAACCTTGTTAACACAATATCTTGAGGTAGGAAGCTTGGATGAATTTCATACGTAGTGTGCAAATGCGTTATGGTAAGAGGAAGAATCCTATTATTTTTGGTTGAGGTCAAAGGTCATCTGGGGTCACCGGATGTCAAAACCTGAAATCTTTGTTAACACGATATCTCAAGAAGGGAAGCTCTGACAGCTCTCAAACTTGGTACATGGATGCCCCATATTGAGAGGAAGAACCCTATTGTTTTTGGTGGAGGTCAAAGGTCACCGGGGGTCAAACTCTGAAAACCTTGTTAACACAATATCTCAAGAAACGAAGGTCTGACAATTCTCAAATGTAGTACACGGATGCCCCATATTGAGAGGAAGAACCCTATTGTTTCTGGTGGAGGTCAAAGGTCACCTGGGGTCAAACCCTGAAAACCTTGTTAATACAAAATCTTGAGGTAGGAAGCTTGGATGAATTCCATACTTAGTGTGCAGATGCGTTATGGTAAGAGGAAGAACCCTATTATTTTTGGTGGAGGTCAAAGGTCATCTGGGGTCGACGGATGTCAAACCCTGAAAACTTTGTTAACACGATATCTCAAGAAGGGAAGCTCTGACAGTTCTCAAACTTGGTACATGGATGCCCCATATTGAGAGGAAGAACACTATTGTTTTTGGTGGAGGTCAAAGGTCACCTGGGGTCACCGGGGGTCAAACCCTGAAAACATTGTTAACACAATATCTTGAGGTAGGAAGCTTCCGGGTGAATTTCATACTTTGTATGTAGATGCGTTATGGTAAGAGGAAGAACCCTATCACTTTTGGTGGAGGTCAAAGGTCATCTGGGGTCACCGGGGGTCAAACTCTGAAAACTTTGTTAACACGATATCTCAAGAAGGGAAGCTCTGACAGTTCTCAAATGTGGTACATGGATGCCCCATATTGAGAGGAAGAACCCTATTGATTTTGGTGGAGGTCAAAGGTCACTTGGGGCTACCAGGGGTCAGACCCTGAAAACCTTGTTAACTCAATATCTTGAGGTAGGAAGCTTGGATGAATTTCATACTTATTATGTAGATGCATTATGGTAAGAGGAAGAACCCTGTTGATTTTGGTGGAGGTCAAAGGTCACTTGGGGCTACCAGGGGTCAAACCCTGAAAACCTTGTTAACTCAATATCTTGAGGTAGGAAGCTTGGATAAATTTCATACCTTGTATTTAGATGCCTTATAGTAAGAGGAAGAACTCTATCATTTTTGGTGGGGGTCAAAGGTCATCTGGGGTCACCGGGGGGTCAAACCCTGAGACAGAGCTGCCAACCAGCACAGACTTTCCATATTCAGTACGGAAAATTATTGTAAATATGGGAATACGGATTTTTTCTTGATAATCCGAATTTTGAATGAGTAAATAGGTCCTTTCACGAACTTTATTATTCTTAAGCCAACATATCAGAAGACTGAGAATAGACTACAGTATTTCTCTTGTCTGTACAGTACTGTAGTGTATTTATTTGAGCCCAGTAATCTATGCTGTTATGTTATTGGTTAAGTTTTTGTCAACAAGTTGATGTTAAACCAATCAGAAGATAGTTTGCAGCAGATCCATGACATTCCATAAGCTACCATATCATTGGTTGATCAGTTGTAAACAGATCCACTTTCAACCAATCAGAAACTGTGTTAAAAGCTAGTTTCTGAGTGCAGTGACAGACTATCACACATAGCCTGCCTGCCAAGGTCTGTTGAGCTTGCTGAGTAGCCCAACGTTAATGTTAGATTTGACTGTAACTGAATTGGAAAATTAGCACCAAGAAATGGAACAATCAAACTTACAGCAGGAATATCACAGTATGTTGTAATATGGCTCCTCTTCAGAGTAGCATGGTAGCAGAGTAGCATGAGTAACTTTAGTGGAAAATTTACCAGGCAGATCAAGTTTTGACGTAGGCCTAGGCCTAGGCCTAACAGTTAGGGCCTAGGCCTACAGTAAGTGTTGTTACAGAACCAATAACAAACATTAGCCTACACACACAATAACGTTAGACTCAGTACATAAATCTAATGCAGAGAAGTTCCAGGTTTATGGGCTAGGCCTAGGCCTAGACAAAGTCCTAGTCCTGTGACTAAGTCCTAGCCTAACTGCCACAGTACAGGCTAGCCTAATTGTAGTACAGTATGTATATTAGAGGTAGGTTACTGTAATAGGTATGGCCAAGGCTAGGGCTAATCAAAGCAGTTATTGCCTGTCAAATGTTGGTACCCATCATCTAAGTTTGTAGTATTTACAGAGAGATTTCTGTGACCAGCTGTGCATAGGCCTAGGCTAGGTTTATACTTATAGCTAGGCCTAGGCTAGACCTAGGCTAATGTTACTTAGGGCCTTGCCAAGTATTTAGCATAGCCTCTAGGCTATACAGTAAAGTTAGGCCTTGGGAATACTTGGGATATTTTGCTTTTTGCCCTTTGGTGACCCTGATGACTATCTTGGGAATTCTTGGGAAATTTTGCTTTTTGACCTCTCGTAACCCCAGATGACGATCTTGGGAATTCTTGGGAAATTTTGACCAGTGACTGAAAGATATGGGACATCATGGCATTATTTGGAATAGAACATATACAGTATCATCGAAACCTCAATGCATTTTTGCATTCTGGTTTTTTTTATTTTCCTTTAACGTGCTTCGAAACGGACACGATCGCAAACAAAACTAAACAAAACCCATCGGAAGATAAACACAATACCAAAAACCATTCACACGCTGCAAAGAAAACGAAAGTCTCTGTCACCACCAACACCGCCCCGACCCCACACCAATCTGAACACCACAGACCCTTTTTACGTACATGGAAACTGGCACTGCGAAACAAAGAACTCAAACATAACAACTATTTACAGATTCCTTTACATTGGGCAAGAAACCAAAATTTCACAGACACAGTCGAAACAAAACACCGGACATGGAACAAGTGTTCATGTGGCCAACCCCCAGCCCACAACGATGTACTCCTCACACGCACATAGCCTGAACAGACCCAATGTGGAATAAAGGCAAACCTAAAGGCAGACTAACAACTCTTGCTGGGACTTGATCTTTTTAGTCCTTGGGCTCGGTACTGGTCTTTCAGAGAGACGGTCTCCCCACTCTGACACCTCACCCGAGGCCGACCTCTTCAGTGCAGACTCTGACCCCTCCCCCTCACACAAATCAAACCAACCCTCCCCAGAAGGTGGATCCTTGGGAGGAGGCTCCGAGGTAGGCTCTCCACCATCATCATCACCACCATCATCCGACATGACAGAAACAGACTCTGAGGAGAGATGGAGGTCCTCCTCTATTGTCATGATTGCAGCCTCCCTTGGTTCCGTTGGCAAGGATGGTGGAGAGTCCGCCTCAGGAGTCACAGTGCCCGCCTCACACTGTTTGGAGGCGAGGGGGTCCTGTTCCACCTCATGTGCCACCTCCTCCAATTCCTGAGTGGAATATTCCGGGCCTAGTTGCGAGGGCTCAGGTGCCTGCCCCACATCCTCACTGGCATGAGCAGAATACAATTCGGGGCATGCACCAAAGACATGTCCCTCCTCCCCACAAAGGTTACACCGCACCTGGTTCGGACACTCGGCCTTGTCGTGCCCCACCTGCCGGCATCTGCCGCAACGTCGATTAGGACACGACTTGGCTTCGTGCCCCTCCTCTCCACACTTAAAACAGGTGCGGGGCTGCCCAAAGTATCTTATGTGGGCTTTGGAACCCCCTATGAAGAGGAACGATGGTATTTCCCTCTTCAGTACCATACGGAACTGTCTCTTTCCGTTCAGTATGCCCTTCAACTCACCTTCATTGTAAGTGACCCACCGCATATCGGAGACAGTTCCGTATTGACTCAGAACCCTCGCTACTAGGCCCTGTTCGACCTCAAAGTTCAGGTACAGCACCGTCACCACCACAGAGCGATCATATGGGGTGACAGTGAGCCCTTCCAGCCCTTTAAGGCAAGACACGCCCTGCATTCGGGCAGCATCTGACCTGAACTTTAGGTCGTACGTGTTGCGGGCGGCAAGCGCCTGCAACATCTCTATCTCTTTAACTTCCACTTTGTTGTTCTTTAACACAGTTAACACTTGAGGGGGTGTAACATTCACCTCCGACTCGAACTGCAACTTAACGATTGTGCTATCCCGACCTCCGGGCATAGCAGCATGTGAGTGTGGCTCGAGGACACGCGCGAACAAAGCTAAAAAAGCACGGCAAACCTACTCTTTCAATACAGGACAACGCGTACACTATAAAGCCTCACAGCTTCATACAGTTGCAAGCAATATAGTACGGTTATCAGACAGCTGTAATGTTATCACACAGTGATGCAAGCCAAGCACGGCAAACGAGAGCAGATCGAAAACACGTCTGCTCTCGTCGAAGACCTGAACTATTCTTGCTTTCCAGTGACATGATGGAGACCCAGCGAGACTGATTGGGAAACTGTACATGCAGACTAGGTACTACGTATGAAATATATATATCCAAGCTTCCTACCTGGAGATATTGTGTTAACAAAATTTTCAGGGTTTGACCCCCAGTGACCCCAAATGACCTTTGACCTTCACCAAAAATGATAGCATTCTTCCTCTTAATGGAAGGCATCTACATACTAAGTATATAATTCATCCAAGCTTCCTAACTTGAGATATCGTGTTAGCAAGTTTTTCAGTGTTTGACCCCTGGTGACTCCAGATGACCTTTGACCCCACCAAAAACGATAGGGTTCTTCCCTTTAATATGGGGCACGTATACCAAGTTTGAAAACTGTCGGAGTTTCTCTTCTTGAGATATTGTGCAAACAAGGGTTCTTCCTTTCAATATGATAAAGCTATATATTATGTTTAAAGACTGTCCATCAATGCTATTTTGAGAAATCATGTTTACAAAGTTTTTAAGAATTTCATATTTTCACCTCTGGTGACCTCTAATAACCTTTTACTTTTACCAGCATCAAAAGTGCTTGTCTTTTGACTGTAACACTTCCACACACCAAGTATGAAAAGCATCGATGCTTTGTACCTAGAGATATCGTGTTAACAATGTTTCCCGTGTTTAGCTCTAATTACCTCACATGACCTTTGGCCTGCATCAAAAACAGTTGGGATTTTCCTCATAATACGATACTTCTATACATTGAGTATGAAAATTATCCGCCATTGTTATCTTGAGGATATGTTTTTAAGGCAAGCGTCACATACATACCACACATTGTCCCGATAAGGACATGTTGGTGAGTGCACCCATGCCCATTGCACACGTTACACACCACGGGTGCACCTATACGCACCCTCGCTTCCTCACCGGGACACGAGAAATGTCCCGGTAGGGGAAAGACTGGAATTGCATAACAGCGGAACTACCAGAGATCTAGGCGATCAGAGGTGGCCGCTTGAGGGCGGGCTGCGGTGCCGTGCAAGCACGTGCAGCCGCGCGTGAGAGCTCGGTGCAGTGACGGAATTTTCGGGCAGCTACGCCAGTTTCGAGCCGCGCGTGAGCTAGAAAGGACGTGCGAGAGCGGAGCTCTCCGCTAAGGCCACGTGTCCCGATAAGGACATGTTGGTGAGTGCACCCACACAGTCGCCAGCGTCATTGGTTAGATTCCCTTTGCCTTCGGCAAGGAATCAAAATATTTGTTTTTCAAACAAGCTCATTACTCAATACATTACCTCAGCAAACTTTTTGCCAATATTGTTTGCACCATGCCCAACGTCAGAGGAGTGGTATATGTCTGGTTGTTGCTCTAAATTTAAAGAAAAAACACAATGAACCCAGACCAAGACACCTTGACAGTGTGTGAAATGAAACGAAACAAAAACAATAACATACATATGCCGTTTTCTTAACCAAAGAGCTCGGTGCAGGGTAGTTACATGTATGAGAGTCAAATGGACAAAAGTCAACCGGCACGTAAGTGGCAACTCAAAAGTAGGGGATATATAGATGCCGTAACAACCAAAGCCCTTGGAGAGATGTTCTATAGGAAAAATCCTAGTATAGTCTTTCCCCGGGGAAAAAAACACTGACGACTTTCAGGCCAGGTGAGCCCGGATAATGCTGGATATTCTGGCCTGTCACACCAGCCATACTGTACACACTTAACCTTGTGAGCTGAGTATGCACAGTGCGCATACAGCACATGTAGGTGGTACATAGTAAAGAATACTGTGCTGTAGATCATTGTGTGCATGTTTAATGACCCGGCATGGCCCTGTAGTCGGATAGCAGAGTATGGCACAGTACAAGCCATTAGGTACCTCAGAAATTGCATTGGCTTTGTCCACTTTCATACTTGAGCATACCAAATTTTGAAGAATTCTGACTGGATGGAAATTAACTGCTGTTTGTCAGGAAAGTGCTGTTTGCTGATTAAATTATTAAGAAAAAAATCATACAGACATTTTAACGTAGTCAACCGTGTGGGAAAATGAGAATGCAAACAGCCAAATACAACGGTCAGTTAAAAAAGGGAAAAACTGAAAACCTGCAAAAAACCGAGAGATCTGACATGCCTGTGACAAATTGCAAAGCCACAAGAAGGCAAAATGAGGCGAAATTGAAAGTTGGCCTCTGTTGAGGAAATTTTCCGATTCATCTTACTTTCACTTTATTGTTGATGTGTTATAAAAGGATTGTGTACAAAAGGTAAAGCACTTACTCAAGTATGCTCTGATGGATGGATGAGCATCCGTTACTTCTTTCACTTTCAGGTTGTTTTCTTGAAGAAACTGCAGTGATGAAACGAATGCAGCCTTTTCCATATTCGGAGATTTCAGTCCCACATCTCTCTTATCCACAACAACCACATGCAGGATGTCATTTGTGTGGTAATCCATAGTGGTGTACGTACAATACTGAGCAGAGAAGCCAGGGCTGTCGTTTCTGCCATCACCGTCAAAGATACAAACAGGCAAAGTTCCAAAATTGAAAATGCTAAAGAGTGTCTAGGGTGTAACCCACCTTGCACTGTCAAATTCAACCACTCGACTGAACAACCTCAATCAGAAATATCAATGTAACAATTAAGAAAAAAAGCACACGCATTACGTACTGAACTATTTCCACACAACTCAAGTATACTTAGGATAGTATTACAGTTCAAAACTACTTGAATGTAAAACTCATTGACTTTTGTTAACAAACCAGTGTATGCTCTATAAGTCATAATGGTATGTATGACATGATAACTGCTAACCCTTACGAGATAGTGTGTCGCCAAGGGCATTTGCCCCAGTCAGAACCTCCCCCAGATGCCCCCACTCAGCGCCTAAGGTATACTGGTCTGACAGGAGGAATAGCCTAATATTGGAATCTTTGCATTGAATGAAGCATTATGAACCAAATTACACCAATCCCGAGACTTAATTTTTGCCCCCCCCCCGCCATTTTCTTTTGCCCTCGATTTGCCCCCCCCCCCTTTAAAATCCTGGTGCCGCCACTGGAATCACCCACATGACAAGCATTCACGAGATACCTCATGGTTATCCTACTTGAGATATCATCTTAATATTAAGGCCAAATCCTTTTGAAATCTTAAGACCCAAAATGGTCTTTCACCTCCACTTAAAGCAATAGGGGTCACCTACCCTACATGGCCATCTTAATGCTTAATATGAACAATCCACAGGCCAAGCATGAGATCCCTTAGTTATCCTTTTTGAGATATTGTGCTCACAAGGGTTTGACCTTTTGACCTCTTGTGACACAAATTGACATTTGACGTCCAACAAAACCGAAAACTAAGTATTTTCTTGACACTGACAATGGATATGTCAAATGTGAGATCCCTCACATTTACCCTTCTTGAGATATCGTGTTTACAAAATGATGACCTTTTGGCCTCGCGTGACCCCAAATGAGATTTGTCCTCGACCAAAACAATAGGGATCATCTACTCAATATGGGCAAGCCACATGCTAAGTATAAGATGCCTCAGTTACCCTTCTTGAGATATTGTTAACAAAGTTGACCTTTTTTACCCCTTGTGACCCCAAATGACCTTTGACCACCACCCAAAACAATAGGGTTCATCTACCCAATATGGGGCATCCACTTGCCAAGTATCAGATCCCTCAAGCTTGTCCTTCTTGAGATATCGTGTTACAATCAAAGCGTCAAACACACACACACAAACACATCACCACCGCATAGATTCCTTTTGCCTTTGGCAAGGAATCAGAAATGAGCATTCACATGGGAGATTGTGAGTTGTCAGATTTCAAGTTTAACTAGCTCAGAGTAACCAATCCAAATCCCACAAATAAAGGGACCCCACATCCAAGATATATTAATTCCTGATTATTATTTTTTTTCCAAACTGAAATAACAACTTCTTGACCACTGCGGGCATCAAGAATCTCTCGCTGTAATCCTTCCCAATATTCATTGATTGCAGGGTAGGTGTATGTGCGCTGTGCATACCAATGAAGGGTCAAATTACAGATCCCCAGGTTCAGGCACTTGAAGAGCATCTTCACCTTGCTGTAGTTGTTCCCGGAGAAAAATATGGCTGCTGATAAGCCTAGGTCCCAGCAAAGTTTCTTTTGACTTTTGGTTGCGAGTCCCACTTTTTAGAGATGTGTCCAAAGTCACATTCCTAGATTGTAAATTTAATGAAATAAAAGAAAAAATTTCAATTTAAAGAAATAAGAGAAACTAATTTTTCCCTTTTCTGTTTCCTTCAGGTTGCTGTGGGATTTTGAACAATAAAAGACAAAAAAAAAAATGTATTCCATCAGCTTATTGTCCTCTGCCTTATTTTATTTCAGCAAAATTGAGTGGTGTCACTACTTCACACTGATTATGAATGATTCTAGTATCATATTGAAAAGTCATCAACTTTGCCCACTCACTGGAAACTGTGGCTGGTTGTGCCCAAGGAATTGCCATCCAACAAAAAATGTACATTTTCAACAGATTAGGATTATGCCATTAGACAACCATTGTGCAGATAGATATCTTATTTTGCATCTCTTACCCATGTAAACCTTAGGGCAGTTCCAATCTTCTGTTTTATCTGGGGAACTGACTGGCATGCCTGGGCAATGCATTTAACCACAGGTATTTCGATCAGAACTTGCAAAATTGATTTGGAGTAAGCAATGCAGGTCTGGTTTGCAACGATCTCTTCAGTGCTGGCAGCTGACTGTCCTACACCCTCGTCTTCAGAGCCTACATCAAAAGAATCCCTTTCTCCGCTTCAAACACATCATCCACTGTTAAAGGGACTCTATCTTCGGGGTGACTGAAGATAGATTAAAATGGGCTAAGGATAATTATGGTGTATATCTTTGACTGAAACTTTTAGAGACTCATTGTGTTGAATGCCTTTACTAGGGAAATTCAGCCAAGGTTTGTGTTGGTACCCTAACCATGGATGAATTGAAAATAAAATTTATGCTACAAAAAAGTAGAGACCGACAGACAGACAGACCAACGGACAGACAGACAAATAATTCATGTAGACCTTATACCAAACTGGTGGAATCTCTTGGTTGGAGGTGGTACAAGATGTTGGATCAACATTAAACATATGATATGCAAGAAAAAACTTTGACAACCACCTACTTCTCATTGAGATCTTCACTGATGTCTGACCAAGACTTGTTCCTTTTCCAAGTCACACTTGCCTAACCCACGCTTATTTGCTTCACGGGGATGAGAGACCATATTGTATCCCCTGTGACTGTGCTGTCACCGTCAGTCACATTCTAAGTGACTGCTATGAATACTCCCATATCCGTCAGAAGCACTACACTGTGCCAAACCTGAAGACGTTGTTTGAGCACACAGATCCTTTCCTCATTCTGGACTTTCTCAAAGAAAGTAACCTTCACATGAAATTTTGACTTGACTCCCACATTGGCTTTTGTTTAGATATCTTACTATTTTGCCCAATCCTTATTCCTTTTAGGTGATTTCACCTCACCATTACTTTTTTTTATCTAGCTGACACTATATGACACATTCGTGTTGGTGTGTCGTTAAACCCCATCTAACTAACTAACTAACTTTGCCGAGTTTGATTTTTCCCAGCTTACGTCCTTCCCAGCTGACGTCAGTCTTCACTCTCCGTTTCCATCGTGTAGACATAGTCCCCTTTACGAGTATATTCTACACTTATGCTGAGGAAGGAAATGAACAACATGCTTCGATGTATGTTCTTTTCGTACACTATGCTATTGAAGGGTGGCTCAAAGCATTTTGTGGTAAGCACCATTAGGCTCTGGGAGATGAAGTCCAGTTATTGGGAAATGTGTGAATAAATAGCTAAACCACGCATATCAGAGAAAGTGGCCATTATTTAGAACCATGACTATTAAAAATTAGTCTGCAATAAAGCACAACCAACAAAAGTGTTATGGATTTGAGACCTTTAGTATAACTAACTCTAAGGACTGATCGTGGATACTGGTGTCTTCCATGCTTGTTGAGGGTGTTGGGATGTGTCCTACCGTTTCCATCACAGAACTAAAATTGAATGGAAAATCAAGACTCAAATCTTGCACTTTTTGTACACATTAACAATTAATTCAAACATCACTACATGCAAAAGAGTACAATGAAACCAACTTGTATATATGTTAAGGTATGGTATAAGGTTACAGAAGTGTGACATGTATGACAAAAAATGAAGAACATTGAAGTGAAGTTTTCTTGCTTTTATTTTAATGACTAATGCATGAATTAATAAATTCTAAAATTTTAGGATAATAAAATATCCAAAAGTGTCAATTCTGAGCCTTTTACCTCGAAGGACAATCATGTTAACGTAGGTTACTCGGTGTCCTCTTTTCAATGAAAATCACAGAATCTGCCTTTCCCTGTCTTAATAATTACATAGTATAATAAAAATTTGTTGAACATATTAATACAAATTTTTGTAACATTCAATAGCGCCCTCACATTTAGTGGTAATTGCGGTATTATATATAGGGCACCATAACATACGTTAACAGCTTGAGCAAAAATATCTGAAATTAATTGAAACTGTACTTAAAAAATAAAGGTTTGATTTCAATACAACCTATATCCTTTCCAGATAAAAGTCAGTTATATTGAGTAATACCCCTATATAATATTGATATTGTCAATGCTGAGGAATATGTTAAAGTATGTTATAAAGACACCAAAATTTTCGTAAAAGCAATAGATACTCATCAAAACTATAGTCAAGCCCACAACGATGGACATTAACAAGAACAACACAATGCTCCAGGCATTTGAATTTTGTGTAATATGAATTCAAAGGAATGCATTTTCAGATTTTGTTAATTTTGGTAACCATTGTTAACGTATGTGATGAGGACACCACCTTTATGCTAGAAAATGATTGTATCCCTAAAAGATTCTCAAACAGCAAGAAACCTTAAATAATCAAAGGTACAGTAAATTGTTGAGGTGATGGGGGTAACAAGCCCCTTAACGACAAAAATTAGAATAAAAAACAGTCTTGTTGGATGAATGCCCTTCAGCCTGGTTAACCCAGTGGCAGTCGGAGTCATCAGGAGTCTACTTTAACTGAAAAATTTCAGTATCCATTGTGCTACGGATTTTTTTTCAGGTCAGCTGGATTGAAACGGAACTGCTCTCTTTTGTTGGTAAGTTCAGGGTAGTGAATCCAACACACAATGTTGCGGCGGGGTTCCCAGGACACATGATGTGAGGGTCACATGTACAAAGTTTCTGCACACCTCTTCATAAATTTCACATGCACATCTTCATTTGATTTCCCGAGGACCTGGAGATAAAACAAATTTCAATAACTTTTGTTCAATATTGATGTTAGGTTGATATAAAAATTTCTGATGAAATTACTTTATGTTCAATATTCATAACTCTAGGGGAGTGAGCAATGAGTGTGTTCCATAACATGCATAGAGGGTGCTGAATAATTTTTGTAAGCCCGTTCTTCAAATGAAGATAGTTTGGTCCCCCCTACACACACAGGTGCCCACCACTCAGTGCCATTGGAAGATATTTTGGATGGGGGGTGGGGGGCTAGTTTTTGTATGTTGAAAAGATGGACGTTTTCATTGCATTAAAAAGACAATGCACGGCAAAATTATTGGGGGACTGCAGCACCCCAGCCCCCACTTCCAATGGCCCTGCAACTTCCTTTGTCAATAATATATTTTTGCAAGAAATCTGCGAAGTTCATACTTAACAGCATCTTATATTTCCATACTTGAAAGAAAAGCCCATCAGTATGGAATATAGAGCACAAGGATCAATGGATTGAACCTGCCCTCCTGAGACTGTTTGTAATTAATGTGAAAATTATTCCATTCTAAGAATTTACAATACTGGGCACCCTACTCTAAAATGAATTCTGATATAATTAAGAAGACAAAGACAAGGGGCTTCTGAGAGTGACTGGCTTGCATATTCATTCCATAATCAGTGTTCTTACCTCAGCCATGTAAACACTACATGATTGGTTGCTGTATAGCTTTACAGCAACAACGCTCCCGACTGCCGGATCATCTTGACTCAGTGTCTCATCGCTGCTGCAAGTCAATCAGAGTAAGACATTTATACAATTTCTATAATATCAATACTTACTGTAAATACAAACTTCATTTTGCTCAATACTCAAAGTGATCAAATACAGGGAAAGGTAGAGGTAAATGTCCTGCTTTGGAGAGTACAGCTTTAGCACAGCCAAGGGTGAAATTAACCAGGCACCAAGCGCTGTTTGGTGAGCATTTCCAGCCAAGCAGCGCCCATTGCCCCCCCCCCCCCCCCCAAAAAAAAAGAATACAACCTGGCACCACTTTTTTATCGAAAGTAGTGCCAGCCATTTCTGGAGTCCTTACGTATGCGTACACCATTGTAGTTGGTTACTATCTACTGGTAAACACAGTGTCCCCTTGTTGTACTTCAAACCAGGGATACATGAGACACTTTTTGACTGAAAGTGGCACTTGGTTCAGCTAACCTTAATTTCACCCTTGAGCACAGTATTCCTGCACTTCCTAGTTCACGGGACCGCCATTTGACGTCCCCACCCAAGGGACATGAGTGTATCCCCAGTCTTTAGTCACTTTCCCAGAGGCTGAGAGGGGTGGAGGTTCCTTGCTCTGCACCAGGGTTGTAGCTAGAAAGATCTGAGTGTGAGATGGAAATCATGGGAATGACTATCTAAGCATAAAGGCAACATCAGTTTGCGCAGAGCGTACAGAAAGTTTTTGGCAAAAACATGCTTTTCAGATTGCATAAAATAGAACTTCCCATATCTTTTTTCAAAGTTTAACATCCTATAATATTATATAGCCTATTATATTATTGTATTATATTTGTGAGGGTCGATCGGAGGGGTTTCATTTTAGCACGAGTATGGGTTGGCAAACTCCAGTGCGGGTCGTTTCCATCCCTCGCCAACCCACATAGCTACAACCCTGCTCTGCACCACTGCTCGACAGCTGAACCGAGCAAAGATGACGACTTCCTGAATCGGACAACTCCTGAAACAGTCAATCAGATACCCAATGAAAATTCACCAATTTGAACCCCATCAGCATCACTGTGCACAGCTATGCTGAAGAAGTAAATTTCAGACCCCAGAAAATTTCCAAGTGGTACCACCAGGATTTGATCCGGGGACCTCTAGTATGCAAGGCAGTACACTTAAACCACCAAGCCAACTCCACCCACGTTGAGATCAAACCAGCACTGGTAGGGTGTGCTTTTTGGTTTCGATGGTAAGAGAAACCTATGCATTCATGATGGCGTGTGTGTATGTATGTGTGTGTGTGTGTGTATGTATGTGTGTTTGTGACACTTTGCTCGTTAACAGGATATCTCAAAAACGAAAACTGCAACAGTTCTCAAACTTGGTACATAGATGCCCCATATTGAGAGGAAGTACCCTATTGTTTTTGGTGGGGGTCAAAGGTCACCGGGGGTAACCAGGGGTCAAAATCTGAAAACTTTGTTAACACAATATCTCGAGGTAGGAAGCTTTGATGAATTTCATATTTTGTATGTAGATGCGTTATGGTAAGAGGGAGAACCGTATCATTTTTTGTGGAGGTCGAAGGTCATCTGGGGTCAACGGGGGTCAAACCCTGAAAACTCCGTTAACACGATATCTCAAGAAGGGAAGCTCTGACAGTTCTCAAACTTGGTACATAGATGGCCCATCTCAAGAGGAAGAACCCTATTATTCTTGGTGAGGGTCAAAGGTCACCTGGGGTCACCAGGGGTCAAACCCTGAAACCTTGTTTACACAATATCTTGAGGTAGGAAGCTTGGATGAATTTCATGCATAGTATGTAGATGCGTTATGGTAAGAGGAAGAATCCTATAATTTTTAAGGAGGTCAAAGGTCATCTGGGGTCACCAGGGGTCAAACTCTGAAAACTTTGTAAACAATATCTTGAGGTAGGAAGCTTGGATAAATTTCATACTTTGTATGTAGATGCATTGTAGTAAAAGGAAGAACCCTATTATTTTTGGTGGGGTTCAAAGGTCATCTAGGGTCACCAGGGGTCAAACCCTGAAAACCTCATTAACCCGATATCTCAAGAAGGGAAGTTCTGGCAGCTTTCTTACTTGGTACATAGATGCCCCATATTGAGAGGAAGAACCTTATTGTTTGTGGTAGGGTTCAAAGGTCACCTGGGGTCACCAGGGGTCAAACCCTGAAAGCCTTGTTAACAATATCTTGAGATATGAAGCTTGTATGAATGTCATGCTTAGTATGTAGATGCGTTATGGTAAGAGGAAGAACCCTATAATTTTTGGAGGAAGTCAAAGGTCATCTGGGGTCACCAGGGGTCAAACTGAAAACCTTGTTAACACAATATCTTGAGACAGGAAGCTTGGATGAATGTCATGTGTAGTATGTAGATGCGTTATGGTAAGAGGAAGAACCGTATCATTTTTAGAGGTCAAAGGTCATCTGGGGTCACCAGGGGTCAAACTCTGAAAACCTTGTTAACACGATATCTCGAGGTAGGAAGCTTGGATAAATTTCATACTGTGTATGTAGATGCCTTGTATTAAGAGGAAGAACCCTATCGTTTTGGTGGGTTTCAAAGGTCATCTGGGGTCGCTGGGGGTCAAACCCTGAAAAT
The DNA here is from genome assembly GCA_029531755.1 of Holothuria leucospilota. Lineage (NCBI taxonomy): Eukaryota > Metazoa > Echinodermata > Holothuroidea > Aspidochirotida > Holothuriidae > Holothuria > Holothuria leucospilota. Next base: position 71,688,894 of record CM055961.1, on the reverse strand, counting down.
CTTGTTAACACAATATCTCCAGGTAGGAAGCTTGGATAGATTTCATACTTAGTATGTGGATGCGTTATGGTAGGAAGATGAATCCTTTTATTTTTGGTGGAGGTCGAAGGTCTTTTGGGGTCACTGGGGGTCAAACATTGAAAGCTTTGTTAACACGATATCTTATGGCAGGAAGCTGTGATAGATTTCATACTTAGTATGTAGATGCGTTACGGTGAGGAGATGAACCCTATTGTATGTGGTGGAGTTCAAAGGTTATCTGGGGTCACCAGAGGTCAAGAAGCAAAATTTCCAAGAATTCCCAAGATCGTCATCTCGGGTCACCAGAGGTCAAAACGCAAATTTTTCAAGAATTCCCAAGATTAAATAGGTTAGTTAGTTAGTTAGTTAGATGGGGTTTAACGACACACCAACACGAATGTGTTATATTGTGTCAGCTAGATAAAAAAAAAGGAATGGTGAGGTGAAATCACCTAAAAGGAAAAAGGATTGGGCAAAATACTAAGATACCTAAACAAAAACCAATGTGGGATTAAATAGGAACACAAAACTGTTTTTTTCCAACATGTTAAGATAGCATTTGAGCAGTGACTGAAAGGTATGGGACATCGTGGCATTATTTGGAATAGAACATATATCATCGAAACCTCAATGCATTTTTGCATTCTGGTTAAGTACATAGAAACGGGCACTCAGAAACAAAGGGCGAGAACCCAAACCAGACCGAACTCCTTGTGTGACGTCTTCTTCCGCAAATTGTTTTTATCGTAGTGGCTACATGCAACAATCGGCGAAGTTCCAGGTCTTTCCTGGAACGTGAATGCTTAATTTGCTGAATTACTGCTTTGACTGAATTCTTATTTAGGAAATCTAGCCTTTTCTTTTGAGTTGGGCTCAAGATCATCCGCCGCTTCAAGGCATTCTTCTTCTTAGGTGTGGCTGTTTTTACCACGGAAGTTATTACCTCTGCAAACCTTTGGGGATCTTTAGGCAAGACACGCAAAGATCTTGAAACAGCTTTTCGTCTTGCGCTGTCAGATGTGAACAATCCTTCAGATGATGGGTCAGGAGACTGGTTATTAATGGTGGACACATGTTTGGATTCTGCATACTTCTGCCTGCGTAATTCATTGACTCTCCTCCTCTTTTGGGAATACATGTTTGATCGGTATTTTCTTTTAGTCTCCCTCCACTTCTCTTGCAGTGCTTATTTCTCTGCTCTTGTAACCTTTTTGGACAGCTTAGCACTTTGGCTGCTCCTTTCGCCCTTGTGTTTCTGTCTGTACCGTTGGGCTCTTATTCTGGCTTGTTCTCTCTCTCTCTCTTTGGCTTTCACCTCTGAATTTCGATTCAATCGCCACAGTCTACTGCGTATCTTCTCATGCTCACGGAAGACATCATAAACTTCCTTTGATTCCTTAATCCTGCGACGATAGTCACGCTGATATTCAGCACGTGTCTTTTTCCTAGGTGGCTGTTGTATTTCAGCTTCTGCTAATGTAGGATTAGTATGTTTCACTTTTCCAGGCAAAGTCATGCACTTCTTTCCCTTTCGCTCCCTGAGTTTCATTGCAAACAACTACTGTTCAATGGAAGGGAAAACAAAAATAATTTTCTTTCAGTTTTCAAATCTGTTAAGTGTATTAGCTTTTTGCATTTGCATTCACAGGTCTACATGAAAACAATGTGTGTATGCTGATGCACCATACATTAGCTGGCAAGCCTTGCTTTAAAAATTAGGGCCAATACATTCAGGGGTGGCGCCAGGATTCCCCGACAGGGGGGCCAAGCTCCCCGACGGGGGGGGGGGCAGCAACCCAAAGTCTCAACAAGGGAAATAAAGTGCCGGAACGATGTTTGAAGGAAAATGCCCCCCTCCCCCCTCTGGCGCCACCCTTGAATACACTTGACGAAGTAAGTTCTTTTCCCCTGCTTATAGCCCATATGCAGAGTAAAAGAACTTCCCTGTAGTTGAAAAACCTAAGTCACATTTGAGTAACATTATACCCAGGTAAGTGCCACAGACACACGCACACCCATGCACACACACCAACGTGACTACAAAGATCCTTTGCTAATTAAAGCATTAAACCAAGGAACCAAAAAACCATGATTATTAAAACACCCCTTTCCCCGCTCATGAAAAATCTTTCAGCCAACACATGCCTATACTGATTTTACTTTCCATTAGCATAAGAATAATCACACACCGAAATACCCCCCCCCCCCCCGCCCCGATGAAAATGCCAAAAATAGGCCTCATGTTAACGGGCTCCCCCACCTGGCCAATTAACCCCAAGGGTTAGAATCCAGTCAATCCACTACGCATTTCCCCCATATGGGCCTAGTTGAGAAGACACCCCCAAAATAGGCCCTTTGACCCACTGCTCCCACAGGCCAATTTACCCCCAAGGTTGGAATCCACTGCTCAATTCACTCCCATGGGGTCTGTTTGAGTGTCCAACAAATAAAATAAATAGAAAAAAATGAAAATATTACCTTTTTCCAGTAGCATAACCTTTTGTGTGGGGGGTCCATCACCACTGCCCCCGATGAACACCCCCCATCACATCTACCCCGACTGCTTTAACTTTATTCAATCAGTCGGCAAAATTTATTACCACAATATATACACTGAGCCTAATGTTAATTTTGCCTATGCTTTAGTGTGTTAGGCTACTTTTGAAGGGCTAGAAAGCCTGTTCTTTGGTGTCTTTCAATAACGCACGTTACAGATGGTAATTTTGTATGACCACCATTTCTTAAAAATTATGTCAATTTAATCCCAGTTTATAAATCAACATGTAATTAACATCCCAGTTTTGAGCTCAAACAATATTTTCTTACAATGATGTGCAAAGAAAATATAAGTCATTCCTTTTGTCAACTTATGTACGTTACGAAGGACGCCGGGATGTTGCGTCCTAGTGTAACGTACATAAAAGTTACATAACTTGTGGATGTTAATCCCAGATGTACTTACCCAACCATTCACTGTTTGAGAACAGATATCCCCAAAATATCATGATGAATATTATGCACTTGTTCCAAAAACGATCGTAAATACTGTTGGAGATGAACACTAATTTACTAAAGTAACATGTTAACGTACGTGACTGAAGTACTACAATTCTCATTTTAACATGGCGTCCTTACATAACGAACGTTAACATTCTTATTTTTAAACGAAAGTGCGGAACATATAAATCTCAAATGCATCGAATTTATCGAACGTAAGATGTCTAGTCAGTTTGCATGTTTAACAGTACACTCCGGAACCACGGCCTATGGGTTGTTGATATCAGTTTAACGCACGTGACGACAAGAAACGAAATTCATTTGTGTAAATAGTTTCCTTCATAACGTACGGAATATTCTATGAATTTATATCGCTGTCATTTCTAACGATGCACTTTGAGTAATCATTATATCATTATTAACGATGTATTTTAGAAGTGTAAAGTGGCAGTAGCTTGGTGCAATCACGGAAACCGCGCTATGGCGAGTTCGTGCGTTATGTTAGGACACCATATGAAGCTGGTCAATATGTTCGGGTCACGCCCTCAAAAAAGCAGTTACTACAAAAATTTTGCTTTTGAAACACGATATTTTGTGGAAATTAGGAAGAATATCACCTTACCTCTTCAGAAGTATGACGATTGAATCAGGATGGTTTAATTTTGGGTAAGATTTTCAGCGATAATTTCTTGGCCGTGTCGGGTTGTTTACGTACGTGATACAGCCTAGCAGGTGGACTACACACCTTGACTGTTGACCTACACATTAAAATTTCGGAGATAACGCAATAGGGCAGTATACTGTGCCGATGATATCGTGGTTTCAAATTTCAGTTTACGGCGATCGTTTTACGTACGTGATGAAATGGACACCACACAGACAGGAATATTTTGGGAGCATTTGAAAATAAACCAGTGGTTGAAATGAAATAATGGGTTGTCATAGCAGTGTTTTATAGGTTACAGAGGTAGTGTTAAACAGTGTTTCAGTGCAAGAGCAAGGCGCTATGCTGTAAAACTACCAAGGAAAACGTACGTTACTCAGAAGGACACGACACAACGTACGTTTTCAAATGTAATCTTTATTTTTTTTTTTTTCATGGGAAGGAAGAGTAGTTTGATCAGTTTGGTGTGTATATATGATGCTATATCTTCAATGAATGGGAAGATAAAAATTAGAGGGATTAAAAATGAGAGAAATAAGACAAATACATTTTTCTCTTCTGAGCATTTTAATTATGTCACACTTTGGTGTCCAACATTAACACTCATATTAAAACAAAATTCCCAATAACAATGTAAATATATATGATGAAGGTGAATATTTATCTCTACTATTAAATTACATATTATTACAATGATTAAAAAAAAACAACACCCCAAATCAGGGCTTTAGCCAGCATGGTGAGATCAGGGAGTCCAAACAGTTAATTCTAGTGACGTTTGTGTGTTAAAATGTATTATATATATAGGGCAATCCAAAATTTTGGGATTCCAAATGACTCCTGGACTGCTCTCTGGCTTAAACCTTACCCCAAATAACCTGTTTAAATAGAAAATACAACACATCAAAGATACCTCCCCAAAATCTCTCCAGTATCATATCTTGACATATATAGAATTTAGTCAATTCTTCATGGAAACAAACAGAATGGAAGGCTTACTCGCATTTGTGAATTTTGAAATCACAACCAATTACAAATTACTGATTTATAATATTCAATTGAAAACCGATGAAACTTGATGTGTATATTTGTATTCAACTTACAACGGAAAAATATATGAAATCAATGAACTTCAAATATTTTTTATATGAGATATCCTCTTTAATGAAAATATTTTCCATATTAAAATCATCAACTAGTAGTTGCATAACAACCCCTACATGCTGTAGCACTACGTAGATACAAATTTTGAGCTAAATGACTTCTGGCGTGTTTCATATTTTTGATCGTTAAGGAACAGCAAGCCCACAGGTATTTTATGAAGTATTCTTTTCCCCCAAGGTTACATAATTGGTCACAGTCCTGTTGTTGTAAGAGAGCGAAGTTGTAGTCACCATGGTTGCCTGAAAGTACAGACCCAGCCTATCCCAATGATTTAATTACCAAGATACTACTGGCAAATCAAAGTGACAAGCTCATACAGTATTAAAGCAGTAAACATACCCCTTCACTATTGTAGTCGCAGCAGCACCAACACTTGTTGATGGCATGCCTTTACTCTCTAGTTGTGAGAGCAGGGCTGCTCATCTTCATCATCAGCTTCAAAATCACTGCACATCAAGAGTTATGCAAACAGGTATGAATTATGAATTGAGACAGATTATGTGGAGGGAGAGACAGAGATTATCTTTGCAACGACAACGACAACATCAAACAAATAAAAGCACAGAGAGAAGCTATAAAAAAACTACCTTGCCCTGGAAGCTTAACAATCTTAGAAGGTACGTAATAGTCACAAAGCATGTGCCTGTGTGACTGCAGGGCTTACTTTTTACAGTCTTCCAGTTGCCCATGACAACCACAATTTGTGACAGACAACCAAATTATGTTAGGTTGGTTGTCCATTGGAAAACCAAAGTTCATGCAACAAGTTTGCTAAACTGAGGTTAAACCAGATTTCTTTGTGGACTGATAAATTTTCTTTTGGGGAACCAAAATGGGCAGACAGGTTGCCCAATGGGCGACCATAAAAATTTTCTTAAAATCGAGACCTGACTTGATTTGCATTGTTTTTGGAAACCCATTCAAGACTGACATGTTCATTATCAACACCTAAAGCAAGGTTATTTCCCAGCCTTTCCATATGCATATAAGTGTGAGGGCCTCTTCCCTGTAGAATTGCACATGTAATGAGTGACTACACAAAATGCAATCAGGGTATTCCGTATCACCTAATTTATCAATTTTACCAAGTCAAAAATACTCTCTGAATAACAGTGGGTAAAGGCAATACGAAGCACGTAAAGGGATGTTGCATATGTGCCTTGAAGATGTTTAAAAAGACATATACTAATGGACTGGACAGACACTCATATTAAGAGCCAGATGCTGCTCTAAATTCAATACAACATCAAGCTGACTTGGTCAACAGTCTTGGGCTATGTACGTACTCCATTATTTTGCAGCACGCAAATGTGTGATTGCTATACCCAAAGTTTTGCAAAGAATTCTCTTGTGATGTTTCCAAGGTAGTGCTGCATCCACTTGCCCTGATCTACCAGTGGCGGAGCTAGGAAATTTGGTCAAGAGGTGGTGAGAATGACCTGTAGAGGCAGTTTGAAGTACATAGATACCCGATGCCTTTACAGGAAGTTTTGACATGACTCCCGCATTTGCTTTTGTCTAGACATTTTAGGATTTTCCCCAATGTTTTTCTTTTTTAGTTTTACCTTCTTCATCTAGCCGACACTACATAACACATTTGTGTTGATGTGTCGTTAAATCCCATCTAACTAACTAACTAACCGATGCCTCAATACTGTGAAAACCTAAAAGGGGTGCTGACTGGTGATTTGGGTCCATCAAGGGAGCGGGGATGACACCCTGACTATATGGATGCTCTGCCACTGTCCTCTACTTATTAACAGAACTTTTGATACAACAGGGAAGACTTAACAGTAACAGGGAAAACAAACTGGTACATCTGTTGACTTCTCCACCTGCGGAAAAGCTTGCAAACAATTATTCTGGTAATGTTCCTGGTATAAACATACATTTCAAAGCAATGCACATGCCACATGTCATCATCGGTTAGTTAGATGAGGTTTAACAACACACCAACACGAATGTGTTATAGAGTGTCAGCTAGAATGGGGAGTAAAATTCAAATAAAAAAAAGTTAAGGGGTAAAATTCAACAAAAATCTAGGTTAGTGCGAATGCGGGGGTCATGTCAAAAATTTCTATACAGGTCACTTTCCCTCAGAAAGCCCAGAATGAGAGAAGGGTCTGTGTGCTCAAATAATGTCTTCAGGTTTGGTACAGTGTAGTACTTCTGAGAAATGTGGTAGTATTCATTACAGGATGTGACTGACGGTGACAGCACAATCACTGGAGATGCAATATGGTCTTTCATCCCCATGGAGTAAATAGGTATGGGTAAGGTAAGTGTGACCAATGCGAGCTCTTGTCAGGACTAAATCATATCTCCGCTTACTGGGGGCTGCATTACCTACAGTCCCGGCCGTTGGTTTTATTTGGTAAAATTTGTTCACCGGGAAGGAATGCCACAGTTCTGGCCATTTCGATTTCACATGCCATATGTCATCATCAGAAATACTGTATTAACTTTTCTTAGTATTTAATCATGACAGACATTACAAATATACAGAGGGAAAATTTCTAACCTTTCAAATGAAACCAGCTTTGGGACTTGACCCTTTATGGGGGTTGAGGTTTGTAATGTTGCTGAAACTGGCAATTCAAACCTTAAAGTAGAACAAATAACAAGTACATAGAATATGGTACAGTACACCTTAATCAGTACAGTTTGGTAGATTGACCATGCATTGTATCTGTGGGGGTGTTACAATTCACACTACGTCTTTGATAGCCATGGTAAATTGGTAACTGTAAACAGGAAAAACTATTTGAGGGCTCCTATCTAATTCAACTACCCACAACTAGAATTTCTGTTGATAAGAGGCTTAAATCCTGCTCAGCCAAACCTGTACACAAAAAAAAAAGCACACACACAAACTGTTTCAGCATCTGTGTATTTGTAATTTTAAAGGGTTTTTAACAATGTATCCATGCATTTTATGGGCTGTTTGGCGTGATGGTATTCTACTGCTCCCATGTTGCCTATGCCCATGTAGACTACGACAAAGGCCTTGCCTTCGATCTGTAAATTTATGGTAGGCCTAGCCTTTGTAATATTCAGTAGTTCTCATGAAGAAGTGACAGCTGGGGTTACAACTCAATACCCAGCTATTCTGACATCTTACAACGCCTCTGAAGGTGCATTCATAGTCTCGGTGTTCTTAGGGAAATATTTAACGTTAGTCTTGAAATTTGTGCAGCAGTTGGGTACCGCTGCGTGAAGTGAATATCGATTTTTATACCGAACGTTCTTAGGCCATGGGTATGCAACCAAGCTTGATCTAGCCTAGTGTTAATTATATGAGCTTCTCGAGCCTAGGCAGATGTCCCATGAAAAGGCGGATTCATGTCACAATAAGCTTTTGCGCTTGGGAGGATTCGATTGAAATATTCTACCTGGTTGGCTGGACCCAAATGCAGGCTGAGGGAGGGTGAACACTTACCAGTCTAGTACCATTTTCATTACTTCCTAGTCAGATTGTACCCCGAGACGTTCACGAACACTCAGCCATCTCTGGTACTGTTCGGTGTTCAGGATTATCATTTGCTCATTATATTCTCTTCGCGGCTGAGCTCTTCTCGCCTTGCGTTGGGGAGTACTTAGCCCCTTGGTTCTCTTATTCGGCCGTTTACAAGAACTCGTTGCTTCCATGACGAGAAAGCCTTTAGCTCTAAAATGGCTGTGGCAGTGATAGTAACTGTGTACGCACAATATCCACGTTACTTCTTCAAGATCCACACACACACACGTCTTGTTTGTGTTGTTGGTCGATCACCTGTTTACACCTAGTGAATATGCATTTTAGTACTTCGTTCTCATTGGTCTGCTGAACAGAGATTCAGAAGGAGACTGAATACTTACCTGGCGCAGGAGTGTCCGTGATCACGACGGCGGAGCTCCCACGTGGGACCTGTTCTGGGTAGGACGTTAAACTGCATCCGGTTGTGGAGCTTGTTAAAGCGTGGGGATAATGAGGTTACCCTTTGCCACAACTGCCTCCGGGGCACCCTTGGGCAAGGTGCACCTGTATTTGCCCCGGTGCTTTTTAAGTGATGTTGCCTTTGGGCGTGGTGTTGCCTTCGGGCGTATTGTTGCCTTTGGGGCATAGTGTTGCCTTCGGGCGTAGTATTGCCTTCTGGCGTAGTGTTGCCTTTGGGGCGTAGTGTTGCCTTTGGGGCTTGCTGTTGCCTTCGGGCGTGTTGTTGCCGTGGGGTGTAGAGTTGCCTTCGGGCGTGGTGTTCCATTTGGGCGTGCGGGCGGAATTTGTTTCGGTGGTATGTGGTTGTGGGGGGTTATTTTGGGGTTGGTTGCAGTGGCAGTTACTGGAGTTCAGTAGTAACAAAGACTCTTTTGTTCCCTGTTGCACGGTATGTATAGTTTGTTTAGCATTTGTGTTTGTGACTCGTCATGGTTTTGTTTGGGTTTGGGATTCTTCAGTTTGTCAGTGCCTGTTTCTACGTACTTAAAAAGCTCCCGACCTGTTCTATTCAGCCAGTCTAGAACGGGACCACTGTCGGGTGGTGTCAGTTAAGTCAATGTTTGTCCCTTGGGGACGTTGTTACTCCTTCGGGGAGCAGAACTCCTTCGGGAGTATTGTTTGGTTTCGCCCCTGGCTCTTCGCCAGAGTCAGGGGACTTTTGGAAAAAAGTGTTTGTCTGCAGCACATTTTTGATTCCCTCGAATTTAGTCGTTATTTTTTTCTCCCTTACTGTTCATATGGTCCACTCAAACGAATGACTTAAGTTTTAAACTTTCATATCAATAAAAATCAATGGCATATAGTTTGGTTACGATTCACCCGAGTCACCTGGAATGAGAAAGTGGACCTGGTGGAAGCTAGGTTGAAGGACTTCGGCGATCGCTATATTAGTCTGTTGGGGAAGGTAACAGTTATCAATCGTTTCGTTTACCCTCTCTTGTGGTATCCGGGCACTGTTCTGGCCACTCCAGAGGGTGTCCTGGTGCGACTCGAGAGGGCCGTGTTTAGGTTTCTTTGGTCAGGGAAAACGGAGCTGGTCAGGAGAAAAGTGGTGTACCAGGATCCTAGGCAGCTCCTTCAAAGCTCCGTTTTCTCCTGACTAAATGTGTTTTTAGTGCCGTCGACAGCCAGATGCCGTTTGCCTACTTTTGTCCGTTACTGGGGTGGATTATCATTTCGTTGGTTCTTTCCTACCCTGTTTAGCAACAGTGTACCTCACAGATGGAGGCCAACGAAGGCGTACTGTCAGATGAGGGAAACGCTACGTATTATGTCAACTGTAGGGGACGTTTTGCAGTCCAGGGCGGGGGACCAGTACCGGGCCATTTTTGATGACTTGGTTGGTCAGGTCCAACCCAACGACTATGGTCGAAACAAAGGTTCAACTTGGAAGGCCAATATATAGAGTAGAGGTGACAGGGGACACCCCTGCCGTACCCCACGTTGAACTCTGAAGGGGTGCGACGGTAGGCCATTAACGATAACCCGACTATATACACTATTATACAGTAAAGAGGTCCATTTAACAAAAACTGGATTCAAACAAAACTTCAAGATTTTAAAGAGGAACCCGTGATCAACCATGTCGAAGGCGTTCTCCTGATCGAAGAAGACAAGCGCACATGGAAGATCACGGTCCATCACATATTCAACTAAGTCCCGCATCAACCAGAGGTTCTGCTGAATACTGTGTCCCCGCACCGCACATGTCTGGGAAGAACCTACAAACTCCGGCATGACCGTGCCTAGCCTGTTACAAAGGGCTTTCGCCAGAATCTTGTAGTCTACATTTAACAAGGTAATTGGTCGCTTGTTTTTTGGTATAGGGGGTCCCCAGACTTTGGTAACAAGGTTGTAACGCCTGTGCGCTGCGAGGGACTCAATGAGCCAGCAAGGAAGGCAGAGGAGAATACATCACAGAGATCGTGTCCGACGGTACCCCAGAAACGTTTGTAGAATTCCACTGGGATACCGTCGGCGCCTTTCCGCCTTTCATCTTCGCCACCGCCTTCCAGAGCTCGTCGACAGTCAGGGGAGAACCAAGTCCATCATTCTGCTCTTTAGAGGGGGTCTTGTCAATATTATCTAAAAGGGACTCTTGAAGGCCTTCATCGACATCTGCCCCCGTATAAGGCTGTTCATAGAAGGTCTTAAATACTTCCACGATGTCGAGAGGGTCCTTCTGTACTGTACCGTGGACGTCACGGACTGCTCTTATGCGGCGATCGATGGCATACTTTGTGACATCCCGGTAGAACTTGATAGTTGGTTTTTCCTCCGCCTTCACGCAATGCACGCGAGCACGAACGCGGGCCCCGTGCAATTTTTGATCAAGGTACTGCTGGATTGCGTGAAGTGCGGAGGTGTCCCCGTTCCTCTCCCTAGAGCAGAGTGAGAGGAACTCCTACCTTTTTCGACGAGCTCTTGCTACACAGTACTCAACTGTAAACTGTTTGATGCGGGACTTTATGTCGTCCCACCACTCTAACACTGTTGAGAAGGCCGGCCTCAATGTTCGCCACCCTTCGTACCTGGCTTTAAATTTTTCGCTATAGTCAGCCTCCGTTAGAATATCTGTGTTCATTTTCCAGAACCCCCTCCCTGTTGGCCATGACTCTGGCGGCTGAAAGGAGACAGTAACTGCATCATGATCCGAAACTAGACATGTCACAACTTCACAGCCCCTCGGTGACAGTGCAGGTGGAGAGTACACCCGGTCCAACCTTGAGGCGTCCGTGCCATCAGGGCGGTGCCAAGTGAACACGGACAAGCCGGGATGTTGTGCTCACCAGACATCAACCATGTCGTGATTCTTTACGAACATGCCCAATTCCGACATGCCGACACCACAGCCCGAAGACGTACATGTGGGCATTCGGTCCAGCTGTGTGTCGGGGACGCAGTTAAAGTCTCCAGCCAGGATACACGGAGCACTGCCAGGAACGAAGGATGGCAGGGTCATGAAAAAGTCCCTTCTGTCTGAAGGCCGATTGGGCGCGTACACGTTACACAGGAAAAATTTCCCACAAGGGTGTCTTATTGTAATGCATACCAACCGGCCTCCATGATCAGAATCAACTTTTCCGACCAGGGGAGTCCACCTTGGCGAAACTAAAATAACTTAGCCACAAGATGTTGTTGAACCAAACGAAGCACGTAAACCCCCACCTCACTCAAAGGACCAGGTGTGGACATCGTCCTCATTCACAGTATGGGTCTTGGAGGAAAACGAAGTCCACACCCAGTGTTTGCAAAATTGGAATATCCTTGACCGCTTCCGACTGTCCCTCATGCCGTTATGGTCACTCGATCACCGCCGGCGTGACCCGCTGTGGCGGATCGCACACGACACCATCGTAACGAATCTCAAGCGCCTTCGGTGGCGTCTTGGAGATGGCAATTGCCCCCGCACTGCACAAGGTGGGAGAGTGTGCCCCATGTGTTCTGGCAGTGTGGCTTTGTGGCCCTCCTCTGGGAGTGGTTCCAAGCCCTGGCTGATCGCCTCACGTTTTATAACACCTGGGCGGTCAGCCAGGACTACGCTTTGTATGGTGTGTCACCCCCGCCATACAGTACAAGTGTTCGCGGGATACTTACCTTTGTTTCGGCTTCCATAAAGCTGGCCTTGTGGAAATACCGGTGTAATATTGTGTTTAGGGGAGAGGGGAAGCCTGCGGACGTCGTCCTGGCGTCGGTGAGGGCGGAGATTAAGCTGAGGGTGGAGGCCGACTTCGTCCGTTTGCCAAGGTCGACGTTCGGCAGGTGTTGGGATCCACTTGTTTCAGTGCGGGCGGGCCGGGTGATAGTTAATTTGCAAATATTGTGATTGTAAATAGTCCTCCGTAATTGGCTTGGGTTTGGGGTGGTTTTGTACATAGTAATCACAGAAATTTTGTTTGCTAGCGCAATGTACAGAATTCTGTAAATAGTTCAGAGTTATGTTTTTGTCCGGTCAGGTTTAAGTTTTAAACTCGATTTTTTAATGTCTTTTCCTTTTTGCAAACTCACGGCATCACTTTAAATTTGAAAGGTCCCAAAAGATTTAGAGACAAGAGAAAACAGGCTGACGGTTATTAATTAGTATACATTTATTATTTTTTGACTGTTACACGTATTTCCATTGAGGGTGTGGATCCCCATGTGTACTACACATATTGTTATGTTACTAAGATAGCTGCTACTGGATACGAGCGCCCCTTAAATTCCCACGTGTTTCCAGGGTTTTCATCCGATACGCTTACGAAGAACGGAAGAAATATTGTAAGACCAGATCATCAAACCGCAGCATACCGACCCAACACCACAGTAAGGAAACGCCTTTACGATGTCGGTCACTTTGATATATTTCTCTTACTCGGGCAGTGTCCGATGGTTTAACCCGGTGAATATTTATAGCGTGATGTGAAATCTCATTTGAAGGTTAAATGGTTAATTTGTAAAAAATAGGCAAGAGATTGTTCATTAAGTTAAAACATTTTACTAAAAACTGTAACACTACAACTTACAATGTCTTACACGAATGGATGCCACCAAAAATGTGGCCCATTGACTGGTTGGTCACATGGAATATACATCGATATTGGCCGACATCAACAAGATGGGAAATGTTACTACGAACGACGATCATGTGTGAACATTCCACCACCAAGAAAACAAGTGGCCATGCAATTACAACATAACATTGCAGAATTTTCTACCATTACCATAACAGTTAACCATTCAAAATTATTTTATTCAGTTATAAAAAATCGACATTCTAATCAGAGTCAATGGAGTAAACAATCCTTTCCTTTTCCATAGGCTACATAAACTAACGTTGCAGGATTTCTTTCGCAAGATCAGTTTTCCTTCCCATTCCCTCCCGGAACCCCACATACATAAACAAAAATGTGAGAATCATTTTGCTTTTAGCCTACTCCATAAGAGAATATCTCGCAAAAGACACTAAAATCCTTTCCGATAACAATGTAAAATCACTGTATAACACATTCGTGTTGGTGTGTAGTTAAACACCATCTAACTAACTACCTTTCATGTCCTTGATGACAGGTAATGTATGTGATTGAAGTATTGTTGAGCAATACTTTTCCCCGCCGTTCAGTCTAAGTCTACTGAATGAATGACTCACGCGACTTAACTGTAAATTATACCACTATGAACACCAACCGTACTGTTAGGCTATATAGGCTATTTTTATCCTAAGCGGTAACTATGATCTCTGCAGTCGATTTGCAAAAAAATATTAATTTCGGAAGCTGACCAAATCTTTGATGCACATCCACCGTATCAAATACACGATGTAACGTTGCCTTGTGTTACAAGACGACCCGTCAGGAACACCGGATTGAATCCATCGACGAGCGAATGGAAAGTTCCAGAGAATTCAACTTCAACGCAGCCTTTCTAGAATTGTCTAGAAGAGAGAACTGTTTACGCGGCCTGACGACACTTCTAAATATTGACATGGTTTACTACCGTGCATACAAGGAACGTTCTCGTAATTGCTGGACTGTGTACACTAGAAGTTTCTGTTAAATTCTGGAGAGTTCTCGAATAAAAGCCTAGCATATAAAAGGCAGTTCAACAACTGTTATCGAGAGAGACATTGAGAGATACCCTAAAACTTCATCAAGCCCAGACACTGCTGAGATATCATAAGCCAGCCACTGACACTGAACACTTGTGATAAATTGCCTTACGCCGTTTCTACACTGTGTACAGAGATTGTTATCATCCATCATTCATCGCCTAGCCTTGTCATTATTCGCTCGTGGAACCAGTTCCTACGCTACAGCACGCTGCAGGTCTACTACTGTACCATCGTCAACGTGCATGCACTACCAGCCCTTGGACCAGACCAGGCACATATTAATTAAAGGATTGTGAGTAAGTCTAATTAATTATTGTAAATTTAAGTAAGATAAGGAGATTGTAAATAATCATTAAGTTGTTGAATTTTAATCTCGTTCTTCTGTGATCTTTCGCTGTTATTGGTTTGACTCGCGACCACAAGCCGTAACAGAATTGGTGGCCTAACATCCGGGAACGAAAAGTACTAGAAAATTCGAGAAATTCTGTTGTAAATCGTAAACAACTTCAAAATGCCATTCAACTTAGATAAATTCGTGGCTAGTCCCTCAGTCGAGGAACTAGATTCATTAAAGAATTCTGAGATTGTAAAGGTCGCAAAACATGGCGGCATTGAATTTCAGCCTTTAATGCGGAAAGACGAGATTAAAAGATGTTCTAGAATATCTTGTGGATGAAGGTGTCCTGCCTAGTACAGTATTGGAAACAGCTATCACTGTGCCAACTGACAACACATTTGAATTGAAAAGGCTTGAAATAGAAATGAATAAGGAGATTAGATTAAAAGAAATGAAAAGAGAAAGGGAAAGAGAAGAAAGGGAAAGAGAGGAAAGAGAAAGGGAAAGAAAGGAAAGAGAAATGCAAATACAAAGGGAAAAAGAGGAAAGAGAAATGCAAATGCAAAAGGAAAAAGAGGAAAGAGAAATGCAAATGCAAAGGGAAAAAGAGGCAAGAGAACGTGAATTTAGGTTGAAGCAACTAGAGTTAGGGGTCATAAAAGCCTCAGACCCTAAAATAGGCTTGGATACTGGGGGATTCAATGTTTCTAAGCACGTAAAATTTGTCCCCAAATTTCAGGAGGATAATGTGGAGATATTCTTCAACCATTTCGAAAAGCTGGGTGAGCAACCAAAGTGGCCAAGAGATAAATGGTCCATACTCATCCAGAGTAATTTCACAGGCAAGGCTCAAGAAGTGTATTCCGCTCTGTCAATAGAGGACAGTATGGATTATGATAAGGTTAAAAAGGCCATATTACAAGCCTATGAATTGGTGCCTGAAGCTTATCGCCAAAAATTTAGAAAGTATCGTAAGGCGGATACACAAACCTATGTAGAGTTTGCTTATCAAAAAGAAAGGCATTTCGATAGATGGTGTGCTTCCAAAAAGGTCTCCACATTTGGCACTTTAAGACAACTGATGCTGGTCGAGGAATTCAAACGGTGTGTGAATGATGACATTAAGACTCACCTTGAGGAAAATAAGGCTGACAACTTGAAGGAAGTTGCAAATTTGGCTGATCAGTATGCACTTACCCATAAATTCAGTAAAGTGGGTCAGACTCAAAACAAGGGTCAGTTTAATAGGCCAAATATGAAATATGGCAACAGTAGTAACAGTA
This sequence comes from Holothuria leucospilota, assembly GCA_029531755.1. Taxonomy (NCBI): domain Eukaryota; kingdom Metazoa; phylum Echinodermata; class Holothuroidea; order Aspidochirotida; family Holothuriidae; genus Holothuria; species Holothuria leucospilota. The sequence continues at coordinate 71,672,862 of CM055961.1, read as the reverse complement.
GTGGCACAACAAGTAACAGTGGATCTCAGTCTGGTTCTATCTCTCCAACAAATTCTGGTAAAAAACAACCAGATTCAAGTCGTCAAAAGAACGACCAGGTCAGCTCAAACAAAGCTGCCTTTAAAGACATAACTTGTGGTTTCTGTCACAAAAAGGGCCACACAATGGCAAATTGCTTCACATTGGCAAACTTAAAGGAGACTGAAACAGCCTCCAATGCCTTAGCCATTGTAGAGAACTCTTCTGAGGTAGTCGTGACTTTACGGCCTAATTCTAACGACAAAATTAAGGAAGAATACCTTCCATTCGTGTCTGAGGGGTTCATTTCCCTAGATGGGAATTCAGCTCATCCACCCGTCAAAATTAAAATTTTGCGTGACACAGGCGCAACTCAGTCGTTGCTTCTTGATGGAGTTTTGCCATTATCGGACTCTACTTCCACAGGGGCAAATGTACTAAATCAGGGGGTTGAGTGTGGATTTATTTCTGTCCCTCTGCACAAAATTAATTTGAAGTCAGATTTAGTTTCTGGGTCGGTCATAGTAGGGGTCAGACCTACTCTACCTGTAAAGGGGGTATCTCTGTTGCTAGGCAATGACCTAGCTGGTGGAAAGGTAGTAGCCAATGCAATTTTGACAGATAAACCATGTGATTATAACAACACAGAGCAATTAGAAAAGGAATTTCCAAATTTATTCCCTGCCTGTGCTGTCACTAGAGCTATGTCACAAAAGCTCGCCGTGGATGATAATCTTAAACATCCACCCTCCAAAAGTGAGGATACAGTTCCCAAAAGTGGAACACGTAGGGAATCATGTAAGGATGATAATCTTAAACATCCACTCTCTAAAAATGAGGGTATGATTTCCGAAAATAAGGATGATAAACTTAACCATCCGCCCTCTAAAATTGAGGAATTAGTTCCTAAAAATGGAACAACACTCCCAAAAGAGGAGTCAGAGTCTGGAAAAGATTCTAGTAAAAATATTCATGAAAGTGAAGATTCTTAGTATGATCTCAGCCAATCTTTTATGACTAATCTTAATGATAGTCAGGATTGTGAGTCTCCTGGCCCCACACATAGTGAGGGGGTAGAACAGGAAAAATCAAAAATGTCTGACACACTCCACAGAGACCAGTTGTCAGTCCAACAACAACATGATGAAGAGCTTCAGCCATTAATAGCTGGTGCACTCACTGAGGATGAATCGAAAGACGTCCCAGTATGTTTTTATTTTAAGAACAATGTTTTGATGCGTAAATGGCGACCACCTGATGCACCATTAGATGAAGAGTGGAGGATTTACCATCAAATTGTGGTACCTAGGACCTATAGAAGGGAAATACTGAGTATTGCTCATGAAATGCCATTTGCAGGGCACCTAGGAGTCAATAAGACTTACCACAGAATTTTAAATCACTTTTATTGGCCAAAACTTAAAAGTGATGTGGCCAAATTTTGTAAGACCTGTCACTCATGTCAAATGGTTGGGAAGCCGAATCAGAATATTCCGGCTGCTCCCTTAAAGCCAATTCCTGCCTTTGAAGAGCCGTTTAGTAGAGCCATCATTGATTGTGTAGGTCCCCTACCTAAGAGTAGGGCAGGGCGTCAGTATATATTAACCATTATGTGTCTTTCTACAAGGTTTCCAGAGTCAATACCTCTGAGAAATGTTAAGGCTCGGACAGTCTTACAAGCTTTACTTAAATTTTTCACATTGTTTGGGTTGCCGAAAGAGATCCAATCAGATCAAGGGTCTAATTTCATGTCAACTGTATTCCAACAGATGTTGTACGAGTTAGGCATAGACCAAATTAAGTCTTCGGCTTATCATCCTGAAAGCCAAGGGGCGTTAGAAAGGTTTCACCAAACATTGAAGAATATGTTAAAGACATATTGTCATGATAATGAGAGAGATTGGGATGAAGGCATTCCATTTGTAATGTTTGCTGCCAGGGAATCTATACAAGAGTCACTTGGGTTCAGTCCATTTGAACTTGTCTTTGGACACACAGTTCGTGGACCATTGAAATTGTTAAAGGAGAAGTGGTTATCAGATCCAGGTGAAGACATACATCTACTTGATTATGTATCCCGCTTTAAAGATCGTCTTCATGGAGCATGTGAACTTGCTCAGGAAAATCTCAGACACTCTCAGAAGAAAATGAAAGCGTGGTATGACAAGACCACTGTGAAAAGAGAGTTTAAACCTGGTGATAAGGTGCTGGTGTTTTTACCTGTTTCTGATCAGCCACTTCAAGCTCGCTTTCAAGGACCTTATGTCATTGAGAGAAAAGTTAGTGACACAGATTACGTCATTTTGACACCTGACAAGCGTAAATCTAAAAGAGTATGTCATATTAATATGACGAAAAGATACTATGAAAGAGAAGATTATGACATTTCTAAGGATGAAAGTGTACATGATGTAAATAGTAACACTAATGATACAGGTGATCAAGTGTGTATTATCAATGCTGGTCATGAACTCAGTAATGATGAGATCAAGGCTAATAATGTTCCTGACATGTGTATTAAGTTACAAAATTCTGATGTGTTGAAAAATCTTGACCAGAAATTAAGTCATCTGGATCACAAAGAAAAGTCAGAAATGAAATCATTAATCTATGAATATGCATGCTTGTTCTCAGATGATCCTGCTAGGGCAAGTTTGATTGAACATGATGTTGATGTGGGAGATGCCACACCAATCAAGCAGCATCCTTACCGAGTTAACCCTCGAAAACGACATCTCAGGGATGAGGTTCGGTACATGTTAGACCATGACATTATAGAACCTAGTAATAGTGAATGGTCTTCCCCTTGTATATTGGTCCCCAAGCCAGACGATGGGTACAGATTTTGTACTGATTACCGAAAGGTGAATGTGGTCACGAGAACGGATTCCTATCCGATACCCCGTATCGATGATTGCATTGATAGGATTGGGAAAGCTACGTATGTATCAAATTTTGACTTACTAAAGGGGTACTGGGAGATACCACTCACTGAGAGGGCTCAGAAAATCTCGACATTCGTGACGCCAGATGGGTTATTTCAGTATAAGGTTATGCCGTTTGGTATGAAAAATTCACAGATGACCTTTAAACGCTTAGTAAATAACCTTACATCAGATTTAGAAAATTGTGAAGTATATGTTGATGACCTTATTGTGTACAGCAACTCGTGGGATGAACATGTACAACATGTTAAGGCATTATTTGACAAGCTTACCAAAGCTAATTTGACTGTCAATTTGGTCAAAAGTGAGATTGCTTGTGCCCATGTGGTGTACTTAGGGCATGTGGTTGGTCAGGGTAAAGTTAGACCAATTAAGGCCAAAGTTGAGGGCATTGACAAATTCCCTGCCCCAACTGATAAAGGGCAGCTCATGCGCTTCCTAGGCATGGCTGGTTACTACAGACGTTTTTGTCCGAATTTCTCTGACATTGCTACACCATTGACAAAATTGTTAAAGAAAAATGAAAAGTTTGATTGGACAGATGATTGCCAAGCAGCATTTGAATTATTGAAAAAGGCACTAATGAGTTCACCAGTGTTGATTGCTCCAGATTTTGAGAAGCAATTTAAGTTGGCAGTAGATGCCAGTGACAATGGCATAGGAGCAGTTTTGCTTCAAGCTGATGAGCATGGTGTTGATCACCCTGTTTATTATTATTCTAAGAAATTTGACAAACACCAGAAAAATTATTCAACAATTAAAAAGGAGACTTTAGCTTTAATACTTGGTCTTCAACACTTTGATGTTTATTTGGGAACTACTAGTTTCCCTATCACTGTATACACTGATCATAACCCTTTGACATTTTTATCTAAGATGAAGAACAAAAATCAAAGATTGATGAGGTGGAGTTTATTTCTGCAATCGTATAATGTAGATATTAAGCACATTAACGGGAAAGACAATGTTGTACCAGACTCTTTGTCAAGAATTTGATCTGATGCAGTATGTTGAAAATATCACTGTAAGTTTTGAAATTTTGTGTTAACTATGGCACAATGTGTATTGATGATGTTACTGTATTCATGTATCATCGCCTAGCAAGACAAGTTGTATGTTATGATTATACCTTCCATTGAATATTGGACTACATAATGTACATACTGCAGTTATTACTGTAAAGTTATACATTGTAAATATTGTAACTTAAGTTTTGTCCGAGACGTCCAAAACTTTTTCAAGGGGGGGGGGGGGGGAGTGTTACAAGACGACCCGTCAGGAACACCGGATTGAATCCATCGACGAGCGAATGGAAAGTTCCAGAGAATTCAACTTCAACGCAGCCTTTCTAAAATTGTCTAGAAGAGAGAACTGTTTACGCGGCCTGACGACACTTCTAAATATTGACATGGTTTACTACCGTGCATACAAGGAACGTTCTCGTAATGTCTCGACTGTGTGTTCTAGAAGTTTCTATTAAGGAACTTTCTCGTAATTGCTGGACTGTGTACACTAGAAGTTTCTGTTAAATTCTGGAGAGTTCTCGAATAAAAGCCTAGCATATAAAAGGCAGTTCAACAACTGTTATCGGGGAGAGACATCGAGAGATACCCTAAAACTTCACCAAGCCCAGACACTGCTGAGATATCATAAGCCAGCCACTGACACTGAACACTTGTGATAAATTGCCTAACGCCGTTTCTACACTGTGTACAGAGATTGTTATCATCCATCATTCATCGCCTAGCCTTGTCATTATTCGCTCGTGGAACCAGTTCCTACGCTACAGCACGCTGCAGGTCTACTACTGTACCATCGTCAACGTGCATGCACTACCAGCCCTTGGACCAGACCAGGCACATATTAATTAAAGGATTGTGAGTAAGTCTAATTAATTATTGTAAATATAAGTTAGATAAGGAGATTGTAAATAATCATTAAGTTGTTGAATTTTAATCTCGTTCTTCTGTGATCTTTCGCTGTTATTGGTTTGACTCGCGACCACAAGCCGTAACACTTGCTAAACATGACCTCAGTTGAAATGTTCCCTTTTTGTTTTCCATCATCCCATCAATGACATACCATGATCAGCAGTATTAAGTTACATTTAAAGCGCTCACATCGATAGAAGAACGACACATAATTGCTATAGTTGACAATACATACCAACCTATTCTCAACTTGAAGGGCCGATTCTCTTGAAGTTATGTTACAAAAACACAAGTCACATTTCAGTAATATTCAAGAAGTTCTATCAAAACCGAAAAATCAGCGTGCCCACAGTAGAACCTTGAAAACACGACAGGTCGACATATGAAATACAATAAACATTTTTTTTAATCATTATTTCGGTCATATCTATAAAACTATTATCAGCTACCAATTCTAGTAATAGTTTTAAATAATTATTTACCGCATTTACAGCAAAGGGGATTTTCAAAAGGCCTACAAACAAAATCGGCCAATAAACAAGACAGCAAGACGTTGTGAAGACCTTTTCTGACACCGTATTTAACCTGTTTCCTATTAGTACAAGGGCATTTTAGCTAACTTCAAACCTTCAAACTTCAAAAACAATACAAGACAACATATCAATGAAGAAGGTTATTTATACAATATAATTTTATGCACGCATGAATGGGAAAATTTGTTCCTTCATCCGAACAACCTGCACTTTCTATAAAGTTTAAATGAGAAGGGATCGAGAGGGCGAATAAAAGTAGCAAAATATCTAACTTGTATTTTGCTCGTTCATTGATACGACGTGATCACCCGGCAGTGAATCCCTAGTTTGACGGAGATTATCTCCCTCAAGATAAACAAAGGTCATTCAATCACCTGTTCGAACTGAAACTTACAGTGAGGATCCATTTTTGCCCATTTACTTTTTAATTGATAAGTGACATGCAAATATTTTTTGTTTACGTATGATTGAAGATCGAAAAATACACTTCTCCGGTAGAAAAATTCTTTCTACCACCCTTCATAAATTCTCGCCAAGGTGAAATTTTCAAACCATTTCCCCGGGGCTCCTTGGCATGTTTTGGCATCATAGTTTCCGCCTCCTGTCCCCTTGGCTGCCCCGGGTTTGGTCTACAGCGCGCCCAACTTTTGGCCCATATATATGTCAGAATTTGCCCTCTATTCGGGATTATACCACGTTGCACTTTCTAAGGCTTCCTCATGATAGTGAAACCATCACACGACTCCGTATCCCATGATCCCATTGGGGAGGGGTAGTCCAGTCCCCAGCTCTCTTACATGAAAATTCTCCGCTATTGGTAATCACAAACTCGGTGATTGGTCTATCAACATGTAAGTCCTGTTCTTGTGGAAATATTTGACTAACAGTACCGCAATATTGCATTACTGCACCCGTTTTCGTAAATCATGGCCCATGATTGACCCACAAGCCTACTTGTATCTCACCATACCAGGCCACGCCATTTTTTGTGCCAGATCTTTACCTGCTTCGTAGGTAATATGTAATCATATAGGTAATAGGTAATAGGTAATATGCAATTATATATGTAATATATATTATATTATATAATATATTAATATGTAATTATATAACCTATAATTATATGTAATATGTAATATGTAATTATATATGTAATATATATTATATTATATAATATATTAATATATTAATATGTAATTATATAACCTATAATTATATAACCTATAATAGGCTACTTCAACTATCATTTACTACTGCGTGGAACCAGCAGAAGGTCTACATATGTGTATACTAGCTGAGATTGGTTTGAACAACTGACTCCTAAAAAGGTTCAGTTGTGAAACGATGCGATGTTGATTTGAAAACAATATATCGCTGGATTGGAACAGGTAGTTGCTACTTAAGCAACAACTCCCTGATTGGAATAAAGTGATCAGGTGAATAAGTCAAAGAAGGGAGCTGTTACGGACACGGTCCCTGGTTCAGGTATTATTTTGACTTGAGATCAGTTCTTCAACTTTTTTTTTCAAATGTTGCAATTGTAAGCTTAATAGTCGCGCTGGGGGGTGGGGGGGGGGGGGGGTGGTGGGAGTGGCGGGTGGGGAAGCGGGTGGTGGGGGGGGTAATGGGGGGGGGGGTGGTGAGGGGGAGGGGTTGTGGGGGGGGGGGGGGTGGCGGTGGGGGGGGGGGGGTGGGGGGGGGGGGGGGGCGGGGGTGCGGGCGTGGGGGGGGGGGGGGGTGGGGGGGGGGGGGGGGGGGGGGGGGGGGGGTGGGGGGGGGGGGGGCTGGGGGGGGGGGGGGGCGGGGGGGGGGGGGGGTGGGGGGGGGGGGGGGTGGGGGGGGGGGGGGGTGGGGGGGGGGGGGGGTGGGGGGGGGGGGGGGTGGGGGGGGGGGGGGGTGGGGGGGGGGGGGGGTGGGGGGGGGGGGGGGTGGGGGGGGGGGGGGGTGGGGGGGGGGGGGGGTGGGGGGGGGGGGGGGTGGGGGGGGGGGGGGGTGGGGGGGGGGGGGGGTGGGGGGGGGGGGGGGTGGGGGGGGGGGGGGGTGGGGGGGGGGGGGGGTGGGGGGGGGGGGATTCCCCTGAAACACTGTGGCCGCCACTTTTCTTTGCTCTTTTTTTTGGATTGAAACTTAAGATTCGTCATACAGTTAAAACGATTGTGTGTGTGTAAGGCTCATGCAACAACTTACTATTTAAAAACTTTCGGTTTTCTATGACGGATTAACTCAGTCGGATTTACAAACACCCAAAATAATAGCCACCAATGACAAGGGGAAAACAATTACGGCGTTGGTCGCTTTCTCGGAGTGGTTAGTGGGGGGACTGGGCGGGGCTAAAAAAACCTTGGTTTCGAGTGATCGCCCGGGGCGTTCCTGGGGGGAGGGCGGGGGTCCTAAAGGGGAGGGGCTGTTCCTCTCTCCCCCTTTTAGAAAACAATTTTGGGGGTCTTGAGGGTTCCTCAGGGGTGCAATTGTAAGTGCAAACATGTTGGGCCAAATTTTTTAAAGGGGAAAAATTACTGCCAAATTTTTGTTTACCCCATTTTTTGACTGATCTGAAGACCTAAGGAGCTGACAAATAAGGGCGTTTGGGGGGTTTCATTGTTGGGGCCGAGGCATACTTTAGACCTCCAGTGAGTTTTGAACTGGGGGGGGCTGTAGCGTATGCAATTGAAACTTTAAGGGAGAGATATATTAAATTTAATCTTAAAGTTTAATGCATTTTATTAAATTTTTGTTTTCATTAATTTTTATTATATCAAAATGGTTCGCTATAAGTGAATTGACTGCATGATACCCCCACCCCATAAAATATGTTCCACGTTCTAAAAAAAACTTTAAATGGTTCACATCGTTTTTGGAATGGAGAAGGGACCAAGTATAAGTTTTGAAGAGTGGCACCAAAAATAACATTTGTACAGGGCAATCCGGACAAGGGGGGATACCCCATAGACGGGGACGGACGGTTTTCACATTGGTTCCCCCCCCCCCCCCGGGAAGGTTCACAAAGATCCGGAAAGGCAATCTCCCCCGGAGGAATAAATATAATTCCGGGAAAGTTACGGGTAGAGTGGTGGTTTTGCGTAGACAAGGAGATTTCATGGATCAGTAGATCCCCTTGATGCAACCAAAAAATTAGCTTCTGTATTTTTGTTTGGTGTAACTTTGCAAATTTGGATTTACGCACCCTTTTCTCCCAAAGGCGAGGGAGAAACTTTTTGGCTCTGTGAAACATACACCCATATGTGTTAAGGTACTCCACAATTTAAACATTGGGGGCCAGTTAGGGTGGTTATACTACTGTATTGTGGGTTTAAGGGGCTTTTACTCTCGGTTCCTGTTGGCCTCTTTTTGTTTTGGCGCGTTAGTGTAATAAGGGCCCTTAGTGTTTATGCTAAATACTAAAACCTTGCAGTCAAGTTCCAAACATAGGAAGGGAAAACAGGGAAAACGGATTTATGCGTGCGGGGGATTGCAAGTTTCAGGGTTATTTTGTAAACGAACAGATTAAAATAATATATTTTGTGATCAGAATGGGGGGGGGGGGGGGGTACATACTGTTAACACACCTCCCACTCCACCCCTACAAAAGCTATAGTTTATGTGCTTCTTAAAACGTATCCTTGATAGATCCCACATGTTTCTTTTTTTCAGGACGAATTTTATTTTTTTTTGGGTGTTGAAAAAAACCAATGTGGGGGGTGGGGGCAAAATGCGGCCATGCCCCCCAATTGTGGGCGGGCCCGCCCGCCCCTGCTTTATAATACAAGATTACGTCCTTGGAAAATATTCATTGGAGAGATACTGGAAAGCGCGAAAAATGGGAAAGAAAAGTTTTGTGAGGGGATTTTAGGCTGTTGTTTCAAAAAATAAAGTTTGGGCGGTGGAACTGCATGGGCTTATGGCCCTTTTAAGCAAAGGTTGGTGGTTGTGCGGATGGTCATTAGGGACACTTCACTTTGATTTGGGGTAAAACTTTCCCCTGTTTTCTTTTTTCCTTTTTAAAAAATTCTGACGCATTCATATATTTGTTAATTGGGAGGTCAATTCATTGTGCAGGGGGGAATAAAATATGTAAAAAAACAAACTTTGCAAACTGCGCTTAGGCCAACTAGTTATGGGATCCAGTTCAAAAGGGTTACAAATAACTGGCGTTAAAAAAAATAAGGGTGAGAATTACAAAAAAGACGGGATTAATTAGGCCGAATAGTCTCTCATGTGACATACCCCAAGGGGTTGGAACAATTCACGCTTACTTTGATGGATGTTCACTGGCGGTAAAAAAAAGGGGAATATCTAAAAAATTGTAATTGTGGGAACGAAAACACGAAAACTGTAACTAGGATTGAAAGTTGCAAACAGAAATAACTAAGATATAATTTTCCACTTTCAAGGCAGTCAGATACTTATAATTTGGGGACCCTGGTGGGGGGTACTTTTTATTCCACTTTGAAAAACTCAAAATTACAATAAAAAACGTCCTCCGTTCCACACTAATTGGGGACCTTTTAAAAGGTTATGTCTTTCTGGCGTGGGACCAAATTTGCATGTGTTTTCAAAAAAAGCAGAAAAAAAAATTTTTCGTGTTGAGTTGCAGTGAGAATTGGAAAAAACCCCATCTTTCCTATAGCATCTTGCATCTGCAAAGGATGACTGAAATCGTTTGAATAGAAATGCCTTTATTTTCATTGTTCCGCCCAGTGCATGATGGGAAAATTTTCTGTGATGTCATCTGGGGCAAAAAAAAACAAAAAAAAAAAATTGAATTAGGATGTAGCTTTGGGTATTTTCTTATAATGTTGGGTATATCACTAAATTGGATGAATTTCATTAACTTTATTTGCTGTTATCGATAAGTATTTAGGGAACACAGTATTACACCTATATCTAACCATCCCCGGGTGAAGAAAGAAAAGCATTCTTAAAACATTCCAACGGGTAATGCAAACTTTTCAAAGGGGGGGAACAAACAAACGGTATCCCAATTATAAAGAATAAAACAAAAAGGAATCTGGAGTGGACAATGTTGCCCCCACCCACTTGGCTTCAGTGTTCTTGTGACATTGAGGAAATCATGGGAAGAGTATTTCTTGTCAAAAGTAGGGCCAAGTGTTCTTTTCGGGAAGGGGGATATCTTGAAGTTAGGGGAAATGGAGTTTTTGGTCGGGGTTTTTCTGGGGGATGACATTGTTAGTGAAAAAAAAATTTTTAATCTGTACCTATTAAAAGTAACCACCCTACAAAGTATGGCCACAAAGAACAATGCCTTTACAACTATCGAGGATTGTGGGCCCTTACTGTTCCAGATTTTTTTTAACACTTTTGGATTATAAATATTTTTTAATCAAGGAGTCCCTAATCTCCCTCTACAGAGTTTCTCCTGGGGAAAGCCACAAGCCACCGCAATTCTGGATGTAGTTAACACCACCCTCTCCGTCCTAAAATTTCACTTAACAGCTAGGTTCAGTAGGGCAGAATGGTCAAAAGGGTCAGAAAAACAAAGTAACTTGCGGAGTGGTTAACAAAAAAGTGAGTGGTTACAATTTTGGCCCATTAAGTATGTTTAAGGACTCTGGGGGACGTTATCTCTTACTGGTGGAATCACGTTGTCATGTGTCAGTGGCATTGGCGTGTGCAGGGATGTTTAAGTAGGAATAGGGGGGGTTCACGGGACCTGTAATTCCTTGGACTGATATGTAGGAAACGTGGTGTTGGTTGTTGTAAACAAGGAGGTAGGTTGGGCACAAGGAGTGCACCAATAGGCCGCGAATCGGGAGCGTTTGCATGGTGGGATCGATACGGGGGCCGCGTTTTTGGAGAAAGGCCCATGGGGGGTCTAGGGACGGTTAACCCCGGTGGGGGCCTCCAGGGGATAGACCCAAAGGCCCTTGGACAAAATATAAGATAATAACTCGGGGACCGTGGAAAATTGGGTCCAGATGCCCAAAATGGGTCTGGTTTTTTATTTAGTTCACGTTTCCCTTGTAACATTCGAATTAGTTATATTGGGAAGGTAACAAAGGCTAAAAATTCAGGAGGTTACAGGGCAAATAATAACTTTTTTTTTGAAAACTTCTACATCGGAAAAAAATAAACCAATTCTTGGATATGTTATCCTGCAGGGGATTTAAAGAAAAAAAACTGCTTTCTCCGTCAAGTGTGGTACATAATACCGTAGGGGGGTCATAATTAGCTTACTTCCGTTCAAGCATGGCTCCCACATGGTACAAAGGTGCTCCTTGGGTAAAACACACTACACCTCCTTAAGCAGAAGGGGGGCATTTTCCATTAATGCACGAGGGGAAAGCCCACATAGTGCGGGGTTTAAAGGTGGGGCGTTAGGGTCAAAAACGACAACAGGCATTTGACCCAGGGAACGCCAGTGAATTATCTTACCCCTCATTTTGATGCAGAAACAGGTACTCTACACGGGGGAATTAAAACATCAACGGACATTTGCATTATGGTTTGGCCGGGGGGTGGGGGACCATAACACGGATTTGAAGTCTTAAACGACTTAGGAAAAACGGAACCCCATTAAACCAATCAAAACTCCACGGATTTTGAGAGGTTTATACCAGTTACGCCGTGGGGCAGGGCCTTGAATCCGTTTTTTTAAACCAGAGGGAAAAAAAAATGATTTTTTGGGTCTGGTGTTGGGGTTTCGGATATAAGTCAAAATACACTTGCACGTGGTGTAGTGTCTAAGTTGGTTACTCTACATAAATATTAATTTATAAATTGTTTTTAAAAAAAAAGTAGACTCTCTCAATATTTGTGAAACAATACACTGTAAATACGTTCAGTCACCATTAGCTGGAAAAGCAGACTGTGTTTTATGGAACAGCTTTTGCCAAAAACAAAATACCACACAGAACCACGAACATCTTTTTTTCTTAAAAACTAGAAAACAATATCCGTTTTCAATTTAGGAAATGGGCTATATATATATATAGTAAATCTAATATATTATATATATATATATTAATATATATATATTATATTTATAATATATATTCGATATATAATATATATATATATTCTATATATTATAATAACCTAGAATAGGCATATATATAGGCCTAAAGTTATACTGTAAGCACCTATTATATTCATATATTAGGCCCTATATATATATATCAGGCCTATAATACTATATAATAATGGCCTATATATATATATATAGTATAATAGGCCTATAATCTATTATTTCCTCTAATTCGGCACTTTAGGGGGAAAGTTGTTTTTGTTTTTTGAAAAAATCGACCCTTAAGGGGAAAAAAAAATTTTCCGGGTTGAAAAATATAAGTTTTCGCCTTAAACGTTTTTTCCAGACACAACTTTTTCTCATAGGAATACGGCTTAAACTTTAACAAAGGGCGCCACCCTCATTGTAGATTTAACAAAACTTGAGAATTGCCATTACTTCAAAGTTTTTTGTCCCAAAATTTTACGGACACCTAGCTGTTAACCCACGAAACGTGGAATTGGCTTGGGCCAATTGAAAGAAACGTTTAATTTTTATATTGTTTTTTTTAGTAACGTTTAGGGCGAATTTATTTCTATTATGGTATTTTATTATCTTTTTTTTCGGCGCCTATGTACAAGCAGAATTAAAATCAATTTCCCCCTTAAGGTGGGAATTAGCGTTGTATAGATACTTATACAGGTATATAGTCATATATAATGATATTAAGTATAATTATATCGTTAAAAGGAAAAATACTTGTAAATAACAACAGTGCGCCTAGCAGAAAATGTAATGGGCTGGATCTCATAAGGAGATTACGTGAGACCAGCAGTAGAGGGCTATAAAATTTGGGTAAATACAAAAACAAGCCCATAAATAAAGGTTTTTTTTGTTTGCCAAAGCTTTCGAGCAATGCTAGCTCTTCACTTTCAGTGCTTTTGAAATTGCAACAAGAGTGAAACGGAGTGGTTACGGAACTTTACAAGCTTTTAAATTGTGAGGACAATGGCCCCCACTTGATAGTCAAACAATTAGGACTATCGTTTTTTTTGAAAGAGCGAGACTAAGTAATTTGGAGTAAGCCCTATTTGAAATAGGGCGTGACGGAAGATGGGGCCGGGTCCTATTTAGGATTACTTAGGCCCTAGAGTGGTAAATCGCCTTTTTCCAATAAGTTAAAATGCATGGTAAGTCGTTTTTTTCGGATATTTCAGGACCGAATGGCGACGTAAAAGTCCCCCTTTAGTTGAAACATTCCCAGAAATTTTTTTTTCTTTTGGTCCTTTACGGCTTTTTCTATTTGCCCATGAATCATTTTGTTCGATTAGCAATGACACCGTAAATTGGTCCTATCGAATGATGCCGGTAAATTGAAATGGTTTGGCAAACAAGTTGATCAATTTTTTTGGTTTTAATTGCTGACCACTGTGGGCCCTTGTGTTCCATTCCTCCATTTATTCCCCCACGTAAAACTGGCGTTTCCACATAAATCTGGCAGTAGATGAGATATATGAACCGTCCCCCTTTTGGAAAGACAATTTGAAGTTTGTATTAAATTGGAAAGTGCGTGCAGTTTGAGTAGCTTGCTGAAAAGTATTTTTAGTTTGAATCAATCAGAGGCGCAACGTTTCTTTGCAATTGGACGGGCAAGGTGAACAAACAAAAATTCTCGTTTGGTTTTAGGCCCTCGACCTGAGGGTTTTGGTTCCCTGAAAATTTTTTGCCCGTACACAACATGTCCCGTAAATTTGGAGGGGGAGGGGGGGGGCCAAAAAAACGGGGGGAGCGGGAAAGACTAGACTTTTAGGCGAGGCCGGTGCTTTTTTGAAGTATGTGGCAAATGTTTTTTTTTTTGGTATGAATTTTGGGTGCGGAATGGTTGGTAGACCGGGATGGTAACTCAATTTACCAATGGCATCTCTAATTAGAAATTGGGGCCTTGAACGGTTTTTTTGTATGTCAAGTAGTTTTCAGAACGCGGGGGTATTATCCTTGCCGGTATTTTGACGGTATTTTCAATTGAAACCCCGAAAAAGTACTGTCCCTATTTTGGAGGGGCTAAGACAGTTTCGTTATTGCGAATTTCAAAGTCTGGTCCTGCAGAGGAACAGACCAACGGTTTTGATGGCGAAAGTGCTTTTGTGGCTATATGGAATATTTTTTGGTGCAGTTGCGGGGGGAGGCCAGCTGCTTCGGTAGTAGGTAGTTGTTGCTTGTTCCGTGGTTTTTAATTGAAACAAGTCCCTGTTTTTTGAGTGAACCCATTTTTCTTATGGTTCACTGTTTTGTGGTCCAGGAAGTGGACACTGACTTTCTTTAGGAGGAGTCGGCCCATGAATTTGATTGGTGGGGGTGGAACGAGTTTTTGAATGTTCGTCCTAGCAAAAATCTTCAGAGTAAAAAACATCTTTCAACCGTGGGGCCAGAATCATGAAGATAATCGTTCGAATAAAAACGTAACCAAATTTTGGTGGGTTTTAAAATTTTTTTGTCGAGAACAAGGGAATTCTTTTCTCGAGGTTTGCCCATGAAGTAAATTTGCAAATGAGGGAGCCATCTTGGGTTTTTCACCATGCAAGTGCCCATGAGATTTGGGAGATAGTTGCCCTTGGTCCGCCAAAGATGAGATTTGTTGTTTTTTTGTTCAGAAATATAAGGCGCATCAGCCTTCGCCTAAAGTTCCCCTTTCTGGTGCGACGTTTTGCCTCTTGGATTGGAGTTGAAGGCGGCTTTTACAAGCGGAGATGCCTTCTTCGTTTGGATAATATTTTGTATATAAAGAGGACCCACGTTCAAGAGTAACCAGAAAATTTGGTGTCCTGTGGGAGGATTTTTGTATCTCACCAATTTTTGCGGATAAAGTCCGTGGTGTCCCCCTGAACGTAGGAGGGGAGGGATGGGACCAGGGGTGAATGAGCAGTGTCAACAAATTTCGAAATTTTTTTCCCTCCGTGGCAGTCCCGTTTCCGGATAAGGATCGGTCTGCCTGGGTTACACCGTGCTTGTGAATTTGGGTAAGAAATAGAAACCGCCCGTTTTTTGGATCTACCTGGAGGAGATTGTGGGCCAGTTTTTTTTCAGAGTCTATATGAGTCATTGCGGGACCATTTTTTGTATGGCCGCTTCCCACTGTTCTTTTTGCAATATTCTAAAGTGGGGTCTGAATCGAGAAACGTTTTATAGTGATCGGGATTGCCAAGCAGTCTGTATGCTTCCTCCCTGTAGAATTTGGTGCCCATTGCAACAATCGCAGAACCTTTTGTCGGCCGGGCTTAATGACGATGTCCCGTCGCGATGCCGGTAAATTGATTTAATGGCCTGTCTTGTCACTCTTTGTGAGATTGTCGCGAAAATGTTGGGGCAGAGGTTGTAAGTCTTTACTTCCTTCCTTCAATGGCCGAGATGAATGATTTGCACAAGTGGTGGAACAACGCCCCTTTGGGGGGTTCCAGGTGCTTTTTTGGTTTGGAATTTATGATAGCTATGTCGTTGTCCGGAAGTGGTTGATTTGCGCCGTATTTCATCGGCAAAATACCTCGCGAAGGACGTAAGCGTCGGTAGAACGCTGCCAAATCTAAGGACAATTTTTGTGTGTCAGTCTGCCTTGGTTTGGGGCAGAAATTGAGTCCCTTCGAAAGAAGTTTGGTTTCTTCTTCAGAGAGCTGACACGAGATAGTGACAACCGCGTTGGTGACCGTGGAAGAGTCAGTCACCGGTTTTCGGAGAAATCTTCGAGACTTGCTCTTTTTGGAATTTGGACTCACTTGATTTGAAGTGATCTGATCTCTTTGAAACTTGCGTTGTTGCCTAGAATTGAGACTGTGGGAGAGACGGAGACAATCCTGAGAAATAAGTCTGAGCTTGTTTTGAAGCTCAGATTTGGGAAGCTCTCTTTTTAGCTTCCTAGTTTTGGAGTCAATTTGGTGATTTAATTCACTGATCGTTTTTCGACAGTTTCCAATTTGTACCTCCATCAATTTGAGAGAGGTTTTCCTGAGGATACCTTTCCAGTTGGAGTAGCTTCCACTATATCACAGAGTGGCAAGCCGGTCGGGACATGAATTTGAAGTCCTTTTGGTACCGAGTTATTTGCACGGAAAGTTTTGTGATTGGTGAGGTGATGTCGATACCTGACACGTTTTTCGTACATGCGTCGAAGTAATTTGAAAGTTTCTAGGGTACTCTCCATATTTGTAGCACGATTGGATCAAAAATGATGCAAACAGTGAAGCAAATAGATATGTTAAAGGAAATACTGTATAACAACAGTGCTACAGAAATGAATGGCTGGATCTCAAAGGAGATACGTGACAGCAGTAGAGGCTAGAAATTTGGTAAATACAACAGCCATATATATATATATATATATATATATATATATATATATATATATATATAAGGTCAAAGTACCGCGTAGCACTTATGAAGTAGGTAGGTAAAAATGAAGTAGTAAATAGTGCTAAAAGTTTGTGAAAAATTCCACGACGTTTCGGGTTTAAACCCTTCATCAGGTGGCAAAAATGCAACTGATCGTTGACACGGCCAAACGTACAATTTAAAAAAAAAACACAAAATTGGGCACGGTCAAACCGGCTAGGAAAACAGACAGTGTTAAGTGGTTACCACAAGTCAAAAAATGCAGGAATTGCTGCGTTATAACAGTTCAAGTCTAACGTTCAGACCATGTGGGGACAGGGTTCCAAGTTTCATGATTAGGCGGTTTTCGGCAGCTAGGCGGTCATGATCGGAACCTCGACACGAGATGGCCGCCGAAACCATCAAGTCACGGATCGAGCATGTTGACGGGGGATTGAAGTGTGTGGCTACAGGGAACCCTGGGAGGTTCTGTTTGATTGACCTCAGGTGCTCAGTGACCCGGTCAGCAAGACGACGTTTTGTTTCTCCCACGTACAGTATATTACAGCGTTTACATACGAGAACGTAAACAACATTGGCTGAAGTACAGGTAAAATGCTGATGAACGTTAAACCGGTTGTTGTTGGGACCTACAATGGAAAGGTTTTTGTCATAACTGACCACCGGGCAAGTATTGCATCTCCCACGGTTGCAAGGAAAAGTTCCTGGGGTGTTAGGCACTACTGCACTACTACAGGGTTCCCTGTAGCCACACACTTCAATCCCCCGTCAACATGCTCGATCCGTGACTTGATGGTTTCGGCGGCCATCTCGTGCAATAGAGGGAAGTTTCAAGCATAAACTTGAAGTTTTAATGTTATCTAGTTTTCCTTTGAAACCATTACACTATTATCGCTACATTGACGACATTTTTTTCATTTGGACCCACGGCAAAGATTCCCTCGAAAGCTTCAAAACTCATGTCAATTCTTTCCATGAGAGCATTAAATTCACTTTCGAGGTTTCCAGTACTCGAATCGCGTTCCTTGACATACTGATGACAATGAAGGCTGGCGCCATTGCAACTTCCCTCTATTGCAAACCCACTGACAAGCATCTTTTACTACATTTCGACAGTGCCCACCCTGCCAATCTCAAAATGTCGATTGTTTATAGCCAATGCCTTCGTACCAAACGTATTTGCTCAGACCCGGTTGACTATGACCGTTCCATCTCCTCCCTTACCGGATACTTTCTTTCGTGTGGCTACCCTATCCGTATCATTAAACAGGGTATACGCAAAGCCGCTCTAATTAATCGCCATGACCTTCTGACTTATAAAATCAAGACTCCCAACAAACGTATACCCCTTGTGTTTGAATTCCACCCCCTTATCCCCAGTCTTGCACGTACCCTAAAACAATCCTTTGCATCCCTCAAAGACGACCCTACCCTCTCTGACCTATTTGCTGATCCCCCTCTCCTTGCGCTACGCCAGCCCCCTAATCTTAGGAGACTTATCGCTCCATCCCAATTACCGACCTCTGATGAGACCACTAGGGGTAATACTTGTTGCAACAAACAACGCTGCCAAATCTGCAGACATATCAACACTGGAGATCGGGTCACCATCCCTAACATAAAATTTCCGTTAAAACCCCTCAACCTTAATTGCGATTCTTGCAATGTTGTTTACATATTTCATTGTAATCTGTGCAAACACACGGACTCTATGTTGGAGAAACCGGGACTTCCTTCCGCCTTAGGTTTAATAACCACAAAAAGTCTATTAGAGACAACGCTATTGGATTCCCAGTAGCTGAACACTTCAATCTCCCCGGTCATGCCCTTGATAATCTAAAAGTAACTCTAATAGCTAGCGACTTTGTTTGCACAGAAAACCGTAAACGTACGGAACTAATTTGGATAATGAGGCTTCAATCACACCTCACTGGACTTAACAAAGACCTCGGTCTTCTTAATCAGTATACCTTTCACCAAACGCTTTAATCCTATTATGTTGGTTTATCTAACTTCCAGCACATTGTCTGTTGCTTGTATTTTTCTTGATTAAGTTACTCACTTTGTTGTAAGATTTCGCTGAGGAAGGTTCCAGGGGAACCGAAAATTTCGAAGTAAATTTAAGTTTTGTACTCCAATAATCAACCAGTTATGCTCTTTATTGCATTCGTTCTCATTTTGTATATATATATATATATATATATATATATAATATATATATATATATTATATATATATATATATATATATATATATATATATATATATATATATATATATATATATATATATATATATATATATATATTATATAGATGGAAATAAGAAGCCACCAGACACTCAACATATTAAGAACGATCCATAAAAGTTTACTAAAACACGTTAGGAAACGGATCATTAAAATCTTCCATGCAATAAGATAGAAAAACTGGTTAAAAGTTAAAAAGGCAAGTGAGCATACTCAAACATCTACGACGTTTCGAAAAGGTGAACTTTTCTTGTTCACGTACAAAAGTATATATATATATATATATATATATATATATATATATATATATATATATATATATATATATATTATATATATACATATATATATAGGTATATATATATATATAGGTATATATATATAGGTATATATATATATATATATATATTTCCCTAAATGGTCACTTTAGGCGACATTTCGGGTGAAAAAATGGTACTTTTAGGCGACATTGACATTAGGTGTACATATACGTGTCGCCTAAATGTTTACAACGTTATAACAACCATTCCCTGCATGTTATTTCACAAGTTTTGACATATATAAAAGTAACCTAGCGCCCTCTGTTTGGGGTTACTATAGGTGAGTTGCACTAGAATCCCATTGTGTATTAATTAACTATTGAAATTTGGGGGTGTATATCATGCATGTGATAAATTGGTACGTTAGGTGTACCCACCCTTATTGCGCAATACCAATTTATTTCTGTTTTATTTAATAAAACGTTGTGTGTACGTCACACAGGTAATTGGACATATATTTAACTTAAGGGCATTCCTGAAGATCATTAAGGTATTTTTTGTTTTATTTTTACCTGCACGAATATGCAAATATATCTAATTAACTGGTTGTCGCCCAAAGTGACCATTTTTTACCGTGTCGCCCAAAGTGACCATTTAGGGTTATATATATATATATATATATATATATATATATATATATATATATATATATATATATATATATATATCAGGTGGCAAAGAAATGCAACTGAATAACAATGGAGTAGAAATAAAGAAGAAACACATTGAAGAAAGGCACGGACAAACCGGTCGTACAGAATGAACACGGTTTAAAAATGCGAATGGCAGCTGAGAAAAACTGGTAAAAAGAAATGAAAATCGGAACAAGTTAAAAAAGGTCCATTCTAATGTTAAGACCGTGTGGGGAGAGGGTCCCGAGCTTCATGATAAGCCGATTTTCAGCGGCCTGAAGATCACGGTCAGAACCTCTGCACATTAACGCTGCGGTAACGGCCAAGTCTTGAATTGAGTACCGTGATAGGGGGTTGAAATGTGTGGCTACCGCATAACCTTGATGGTTTTGTTTGATGGACCTGATGTGTTCAGTGACTCGGTCAGCCAGGCGACGTTTGGTCTCCCACATACAGGCAATTGCAACGTCCACAAACTAAAATGTAAACCAAATTTGTGGAAGTGCAGGTAAAGTGTTGGTTCACACTGAATCTGTTGCCGTTAGAACCCCAAATATCAATGAGTGTGTTCTTGCCAACCACTGGGCATGTGTAGCACCTACTACGACCACAGGGAAATGTACCTGGGGTCACGGGCGTCGCCAGAGCATTTATCATGGGGGGGGGGGCAGGATTGTGGTGTCGTATTTGCCGACTGAGAAGTAAAAATGCCGACTGAAAGGGTGGATAAGCGATGCAGTTAGAGCTGAGAACCGTTAGTCTAACCTTTAGTGGTCCGGCAGGGGTGGCGCCAGGATTTGTCCAACGGGGTGGGGGGGGGGCAACAACCCGGAGCCTCGACAGCTCCGATGCCATCGAGGAGCTGGTGAGGGGAGATGTGAAGAGAACCTGTGTACTATACCATGCCGTTTCGGGGCATAAATTGCTTAAAATTTTGTATATACTAGAGGAAAATAGTTCCGCCCGATTTAAGGTTTTTCCCGAAATCTAAACTGTGAAATTGCAAAGCGCGCGAAGAGCGCGATATTTTTGGGTAAGCTTACACTGAAAAGAATCTGTACTTATTTAAAGCTTACATAGGTCAATTGCCCAGGCAGTAGGGCCCTATCGGGCACAACTTGCAATGTACTTCCCTCCTCGAGTCACCAGCCGTACCGAAAGACAGACTCAAGAGAACATTAACTTAGTTTAGCGAAATGAGATGAAATTCCCGGCATTCAGTGGTGTACCCAGGATTTCTGTCGGGGGGGGGGGGGGGGCTATGCAGTATGTTGTCTGACTTTACGATATTTTATAAACAGGCCTGCCCTGTTACACACAGAATGGTGTTGAGCAAACACCCTGTCTACAGGATATGAATGACCATAAAAGAACGCCCTGTGTCTATAAAATATGAGTGACAATTAGACACGAAACCACATGTTAACATTAATGGTGTTTAATATAGTCTCTGTATGTGTGGGTCCAGGTAATTACAAACCCATGGGGGTTTACTACGTGATGGCGAAGCCCAAACTTGCGATCGTCGAAGGAGTGAAGACTTGATGGCGTGGGAGGGTTCTCAAGAAAGTATCCCACTGAAACGCTGTTAAACGCAACTTTCTAGTACCCGACAATCAAGATTAGTAAGCAAACGGTAAACATTTTATGAAATCTTGTAGTATGATGCACTGCGACCTCTGCAATTCCGGAATAGGGTAGCCAATACTGATTGTTAATGAGTCAAATGGCCGGCCATGACACAGGGTCTGGGGACTTTCCAACATGAAATTTGCTGGTATCTGGCAATCAAAATAATTTACGAACTTTGTAGTACGCTTGTTGGCCTCATTTTATCTCCATTTTATAAACACTATTATAAACTCAATGGAACATTTCTACTATCTTTATAAGCAGCTTCAGCTTTTTACTAAGTACTTTATTTTTTCAACCACACCCTGCTGTCCTTAGCATTTCCTCCTGACCCTGAAGAGCAAAATTGCTCCTTCATCAAGGAATTTCTATATTTGTGTGCTTGGCAGGGTTGTAGCCTGGGCAAAATCTCTGGTGAGGGGCAGTTCATGATATTCTTTACTTGTAGCTAGAGCTCCAAGTGGCGTGCCTACAGATAGTTGACATCAGGGCGGACCCTTCCCTTTTTACCTGTGCATGAGTGCTGTGACATGGCACCTCTACAAGACTGGTACCAGCTGCGGGATTCAGTCCCTAACGCTCTTAATTCGACATATAGGGGAGCCGCCATCTTAGAGTAGGCCTCTGCAAGAAAATGTTCGATGAAATGTCTCCCAGGTGGGGGGTGGCACCTTTTAGACCTTAAAGTTGGATGTTAACATTCTTTTCTTTAAGATTTCATGCTTTAGAAACAAATTCAGATTTCAAGAAGAAAAATTAGATTTGATTTAAATGCATTCACTCCAATTTAAATAGTGTACCCGGGTATCCTACCCGGTATCATGAAAATGGCTTTCAGAATCATGTTGCAATGTATTTCTTATTGAGTTGTAAAGTTCACACATAGAGTAACTCCTTAGTTTATCAGCTGAATATGCAATATTTACATTCTGACGTATCATGAGAAATACTTGAAGTGAAATTAATTAAAAGTTTCTTTACCAGCTAATTGAGATAAGCTAATATAATTAAAAATAATCATAGGGTATTGTATCTTTAGTCAACGTGATATGCTGGTGTATTCAAGCGGTGTATCTTGTCAGTAGGAGGAAGATGGGTAATTCGTTAGGAAGAGAAACCCGCATAAGAACGCGTCCACGGCGGGGCCGTTCCGGGGACCTCCAGGGAAAATTTGGGAGGAATAGAACCCTTAGATCTGATTTCCGTGGTTTGAAATCATAATTTGGACAGTAACATTTTCAGCAATTCATTATTTTTTCTCAAGTAGGCCAACTTTCACTTACGATTTTGAAATCTCGGAGGGCGGTTGCCCCCTGCCCCTCCCCCGCAGGCTACGGCCTTGCGTAAGCTGCATCATAAACGTATACTCACACGGACGCCTTGGGAGATAAAATCATGGCATCCTCTAGGCTGCTTTTTCGGATTTTTTTCTGAAATCTTTTCCATAATATTATTCAAGAAAATAGTTTTACTCCTCATGAATATTTTCGGGAAAATAACAGGCATGATGTTACTTTTTTCTCCGGTACCAGTTTAGGCATACATTCATTGTTGGGTGACTTTGTACCCAGATTTAGAGAATACTAATCATACATGAAAGAAGTTTGACACATTATGCAGGGTATATTATAAAACTGCAAGATGATGAGCAGTATGATTGTGGGGGGGGGGTGTCCTCCTTATTTCAAAACGATCACGTTTTTATAAGAACTTACTTACATATTGGTAGCTACTTTATTTTTGTAAGCTTTTGTGGTCCAATTACCATTCTTAAAAAGATGTTGGTTGGGGTATTTTCTTCCACTTGATATGGACATCATGTATTTCGTAAATTCAACTGAGAAAATTTAAGGTCTACCGCCGGATCTCCACATTAAGAGTACATATCTATAGGAACTGCATGTGGGTGAAAAATTTCATCTTTTTTTGTCAGGAAAAATTTTTGACCACTAAGTGAAAGGGAATAATCCGTAATTACTAACACTCATGATTTTGGTAAATTTTGGGAAGCACAAGGTGTTTTTTTACTGTAGGAAATTGACCTCCCCCCCCTCCCCCTTCCCATCCCCACATATGAATTAAGTGGCCTAATTTGGATTTAAGGCTGTCACACTCAAACAAGTTGCTGGGATTTTTGTCTTTTGCATCGGGCTTTCGCACAGATTTGCATGCCACCTATAGTCGACTGTCCGTCCGGTAAAATTTTTTACTTAAAAACCACACAAGTGTCACAGTTCAGCAAGGACTTAAGGTGAAATTACATTTTAGGCCATAATATTCTTTTGGAATCACTGTAAAGTCACGGGAACATTTACTCTGACTGTACAATGCAGTTTTATACATTAGAGGGCCTCCGAGGATGATGAATGAAGAAATGATGATGAAGGCTAGAGCAAAGGCCATATATCCCCCATTCTATAATGGAAGAACCCGATATGGGAAGGGATAACCAGCATGTGGGATTTATGTGGGAATTTTCCCCACATTTATGTGGGAATTTTTTCCCACATGCCCAAAAACCAATGAAAATCCCACATGCTGATTTGATATAGGAAATATGTGGGACTTTTTTATAAGGGCTGCTGGATCAGGTGAATGTTACGTTTCGTTTCGTTTCATTTATTGTTTTTCCGCTTTACATGTATACATACAAATAAAGAATATAAGAATATAACTTTACATAGGAATTTATGTACATACATAAGCGAAAGGAAGTACACAAAAACCCCAGAGGGCTTGAGAACGTGCACTCCCTGCAAACAAAAAGAGAGAAAACAAAACTACAAACAAGCAACAAACAAACTGCTTCGACAGTACCAAAAAAACACAAAGATCAAAAACAGAGAAAAGGTCAAAAGAAGAGAAAAGAACTACCCCAACGAAAAAACCCATCCCCATCCACCCACCCACCCCACCCCAGACAAGAGAATAACAGATGCAAAACGTGATGATTAGATGTCTACGGAATGAACTCAGCGCAGTACCAGCAAGATTAAGTTTAGTAGTCTTGAATGTAAGTACGTGAAATGCTTTTCCTAAAGGATTTGGTGCTTTGTTTAGCTATGACAGAAGACGGGAGGGAATTCCACAGCCGAATGGCACGATTACGAAGAGAATTGTGTTGTATAGAACTTTGAGTAGAGTACTGATGTAGGGATGCAGTTTGTCGAGTGTTGTGGTAATGAACTGAAAAGTTGTATGAAAAATAGTGTGAAAATTGACTGGGCAGCAGGCCGTGTAATGATCGATAAGTGAATGTGGCAATGTTGGTGTTAAAAATATCAGTAAGTTTCAGAAGGTTGAGTGACTTGAACAAGGAACTAGTATGATCACGTGGTTTGGCGCAAGTGATGTGTCTAATAGCTCTCTTTTGTAAGACATTTAACTTATCGAAAAGAGAACGACTTGTACTAGACCAAGCAATTGAACAATAGCTAAGATGAGGATAGATTAAGGCGAGATAAATTGAACGAAGAGCATTTCTAGGTACGATATACTTAAGCCTTCCTAATATACCGACAATTTTAGCAATCTTTGACGAGATATTACACACATGCTCATTCCATGAAAGCTTAGAATCAATATGAATCCCCAGAAATTTAACATTTTCCACACGTTGTAAGCAATTGCCCTCAACAGATATTTTAAACTCATGACCCCTGTTGAGGGTGTCTTTATTAAAAACAATGAAGTTTGTTTTTGCCACATTTAGGGAAAGTTTGTTCACAGTGAACCAATCAAAATAGAGCTTAAGTTCACGGCACACTAGCTCCTCCAGACGCTGTGGATCAGAGTCGCTGAAAAATATATTAGTGTCGTCAGCAAACAATACAAGTGAAGCATTCTTTGAAACATTGGAAATATCATTTACATAAATTAAGAAAAAAAGAGGTCCAAGAATAGAACCCTGTGGAACACCACACTTTACCTTCACTAGGTCAGAGTTAACGCCATTAAGAGAAGTAAATTGTTCTCTGTTAGAAAGGTAACTTTTGATCCAGCTAAAAGACACTCCTCTGAAACCATAATAAGATAATTTAGTGAGGAGGATGTCATGGTCAATTGTATCAAAGGCTTTGGACAGATCGAGAAAAATTCCAATGGAAGTCTCTTTCTTAGCCGCGGCTTTGTTTAAGTTGTCCAGGGCATCTACGAGAGCAAGTTCTGAAGAACGACCAGGACGGAAACCGAACTGGCTGGTTGAAAGTATATTATGCTTATTAAGGAATGAATAGATTCTATTGTACATGACTCTTTCTAAGATCTTTGACAAACAGGGGAGGACTGAAATAGGACGGTAATTTACAAGCTTGTGTTTGTCACCTTTTTTGAAGACAGGAATTACTTTAGCTACTTTCAATTTGTCAGGAAAAACACCCTGAGACAGAGAAATATTAAAAATATAGGTAAGAGGCTCAGCTATATAGTGAAGTACCCGAAGAACAATATCTGGTCTCAAACCGTCGTAACCTGCAGCTTTCCTGGGGTTTAAGCACTCATGTGCGACCTTCAAGAATTCATTAATGTCAACCGGTGAGAGGTATGCAGATTCTACGTTTTGCTGATTGAGATGGTCATGACAACTTTTAGTTGCACAGTTTGGTATATTTTCCGCAAGAGACGGCCCAAGATTAACAAAAAAGCTGTTGAAAGAATTTGCGATACTTTGTCGATCGCTTACAACTCTGTCATTCTTAATGAAATAGTCAGGATAGCTGGAATCTTTTTTACCTTTATGTATAATGTCATTGATATGTTTCCACATAAGTTTTGGATCATTTTTGGCATTGTGAAAAATATCATGATAATGTTTTCTTTTTGCAATACGCATTACATGATTAAGTTTGTTTCGATACTGACGGTAAGTTATCTTATTGTCTTTCGTCGGTGACCTCAAATACTGCTTGTAAAGTTTGGTTTTACGTTTAATAGATACCAAAATCCCTGAGGTAATCCAAACTTGTTTTTTCTTCTTCCTTTGTTTCGCACTGACAAAGGGAAAACAATCACAGTAGATGCTATTAAACATATCACTGAAAACATTGAAAGAAACATTTGCATCATTTGATTGATACACATGATCCCAGTTTACATTGGAAATACGAGACACAAAATTCTCGATATTATTAGGACTGTAATTCCTAGCAAGCAAAGGTGACATACGCTCATTAGTGAGCAGCATTTTGTAGTTAGTGTTTACAAAGATAGGAAGATGGTCTGTTATATCACTTAATAGAATACCAGAAGACACTATGTTAACATTACTATCGATGCTGTTTACATTAGTAAGAACACTATCAATTAAAGATATGCTAGTATTCGTAATTCGAGTCGTCCTGTTAATTGTTGGAACAAAGCCGCAAGAAGATAAGTTGTTAAGAAAATCAACTGATTCTGATTTGCATAGGTCAATATTGAAATCACCCATAATAAAAGAGTACTTAACTTCAGACGAAATTTTATCTATGATATTGTACAAGCAATCATTGAACAATGATAATTTACCACTTGGAGGGCGGTACACCACCCCTAGAATAGTTTTATGACACGTTGTTTGAGTGCGTAATTCAATGAATATGCTTTCTATGTTTTCGTTAAAAATAGAAATATCATTGCGACGATCAAACATGAAGCAATCCCGAATAAATAAAGCTACCCGTCCTCCTTTTTTGTTTCGCCGATGGCTCTCCACCATATTATAACCATCATTTTTAATGAGGGGCATGGGCGTCACCAGACATTTTCAAAGGGGGGTCGTATTTTGTGTGAAGGAGGAACTTATTGCAGCGTTAGCGGCAAAGTTCGCGCGTAGCGCGAGCACTACGGCGTTGGGTCCAGGGGCCCGTTTAAGGGCCCCTGGAGCTCTGAGGAGTTAGACATTTCAAATGCCTATAATGCGGTGAAATTATTATCAATATTGCTAGTTTGATAATGCCAAAAATATGATTTCATATAACAGCAAAACGTAAACCCATGGATGGAGATCAAAGAGAAAGTTTTTAAGTCTTAAAATGACAATGGCACCAGAACGTTTTTCTTTTAAAGTTGGAGGCCTATCATGGGAACCATGGGCTCGGTCAAGGGAACCAACTGGTAGGATCCAGAGGCAAAGGATTCCCTGGACAAAAACCCTCGGAAGCTCGTGGAATATAATGAAATACTCAAGATTAAGGAAGTAATGATAGCTAACCTCAAATAACAAATCACAGCAAAGTTTTAAGCAAACTGAACTCTGCAATGCAAACAAATTTAAGAAAATCGTTCAAATCTGCAATAAATAGCTTCTCATAATTGCTTAAGTTATCAGGCTCTACAGAACAGAACAGTAAGTTTGTGCAACCTTTCTCCTTCAAGACCTAGAAAATACTGTACATGTAATTTATTCCGTTAAAATAGGTAACGGAAAATAGTAATTTGGGGGACTTGATCTGCAATTGCAATTGCAGCGAAATTAACCACTCAACACATTAAAAGAAATTTATACTTTGCAATGGCAGAAGAAACCTATTTCAATTTTTGGTACATCCTTCAATCGTTTCTGTAAAAAACAAAAAAGCTCAAAGGGGGGTCGTTTGCACACCCCGACCCCCCCCCCCCTTGGTGACGCCCATGAGGGGAGAAATGTTTTCACTGAACCAAGTTTCGGTGAACCCTATAGCATCAAAATCACAGTTAAGTAAGGAGATATAATCAATAATGCATCAAAATTTTTAGAGAGACTACGACTATTCATATGAAAGATATTAAAATTGCCTCTTGGGAGCTCTTTAAACTCATCGATATTACAATAAGTGGCATTTGCATTTTCACTAAGCTCATCAATCATCTGTCTGTTGTACAAAACATTTTCACTTAAATCAAACTCATTTCTGTCATCACTGGCATCAGAATCGTTGAAAATACCATCAAAAGGAAACACTGAATTCATTCCTTCATTACAGGTGATGGTTTCATTTGTAACCGGATTACCCCCTAAAGAACCACAATCATAAGAAGCACTTCCATTGCAAGAAGTGCCCCAAAAAGAAGCCATAAAGAAGAAAGAAAAGAAAAGAAAAGAAAAGAAAAGAAAAGAAAAGAAAAGAAAAGAAAAGAAAAGAAAAAACAAAAGAATTTCCAAAAAACAAAACCAAATAGAAGAACTGCTACACAGTTGACGACAATCTCAAACTGATGTCCATAGATCTGGCGATGTGGTCAATGAATAGGATAATTAAGCGATGATAATGAAAGACAGCTATGCATAATCTGTACTTGATGTGGAATAAATGAAGTGATTACTGACAGTAGAGATCCGCATTGCAACACAAGCTGAACAGGACACAATGCTGAGAAATGTCACAGGTCAAGCAGACAAATAGTACTAGTCAACTTGCCCAGCTATGATGAAAACATGAAGAAAGACTAATATGAATAAGCTTTATGAGCCCTACATAGCCTCTGTAGAAGTTTGAAAACAATTGGCTGGCTATCTATCTAGCTGGCCTTAGTGTATACTATACGTTGTACACGAACGTATACATAGCAGCTCAGTGTTTCCACTCTTCCCGAAAATACCCGAAATTCGGGAAATTTGGGTACTGCTTCGGGAAATTTTCGGGAAGAGGGATCATTTCGGGAAATTTCTATTTCAGGAAAAATGAATTGAGAATACGGAAACACTGTAGCAGCTTCGCTAGCTGTCATGTTGTTTACATTCTATGCAATGAATCTAAAGGCTAGATAATGTGGTACCTATAACAGGAGCGAAAACGTCAGAAGTTGTGCATGTCGATAGTTTAGAAATGTCTGCTGGACGAGAAGTGCTAATTTTAGAATGTTTGCTACAGCGAGATAGGCTACATCCCAAGACTTTTCATAAAAGTAACTTTGCTAGGCATGTGTCATCTTAGTCCGCAGTCTGCTGACCTAACTAGTATTTGGGAACCACAGGCGTTCGAAAGTACATATATACTACACACTATATATATATATATATATATATATAATAAGACTTATTATATATATATAGTGTGTAGTATATATGTACTTTCGAACGCCTGTGTTTGGGAACAAAGTGTACGTGAGAACTAGGCCTATGTACCCTAGGCTAGTGTCATCGGTAACGTCAGAGGAGGCTAGGGAGCAATTGCAGAATGCAACGCCCCTCCTGAAATTGAGTGACAACAATAGAGTTGCTTATTGTCAAAGTGCATTCAAGCGAGACATTCTTTTGAGAACGATTCAAAGTTGGAGTGGGGCGTTGCATTCTGCAGTTGTTTAGGCCAAGGCATAACAGTGAAGCACAGTAGTCAGTTATTTGTAAACAAATGACAGGTTAGGGCTTACGATGAATGTAGGCCTAGCCTAATATACATAGCCTAGGCCTAAGTCCTTAGGCCAAGGTTAATCGACGTTTGCCCATGGGGCCCGGAATATTTTAATCAAGAGTGTCACTCATGATAGAAACCTGGTGAGTTGTTGGACTTTTGCCGAGCAGGGGTGAGAGTTAAAATGTCACAGGATCCCTGGGAGTCAAGTTGTGTCTAAGATGGCTTAGGCTACTTAATCGATCATGTTAACAAAGATAGGACTTAGGCCAAAAGAGCCCCCAGAGATGCAAGGAATGGCATGTTCTAACGTTAGGCATTGTAGACTTGCATCAAATATAACTATAAGACTGGCTACAGATGCTGTGGACTCCATGTACAGTAGTGGCCTAACTAAGTAATATAAACAAACTGAAGAGCAGCAAGCCAGTAGGCAGTAACTTACACTTTTTAATTTTCTTTTTGTTATTTGATGAGAGAGAACAATAGTACACCTTTTCCTTTTATTAAGATGGGACCCTGGAAGGGGTGGGGGAGGGGGTGGGTGGGGGTGGGGTGGGGGGAGGGGGTGAGGACGGGACCCTATTATTTCCCAGCCCAGCAAATATAGGACCTGTCTCTCAAGAGAGGATGCCACAGTGCATTGAGAAACATAGGATGCCAAACACTGTGTTAATGATATATTGACCCAGAGTGGTGGTGACAAGAAACGAACAATTGTATCATCATGAATGGTTGTTCAGGAGAACCATTGTTAATATACACATCCCTGGTTAGGAAACTTTATGTACACCCTATACACACCACGTACAAGCCAGGTAGCTATGTTGAGACGTGCAGAAAAGTGTATCACTTGACATTGACCGTGCACACGATCGATTGAGTTAGCGATATGGCTACATTGAGTGTTGTGTTGTTCAGTCATTCTTGGAAATAAATTGAAGTTGATTCAAGGGTTGAAAGGGTTCAGGTCAAAGCTTCCGAATCAGTATAGTAATTGTGAACATTCAAACATTCAAATAAACGAAGAGAACCATGTCCCACAACCCCCATGTTTCTTGTTTGAGGGCAATTCCACCGTTACGGACGTTACATTTGCAGGATATTTGCAATGTTTAACAAACAAACAAAAAACCTGCAGTTAAAGCACAATTTTTCTTTTTTGCCTGTAATGAATATGCACTCAAATGTATAAGACAGCGTAGTAGGATTATGTTTATCTTTATTTGCTAATTAGCTAGGGGTGTTGATAACGAGCGTTTCGGATGTTACGTATTTTGACATGACTTTTTAAAACTTCTGACATATTAGAAAAACTCTGTCAAGTTACTTGTTCAATCTTATATTTTTTTCTATGCTGAAGTTGGTCTAAGTACACACTCTAGAAACATAGACAAAAATATTGTAAAAAGAAATTCCTTGTTAGACTTGCTTCCATTGATTGTTGTTACGGACGTTACATTTTGGAAGTTACGGACGTTACATGTAATTTGGAACCCTGGTTAGGTACAGGGGGTGTAAGCTTAAATAAATCTTATTTCACATTTTCATTTTCATATCATAATCCACCATGAATAAGCTCCAAATATGAACATGAATCATTAAAATCAATAAATTTAATTTGAGTGAAATTACTGAAGAAAATAAAAATGTTACGGATGTTACAAATTTCTAATGATATTGCATGTAACGTCCGTAACAATTTTCTCAAAATCATAATTTTACAATTTTTAGCCCAGTTTTAATTAGCCAAATTTTACTATTGCTACTTCATTAGTTGCTCCATCAAAAGTACTTTAAAATTTATAGCACAACTGAAATCAAGTAATTATATTTTTCTAGTAAAGGGCAAAAATGTCATTTTTGGCTATGGTCAAATATTGTCCAAAATGTAACGTCCGTAACGCTCTAACTCTAGTTTTAGTTACCCAAATTTTATTTTTTATGATTCATGGGACAACTCATCAAAAGTTAGCTTTATATATGAGGTATCATTAAAACTGGTTCATCCTACTGTATTTTAGGGGAAAAAAATGCTAAAAACGTTACGGACGTTACAGGTTCCATGGAAATGTATTTAGCGTATATTCAATAAACTCCACCCTATCAACGAAAAAGAAAGAACAATTTTTTTGTTCTTACTAATAAAGGATCATTCCCAAGCATTATTGAAAACACAAAATAATAATTGTAAACCTTTCTTAGAGGGACTTCACTTCGGGACCACATGAGGTACAGTAGTTTTACGGAAAATTTGCAATTTCTTGAGTTTTCCCATGCTGGTCATGTATTAACGGTAAAATGGTAATGACAACAAGTGAAAACAGGTAATACCAATACAGGTTCTTAAGGTTTAGGTATCCCCCTAACCTGCAATTGATGAAACAAAATTGTGGAATCAACTTAAAATTTTGTCACTCATGGCCTCTTTGATGTGGAATTGCCCTTGAGTAGAATTAGACAGACTACCGTAGCCTGCAATTTTGCATTGATGTATAGCGTAATAGCTACTCATTAGGCAAAATTTACCTTTGCTGGAATCAGTCATAGCTACCGCAGTTTTTAGGGGAAAACTGCGGTTCCCAATTAAAGTACCCGACCACTGGTTCATTACTTCAATTAGCTGCTCCATTGAGCAGCAGCTTTGTTAAAAGCTTTGATGACTATTCCGGTACAACAGTAGCCCAGCACTGTGGGGTTTACATTACAACAAACAACAAATCCTGCCCTGGCAAAAAGGGATCAAATTACTTATGGTCATTGAAGGTTAGATCACCTTTCAGTTTAATCTGAGATAAACTGCCATTAAATTTCAACCTTTAGGGCTATTGACAAATGCTTGAATGAGCACCTAATTGGTATTGATAACAACTCTTGACAAGTTTTGGCATAGGAAGATTTGGCAAAATGTGTAAATACTATCACGTGTGAAAGTAAAAGGGAGGCGGTTCACTATCTGACGTTACCAAGTCGGTTAACTGTTATATTTTTAGGGAAAATACCCAATCATGATATACTTGATATAAGCACTGAATTCCACTCTTTAGGAAGAAAGTGAGTCGTTCTCAAATTGACACAGACCTGCCAACTTCTCCCTCGGTTGTACCCTGTTTAGGGTTAGGGTTATATTATGTGTACATACATAGTACATTCAAGACATAAGAAACGACTGGCACAAGGCTAACAAGGTAATTTTATTGTGCAATCATGTTTTTCTAACGAACACTTCCGAGCGCTGAGACGTTGCAGAAAATCATCTTATTTTCAAGCTAGGTATGTTATTTTGTGATGTTTTTGTATTTATCTTGCTAGTTTTGTGAAAAGGTACAACACACTGTAAGGATTTCTGATTTGATTCCGATTTGAAGTAAATACAGGTATCTTGAATTTTGGGGTTTACGTCCTATACCTGTAACACTAATTGCCCCTGTGGTTCAAATTTCGGTTGTGCCCTATAAGCCTATGGAGGAAATGCAGTGTGAAAGTATAGTGGGCACAGGTTAGCTATGGTAAGCGCGGTTCTACTGTACTGTAAGTACTTTTTTTGTGTCGTGATTTAACTGTTAACTGAAAACCAAAAAACTGTCACTGATTTCCCTAATACCTGTACCTACAGCAAATAAATTACAATTAAACTTATCTTTGTAAAAACTTAAAAAGAGGCTTTATGTATAGGCTATATATGTATCATTCATATTCAGGGACGTTTTTGTATTACTTATATAATATCACGGGGACGTTTTGGTAAAAAGCCGGGATGTTTTGGTAAAGGGACGTTTTGACTGGATACCACACAGGTAACACTGGTGAGGGTCCCAGAGGAGACTGTGCTGGCATAGGCTACTCAAATACATGTCGGGGAAGACCTAAAGTTATAAGCAGCAATCTTAACTTCTCTAGGGCAAAAAGACAGATTTCTGTACAAGATGCCTAGAATTCTGTTGCCCTTACAGTATTACAGATATTTTGGATGTGCTTATCGCAGTTTAAGTCTTTAGTGATAGGCCTAGTAACTCCTAGATAGCCTACTTAATGCTATCAACCCTTGGTAGCTTCACTCTATGTAAAAACACCTACTGTAAAGAAGACAGGGTTTTTTCCAAGCAAAAGTAATGGTACTGACTACTGTATAGCGGGAAATTTCTGCGAGGCTAATTTTTGGCAGATCTGTACCTTGTTCACATATTTGCAAAGTGAAGAATTCGCTGACATTGCAGGCAACCAACATAGTCTTGTACAAACTAACAAAAGTACTTGGCGGGTCTTAAATTTGCGATTACAGTACAGTAGATACTTGGTAGCGAAAGCCAAAAAGTACAAACATTTAACCAGGGCTGTGAAAATTTCCTACTGTACAGTACTACATTTTGAAGGTGGAAAATGTAATGTAACAGCACAATGTCCTAAGTGCTCAATATCATTCTGAAGTTTATGACAATCATCATCAGTCTCAATGTTACGATAACCCAGTATGGAAAGTATGGCCATTGCACACCCGAGATTTTTTTTCTAGATTTTTATTGCACACTTGAAAATTCACATTGCACACCTGATTTTTTAAGCCGAGGGCGATTGCCTCGTATAACCCTAGGTATGTTATATTGACTTGGCCTGTTGGATGATCATAAGTCGTGATCATGACGTGCTGATGACTTGGTTGAATGATGTACAGTAAGCAGTGTCGGCCATCACTCGGCCAAGACCCCTGGAGTGAGGCATATTTGGAACTTATGATCCAGTATCGATCCCATACTTTCCACTCTGGATAAGGAGGCCTAGGATTTTGTTTAAATTTCTCCCAAGTATTTATTTCACACTTGACTTTTGGTGTGCACACTTGAAGTGTGCATTTGACACCTTGTTGCACACTGCACACTTCAATATATTTTTTCGTGCACACCCGAGATCTTAGCGAAAAGTGCCATACTTTCCATACTGGACGATAACAGACACAATCATGAGGCCTATCCATAACTTCATAAGGACCCTATCACTGTTATTGCTAGGCATATTTAGCCATTTTTAAGCCTCTCGACACATGCGTGGTGAATGAATGTCCTTGTAGATGTGTCACCTTTGTAAAGAAGAAGAAGACTTGTGTACTGTGAGCCTACTGTGCAGGCCTACGTACATATTACAGTAGGTCATCATGCTTTTGCAGTGTTTTTGTAAGGTATGAGAATTTTTCCTTACTGTACGTACATGTGAGCTTTAAAAATACACCTATGTATCATGTTTCTGTATAATAAATCTATCTAGGGTTTAAACAGCTAAAAATGTTGGAGAGTTTCCTGCTGAAAATTATTTTGTTTGCAGACTAACGTGACTTCAGGGTGGGAATCACGCAACTTGCAAACTACCTACACCAGACTTGCCAACTCTTACGGTTTCACTGTGAGTCTCACGGTTTCACTTTGAGTCTCACTGTTTCGAGCATCGCCTCACAGTGAAAATGCCAAATCTCACAGTGAAAATCACTTTGAGCCAGATAAGTTTACCTCCATCACTGGTTAAGTTACAGTATTATTGAATCACAGATGCATCGTTGTAACAGAAGTGACTAGAGTGCGACAATCCTTCTATGTCGAAGTAAACCCTCCACAATTTCAGACAGTCTGCTTTGTAGATGGCATCTTAATGTTATTACAAGGGTGAACAAAAAAATCTAATATTTTCCTAGTTTAGAATACACTTTTCATAAAAACGTATGAGACTTGTTTAAATCTCCAGGTCTGAGATGTGATTTCCAGGTTTTCATGTGAGAACCTCACGGTTTGCCATTTTTGAGGATGGCAAGTCTTATGTATACAGTACAGGGTGCTGTACAATGAGCACTGTACTGTATTTTAGTTAGCCCTGTTGTACATGTACTTTTCAGAACTGCAGTACCTATTTCAAAGTGAATACTTCGTACATTTTATACATTTTTCAGTTTGAGGCAGTTAAGCTTTCAGAATGGACAGCTCTGAAGCTATACGCCACTGTTTCACTCAAGGGCCACCAGCCGCCAGAAATGTTACGACAATGAGCCCATACCCACCATACGCAGTTGATCGACCTAGACCTCTATCAGCCCCTTTGAGGAAACCTCCAAGCAGTCAACCTGTCTGGCATGATTCTAGAGCTGACCTCATTCCCAGAAAACAGAGGAAGTTTCTCCTGTCATTACGGCAGTCTTCTGGTAGCAGCCAAGGAAACAGATACACGTACACCATATGCAGGTGAGAGCAATAGAATGAAGGAGAACGATTAAAATTATCCAGAAGACACTGCCATCACCTCAATTTTGGTATACTGTACCCCTGTCTAATGGTTCTTTTGAATTATGGCAACACAGTGTATTATTCACATGTATGAATTGATGAGACATCTCCAAGTGTAGTGTTGAGCCAATAACAGTGGTATGGGAACTTGCCGATAACCGATAAGTCAAACTTGATATCGGCTCAATAACGATAACAGAGTGAAACATTAAGTCAAGCTACCTTTGCTGCGGTAGGCCTGTAAGGCCATGTGCTATACATTGCTAATGGAATGTACAAACGATAGCTCGCAATTAAAAATCAACGTGAAGTGATAGGCATAACAGATAAGCCGCCATTCTATGTACCAAATACTGTACCTGCTGAGTTTCTACTTCACTTGAACAACTACCCCATACCTAGCTAAGCATAACACATTGTTAAAATCCTGCCAAAACAGTAAAACACCAAGTACAACTTACAGACAAATCTCTGAAAATTGAAACAGATGCCGTTTGATCATTGTGTATAATTCCATAATTTCCAAGGCAGCGTGAAATATGACATCATGCACACTGTACTGTATAATGTAGTTATATTTGCTTACATATGTGATTCTTATTGTAATATAATTAAATTCTTATATAATTAGTTGCCACAAGCATAGCACATTGTGTGGCAGTTCGGGAAGCCAGGATGCTTACACGTATATTGCACTGTAGAATGTGTGTATTGAGATAAGAGCCCACACAGTACTGTACGTGCTGTACCTGATTTGTTTACTTTGCGCGAGGCACGTGAGCAACATACCGAACACCTAAGCGGACCACGGGTAAGTTATACAGCAATTACGTAGAAAGATTTCGATTTTGGAGTCATTGATTCCTTGCCGAAGGCAGGCAAGGAATCTATGCTATGGTGATTGCGTGTGTGTGTGTGTGTATGTGTGTGTGATGTGACGCTTAGCTTGTAAACACGATATCTCCAGTTAGCAATGACCGACACTTTTCATATT
The DNA here is from genome assembly GCA_029531755.1 of Holothuria leucospilota. NCBI lineage: Eukaryota > Metazoa > Echinodermata > Holothuroidea > Aspidochirotida > Holothuriidae > Holothuria > Holothuria leucospilota. The sequence goes on along the minus strand of CM055961.1, from coordinate 71,635,693 downwards.
TGGTATATAGATTTGTCATGTTGAGAGAAAGAACCCTATTGTTTCTGGTGGAGGTCAAAGGTCATTTGAGGTCACCAGAGGTCAAAAACCGAAAACCTTGTAAACACGATATCTCAAGATAGCAATGACCGACACTTGTCATATTTGTATACAGATTTGTCATGTCAAGAGGAAGAACCCTATTGATTTTGGTAGAAGTCAAAGGTCATCTGAGGTCACTGGAGGTTAAGCTGCGAAAACTTCATAAATGGCTTGTAAACACGATATCTCAAGTTAACAATGACCGACACTTTTCATATTTGGTATATAGATTTGTCATGTTGAGAGGAAGAACCCTATTGTTTTTGGTGAAGGTCAAAGATTATTTGAGGTCACCAGAGGTCAAAAGCTAAAAACCTTGTAAACACGATATCTCAAGATAGCAATGACCGACACTTTTCATATTTGGTATACAGATTTGTCATGTCAAGAGGAAGAATCCTATTGATTTTTGTAGAGGTCAAAGGTCATCTGAGGTCAGTGGAGGTTAAGCTGCGAAAACCTCATAAATGGCTTGTAAACACGATATCTCAAGTTAGCAATGACCGACTCTTTTCATATTTGGTATATAGATTTGTCATGTTGAGAGGAAGAACCCTATTGTTTTTGGTGGAGGTCAAAAATTATTTGAGGTCACCAGAGGTCAAAAGCTAAAAACCTTGTAAACACGATATCTCAAGATAGCAATGACTGACACTTTTCATATTTGGTATACAGATTTGTCATGTCAAGAGGAAGAACCCTATTGATTTTGGTAGAGGTCAAAGGTCATCTGAGGTCACTGGAGGTTAAGCTGCGAAAACCTCATAAATGGCTTGTAAACACGATATCTCAAGTTAGCAATGACCGACACTTTTCATATTTGGTATAGATTTGTCATGTTGAGAGGAAGAACCCTATTGTTTTTGGTGGAGGTCAAAGATTATTTGAGGTCACCAGAGGTCAAAAGCTAAAAACCTTGTAAACACGATATCTCAAGATAGCAATGACTGACACTTTTCATATTTGGTATACAGATTTGTCATGTCAAGAGGAAGAACCCTATTGATTTTGGTAGAGGTCAAAGGTCATCTGAGGTCACTGGTGGTTAAGCTGCAAAAACCTTGTAAATGGCTTGTAAACACGATATCTCAAGATAGCAGTGACCGACACTTTTCGTATTCAGTATATAGATTTGTCATTTTGAGAGGAAGAACCCTATTGTTTTTGGTAAAGGTCAAAGGTGATTTGAGGTGTCTGGAGGTCAAAGACTGAAAACACATAATCACAATATCTCAATGTAGGAATGAAGGACACTTTACATACATGGTATATTGATTTGTCATGTTGAGAGAAAGAACCCAATTGTTTCTGGTAGAGGTCAAAGGTGATCTGAGGTCACTGGAGGTCAAAAAACAATATTTCCCAAGAATTCCAAAGATCGTCATATGGGGTCACCAGAGGTCAAAAAGCAAAATTTCCCAAGAATTCCCAAGATTGTCATATGGGATCACCAGAAGTCAAAAGGCAAAATTTCCCAACAATTTCCAAGATTGTCATGGGGTCACCAGACATAGTAAAGCCAGAATTCCCAAGTGTCATTTGGGGTCACTAAAGGTCAGAAAGCAAAATTCCTCAAGAATTCCCAGGATCATCGTCTGGGGTCACTGAAGGTCAAAAAGCAAAATTTCCCAAGAATTCCCAAGATTGTCATCTGGGGTCACCAGAGGTCAAAAGCAAAATTTCCCAAGAATTTTCAAGATCCAAGATCCATTGGAGGTCAGAGGTCATTTGAAGTCATCAGAAGTTAAATACCAAATGCATTGAAAAACACAATATTTCAAGACAGGGGTGTTAGATACTTGTAATACTTGTAAATTTGAGGGATAAATCTCAGTGCAACAAAGCATCCCCATTCGGCAAGGAATCACTAAGCCTTTGGGCTTTCTGGTTTGAGGCAAAAGTAATGATGAATTCTTTGGGAATCTTTCAAACTTTTGGTGGGAGATGTTAGAAATTGGTGGGAATTTAACATTACATGGTAGGCCTATTTAAACATTAGAAAAGATTCGGTATGCTGTACAGTGTAGACTACCCACATTCCACAAAAAACTTACATCTACAAAAGATCATGCGATGCCGGCGTTTGAAAAGTGATAATGGCTTTTCCTCTGGCATAGTTTGTCAATGTTTAGGCAAAGGCCTAGCCTAGGGTTTCACTGAAGAAAAGGAGGGAAAAAATGGATCGTTACAGGTTAAAATTTTGTACACTGAGACTTTCATAAATTTGGCAGCAGTGTGAGGGGACTTTAGAATATCGGTTGCCATTATCGGCGGAAACTGCTGATTTTGCCAATACCTACAGTATGTCCAACCGATAACGTCATTATCGGCCGATACGGATAACACCAACCGATAATCCGCTCAATACTATCCAAGTGGCATATTTTATCTTTCATAACTGCACTGTGTATTACTGTATATGTGACAAGATACAATACTTGTACTCAAAATAAAGGATTGGACAGATTAAAGGGGATATGACATTTTCAGACTTTCATCAGACATCGTAGTCACATATACGGGTTGCTCCTTGCAAAGACATCAGTCCTACATGTACCTTGGACTGACCTGCAAATAATACTCCACCCTTAATCTGACCCATTCAACCAAAACCGATGTCGGTCCAAGGGTCAAATGATTACAGAGTAGTGTCTGTGTACAGGTTTACAGTACACCCACCATGCAGTTTGTCATGCTCTTTACTGCAGTGCATGGGTGTTCACAATTGCCAACACTATAGCATTAGTGTTTCCAGCTACAAGCAATAGGCCAATGTCTTGTGCTCTCGTGATAATCATGAATTCCCTTTGTAATTGAAACAGTATTTGCCATTTTTACATACAGGCCATCTGAGAGAAGCCTTTACAAATGAGAATGAGTTAAGGACTGCTGCTTATCCCAGAGTTGAAAACGGAAATAAAGTACTGTACTGCTACCAGAGTACAACGCCCTTACAGATCCTCATCTCGCTGACTATTATGCAAGGAAGTTTAACCTAGTTACTATACCAAGACCACCAATTGCAGTAAGATAATTTTATGAAGTGATATGAATGTATCAGTTATGTGCTGTACATGTGCGGTATTAAATTCTTAGTTGGACGGCTTCAGCTGTCGCTGGGTTTGTAAAGAACTGCATTCATACTTGTAGGTACTACCAGAGGGAGTTCTGCAAAATTACCAACTACTGTATGCATCACACACTTTTGTAGGTACTGCAGTGTTAGTAAAACTTAGGTATTGTACTTAGTAGTAGATTATATAAGGTAAGTTTGAAGCCCAAAGTTCACTGAGGCCCTAATTTACTGTGTTCCATTCAGTACATAGGTGAGTCACATAGTACTGCAGATGGGTTTATTGCTTTTGCAATATGGTACAGAGAGTTGTTGTACAACTTATAATGATAGGCAATTCAAAATAAGGTACTGTAGCTGGAAAGCTTTACTTGTAAGAAATAAGTTGGTTCTAAGAAATAAAAGTTCTTTGGTTTGCAACTCATGAATCATTAATTTGTTCTCCCAATTTTTCAGATTTTTAAATTACTGTACATTGATCCAGTTCTGGCTCTTGTGCAGTGTTTGAGTTAGGCAGGGGGATTGTGTAATTTCTGCACTTTCGTCAATAACTGTGTGTGGGAATTTCCCTCACCTGTTCAAAAACTTGTTGGGGAAAAAAGTTGACTTTTTATGTTGCAACTTATTGAGATCCCCCCCCCCTTTTCAAACCAAATCAATCCCACCCAAAATTTTTCGAAAGGGGAAATCCCTCCCCCCTTTCCCTCCACATTCTGAGACCTAGTGCCAACGCTGCTCTTGTGATGTGTAATACAGTATTTGTCAGAAGAAAGCCGGCAGGTGATACTGCATTGACAGTTTTGTGATGGTAAAAGTGTTGTCTGTCATGTTGACACACCACAATACATGTACTTCCCTCTTGGCTCAGTGTGTAATATATATTAGTGTAGTTGGAAAAGTATGTGCAAGGTTCACTGTAGTTGTATTCATTTAACATTTGTTTATCGATTATTCTGCCATATTTAAGGAAATTTTTGTAGTGTAATTTGTGTCAATATGTGTCAAGCGGTGATGGTTTTAGCAACATCTTCTACTGTAACTTTTTACAGGAAGTTGTCAGGGGCATCAATACGGGGTTGTGGGGGGTGTGACACCCCGTGTAAATCAAAAGTTGGTCTCTGAGAGCCATAAAGTCAGTCTCAAGTCCAGTTAGTTAAACCCATGACAATCATCGTCATATTCAAATGCATGTACAGGTCTGTACAGTAGTTATTATTACTGCCGTCCTGTAAATTGTAACTATCTAGGAAATTTGGATCGTACAACTTTGTCAATAAGCGTCGATCTCCACGAGATGTATTTGGTCCCAAAATAGTTCACCCCCCCCCCCCCGCAAATAGAAGTTGTGCACTAAACTAATGTATGTGCAGTATACAGCCATGCAATTTTCAGAATACTGTACTTAAGTTATTCTCAGCTAACTACTGTACCTTAAGTGCAGTGTGCATCTTATGTTTTGTCAACCTACTGTACAGTACTGTTGAGTGTTAGTAGGGTGCCAAGTAGTCTGGAAAATGGGTAAAACTTGGAAAAAGTCTAAAATTTGGTTATGATCTTGACTGAAGGCCCACTATAATTTTAGTTTATGGCCCTGGAAATATTGCCGTCATGTATCTGCGGGAGAACTGGAGTCAGCTCTGTAGATCATATTACTACAGAACATGTTAGTATAATACAGTACTTAGCAAATGTGTGCTATGTCCATTGGAAAGTATTAAGAATGTGTGATGTAGGAATTTACCTACAGGGTAACTCATATTGGACTGTATGTCAGCAGTGAATGTTGTAGCTCTGGTGAATATAGTGTATTTGTAAAAGATCTGGCAAATATGTTCTTAACAAGTGTCAGCTTTGTTTTCTTCCCAACACACTTTATGCACATCTTGAAAATATTCATCTTGGTCATGATTAAGTCTTGGATTTCTTTATACCCTTCTTTGGGAACTTTGGTAAAAAGTAAATTTTAGTTTAATCTTAACTAAGGTTGTTTTTATAGAGGGTCTTCGTTAGTGCAGTAATTATATCCTTTTTGTGCTTTTTAAAGGGTCACCGTCCAGCAAGTGCTCCTGCCAGACGAAACAGTAATTCCAGAGGACATCGAAAAGTTTCTGAAGTTGTTTACAAAGTATCTGTTACTACTGGAAATAAAAAGAATGCTGGCACGGATGCCCACGTAAGTTGTCTTGTAGTTAGAGTACTGTTTGTAAGTATCAAAGGCTTGGGAGGAGGGGGGTGGGACTTATATGTTTGGAAGATACACACACCTTAAACCCCACCCCTCCTGCCACAGAGGATATATATCTACTGTAATATATATACTGTAATATATATACTGTAATATATCTACTGTAATATATATCTACTGTACAGTGTGTGAGGGAAAAACTTAGTACTGTATTTGAGGTTGACTGAGATCCATGGCCTGCAAAGTTCACCATCTCTCTCTAGTCTGGACAGTGAGGTAGCTAAGGTCTACCTTCTATAGGAAAAACCTTTGCATCCATGTAGTCCGTCTGGGGCCATCTAGATAATGTCTTGATGGCAGTGAGATGAATAATTTCAACATTGTTTACATATGATTGAGGCTGATTGGTTTGTCAGGGACGGACATTTTTTGAATTTTGATATTTGCAAGGAAGTTATGGGTTTTATGTTTAAGGGTATTATCAACTCTACCAGTTTCTTACAAAAGTTGGTTGCCATAGTGTGTTACTAAAAATAGAATCAACAAAACATCTGTGTCATGGACGGACAAGATAAATTTATGGTTTTTCACTTTTTGGTATTCTTGTCAGATTTCTATCTAAACTAATGTAAGTTCACGAATAATTTAATATAGAAACAAAAGTTGTATTAGTTTCCTTGTTAAGCAGATGTGTTATTTCCAAGCAATCCTTCATTTCTGTCTGTGGAGCAAAACAACAGGATTTTTCGGCCTCATGGACGGACAGCAAAGGTCATCCAAGCTCTAGGTCAACTTGCTTTGAGAAAATTCAAAAGTTTCCAGCTGAAAGCTATATTAGTTACATGATGCCATACAATAGACTTTGGAAAATTCCATTCCATCTTAGGTTGAGGGCTTAAAAACTGCATGATTTGTCATGAACGGACACATTTCTGTTATGGACGGACACACGTCTTGTCATGCACGGACATATTTCTTGTAGCGGATGCAAATTTTTGAACTTGAGCTTTTTTCTTTAGTCGCAGAGTTTTCACACTATTATCAGTGTATAGGGGTAAATACGAGTATAGCCTCATTGCTCTGCGTGCACTTATTTCACCATTGGTTCTTCCATTTAGTCATAGGGGTGTTAAAAAAAGACTTTTGGTACAGTTTCCATCCATGACAGAATTTGTATTGTAAATACAGCACACATAGTATTACTAAATTTTTATCTAATGGCTACACAGTGGAGGATGCATTAAGTATTGATAACTCAGCAGGTTTTTTGCAAAAAATATTTACTATGGGGAAAGAGAAAAAAATTTCTCCTGCCGATTTTGTGTCATGGACAGAAATTGTTGCATCAAACTTAAAAAACCATGTGAAATGATTATAACACTCCAAGGTTTTCCTTTTAAATTCAGTATGATTATGGAAGAAAGTCCTCCCTCTAAATATTATCACACAAAACATGAAATACTGTAGTTTGTGACTAAAATAATTATTTTAAATGAATGCTATTATTTATTATTAAATGATTAGCTAGGCATGTCTGTCCATGGCATGCTTTTTAAAACCCTGTACATAAAATGGTACATTTCAAGACATTTGGACATGTCAAGTATTTTCTTCATGTATTCCAGCAAGTAGTCAAGTCTGTCCAAAGTTTGGGATAAATTTCAACATTGTATCCCTACATAAAAATTTTCATTCCATAGTTAACGTCTAACTGATCACCCTCGACTACCATTGGTCACCGTCCTAAACTAAGTTGTTTTGCTTTGGCTGTAATGTGTATACATATACAAGTGAAACCTGTTTTCACCTGTATTACTTTGTATTACACCGTACTTTGTATTTTCCAGGTCTACATACAACTCAGGGGAAGTAAGGGCAAGATGCCAAAGAAGAAGCTAACAAAGAAGTCAACCAAGACCCAGTCGGGGTTTGTCAAAGTTAAATTTAGTAGAAATACCACAAAATCTTTCAAACTTAAGAGTGCTGAACTAGGGGATCTTCAAAGTCTCATTGTGGAGGTAAGTTCACAAAGGTTCTACAGTTACTAAGCATTGGATCCATTCTTAAACTTATTTAATCTTGTCAAGTGCCTGAGAATGCCAGAAGTGTGATCTTTATTGAATGGTTGGAATTTATGAAGGACTTAAACTTGTAGGGGAACCTTATATTCCTTTTCAGCTGTCTTTCCCCCATCTGCCTCTTATTGAGGCAGAAGTTGATCTTATCAATAAATTATGAAGTTGGTGCATTTGTGTCTACTCATGTCTCAGCCTGGATGTGTCCATGATGTCTTGATGGCTAGGCAGATTAGTCCCCAGTCTGGAGGAGGGGGATGAGGGTAGGGGACACATCAGAGGTTTGCCTGTGTCCTGTGGAAATATGGGATTGGTTGAAATAATTTTAAATTAGTTCTGGTAGGACATGTGTCATACTCTGCTAGTGTTGCTACGTACCATGGGCTAATTCCTGACGTCTTCTTAGTATCCTAACTTTAAAATTGTGAAATACTCATTTCACCTTTGAGATCATATTTCTCTCTTTAGAAGAGCCTCTAATTTTGATTTTCTTATTGGGGAAGATTATTTATGGCTCAGGCACTAGATGCTGCCCAGTGTTAGGATAAGAACCTTTTCTTGATGTTCTAAATCAGGGTTGGTAATCTATGGCCTAGGGACTAGATGCTGCCCGTTGTTGGGATAGGAACACTTCCTAGTTGTTCTTAAGCAGAGCCTGTTGGGTAATGTGTTGCCTAAGAGCTAAATGCTGCCCAGTGGGATAAGTCCATTTAAAGTACGACAGTCTGGCCAGCTGGTAATACTCGGTCCACTAAACAACAAAATACAACAAGCAGTTACAGTAGATTATACAATATATTATTATTAAGGGAGGTACACTAGTGATCGCTATCATTTGAATTTACAATATTCTATGCTTAATGCTTAGAGATTTGTCGCTAATTTCGGATTGTCTGGTGATGATGTCATCCACACTTGTAGACAAACCACCATAATTGTACTGTGCTTCATAGATCTGTAACCAGGACCAGGCCAGAATACATAACACTGCACCATTGGAACATAGGCATCTTCTAAAATCTATTATTATGCAAAACATATCTCTAGTGGAAAGGGAACACTCCTCTTTGGCATGAACCCATGCCAGTGATCAGTTGTATAGTCCACACCAACTGAAAGGCTGAGCTGAATCATGCTCTAAGTGATTTATAATTTTTAGTATTTGGGCGAGGTAATAGATATTTAAAGAGGCACTTTGAGTTGGTTCGTGAAATTTACTAAATTTTTCCGAACCTGTCAAGTTTTCTTCACTTATGACAAATGGTCAGACTGAGACGATCCCCATACCCTACGTGCAAATAAACGCTTCATGAGTGTTTGATGATTCAATTTGGTTTTCAAAAATTTGTGACCAGACACTTTTTCATATTAGTGTTTATCATAATTGCACATGGCCATTACAAGCGAGGGTCCAAAAACTCCAAATTTTTAGTTGTTGCATAAGTGTTGGATGTGAAACTTGACTAATTATGCTAATTATAAGGATTGTCATGTGATAGTACCCTTCAAAGTCATCAATATCAACTCAATGTGCCACTTTAAGTTGCTGTATTTATAGTTCTTTGCATAGTGTTCAGAAAGAATTAAATATTTAATACTGAAATATTGTAGGACTAGACCTGTTGATTCATCTTGTGGCATTTACATTGAATTCCTTCCTTTCCCCATTTCCATTGCTGCCACACCCTCCCTTCTGACCCCCTTACTAAATTTAACTCCATTCCACTGCTTGTCCTGTCATTTTATGCTCAATTGAACTTAAATGCCATGTCTTTCCCTTCTCAGTATGATGGTTTAAAAAAGAGACACAGTTATTTTCTGGAGTCTATAGCAGTAGTGACTAACCTCTCCACCAAGCAGACCAGGACATTCCCCTGTAACCAGTGGCTATCTCTCTTTGAGAGTGACTGTCAGCTGAGTAGAACCCTGGATGCAGTAGACAATAAGAAATATGGAAAAACAGGTCAGTTGGAAAAAAAGCATAGTTTTCACTGCTCTATATAAATTTGCCTTTATCATGTCATGAGAATGATTGGCCATCACTTCAACTTTTGACGTGTGAAAGAGGAAGATTGCATGCGTGTGGCAATTAGTTCCAAATCCTCAGGTTTTCACGTGTCTGTCGTGGGTAACCACAGGTGTTTACTTGGAAACCCGTGTTTTCCCTGGACATTGACACAGGTTGGCCAGTTGCCACACTTTGCCACAGGTTTGATGCAGGTTTGCCACAGGTTTTACAGGTTTCACAGGCAAAAAATGTGGCAATTAAAACCAATGTTAACAAAGAATTCTGAGACAAAACCTGTGGCTTGCATATTAAAGGCAGGAAAGGTGTGTCAAACCTGTGTCAAACCTGTGTCAAACCTGTGTCAAACCTGTGTCAAACCTGTGTCAAACCTGGGTCAAACCTGGGTCAAACCTGGGTCAAACCTGTGTCAAACCTTTGTCAAACCTGGGTCAAACCTGTGTCCAACCTGTGTCAAACCTGTGTCAAACCTGTGTCAAACCTGTGTCAAACCTGTGTCAAACCTGTGTCAAACCTGTGTCAAACCTGTGTCCAAAGGGTTCCAAATACACGCGTGATTTCTTTTGTTTTTCACGTGTGATCAAGCGTGGTTAGAGACACAGGTTGACACACCTTTTTTATAAAGGTGTGCTTAAAGTTCCCCAAAATGACTCAAACATATCTTATATCAAGTAAACACAATTTTATCTTTATTGAAAATACCAAGTTATTTGTGAAGAATTTCTCGTGAGCTACAAAACAGTGAATTTTTTGTGTTAAAAAGAAAAATTTCCCACCTACCTTATTTTCCTATCGTTCTATTTATTTGAATGATGGATTTAAAGTTTTGAAAATTCTCTTTACTATAGATGCAACATTTAAATTTGAGGTAAACCACAAGTTGCTGAAAATACAGGTTAATGTCTCATTGTTTCTCATAGACCCCAAACAATATTTAGCCTATGTTTACCAGGTGTCTCTCACAGTCCAATGCTTACTCTTTGTGCACAGAATACGAGGTTGTTGTTATTACTGGAGACAAGAAGGGAGCTGGCACAGATGCTAATGTCTTTGTGACTCTCTATGGTGTCCATTCAATATCCAAGAAAATGCAGCTGTCCCCACCGGTCGGCTAGAATCCCTTCGAGTGGGGAAGCAGTGACATGTTCAGACTAAAGTGCAATAATGTAGGAGCCTTGAAAAAGATCAGGTAAGATAGATGGAAGATGGTTTATGGGAATGTTGAAACATGTTGAAAGTGTGGTTGTAGGAAGCAATGGTGGGAAGGAGGTTGACAACAGATGTACAAAGGAATGTTTACAATTTATGTTGAAACTGAAGGGTGTTGATAATTGTTGAAAATGGTGTTGCACAAAGGAACATGGACAGGTGCTGAAAATGAGGCAATAGATTGGTAACTGGTATATAAAGGAGTGTTAACAGTTTATGTAAAAAGTGAGGGGTGTTGATAATTGTTGCACATGGTGTTGAATGAAAGAATATGGACTTGTGTTGAAAATGAGGCTGTACATACAAAGGAAATGTTTTTGATATATGTTGAAAGAAAAGTTGACTCAAGGAGTGTTGATAAATGTTGAATGTCAAGTTGAACAATTGAAAATACCACCAAGATAAATAAACCCTAAGTTAAGGCTGTTCACAAAACTGGTTTTGATTTTAGAACTGGTTAAAACTGGTTTGGTTTGATTTGGTTTCGAAATCAAAAAACCGGTTGTTGAGAGAAATCGGTCTATAACCGTTCTTGGTTTGATTTCCATTTCAAAATTTCAGTTTACCATGCATTTCACACATTTTTTGCCACAAAGTCCGCTACCCTTTTAAAACAAATATATGGGAATCCGTCGATCGTAAAAATTTTATAAAATTTCATAAAATTTCTGAAAATTTCCTGAACATGACTAGACCTCATTTATGGTAATTATGCAAGGTCATCGTACTTTTGAAAAACTGGTTTTGATTTAAAAACCGGTTTTATCGGCCGCAGAAACCGGTTTCTGGTTTTGGACTAACTGTCACAGCCTTACTCCAGTGCTCTAACAGGTTATTACTTCTGTGTTTGAAAAAAAATTGGAAAATAAAACAAATATTGTGAAAAATTTCAGAAATTTCCTTCCAAAATTTCATACTTGCACAACTAGTACCTTGAACAAACAATGCTGTTTGAAGCCTAAATTCAAGGCAATTGTATACACTTACCAATTGAAAGGTTTCAAAGCTCTTTTTGGAAATCTAAATCCCTATATAGACTCTTTTCCAAATAGCAATTACAAAGGATTGTGGGATAGAGTTTTAGTATGCGTTGTTTTTAGCCATAGTAAAATGCCATTGACAACAACATCGCCTCCCAGAACTCTATCCCACAATCCATTGCAATTGCTATTTGGAAAAGGGTCTATTGAACCATGAATGCGTTAATTACTTCTGGTTTCTTTTCCTAAAACATGAAGAAAATCTGGTATTTTACCACATTTCTTGGCAGAATTTGCTTGTAATGATTGCTACTAGCTTTGTACATATGCTGTGTGTGGGTATGTATGGCAATGTCACCTTCAGCTAATTTAAAGGGGTTTCCCCCAATGCTATGTTAAAGAGGTGGTCTCACACTTATGACAGTCAAAGGGTTAATGTGCACCTAGTGGTTGAGGGCAGTGGGGTGGGCAAGATAAACTTATATTCCCTGCCTTTAGGTTCAAAAGATTGAAGGTGAAGTGTTGTGTTTTCTTTATGTTTTCCCCATTTCAGTGATTTTATGGGGGGAGGGATGGGGGATTTTTGTCCCCTTTGCCCCCACTTGCATTGCCACTGAATGTGAGGAGGAGAGGGGAAACCTTTGTCCTGTGCCACCCCCACTTGCTTTGCTTTTGAGTACAGGCATCACACCAGTCTCTTTCAGAGCTTGCTTGGCAGAGGGCTTGAAAAGGGATTTTGAAGTGAACATATGTAGTGAAACATAAGTGTCGAGAAACGTAAATGTGGTGGGTCTTAAGTGGATGTTCCTGTTTTATAATACCATAGTGATAATAGAGTGAAGATTGTTTTCTATCTTTACAGGATTGAGCATGATAATACTGGCTTTGGTCCAGGATGGTTTTTGGAGAGAGTGGTTGTAACAGACCTCAAGAACCCCAAAAAAGGGAAGTTTTATTTTCCGTGTCATCAGTGGTTGGCCAAAGATGAAGGAGATGGAGCAATCTCTCGTGATCTCCTGGGGAGTACAGACCCAGCAGCAACACGAAAAGGTAGCCATAAATTGTTGTGTTGCATTTTCTCTAAAGAATTTTAAGGCCAGATTATAACGGAAAGATATTGATTTGGTTTTGGAAATGTTTTAACTGAAGGATTCTTGAAATAGTAACGTCAGGGGGATGTAAGATTTTTAGCTATGTGTTCTTAAATAAACAACAAAAACATGCAGAAATAAATTGTTTTGCAGGTTTTATGCATAAGTAAGTACCTTAAGATATGTAGAGAAACATGAAACTGGCATATGCAGAGTACCTCAAATAACAATATGAAATATATTCATAAGCTTCAAGGAATTGCCAGAAACTAAATTCAATGACTTTAAAATATGCAGGGAATTTTTCTCTTTTAGGAGGTGAAAACTATCTCAATACCTTGTTAGGGCCTGTCTCCTTTTCTAGTCCACGGCAGTCGGCAGGCAACTACTCTACCCATTGTGCTCCTTCTGAATATTCTTAACAGCTCAGTGACCACAAGCAGCTCACTGAGCAAGTTAATGAGGCAGCTGTGGGTAAAGGCTGCAAGCAGGGAACAATAGCTCTCGTAGCAACCAGAAAGAGAGTGACAGAACGGCATGAATAGCGCTTAGCTGCACACTTCGCTGGCACTTTTGAATAGCCTATTGTTAGCGTTGATGACCGTTTGTCTGCTCTAAACCACAGAGATTGGGGTGAAGATGCTCTTGACTTTCACAGACCAATCTAGCGTTTTGTTTACTAACTTGTGTTTTCCAACTCACATTCCCTCACGATGTTGCATGGTATTAAATTCTGAATTATACTAATCTGTCACACTAACATTAAATTAACCCATATCACCAGTTTCTTCCTTTTCCGAATGAATTTCCCAAAGAATAAATGATCTCAAAACGAATCTCTTCTGTGTATTTTTCAACTCTCAGAGAAGTCTTCTTAAATGTAGAGTGCCTGGCTGACTTTTTGTATTAACGTCAGTGTAGCAACATTGACGACAGAACAGTATTACTGATCGACAGGTATCTATAGATTACACTTAAAAGTTGACATATTTAAAATCAATACGTCACATTTTTCTATATCTACAATGTGCCGTTAGTTCTTGACATCGCGAGTTTAGAAATCAGACGGGGATTAATAATTTGACCATATACTTTAGCGCCGTTAGTACAAATTTTAAACAAGTCCTATCATTACCTTCTGTGGCTTTGTGTCCATGTGTGCTGTAACGTGTGCATCCGAACCAAAAAATAAGTCACAGTTTGTCACTGCAACTTCTGTACTGTAATGTACCTCAACCATGTGTTAAAATTTCTCGTAAACTGCTTTCTTGTAACTCTTATGAAAAATCCACCACCTACTGTACCTTCGTGATAATGACAGTAAAAATCTTCCTAATGCATCTCCTGGCGGAGATTTCACCCGCACAGTACCGTTGAAAATGTACGGTAAGACTCGACAGACACTCATGCACGTATGAACGTTCGTTCGATTCGTTCGTTGCCTGGGTGCTCTCTCTGTTCGAGTTGTGCATGCTGAAGCAGTTCACGTGACTTTGGCACGTTCCACTTTTCGCATATGGGGGGTACGTAAAATACTGGGAAACTATTTTGCTCATTTTTAGCTCATACCAGCATGCTGGTGTGAGCTATTGTGATCATGCAGCGTCACTCTATCTATCTATCTATCTATCTATCTATCTATCTATCTATCTATCTATCTATCTATCTATCTATCTATCTATCTATCTATCTATCTATCTATCTATCTATCTATCTATCTATCTATCTATCTATCTATCTATCTATCTATCTATCTATCTATCTAATCTATCTATCTATCTATCTATCTATCTATCTATCTATCTATCTATCTATCTATCTATCTATCTATCTATCTATCTATCTATCTATCTATCTATCTATCTATCTATCTATCTATCTATCTATCTATCTATCTATCTATCTGTCCACACTTGTTCAAAATGCTTCTCCTCCCACATGCTTTCATGGATTTTCTTGAAACTTGGGCACAATGTTTCTTGGGTGGTGGGCCATTTGGGGTGTTCAGGAATTTTTGGTCCAAGGTCCAATGTGGACCCTAGGGCCCATTTTATGAAATTCTACAAAATGCTTCTCCTCCTACAGATTCTCTTGTACAATGTTGATGGTTTGCCATAATGTTAGTCTGTTATTGGTCTCTTCAGGGTGTTCAGGAATTTTGGGTCCAAGGCCCAAGGTGGACCGTTGGGTCCATTTTGTGAAATATTGCAAAGTAATTAACTTCTTCTCTATGTAATGTTTAAAGAGAGGTAACAGCATCTCATTATAATGCTTGGTTAGTGATCTCGTTATGGTGTTCTTGAATTTTGGTCTAAGGTCCCATGTGGGCCCCAATGGCTCATTGTATGAAATTTTACAAAATACTTTTTCTCCTACCAATTGTGTTGTACAGTGTTGATGATTTGTCATAATGAAGCTCTGTTAATGGTCCTTACAAATTAATTCTCCAGTTTGGGATGAAGAATACTTTTGATGCCTTTCTAACCAATTTTGTGCCACCCCTCTGTTTTACCAGTCTCACAAAATCACTTTACTACCTATTTTTCTCTGTACTACACTCTCTTTAAAACTGTCTGTGTAGAAGAGGTCAATCCTGTGCAGTTGTTTAAGTTAGTTTAAAGGGAGCTGCTTAATGGGATTTCCATTGGGTATTTCCATTGTGTGTGCATTGTCAGAGCACGTGGGTGTGTTTGTAATAGTGATCCTCTGTTAATGGTTCTTTTAGGGTGTACAGAAATTTTGGGTCCAAGGCCCAATGTACCCTAGGGTCCATTTTGTGAAATATTGCAAAATGGTCAATTCTTCCTCCAGAATAATGTTAAACAGAGTTGAAGGCCTGTCATAATGATGCTTGGTTAGTGATCTTTTTATGGTGTTCTGGAAGTTTGGGTCTAAGGTCTTATATGGGCCCTATGACCCTTTTTATGACATTTTGCAAATTGCTTACTCCTGCAGATTCTCTTGTACAATGTTGATGGTTTGTCATAATTATATTTGGGTAGTGGTACCTTCAGGGTGTTTAACAAGTTGGGGTCCAAGGCACAAGATGGACCATAGGTCCATTTTGTGTAGTATTGCAAGTGATTAACTTTTCCTCCAGTTAATGTTTAACAGAGTTGACGGTCTGTTATAATGATGCTTGGCTAGCGATCTGTTTCTGTTTTTGTGGAATTTTGGTCCAAAAGCCCATGTGGACCCTATGGCTCTTTTATGAAGTGTGCAAAAGTGCATCTTCAGCTACAGATTCTCTTGTACAATGTTGATGGTTTGTCATAATGATACTTGAAATTTGGGTCCAAGGCCGAAGATGGGCCCTAGGGGCTTTTGCTTTCTTAAATTGTATTCATAAAACAACTTACAAAGCAAAGATAGCATGACAAATTTTTGTGACATTCAGGAAGGTGCCATCAGGGTATGTGAGGTTTGGGGTCATAAGCCATTTGACGTCATTTAAAATCATATGATGTTTGTACTAACAAAGACTAGAAGCCAGGGACCCTTAATTGGTTGAAGGTATGAGCTTCAGCACCATTGGTGCTCTAGTTGTAATATATTTATGAAACTTTTGACGTAAAAATCTTGCAAGTAGTTTGAATAGCAATAAAAAATTACGAGCAATATAAAGATAGGAATCATTTTAGTATGTAAGGTAATATCAAGAAAGAAGTAACAGGAAAGAAGATTTTTTTCGTGCACACAGCGCAAAATACACCTTGAAAGAATGTATGTACGATTTTAAATCTGATGGAGTGAATTTTGCTTCAGAAAAAGTTTCTCCACCAAAAATACGAAGTTTTGGCGATTGATTCGAGACAAAAGAATACTATTGTGGTCGAAATAAATGCATACCTTATGTAAACGTAACTGTATTTCCAAAATTTACTTGTTTAGATCATGAAATCATGTCATGTTAATTTTAGTGATAACTTGAAAAGTATGAAATCTAGCAGTATCGAAAGTCGAGCCATGTGCCGTATATCCATTTGGGTATGTGTTTATAGGGCAAAGATATCTAAAATTTCCAGTAGGTCTTTCGCGCTACTTCTAGGCCCTTAGTTTTGGAACGTTATCCATCCACACGCACTGCGTGCAAATATTTATAAGCTGTCTTCTGACGTTCATTTCTAGAGATAGGGCTAGGCTGTTATACAGTATAGTAGGCCTATGTTGTTTCGTTATTATCGGGCGGCTTGATGTTAGAAACACGAATATTGTATTTAATTTCAAACCAAGTGATCACCCTTTGCCTAGCTTTTTCTAACGATGTGATCGCCCCTCTAGCCTAGCTTCTTTACACGCTACCGCCGCCCCGGAAGGAAGGCCAGGCATTAGTGTCGTGAATAATTTCTGTTTTATAAGAGCGATTTTCGGAATTGTAAATAGTGACGTACCATTTATAATTACGGGATAAATGTATGTTTCGAACTTCCCAAATCTATGAACATTGGTTTAGTCTGAAGTTACAACGAAGCACACAGATAGGCTATAGGCCATTCATTTTGTAAAATTTCACATAACCTTTTAATGATGGGAATAGTACGTAATGTGTTTATAAAAAAAGATAAGAAATGACACAGACAATCTGTTTTTTCATTTATTTGTGTCTTCCACTTCTTTGGATAAGCAAAGAAATGAATGACATCTCAAAGGACAAAAAAGGGGTTTATCCAGTGGGAGGGTATTTTTTCTCTGCAGTCGATGACCATGAGAATATTTCCTACTGTATTTAATGAAAAGAAAAAACGTAATAAACAACTTTCTCCACCTTGCTTTATATGGGAACATTTCAGAGTGCATCAAATGACCATTGACCTGAAAGGAAAGAAACTTAAGCCACACAAAACTAGATGAAAAGGTCTGAATGCTTTTGTCAAGATAAACTGTATTGTCTGCAGAACAAAAGAGCATAGCAACGGTGATACCAGGATCGTCCAGGCTGCTGCAGCAGAGTCAACCATGCATAGCACTAAGCCCCTCCCTCTCTGCATAAAGCTGCAGGACAGCTGTGGAGCTCATTTCACGGTGCGTGCACACAGTTAAAAGAGCCCATTGAGTCCTAGTCTTGCGACTGCCGCAGACTAGAAAAAACTCCCTCCCCTTATGTTTGGAAGCTACTCATTTTCAAAGAAATACACTTTTTTCTCAAGATAAAGTGCACTATTGGAAATGTGTGATGTCATCGGGGTACCCTAATTTGACATAGCATTGAATTTCTTTATGATATTGACGCCGCTGTAGGAAATATTTAGCAACTTTGTTATGCCCTGCATATGGTGTAGACTTTATGCCAAATCGAAATGGAAAGATATTCAAACATTCCAACAGTATCAAATTTTGAGGACAAACAGGACATCAAATTATAAAGAAAAACAAAAGGAATCCGAGGCAATGTGCCCACTTTGTATAACATTCTGTGACCTTGATGAGAACTGGAGGTATTTTTTGACAAAAATAAGTACTCTTTAATGTGAGATATCTGGAGTTAGGAAAAGAGTATTGCTGTGGGGTTTGGAGGGCATGACCTGGAATTTTTTTCCCTTTCACATGAGACCCTTGTGAACAGCCACTGGAATATGCCTTTAAGTTTGAAGATCTTTGTTCCTCGGTCCACTTTCTTCAGGGAAGCTTGGCACCTTGCCATTGCCTAATGTGTAATAACGGAGCCTAACCTACACACCTGTCTTTACAATTAATACACTGTACAAGAGTAAGGGCTACTCCTATAGCAAACACTAAAAGCTTTCAATGATTGTTTTGTACATTGGTTTATTTGTTCTCTAACATGGTCTTATCCATGGAGAGATTGCTAAATGATAGGGTGACATGAGCTGTCTTCACTTCTTACATTATTTTAACAGTTTTTGGCTGTTTTGGGCATATATAACCATGTTACAAGACTATCAAAAAGGTGAGACTCACCCCATGAACACATGGTTCGACAACTTTAATTGAAACTTGGACACAATGATGAAAGGATAATGAGTTATAAGTGGTGGTCAGGGAATCAGGGTCAATTTGTGAAAGAAAACAAAGCTTACTCTCCTCCAAAGTTCGAAACAGTCTTGGGTATTTTTCATTTTGCGAGTATTTCACCTGAGACTTCGGGTTATCACAAATGCAAGCCTACACTGCAACAGGGAGCTGTCTTCCAAGACCCTGGCTGGAGTAAAGTGTTTTAGAAACTCATTTTACTAGTCTGTTGTGTATGATTATATAAGGATATGAAAAATTCGGAAATGTACAATCTGGGTGGCACGCCAACTCTAACCAGGCTGGAAAAGGTTGTTGAGAAGTCAGTCATCATCTTTAGAAGGAAAACGCCCCGTTATGTAGTTAACAGACCACAAGAAAAATTTATAAACAAGTAGAACCTGTTTAATTATTGATGGTTTCTTAAATTTAATCTGTCTTCAAGGATACAAATACATCATTCATGTCTTCACGGGGAAGAAACGTGGAGCAGGAACAGATGCTAATGTCTCTATCACAATCTTTGGTGAAGGTGGAGATTCGGGAGAAAGAAGGTTAAAGAGCTCCAAGAATAACTTTGAAAGAGGGCAGTGAGTATTACATGTGATTAGCATTTATAGCATCAGAGGGGTGGTGGAAGGGGGGTGAGGGATGACCTGCAGTTTGTCATATGACATGGTGAAATTGCAGTTAGTATTAAACATAAGTAAGAGTGGGAAGGGTCATAATTGCAAGTGACAACAGAATTGATTTCTTGATTTCTAGCTAATGTTGCAAGTATTACAACTGTTGTGAAGCATTTTGTTAAGTAACAGAGAGAATGGAGGTAGTAGAGAATAGAGGTCATGGCGGTCCAAGAAGGGAGGTGGGGGGGGGGGATGAGGGAGTTCAAGTGCTCGTTTCTAATGATGCCTGAATTCAGCCTGTGTAAGGGTAGCCTCCGAAGCGCCTCTGTGGCTGCCACCCCCCTTAGGCTGCCGCCCCTCTGAGCCTACTGGCGATACCCAAGAATTCCTTTCACAGAGCCCAAAAGTTGATGAACTTAATATTCATGAGTATTATTTAGCTAACAGCCATTGGTCTATTCCTGAGGTAGGTGGTGCTCAATGATTTGAATCTTTGCAGTGCTACATTGACTACAAATTCATTTGGACCATAAATATATTACGTCCGTTTCAAGCTTCTTATTGATGGAAGTCTTGATGATTATGGATAGCCTCTTACAACCAATGACAACTTTCAAAAAGTTCTTTTAGAAGTTGATAAATAATCTTCGGTTGAAAAATATTGTAACTCTCTTTTCTCGTGGCTGTGTGCTGCGTTGTTAGTAGTTAGTTGAGTAGTCACTGTACTGTTTGTATATGCACAGTCGTTACCACAGTGTACCAGCCTGGTGTCGAGTTACATTGACCACTGTAGCTCTACGTACTGTTGTGCGATGGTAGCAGTGTTTCTCTTTTATACAAATGTTTAATATCCTTACTTCAGCCAATCACCTTAGAGCTATGTGAATAAAGTTTTGCGTTGGATTTCCAAAGGGAATTGAAATGGTTTTGGCCGAAGTCATTGGACGTTGGTTTTTTTGCAGCGATGAGCTGAATGAAAAAACTTTGTCCGCTGCCCGCAGGGTAGTGCAAGGGGAATATTTATGTCAACTGGTGTTTTGACAACTTTCTGAGCTTGCTGGCTCCATTGATGGCAAATGATCCCAGAAAAATAGCACTGTGAATTGATTCAGTAAGTTTTAACTGAAGTTTCACTAGACATTAGGTCTACTGATGCTAACATTATACCTAATCCAAATGTCAGCCTATATCCTAACCATATTATGACATACTGTATAATGATGCTTTGTACATGTTTGGTGGAGTATAATTTCTATCTTGTGGTACTTGAGTGATTTAGGTTGCTGCAAGTGACTCATAACAAATCTGAATGTTGTTTACATTTCCTAAGTGTTAACAAAGGTATAGGACACTTGACCTCAAGGGCAAACACAGTCACCCAAATTTGAATGCTTACACCCCGGTGTCCTAATTTATATATGGCTGTCTTTAATCATGTGACACTGTTATTTGTCTCTGTATTGCTTGATTATGCAGAATAGTTCATTACTTAAATACCACCAGTACACTATGCATCATTTGTATTCTTACATGTCATGAAAGACACTGAAATGGTTGGGGAGAGGGGGAGTTGGAAGCTAGATTTGTAAGATTAAGATGATGACTATCTCTATTCTTTACAGGGAGGATCAGTTTGCCATTGAATCATACCCATTAGGTCCTCTGAAAAAGATCCGCGTTGGCCATGATAACTCCATGGTGGGAGCTGGATGGTTTCTAGACAAGGTGAGATTTCAAAGTTGAAATACTATTCGTAGAAGCAGTCAGTCCTTCAAAATTTCAGTCGTATAATTAATGATATTAAGACGGAACAAATGATGTGAAAATCCTTGTGTGGTGACTCCGGTTATCTTTTTTTTTTCCATATGATATGCCCAGTATTCCCTCCCTCTTCCTCTGTGTTCATACGTGTATTACCTCAACTTTTGTTGCAAATATTGACACAATTTCAAAGATGAAAACAAACTTTTGAACTCCCTTCTGTTAACTGGTTACATCTCTACATTCCGACAAATCAACATTGGATGTATGGATGAGAGTATAGGGTTACATTTGTGGGAACACAGAGACATCAGAACGTAGAGACTTCAGAACGTAGAGACTTCAGAACGTAGAGACTTCAGAACGTAGAGACTTCAGAACGTAGAGACTTCAGAACGTAGAGACTTCAGAACATAGATATATAACTGTAATACCCTGATCTTAACCTGTGACCTATCCTTACACTGACCTCAGTGTAGACTTGTCGGAATATAGAGAGATAGGAACAAAGAGATGTTGGAACATAGATATATAACTGTAATACCCTGATCCTAACCTATCACCTATCCTTACATCGACCTCAGTGTAGACTGGTTGGAATATAGAGAGGTTGGAGCAAAGAGATTAGGGCTGTGAACGTTTAGCATAATTACTAAACGTTTAATCGCAAAATTTTGTGATCGTTTAGGGATTAATTGCAAGCACCTATGATCAACATAGAGACTTTAAACGTGCTCTTGAACATGATGAATATGTAAAATGTGTTAGTGACATCCAGGGGACATAGTTTCCATAAACCTCAAACACGGATCCTCATAGAAGCTTAACTTTGATGCTGTATTTCACTTTTTCAAAAAGAGTTAAAGTGAACATCTAATTTTCTTTAATAAGTGCAGATTTTTTTTTTATTTCCTATGGAAAATTGGGTTTTGCGATTAATTGCTGGTAGCTTTGTACTAAACGTTTATTACACATGTGACTGTTTAGCGATTAATCGCTAAACGAACACAGCCCTAAAAGAGATGTTGGAACAGAGAGCAGTCCCCCAGTTTACTTAGTGCTTCTATTTTGAAATTCTTTTTATTCAAGTTTATTGTATGTGGTGTGACAATCAGTGATACAATAAGTCCACTTGTAACCCAGATATTTTAGTGTTTCCTTCTGTCTGCTTGTGGTGCTCCTGCTATAAATATTCAGGTCATTGTATTCTAGAGGGTCAGATCAGTCTCTGCCCAATAAAAACCTGACAGTGTGCAACTTTAGAAAATTGCCTAAGTTTTCCAAAACATTTGCTTTAGAAATAGGTTTAACCTAGCTGACCTCCAGTGCGTGCTTCACCCCCCTGGCTAGTTTACCTATGCCGTTCTGCTCTGTCATGTTTTAAAATTCTTTTTACAAAGGTGATCATAGATGATGTTGAAATGAATGCCACGTATGAGTTACCTTGTAACCGTTGGCTGGCAAAAGACGAGGATGATGGACTGATAACCAGAGAACTTTACTGTGGTAAAAATGCTGGATCTGAAGGTAAAAAATAATATTTTGTTAACATTTACAGCATTTCACATTCTCATGATTCAGTTGTGAGCTGTTTTTTGATCACTTTGTAAATATGAGCATTAGCTCCAAGGACAGATAATGTCTGAATAATAATAATAATAATAATAATAATAATAATAATAATAATAATAATAATAATAATAATAATAATAATAATAATAATAATAATAATAATAATAATAATAATAATAATAATAATAATAATAATAATAATAATAATAATAATAATAATAATAATAATAATAATAATATAATAATAATAATAATAATAATAATAATAATAATAATAATAATAATAATAATAATAATAATAATAATAATAATAATAATAATAATAATAATAATAATAATAATAATAATAATAATAATAATAATAATAATAATAATAATAATAATAAGAATAATAATAATAATAATAATAATAATAATAATAATAATAATAATAATACTAATAATAATAATAATAATAATAATAATAATAATAATAATAATAATAATAATAATAATAATAATAATAATAAAGTACCATAATCAGTCTTTGGGTGACTGGTGTGGTTTTCAACATCCGTCGCTGAGAAATTAGATCAGTTTTGAAGAAAGTGGTATTCTTAGAGTGAGAATCTTAATCTGTGCAGAAGAAGTTAGGTTTAGGAAGGTTTAAGTCTATAAAGAAAAGAAAATAGTCACATGTATGATGCTTGCCTTTGTTTGAGAAAAGTGGTGGACTTGATCTGTGGGTACAGCAAATATCCAGTATAAGCCTCTAATACTCACATTACTTTGACAACATGGTTTGTACTGTACAGTATACGAACACGTTTACTGTAGCATAACAATGTGTATTCGTAGTACAGGGTCATTGTCTTATATGAATTACTACTTTTAATGTAATTTAATATTTAAATATCTCTCACCATTACTTAGAGATAGTAAATGTTGCTTTGCAATCAAAAATGTAGCAAATAATGAATTTAACAAGGAACCACAAAAAGTGAAACGAATAAACTGGACACATTGTGAAAGAAGAATATGTTGAAAGTTTCTTACTGAAACTTGAGGACTGACAGGATCTAATATCTAGGGCAGCTGGAGTTGGATGGTTACCGTTTTCTAGTAGCCGCATGATTGAGACTGTTAGAGGTTGATGTCATTAGCTTACTAGTCCTCAAACCACACCCAGCATACCATCCAGAAATAATTCATTGTCACTGCAGCGTAAGATTGTTTGGAAATTTTTGCAATCATTTTATCTCTTGCTGTCTTCTTTCTCTCCTTTAGAAAATTAGTTTTGATCAGTTTGACCTCAGAATCTCTATGCCTTTCCATTAATGTGAGAATATTTGAGATATCGTGTAAACAATGGTTTTTCAGATTTTGACCCCGGTGACCCCAGATGACCTTTGACCTCCACCAAAAACATAGGTTTCTTCCTCTCACCACAACGCATCTACATACCAAGCATGACATCTATCCAAGCTTTCTAACTTGAGATTTCGTGTAAACAAGGTTTTCAGATTTTGACCCCCGGTGACCCCAGATGACCTTTGACCTCCACCAAAAACAATAGGGTTCTTCCTCTCACCACAACGCATCTACATACCACGCATAAAATCTATCCAAGCTTTCTAACTTGAGATATCGTGTAAACAAGGTTTTCAGATTTTGACCCCCAGTGACCCCAGATGACCTTTGACCTCCACCAAAAACAATAGGGTTCTTCCTCTCACCACAACGCATCTACATACCACGCATGAAATCTATCCAAGCTTTCTAACTTGAGATATCGTGTAAACAAGGTTTTCAGATTTTGACCCCGGTGACCCCAGATGACCTTTGACCTCCACCAAAAACAATAGGGTTCTTCCTCTCACCACAATGCATCTACATACCAAGCATGGAATCTATCCAAGCTTTAACTTGAGATATTGTGTAAACAAGGTTTTCAGATTTTGACCCCCAGTGACCCCAGATGACCTTTGACCTCCACCAAAAACAATAGGGTTCTTCCTCTCACCACAACGCATCTACATACCAAGCATGAAATCTATCCAAGCTTTTTAACTTGAGATATCGTGTAAACAAGGTTTTCAGATTTTGACCCCCGGTGACCCCAGATGACCTTTGACCTCCACCAAAAATGATAGGGTTCTTCCTCTCACCACAACACATCTACATACCAAGCATGAAATCTATCCAAGCTTTCTAACTTGAGATATTGTGTAAACAAGGTTTTCAGATTTTGACCCCCAGTGACCCCAGATGACCTTTGACCTCCACCAAAAACAATAGGGTACTTCCTCTCAATATGGGCCATCTATGTACCAAGTTTGACAACTGTCCAACTTTCCCTTCTTGAGATATCGTGTAAACAAGCTAAGCCGTCACATACGCACACACACACACACCCACACACACGACATCACCATCGCATAGGTTCCTTGCCTGCCTTCGGCAAGGAATCAAAAAAACCTAAGTCAGAATTTTTCTCCTGGAGTGGCTACGCCGGCTCCACCGACTACATCATAAAAGACATCCTTCTGATCGAATACACATTAACATATTACAACTTACAAGGTTAAAAAATGTTGCGAAAATATCTATGTCCAAAGCTTGCCCCTGATGTGGCTACGCTGGCTACGTCATGGAGTATGTGTGACATATACACACTATACTATATATGTTAATATATTTGTGAGGATGCCAGTTTTAAGAAACTGTTGATTTATGCTGCCCTCTCTTTTGTAAGTTGAAAAGTTGTTTACTCTTTTGAGAACTGAGATTCTTCCAGACAGAGTGAAACCCGATACCATTTTCGGTCGTCTTCTCGAGATGCGGAAACCCCTGTGATGAGGCATGCAGTCTTCGAGAAGCACCTAGCCAGTGCAGATGTAAGCTCTTTGACTCTGGCGTTTCATCCCTAATTCGTCGTCATCCCTTCAATATTTAACTCCAATTCTCGGCCTGAATTGTTAAAAGAAGTCAACTGGACTTTCCCTGTGACTGAAAGAGCTATTTGCCGTAGTAAGCTGACAGGACCTGTGGCAAGTGGGTCAGGCAACATGTGGTTCCTGAACTTACACTGTTAACATTGTATTGTATACCTACTTGTGACTGTGCAAGTACGAGAGACAGCATGAGGCCTTTTTAAATTTTCAGGCATGCAGTGTGTTACGACTACTTGATTAAGGGCTAATAATATGCAGCTTGCAACTGGATTATAAGACTGAGCTGTACTCGAGAGCTGAATGCTAGCGATAAACTTTTGTTTCTACCAGATGTTCACAATGATTTAGACTCGACAAAGAGGCCAGGAGTACTGTAAAGGTATACCTCCCGCATCACGTCCGCGATGGATCCATAGGCTCAGGCTACTGTAAGTGTAGTGTACCCATATGTTGTTCACACTGTATTCAGAAGCCCATGAAAATGATATCATAACTGTATTTGTACCAGTAACGTTGTAACAATGTATTGTGAAGAAAAGGCTCCCTAGGTGTTGTGTTTGAGGCCAAGTGTTAGGTTTATGATGTTTACTGAACCCTTATAGTGTGTACTCTGTGTGATATGGCCATTGAGTATGAACTACTGCAGGGCTCGAAATAACGGGGGCCCGTGGGCCCGATGCTCCTAAAAATTCGCTTGGGCCTGTAACTTCTACAGGGGAAGGGGCCTGGTTGGCTCCTAAATATTTCAAGTCTAAATGTACAGTCTGCACGTGAACCTCTCCATCCACAACTCAGCGATCTTATATCTCGCACAGCCTGTGTATTCCTATGCTAACAGTCACTAAAAACCTGTGAAACACACATTATTTCTGAAATCAGTTCACATCGCTCATAAAGAGTCTGCTTTGTTGCAATACGGAAGATAACTCATGCAGACATATAGTACACCAATGTCAGTCACGAGTAATGTAGGTGGAGCCTCACAAGATCAACTGACGATACGGTCGGCGGGAATTGAACAGTGCCCTTCATTTTACCGGGTAAAAACTTCCAGAGTTATGAGAAAATTTTGAAAATGTATACTAGCCTACATGCAACATGGTCTAAGAGGGCGTGGACAGATTGGTTTCAGGCTAGTTTCAGCCTCAGCTTGCCTTAATTATACCCATACTCACGTACGTTTTCAAGTACGTAAAAAGCACCTGTACACTTTATCAGTCCTTTTTTATTTGTAAGTTTTGGGCCCCTTGATATCTCGTTTGGCCTCTAGATTCCATGGTCTAGGGGCCCGGCAGGCCCACAAAGGTTGAAGGCTTATTTCGACCCCTGTACTATGTGCTGACTTGTGTTAGTCTGGTGTGTGAGGTTGCTAGTGTGACCTTAGTGGGTCAAAGGTGAAAGTGATTGTAATCTTAAGTAAGTTAAAGGCTTTGTATAAAACTGACACAAGGCATGGGTGAATCAATTAAGTATCAGTGGGGTAAAGTGATGTAGACTTTACAAAGCATTTTTAGTTTTTTTATCTATTAACATAATTGGGTTTTAGTAAACTGGGGGATCCAAATCATAGAAAGTTGTGTCATGTCATTGTTTCCAATCTAGGTTACTGTCAAGTTCAGTTCTGAGTAAACGCCAGATGTTATTGATGAAGTTAGTTAAGAGAGCCCTCGTTCTTCGTAGACATATGTCACTTTGTGAATAGCCTGAGATAGTTCTGTGCCTCAGTCTCAAACGAGAAGGTGTACAGTAATTACCGGCACAGTGTCTATGCACCTGTATTTGGGTTTATATTGCCATGGGTACAGAAAAGGCATGGTAGGCAGACATGCCATGACTTGAGGTCACTCCCTTTGGATCTATCATGTGATAGGCATGTGTTAAAAGGCACTCAGCTATATTACAAGTAGATTTAACTTGGGTCCTCTCTGACAGTGGATTCAGTATGTCACCCTCTCAGTGTAATGTATTTGATGGCTTGCTTCACAACTACTGGCCTGAGTGATACCCAGTAGGCTTGGCCAACGAACCCACAGTTCAGACTTAAAAATTAACATCGTAAACTTAAGCCTAAAGGACGCCCCCTAGTAAGGCCATCGGGATACCAGATTTAAATGGTGGGCGTAACCTTACATTTGGTAGTTACGAGTGGGGTGCATATCCTTACATACTGTATACTATAGTATAGTGTGTGTGTGTGTGTGTGTGTGTATGCCACGGACTTCTTATATACATGGACAGAGCATATTGCACTAATGTCCTATGCGTAAGTTGTCTCCACCGTGTACACGAGTAGGCTTACCAATATGGCTGCCTGCTATAGTCTTGTGTGTAAAAGTTGGACTTGCTCAAGTGGCTCAGTATCGACAAATTGTGTGAAAAACTTGTAATATTTTCGAAAGAATGCAAGCTCAGGTCAAATTCATCAAATAGAATGGAGGACTGTGATGTTGTTCTTCCATTCATACTGATATTTTGTCTGAAATGTTGCAGATTCATCGTCACATTGGGCAAATGGTAGTAGCCCGGCGGACATCTTGGTTAGCCTAAATTTGTTCGAACGGTGTCGACCGTATTGATTGCACAATCCTCTGTCCATGTATTGAAGTCCGTGGTGTATGCATAGGCCTACGTGTACGCTATAATGCTCCGAATGCCTATGGCCCAGCCTGAGTGAGACTAGCCTAACGTTAGGCCCCTAGACGAAAACAGTACTTAGGATAGGCTAGTCCGCAGTCTGCTGACCTAGTACGGGGATTCCCTAGTTCAGGGAGCAAAGTGTATAGTGAGTGTACCTTGAGTCGGTCGGTACCTTGAGTCGGTCAGTGCACACAAAATGTAACATAGGCGTGCTGTTGCCTTCAAATAAACATATGACAGTAGAGAAACTCCAGCACGACATGACAATAACTCAAACTCTATCAAAAATAAGCATTTACTCCCATTTTTAGAAGAAATTTACCCAGCCTAGCCTACAGTAGTGTTACCTAAAGGTAGCTTGAGACCATCTTTAAATGGCCTAAAAAGTTATTTTAAACAATTCTCCAAATCACTGCAAAT
The DNA here is from genome assembly GCA_029531755.1 of Holothuria leucospilota. Lineage (NCBI taxonomy): Eukaryota > Metazoa > Echinodermata > Holothuroidea > Aspidochirotida > Holothuriidae > Holothuria > Holothuria leucospilota. Next base: position 71,607,054 of record CM055961.1, on the reverse strand, counting down.
GGTCTCCTTCCATCATTTTATGATTTGTGTTCGTAATGGTGATATCATTTTTGGAATATATCTTGATAACACTCTTGTGGGCTTTCATAATGTTTGGGTGACCGACTCATGGTACCGTTATTGAACCTAAGGCATCTGAAACTTGTGGTGGAAATTTCTCCGTCTCTTGAAAATTTGCCAACGAAATTCACTCTAACTTTCAGGATTAAGAGAAAACACGTTCATGAGAATAATTGATAAGTTGAAATTACATATGACTACTTTATGTGTATGTTTTTAGTGAAAATTCCCTTAATTGACCGACTCATGGTACCACCATCATACGTGAGAACTAGGCCTAGGCCTAGGTACCCTAGGCTAGGCTAGCCCACAGGCGCCCCTTAACATTGTATAGTATACCATATACTATGTAGTATATATAGACGGAAAGGTATGTCACAAATCTCCTAGCTCGAACAAACAACTAGTGTTCGACCGATCATCTGTTAGATAATCGGCATCGGGCCGATTATCACACAATCGGTAAATAATCGGCATCGGTAAAATTTTGTCATTCAACCGATTACCACCACCGATTATTTGAAAACTGGAAACAGGGCTAAAAAGCCTAAAATACACTTCAAAGTTTCTGCAAAAATCTTTATAATTCACCAAAACACGCATTTCTTTAAGTTCCCGCCCAAAATATCAGCACTGATACTCACATATTAAACTTGCAACATTTTAAGCTCTCCAAATGATAGCTATCATCGTAATTGGTGCCGTAACTCTAGTGCAGCACAGTTCAGGTGCGTGAAAGGGCACACAGTATTACCTACAAGGTGTGCATGCCACAATCTGCATACAAATTGTACTATAGGAAGAAATGACTTCGCGCTACGTTTTTTCAAGTTTCAGTGCTAACCACGTCATCTGTACACATTTGGTGCACATAGGTACTGTAGCAACTTTGGAAACTCGAGGCTCATTATCCTGCATAAATTATGCCACTTCCCACATTCCTTTCGTTAAGTTTTTAATTACCTATGACCGGCACATGCGCACACGTAATTGCCGCACAGTTCTTGCGAAGTTGAAGTTCACCTACGAAGCACACCAGTACAGTGTGTAATACATAATGCAAGCTAAGTGCATTGCCCGCGCTTTTTACGTAGCACGTTGGTCATGAACTACTCCGTGCTCCTAACTGATGAACGAAGGGAAACGGGCCCGTGTTAAATTCACGCTGAAACGGCAACAGTTTTTCGATTACGGGAATTTATCGGGAATTAGTTTTACATTTCATTTGGAGAATCTTTTACATAAGACGTAAGTGTTGGGTAAGACGCTTTAAAAAGGGTTTAAAAAATATATATCCATATTGTTATGGAACCATGAGATGAGTAAATCAAGTAAATGGAGTGGAATGTTTAGTGGCCCTTAAGTGCCAAAGTAGATAGTTTTGCTTAAAACTGGGGTGGATAGGCTACTATATAGCACTACTACAGTCCAGTACACACCTTTACACGGAATCTTCCGACACGATCGGTGTATTGAACCACTGTAGGCAGAGCCGTATGTAAGCCGGCAGACTCTTTGGTTAACGTTAAGCCTGTGACATCGTACGAAAGCATGTATTTATGGTTGATTTTTATCTCAGTATTTCGAGAGGAAATCCTTCAAAAAACAATGTTCCATTCGTGGAACGTGTGGTACTGTTCTTAATCGTTCATCTCCAGTGTGAAGGTTATGTTATGGTGTGTGAACAAAGTTAGAAATATGCGACTGACAGCGAGAAAACATGACCTTCCTATAAATGTAAATAATCGGTGATCGGTAATCGGCATCGGCCCGATTGTGTAATTGAATAATCGGTAATCGGTGATTACCGATTATGGCATAATCGGTCGAACACTACAAACAACTTACGTTTCTGGCACAAATACTGCACTTTTCTTGCCAAATTTGTCTGTGTCGAGACTTTTGATCATAAGGTACCTCAAGGCAGCTCTTTTTCCCGAATAATTTCACTTGGCATTGTCTGAAGGATGAAATTTTGATGGAGTAACAGTATGAGGATGGTAGCTGCTGATAGAGAGCAATCAGCACTTCCACACTATATAATACAATACTCCTAAAATATTCTCCAAAGTTCTCTTAACTTTCTGAATTTCTTCCAAAATTTGTCAGTTATGTTTTGTTTTGATTATTACAAATCTTACAGATACATATTAGCATTAATATGCAAGATTTTTAAACACAGAAATTCATAAAATTTGAAAACCTTTTGAAAAGTGGAAGGGCTTGCATTTACTATGAGTATTTGTGGCAGTTGAAGACTGTACAATAGTTACAGTTCAACTGTCACAAGTGCTTGTAGAAAATGCTAGCCCTTCCACTTTTCAAAAGGTTTTCAAATTTTATTAAATTTAATGTTCAAAAATTGTTCATATTGATGCTAATATATATCTACAAGATTTGCAATAATAAAAGTGAACCATAATTAAACAAATTTTGGAAGAAATTTAGAAAGTTAAGAGAACTCTAGAGAATATTTTAGGAGTATTTTATTATATAGTGTGGAAGTGCTGAATGCTCTCCTATCAGCAGCTACCATCCTCATACTGTTACTCCATCGAAATTTCGTCCTTCAGACAATGCCAAGTGAAATTGTTCAGGAAAAAGAGCTGCCTTGAGGTACCTTATGATCAAAAGTCTCGACACAGACAAATTTGGCGAGAAAAGTGCAGTAATTGTGCCAGAAACGTAAGTTGTTTGTTCGAGCTAGGAGTTTGTGACACACCTTTCCGTCTATATATACTACATAGTATATGGTACACTACACAATGTTAAGGGGCGCCTGTGGGCTAGCCTAGGGTACCCAGGCCTAGTTCTGACGTACACTTTGTTCCCTGAACTAGGCCTAGGCTATTGCAACACAAACTTTTGACCGCATATTACTGTGAGAGTAATATCGTCTGCGTGCGTTGCTGCAGTGATTGTTGCTATATACGCGTATGCGCGTGTATGAACGTAACTATAACATAACATAACATAACATAACAGGTTAAAGGGCAAAGGAGGGCTAAGGCCCCATAAGATGCCCTGAAGTCCATACAACCTTAACTGAAAACAAAGAGCCAACCAACACCAAACGAGCCCAGCACAATTAGATTCTACCACACTTATGGAAGAACTTGTCAATGTTAACCTTAAAGCAGTGCACAGATGTGGAGTTAACTACCCACTCAGGCAGACTATTCCACTCGTTAACAACTCTATGAGAAAAGCTGAACTTCCTAATGTCGAGCCTTGCAAAATTCTTAACTAGCTTCTTACAATGGCCTCGCACCCGAGAATTACATTGAACCTTTAAATAATTGCAAGAGGACAAAGGATTCCTTTCAGAGAGAAATTTGTACACCTGAAGCATGTCCCCCCTAATCCTTCTCAACTCCAGGGTGGTAAGCCCAAGATGCTTAAGTCTAACATGATAAGGTAGGTGTCTCACCTCGGGTATAAGGCGAGTGGCTCTCCTCTGAACTTGCTCTAAATGAAGCTTGTCCTTTTCATAGAAGGGACTCCAAGCCTGGGCTGCATAGTCGAAGTGGGGTCTTACCAACTGCTTATACAGATTTAATACAATTTCTTTACTAAAACTACTGAAATTCCTCTTGATCAATCCAAGCACCCTATTAGCCCTAGCAGCAGCAGCTGCACACTGTCTAGATGGCTTTAAATCACCTGCAATAACTACACCCAGATCCTTCTCAAAAGTCACATCACTCAGAATACTACCATTCATGTTATAATCATAGCTGAAATTTTTAGGACCAAAGTGAAGGACTTTGCACTTATCTGCATTAAAAGACATTTGCCAAGTCTGAGACCATGAAAATAACCTATCCAAGTCTTTTTGCAGTAATGAGGCATCATCCTTATCACTAACCTTCCTATAGAGCTTAGTATCATCAGCGAACTTACTAATACTAGATGTGAGAGAGCTATCAATATCATTGATGAAAATTAAGAAAAGAAGCGGGCCAAGAACAGAACCCTGTGGAACTCCACTTGTAACTTCTTTCCAAGAAGAGAAATTACCATTAACAACAACTCTCTGAGATCTACCATTGAGCCATGAATTTATCCAGTCAGCACAACTGCCCTTGATGCCTAACCTATGCAGTTTAACCATAAGTCTACCTAATGGAACTTTATCAAAGGCTTTTGAAAAATCAAGGTAAATGACATCAACACTGTGACCACAGTCAAGAGATAAGGAAACATCCTCAAGAAAGCTTAGTAAATTAGTAACACAAGATCTACTCGGTAAAAACCATGCTGTGACAGATTGAGTAACCCATTATCTAAAAGATATTTAAGCAAACAATCCTTGATTACAGATTCCATAACTTTGCACACAACACTGGTTAAACTGACCGGCCTATAATTGCAAGGCAAGCTCCGATCCCCCTTTTTGAAAATTGGAGTAACATTAGCAATCCGCCAGTCAGCAGGTACAAAGTTTGAATCCAGAAACTTCTGAAAAATAATGCAAAGAGGAACTGACAAACTCTTGGAGCATTCATGGAGAATGGCAGGATGGATCCCATCAGGCCCAGGGGCCTTACTAGCTTTTAAACTCTTCAACTTATTACAAACCAACTCTTCGGAGAAGACAACATCACCAACTAAAGAAGAAATATCAGAATCCCTACAAGTCCCCAAAACAGATGATTCCTTGGTAAAAACAGATACGAAATAATCATTTAACAAATTAGCCATATCCTGATGATCAGTAACTAGTGTGCCTTCATTACCTTGGAGAGGCCCAACACCCTCCTTAACCTTCTGCTTAGACCTGACATAGGCATGAAAAGATTTTGGATTTACCTTAACCTCCTTGGCCAATTGCTTTTCAAACTTAGCTTTAGTGTCAATAACCAAATTTTTAACTAAGAGTTCCTGCTTCTTGTAGACTGCAAAGTCATCAGAATTCTTACTTACCCTATATCGACGCCAGCACTTACGTTTCTTCCTGGCTGCTCTAAGTACCTCTCTAGACATCCAGATTGGCCTATTTTTAACCACTGCTTTCTTGAGTGGGATACACAACTTTGTAGTGTCAGTAACTATATTACGAAACACACTCCATGCTTCAGCAGGACCTAAGTGAGACAAACGTGCAACCCAATCTATGGTAAGAAGCTCTTTAGCCTGAGTAAAGTTAGCCTTGCTGAAATCTAAAACAGTTTTGTCACTACCTTGAAGTTTGCTGAAACAAAGTAACTCAAAACTTATGAGGTCATGGTCACTAGATCCTATCTTACCACCACTAGCTACATTTCTAACCATGTTTTCATCAGTACTTAGTACCAAATCCAGACAATTGTCCTCACGAGTGGGAAACAGAACATGCTGGGTAAAGAAACCATCAGACACTGCCTCGAGAAAATCCCTCCCATGTGACCCACTAGTACATGAATGCCAATCAATATCAGGAAAGTTGAAATCCCCAAACACAACTGCCCTTTTCGAAGAAACTATCCTAAAACTTTCGAACAAACTCTGCTATGGACTATGTCACAATTAAACAGCAGTGCGTGCTAATTAGCATACAATAGTGTGAACGTCCTAGTTACACGATGTGGCAGTTCATAGAATGTTAAAAAAACAAAACAGGATCGTTTGTGTAAATCAAAATTTTTGGTCCTTTTTTGGACACTAAGTGCTAATAATCTTAGAATGAAGGGTCTTAAACATATAAGGCCGCGTAGAGGTAAATAATGTAGGAGTATACGTGAATTTGAGAAAGATCGAGACCATTCAAAATTTTTGAAGTCGCGGTAGCCCAATTTTGACAATGGGTATATTGCTGACCTAGTATGGGAAGCCCCAAAGCTTCCCAAATACTAGGTCAGCAGACTGCGGACTAGGCTAGGCCTACTATAGTCCTCAGTAAAGGACTGTGGTCGTTCGCCTACAGCTCTCTATACACATATAGGGAGCTATCGGCGACCGGCTATACACGGGCCTTTACTGAGGACTAGGCCTACTACTACAGCAGCCTAGCCTATCTAGGCCTAGGCTAGGTTATTAAAACATCAACCTAACACAAATACTGAGACTCTACCAGGTTTTTCCTTCTTCCCTGCCTTTGCACCGCCTTTTGCTCCACCTCCGCCTTTGTTTTTCGGCATATTATCGCCTCAGTAGGGCTCAGGTACGTGGTCAATCGGTCAGTTCTGTCCAAGCCACAAGAAGTCTGCAACAGTCAAATAAACACCATGAACAGTGCTTCCATAATTTGATACAAAATTTCCTGAAATATTTTTCCAAAAGTTTCAGACGTGTAATGGCTTTCTTTTCTTGGAATTTGCAAGATGATTGTTGCATGCAGGGGCGGGATTTGATGTTTGAAAGTGGGAGGGGGGGAGCAAACCCGAGTGGACTGTCAAACTGCGCCGAAGGCAATAGGCCTCCGAAAAGTCAGTCAAAACCTTGGATATTAATGATGCCATCGAGTCTGGAAACAGTGTTCCGAATCTCCTTTTTTCAAAAGATTATGCCTTGGGGACTGACCCCTTTTTTTAGTTGCGGTGCCTGCCACGCAGGCACACGCAACTTATGTCGTCGACACAAAATTGCGACTTTGGACCGTAACTCCTCCTAGTCGGCTGGTTGTATCGAAATACGACGTAGTCCAAGTTGTAGGGGTGGTTGGATTCTTTTAGGTAAGGTACTTTCGGGGACCTTGTGACCTTTTTAAGGGGGTGTAATTGGGATTTTTCTTTCTGTAAATGCGTGGGCGGTGTCTATTTTTAGACAATTTTCTACACACACTAGTCAGCTTATTTGAGCATGGTCGGTTAGGTTATTTTTGTGAACAGCGCCATCGAATTGAGTTGACACAGTGTAGATAAACAGATAAAGTGTTATGATTGTTTTTGCACTTCTGAGTGTTGTACAAAGGGAATTATTCGGTTGTTTGTGGTTATTTTATTAATTCATTTGGCATTGCTAAAGGTTTTTGTTATTGCTAGTAGTTTTGAAATTAGTTGGAAGTTGGTGAAAAACTGACCCTCACCTATTTCAATCATATGACAATGTTTTTGTTACTGAACTATGAAACTCGGAAAAAAAATTTCTCCTTGCTTTACATACTGCTTGTAAACAGTTATATTCAAAACATCTTCGTAAAGCCAGTCAAATCACCTTCTACGAACTTAAACTTTCCCCATAGCCGACGAAATCAGTTGAGCGCCACACTAAAGCGCCTTTGGGTGGGCAGTAGGGTTAGGGAGCTAAATTTAGATACAATTTAATACTTTTCAAGGCAAATTTTCCATAATTCACCCCCTCTTTTGACAATTTTACTCATAATTCACATGTTCATTCATCCCACCACCCATAACTCTCAGGACATGTTAAGTGAAATATCAACCTTATTCTAAAAATTTCCAGTGTCTCAGAATGGGTGAAGCAACAATTTTAAATCGTAACAAACTTCCGACTCAAATTTAAATAAAATGCGGAGAAACCGTCTCTACGATGCAGAGTTCTATGCAGTTATAATTTTTTCAAAGTCGTAACCCAATTAGGGGTGAAAATACACCCCGCCTATCATTTATGTCATAATTCATTTGTGACTAAGCAGTCATACACTAGTCTAAAAATAATTAACATGAAACACTAGGCCTAATAGTTGCTACTGTCAAGGCATCGCAACTAGTCTAGACATATGTCTTGTTTCGAACCCTAATCCTGATTTTGAAACAAAGTAAATAAATCCCGGAAAAGTATTTGTTGTCAATGTCATTTTCACAAGGAGGGCGGGCCAGGTGGGGGCAATTTCACAGTTGCAATTAACAGTTTAGATTCCGGATAAAAACGGTAAATGTATGTTCCTCTAGTATGTACAAATTTTACGTAATATATGCCCTGCAATGGCATGGTACAGTACACGTGATTTTCTTCAAATCCCCCATCACCAACCTCGACTACATTGGGACTGTCAGGGTTTCAGGTTGCTGATCTCCCCATCGGGAAGTCTGACTTCCTTCGGGCAAACCCTGGCGCCCCTCTAAAAGCCCCCTGTAAACACTGGGATCTCAGTATAAAAAGAATCACCATTTTGCATCTATAAGCCCTTCGAGACAGCAAAAAAATTTCAAAAGGGGAGGGGTGCCCTCCCCTTATACCCCTCTCCCAGAACTGCAGTCAAGACTGGGGACGATGAGTAGACTTTGCCCCCCCCCCCCCCATACCAAAAACCTGCCTACGCCTCTGCTGCAGTTTTCATCTTTTAGGATATAGCTCTACCCGTCTGTTGTAAATAATACACTAGATCTTCTTTGCACTGAGTGCATCCAAGAAAATTAATGAAAATATACCGAACTGAAAAAGTAAGAAGCACAAAAGACTGAACTGATACTGAAAGCAGCATCACGGCAGGCCTGCCAGTGCATACTGCGTACTACTAGTGAGGATCGAGTGCGCACTGTCGAGCAACGGAACTGTCCGTTACCAATCCCAGCAGAAAATTCCCTTTGAGACCCTTTGTCCAAATTCCATTTATCAAAGGGTTTCAATGGGTTCCAAATGGTTTTAAAGGGTTTTCAAAAGGATTTGGTTTATGCAAAGGGTAATTTTGTAATACCCTTTGTGATTTGTCCAATTTCCATCAACATCCAAAGGGAACCCTTTGAATGAAAAGGATTTTTCCAAAGGGTTCCATTTGAAACCCTTTGGGTTCAAAGGGTTTTACCCCAAAGGGTTCCAAAGGGAATTTTCAGCCGGATCATGGGTTATTGAATTTTTCGCAGTATTTTCCTACCTAGATGATGTTGCCACGGTGTTACTGAACTTTCTTGGGGATGTCTCTTTGACTCATCCTGGTCACAATATCATTTACCTTGGTTTTTAAAAAGAATTTGATAATTAAGTCACACTATATGTTTAGCTAGGCCGTTATGGTAAACTTGAAACCGCATATGTGGTAACTTGAAGGGCATGCGGGTGTTCTGACTTAAGGCAAAAATTCCAGGGGACGGGGGGGGGGGGGGAATGGGGGATATATCCCCACCACTTTTTGAAAATGTTCCGATTGACTTTCACTTTTTTACACAGTCGCTTTAGCCTCAAGGGCACATTGTTCCCCCATCACTTTTCCACTCAGATCTCCGCTACTACACTGTTAAAAATGTAAATTTACAGAAAATGAAACAAAGAAATACAAAAGGAATACAGAAATGTTCTGGCAATTAATTGCCAGAAAATTTATGTATTTCTTATTAATTTCTTTGTTTAATTTTCTGTAAATTAACAGACATTTTTTACAGTGACTTGACTAATTCTGGGCTTCATGGTAGGTCTCGGAGAGTTGCATGTTGTTAATGGTAACTTCTACTCTTGGTACGAATTAAGTCACGAGTGGAGTTTACCGCAGGGTTCTGTTCTTGGCCAGATTCTTTTCTTATTGTTTTATCAATGTGTTAATAGCTTCCTCCTATCTAGTATTAGTAAGCTTGCTGACGTTACTAATGTCTCTATAGGGAGGTAAATGACGAGACTGAAAAACTTGCTTCTCCTGCCAGTTTGCTGCAACAGGACTGTCTTAGATAGATTTTCATGGTCTTGGACTTGGAAATGTCTTTCGTGCTGGTAAGTGCAAAGTCCTATATTTTGGTCCTAAAAACTCAGTTATGATTATAACATGAATGGGAGAATTTTGAGTAATGTGACTTTGAAGAAAGATCTGGGTATTGTAGGCCTACTGGTGTTTTGAAGCCACATAAGCATGTGCGGCTACCCAGTTGCAGGCTAATAGGGTGCTTGGAACCTAAAGAGGAATTTCAGTAGTTTTAGTAAAGAAATAAACTGTGCTGCTAATTTGAACTTCAAGCAGAAGCAGTTGGTAAGAGGTACCAGGGAGGTGTTATTAGCTAATAACACCTCCCTGGACGTACCCCATCTCGACTATGCTGTGCAGGCTTGGGGTCCTTGGTCGCATTTATGAAAACGACAAATTTCTTTTAGAGTATATTCCTGAAGTACTAAACTTTCCAATCATGATATACTCAATTACGTTTTGGACTGACTTATCAAGTAGAGTCGAGATGCAGAAGGATTAGGGGAGACTTATGTTACAGGTTTACAAATTTCTTTCTGGAAGGGATTCTCTGTCAACTTATATAACTACTTGAAGGTTCAAATTAATTCTCGGGTTCGAGACCAGTCACCATTGTAAGAGACTGGTAAATTTTTCCTTAAGGCTTGAAATTACAGAGTTCAGCTTATATGAGAGTTTGCAAATAGTGGGAGAGTCTGCATGAGTGGGTTGCTAACTCCAGTATACAATCCAATGCTTCAAGGTTAACGTTGACAAGTTCTTTCGTGACTGTAGTAGAATCTGCTTCTGATCCTAGGTGCCACTTTAGGGGTGGTGCAGGATTTGCCAGACAGGGAGTCAAGCACCTCGGTGGAGGTGGGGAGGGGGAAGCAGTGGAAGCCCAGAAAAATAAGGTGACGGGTTGTCCGAAGGATCCAGAAAGTAAAATTTCCTTTGCGCGCAATTAAAAAATTTGGGGTTATTTGTTGGAGAAATTTTGAAAAATGTTGGCTTTTATTCGATGGAAATTTGGGACATTTATTGTATAATCTGCTTTCCTTGAAAGCAAAACTATAAAAGCAGTCGGGGCGACTGTTCGCCGCCGGGGATTATATGCTTATCGAACCACAGAGGCTCCTCGACGAAAGTGGAAAACTTCCCGACGGGGAGAGGGCAGCCTTCCGCGACGCCGAGGGGGAAATGGCCCCCTATCCCCACCTAGCGTCACCACTGCACCAATTGGTATTTTGGTCTGGTTGTGTTTTCACAAGGGTTTTGACTTCAGAGCATCTTGTGGGGCCTCCTTCGCCCTTAAATTGTTATGTCATGCTATGTTATGATATGTTTTGCAATGACATGACATGTTGCGCGTTATATTATGTTACCTTATGTTATGTCATGTTCTGTTATGTTAAGAGGTCTCGCATTGCAAGATGAACACACAGTGAAAGTGCATTCAATAGTTTACATCGAATCCGAACTAGACTTGGCCAAGTCTCTCGTGGTGTCATATTTTCTCTCTGCATGGTCGTGTGCACTGTGCCGATCTTCTGATTAACACGCCCTCTACAGCTGCTTATTGGTATCGCTTACCTCTCTGTGGTAAGCGATACCAATAAGCAGCCTCTAGAGGGCGTGTTAATCAGAAGATCGGCACAGTATGCAGAGAGAAAATATGAAACCACGAGAGACTTGGCCAAGTTTAAATCCGAACGCGCCTTCACCACGCACATGCGGAACAGGTCATATGACCTTGCTTATCTGCTCCAACATCACAGTGTTGGTAGATCCGTCTAGTTTACAGTATATGTCGATGGCGCTGGCATTGAAGAACTTTGATTTGTACGCTAGTGGTCGCTAACGTGAACTTCGTCAACTGTTGTCGTCAAACTGCAAACTAGACCACGGATGGTGGAAACTTCGACTAGTGCCGTTGATCCAGGATTTCATGAAGGGGGGGGGGGCAAAGCCCCGGTGGGGGTCCAGGTGGCGAAGCCCCGGAAGCTCCTGGGTTTTAGTATATCAGAAGCTGCAGAAAGATTGTTTCGAACGGAAGTTCTTTAGTGTAAAGGCTCCTGGGTTTTAGAACATTTACACTTGTCAAAAGGGTTAGTTAAGGCACAAAGTTAATTAATACTACTGATGTGCTTCACTGGATTAAATTTTTGAAAGCGATGGGATTTTTTTACATTTGCGAAAAGCAGGACAACATTTAATCATTATTCGAGACGACCACAGATTGACTTGCTTAATTGATAATAAATCTAAATGGTTCTTTTTAAGGAACATACGTAGAGGACAGATTTTTCTCCTACAGTCCTAGGGAAGGCCGTGACTCATTTTCGTTAGGTTGTGCGTTCGTTTGGAAATTGTCAACCCTGTATAATGGCTCAGGTTTTGATGTAAATTAATATCGCGGTTTTGATTTTGCAAAATTGAGTTTATAATTAGCAAATCTGTCACTTTCTGTGGCTCACCTGACCAAATTTTGCTCCACAAGACAAAATGTCAAAAAGTTTCATCAATAGGCAGCATTCATATTATTGTAGTGTTAGCTTAGCTAAATCGGGGCACAAAATGCAGAGCCTAGATCGCCCTGGCCTAGATTAGGAAACGAAGTGAAGGTATAACTAAGACATGTCTTAAGTGTTTTCGACTGAAAATTGATTCGTCTGCGCCGGGTTTCAGCTTCAGATGATATTCCATACGGCCTTGATCAACAGACATTCAAATACTATGTCAGTTATAGCCTATAACAACTGTATTGCTGTCATGTGTTGTTATCAAAGGGATGTCAAAAGTGACCAAGCGGCGAAAAAAATGAGTATTGCTATTCACATTTTGGGGGGCCAAATTAGGGTTTGCCCTCCACCTTTTCACTTGAGGGGGCAAAGGCCCCTTGCCCCCGGGATTTGCGCCCCTGAGGTGATTGGACAACATCTGGACAATTATTACTTTGTGACATTCGACGGAAGGATAATAGAGACGGGAAAATTCTCACCACGGACTCAGTAACTTTTTTTAGACAATCCACCCCTATAGGCCTACATGCGGAAACGCCGTGACTACTTTTCAACAACCATTTACTGCCCCTTAATATCACCTGCTTCAAGCTGAGGCCTAACTTCAAGAAAAGGGTTGACCTTTGGATCATAATTATTCATGAGATGTTCAAGTGCTATTTATGATTTCGTTAAAAAAAAAACATGTGCGTATCTTTGGTAATTCGTGAATTCGATTGCACAAATTTTATCTTGAACGAACTTGATTACACGTAAATGTCGTAAAAATTCTATAAATATTTTAAGTTTAATTGTTACAGCATTTTAAAGAAGGTATATTTGTTTGTCATTTTTAATTTCTGTCAAAATGTTATATAATTTTGCCCGATTTCAGATATAACATTTAAAGTGTGAAACAACAAAATTCGGATATTAAAAGCAGTTCAAACCATTCTTGCTAGTAGATACTTATATCCTAAAGAACCTTCAGGGCCTGCACTTTAGATCACACAGTCTAGTGCGATTTTAATTGGGGGAATTGTCCCCTGGGCATTGTTCAGGGCCATGCCATGGTTGGGAGCCAAATCGGTATGTGGAATTGTGAAAGGTGGGAATTGTCCTGGATGGGTAATTGTCCTAGGTAGGAAATTGTTCGGGTGGGAATTGTCCGGGTTGGGCAACTGTCCGGGTTTGGCAATTGTCCGGGTCCGGGCATTTTCCGGCCCCGTTGGCAATTGTCCGGGATGGTAAATTGGTCCGGGTGGGAATTGTACGGGTGGTAATTGTCTCTGGTTGGCAATTGTCCCGGAGTGGGAATTGTCCCGGAGTGGGAATTGCCCGGGTGGGAATTGTCCTGGTTGGAAATGGTCCGGAGTGGGAATTTGTCCTGGTGGGAATTGCCCGGGTGGGAATTGTCCGGGTTGGCAATTGTCCGGGGGGAATTGTCCGGGTGGGAATTGTCCGGGTGGGAGTTGTCCGGGTGGGAATTGTCCGGGTGGGAGTTGTCCGGTCACGTGTTCGACAGCTATTAAACCTACTCCCTGCCTTCAAGAGAGTTAGCACCACAGAATTCTGTGGTTGGCAACGACTTGGTAAAATGGAATATTTGTATAAAACGATCTGCAAGGTCAATAAAACTCAGTCAAGTGAGGGAGTGGGTTCAGCTAGGGAACACTTCGTTTATGAGCTCTGCTTTATGACTAGATAGATTTTAGGATGACGGGTATTTTATGGGATTGTAAGACTGTGTCTTCTGTGGGATCAACTTCTCATGAAACTACCATAAAGGAAGTTGAAGATCAACCAATTACCCCTAAGTTGATCATTTTTCTTGATCTTAAGCAAAAGGTACAGTATAGCCTCTGAGGTTATATCGGGGAACGGTCAAAAAGTATTTGGGAGGACACAAAAGTAAAAATCCGTAAGACATAACTAGGGACTCATCTTGACGGCAACTATAGATAAGACAAAAAATCACGAAATTATTTAATGCATACAACATCGTATGCATATAACGGATCAACGTAACACCTATCATTACTATATAGATCATATCATGGCCAGTCCCCCCCCCCCCCTCATCTAGCACCAAACCTATATTCCCCGTATCTTTTTAAGTCTAAGACAACTAGTGTGGTTCGTCATCAGACGAAAAATGGGTGGGGGGTGGGACCACACTACAGTTTTGAGTCTAGGCACACTGTATAATATTGCCATTCCACATTACCCTTGTGCTAGAAAGGGTTCTGTGTCGGATAAATTGTTAATCCAGTAGGTAATTACGTCATCTGGAAACATGCATAGAGGGGCAAAGGGCGCAAACACTCTTGAGTTTGGAACAATCTTTGACGCAAGCATGTGAAAGTGGACAAGTGCGTGAACCCTGTTCTGTTACAAATAAGAGGCATACTCTGTAGAAAAATGTGATTTAACTAACTTTTGCATAGCCTACAATCGTTGCAGCCGTGATTTTGGTTTTTAATGTAGGCTATTGTTCTGTGTGATTTACTTGAAAAATCAATTATGAGGTCCCTTTTGCTCCCCTTAGAGACTGCACCAGGCTACTTTTATTTACGTTTGCACTACCAAAACCTTAAATGGCATAGGCCTAGAAAACAAACTGGTATCCAATCTTGCAAAGAATTAAATTTTACACATGCTCTTGTAATATTTTTCATGGACTGTGGATGTGTTTGCAAGTAAAGGTCAGAGGTTTGGAGGGCTGTGTTTTCGAGGTTTGTGTTATATTTTCGAGACACCCCTTAGACCTCTGACCTTTGACTTAATTAATGATGTTCACACGTTTTTGTGATCAGGTACCTACCAGAACAAGTTTAAGCGTAGATGAACTGTCGATTAAAGAGGGGTTTGTGACACACGTTTACGGAAATATGACATTTGACCTACATTCTGATCTTTGACTTCCATCCTTAGGACTCAGAAGGCACTGTATTCACATTTTTGTTATCATTCTTAACACATTGTGCAATTTAATGACTTTTGCTAACATTCTGACAGGCAAATAATGGCGAAAAACGCATTTCACCTTATTTGACCCTTGTGGTTTGACCTTTGATGTCATAAATTAAGCATACACAATTTTAATGTTCCTGTACTTACCTAAGAGTTTGACCGTAGTCGGACACACGGTTTAGGAGGAGTTTGCGAAATACGTTAACTTTCTGCTCACACATGCCCCTACGCCAACATTCCCACAGACAGGCACTCCTACTCTAGCGCAGACAGTCAAACAGACACTATAAGACTCTTACTCACATCTTCCCATATTTGATGACATGTGATCTACAATATCTCATTTTTCATTACACGTAAGGAGATAAGATAATAAGTTATCCAGCAGGATGGTATATAATTTTTATTTCATAAAATTTAAGGTTTCACAACTTACCAAATCACAGGACACAACCAGTAACGTTTTTTGAATGGCACTTAAAATGTACAATTTCATCATTTCTTCTTGAATGGTAAAACTCCATTTCAAGAGGATGGAAAATGCAGTTCATCTACCGCATACTTAAAAGCACGCAATGAATGAAATCAGGAAAGTGTCCAGAAATTTTCAAGGGTCCTCTGTGGGGAATCTTTGGTACAAGCATTAGGTCTAGGGGCCCGTTTTAAGACCCCAGGTGATGCCCAGAGGCAGAGTCCCGTTCGAAGTCCAGGGGGCGAACCCAGCGGAAGCTCTAGCAATAATGCATGTGAAAAAAAAGAACAGCGATTTCTATTAATCTGTGCAGAAGTTTTTATTTCATTTCACTTTTGCTGAATTTGATGAAAATGGCTGAGCACAAGTAAATAAAAAATGCATTTATTACTAAAACGAAAAGCTTTTAATGAAATGAAAATTATTACTATAACTTACATGTGCCCGTTTTACATTATATTTTATGTCCGATTACATCCTCGTTATAGTTTTGTACCTAGAGTTGGTTGATTAAGCAATTTACATACTCGTTACTTTCAAACTACCACACTCCTTGGTAGATAGGCCACTTCGCGTTTCATTGATTCCAAAAGGATGCGCCTTGGTTATGCTATCAGTAACAGCCTCTTCTAGGTTCAAAGACGACAGGAGGCACTGATGTACCCACGGTGAATTGTTCCCGCCAATAAGAAGTAGGGTGTCCAACACACTGATTCTGTAACACCGTATCCTGTGGGTCATACAGGATACAGGACAGCTCCGAGACCCACCCATTTGCCTGTATTGACCGTTCAAACTTATTCTATTAAATGAATGAAGACAATTCAAGATTTTCTTTACTAGACCGGTCTCTAAAAAGTGTGGCTATACAGGACCAAATATCAGTACCATAACGGATGGGAAGTGAGGTCAGAAAATGTTTTGCTTCTAAAACACTGGACTGCAGGAAACCGAACTCTAAAATACCAATATATGGCTACAGTTGTGTATCAACCAACCTGCGCTGGATAGTAAAATAAAAGTAGATCTATAAAATGGTACAAATTACAATAAATCATTTAATCTGTTCAACAGATGATTTCATAGCTTTAACTGTTTAAAGTCTTCCTGTATTAAATGTGTCAATGAAATAGCCATTGAACAAAGCTGTATACTATAGTCCCGTTTATAATTTGCTCTTAACGTTAAGTTTGCTTACATGAGAGACATTTTTTTCTTTTCTTTCTTTTCCTTTTTGGCATCAAGACAAACTCTTTGAAGTATGAATAGTAACACAAGGCAAGAAAACATTTCTTCAAACTTAAAAGGAAGATTTCAATTTAACCTCTACAACACGACATTCGACTTTGAATTCTGACATTTCCTGAATTCTTTAGAATGAACCACAACAGGGAAATTTTAAAAAGACACGTGAAGTAAAAATACATATGACGATGGACAACAAAAGCTGATAAACATTTTCAGATGAATACCATCAAAGTTATACACAGTTTAAGAGTTTTATGAAACAATTTTCCTTCACGCACAATACCTATCTAGAACTAAGAATACTATAAAATAGTTCTATTGTGAAGTAGCACCATAACGAAACTCGCCCAGTGGATAGAGAGTCTGGTCATGCACAGCCTACATGACACTCTTTTCCCTCGTAATAGGAAGCACTGAGACTTTTGGTGTTCCTTGCACCAGTGGTGAGCGAGGGAAGGGCATCTTTTGGCTATAATTCTGTACTTGTGAGGGCTTACTCTACATGGACCACTCCGGAATTTTACGGATCACTAAAGCACGTTGTATATTACAACTACTAGTACCAATTGAACCTCTTATAGTCAAAACACAAAATTTACACTAGTGTAGCTCACGTAGTAAGTTTTTCAGTCTTAACACAAAGTTGTACTGGCTTTTTTCTGCATTTTTGTGTTTTATCCTGCAAGACCGTTTCCCCTACGATGTGGCTGGCTATTAAACTTGAAGAACCCCTTTTCTGAAAATGAAGCTTGCCATAGCTAGGAATTTCAAGGATGTGTTGTAAACCTCTTATTAGGAATCAACGTTAAGTCCTTTAGGATCATATTTGTTAACTTGATGTTAAAGGTGAAAATGCTTTTTATTTTTTCTTTAGCAACTACAGCCCAACTCTAACAATACTCAAGAACATTAAGGCCTAGCTTTTGGCAATCTGAGTTTGGTGGCTTGCTGCTCCTTACAGATATATCATTTAAGTCTCATCAAGTTAAGCAATTAAAAAGAACGAAAAGTGCAGTTATTAACCTTACATTGAAAGCTCCTCAAAATGTAAAAGCTTCTAAATGAAACAAGAGATACGGTTGAACTGCAAATGTTAAGGGTGTACCATTCACAGTGTGTGATCTGCATCGACCGGCTACCAAAAAATAGATAACATCCTCGGTCAAAAATTCAAATGTGTCTCAGTATTTATAAAGTGCAACTTAGTTAATAAAGACTCGATCTAACCATGTAAAGCCATATCCAACACTAGAAATGTTTTAGTCCCTTACCTTTTTCGATATTTTATGGTGAATACCACGATAGCCTTCGTCAGGTCAAATTGAAACGAAAATTTAATGCTAATAATTACATATGTAGTGAGTACCATTGGTAACAACACTGTTGATGTTGTACATGAGTGAAGGTATAATGTTCATGATATCAAGTAATGTAGAAATCTTAGTAAGGCAGAACTTAATGGAAGCTTTGGAATATAAAAGCATTGCATTCATCATCAAGACTATTGAAAACATGTGATCTCAAGCCGCTTACAGAAAGTAAACTTGTTCTGAAAAATAGAAGACTGTTAATAGGTGAAGCTCGTAATTGTATTTTTGTTCCAAGAAAAACTATGTCCTCATGCTTTTGAATCGGTTACTTTCAAATATGTTTTATGCAGGGAAGTACTGGCCTCACTTTCATTTATTTCACTCCAATCCTCTACAAAGCCGGCTGTCCTCTCATGATATTCTGAAAATTCTGTATTGTATTTATGGAAAATATATTTCCAAAATGGAATACAATCATCTTCACCACCAGAGATTTCCCATGTAGGGAAAGCCTTTTTGTAATCTTTCCACACCCCTTCTGTTTCTTTCACTCTAAATTTTCCCGTCCCTTTTTGTACTGCAGTACTACAAATTGACGGTGTCAGTAAATTCGTTTTGATACTTGTAGAACCTTTCAGACCTCGTGGAATATGGATAGAGCTCTCATGCATGTCGTGTTCGCACAAGTCTTTATCACACGGATGGCCGCAAAATGGGCATTGCTCTACACAGCCTTTGATGAACTTGGAGAGTTCTCCATGAATATTGTTTGGAAAAGATAATAGCCAAGTGCGAGTAGCATCTAGATTCCCTTTCTCGGGCATAACCCTTTTATTTTGAAATTCTTCTTTAAGGCAACCCAGTATTTCGATGCATTTCTCTGAAAAGTGTAAGGGGTCGTTTATAGTCCCTTCAGTGTCTAAGACCACATTTTCTTCAATGAAAAAATGTGTATCACTCTTAAGGTTGAAAGAATTTTCAAAAAGGTTCAACCAAGTTTTTATCTTTTTATCAGCAGGCCTATTTTCAAAAAGCAATTTCGTGTCGCCTACAGCTGTAATTGCAGTTTCAACTTTCAAATTTATTACATCTTTGTTGAGTTTGTCAATGAAAGACCCACTTTGTTTATTGCAATCACTTGCTAAGAAGTTAAGTGTCCATTTATCGCACAATTTGTTAAAATTATTAACAAATTGCAAGCAACCTTTATGGTCATTCATTTCTAAGAAGTTTTGCAATATTGTGCCGATGAAAGTTCTCTTTAAACCTATCGCCGTATATTTTGTTGACATTTCTGTAGTTAATAACTTCATAAACTCTTCCTCGATGCTGTCTTCAAGCAAAGTCTCAATTTGTTTGCAAACTTCATCTGCAATAAGATCATCGCAAGTGTGATCGCATTGCTTATACAAATTTATTAAACAACTCCTTTCTTTTTGTTCAACTTCTATAGCAACATTAGATTCCTTTCTTTCTTCAAGATCTTTTACTGCCATCAAGTTTGCAGACCATGCTGACAAATGTTTTATTGCTGCCGACCAAACTTTCTCATTTTTTGCACTACCTAGTGTGGAGTTTTCCGCTGCTTCACATATTTCACCGAAGTAGTGATGGGATCCATATGACACTTTCGCCATTGTTTTTCCAATTATTGCTAGTTTTGCATCATTAACTGTTTCATGTAAATGGTGCATGTCTTCAGATTTTAAAGGCGGAAGCATGCGCATAAAACAACTGTCTACTGTTTGAAGGGTTTTAATTGTAAGAGGTAAGTTGCTGTAATTCTTTACCGTTATGGTAGATAAGGTTTCAGCGATTGCCTTTTCCTCCATATTAACAAGTATGGTACAAAAATATTTTACTTTGAAATCAAGAGAAGAGAAATTCAAAGGCTCGGTAAACTCTATCTGTAGCTCATTTTTTATTTTAGTATTTAATTTCGTGTCAGCGAATGCCTTTCTTCTTTCCTTCTTGAATTTTCCATGCTGACTGTCCTTCTTTATCTGATGCTTTAATTCCGCCTTCAAGTGCATGTCGTGAGTGCTAGAAATAAATTTGGAGCAAAGAAAGCTAAATAGGGAAACCCTGTCTACAAATATTGTGGAATTCACCTCAAATTGTTTTATCATCTTCACGAGTTTATAGACATTCTGTTCAAAATTTACGAAATCTTCTGATAACTCAAAAAGTGAAGTAGCGAGATTGTTGAAGTCTTTTTCATTCCTCTCGTCGACGCTACTGAAATCTTTTGATATTTTAGCAACATCATCCTTAGACTGAACATTGTTACATGTGCTTGTATAAGCGGATAAATCATCACTTATCGTATCTGATATGATACCACGCTTTCTTACTTCAGACAGCAATTCCGTTTCTTTATCTTTTTTAAGTCTAAAAATTGGAGGTAGTGGGTTGTTTTCCTTCACTTTTGAGAGAAATGGCTTGAATTTACTTTCAAACTTCTTTTTTTTGCATGCTTTTGAATTGTCTTTTTGGTTCTGCAGACCCTCTTTCATCGTTTCTATGAAGTGTTTCGTTTCATGGAGCACTTTCTCGTTGCGTTGCTTCTTTTTTTTGGCTTTGGATACAGTTTCTTTAAACTGCTTTTTCATTTTTGAGAGGATGCGTTCTTCCACAGACTTTGAACTGTGTTCAAAAGATTTGTATTCTTTTATCTCAAAACTGTTCCCTTTTTCTTTGGATGTTGACTGGAGTAACGTGTTAAAACGTTCAGTAGCAATTTCTCTAAATTCCTTATCTTTTGACTGGCAAATTTCATCTATGGTGTCGAATTTTGCCCTCATGATGCTCCTACAAAAACTAAGTAGTTTTGCTTCCAAATCCTGCTGAATCTTTGAGAGCACAGCATTAAATTGCAACACATATTTTTCACGTTTTTCTTGTTTCTTTTTCATTTCCAAAGTTTTTGTAAGCACTTGTAAGGCTCTTTTCTCTTTAATAAGGTCTGCTGATATTTTTAGTTGTTCTCGTGCTTCTTGAACAGATGTCTCGTGGGCTAAGCAACATTCGTCCGTTAAACGTTTGTGAATATGTGGAAATAGTTTAGTATTGATTCGATCTTCCATCTTAGTTTGAATTTTATTAAATTTTTCATTTGCCAACGTTTCAATCTCCCTTATTATTTGATTCAAAATTTCATCTAAGGTTTTCCCCTCTTCGTTTAATTTTGATAACATTATGGATAGGTTTTCACTTAGTTCGATTTGAATATCATACAAATCCTTCTCGTGTTGGGAGACATAAGTGAACACTTTGCTCACTTCATCAGCCCTTGCTTTTAGAACATCTAAAACCTTTGTTCTATACGTTGACGAAATTAAGTCGAAATTTGCCTTAACGCTTTCAAAGTGAGCTTTAAATTCGTTTCTCTTAATTGCTTCCAGCTCGTCATTCAAAGTAACTAATTTTTCATTCAGTTGTTTGGTTAATTCTTTTGTGACGTGTTTAACAAGGGAATCGATTTCACTATACTCAGCGGTGCAAAGATGGTCACATGATTGTATAAATGTTTCGTCAAGGTCAGCCATAGTATCTGATAGTTTTTTGCTGAATTCCTCCACTGACCTGCCATACTGGGTTATGTTCGTGATAGTTTCTTTAACGTTTGTATTAATATTTTCCATCTGAGTGGCGCGAAATAATTCCACTTTTGTTTTGATAGTTTGAATATCGTTTAAGAACGGTTGAAAGTAATGTCGCTTTGATTCTGATTCAATTTTACGTAGGAGATTGTGTATGTCTCTTATTGTCAGTTCTGAAAGTTCTTTCAACACTTCCTCTTCTAGATTTTTAACATCGTCTATACTTTTACCGTTATTAACTGCACTAATCATATCATTAGACACTTGGACAGTTCTCCCACTTAGTTTACTAGAAATTGTTGATAGCGTCTGCTCACACTGAGTAAGAAACGCATCGCATCTTTTCCTAAAGGTGACTGCTTGATATGCTTCAATAAAGTTATCTGAATCCATCGACTGTATCACATCTTGCGCATGCTCACCAAATTCTGTGAAAAAACGAGGTATTTTGTTGCATTCGGTTAGCATTTGTATCACTGTCGCTCGGAATTTTTTCACATCAGACGAATACCTGTTATTATCCTTTAGCAAACAATGTGAGTCAGGAGTGAAAAGAAACTGAATATTTTTAACTTTTTTTGTCTCGTCAGCCCCACGGGAAAAACATTGCAACAGATCTTCATTAACCTTTTTCTGTGATAATTCGTTACCACTTGTTGAAACCTGACCGTTTTTCGCCAATTTTTGAGTAATTCTTTCCAACTCTTCCAAAACATCTTTCTGTTTTAATTGTAGTTTTGTGTTGTCAAAGCTTTGAACAATGCAAGCTTGAAGGGCTTCACCTACATTTCTACCTCTCTGTAAACCGCGAAGAGCAATGGTAAAAGTTCCAGTTACCTCTTGCGGTGTATCTTCCTTTCCAATTTTAATTATAACGACGTCAGAAATACAAGCTACTAAAGTAGAAATGTAATTATTCTTCTTCTTAGACTCAGCGACTGTCGTTTCACTCACATTAACACTTTCTGTATCAGCAATGATAAGAAAGTTACACTTTGCCAACTTTTGGATATTACTGTGTAAGGGAACGACGGCGAGACGAACACCCCTCGAACACCTACCTTCACCTTCACTAAAATTTGTTCCAAAAGTACAGTTCAGGAGATGGGATTTGCCACTGCTTGGTCCACCGATTATTGACACGACGCGAACAGTTGGCTTGTTCTCCAATGAAGTATGTAAGCGTTCGCAAATGGCTTTCAGCCAGCTTACAGCTACACAACTTGTTTTATTTTGAAACAGCTCAATACAGTGACCGTTAACCAGCAAGTCAACTGCAATTTCAGCCATTTCGCTAGGGCTGATTGGTTTCTCTTTCACCAATTGTATTGAGCGATTACATTCAAACATTTGCCCAATTTCACGTAAAAAGTCTTCCTGTTCAATAATTTTAGAATCGAAATTTTGATATTCATCGTAATCTTTCTGATTAATTGTTTCCTTCTCGTTTTTGCTCCGATTTTGTTGAAAGTCTTTCCTGTGTTTAGGCCAATCGCCAGTTGTGGAAGATTTCAGGAACCCCAATTGTCCGTAAACAATTCTACGTTCCTTCACATTTTCCTTGAGTTTACCAATAATTGACTTAAAAACTTTATTTGACCTCTCCTTGAGAAAAATTTGCAACCATGTAATAAAGTAATTGACAAGTTCTTTGTCACTGTCGAATACGATGGCCATAAATTTAAGCATTTCATCTGACACTGGTGCTTCACCCTGCCTTAACTTTAGTTCATCCCCTTGTTTCTGCTCTTGCCTTGGTTCGTCATTACCTTTTCCGATTCTCTCTCGTGAAACGATCGATTCATTCCATATGTCTTGCAGTGGGTACAATTTGCTCTTTTCGGCATGTTGTGGCTTATTAATAGCTGCACTTAAGTCAAGTGCAGCAGATCTTGCTTTGAGACATATTTCGCATTCTTCGTCAGTAAGAATGCAAAGATCTTTGCATGAAAGCTTCATTTCATCAAGGGGCTGCAAAGAGAATTTCGTGGCCCCGTTTACTTCTAAAATTAACTCCTTTATGCTCGAGACTATTTTTACGGGATTTTTTAAGGTAACAATACTGATTCTGTCACCTTTACTGTCTACATCATTTTCATCATTCGGACTAAGAAAAATGATGTGGGATGATGGATTTAATTTTCTCAATGGGCTTTGTACAGCTTTTATTAGTCGTATTTCAGAAAATACGATTACAATTTGCGAGTTCTTGCAGCAAAATTTAAGTTGTTTTTCATACTTAGAAGCATCACCTCTCAAGTTTAAAAAACTCATCGGCAAAGATGTAGAGCTTTTACATTTTGCTAAGTAGGGTACATATTCCACAGTACCCAACGAACAAACACGAGTTCCTGGGTCAACACGATTGCTCAAAAACCTTTCACTAACATCAAAACCATGTAATGATTTCAAGAGGCTATTCAAAATATCAGACTTTGAAAGGTCAACTTTACCAAACCGTATGGCTGATATCGTCATAACAGGATATTTAGTGAAGCTAATATCCTCGTAATTTTTGGTTTTGGTGTCGTAAAGAACACCATTGCATTGTCGTAGCCCCCACAGCAAGAAGGTAATGTTCTCATTTTTGCCATCTGGCATCAATACAGGTACGGCACTGTTGCACTTGACAAGTTTGCAGAGTACTTGCTGTAACAGAAACTGATCGCAACAAGTAAGTATGGCAAATATCAAGTCCCTACTGCTAACAATATCGCCATTTCCCAGTTTCTTGTAATTTTCTCGCAGATTCGCCAGAGCATTCTGATCTTTTGCCGATAAATCTTGAAAGAAATATGTGACAACATCTGTTTGTAGCAGTTCACCTTTCTCAGAATTTGTGTTAAAAATTCTTCCGTCCATCATCGTTAATTTTGTTTCCTCGCTCAGGCCTAATCTGTCCAGTAAAATTAACAGGGATTGTTCGGCGCCTCCATACTCTTGCGATTCTAAAAAGATATTTAATACAAAAAAGACATTAAGCGAGCTCTAAATGATCCAATGTAAAGAAAATGTGCGTGCTTATTTCCTTTTCAAATAGATATCCTGGCACAAAGTTTCAACATATTTGTTGTAAACACTTATACGAAATAAATTGCAGACCCAATGTCTCTTCCCTCAATTGTTTACATGAAAAAGATAATTTCTACCGGGTGGTATATGGAAATTCTGTGTAACTTCAATGTCATTCTTCTGAGATACTTAGCAGCTGCTTTGTACGTCGAACGAAATATAGCGCTCAATACTCAAAAGTGCATTCACTGACTCTTTTCAAAACAAACGAGACAGAAAGTAACAAGGGCCTTGGTAAAAAATAATTCCACAATTTCCAACTAAAAGGCCAAGACATTCGGGTAAAAAATAAGACATTCCTAGTTAAATAAATGACCGGTTTAAAATCCTGGGAGTTCTGGTAGAATGTAAGGTAGTGTAACGGAAGTAGAAACTGAATCAACAAGTCTGTACTCGACACCCTGTTCTCGAACAGGGAACAGTGTTCTCGTACGAGTCGATCACGAAAGAACACGTTCGCGAACTCTTCTTGCACCAGGATCTCACACCACCTCGGCTGGTGGTGCAGCGAGAACGAAGATAAACAAAGATGGCGGAGATATCAGACGAAATGCTGGGGAAGTTGCAGCACAATGCCCTTCGAAAGTGTACTTATGCCATTTTGACAACAATTTAAGCGGATCATGTACCCGGCAGGAGTAAATGACCTAACAACAGACTTCCGGGTTTATTACGAAAAATAAAGGAAGTTAAAAGTGAAAGTATGAAATAGTACGACGGCACGGTAGGGACTAAGTACGTAGTAGCATGTACGAAGTATGTATGTAGAGTGACGTCGACATTACATAGGCTAAACATTCTTGTCATATTCGTATACCGCGCGTTGGTGTAATTAGTACCGACAGAATGAATGATTATGAATCATGCATGTACTCTGTTTGAGGTAACTGAAAATCAGGTGCTATGAAGTTTGGCTATATTCGTACAGTCCGTGTATCCGTGGTAACTGTACCCGCACTGTAGGGTTCTTGTTCGACACTGCAGAACGAGTTCCCATGTTCTCGTCATGTTCCTGAACTGTCAAGAATATGGTGTCGAACACAGCCCAAATGGCAAAACTCTATAGCGCGCGAAGCAAGCTGAACTTTCCTTGAAAACAAACGTAGTTACACGGTCGGGGTAATTAAAGGCCGTTGGGCTTACATACGGTACTCAAATGTTCTATAATCTCACCCAAAACTGTAAATAACCTTCCCACTTAGTTTTCTTCAACTAGCCTCTCTTCCAATTTGAACAAAGCACCTGCTTAGTACACCTCCAAGAGAGAGAAACAGTACTTACAGTCTTAAGACCATATTGACATACAAATGTGTGTGAGCTTAATTGGAACACAACTGACTGTACAAATCATCATTGGCCAACCACACTGGAGCTATTTTTTGAATGGATGGCAATCAAATTGCGGTAACCAGTTGTACATAAAACTATGGGGCTTATTCCTAAATTGGTTTGGGGAAAGCTACAGCCCCTTTAATTGAACCAACTAGGGCTTCTCGCCGATTTAGGAATAACTTCCTTTCGTGTCTCGTACCCGGCGCCTCCCCTATTTGGCTCTGTTTCACAGAATAAATTGCCTTGTTCGAAAATGGGATAAGGTCGTCGTCAGTTTATGGACTGTTTAATTTATAAAAATTCATTTTACAACAGTAATATGGAAACAAAATAAACCGCTACCGAAATTCAGGAAGATTAAAAGAATGACCACAGTGAAGTAAGCCACATTTGTGGTAGAGTTGTATCAGTCTTTGTTTCCCGCATTTGTATCACCGAAGACGGCATAAAATTTTTTCTGTAAATGAAGCTTCAAGCTGCTACGATGAACAAGTCGGCCAACGGTTGTACTGATGATTTCGCTAAATTAAATAAAGTTATTGACTTTTTATCTTTTAGGGCCAAGCCACGCGTCCCTCTGCCATAGTCTAAGTCACCCCAGTTCTTAATCCACCCTTGCCTACGCATATAATAATGGAACAAAAAAAAAAGATTTTCTACTTCTACATTCCTGAAATTTCTAGAATTCACTAATCTCAAACAAATCACCACCACACTTTACTGAAACGTCACGACAACTCCCAATTTTAGGAAAATGCATTACCGGGTCTGATTGGACATACGACACGACACAACGTAAAATTGTTAATAAAACGATAGGATGTTGCTCACTTCATACTGTGGTTTAATCCCAAAGTGCTAATAGAAAGATGTACTTAACATTAGAGCCAACATCCATACCTGATCTGTCTGGATTTCCGGTTGCCATTTCTTGCCGTACTGTAAGGTAAACAGACGTTAACATTAGGACCAAATCAAATTAGACGGACCTAGATAACCTTTTTCCAATATGTCATTACACAACGCTCTTTTATTCATATTGAAATAAGTACCAATGAAATGTTATGAATAAAGTGTAAAGTGCACAAGTCGAGGAAGAAGCAAGGCATTTTAAGGGAATTAATGCATTTAAAATGCACCAACATGGCATACAACGAAAATATCTATAACCACGATTAAACCATTTAGTCTCAGAAATCAACCAGCAACAGATTTATTCCAAAATATGTTATGCAATACAAGATTTATGGATGCTGCTTTTTTCAGATTTTAAAAGTTTGGGCCAACAAGTTATCCATGAGCAACAAATAACTAAATTTCTTTCTATGAGGACCTTATTTCTTGAAAAGACAGCTACCATGCTGCCTTATTTGAATTGTTTATCATTCTGTATCTATAAATATGGGTTTTTAAAATGTTAAACAATTCTGTACAACAAACACCATATCTCCCTTTAACGGAGAGTTGAATATTTGCAAAATAACCTTTAGTCTAACTACTTTCAAAGATTAGTAATACATTCTGCAGCTTCCCTTGGGCCAGAGCTTTGGTGAAATAGCAACAGAGTGATAACACTTACACAATGCTTTCCGTGAACAAATAATACCGAAGACAACTTCTGGCCTACCCTAATGGATATTTTGCTTTCTGGGGCTACTGTTTGACCAGTCGACCTGCAGACCATGAATTTTATTATTTAGGATATCTTAAGCCACGGTTGAGATGGTAAAGAATAATCCAAAGTGACTACGCTGGTTTACTGTCACAGTTGGG
Source organism: Holothuria leucospilota (assembly GCA_029531755.1). Classification (NCBI taxonomy): domain Eukaryota; kingdom Metazoa; phylum Echinodermata; class Holothuroidea; order Aspidochirotida; family Holothuriidae; genus Holothuria; species Holothuria leucospilota. Next base: position 71,579,182 of record CM055961.1, on the reverse strand, counting down.
CTAGGTGTGGTGGCAGTATACGACAAATTTGTGCAATTTTGTGTTAATACATAACGAACGTTTACGCAAGATAGCGTAGAAATTCAAAATTGATCCTATTGTACGAGGCCTTGATATTGTTTATCCAGCTTTTTATTCAATCAGAGCTACATATGATTCTTTTGTATATTTTTTGTCTATCGTTGTTTGCAAATGACTGTAACATGAACACCTGAGCAAAGAAAAATTTTGAGCGTGAATCTTTTAAAATTAATGGTTTTCTGTTCATCACAGAAATGCACATTGTCATTGATTTTTTTACAATGTGAATTCCAGTAACGTTGTATGAATAGTGTGCTAATAGTTGGTAAATTTGGCGAATACAATAACATGCGATTCTTTGTTTTTATTGTACCTAGGTGGTCAACAGTTTGATCCGCATCTTACCTCTATTGAAGTCATGAATACACCACCTTCATTACTTCAAAAAGTTTTAAACCGAACATATAGCTATTCTCATAAATAAAATCAAAATCTGTCCCACAACACATTAAAAGTAATATAATTAAGATTCTCTTCTGTCTTAATGGGTAAAGTTATGCAAATACGTGGCATGATTAAAGAGACCACGAAACATTTCTAAAAGACACTTTTGCCCCGAGGGTTTAATTTTGGAAGGATCAGCTGTCTAATTGAAAACATGATACAAATGAAAACCAGAATCAATACCGACACTACAAACATTTTATGCCATTATTTTTTGCAGAGCTAAGAAGCTATTTTAGAAACAGGCAATTTCTGCAAAGCTTTATCTTGAAAATAATATGTAATACAAAATATAATTCTTTTCGAATTTTTTATATTTGTGTTCATTTAAGTTTAAATTATTATCTTCTTCTTCATACGCTTGAAAGAAGGATATGAAGCAATCTGAATTGATTTTAATTGCTACACAATGGAGGAGTCAATGTTAAAAATTATTAACTTGCGTGTTTTAGTATCTAAAGAGCTTACAACTTTAAATAAGGGGGTGGAAATAAAATTCTTTACTTCCTCCCTTAGTTTCTATTAAATAATGCTAAAATTGATTATATTGATGTTCTGTTCCTTTAAACCTCCGTACTGAATGCTTCTTTTGGGTATTACAGCTGTGGTGTCACTAACAACATATCATGCACGTTTTTCATTGGTAACGCTCTGCAAATGCGTCACATAGTTGAAGAGACCACGAAGCATATTTATAAGACATATTTTCAGGATTTAATTTTAGAAGGACCAGCTGCCTAAATTATGAAAACAGACACCTGAAAAGCAGAAGCAATACTGTCATAACACACATTCCATCCTATTATTTTTTGCAGAGCTGAGAAGTTATTTCAGAAACAGACAATTTCTGCAAAGCTATACATAGGATACAAACAAAATTGCTTACTTTTTACCTCACTTTCTATTGAATGGAAACACTGAATGCTTAAATTGATCGCACTGATGTTCTGTTCCTTCAAACCGCCGTATTGAATGCTTCTGTTCTGTATTGCAGCTGTGGTGTTACTAACAACTTATCATGTATGATTTTGATCACATGGGCTAATGCTTGAAAATCACAAAGTCCAATAACAGACACGGATAAAGAATTACTTCAAAGCTGTTAGTGCAATGACAGCTAATAACGTTGTAATGAGCGCCAGTAGGCACTAGATTAAATATAGTGCTTATATACATTACAAATAGCAGCCTGTTTCGATAGGTATTGAAGATCCGTAGCCGAACGAGAACTTTTTCCATTAGTCCTCGCGTAAAAGCCACAACTTCAAAATTATCTGCTGTGATAACGATACCTAGTTAGGAGGTTAGCTGCGACTTTATTACTTCATAAACTTCCTATAACCAAGGCCAGTATGGCGCCGCCAGAATTTGATGATATGGTAGGCCTAGAAGATGTCGTATTCCCATCCCAGATAGACACAGAAAGTTAATGTGCAGTTTGCAAATGGGTTTTCATTCAGGTGGACCCTTCTTTAATTTGTAACATAGTGGAGAGTTGGGTGAAGTCTAAGGAGGGTTTCCCCCTCCCATTTTTTGGTTAGAGATGGCTGTGAAACAAAATTTTGCCATTTATGTCACATTATTCTTATTTTGCGAGAAGGGTGTAAGGTAAGGGTATGGGAGTGGGAGTGGTCAAACTTCCGTCTGAGAACTTCATGTTTTTGTGAGGTGGCTTAGACGCAAAATGGTCTTACCTTTGGCAAAGCTGTAAACTGATTACATATTAAAGAATTTTTGCTATTTAGTGCTATTTTGGTTGTGGCATTACAACCCCTCCAATGCTGGAATCACAAGGCATGCTTAAAGTCGTTTACACCATTTTCGAGTTTCATTTCATTGAAAGTTTTGGAATCAAACATTTACCCATTAGTTTATTAAGATTCTGAAAAAAGTGGGGTAAAACTTCTCCACTTGAGAAGTGAGGGGACACGTTCCCCGTCACCTAGCTGTTGATGCCTATGTAGGACATTGACAGTGATTCGAAGTCAGGTTTTGATTGCTGAGTAATCATCTCAAATGCATTGAAGTCCTTTCTATATGGGACACTAAAGTTCAGTCTGAGCCCCTAGCCGACAGATTCACTTGTGTTTTGTCTTTGATGCAGCAACATTAGGATCGATGCAGTGCACCTTACATCCGTAGTACTTAATTCCAAGTGAATGTTCATGGAAAACAATTCCGTGTACCCTGCATCACTTTTACAATATTGTTACAATAATCGCCGCTTTGCAAGGATTAAAAATCATGAAACTATTCCAGTCAGAGAATTTCAAGCTGTTTTTTCTTTGTTATGGAAAATGCATAATTTAAGACCAATACCAAATGTCATCGCACCATAAAACATTTAAAATACCTTCTTCAGGAATATAAATTTTTTGATGTTGGCGTTCTAGTACATTTGACAGCACACTGTTCCAAACAAGTCATTTACATTACATTCTTAAATACTTTTGCTGATCTTCTGCTTTGTAATTGGCTAAAATAAACACACATACAGGTAATACAAGCCATGCCTAAGCCATTTCTAACAATTGAAAACATTCCGCCAATGCAAAACTGTCCTTGAACGAAACACAGTGAGGGCTAGAATTTTAATGATTGATTGTGTTTCCGTAAGACGAAAACCTTTGTGGGCACCATCCCCCCTTCTACGACATCGTCTCTTGGTCAACAGGTGGAAATATCTTTCTGAAGTTTCTGAAATAAGACCAAAATTTATTTCGGCCTTGAGCAGCTATCTTCTGTGGGCAGAGTTTTCTTCTGTCATATGAGGCTAGTCTATGCTGGACGTTATGTCTGTTGTGAGCAAACAGGTGGAACTTCCAGCTTTTGTCTAAGAAGTTACTGTTGGATTGTTTCAAAAACTTCTGAAAGAGGATAGTAGCACTCATCTGTGTACCCTCAATCACATGATGATGTTCTCGTCGGTTGAAATTAACATTTTGGGTTGGCCCCCATCTTATTTACACCCTAATTATACTTGCTTGTTTGTAACAACCCACGCTAGAGCCAAAAAAAGGTACTGAAGGGGGTAAGGAGGGAAGATATGTTACAATTCATTAATCAACTTATAGTTTTTAAGTTTAAGTTTAAGCGGGGACAAATGTTAGGGGGAGCGGCCCCCTTCCCATGATCCCCTTGTCTACGAGCCTGGTTCAGACAGGATAATGCCAACAGTGAGCCCACTGTGTTATAGGAATTGGTGTCACGTGGACAAAAGAGGCGTGAACTGTAGGAGTGATTTTTCATCGGTAATTTGTTGTTATTATCGGTAATATGTTGTTACCCATCACAAATTAGGAATGATTTCGACTCTTGAAAAAGATAAAGGCCTTTGTTGGACTACATCTGCTAGTGAGCGACCACCGCTTTGCTTCCCCTGTGAGTTGCGTGTGCGTGTCCGGTAGTCTATGCATATTACGACCGAGGTAGTACTTCCATAGTCTATGTGTACAATTAAGTGATCTCAGTGTTTACACTACATACCTGCATAGTGTGAAGCCTATTCAATGTCACATTCAAAACGAGAAGGGGCGATTCAATGGTCCCTTAGAATTGACATAAACAAAAGCTTAGTTATATATCATCAGATTTTCTTTACTGTCATGGTGACAGTATAAACACTTAATACGTGAACTGAGAACTTTGTAGTGACATAATTCTCAGTGTCTCGGTTGTCATAAAACTCTAGGCCATGCGGTCCCCCCCCCCCGTGGGTCGGGGACTGAATCGAAGTTAGAAACTGGGGGGCTCTACAGGTTCGTTTCCAAAGTGATATCACTGTCACACGGGGAGCCCTTACCACCAAGCAGTTACGAGAAAATAATGAATTTATCTGCCCCCTTTATCAATTGAGTGTCAGGCTGGATGTCTCCCTATACGGTGGCCTTAAGAAATTATGCCTTCTAGGTGATGGGATTGAAAGGAAGAGGGGGCGCAACTGACGCCGTATTGCATTTATAAGCCTTAATTTGCAATGCCCCTTCTCCATATTTTCCATACCTCGTAGACATGAAAGCCTGCCTCTGCAAGCCCAGGCAAACCCAGTTAAAATTCACCTGGAGGCACCGGGTATGTTTGCTGAGTTGGAACGTTAATTATATCTTTCCCTGACACTAAAGATTATTTACTGACTCATGCAAAGCAGTTGTCATTCTGTACGCCTATCACATCGCGTTGTGATCGACTCTGTAGTGTAAGTATCCTGTACTTTGTAGCCACTATATATACGGTTCGTGTACAGGCAAGCATTCAAGAAATCAGGCTAGTAGCATTGTGTGTCAGGGAGTTGCTATGAAAACTGAAGCTATGTATGAAGACGCCATGAATAAAAATGAGCAAAAACTCCGATCACTTTTATACTTCATATTTAATATTTTCCCTTCGTTATCCTACGAAAAAATCTCGCAGCCCGTGACAGTCTCTGATGGCCCTGCTTTTAACCAACTGGATAAAGTTCTGACCAAAGTTTAGTTCATTATCAGATTTTAAATAGCATAAAAAACAGATGTTATCTCAACCTTTTGTATAGAGTATACTTTCAGTTTCGCAGATTCATCAATCAACGAGCTCGACATCGTGATCGATGTTTGCGCTTTGACAAAATAAACATGCACTTTACACGATGCTCCTGTAACATATTCACCAAATTCTCAGCTTGAGTTGGCTTTGTGGCTCCACCAAACGTATTACCAACTGCTAAATGTGCAAGCACAACCATGTTGGTATGCCTACCAGATAGAGGCGAAAGTGTCTAGACAGTAGATTCTTGTTTCATCAATGTACTGCGTATTTTTCATAAGTTAACGTAGCAGTCTTAACTATTCTACAGAAAAAGCTTTAACTCAACAAAAAGAAATTTAAGCTCAGAAATCTTTACTCAACGCCGCCGCGAGTAAATAAAATATAAAACACCAAGTAAAATCTAATTATTGGACTTAAATTTGTTTGTGATGGAGACATTTTCATTTGACATATGATTTTCGGAAAAACGCCGATTGCTCAATAAATTACTTTCTATTTCAAGCACTGTTTATGGATAGGTGTCTACAGGTATCCTTTTTCTGCTCTAAACCTAAAGAAAATTTATTACTTAAACAATTATTCAATGAATTGTTAACCTAGAAAAACAATCTCTTCAAGCTGGTTTGAGGTTCACTGGATCTTGTCGTAAGAAGCAAGACTGTGTTACTGTTGCGTCGGGTTACTCGGTTGTGAACCTGCTAAACATAGGCGATGAAGTATAGGCTAGATGTCCTTCTCTCAGCGATCATAGACCTTATGCATTGACGTCGGACGACCTCAATTTAGAGAAACGACATTAAAGTACACTGAACGCTTGACATAGACTTCGCACTTGCCGGAGTAAAATTAAGGCCTGTGTACACTATCAACATGTCGGGACACATGTGTCGACACAAGTTGCCACAACACCTTGTTTCCGACAATTTTGACAGTGTGTACAGAGCGAAAACAACTGGCAACATGTGTCCCGACATGTATCGACAAATGTCGACAAATAATTCCAACATGTGTCCAAGCTCTGACCAGTCAGAAATGGTATTTGAATCAGCAGCTGAGCCACCTGTAGGAAGCACACCACTAGTTCAAGGGGTATATCCGCTCAGAATGTCACCCTACGAATTTAACACGCTAGAATTTTCTTGGGGGCAGTTTAAATCATGTTGCTGAAGAGATGTGTTCCAATTGTGATGTGTGTCCAGTAGGAAGGGAATTGAAGTACTCATCCTGCAAAAATAGAAAAAATTGAAGACATTTCAGGCACTCTCGTGAGCTTTCTCGGAGGCCTATGAAATTAGCCCCGGGCAGGTCACTCAAGTGTGTGATTTTCATGGAGGCTTTTTTTAAGGGAGGGGAAAATTTGACAAGAGTAATTGCCAAAGGGCAATTGACGATGCAGGTGGGCAATTGTCCAGGGTGATCCTGATACCGGTTTGGAAATATTCCACTTTTGGGCAAGAGTATGCATTAGTGTTCTCAAGTTGGTGTAATAGCGTGGCGGACCCCAGCTAATTTCAAATTTAGTCTTTTGCGTTTTGCACCCTGCTATGAAAAGTACCACCAAACAAAAAGCTCATTTTGAATAATGGTTTCTCTATACAACCAGCCATCTAAAAATCAGAGGTGGTGCCAGAGAGCCCTGGGGGCTATGCTCAGTCGGCGAAGCCCCCCCCCCCCCGTCGGTGAAGTTTGTCGTTCTCGTCGAGAAATTGAGGAGGGCCCGACGGGATATATGGAATTTTCCCCAATGTTTACTGTCATCTCGTGGCTCCCATGTCGATTACCCCTCCTCCTCCCCCACCATGCCCTCTCCATCAAATCCATTGAATGCCCCCTCTGAACCCTCCCCCTCCTTAGTTGCGGACCCAGGTGGCTAGCCCCCTCCCTTCGTGACAGAAACAGTCAAGAATAAAAATAAGAACAAAGGGAGAGAGAGAAAAACGAAAACGTAAAAAATGTACGCGGTGATGTCAGTGGTGGCGCCAAGTGGGGACGGGGATGCCCCCCGTTTGGGAAGGCTGCCTGTCGGGGAAATTTTCCGGTTTTGTCGGGGATCTGTTATGAATACGATAAAATATGTAGTTCCCGACATCAGCCGGATCGCCCGACGATTGACTTAATGTCGGTCCAAATTAGGGCAAATTCTTCAATACAAACCCAAATTTTTCTAATTTTCTTGGTTGAAAACTTGAATGAGTTCAAATTTTCTATGGGTAAAAACTCAACTTTCTTCAAATTTAATTCTCCAATAAGGGCCCGAAATTTTTGGCGCGCTTTGCGTGTCCAAATTTCTCTTTAAATATCGTTTTGGGCACTCTATCGCCCTCATCAAGGCTTCGGGTTACTGCACCTCTGTTGAGCAAATCCTGGTGCTACTCCTAGTTGGTGTAGTGGGTAGATGAGGCTCACGTCGGGGCGGGAAACTGCTGGACCCCCTCGGGGAACGTGGACCCGTGTACAATTGCCAATACTATTTCAGCTGCTCCCAAAACACATCTTTTTCTTTTTGAATCCTTCATCTTCCTTCCAAAATCCTGCTTTCCCGCTCTTTTTTGACAACATGTTGCTCAAGTGTGTCGTAACATGTGTCCGCGATATGTGTCTAGTGTATACAAGGTCAAAATTTCTGTGTCCAGGTGTGTCAGCAACATGTGTCGACACATGTGTCCTGAAATGTTGATAGTGTACACGGGGCTTTAGGCGCTCAACGACCGTACACAACTTAGCTGTCAGCATTCGTGTTACTGCCGGGTGTAAAAGGAGATACTGTCTGAGTGTTCGACCGGACGCACTTTCTGTACCCTGACGTCATATGCGTAAGGTCTAAAGGAGGGCACATAGGATGGCCCAGAACTGTTGTGGGTTGTGTTATTCCATTGACACGAGGTCATAACTTTGGAATAAGGACCGTGCATCCATACCCTACGTCAAAGTGACCTTTCCGGTGATTCTGCCCAAAAATGTATTGTCATAACATTGATAACAGAGGAAATTAATACGGATACAACATGCTAATTATTCAACCTATATTAAAGCCTACGGTATTGGTGGTATTAATTGTTGAAAGGGCCACATTGACCAAAATCGATGTCGTGCAAAGCTTTTAGCTACTTATTAAGCAATAAACAAGTTTGGAGACAATGGCTCTTTTAAATGCTTAACTAGTAACGCTAGTATTTCAAATGTTATCATTGTATGTTTGTTCTCTTTTACACCTAACATCAGCTGTACTTACAACCTTTGGACAGAAGACTAATTGAAATCCTAAAAGGTTTTAATATACCTTTAATATGCAACTGCAACTCAGTGTGTATAACAAGATATAGGCCTATTCAAGTTCATCTTAAACACACTTTTAGTTTCGTTTGTTAATCAAATGCAAACAGACAACACAAACAAAGATAGATAACCATTCAGCAAAGCCAATCGAGAACTATGCACACGAAATGAACTCTCCTTTTACAGCTGATCATGGGTCCATTTTAGTGTAGACACATGTCTTTCACATAAATAGAATGATATGGCAAGTGCTTCAACCAATGTATAAAGTTCTTTAGTAGATGGCTTAGGGTTCCGTTTTGTTGACCATTTTTACAACACAGGCTTACATGGTTTGTCTTCGATTGATGAAAAAACATTTTTACTGGAAATTACGGCTACTGGTTGGGTTAGCAGGTTCATTTATGTGCTCTTCGTTTTTAAATGTTATTTTTTTAATCAACAACAATAGTATATCCCAAGCCATCCTCCAAAATTCCTTAATTACTGGAAAAGGTTCTTTCTCTGCAACAGCATCTTTAACAAAATCGTGTGTGTACTCCATGAACTGACATTACGAACGATTTTGCGATAAATAGAGTCACCTCTGCTTCATAATAAGATAAGCAAAACAATACACCGAATGCTAGACTGGTACAAATTCGTGATTAGTTACAGAGGAGGCCACAATGTATGTCAGATAGCCAAGGGAACGTAAGAAGCGGATATTTGGGACAAATATCCTTTAATTAATAGCCTGATACTTCAAAGCATATTGTATGTAGAAATTACCTTATCAGGGGACCAATTAAGTTGGAGAGTGTGCCGTTGAAACGCGACATAACCACGGACAGTATACATAGACAAAAGATTTGCCATGCGCATGAAAATGCACAGTATCACCCTGCCGCTCAATATTTAGATTTGGTTTGGTTTGTTGCATGAACATACTTTAATAAAAAGGTTCATTTTTCCCAAGGTCATCAAAGCAGGCTTTACGACTAAGAAAGGTCTTTAAATTAGGTGTCCTTGCTACTTTGGAAAAACAATGATTGAACAATGTATTTGGAATTTCTTGAGTCAAATTTATGGCGTGCTTTAAAAACGTGACTCTGAGAAAAGTTGATCTTGCCGTATTATACGGTTGCCGATGAATATTCCACATTAGCAAAGTCGATATGTTCCTTGACAGGCGCGTAGCCGAGGGGGAAGGGGCGAAAAAAATACATAATAATATGTCCCCCTATGCATACAAAATACCGTATAAAGTATGCAACAAATCACATATTTTTCACATTAAAAAACACAAAAGCTCCTCACCGTGGGAGGGCCTCCCGCACACCCCTCCTCGTGCTCAAGCGCACTCGGTCGCTTTGCTCCCTCGCAAAATCTACCAATGACTTCGCCCCGCCCCCCCTTGACAAATTTCTGGCTACGCGCTTGTTCCTTGAACACGTATACCAGACTGTCTGTAAGATCTAACAGGATAAAGGGGTGTTGTGCAGTAATGGATCTCAAATCCAGCCAACAGCATCGGAATATAATGCACTCAACCTGAAAATCATAAAAGCAGAACTCTGACAATCTAAAAGAATTCAAACTATATCTCAGTAGCAACCAGAACTTATCGCTCCTTTCGCCCGTAGCCAGCTTCACATTTGGGGGGGGGGAGTGTTGTGATTGGGGCAATCGTGATTGGGGGGCATAAATTTCTCCAACATTAATTACTATGTAGTTACTATGTATTTTCATCTGGTGGGGCAGAAATATTTTGGGGGGACATTTCCCCGAAATGCCCTACGGACCCTGCTCCGTATTTTTAATAGCTGAAAGGGATTTCATACAGTCGCTGAAGAAAAAGTCTTTTTGCTCAATTCAAGGATTTTTGAACAAAATATCGAGGTACTTTTAGCTTTCTTTTAGTTTGATCCTGGCTAATGTCTATGCTCTGAAATGGCTATATCCTGCTTGGCGATGTGCGTAAACAGGCATGTCTTAGGTCATCTATACAGTGCCCTATCATTCCGGGTTCATAGCCAAAGAGGTCACATAAGAACGATTGTAGAAAGCACTTCCATACGTATTCGTCCCCCAGTACTTTGTTCGTTCTTTAACTCGTGACTTTACACTTTAAAAATCAAGTTCTCGTACTCAGGTGTTTGTATTGAATGTGTTCGTATCTGTACATGTACACGAGACATTTTGTACACGTACTTAGAGATTTGCACTCGTGAGTAGAGACTTCTCCAGCATGTTATATTGTGACTTTCATTGTTGGTTTTGTATTTCAATAGTAAATGTTTAATTTAATGTTTACTTTGATTATGAACCAACCCGTAGCTAAGGGCTGTGGGGGCGGCATGTCAATTTATTTCAATACACTTGTACTGTCTCAACTGAGCTGTTGCGTTCATGTTTAATTCAAACACAAGTTCATCCTTATAGTTCATTTGTCTTGTGGGCGTAACGAAATTGCTTTGTTTACCACCGTGGCCGCACCGGCCAGGGGTGCTGGGGCGCCCCCCCCCCCCATGTCAGAAACCTGGCGAAATCGGACAGATACTTTTTTCTCAGTCGGGCAGAAAATTGTGCGGAAATTGGGTCTGGAGTCCGGCAAAAATCACCGCCCTCCCTGAGAAAAACAGTCCCGTACGGCCATGTTTACCACTGTAGGCTTATTCGCAGCTGTACACACAGCGCCCTCTCAACAAAGTGTGTTGGGCGAAACGGTAACATTGTTGACACGTTTTGCGTCTTTCCTTTCGTGTGAGACTTATGCGTATTCATATTTCTGGCTATTTATACGTAATTTGCTGGTCCCTATGGAGGAATATTCTAAATCTGAAAACAAAGGTTACCATTGGAAAGTTTACTGAATGACCAATCTAACCATGCATGAACATGACTGATCGAAGCTTGTCTGAACAAACAGCAATATGTCAAAAGTTCAAAGCTACTGCTTGGTATGCATAAAGCTGCCTCCGCAATCTATCAAGGTCCCTAGTAAAAGTTAAATATTCACGATATATGTTTATGTCATTGAAGCTAAGACTCCGTAGAACCTAGAACTGTATAAAACATCATTGAAATTTTGCCACCAAACAGAGCCAAGAGCAGTCGACACGTTCTTACCGTACTGTTTTCCACGGTGCGCATTTCTTGGCGGGTGTGACGCTAATACAAGCTGTGTGGAGTTAAGTAACAAACAAATTGATATGGCGCCCCCTATTTCGTCCCTCTAGAAAATTCAAAGTTACCAGTGCTTTCATGCATTTCAGTACGAACCACCTTCCCCGGAATATTTCGCCCCTTCAGTACCTTGTCTGGCTACGGGCCTGTTATCAACACAAATCGTATTTCAATGTTTTTGAAATAAATTGAGTTAGGCTACTAAGGAGAAAAGCTACGAAGAAACCTTTTTACGCACAAATTAAAATGTTTCATAAACTAAGAATCCCCAACTGTCACTAACTAGATTTAGTTTATCATTTCCTTCCAAACACAAATATTTTAGCACTCCCTTAAAAACACAAAAACCTTGCCATTGGTATGTTATTTAAGCTACAGTTCGTTAAATATACCCCGAAACAGCGGTAAACCGAAGAGTATGTGAAACCTATATATATATATATATATATATATATATATATATATATATTTATATATATATATAAACATTATATCTTGTTCCTATATATTTCGTATATATATATATATATATATATATATATATATATACGTATCAGGAAGATTGCTATCGAAAGCCTCAAGAGTGCTCGAAACATACTGTTGAGCGGTAATACAATGATAAGCAGACCAGTTAGCAATTCATGAGTATATTTATCGCTACTCTGAGTTTCGTGGGGATGACCCACTCATCAGGCGATTCAAAACACGACTGACAGCCGTCCGAGTTACAATTAACATTGGCATAACAAACAAATGTACATACCTAAGTTAAGCTATATCTACTTAGTGAACCTAGTCAAAGAGAATCAGGTGGAAACCAATTCAGACCGGGAATTAAGCGTAGCCAAGTGGGGCTTATAGATTATAAAATATTTTTCCCACAGGCACAAATTACATCGTTTAGTTACAACATTATAGACACTTGCTTTTTTCAAAAATTTCCAGCTTATAGTATACGGTATATTGTTGTCATTTAACTGCCATATGTATTTACTAAGCGCTGTATCATGGGCGTACCTTCTATTGTTGAATGATTTGATATGATTATGTTACCTGAGTTTAAAGGACTCCGCAAGACCAATATATATATATATATATATATATATATATATATATATGTTTCTGTGCTCTCATTTGGAGAGACGGTAGCTTGGTAAACTACAGAGGAGGGGGTGGTGCATTTTTCAGGGACTGAACAAAGAGCCTTAATTCTACAGTTGCAGGAGTCCTTGTTAACAAATTCCTTAGCATTCTCCTTTAGCAGGGCTTGGTTGTGCGAACTGATAGTTTGATGAAAATTATTCATACAGCAGTAACTAATTTTTAGGGTGTTACGGTTGAATATCTTATGTAAGACACTTTCAAGGGGAGTGCTTCTTGACTAGATTTAGCAAAGATTGTCCAATATTAGTTTTTACATTAATAGCAAAAGGAGGATTAAACCAAATGTTTCTGGATCTGTTGTCTCTCTGCTTTGGGGGAGCCTCGGAATAGGTGAGCCTGTATATGTATCTCCACTGTCCTTTAGGGCTTGCTGGTAAATGGGAACGGCATTGTTGAATACTTCCTCATTGGACGATAGGTCACTCAGTCTTCTGTTTATTGACGAAGGCAGGTTTTTAACTAGAAATGTGGTTACGGGAACCGTAACCACTGTTTATGAAAGCGATTACTTAGTATGTGGAATTTTCACTTCACTAAATTATTGAACTGAAAAAGAAATCACTTTACATCAGATCACTTTAACGCAACTGTCTTGTTTCAAAGAATCAGACTACAAGGTTACTAACACACTATGCCTGGTGCAGGGTACAAGGCAGTGCAGTATGAAAACTGTTCACAATATCAGTTCAAATTGGCCCACTGAGAAAAATGATCTTGCCAAATTACTAGTATTTAGGCCCAGTCCATGATGGTTTAATCACTCAGATGTCTCGTTCCTTGTCCAGGCTGCAACAATATCACTGCATTATAGGCCTAGGCCTAAAATACAAATCTCTTACATTACTACAAAAACTTCAAAAAGGGTGATGTAATGAAAACCACACTCTCGGCTGCAGACCATGGCCCTACGGGACTGTGTTTCTCAGCCTAGGGAGGGCGTTGAGTTTTGCCCGACTCCGAGTCTGGAGTTATAGAATTTAACTGTCCAGTTTCCCGTCCGACTGAGACAAAATATCTGCCCGATTTAGTCAGGTCACTCAGCCTGGTGTCAGACATTTGGGGCGAACGCCCCAGCCCCCTCCCCCTGGCCCGCACGGCCATGCTGCCGACATTTTCAAAAAATCCTTGTGGGCCACTAACAGTCTCTGCATGTAGGCCTACATACAACAAGAGTAAGGCCAACACAAAAAGTGCACGGTATCCTTTGTGACTGAAGAAGGCTAATTAAGTCCTAACAATTAATAGGCCTGAGTTGTTTTCAGTTGTTTATTTCTGTGTCAGTTACTTCAGGGGTCGATAACATAAACTGTGCATGCCGCTGAAATGGCTTGTTTTCGATAAACGCGGCTGTGATTATGGAACAAGATATAGGAACGTTCCTATGTCCCGCTCTATGGCTGTGTGATACGGAAGTACGAAGAAACCCTTGCAACGCTGTTCCGATAAACACAGCTGTCATACGTACACAGAACTCTGTGCTGTGTAGTTGGCAGGGTTGCCAGATTTTCTGAGAGGTAACCGGCCAAATTTGGCGTTCAGTATGATCGAAAAACGCCAAATGTACATTCGTTGAAAAATTGCATAAAAATCACGACTATGTTGTAAAATAACAATCCATTCTATTGACACTGACCGAGATTTTTTATTTAATTATGCTAAACATGTGTAATCTGAGACATAAAATATGTGTTTTTCTACATTTTCCTGGAAAAATTGAGGAAAAACATGCATTTCTAAGGAAAATACAGAGACAGACGTAAAAATGCCAAAAATACGCCAAATTGCTGTTTGGCGTATTTTTCAAAATTCCTCACGCCAACACCATCGTAAAAAGGCCAAATTTAGTGGTTTTGGCGTGTAAAACGCCAAACTGGCAACCCTGGTAGTTGGACGTACGAAGGAACCACTGCTTGTGCAGTAGATAATCGTGTTGTTTCATGCCAAGCTAACGTATCCTACGAAAAGACGATACCTTTAACCTACAACATTCATACGTTTCTATAATGAAATATTCTATATTTCCTCGTTATTTAGTGAAAAAAATCCTTTATTCCGACGATACTTGCTTCGTTCTGATCTACAATTTCTCACAAATGTATGATGCAAACAACATGCCTAATACTGAAGAACTTTCCCCGAAAACCCGGGACAAAGAAACTGTCACGTGACCTGAACCTGGGTAAGAGCAATATGTTTATGAAGCTTCGCTTCCATAAACATAATAATCTGAGGGGGTTGGTTTGACTTTGTGTTAACATATTGTGGGATATTGTTAGGCTTGGAGTAGGGATAGTACTGACCAGAGGTGAGGTCAAGCGTCACATCGAGATAATGGAGGATTTTCATATTCGCCTTTACTGTAATCCTTGGGTTGTGTTTGTTGAAAATTTGACACAAGTCTTTCTTAATGCGTTCAATTATATGTGGGGTGCATCGAAGGCGGCTAGACTGTCATCCCTGTACAGACCAAGGCTATAGCTTTTGCATTGTAGTATACGGTAGGCTGGTCTCGGCCTCGAAGGGTGTGACCTCTACCTCAGTCTAAGGGGGGCTTCGGGCTCTGTTTCAGGACCTGTGGCCTCGACTACAACATTGTTTCTAGTCTAAAAGTCTTACGATAATGCCCAGTGGGGGATCCAGGATTTATCCAAGGACGAGGCCATCCCCTAGTGAACCAAAGGGAGAGGGCATCGTCAAAAATCCAACATTTCTCGTGATGTTTATAAATGCAGTGGACGTTGTGGTGGGTGACCATAACCACACCCCCTTGGGTCAACCAGTGGTGGCATATGTTGTAAGTACTAAGGTTCGTGCAAAAGAGCAAAGGCGATAATTTTTGAGCTACCAAATTCTAATGCACCCTTCACAGAGAGTCATCGGTAGTTTGCGAATTCTTTCTCTTCTTTTGAAAAGTGATTATAATATTATATAACTGCGATTTTTCATGACCTTTTCTTTAACGAAACTGTATATGTGTGACATCTGTTTCGTTTAAATGCGATCTTACAACTGCAAACAGGAGTGTGAACTGCAAAAGTGATCTTTACGTTTTGATAACATAAAATGATATAGTTGTATATTTGATGTTAAAGCATTAAAATTTAGAAAATAGCCACAATTTCCATCAAAATCCATCAGATATCAACCATTTCACAGGGTAATATCTTTGTTACGTTTATATCATATATCCGCTAATATCATGAAATTCAAACACCTGAGCTAAAAATGCATATTTTTGTCGTCTGAAGACTCACAAATTATGTCTATTTAATATATTGTTACGGCTTGTGGTCGCGAGTCAAACCAATAACAGCGAAAGATCACAGAAGAACGAGATTAAAATTCAACAACTTAATGATTATTTACAATCTCCTTATCTTACTTAAATTTACAATAATTAATTAGACTTACTCACAATCCTTTACTTAATATTTGCCTGGTCTGGTCCAAGGGCTGGTAGTGCATGCACGTTGACGATGGCACAGTGGTAGACCTGCAGCGTGCTGTAGCGTAGGGACTGGTTCCACGAGCGAATAATGACAAGGCTAGGTAGGCGATGGATGATAACAACCTCAATACACAGTGTAGAAACGGCGTAAGGCAATTTGTCACAAGTGTGAATTGTCAGTGGCTGGCCTCATATGATTCGGTCAACAAACGGACAGCAGAATAACGTCTGGACTCGATGGTGTCTCTCGATGTTAACAGTTGTCGAACTGCCTTTTATATGCTAGGCTTTTATTCGAGAACTCTCCAGAATTTAACAGAAACTTCTAGTGTACACAGTCCAGTAATTACGAGAACGTTCCTTAATAGAAACTTCTAGAACACACAGTAGTAGAATAACGATAATTGCAGCTTCTTCGAAGTGTTGCCAGGTCGCTGCTATAATTGGGACATAACGTAAACAGTTCTCACTTCTAGACAGTTCTAGAAAGGCTGCGTTGAAGTTGAATTCTCTGGAACTTTCCATTCGCTCGTCGATGGATTCAATCCGGTGTTCCTGACGGGTCGTCTTGTAACACTCCCCCCCTTGAAAAAGTTTTGGACGTCTCGGACAAAACTTAAGTTACAGTATTTACAATGTATAACTTTACAGTAATAACTACAGTATGTATATTATGTAGTCCAATATTCAATGGAAGGTACAGCATAATCATAACATATAACTTGTCTTGCAAGGTGATGATACATGAATACAGTAACATCATCAACACACATTGCGCCATAGTTAACACAAAATTTCAAAACTTACAGTGATATCTTCAACATACTGCATCAAATCAAATTCTTGACAAAGAGTCTGGTACAACATTGTCTTTCCCTTTAATGTGCTTAATATCTACATTATACGATTGCAGAAATAAACTCCACCTCATCAATCTTTGATTCTTATTCTTCATCTTAGATAAAAATGTCAAAGGGTTATGATCAGTGTACACAGTGATAGGGAAACTAGTAGTTCCCAAATAAACATCAAAGTGTTGAAGACCCAGTATCAAAGCTAATGTCTCTTTTTCAATTGTTGAATAATTCTTCTGGTGTTTGTCAAATTTCTTAGAATAATAACAAACAGGGTGATCAACACCATGCTCATCAGCTTGAAGCAAAACTGCTCCTATGCCATTGTCACTGGCATCTACTGCCAACTTAAATTGTTTTTCAAAATCTGGAGCAATCAACACTGGTGAACTCATTAGTGCCTTTTTCAATAATTCAAATGCTGCTTGGCAATTATCTGTCCAATCAAACTTTTCATTTTTCTTTAACAATTTTGTCAGTGGTGCAGCAATGTCAGAGAAATTCGGACAAAAACGTCTGTAGTAACCAGCCATGCCTAGGAAGCGCATGAGCTGCCTTTTATCAGTTGGGGCAGGGAATTTGTCAATGCCCTCAACTTTGGCCTTAATTGGTCTAACTTTACCCTGACCAACCACATGCCCTAAGTACACCACATGGGCACAAGCAATCTCACTTTTGACCAAATTGACAGTCAAATTAGCTTTGGCAAGCTTGTCAAATAATGCCTTAATATGTTGTACATGTTCATCCCATGAGTTGCTGTACACAATAAGGTCATCAACATATACTTCACAATTTTCTAAATTTGACGTAAGATTATTTACTAAGCGCTGAAACGTCATCGGTGAGTTTTTCATACCAAACGGCATGACCTTATACTGAAATAACCCATCTGGCGTCACGAATGCCGAGATTTTCCGAGCCCTCTCAGTGAGTGGTATCTCCCAGTACCCCTTTAGTAAGTCAAACTTTGACACATACGTAGCTTTCCCAATCCTATCAATGCAATCATCGATACGGGGTATCGGATAGGAATCCGTTCTTGTGACTGCATTCACCTTTCGGTAATCAGTACAAAATCTGTACCCACCGTCTGGCTTGGGGACCAATATACAAGGGGAAGACCATTCACTATTACTAGGTTCTATAATGTCATGGTCCAACATGTACCGAACCTCATCCCTGAGATGTTGTCGTTTTCTAGGGTTTACTCGGTAAGGATGCTGCTTGATTGGTGTGGCATCTCCCACATCAACATCATGTTCAATCAAATTTGTCCTAGTAGGATCATCTGAGAACAAGCATGCATATTCATAGATCAATGATTTCATTTCTGACTTTTCTTTGTGATCCAGATGACTTAATTTCTGGTCAAGATTTTTCAACACATCAGAATTTTGTAACTTAATACACATGTCAGGAACATTATTAGCCTTGATCTCATCATTACTGAGTTCATGATCAGCATTGATAATACACACTTGATCACCCGTATCATTAGTGTTGCTATTTACATCATGTACACTTTCATCCTTAGAAATGTCACAATCTTCTCTTTCATAATATCTCTTCATCATATTAATATGACATACTCTTTTAGATTTACGCTTGTCAGGTGTCAAAATGATGTAATCTGTGTCACTAACTTTTCTCTCAATGACATAAAATCCTTGAAAGCGAGCTTGAAGTGGCTGACCAGAAACAGGTAAAAACACTAGCACCTTATCACCAGGCTTAAACTCTCTTTTCACAGTAGTCTTGTCATACCACGCTTTCATTTTCTTCTGAGAGTGTCTCAGATTTTCCTGAGCAAGTTCACATGCTCCATGAAGACGATCTTTAAAGCGGGATACATAATCAAGTAGATGTATGTCTTCACCTGGATCTGATAACCACTTCTCCTTTAACAATTTCAATGGTCCACGAACTGTGTGTCCAAAGACAAGTTCAAATGGACTGAACCCAAGTGACTCTTGTATAGATTCCCTGGCAGCAAACATTACAAATGGAATGCCTTCATCCCAATCTCTCTCATTATCATGACAATATGTCTTTAACATATTCTTCAATGTTTGGTGAAACCTTTCTAAAGCCCCTTGGCTTTCAGGATGATAAGCCGAAGACTTAATTTGGTCTATGCCTAACTCATATAACATCTGTTGGAATACAGTTGACATGAAATTAGACCCTTGATCTGATTGGATCTCTTTCGGCAACCCAAACAATGTGAAAAATTTAAGTAAAGCTTGTAAGACTGTCCGAGCCTTAATATTCCTCAGAGGTATTGCCTCTGGAAACCTTGTAGAAGCACACATAATGGTTAATATATACTGATGCCCTGCCCTACTCTTAGGTAGGGGACCTACACAATCAATGATGACTCTACTAAACGGCTCTTCAAAGCAGGAATTGGCTTTAAGGGTGCAGCCGGAATATTCTGATTCGGCTTCCCAACCATTTTGACATGAGTGACAGGTCTTACAAAATTTGGCCACATCACTTTTAAGTTTTGGCCAATAAAAGTGATTTAGAATTTCTGTGGTAAGTATTATTGACCCTAGGTGCCCTGCAAATGGCATTTCATGAGCAATACTCAGTATTTCCCTTCTATAGGTCCTAGGTACCACAATTTGATGGTAAATTCTCCACTCTTCATCTAATGGTGCATCAGGTGGTCGCCATTTACGCATCAAAACATTGTTCTTAAAATAAAAGCAGACTGGGACGTCTTTCGATTCATCCTCAGTGAGTGCACCAGCTATTAATGGCTGAAGCTCTTCATCATGTTGTTGTTGCACCGACAACTGGTCTCTGTGGAGTGTGTCAGACATTTTTGATTTTTCCTGTTCTACCCCCTCACTATGTGTGTGGGGCCAGGAGACTCACAATCCTGACTATCATTAAGATTAGTCATAAAAGATTGGCTGAGATCATACCAAGAATCTTCACTTTCATAAATATTTTCACTAGAATCTTTTCCAGACTCTGACTCCTCTTTTGGGAGTGTTGTTCCATTTTTAGGAACTAATTCCTCAATTTTAGAGGGTGGATGATTAAGTTTATCATCCTTATTTTCAGAAATCATACCCTCATTTTTAGAGAGTGGATGTTCAAGATTATCATCCTTACATGATTCCCTACTTGTTCCACTTTTGGGAACTGTATCCTCACTTTTGGAGGGTGGATGTTTAAGATTATCATCCACGGCGAGCTTTTGTGACATAGCTCTAGTGACAGCACAGGCAGGGAATAAATTTGGAAATTCCTTTTCTAATTGCTCTGTGTTGTTATAATCACATGGTTTATCTGTCAAAATTGCATTGGCTACTACCTTTCCACCAGCTAGGTCATTGCCTAGCAACAGAGATACCCCCTTTACAGGTAGAGTAGGTCTGACCCCTACTATGACCGACCCAGAAACTAAATCTGACTTCAAATTAATTTTGTGGAGAGGGACAGAAATAAATCCACACTCAACCCCCTGAATTAGTACATTTGCCCCTGTGGAAGTAGAGTCCGATAATGGCAAAACTCCATCAAGAAGCAACGACTGAGTTGCGCCTGTATCACGCAAAATTTTAATTTTGACGGGTGGATGAGCTGAATTCCCATCTAGGGAAATAAACCCCTCAGACACGAATGGAAGGTATTCTTCCTTAATTTTGTCGTTAGAATTAGGCCGTAAAGTCACGACTACCTCAGAAGAGTTCTCTACATTGGCTAAGGCATTGGAGGCTGTTTCAGTCTCCTTTAATTTTGCCAATGTGAAGCAATTTGCCATTGTGTGGCCCTTTTTGTGACAGAAACCACAGCTTATGTCTTTAAAGGCAGCTTTGTTTGAGCTGACCTGGTCGTTCTTTTGACGACTCGAATCTGGTTGTTTTTTACCAGAATTTGTTGGAGAGATAGAACCAGACTGAGATCCACTATTACTTGTTGTGCCACTACTATTGCCATATTTCTTATTTGGCCTATTAAACTGACCCTTGTTTTGAGTCTGACCCACTTTACCAAATTTATGGGTAAGTGCATACTGATCAGCCAAATTTGCCACTTCCTTTAAGTTGTCAGCCTTATTTTCCTCAAGGTGAGTCTTAATGTCATCATTCACACACCGTTTGAATTCCTCGACCAGCATCAGTTGTCTTAAAGTGTCAAATGTGGAGACCTTTTTGGAAGCACACCATCTATCGAAATGCCTTTCTTTTTGATAAGCAAACTCTACATATGTTTGTGTATCCGCCTTACGATACTTTCTAAATTTTTGGCGATAAGCTTCAGGCACCAATTCATAGGCTTGTAATATGGCCCTTTTAACCTTATCATAATCCATGCTGTCCTCTATTGACAGAGCGGAATACACTTCTTGAGCCTTGCCTGTGAAATTACTCTGGATGAGTATGGACCATTTATCTCTTGGCCACTTTAGTTGCTCACCCAGCTTTTCGAAATGGTTAAAGAATTTCTCCACATTATCCTCCTGAAATTTGGGGCCAAATACGTGCTTAGAAACATCAAATACCCCAGTATCCAAGCCTGTCTTAGGGTCTGAGCCTTTTATGACCCCTAACTCTAGTTGCTTCAACCTAAATTCATGTTCTCTTGCTTTTTCCTCCCTTTGCATTTGCATTTCTCTTTCCTCTTTTTCCTTTTGCATTTGCATTTCTCTTTCCTCTTTTTCCTTTTGCATTTGCATTTCTCTTTCCTTTCTTTCCCTTTCTCTTTCCTCTCTATCCCTTTCTTTTTCCTCTCTTTCCCTTTCTCTTTCCTCTCTTTCCCTTTCCTCTCTTTCCCTTTCTCTTTCCATTTCTTTTAATCTAATCTCCTTATTCATTTCCATTTCAAGCCTTTTCAGTTCAAATGTGTTGTCAGTTGGCACAGTGATAGCTGTTTCCAATACTGTACTAGGCCAGGATACTTTTCATCCACAAGATATTCTAGAACATATCTTTTAATCTCGTCTTTCCGCATTAAAGGCTGAAATTCAATGCCATAATGTTTTGCGACCTTTACAATCTCAGACTTCTTTAATGAATCTAGTTCCTCGACTGAGGGACTGGCCACGAATTTATCTAAGTTGAATGGCATTTTGAAATTGTATCAAACCTTCAACAAACAAATAAGTAGTCTGAGCAAACACAGTTGCTTACGATTCACAACAGAATTTTCTCGAATTTTCTAGTATTTTTCGTTCCCTGGATGTTAGGCCACCATTCTGTTACGGCTTGTGGTCGCGAGTCAAACCAATAACAGCGAAAGATCACAGAAGAACGAGATTAAAATTCAACACTTAATGATTATTTACAATCTCCTTATCTTACTTAAATTTACAATAATTAATTAGACTTACTCACAATCCTTTACTTAATATTTGCCTGGTCTGGTCCAAGGGCTGGTAGTGCATGCACGTTGACGATGGCACAGTGGTAGACCTGCAGCGTGCTGTAGCGTAGGGACTGGTTCCACGAGCGAATAATGACAAGGCTAGGTAGGCGATGGATGATAACAACCTCAATACACAGTGTAGAAACGGCGTAAGGCAATTTGTCACAAGTGTGAATTGTCAGTGGCTGGCCTCATATGATTCGGTCAACAAACGGACAGCAGAATAACGTCTGGACTCGATGGTGTCTCTCGATGTTAACAGTTGTCGAACTGCCTTTTATATGCTAGGCTTTTATTCGAGAACTCTCCAGAATTTAACAGAAACTTCTAGTGTACACAGTCCAGTAATTACGAGAACGTTCCTTAATAGAAACTTCTAGAACACACAGTAGTTGAATAACGATAATTGCAGCTTCTTCGAAGTGTTGCCAGGTCGCTGCTATAATTGGGACATAACGTAAACAGTTCTCACTTCTAGACAGTTCTAGAAAGGCTGCGTTGAAGTTGAATTCTCTGGAACTTTCCATTCGCTCGTCGATGGATTCAATCCGGTGTTCCTGACGGGTCGTCTTGTAACAATATATACTACTTTTGTTTTTCCAACCTTCATTTAAAGGATAGTTTTAATATTGGTATATACTGAGGTATTTTGGGGGGGAGGGGTGGGGGGTGGGGGGGAGGAGTAAGTTGTCTTCTTGAAAAATACATCACTCACCAAACTGTAAACTATCTGTTGAGTACGTAGGCCTAAGAAACTGTGCAACACTGCTCTTTATTTTTGCATACGGAATGAGTTACTCCATAAACTTTCAAAGTTTTATCTTTAGAATAGTAATAGATATTGCAATAATTCAACGGATCTTTCATTTGGAGATTTTATTCTTTAACTTGCCAAGCAAAGCAGCTCTTTTTTGTAGCAAGTCACCATAACTTTAACAATATTTTAAACAGAGCTGTATTCATCCATCGTCGGTCAATTTTTTTACAAGTGTTCCTACCTCCACAGTTTGCAAACTGGTGTTAATTTATCGTTCAAAAGTGAAGTGTACTTGACTCTGGCATTTGACTCTGTCTCTTAACGATGGTTAATACTTCAGTATAGCCTATAGCGCAATGTAACTATTAAGGTTAAATACTGTTCAACTCTGAGCTATGTCAGTCATTGGCCCGAAAGAGCAAGGGATGACCATGGAGTTTCATAGGGCTTGAAAATTTGGAATTGTGAACTGACCTTTTGAGTTACGTAAAATAACTACTGCTAACCATATTTCCCATCACCATTCAGTAGTTTACGACCTAACAGTTCTGGTTTTAACGCCTGTGAAATTCTTTGCGGATTAGAAAGCCATTTATTTTGGCACCAGTGCTCCAGTCGTTTTAAAGACAGATGGTCATCACCCCAAAGGATATTTTTAGTGTGGGGGTATCAAAATTCTCAGTTGGTGACTGCTCTTTGATTGACATCAAAGTTTGAAAATTTGAAAGATGTAGAGTAGCTCACATTCCACACAAGGCAGAGAGAGTGCTTTTATTACATTTTATAGCCTTGTATGCTCACCAGGACATTGCCTTTAGCAATAAAACAGGTTTATTCCTGCACAAGGAGGAGCTTCATACAGTTATGGGAGGAGCTAGAAGTTGCAAAGTTGGGAGAATTGGAACTGTCTGGGATGATGAAAATTCCCCTTTAAGGTTTCGGTACAGATCAAACACTGAAGTATGATGGGCTATGCATACAGACACACAAGAATTAAACACTACAGTACAGCCATCACTGAAGTACTCCTAACATATCGAGATGATGAATCTCAGATAATTAATCATTATTGACTTGTGATATTCCTAGACTTAGTTTTCGATGATTAAGATGATCAAAAGTGAAGTTCGGAAGATTATCCAGCAATTATGCAGAGGCAATGTAAGAGACTATTAGCCTATAAGCCAGTAGCGTTGCCAGAATTAGCCGAGTAGGGGGAAGGGCGCATCCCCAGATTCAATGGTTAAGGGGATGAATATGCAGTGGACATTGAAAGTAACCATAACTCAGTGTTGGGACTAGGTCTCCTTTTTGGAAGGGAAGAATCACCGTCCCCTGTCCCCAAAACGATTTGGGGTGCGATTTTGAGAAAAGGGTGATCTCGATAAGATCATAAAAAGTCAAGTTTTGTGTAAATAGTTGCTTTAATGCTGACTACCCCTCCCCACAGTCGATGATACAGCCTGACCCGATGCGAACCTTTTGATCTGCCAGTGGTATTCCACGTCCCTAATCACATAAAGGATGGGGTGAGAGCAATTGCGCTGCCCTTTCGACTGCCAGCTTCTAATGCATAACTGTGTAAAGAGTCACCGAACAGTTACACAGTACACAAGTCATTTACATAGTTTTCGAACACTGTGGGTGAGTTTATACTTGATCCGGATTTGATCGCCTGCGCGGGGTCAGATCCACTGCTCGAGATCAAATGTGTAGTGTAAACGCAGATCAGATCCGTATCTGATCTCCCGATTTTGATCTTGGTAAAAGGGGAGGATCAGACCACGCCCAGGCATCAAAACTAGTAGTGCAAACGCTTTAGGATCAACGGTGACCTCGCATTTCTTTGTTTACATTTTGGTGCGCACGCGCGTGTGCTTCTATTTCGTAATTCATTTGGGGCCCACTTCCGCTGAAGCACGGAGGAGGATCAGAGTACGAGACAAGTGTAAACGCTCCCAGGATCAAGCCACACGTGTAATTCGATTTTCCAAAAGGATCGTGCGATCAAATCTTTGATGTGAAAAACATTAAAAACCTAGAAACTAGCAACTATTTACATTTAAATCCATCAAGTGTTGACCATTAACATGGCAACTTTTTTACCCTTATGTCATGAATAAACATAAGCTAAAATGCAAATTTGTTACGTCTAAAGAGGGACCCACAAATTATGTTTTATGATATCATTGGCTTTATTTTTCCAACCCTTTTTAAGGACAGTTGTTATATTAGTATGTCCTGAGGGATTGATTTTTAAACTTAAACTTGTATTCTTAAAAAATATACCTAAATATACCTAACTATTGTATACTCACCAAACTGTAAACAATCTGCTGAGTAATTTTAATAGAGATAATTTACACAGGGTAAACGAAAGAAATACTAACACTGTGCAACACTACACTTTATTTTTGCAAAGGCAATGCGTTACTCCAGAAACCTTCAAACTTTGAATATTGAAACTGTTCCAATCTAATTTTTCAGTTGCGAGATATTATTCTTTATCTGAAGTAAAAACAGTTCTTTTTGGAAGCACGTCCCTACAACTATAATGATATGTACATCTTTGAGGCTCAGTACAGTCAATTTGCAACAGTCGGTTACTAGTTTCACCGAACCTTTTATACCTTTTTTTTTTTTTTAAATGTGAAAACATCTTTTAATGCACATTGATTACGGGACCTTAAAATGACCTCAGCATGTTAGCTAATCCCTGGAAGTTCAAGGACTAGATCAAAGCTCCAAAGTACATCCACGGAGGTTCAAACACTAAACGATAAGCAACTCCCGATAGTTAGACACTAATTACTTTATGGAACAATCACATTCATTCTGTTACTTCGATGTCACTCCACATTGGTACAACGTTACAATATTAAACGCCAGCGGAGGGGCAAGTAAACAGCTCCGGCTGTTTGAACGCAGTCTGTTCACCTTTGTTAAACTTTACAAGCAACGAAACCCGTACGCAATGGTGGGCAAGTTTCCTCTCTGCATTCTAATCTTGCAGGCCACCTCTCTGTTTGCCTATATGTATTGAAATCCCCTTCGTTTTCCGGTGAACTAGAAGAAAGATTCAAGTATCGTTTGCCTGATGGCCTTGTACCAATTCATTCCGTCTAATGGGTAAGTTGTCTTCCTTAATACTTTTTCATTTTGCACATTAACATTCGGCGAGCGGGTAACCATTTTGAGGGCAGAAGTCTGCCCTCATATTCGCACAATATATCAAAGACCTGATTTAATATTTTGCGAACAAATTTTCAAAGGATTAAAATTTACATTATGATAGACCTTTTCAAGACTTGCAAACAAGGGGTTCGATTAGTTTCGGACCTAACTCCCGACTCCGCTAACAATTATGATGGCCGCTTCGGATAATACAGTAGTTCTGCTGTGTTGGCGAACCCGTATGGATTTTAATAATGTAACATTATGGGGGAAAATTATTGTCAATAATTAAATCTAAGACCTTGAAAAATTTGACTATAAATATTGAGTGACCATTTTTGCGCGTCTCTCATTGCCCCTTCCGAAATCAAAATACCCTCCAACAGGGGAAAAAGACATCCTCCTCCCTCAGAACGGTGATTTGTCCTTTTAACACATAGGTCAATGAGAATTCTCACTGTATTACGACGAATAGTTATCAAAGTGTCCCAAACAACCCGATACGCAATGTATTAAAATTCACGAAGCATGGTTCAAAATTTCTAATGCAGGCAAACTCATCGCTCCCTCCCCTCCGCCTTGCTCACAACAACACCCACACCCACAAACGCTTACCAGACAACCTTATATTTTATCAGTGTTCTTGATCCACGCCACAGTTCCCATCAAAGAGGAAAAAACCCCCCCCGTTTTTTTAAAGAGGCGGCGCCGTCCCCCTGAACCCCGCTTGGCAACTGGCTAAAATGTTAACTGTCAGAAATAGTATTTCTCATGCCTTAATAATGTTATATTTTTTTTTTTTTTTTTTAAAAAAAAAAAAAAAAAAAAAAATAAAAAAAATATAAATTAAAAATTTTAAAAAATAAAAGAAAGTAAAACTATACGTTTTTGCAACTATTTGACTGAAAAAATAAGATATTTTTCAGTTTTACTTCATTATCAAAAAACAAATGTTTACCTGCTGTCCTTTAATAAGTTGCCCCTAGAACATGGTGGGGCGTATGGCATTTTTATCCCTGTTCCTAGAAAAAAAACAAAAAAATACAAGACCTGCCTATGGATCCACAAGTTTGTGACCTAAAGGGCCTCCGAGCTGGTAACGTCCAGGGACAATTCTCCATGGAATCACCAGGGAACAGGACATCAGGGGCTTAGGGGTATTTTAGAAAATGGTGGGCTTCTTGATTTAGATGAGGTTTTAACGGCTCATTTTCTAGACCAATTGGGTTTAAGTCGGGTCGGCCCACTGCCTTTTTCCCGTTTTTTTTAATAGTCTTGTGATATTATACCCCGGCCAGGAGTCGACAACCCCAGACCTTCTCGGCTGCACGTTCGGACACTCATAACCACTTGACCATGGCGTCGGCTCTAGAAAATGGTGGGCATTAAAATATGAAAACACATTAAATACCTTAATGCGGGTATAGCATGCGCCTACTACAGTAAATCAGACTCAACAGCCATACTTTAACGAGTGTGACCAAAATTTTCATCCCAATCTAAACCTATGGCCGTGTAATACTGCGGTCAAAGTTTTCTAGGCACTCAGATCGTGGGGTTCACTTCCCACTCCCCCTTCACTTTCTAATATGATGCTTGCGTACGGTATGTCCCTGACCCACCAATTGATTCAATGATGTAGTTTGGCCCCGTTTGGACGGGACGCTTATTATCCCTGTATCTTCATTGGTTGCCCTCTTCAACTAAACAGATGAATACTAATTGAAAATGAGAGGAAAGTACTCATATTCCGGAACATATGCTGAAAAATTTTTTGACAAGAAGTAAAAAATGGGGTAGGACAACTAAGACGAAGGGTACGCTTCACAGGACATACTTACCTTTGTTTCGGCCTCCATAAAGCTAGCCTTATGGAGAGACCGATGTAACATTGTTTTTAGGGGGGTGGGGAGGCCTGCTGATGTCGTCCTGGCGTCGGTTAGGGCGGAGGTTAAGCTGAGGGTGGAGTCGGACTTCGTCCGTTTGCCAAGATCGGCATTCGGTAGGCGGTGGGGTCCGCTTGTTTCGGTGAGGGCGGGCCGGGTGGTAGTCAACTTGTAAATAGTGATTTTGTTTGTAAATATGGAACTACTGTAATTTGTAAATGGGGCTGTGTTTGTATGTGGGTGGCTTGTGAGGTGCTTGGTTGTAAATATGTTGTAAATATGTATATATGTGTATGTAAGTATCTGTACATATAGTTCTATTACTGTAATGAACATAATTTTCTGTTTGATTTAGTTGTTTGTAAAAAGTTTGCGTTTATGTTTCTGCCCGATCCGGTTTGAGTTTTTGTTTTTGTTTGTATGTGCCGTTTCGATGCACTTAAAAAGCACACAAAAATCAGTATTATCACCGATAGAGGGAGTTGTCTGGAAATTCAAGTGTTTTGTCACCTGTTAGTTTCCAGCGTTTGGAATACATGGGATGCACAATTACATAATTCATAGTTAATTGGGGTGTGGGCATGATAATGTACAGCAGTTGCTTGCCATCCTGCCAATGGCCACCGTCGCCACGGTACTGTCGAGATGGAGCCGGAAGGTCTGGGGTTCGACTCCTGGTCGGGTGATACCGAAGACTTTAAAAATGGAACCTTCTGCCATTGTGCTTGGTGCTCAGCATAAGCAATGGGGTAGGAAAAACAAGCCAGTGAGCATACAAGCTAGGAAAAAAGGCCGTGGCCGGCCCGACTTAAACCAATTGGTTAGAAACTGAGCCGTAATACTTCATCTAACTAACTAACTTACTATTTTTCACTTATGTAAAGCGAAATTTCACGGATAGCCACTGGGTTATATTATCCAAATTAACGGGATTCGTAGTTCCTTTCCAAAATCGAGTTTCGGGGAGGGAGTCAACGAACTTTTAAAATTTAAAGTTGGAAAACTATTACAGAAAAGTGCTCTAGAGGGTTAGGTGTAAGTAGTCTGACAGCTGGCCTTAGCTCTGTGTTAGGTGTCAGAAGGGTTCATGAAGTTTCCTGTCGTCACTTGATCATTATATGCTTTAGACTAAAGGATAATGTAAGGTACTCCTGGATGGGAATAGCCATGTAAAGGGATAGTCCTAGATCCTACTAACAGAAAATCTATACAAATTATGACTTGAAGGCTGGCGAGAAAACATTCGATTGGACCCAAGGTGAGCGTATCGGATTACACGTAGTCCACGATTACAAATCTGAAAAAAGTAGTAATTTCATCAATAAAAGGCGTGAGGGCAAGGAAGCTTAACTCTATGTATTAATTTGAAATTCTGTGGCAAATCCTGGGGACAGTTTGTTCCTTTGCTCGTCCACAGGGTTTTTTTTTTGGGGGGGGGGGGTTTGGTATGTCGGTTTAAGTCTGAAAACTCTGAGAAGGTGCATTGTTATCGTACCAGGTGTTGCTCGTGTGTGACAGACTTGGAAGACATTCGCACCACGGGTTATGTCTGACGGTCAAGATACGCTAAGCTCGGTACAGATTTCTTCATCGTCGGTCGAATAGGCATGACATGAACAGATACTGTCAAGGAGTATTACGTAGTTGGGCGAGCCGACCCCTAATGTGAACGCTAAGAAATTTAAGAACAGATAGAAGTACGTTAAGTTTTAATCTTAAAGAAGTCCGAAAACAAGCGTCTCATCACGTATGTAAATTGTTGTAGACGTCCACAAAATGATAAGCCAAGGACGGATTTACGTTCTGTTATTGTTACAATGAAATCTGGAAAGCGAATATTTATTAATACTTTATTATTATTGAAGAAAGCAATTACTTACTCTACATTTCATTATTACTGAAGAAGAACTCTTAAAGCAAGTATAGGTAAATAGACTCTCAAGAAGACGACATGCTTTGTTTGGTAGTGTGTTGTCTTGTGGTCCTAACTGAATCGTTATAGCAAGTCACAGATGTCACCTCGTGATAATAGTCATTATCCCTTTCTCTTTTTTGTATACCATGCAATTTCTGCAATTGAAATGGAATCATTATGGAGCTAATTTTGTCACCTTATGTCTTTTTTATAGTGATCCATGCATGGCAGGCAAGAAGGATAGGTAAACTAAGCGACCGCT
This sequence comes from Holothuria leucospilota, assembly GCA_029531755.1. Taxonomy (NCBI): domain Eukaryota; kingdom Metazoa; phylum Echinodermata; class Holothuroidea; order Aspidochirotida; family Holothuriidae; genus Holothuria; species Holothuria leucospilota. The sequence continues at coordinate 71,548,844 of CM055961.1, read as the reverse complement.
TACGGCTCGGCGGCCATCACAATACCAAAACTATTTATATATATATATATATATATATATATATATATATATATGTTTGTTCTTGATCTATATACTAAGATTTATATAGTATATATATAGCTCGCGACCTCAGTTGTTTTCATCATTGGTGGTATCGTACTTTCTTTACTGAGGCAAAGGTTGCCCAATGTTAGACGCATATTACACAGGTTTAAAAAATTATGCGAACTTTGTGCCGCATTACCACCATTCTTCAGGTGTCTATATTATTAGAAGTCGCAACGTCACAATCTACACTTCTCCATATTTACAAACGCTGGGCGGGGGCTTACAAGTGACGTAATGAATGGAAATAATGTCCCGTCTGGTATTTGATTTTAAATCGATCAGTTCTTCCCGGCAGAGTTCCGATAGCCCTCAGTTGGTATGAGCGTACTGCAACAGTTGGACCAGTAGGTCTGTTGGTTTCATAAACCCAGCTCGGACCTCAGTTTTTCATCATTTGGTGGTACCGTCTTTCTTACTGAGGCAAAGGTTGCCAATTTTAGACGCATATTCCACAGGTTTAAAAATTATGCGACTTTGTCCGCATCCCACCATTCTTCAGTTTCTATATTTAGAAGTCGCAACGTCACATCTACACTTCCGTATTTACAAAAGCTGGGCGGAGCTTACAAGTGACGCAATGATGGAAAACTGTCCAGTCTGGTATTTGAATTAAATCGACCAGTTCTTCCGGCAGAGTTCCGATAGCTCAGTTGGTAGAGCGTACTGCACCGTGACGCCACAACTGCCTCCGGGGCACCCTTGGGCAAGGTGCACCTGTATTTGCCCCGGTGCTTTTTAAGTGCTGTTGCCTTCGGGCGTGGTGTTGCCTTCGGGCTTGGTGTTGCCTTCGGGCGTGGTGTTGCCTTCGGGCGTAGAAAGAAGAAGAAGAAAAAAAGGTTGAGCAGTAGGTCGTTGGTTCAAGCCCAGCTTGGACCTCAGTTTTTCATCATTTGGTGGTATCGTCTTTCTTACTGAGGCAAAGGTTGCCAATGTTAGACGCATATTCCACAGGTTTAAAAATTAAACCCCAACACGGGAAAGCCCAACACTTTAATCTTCCAAATCACTCCATAGATAACTTACGATGCACCTTGATAGCTTCCTACTTTAATTCCCCCCGACAACGGAAACAATCCGAAATCCACTGGATTCTCAAATTTCAATCTAATGTGATCGGGTTAAACAGAGATTTCTGGGGGACCGCCCTAAGTAACTTAAAGTCTATGGCTATCCTTTGTTAATTCTGTTTCTGTTATGTTGGGTTTTCTGTTGCTCGCTTTTGGACCATACCCCAGTCCTTCTTTGCTTGTAAATTTATAGGTTGTGTAGTCATTTTTACGCTGAAGAAGACTCTCCACCCAACTCAGGGGAGTCGAAAATTTCGTTTAGATATTATAAATCATTGTACTCCGTCTTGTCAACCAATGACATATTTCTTGTCCTCTTTTTTTCTGTTCATATGTTATATATATACTATATATATATATATATATTCATATATATATATATAATATTAGATAATATATAGAAACAATATATGTTATATATAGATATATATATAGATATATATATATATTAATACTATATAAGTACACTAGTGTGTAGTAGTGTAGTGGTCACAGGGACTCTGCCCTGGGTGAGGAGTAAGAATGACGTTTAAAACTGCATCCAGGTGGCATGGTGAGGAGGTAAGTGGTGTAGGCGGAGTAGTTTGTCAGCGACTATCCGCCTATAAAATGCACACATAAGACCGTTTTTACTAGGGGGCGTTTTTGCTAGGGGGCAAAAAGTGGGAATTACTGATCTGTGGCCTGGGGGAGGGGACTAATGGTAACGGGTGTCTCCCTCCCCCTTGGCAAAATTTGTAATTTCAGGAGGACGTATAGATAGCAAGTGGTACAATATTTGAGGGATTTCAGCTCTAAAAGGAAAACGAAAAGTAGTTGTGACTAAGTGCGACAAAAGTCATTTTTGAGAGCGTGGTGGATATGATGTGAAGCATGACCTCAGCCATTAAACTCCGTTGTAGGGTAGAGTTGAAGGGAGGGGAGGGAGTGTAATTGGTTATAAAATGTTTTCATGACTAAACTGGCACGGTTTAAAATCGTTTTTAAGCCATTGATGATTGAAGCTACCTATAGCAACAACGGCATCATTGTAGCTATGCATAATCGCGCGTAGCGCGAGAATTTTAGAAAAGTAGGCTAGGAATACATCCTAATAGAGCTGTAAATGATTGGTGGTGTGTACAGATAGGCATGAAAATATTGATCTGCCTATTTGAAGTTCTATCATTACGATCACAGCTCTTATATTTTTACTGCGTTTTCTCTGTACATTCTCAAAGTTGGAAACGGTGCACTTTGAAAATTTCTGGGGGTAATTTTGCCCGCCCCCCCCCCCCGCTGTGTACGGCCGTGGATATCATATGAGCTGAGATTATACAAGAATAATACTGAATTACGCATCCTTTTCATTTATTCTTTCTGCAATTCTTTCATATTCACCTTCTAGTATATATCTGTTACATTTGTCCATCACCCTATCCATAGGCTACATATCCACTACTCAGTTACATATCCCCTAGATCATACCATTTGTCTCCAACCTAAGGTTAACATATTTATTTTCTAGCAAGGAGGACATAGGTCACTGTCCTGATGTAGGGGTCTAAGGGTGTCCCTTTCCCTTTGGAAAATTTTCCGGTTTTCAATGGTGTCTAAATGCAAAATGGTGCTGTATTTTTTCACGGACTCAAGTCATCGGTATATTACTTGGTCAGACCTATAATACCACCAGTAAATCTTTCAAACTATTTATAGGAGCTGAGTAGTGGCGTACTTCCAAAATAAATACATCATACGAAACGAGATGATTGCCCTCTGTGCGGGGCTAATTTTAAAAATGTTAATCCTAATGCGTTTTATATTCTCACTTAAAATAATCTTGCAAAGTAATTTTGTAATGAAGTTCCTATACTATTTCTTGGGTTATCTGATTTTACACTTGCAAGATATTTTACAAAATTGTTTTTTTTTTTTTTTTTTGAATTTCTAGTTCGTTACTTTTTCTTCTGGTACCGGCAATTTTGAATCGTTTCCACTTGTATCGGTTCTGATCGATGCATCTACCCAGGCATGTAGCACACACAACTTACAACGTACGTCCGTATGTAGTATATTAGCGTTACCAGTGGCAAGGCACACGCCTATTTCGCGCGTCATCTGCAGGAGGTTCATGAACAACATTGTGGATTTTGCAGGTATTGAAACTGTTTTTTCGATCAATGAGTTTGTTTTTCGTGGTAGACCTAGGCCCTAACGTTAGCCTAAGTTAGGCTAACGTTAGTAATGTTAACGACAGTAACAAGTGTATTGTTACACCAGACACACTGCATGCATGGCTATGATAAGTATCGGTATCGGATTGAATCTATAAACCAAGAAGCATAACCGGATGTGACGTAACGAAGTCGGCGGGTCCGAGAATTTATTCTACTTTGGAGGCTACTCAGCTCCTTTAACCCGCAAGGTAGAAGCAGTGCAGACTATATACCTAATTTAGTGAAAGTAGGTATTTACAGTTATAAGTTGAGTTTATACGTGCGCAACATGTGTTTTTCACACATTTACTTTCCTTAATTCTTACACATTTTATTTAATTATTTTTTGAAGGAAATACTTCAAAGTTTATTTCCGTTCAAACATTTATTTTATTCTTAATTCTTACACATTTTATTAGGACACAAAAAATCTGGGGGGGGGGGGGGCTGACGAATATTTGGGGGGGGGCTAACTATCCCATGCCATTGCAGAGTACCGTATATTTTGCATTATATCACTTAATATGTCAAGAGTCGAGTTACGCACTGACACTGCTCATTTGAGTCTGAATCAAATTGCAAAGGGTGCGAAAATTTTTGGGATGTTGACACAAAAAACATGTTATCATTAAGTGCAAAAAGAAAAACATAAAATTGTAAGGGTTGTACACTGTATCGGGGACAAGATACATTATGTCGAAACCACCTGGACGACCCGATGAAATAGCCAAACTTTGCTCCGTTGAGTCGCTCACCAACTGACCGTACCGCATGACACACTAGAGAACAGCAACTAGACTTTGCGATGTGGGATGAAATTTACCTCTGCATAACCTGTGTACCCTGCCTACATGTTACTTGGTAAGGTTGACAGGACTTATGCTGTCTAGCTATGTGGAATGGAACTACTGAAGGAACTGGAGTGACATTACAGCGCGCGTTGTGCTTGGAAAATTTTGGATTCTGATTACAGAAATTGTCATCCTTCTTTCACTTCTTTTCCTCTTTCTTTTCCTCATGTTTCCTTCATTTTGCCGACTGGGGCAGAATTTACCGACTCAGTGCCAGAAACCACATAAACGATGAACTCCTTTAGTATAAAATGATACTGAAAAGCCCTATCTGGCTTTTTTGCTAACAGAATTTGTTTTAAGTTTCAAAAAGTGTTGCTTACGGTCTTTGAAAATATTGTGAAACGTTGCCTACAAATGTACTCCAATCTCCTGTTTTCCGTCTGCACCAGGCCCTTTCTCTTGCCCTGCTTTGTCCCTCCCTCCCCTATTCTTTTCTCTCTTTGCTTGGTTCTTTCTCTCTCCCTCTTCTCTCTCCTCCTTTGCCTGTTTTTTTTTTTTTTTGTCTCTTTCTTCTCCCCTCTAACTTTCCTTCGTTTGCACTTCCCTCTTTCCTTCATTTGCCGTGTCACACCCCCATACCCCACCCTAGGTCGGCCCTGCCCACGACAGTTCGTACCCTTACAAATCCCCATCCCGAATGTCTCTTAACCATGGCAATTGCCCCGACCAATGCCCAGGACAATTCACCCAATAAAAGTGCACTGTGTGAGATAAAATGCAGGCTAAATGTCATTTAGGATATAAGTCCTAAATAATAGTTTAAACCGATTTTAATATCACATTTTGTTGTTCAAGCTTTAGTGTTACTTCTGAAATCGGGCAAAATTATATAACATTTTGATAGAAATTGAAAATGACAACAAAATATACCTTAAAGGCCCTTAACTCATTAGAGATTGGATTAAAACACTTTAAAATGTTGGGCTGCTTTGTCGAACTCAGGTCCGTACGCAGGGGACGGGGGAAGGGCAGGGTTGTAGTGTTTCATGCATACCCTCCCTCTCATCGGGAGTGGGTTGTAGGTATTCGTGGCCATTTTTGTCTGGTAGCAGTCGGATTGTAGGCTGACCACACAACTTACTGCCGGGATTCATATCGGCCTAACTACTCTTCACCAATCACATATGAGGGTGAGCACATTGACTTTCAGCAACCGTCGTCTAATTTCGCAACCCTTCTTTGTTGGCCAATTCATAAAAAAAGGGCAGCTGGGTCCATGACAGCTGCATACTACCAAGACTTTACTCAACTGCGACGGGACTCCCACCCTCCCGGATTCCAATATGAATATCAAACAGTTTGATATTTGTCATGTGGTCATGATGTACACTGGCGGATCGCAATCGGGACCGAAAGTCGGGTAGGAAAAAGCTGGGAGCACACTTAACCGAACCGGCTGCCACGCAACTGGTTTTCACCGCCTAGTTATAGAGGGGTCGGTGCAGTGTGGGTTGGCTTTCCACTTACTCATATTTTGTTTTAGGGTCCCGTCTTTCACTTATTACAACTTTGCTATACCAAGGGATCTGTCAAGCTGTTAGTTGGAAAATCCTCTTTCAGAATATTCCAAGCAAATGCTTCAAGATCTAAAGGAACCAATCACTACTAGGTATTCTCTTGCATGTCTAAAAAAGAAAAAAAGCCGAAGTTGCTGCATTTGATGGGATCACTTCCGCCCAAGTTTGGAATTTAACTAAATTAAATTTACGCACGCGCACAGCACAGGGAAGTACGTCGCACGTAGCTAGGTCAATGCATTTCCCCATTGACATACTTGGTGTGTAAAGTTTGTGAGATGGAATTATTATGCACCTTAATTGCATGTCTCAACGGATAGCTTGAGGACACTGGGCGCTGTTTTATTGAAAAAACGCACAGGCGCTATTTTGTCCATGTATGCAGCAGGCACATTGGCAGTGAGCGAAGCTGCGCTAAACGACAGTGTAGAACCACGCTGTCGCCAGTGTATGCATTAGGCATTTTCATACTGCGTAAGTATTGTAACTTACTAAAAGAACATAGGCCGATAACGTTAGGCTGTCTGGCGACTTTTTTCACTAAAAAGAGTCCGGATGTATGTATTTAGCCACCGGGTGCTTTTAAGCAACATATGGGGCAAATAGCACCTGGCAACTTCGAAACCTCCCTCCTATGACCCCAAATGATCTTTGACCTCCACCTAAAATAAAAGGGATCATCTACTAAAATGGGCAAGTCACACGCCAGTATGAGATCCCTAACAGTTACCCTCCTTGAGATATCGTGTTTACAAAGTTTTGACCTTATGACCTCTCGTGACCACAAATGACCTTTGATCTTTACCAAAAACAGTTGGGATCATTCACTTAATATGGGCAATTTACATGCCAAATATGACATCCCTTGGAGTTATTCTTCGTGAGATGTGGCGTTTACAAGCAAAGCGTCACATACACATACACACATGACCATCGCATAGATTCCTTGAGCTTTCGGCAAGGAATCAAAAAATCATCTCAAACAGCATTATTGCAAGGAACATTAACAAAATAATGCTGCAACAAGTAATTCAGATGTGGGACCTCCCCTTTTAAGAATCAATAGATAAAGCCGGTGAATTTTGCTTTCTCTCAATGCATGGGATTTGTAAGTGGTCATTGAGAATCATATGCCAGCGGCTTGTCTCTTATATTGAATTATTTTCCACTCTTGTAGTTAGTAAATTATTTCGATGAGGTTTAACTTCCCAGTTTCCAACCAATTGGTTCAAGTCGAGATGACCACGGTCTTTTTTCCAGTTCCACTCTTGTAATTACTGAAATTAATGAAAGACATGTTTTGCCAATTGTTGCTACCAGTCCAAAGTTTCGGTGCCGCCACTGCATATGATGTCACTTGGACGGAATGAAAAGAGACAGCTTGTTTTATTTTGGTTGGTTCACCAGGCCATAATGCATGTACCTTGTGGGCATTATACACGCTTGCTTTGACATAATCACAAGGAGGTTCAACCGCATTTAAAAGTGACCATAATCCACTAATACGGCGTTATAAAGTCGCCACATTCAGCCAAGTTAGTCGGTAAAACTGAGCCTTACACCCCCTAGCAAAAGGATTCCAGCTACGTCCCCGAGATGACGTCATGAGATGATGTATCCACATTCCGCTGATGCCTGAAATTAAGGTCTTGACTATATCAATGTAGTAATATGATTAGCCAGAATACAGAGCATCATTGTCATGTTGACCATGAATTCAGTGAGGTTTTAGCTGCAAAGAAATGGTGCCCACTTATCTGCCAGGAAGGATGAAAAATGTAAATATATTTGGCAGTTTGGTGGGATGCGCCGACGAGGTAAACTTCTACGGCGATTGACTAACGTGGTGATTGTGTTAAAGGGACAATTTTTTCGAAAGGTTCCAAGATTTACGTGGTTCAAAACGAAAACGAATACACCTGCCCTTATTAGCTACCTGTCTTCATTACAAAGTTAGTAATATTTACAAGTAAAAGGATCACGCTTTTCTCAAGTATTAGAAAGGCTAATGCATACTAAGCTTTCTCAATTTCTTGATAAACATAAGCTCCTCACAGACAACCAATTCGGTTTTCGTAAGAGGTATTCTACGTACATGGCCTCTCCAGATCTAACAAATTATATTCCTGCTGGGTTTGACAATAAGAAAGTACCTTGGGTGTTTTTGTGGACTTATCTAAGGCCTCTGATACTGTTAATCATAACATTCTCTTACGTAAAATCACTCATTATGGAATTAGAGGTATAGCTCATGATTGGTTGGTCAGTTATCTGTCTAATTTCGTAAAGCAATATTGTGATTAGGGTTGATCTAATAACTGTTCTTCATCCTTCAAAAGATATATCTTGTGGTGTACCCCAGGGGTCTATTGTAGGGACCCCTGTTATTTGTCATTCTATTACAAATGATTCTTCCTCTTTTTTTTAATAAGTTAAAAAGTGTACTATTTGCAGATGATGCTTAGTATCTTATTTAAAACCGATGCAGCCCACCTTTAATGCTTCTATAGTATATGTCTGCGCCTGCTCGTTTTTGTTATTGGTTCAATGCCAATTAAAACTATCTCTGAATGTCAAAAAGAACGTATTTTCATGCTGTTCCAGTCTAGTAGAAAAGAAACCACCCGAAATAAGTATTGGCATTGACGGTTCTATTGTAAGATATAATGCCGATTCTTTGTTTGTAAAGTTCTTAGGGCTTCTTATCAATCCCCACTGGACATGAGAAGAGTCTTACGTTGATCCTTATTATGTACACAAAATTCTCTAAGACTTTATGCGTGCCTAATAAAATCAAAGCATTTTGTACCTCGTCCGTGGTCTGCTTGGGACTTTGTTACAATACTGTTCATCCTCCCTCACTTATCTGACTTTGCAATATTGCGTGGGGAAAAACACCTTCCAATTCTTATCTTTAATAGACTTTACGTACTGCAAAAAACGGTCATTCGTTTAATTACTTCCTATCACTATAGGGCTAACACAGCTGACCTTTTTAAAGAATTACAATATTTTGAATGTTGCGACATTTATAAGCTCACCAGTATGGGTATCTTTATGTTTGAAAATTAGTCATGAGTTATTACATACTATGTTTCAGGAATATCTTTCATTCTTAATAATACTGTCCACAACTATTGTACCAGGGCACTCGAAAAAACTCATCCACTTACATTTAGAGGTAATACTGATGTCAGTAAAAAATCATTTGCTTACTTTCTGGCTCTCAACTCTGAGAATAACTTTGAATCCCAGCTAAGAAACGTATCTCATCACTTCCCTTATTTACCAAGGGGAAATTAAAATTATGTTTAAGTGATAAGTATTGATGTCTTTTGTTACCTATGATCTTTTTTATTTTACTCTGTCATGGGTGGTGGGTGGTTGGGGTTTAGTGGGAGGAAAGGGGGCTGTTACTATGTCTGTGTTATTTGATTTTTCTATTGTGCCTGTATTTCTTGTTAACTTTTCTTTTATAAAGGTGGCCTGCTTTGGACAAGCATTTGCTTTTTGCAGGCTTCCTCCACCGCTTTCTGTAAATTTATATCTGTCTATATTTTTATGATGTTTGTGGAAAATAAATGAAATGAAAGGAAATGAAATGAAAGTAGAATTCAAAATAATTTCTACCCTTCTCGGGGTAGAAATTAGTTCTAATCAGGCGCGGATCCTGGGGGGCCTGGGCCCCCCCCCCCTCGCCACGAAAAAAAAAAACGAAAGGAGAAAAAAGAAGAAAAAGAAAAAAAAAGAAAAGGAGAAAGAAAAATTAAGAGGAAAAAATGAATAAAAGTGTCTAAGAACGTATTCAAAGTATATATTCTGTAGGGGTTTGGGTGGAGCATTTCTCTTGGATTATCTCTTCTATATTCTTTCAAACGTGGTTGGCGACGAAAGGAGGCGCTACAATGTTTCGAAAAACAGAGTGAATAGCTGAGTAATGATCCTTGACTTATGATCTAAATAAGTAAACATCGTGACATATCTAGTATGGGCCTCGGCTAGCTGCAACTGAAATTTAGTAACCATTTTTGTGTTAAAGAGTTGAAATTTTTGTAATCTAGAGGTATTGAGGAGGCAAAGTTTTCGCCATACAGACCTTGCAGAACGAATACAGAAAGGAAAAGCTGTTAGGTGACGTTGCTATTGTGCAACAGTAGCAATACCAGCTGTTGCAGGCCAAATGTAGCGGCGTGGCATACACCCTTTTCGATTCCGAAACTGTCTGAAAGTTTTAAAAACGAACTCAAAAGGCTTTTAAGCTACAGACAGTGGCGTCGGCACAGTGGGGCAATGGGTGAACGTGTGGTCCCCCTTCCCCCAATCGATTTCTTTTGAAAATTTAAAAATGGTCCCAGGAGTCGTTTAATGCTACAGATTTCTGTGGAGGGTGTAGGGTGAGATGTATTTTTGATGACTGGTTTTATTTTGTTTCTAACCATTTTTCTTGTCACAAAACTGTTTCTCAAAACTATCATAAGTTTTTGCAAATTCTTGACAAATTCCAAATTTTCGCACGCACTGGGCCGATAGGCGTCAAGACACTTGTGTCAGAGTTTGTCCTTATTATCAATAGCTTTCCCTAACTAACTAACGGGGAAACAAAGGAGCAAAAGTGCTTTTTAAGAATTCTCAGGCAGAAGATTCGTTTCTGAATAGCATAGGTTGGTGGGAAAGTGACCAGTGTCCGATGCAGGTTCTGGAAATGCAGGTTTTGTCATGGACTAATATTTTTATTCAAAATTTTTCGGCCGCGCTTCGCGCGCAATACGACAGGGTTTTTACACCCGATTTTATATACCATGAACAAAACTATATGACGCAAGAAACTTAGGCACAATGCACGACACTGTTCTAAAAAGTACATCTCCTTCTCTTGCAGGGCTCTCATCATTATGGGATCTTTGAATAATCTAGTCATAGCACATGAATTTGAAAGATTGAAAAGTACGTAATTGCCGTTGCTTATTTTCCAAACATCTTACCGCGACTTTCAATAATGACGCGAAAAATCTTTGCTGAAACGAATTTTGCCCTGTCCACCATCCCTCTCTGCTATACCTAAACAGGTTGAGATAGTACATATCTCATTCCATATGGAATGTCGGGTAGTGGAGAATCCCGTTTGGTCCCTCTTTGTTCTGTGTTTCCTTGTAAACTAATTCAGAGCTCCCGAGAGGCGCCCTATATTGTTCTCTGTCTACCTGTGGTTATCCTTTTAAACTGTAAAGGAAAAATTTATTTATAGTCCAAGAATGTTTCTGTGGACTCCACGCAGGATATAATTGCGTGTACAATTTTCCCATGGGGCGTGGGTCAGGGAGGGACGTGGGGGACGCGTCCCCATCACTTTTTTTGTAAGGGCGGACATCGTCAAAAAGTCCCCCTCACTTTTTCAAAAATGATGGAACAGACTGCAATTATGCTTAGGAAAGCGAAGTTTTTAGAAGAAAAATAACCTAAAAATCGTCCACATTTGTTGCACTAAATCGCATCTGAGGGCATTCCATTCTAGAAAAATTTCCCCTAGACCCCTCCCCCATGCCGATGATCACAAAACTTATTGCCTCCCCTTGACGCAAATTCTGGCTACCACCAACTGCTTCTTCCACGCCACCAGGACGACGATTCACAAATGTGAAAAAGTCCCCCAACACACACAGGGACATGTTGCTGAGTGCTTCCATAGCCACAGGATCGCTCACACTCCGCGGGTGCACCCGTACTCACCCTCGCTTCCTTAGCGGTACGCGGGAAATGTGCCGGTAAGGAATTCGCGGGATTTCCCCATTAGCCTGGCTGACCTCCAACTAACCCAGCAGACGTACGTGTCTGGAGGGCCGGCTGCTTGCCAAGGCAGGCACGTCGCAGCCGCGCTGAGAACTTCTCATTGCAGATACGGAATTTGCGGAGCAGCTACCGATAACGCCAGTTTCGAGATCCGCGTTGAGCCTAGGGAAAGACGTGACTGAGGACGGAGCTTCTCGACCGGCTGTACCGTGTCCATGTTAAGGACATGCTTGCTGAGTGCACACACACACACACACACAAAACACACCACACACACTTTTGGATATGGATTCCAAGCCCATGATTTTTCCTGGCGACTATAGGAGGTTTGTATGCAAAATGTGTAACAGTCTCTTACTCCCCTTTATCACACGAACAAAAGTTAGGTTCACTACAAATTGTTGGACATTTTTCTAAACAAACAATTACTTTACGAAGGACCCAAAGATACCTACCATTTTGCATATAGGCCCCCGTAAAAATAACAAAAAACACTCTGTCAAAGGGAGAGGGTAAACCCCTTCCTGGTGATTGCACCTCTCATGTACTAAATAAGAAAGGACTCTCAAAACTCTTGTATATAGCCGTATACAAAAGGCTACTTCCTAAAAAAGGCACGGTTTAGCAGTTAATCTGCGGTTCCCCCAATGCACCAACTTCCCGCCTGTCACCATCGGCCATAGATTTCTGCAAGGGTATACCCTTCAGAAATGTCCCATAAAGAAGGTGATATATCATAAGTAGCTCCCATAATGGATTTAAGGTTTGTGAGAGTCCTGTTGGTCCCCCCACCCTTTCAGTGTACAACATAAGGCAGAGAGTCCCCCGAGGCTCTATAACCGAAAATTTTCGGCGACGCGCTTCGCGCGCAAATTGTGACGTATACGAGAGAGGAGTACGTTTTTTATGAGTGATGGATTTATTGTTTATAACTTTTTACCTAAAAAATTATTTGAAAATCCTTTCACGATTTTTGCAAAGTCTTCTCAATTTTTCATTGCATTTTTGCTTGATCTGCCACACTGTTAGCCTGGAATTGCGTCCTTTTTACTATCAATAAGGTACCAAAAACGTATTCGCATTACTCATCGGTGGGGTTCTAAACCATAAGCCAATTATTCGTGTGCATAAACGTGCTTTCAGGTCAGCAAATTGTACAGGATGTAAAACAACTGCTATTCCTTCTTATCCACACCTCTGTCTTCTTATAAGAACTGAAAACTTAGTATCGAACCCCACCCTTCTTAAATGATAGGACACCCATAAAGGGAAATTGGACACCGTTTAGTCATAGTAAATGGTTTCACAATGTAAATTCAAATTTTCGGCGCGCTTCACGCGCGCACTTATTTCATATGACGTCCTATTACCCGGACTACGTTATAACGAAAATAAAACATATTTATGGCAAAAATCATTTCAAGTTACCTACACGGGTCCATGATGTTGGCGTGTAAGTTTTAAGATAACTTAGATTATCCGTAACATTCTGTAGGAACATATAGCATAACTAAAAATGGGCCATACACAGCAAACTTCCATGCAACATGAAAATGTAGTAAAAAATCTCACTGACCTAAGAACTGGAGCCGATTTTCTTATGCTCTTAAAATATGCAATATTGCGAGAGCTTCCGGGGGCTTTCGGGCCCTGGACCCCCCGGCCAGGGGCCCTAACGCGCGCCGCCTGGAACCCACGGCGTGCTGACTCGCAGGTTCGCGCTCCGTGGTGCACCTTTCGTGGCATCATGAGGTTTCCCATTTTGTGGCCCCGTGGCCCCCACACTCCAACATTTCGTAGGATCCGCGCCTGGTTCTAATTTGGTGAAAATTTCACTCGAGGAAATATAAGATGTCACTCGTTAGCAGACAGTGCACCTGAAGTATCTCTGGTCGTAATATGTCACTCTTCAACACAGAAAGCATATTTTGTCGCAGTCTGACGAGTGTTAAACAGAAAGCCTGCACATGCAGCTCTACAAAGAGAGGGCTCCTAGTTAAGATTGCGTAAGACCTTTTACTAAAACAAAAACACTAAGTCGTGGTGTCTAAGGGGTATCACCAAAGATGCAGTTTACTATTTTTTTTTTTTTTGAAAAATAAAATGAAAACGTTTAGGTGGTGCGGATCGTGTCAGTCTCGAGTTTATTCCCGAAGACTCGGTTGTCTGCATTGGTGAAAATAAAGGGAAAGCATTCAGTCAATTAGAAATTTGCTACCTTCACAAGACTTTAATAACGGGAATCTTGCTTGATGTTTCCATTGCGATATTCCCTTTCCCTTCACAATATAAAAATAAATTTTCATATTGAGAAGATTCTTTGTTGTCGAACTTTCGAATGGGTTCAATACCTTTTCATTTGTTCCGAAGTGAAACTGGCACTTCTCAAAAGAGACTTGCAATATTTTCTTCATAACACGTATTAGAGTAAAACGAATATAGTTTCCAAACGATATACAGTGTGATTAGCATCCATGCAATATTAGTGTCATTTTTATATTATTTTTAAATGGCTGTATCACACGTGAATTATTGATCCATCTTGTAATCATTATCACAATGAAAGTGCATTTCGTTCTTTTGACCCCATAGATGTGAAAAACCCAAACCTTTGGACAATGCATATCTGTTGAGTATCTTATGACGAATTTGTTTCTAGCTATATTATGAATAACTCTCAGACGAACAATAATTTTCTCGTTTTATTAATAAATGCAAAAAAGTCCAAAACTATGAGAGGTAATATTCACAACAAATACAATTCCTTTCCCAAGGAGGTATTACTTATAAAATAGTGAGTGGGTACAAGTTTATGATTACTTTTTTATGACTTAAACGATTTTTAAAATTAATAAAGCAACTAGTCTTCATGTTTTTTTGTTTTTCTGTGTACGTTTTTTTTTTTTTTTTTTTTTTTTTTTACTTAGGCAGTTTTTTTGTTTGTGTATTTACATCCTTCGAGCAAATTAAAAATAACCAACCCCTCTATATTCATATCGGTAAGCAGGCTTTCCAGTCAATCCATTAAACACATAACGTCGTAGTCCATACTCAAGAACAATAACCCATGCTTCTTTTAATTATGAAAGTCTATATTTAGGAAATTGTTGATGACTGGTCACCTACACATAAATCCTCTCATACATATCAAAGTCTTGTGAAGGTAGTAAATTTCTAATTGACTGAATGCTTTCCCTTTATTTTCCTCGATGCAGACAACCGAGTCTTCGGGAATAAACTCGAGACTGGTACGATCCACACCATCTAATCGTTTTCATTTTATTTTTCCAAAAATAGTAAACTGTATCTTTGGTGATACACTTGAAACACCACGACTTAATGTTTTGTTTTAGGAAAAAGTCTTACGCAATCTCAACTAGGAGTCCTCTCTTTGTAGCGCTGTGCAGGCCTTTTAACACTAGTTAGACTGCGACAAAATATCATGTTTACTGTGTTGAAGAGTGAAATATTACGACCAGAGATACTTCAGGTGCACTGTCTGCTATCGAGTGACATCTTATATTTCCTCGAGTGAAATTTTCACCAAATTAGAACTAATTAGGCTACTACCCCGAGAAGGGTAGAAATTATTTTGAATTCTACTTGAGAAAAGCGTGATCCTTTTACTTGTAAATATTAGTAATTTTTATAAGGAAACTACGTAATGAAGACAGGTAGCTAATAAGTGCAGGTGTATTCGTTTTCGTTTTGAACCACGTAAATCACGCAACCTTTCGAAAAAAAAAATTGTCCCTGGAGTACAATCAACACGTTCGTCAATCGCCATAGAAGTTTATCTCGTCGACGCATCCCACCAAACTGCCAAATCTATTTACATTTTTTATCCTTCCTAGCAGATAAGTGGGCACCATTTCTTTGCAACTAAAACCTCACTGAATTCATGGTCAACATGACAATGATGCTCTATAACATGATATAGTCAAGACCTTAATTTCAGGCATCAGCGGAATATGCATACATCATCTCATGACATCATCTCGGGGACGTAGCTGGAATCCCTTTGCTAGGGGCGTAAGGCTCAGTTTTGCCGACTCACAGGGCTGAATGTGCCGACTATATAACGCCGTAAGAAATGGTTTATGGTCACTTTGAAATGCGGTTGAACCTCCTTGTGAGTATGTCAAAGCACGCGTGTATAATGCCCACAAGGTACATGCATTATGGCCTGGTGAACCAACCAAAATAAAACTAAGCTGTCTCTTTTCATTCCGTCCAAGTGACATCATATGCAGTGGCGGCACCGAAACTTTGGACTGGTAGCAACAATTGGCAAAACATGTCTTTCATTAATTTTAGTAATTACAAGAGTGGAACTGGAAAAAAGACCGTGGTCGTCTCGACTTGAACCAATTGGTTGGAAACTGGGAAGTTAAACCTCATCTAAATAATGAACTAACTACAAGAGTGGAAAATAATTCAATATAAGAGACAAGCCGCTGACATATGATTCTCAATGACCACTCACAAATCCCATGCATTGAGAGAAAGCAAAATTCACCGGCTTTATCTATTGATTCTTAAAAGGGGAGGTCCCACATCTGAATTACTTGTTGCAGCATTATTTTGTTAATGTTCCTTGCAATAATGCTGTTTGAGATGATTTTTTTATTCCTTGCCGAAAGCTCAAGGAATCTATGCGATGGTCATGCCGTGTGTGTATGTGTATGTGACGCTTTGCTTATAAACGCCACATCTCACGAAGGATAACTCCAAGGGATGTCATATTTGGCATGTAAATTGCCCATATTAAGTGAATGATCCCAACTGTTTTTGGTAAAGATCAAAGGTCATTTAGATGGTCACGATGACGAGGGAACATAAGGTCAAAACTTTGTAAACACGATATCTCAAGGAGGGTAACTGTTAGGGATCTCATACTGGCATGTGACTTGCCCATTTTAGTAGATGATCCCTTTTATTTTAGGTGGAGGTCAAAGATCATTTGGGGTCATAGGAGGGAGGTTTCGAAGTTGCCAGGCGCTATTTGCCCCATATGTTGCTTAAAAGCACCCGGTGGCTAAATACATACATCCGGACTCTTTTTAGTGAAAAAAGTCGCCAGACAGCCTAACGTTATCGGCCTATGTTCTTTTAGTAAGTTACAATACTTAACACAGTATGAAAATGCCCAATGCATAGACTGGCGACAGCGTGCTTCTACACTGTCGTTTAGCGCAGCTTTGCTAACTGCCAATGTGCCTGCTGCATACTTGGACAAAATTAGCGCCTGGGCGTTTTTTCAATAAAACAGCGCCCAGTGTCCTCAAACTGTCCGTTGAGACATGCAATTAACGTGCATAATAATTCCATCTCACAAACTTTAAAAACACCAAAGTAGGTGCAATTGGGCGGACAATGCATTGAACTAGCTACGTGCGGGACGTACTTCCACTGTGCTGGGGCGCGTGTGCGTTAAAATTTAATTTAGTTAAATTCCAAAATGGAGTAAGTCCCGGAAGTGATCCCATCAAATGCAGCAACTTCGGCTTTTTTTCTTTTTTAGACATGCAAGAGAATACCTAGTAGTGATTGGTTCCTTTAGATCTTGAAGCATTTGCTTGGAATATTCTGAAAGAGGATTTTCCAGCTATCAGCTTGACAGATCCCTTGGTAAAGCAAAGTTGTAATTAGCGAAAAACGGGACACTAAAACATAATTTGAGTAAGTGGAAAGCCAGCCCACACTGCACCGACCCCGCTATAACTATACGGTGAAAACCAGTTTCGTGGCAGCCGGGTCGGTTAAGTGTGCTCCCAGTTTTTTCCTACCCGACTTTAGGTCCCGATTGCGATCCGTCAGTGTACATCATGACCACATGACAAATATCAAACTGTTTGATATTCATAGTGGAATCCGGGAGGGGTGGGAGTCCCGTCGCAGTTGAGTAAAGTCTTGGTAGTATGCAGCTGTGATCGATCCAACTGCCATTTTTTTTATGAATTGGCCAACAAAGAAGGGTTGCGAAATTAGACGACGGTTGCTGAAAGTCAACAGGTCAATGTGCTCACCCTCATATGTGATTGATGAAGAGTAGTTAGGCCGATATCAATCCCGGCAGTGAGTTGTGTGGTCAACCTACAATCCGACTGCTACCAGACGAAACTGTCTACGAATACCTACAACCCACTCCCGATGAGAGGTAGGGTATGCATGAAACACTACAACCCTGCTCCTCCTCCTTCCCCTGCGTACGGACCTGAGTTCGACAAAGCAACCCAACATGTTTTAACCCAATCTCTAATGAGTTAAGAGCCTTTAAGGTATATTTGTTGTCATTTCCAATTTCTATCAAAATGTTATATAATTTTGCCTGATTTCAGATGTAACACTAAAGCGTGAAACAACAAAATGTGGTTTTAAAATCAGTTTAAACTATTATTTAGGACTTATATCCTAAATGACATTTAGCCTGCATTTTATCTCACACAGTGCAACTTTATTGGGTGAATTGTCCTGGGCATTGATCGGGGCAATTACCGTGGTTAGGAGACATTCGGGATGGGGATTTGTGAGGGTACTAACTGTCGTGGGCAGGGCCGACGCTAGAGTGGGGTATGGGGGTGTGACACGGCAAAATGAAGGAAAGAGGGAAAAGCAAACGAAGGAAAGTTAGAGGGAGAAGAAAGAGAAAAAAACAGAAAAAGGAGGAGAGAGAAGTGGGAGAGAGAGCGAGAGAATCGAGGTAGAGAGAAAAGAACAGGGGAGGGAGGGACAAAGCAAGGCAAGAGAAAGGGCCTGGTGCAGACGGAAGACAGGAGATTGGAATGCATTTGTATACAACGTTTTACAATATTTTCAAAGACCGTAAGCAACACTTTTTGAAACTTAAAACATATTCTGTTGGCAAAAAAACCAGATAGAGCTTTTCAGTATCATTGTGTACTAAATGAGTTCATCGTTTATATGGTTTCTGGCACTGAGTCAGTAAATTCTGCCCCAGTAGGCAAAATGAAGGAAACATGAGGTAAAGAAAGAGGAAAAGAAGGAGGAAAGAAGGATGACAATTTCTGTAATCAGAATCCAAAATTTTCCAAGCACTACGCGCGCTGTAATGTCACTCCAGTTTCTTCAGTAGTTCCATTCCACATAGCTAGACAGCATAAGTCCTGTCAACCTTACCAAGTAACATGTAGGCAGGGTACACAGGTTATGCAGAGGTAAATTTCATCCCATATCGCAAACACTAGTTGCTGTTCTCTAGTGTGTCATGCGGTACGGTCAGTTGGTGAGCGACTCAACGGAGCAAAGTTTGGCTGTTTCATCAAGTAGTCCAGGTGGTTTCGACATAATGTATGTTGTCCCCGATAAGTCTACAACCCTTCTTTTTGTACTTAATGATAACATGTTTTTTGTGTCAACCTACCAAAAATTTTCGCACCCTTTGCAATTTCACGATTCAGACTCAAAAGAACTGTGTCAGTGCGTAACTCGGCTCTTGAAATATTAATTAGTGATATAATACAAAATATACGGTACTCTGCAATGGCATGGGATAGATAGGCTCCTTCATATTCCTGTCTCAACCCCCTCGATATGTTGTTGGAACTTGGGGTCGCTGGTATGGCCCCATACCCTGTAGGGAAAATTCTGTGGCCATACTTATTTTAGCTTTCAAAAGGGTCATTTATGCGATAAACCTCCCAATTTCGGTATGCTGTGCCCACTCTTCCCCCATTTTCGTTACTAATAGCTAAATCATAGGCGTAAGAAGCTTATCGGGACTGGGGGACTGAACCTTATTTCGGATTGCTGTACTAGGGAGGGGTGTCCTCCTCCCCTTTGGGAAATATTTGGGTATTTGAGGGTCCTCAGATGCAACTTGGTGCAACATTTTGGACAAACTTTAAGGAAAAATAACTGCAAATTTTTGACATTTCTTACCGAAGAGAAAAATAAGAGTTTTTGCCCTTGGATCTTGGGGGCGGAAGCATACTTCAGTCCCCCACATTTTTGACTGGAGGATGGAGCTCCCCAGGCTTTCCACCTTTTCAAGTAACTTAAGTAGAATTTATCGTTTATGTAAATGCCGGGAATCTCATCTCATTTCGCTTAACTACGTTAACGTTCTTTTGACCCTTACTCAAAATCCATTTATGGCCCAGATATGGGATTTCATATCTGGCCCATATCTGGGCCAGATATGGAGTTCATACCTGGCTTGTACAAGAATTGGGCAGATATAACTTGATATAATATAAAGGCCATAAATGGCCATATATGGCCCAGGTAAAGTTTCACTTTTATATGGCCCAGATATGCCCCATATATAGCTACTCCATTTCTGGCCCATATATGGAAAATCCATATATGCCACATATAAAGAGATTTATATCTGGCCCATATCTGTGCAATATATGACCCATATAAAACTTTATATGGCTCACTCTTTATATGGCCCATATCTGGCCCATATATGGAAATTTATATCTGGCCCATATCTGCACCAGATATGGAATTTATATCAGATCGGATAGAAAGTTAGGCAGATATAACACAGATCTAAACCAGAACCAGTTCTAAACCATATATGGCCAGATAAAGTTCTATCTGGATCAAGCCTTTATAAGGCACAGATCTGCTCTAGTTATGAATCATAGTTAGGACTTATAGTCCACACTCCTCATGGAGACTTTGAACACCAGAAAACAATGTTTAAGTGTTCCATGAATTAGAATTTAATGTAAGTATTAGGTTGAATTGACTTAAGTACATAAATTCAACTTATTTCATAACAGTGAATAGAAAAATGCCTTGAAATTTCCTATATTATGTTATCACAGTGATATGGGCTTCTTATTTTAAACTTAATTACGTATTTGACTCTAAATTTTGTTTACTGCGTGGTGCATATTTTACTTTCATTTCAACTTCCTAAATCATGAAAAATGTAGGTTTAGACACAAGCTCCGCCCAAATATGCAAATTATTTGCCTAATTTCACTTAGTACACTGCGGTATTAACAGAAGGGTAGCCACTAAATAACTGCAATGTCTGGGAAGGTGATGCTGTATCCAAAACATGTCTTAGTTTGTAACAAGCATAATCCAAGAATCAAATCAAATAAATAATAAAACATACTAACAAAATGCTCATTTGCATATCTAGCATATCAAGTTATATCTGGCTTGATATGGCCGTATAAAACTTTATTTGCATATCTGGAATTGCATTGTATCAAGTTATATCTGGCTTGATATGGCCATATAAAACTTGATATAATGTATCAAATCATCTAAATCTGGCTGTATATCTGGCTTGATATGGCCATGTAAAGACTGTATAGCCAGATATATCCAGATATAAATCCATATCTGGATTTGGAGTAAGGGTGAGTCTTTCCGTACGGTAAGTGTAAGTTGTGCCCGATAGGGCCCAACTGCCTGGACAGTTGACCTTAGTGGCTTACACAGGGGGAGGCCTTAGGGTTATGCTCCCTCACGGATGCCAATTTGTTTTCAGTTCTTAAAAAAGGTAAATATTCTAACACAAGTTTTACTTCCAAAGGTGGCATATGTGGCACCAGATTGCATGTAAGGACACCTAATTTTTCAAAATTTTTTACTCCTCCCCCAGGCCGGCGATCACACAACATATTGCCTAACCCCCTTGAGGAAAATCATGGGTACGCCACTGATTGACCTATGTAAGCTTTAAATAAGTACAGATTCTTTTTAACGTAAGCTTACCCAAAAATTTCGCGCGCTTCGCTCGCTTTGCAATTTCACAGTTTAGATTTCGAGAAAACCCTAAATTGGGCGGAACTATTTTCCTGTAGTATATACAATTTTTATGCAATATATGCCCCTCAATGGCATGGTATAGTACACACTTTTTCTTCAGATCTCCCCTCACCGACCCCTCGACAGCATCGGGGCTACCGAGGCTTCGGATCGTTGCCCCCCGGCCCCCCTGGGGCAAATCCTGGCGCCACCTCTGCTGGACCAACTACCGGTTGGACTAACGGTTCTCAGCTCTAACTGCATCTCTTATTAACACTTTCAGTCGGCATTTGTTTCTTCTCGGTCGGCAAACACGACACCACACCCCCACCCCATGATAAATGCTCTGGCGACGCCCCTGGTCATGGGTGGGAACTGTTTGGGAGATAATTGCCCTGGTGGGAATTGTCCGGGTTGGCAATTGCCCAGGTTGCCAATTATCCGGACCCACTCCGTCCGAGTGGGAATTATCCGGATGGGAACTGTCTCGGCTGGCAATTGTCCATAGTGGGAATTAATTGTCCGGGTGCGAATTGTCAAACTAAAACGTATTTACTTCCGTAGAAATACACTCTACCTTGGCACGGTCAACGAATATTATCAATAATGGTAAGCGCCGAAAATTTTGCGGGATCACTAGTGAATGTAAGGCCTATTCGGCACGTCGACTAGCCAACATGCAGACATGCAAGCAACAGTGATCGCTTAGCCTATTCACAACTCGACCAGCAGCCATACATCACATACAAGTATTCAAAACCTTTTGTTCTAGCATGGTGATACCTTACGTACGTACAGAATCTGATATACATACATGACACACATTCATAAAACACTTTTAAATGTACTGAAAAGACCTAATTCTGGAAGGCCAAGACAGTTTTTCCCTTTATATTCCGTGTTTATACCCTCGAGCAGCCCCTGAGTGTTATGCAACAGGTGCAAGGTATATAATGCTGAACGCACAGCTCCGTTTGAGGTGTTCTGCTTTGGGTAGCCTAGTAAGCGCTATATGTATGCGCACTTCCATAATAACACGACACAATTATTTCTAAACCATGGTGCATTATGTACATGTATAGAACCTAACTAGGATGTAAATATCTATACCGGTACGATTGCTTGTACTTTAACATAGGCTGCCCCAGGCTGGAACAGTACTAGCCTAGGGTACCTAAGCCTAGTTCTCACGTACACTTTGTTCCCTGAACTAGGCCTAGGCTATTGCAACACAAACTTTTGACCGTCCTGGGTAGGACGTTAAACTGCATCCGGTTGTGGAGCTTGTTAAAGCGTGGGGATAATGAGGTTACCCTTTGCCACAACTGCCTCCGGGACACCCTTGGGCAAGGTGCGCCTGTATTTTTGGCCCAGTTTTGTTCAGTTTTTCGTTTTTGTGTAAATAGTGTAAATAGTGTATATAGTGTACACATATCAATTTGTTTGTTACTTAAACCCATACAGCTTGTGTTAGCGTCTCCCACGCAACGAAAATGCGCTCTGTGGAAAACAGTACGGATACGAACTTTCGATCGCTCGTGCTCTGTTGCATAGCAAAATTACAGTGATGTTCATTCAGTTCCATGTTCTACCATGTCTCAGCTTCTGAATGACATAAAAATATGTCGACATTATTTGACTTTTACATAGGGACCTGGACAGATTTCGAAGGCATCTTTTTGCATGGCAAGCAACAGCTATGAACTTTTGACCTACTGCTGTTTGTACAAATAAGCTTGGATCGCCGATGTTCATGCATTGCTGGATTGGTTATCATGTAAACTTTCCAATGGTAACCTTTGTTTTCAATTTTTCAACACTCCCCCATAGGGACCAGGACAAAATACGTACAAACAGACACAAATATGAATATGCATAAGTCTTGCACCAATGAAAAGACCCCAAGCGATGTGTAAACAACGCGACCGTTACCCGCCACAGACTTCTACACTGTGCGCGCGTTGTACAGTATGTACAGCGAACACGTGCGTGCAGTGGTAAACAAAACATTTGGTCACGCCCACACGACCAATCAAGTGTACGGGATGAGCGTGTGTATGAATTATACATAACTAAGACGTCTCAGTCACCCAATCCTCAGTTTAGACAGAAAAGTGTTTTGACAGGAAAGTGTTTTGAACAAATTGGTATGATACTGTAAATATAGCAAGTTGACTCCACCCCGGACCCCTCGTGGCAGGTGGACCCCGCCCCGGACCCCTCGTGGCCCCTTGGGGCAGTTTGTGATGATTGCTTGGTCTGGTGTTTTGGTTTTTTGGTTGTTGTTGGGTGGTGGTTTGGTCTGGTGTTGTCTTTCGTTGGCGGTATGTAGTAATATTGGTTTAGGGTGGCCGGGGGGAGGTTGGTTTGTGGGGCATTGGGTTGTCAGTGTGTGTGTGTGGTTCTATTGTTGTAATGAACATAATTTTCTGTTTGATTTGGTGGTGTGTGGATAGTTTTGCCTTTATGTTCCTGTCCGATCCGGTTTGAGTTTTTGTTTTTTGTTTGTATGTGCCGTTTCGATGCGCTTAAAAAGCCAACTTTTGACCGCATGTTACTGTGAGAGTAACATCGTGTGCGTGCGATATGAATCGGTTGGTGCGGTTGCTGTTGCGTAATACGCTTATGTGCGTGTATCAACGTAACCATAGCTATGGGCTGTGTCACAATTAAACAATAATGCGTGCTATTTAGCGTACAATAGTGTGAACGTCCTAGTAACAAGATTTAGCAGTTTCATAAAATAGGATCATTTATGTAAATCAAAATTTTTGGTCTTTTTTTAGAAACTAAGTGCAAGTATTCTTAGAATGAAGGGGCTTAAATATCTACCCAGACGAAAAAAACAGTTGGGAATTTTCAACTGGTTCCAACTGGAAACAGTTGGAAAATTTCCAAGCTGTGTTTTTGGGCCAGTTGAAAAAATTCACAACTGTTTCCAGTTGTGATCATGTTTCCAAGCTGTATTTTTGGACCAGTTGGAAAAATTCACAACTGTTTCCAGTTGTGATCATGTTTTCAACTGGGAACCCTTTTCCAGTTAAGTTGAACTGGATCCAGGAGAATGGGCACCCAATCAATGAGCACCCTTGAAACTTAAAAACCACGAATGTGTGGCTCAAAGAAGGGTAATTCAGACGTAATTGGTGAACTTTGAAATGCATTTAAGCATTTTGTGCTTTTTAAGTGCATAGAAACGGACACTGTCAAAACAGAAAAACCCCAACCGGACCGGCAAAAACACAACCATGAACTATTTACAATTATCTTACATTAAGCTAGCAAAACAAAATTTTCTGTGGCTAATATACACGACACTCCCAGCCCACCCACCACACAGGACTATTTACAGATAGGAAAACAACATCTACACTGCAGCTCCGACCAACGGTCGAGCGGCACAAGACTGGCAGTGTGCTTTTCACGTACGTAGAAACAAAGGAGAACCCACCACCGGACAAAAACACAACCCTGAACTATCCACAGAACCCCGTACACTGAGCTAGCAAACAAAAGTTCTGTGACAACCATGTACAAAAACACCAAACCCAAGCCAATTACGTAGGACTATTTACAATATCAATATTTACAATATTTACAAATTAACTATCACCCGGCCCGCCCGCACTGAAACAAGAGGACCCCAACACCTCCCGAACGTCGACCTTGGCAAACAGACGAAGTCGGCCTCCACCCCCAGCTTAATCTCCGTCCTCACCAACGCCAGGACGACGTCCGCAGGCTTCCCCTCTCCCCTAAACACAATATTACACCGGTCTCTCCACAAGGCCAGCTTTATGGAGGCCGAAACAAAGGTAAGTATCCCGCGAACACTTGTATTACGTGGCGGGGGTGACAGACCATACAAAGCGTTTTGAGGCAAGTCCAAAACATCTGATGTATTACATGTAAAGACATTGTTGTGCTGTGTCAAGTCTTATGTATTTAGTATGTAGAGATTGAGATATACTTAACATAACAAAAATGATAAAAACAAATCGGTAATAAGCTTACTCTGTTATAAACTGTTAAAATGTGTTAATTGCAAATTTTGGAAATAAAATTTAAAAATGGAATCATCACAAAACATCCTACAAAAGGACTGAGCTGATAAAATGCATTTTAGCTCGATTATGCAAATTAGGTAAAGCCAGTTGAATATGACCATTTGGAAATGGTTCAGACCAGTTGGAAACAGTTGAAACCAGTTGGAAATTGTTCCAACTGGTTTGACATGCCATTCAAAATTTTCCAACTGGTAACAATAATTACTGTAACCAGTTGAGAATTTCCAACTGTTTTTTCTTTCTTAGATTCAACTGGACTTAAAAGAGATTCTCAAATGATTCCAACTAATTTCAACTTCGACTGATCTCAACTGCTCTCTGAATTTTCCAACTGTTTCATACCAAAAATGTAAAACAAATAAACTTCCATTTCCATGTACTGTTTCATGTCAATTTAATATAGGTGATACAGTAATAGGGAATACATGTATAGTCAGGACCGTTCAGTCCAAGGCTTCATTTAACTTCTGTTGTCTTGCACCAGTTATTTTCTTCACTGAATGCAAAATACTGGAAAAGTCACATAAAATATATATTTAGAAAGCTCAGTTAAAAACCAGGTTCAAACTGTATGAACGGTAATGAAGGAACGGGAGTGTGATGTAGAAGAACAGGGTAGCTAATTATATGCAATATAAGTAATAGGTAAAGAATATAAGTAGCCTAATAATAAAATAGCCTAAAATTCACAGACAATCAAATAAAAAATATAGTAAGAGTAAATGATCAATATTTCAAGTTCAACAACACCTTAACCACTCGACAACTCAACTCTTGATACCCCCCAACTAGTGCTGTTCTCATTCACAACTTGACACTACAGGTACATGGCTGGAATCCAACTGTACTCATCAGTTATTTCACCTATTTCCAACTGGACTCTTGTTCCCAACAGTGTTTCAGTTGGATTTTCAAAACCCAACTGTGTTTCAGTACAAAGCAACTGGGTCCAACTGGTCTTGAAACTGTGTCCAACTGGTCTCGAAATTTCCAGATGGGACTTTGTCATGGTCCAGTTGGAAACACATGAGACCAGTTGGATACAGTTGGGATTACCAAGGAATCCAGTTGGAAGCAGTTGAGACCAGTTAGACACAGTTAAAACCAGTTGCAATATCCAACTGGAATCAACTGTTTTTTTCTCCTGGGTAAATGACCCATACAAGTAAAGTACTTAGGAAAATATGTGAATCTGAGAAAGATCGAGACCATTCAAAATTTTTGAAGTTGCGGTATAGCCCAATTTTGACAATGGGTATATTGCTGACCTAGTATGGGAAGCCCCAAAGCGACCCAAATACTAGGTCAGCAGACTGCGGACTAGAACAGTACAGGTCACGCCCATGTGTGATTCTGACTCTGAGGGTAGAGGGGGAATGGTTGTTGGGTAAAACATGACTACCAGTACATGTAACTTATGTCTGTGTTTTAAAGGGACAATGCAATTGCCCCAAGTTGATTTTCAAAACGTGCTAAATTTTACAGATCTCCACTTCAATTTCGCTCACAACTATCTTTCATAGGCTAATGTTTCTGTATCAGAATATTGAATATTGAATCTTATGTAAACCAAAAAGCTACTCTTCATGAATTAAACAGCTAAATAACAAAAAACTTGTCACACGATAAATAGGATCGAGCCATTCCTTAATCAGGATGACGGAGTACACTAATTCAAATTGGGAGACCGTTTTTCCTTTTAACTAACTCCAGGCCAACACCTAAATGCCATTGACAAACAACCTTATTGAGAAGCCGATTTACAGTAGCCTGCAATGCATAGTCACTGTAAGATAATATTTAGTGGGCCTATCTTCCTGTCAGTCCAACAGTCCATTCAATTGTTGATTTCTTGCCGAAGGCAGGCAAGGAATCTATGCGATGGTGATGTCGTGTGTGTGTATGTGCGAATGTGTGTATGAACTTGTTTTCCGAGGACCTGAACAATGGATTTGAGGTCCTCTGAAGAAAATTCAATAGATTTGTCAAGTCCTCGAAAGTTTGAACAACAGACAGTCTATTGTCAAGGTAAGGGTTAAGGAAGTAAACACAAAGGAAATAACAATGAGGCCCTCGGATTGTATGTAAACTCAACTTGTATGTGTGTATGTGACGCTTAGCTTGTAAACACGATATCTCCAGTTAGCAATGACCGATACTTTTCATATTTGGTATATAGATTTGTCATATTAAGAGAAAGAACCCCATTGTTCTTGGTGGAGGTCAAAGGTTATTAGAGGTCACCAGAGTTCAAAATCTGACAACCTTGTATACACGATATCTCAAGATAGCAATGACCGACACTTAATATTTGTTTATAGATTTGTCATGTTGAGAGAAAGAACCCAATTGTTTCTGGTAGAGGTCAAAGGTCATATTGGGTCACCAGGAGTCAAAAAGCAAAATTTCTCAAGAATTCCCAAGATTGTCATATGGGGTCACCAGAAGTCAAAAGGCAAAATTTCCCAACAATTTCCAAGATTGTCATGGGGTCAGCAGACGTAATAAAGCAAGAATTCCCAAGTGTCATTTTGGGGTCACTAAAGGTCAAAAAGCAAAATTTCCCAAGAATTCCCAAGATTGTCATCTGGGGTCACCAGAGGTCAAAAAGCAAAATTTCCCAAGAATTTTCAAGATCCAAGATCCACTGGAGGTCAGAGGTCATTTGAAGTCATCAGAAGGTAAATACCAAATGCATCGAAAAACACGTAATTTTAAGACAGGGGTATTAGATACTTGTAATACTTGTAAATTTGAGGGATAAACCTCAGTGCAACAAATCATCCCCATTCGGCAAGGAATCACTAAGCCTTTGGGCTTTATGGTTGATGATTGGAGTACTTTGAGAAGGCGTAGGGAGAACATGCTCCAGGTTTACAAATTTCTCTCTGAAACGAATCATCTGTTATCTTTTAGCTACTTAACTAGGTTCAAAGTAATTCTCGAGTATGAGGTTACTGCATGAAGCGTGTGAAGTGTTTTGCAGGGTTCGACATAAGGAAGTTCAGCTTCTCTTATAGAATTGACCGAATGATTCGAATAGTCTGCCTGAGTGGGTAGTGAACTCCGCACCTTCAGATCAACTAAAGTTCTCGTTTGGTGTTGGTCTGATTGGCTGATTGGGTTTAGACTTCAGGGTATCTTATGGGACCTTAGCCCGGCGCCTCCTTAGCTCTTTAACCTGTAATGTTATGAATGCATGCATGCACGCACCCCAAATATGACCGTCGCTTGCCCTCCATGCAGCTGACCCCACAACAGTACCGCTCCTATTCATAAGCTATGAGGAACGTATTGTCGATTAAATAAAATAAAAATAAAAAAATAAGAAAAAATAAAATAAAATGTAGAAAATTACAAATTTCTTCTGAACAGGAAACCCACCCGTTCACCTGTGATATTATCCTTAGTGTATCTACGTTTTCTGTAAGATTCTGCAGAAGTACAGGTGATCTGGGGTTTTATTTGGCAATCTAGGTTTTTTTAGGACTAAAATATGGGGGTTTTTGTTTTCACTGAGTGGCAACACTGGTTATAATCACACTAGTTGTGTCATGGTAGTTTTATGATTCGATAACTTTTAAAAACAGTTTGTGTCTTGTGTAAAATAACAAGCAATTGGTTGATTAAAGTGATCTTGAGATGTCACATTTGTAAGATATCTGAGGGAGGGGATTGAAAGGCTTCTTTTCGAGTATTGGTATAATTAATTTTTGTAACCGATTTTCCTCAATTGCGTACGGTTAGCGTGACGGCCTAGCTATTCGGTCCCGGTAGTCGCCGGCACTACAGATTGAGTGAGTTTCGGTATGTAAATAGCGATCATAACCAAAGTTTTAAATCAAGATTTTTTGTAAAAAACTTTAAAGTGTAAAGTGTCATTTTAATTTTTATTCCCGGTAAGCCCCTGTGTCCCACATTTTACCGCCTCGGCAAAATTGTTTGCTGCAGGCAAGTCAATTTGCTTCAAAATCTCATTTATCCCGGCAATGACATACCGAAGCGTTGCTGCTGCGTACAATGTTTACTCTACTATACTCCTATGAACTGTGACCTGACATGCGCAGTTATAACTCTGAACTGGCTTATTGTCCGGGGTTGCCAATTGTCCGGTACGAATTTTCCGGGTGGTAATTGTGATGGTGGAAGTTGTCCGGTCGCGAAGCAAACAACGTGCTTAACCTTATAACAGTGGTTTATATCAGTATCTTACTTCTCTTTTGCAGCACATCTTAACAATGCACTCTCTTGAAAAGATTTATAAAGTGTTAAATAGATATGCATATCCTACAAATAAATAAAAGTGTATTTTCATTTAAAAAACAAATGAAAACAAGAATTAAACTTATCAAAATGCTAAGTCAGAGTGGATGTATCAATACGTTTCTGTTCATAGCGTAGGAGCCCAAGTTGATTTGGGGGGGGGGGGGGGGCTGGAACGACTTGCCCGAAAAATATAACCCAAAATTTCCTCGCGTTGTTAGTGTACATATCATATGGGCATTCATCGCTTATAGCACCGCATGCCAATAACATATAATAATTTGCCTTGTTTCTACCTTCTTTATTGGTTTTAATTTTGGCGGAAGTCGTTGATCGCCGGCCTTGGGGAGGGGTCTAAGAGGAGGGAGTTTACCCTCCCCTTTGAAAACTTTGAAAATATTAGGTGTCCTTACATGCAATTTGGTGCCACATATTCTACATTTGAAGTAAAATTTGTGTTAAAACATTTACGCATTTTAGATACTAAAAAAAAATCGGTATTACCCACCTCTCCTTTGAAAATTTGGAAAAAATTAGGTGTCCTTATATGCAATCTGATGCCACATATGCTACCTTTGGAGTAAAATTTGTGTGAAAACATTTACGCATTTTAGGTACTAAAAAATCGGCATTACCTACCTCCCCCTTGAAAATTTTGAAAAATTAGGTGTCCTTACGTGCAATCTGGTGCCACATATGCTGCCTTTGAAGCAAAATTTGTGTTGAAAAGTTAAGGTATTTTAGGTAGAAAAAAAATCAGCATCAGTGAAGGCGGGGCATGGCGATATGGCCCCTCAAATACACCACTCATAATCATAATATAAGTTTAACCATTAAAAACACACTCATGAGTCAATACGGAATATACAGGTGCTGGTGCAGTTCAAATCAGAATTTTATATTAATTACCAAGGAAGTTTTTAAATTATTAAAACCTTTTAGCTACATCATTGCATTAGTATTTTTTTCGGTAGGTGCCCGAAAAATTCTTAGAATTTTGCCTGAATTTTCACAAATATTTTTGGTTGGGGGGGGGCGGGCTGCAGCCCCCCTTCCGCCTCCTACGCCTATGCTCCTGTTACATACATTGTGTCTAGACTCAAAAAGTCCGAAATTGGATCAAGACATGAATTTTGGGGTAACTAATTTTACTCCTCGTGTAGTTTTGTTTTCAGGAAATTCTAATTCAGTGTGTAATAGTGTTACGCTCCTGACCTTTCGACACGAAATTACTCGAAACTTTCTGCATGTTTTTTTTTTCGCCCTTCCACCATTTAGGCTGTTAAGGTATGGGACGGTTAACGTAATAATACTGCATTAATTTCACAGTTTTGCATTTACAAGCTTTTTCTCATTTTCGAGAAATTTCGAAATAACTCCGTTGAAATTTTTGACGGCTACGGGTTCGCAATTAGATAATCGCACGCAACGAGGGTATTCCGGATATTTCCAAAAACAATCTATTTTGTACATTAGCAAAGTGCTTCCTGAACCGATTGAGACACAAACCATACAAAACAAGGTTGAAAGATCCACATCAGAACCAGAAAGATACCAACGGCAAACTTACCTCAAGGTTGTCTAAAACACCTGCTGATTGGTCGTAATCGCCGTTATCTTATTACAACGTATAGGCTCCAACAACAGCCACCAGACCAACGAGGTCAACCCTTATCACAGAAGGAAAGGTTCACAGAAAATACCAGAGAGAAAATTTAAGCCGCACCAAGGGTTTGAACCCGTCATCCTCCGCTTTCCGGGCAGAGTCTGTAACCACTATTACACCAGTTATGGCTCGTGATTCACAGAAGAGACAACAAGGCTACAAAATACCTCGCGTGACTCAATTTTCTTTCCTTGTTACTATGGTAGTCCCGAAGCGGGAATGAATAATCAATAGGTGGAGGTTGGAAGATCGAAGTTAGCATGTAGGTCAAAAGTGTATATAGTAATACATTCGATCTTGAATGTTATACCAATCCTAAGACAGAGCATAGCCCTTGTCATAGAAGGAAAGGTTCACAGAAAATACCAGAGAGAAAATTTGAGCCGTATATATATATATATATATATATATATATATATATATATATATATATATATATATATATATATATATATATATATACTTTTGGTATTCTGATGGCCGCCGAGCCGTAAGCGGTCGCTTAGTTTACCTATCCTTCTAGCCTGCCATGCATGGATCACTATAAAAAAAACATCAGGTGACAAAATTAGCTCCATAATGATTCCATTTCAATTGCAGAAATTGCATGGTATACAAAAAAGAGAAAGGGATAATGACTATTATCACGAGGTGACATCTTTGACTTGCTATTACGATTCAGTTAGGACCACAAGACAACACACTACCAAACACAGCATGTCGTCTTCTTGAGTCTATTTACCTATACTTGCTTTAAGAGTTCTTCTTCAGTAATAATGAAATGTAGAGTAAATATTTGCTTTCTTCAATAATAATAAATTATGAATAAATATTCGCTTTCCAGATTTCATTGTAACAATAACAGAAGTAAACGCTTGCTTTAATTTTGCCTTGCAACAATAACATATTAAGTAGACGCTTGTTTTCGGACTTCTTTAAGATTAAAACTTAACGTACTTCTATCTGTTCTTAAATTTCTTAGCGTTCACATTAGGGGTCGCCCAACTACATAAATACTCCTTGACAGTATCTGTTCATGTCATGCCTGTTCGACCGACGATGCAGAAATCTGTACCGAGCTTAGCGTACCTTGACCGTCAGACCTAACCCGTGGTGGGAATGTCTTCCAAGTCTGTCACACACGAGCGACACCTGGTACGATAACAATGCACTTTCTCAGAGTTTTCAGCCTTAAACCGACATACCAAAACCAAAAAAAAAAAGAAAAAACCTGTGGACGAGCAAAGGAACAAACTGTCCCCAGGATTTGCCACAGAATTTCAAATTAACATAGAGTACTTCCTTGCCACGCTTTTGATGAAATTACCACTTCAATTTTATCGGAACGTAAATATCACCTTGCCAATAATGACGCCAGCCTCTCAAATTGTAGTAATTTTCTGTTTAGGATCTAGACTATCCCTTTAAGGGAATTCCAGGAGTACCTTACATTATCCTTGTCTAAACATATAGGATCAAGTGACACAGGAATTCATGAACCCTTCTTACACCTAACACAGAGCTAAGGCCAGCTATCAGACTACTTACACCTAACCCTCTAGAGCACTTTTCTGTAATAGTTTTCCAACTTTAAATTTTAAAAGTTCGTCGGAAGTAATCTCGTTGACTCCCTCCCCGAAACTCGATTTTGGAAATCAACTACGAGTCCCGTTAATTTGGATAACATAACCCAGTGGCTATCCGTGAAATTTCACTTTACATAAGTGGAAAATAGTAAGTTAGTTAGTTAGATGAAGTATTACGGCTCAGTTTCTAACCAATTGGTTTAAGTCGGGCCGGCCACGGCCTTTTTTCCAGTTGTGGCTCACTGGCTTGTTTTTCCTACCCCATTGCTTATGCTGAGCACCAAGCACAATGGCAGAAGGTTCCATTTTTAAAGTCTTCGGTATCACCCGACCAGGAGTCGAACCCCAGACCTTCCGGCTCTATCTCGACAGTACCGTGGCGACGGTGGCCAGTGGCAGGATGGCAAGCAACTGCTGTACATTATCATGCCCACACCCCAATTAACTATGAATTATGTAATTGTGCATCCCATGTATTCCAAACGCTGGAAACTAACAGGTGACAAAACACTAGAATTTCCAGACAACTCCCTCTATCGGTGATAATACTGATTTTTTTAACTTTCTAATAATTTACACACTTGGAGTTGTTGCATATTCAAGTAATATAACAGATCGATTGTTTTGGGTTGAGGTCAAAGGTCATGTGGGGTCTTTAGAGGACAAACTGAAAACGTCGTGTAAAGTTTTACCTCAGGACCGATCACTTCGAGTGATCGCCTACCTCTCATGCAGATGTTTTACATCCACTTCAAAAAAGTCTATAGTTCTTGATTAATGTTAAAGGCCTTTTATACAGGTTATATCACTAATCTTAAAATATAATATTTAAGAAGGGAAGATTGGATGAATACCACATTGAAAGGTTCTCGCCCAAGCGTTTATTATGTAGGTGATCCCATTTAGTTTGTTGTAGGTCAGAAGTTATTAGAGGTCATAAGACGTCAAACTTTTAACGTGACATTTCATAGATAAGACTTTGACAACTCTTAATCTCGTGAATCTCAGTTTACAAAAGGGGTAGTTATTGCTGATGGACTGGAAACATTTTTCATTGTTGTGTATACATAGTAACTTCAGGATAAAGCTGTCCATTTTAAACCACAAGATGACAAAGTGTTTCTTTTCGTTAAGAAATCACTACTTCTTTGTACTTTCTAGTTAACTAAATGTTATTATCTAATGCCACCTAAAACTTAGAGTGGTATAAAATCAGTAAGTGCATGAGATACCCCATGTCTATAGCCATACAAGAGGTTTATGAGGGCTTCAAGGGAAGGGGGACATTTCGCGCGTGGGGAGATAAGTATATCATGTTCATAAGATTTATCCTTCTTAAATAAGAGTCTTGTGGGTGGCCCCGCTCCTACTCTCCTATTAATTACTTCTTTGACAATCCCCAAACTGCTTGGCACCATCTGTTTCATGAGCCAAGTACATTGCTTACAGAAACAATTCACTGTTCAAGCATTGCTATTAACGATAATGTTTCTCTAAAACTGATATCAGGTTATGCACCCAAGATAATACCACACGGGGACGGTTTCATGGCTGATGTGTTTTTTAAAGAAAAATGTCAACATCTCCTTTGCAGATCCATCTCAAATATAAGGAGGTCTCTTCCTTGTGGTTTTTGAGTACTGGATGGAATATTGACTGCCCTAAAAATTTGTAAAATAATCTGCCACAAAGTATATATATTTCCAGTCATTATGTGCTGAGCTTGAGTTTGTTTATCCCCCTTGTGTTCCACAATTCCATGCAGCATTCAAATTATTAAACTCATTTATTGCTTTCTCTTAAATTTTAACGCGCCGTACATGAAGTTTACTTTACTAGATGTTGTGATGTTGACATAAAAAACTTTAAGGATTGTAGCATTTAATTCCAAATAATATATAGTTTTTTTCGTATCTTGTTTTATCTCTCCTGTTCAATGAATAAACCCTTACGGCTTACAGTAAATGAAAGAATTCTTTGCTTCTAAAGCGGTTTTTGTATAGCTTTTATACACTTTCTAAGACTTTTAGTGAGAAAGTACTACAAAAAGGTATCACATTTTTCCATTTATTTGAATACAAATTATGCACGATCGCTTTGACAAAATTTTATGCAACACATCATGGTGACGACAATGAGATGCATAACATAAAAAGGAATACTGCAGAAATAACGTATTTCCTAACCACAGAAAGGTTAAAACAGCCATAAGTGACTTTCAAGCACGACACGTAATGATGATTAAACACGGTACTCCTTATTCCTGGCCAATTGAAGCATGCTCAAAGTAGTCAATAGCTACTTCCAAAATAAACCACCTAGGGTATGCTATCATCACCTCTGTCCTTGGAATGAAGGTAAGGCAAACAAAGGATAACATAAGATATATCTCATGAGTCAATCTTTCAACGCTACAAATGTACATACGTAGCACATGTTTATTTAAGATGTATTGGGTATAAGCAGCACTTGTCTTCTGTAATGGGAAATATGTGATAGATTTCAATGGCGTTTCTTTATGCCATTTTTAATGACATTAAATAGGCAGGTATGAAATGTCCACAGACCTTTAAACTTTATCTTATTTCAAATTATCAATAACTGTTTCTTGCGTTTTACTTGATTGACCGTTGATGTTATCATCCTACAATTGTATATGTTTCCCCTTGTTATGACTTTGTTATTTAAGAGGCAATCCATGGGGTTGCAAATCCAACCTACCACACATTCTATGCGTACCTTGGTGTTAAAGAAATTTTCCAACATACTGATACGCAAATCATGACAAAAGACCGCTTTACCATCATTTAAATTTCAGTCTCGAACTTAAGCAACTAGAATGTACTATTGAAAAAATGTCTCTCATCACTCTGTATGTGTATATATATATATATATATATATATATATATATATATATATATATATATATATATATATATATATAAAGATTTTATCATCTTTTCAAGTATATTGATATACAAGTAATGTAAAAAGCACAATTTTAGCTCATTTGAACTTTGAACTTTGATTTTCCACATATGACACCAACGATTACCTATTCAAACGTTTTCATGTTTAGGTACCTAGTCATCAACTGTGATATGGCTTAGCAGCAGTTAACCATCCACCTTTCACAAAACTTTAGCAGAATTGACCTTTTAACCACACTTTCACCTTTAAACTCGAATCTCAGTAACCAAAGTCATAGTTTTAAAGTAAGGCAAATGATGGCCCTGCCCTTGTGACGTCATTACGTTACAGTAAAATGCAGTCACCCTAATCAGAATCAGTATACCTCGTCATCCTACTTCATGACTGGCTTGTTTTAATCATGTGGCCATATTTTTTGTTGCTAATTTGTTAAATTCATGGCAGATAACTCCTTTCTTTACCTTTTGTTTGTAAAAGTTATGTTCAAAAGCATCTTCAGGGTTACTTGTAACTCAAATAACAGGACATTTGCAAGAGTTGCTGATATTTTGAAGGAATTTCTGGGGACTGCTAATTGCCTTCAACTTCGCATGCACGAGTTTTAAGGTCAGGTACCTACCCACCAAGTTTGAACTTCATCGGACGTATGGTGTAGGAGTTCGCAACAAACCTTTTCGCAAAATTTGGGCAAATTTCATATTTTATCCACCTTTGACCCCATTCTTAGCAACCAAAAAGCACTATTTTAAAAATAATCTTATCATTCCTAGCATATTTACTATTTATTAAAAAATGGTTTATAATGGCAAACCAATTTTAGACAAATTTGACCTTTGACCTATAACTTCATCAATTACGCATGAACGAGTTTCAATAGGTAGGCATCAACCTACTAACTTTGAACGTCATCGGATTTACGGGTTATGAGGAGTTTGCGACACTCTTTTTCGGAAAATTTAGGCACATTTGACATTTTACTTTCATTTTGACCTTGACGTCCACACCTTAGCAACCAATCTTATCAGTCTTAGCATATCATGTGTTTTTTCCTTTTTGTAACATACTGAAATAATGGCAAAAGATTTCAATTTTACGTAAATGTCACCTTTTTCTTATGACATCATCAATTACGCATGCACGGGTTGTCATGGTCAGGTATCTACCGACCAAATTTGAACTTCATCAGACTTACCATTCAGGAGTTCGCAGCACATCAGCTTGTTCGCACACACACACTCCGAAACCCACACACTCACACACTTCACATTTTCTGATGCTAGATCAATTACAGTAACTCATCTACATTACACCTACATACAATCTACTCTACATTACATTTAGGGAAATGAGATAAAAAGTATCAAAAACGTTAACAGATACCATTTTCGACATTACTAAACTACCATCCTCTGTTGTTTATCTATCTTTGTATTACTTATTACAGACTATAATAACATCTAACAATTCTATAACTTAGTGAAAACCTTTAACGAGCAGAGTAGATATGTTAAGGTTCCGCATTTGCCTGTTATACTTGAATATATTTATAACAAATAGTAACTTACATTAAAACGTTTTCAATTTAGGCTTTTGTCACGTAAACGTCCTGCCTATTCAGAAATATAACTTGAAATAAAAGAATCGCTTGGATGGTAGGTACAATGAGGGACTATCACAAGGAATTACATAGAGTTACAGCAGGCTTGAAATTTATAGATGTTTACCAGAGATTGTGTTATCGTATGTAGTTGATTGATTGTCAGGGTCAATTGAAATGTAACTTCACTTTGACTTTGATTTTAAAGGTTTCTCTTCATATTTTCCAGTCCTTGCAATAGCTAAGTAACAGGTTTAGTGGTCTCTGCTTAAATTGTTTAGTCCTTATGGATTGATGTCACGCGACGTCATTGAAGAGGACAAACAACAAGATTTGATAAAGTACATGATTTCGGTACACATATTGTAGGTACGTGCACGACATAGTTTCGTACGCGAGAAAATTAGCTGTCTGCAGTTTTTGCTGTAACTTGCAATGATACGCATTAATCTCTGCGTAGGGCGCAATATCTGCCCTGTGACTAAGCGTTTATATTGACCAGAGACCAAGGTCTAATTATTGTTAAAAAGTAGTGACAATATTTTGGTGCTTTTCGTACATAAAGAGAGGTATATTCTCCCTCGCATTTTCTTGAGAGTAAAACAACATCCGTGCTTTAGTCGCTGAAGAGACATCCTTTAAAGATTACTTCGATTGTAGAAGTTGGCGCTACAAAATGGTGACTAGTCACATACATCTCAGGTTTATTTTGTACTTTCAGAACCACACATTTCAGGTAATATGTACTAAGTTGCCTCTTAGCCGCCTCATTTATGGATAGACTGCACAATTCTTAATCTTTACGTTTTGATACATCATGCTGACGCATACAGCGCAAAGTTACTGCAACGCTAAGATAAAACGTTACCTTTGTTAGCAACAGGATTCATCACAATACCGTGCGAGACGATCATGAATAAAGGCGTTCGTCTACTTAAATTACATAGACAAAATGTAATAGGAACTTACCTTTGTGTGTCACATTGAACAACAAATTCTATGCTTAAGCAAAGCTATTTCAAGCATACATGCATAGATACTAAACTTAAACTGGGGTGTTGACTCCCCTCGCAGCAAAAATATCGGGACGAAAGTGCTGATAACAGTTCAATCGGTTGGACGACAATCGGACAAATCAGTGTCTTACAAAAGTATTACTACCTGTTAAGTCGCAATATTGTTAAATCAAGGAGTTATTACTCCTCAGTATATTCCATTTTCAAGAAGAATATTGTTCTTATCCAAGGCATTGCAAACAACTGACCAGAAGTCCAAAGACCTGTTCATAAGTCAGTTAATATGGTATCTTGAGATAAGGTAGCTTTGTATGAGCGTTGTTTTCTTTCGCTTTTACAATGGCAAAGCAATTAGTGTGTTCCTTTTGAGCGCTCAGTAGGGCGCGTCAAATATTCCAGATGCACACACAGAAAAATGTATTCTGCGCGTACAGCATGCACATGATAACAAAACTGTTCTAACAACATTTTCTTATTTTTGTACGCACATCGCCGAATAGAACGACGCCCGATGACTTTACACTTTCGCCCCGATATTTGCGTCTTCAGGGGGAGTCACCGTCCCATTCAATAACACTGTGGGTATAGGAGTTTTGTATCTATGTTTGTAATAATTTTGAGCTACAATATCAACAACGTACAGAATAACACAATTTCAAATAGAACAAAGAATACACAATGCGAACGTTAAGGGTACTGTGGCTTGTAGCCTATGTGACTGGTTATAATGCACGCTCTTGGGGTCGCGCGTTTGTCGGCTTTCATACACATGCGTCTTTCTGTTCAGTAAAGGACGCTGCCTACACCCACGCAATGTGCAAACGTGATAACGTTCATTCGCTGAAATACTTGTGCTATAAGTGTGTAAAAGACCACTTTCTCTAATCGGGGTCTGAGACGCGAAACGGCGTTGGAGCTAGCTCAATTGTGTGCACACCATACACAAGTGAGACGTATAATTGACACAATTTTAAAGAAAGTAAATGCAATGAAGAAGCGACTGGTTGGTCAAGACATTGCAAATTTTGACCTGAAATACACCTCCATGTATGGACAGTCCACCATTTTGACCTTGTCCTCTGTCAATAAATACTCTAAGGTACCCTTAGTTCTGTGACTCCATTTACACAAGGCCTATTCACTAAATTACCTCTAAGGTAATTCCGAATCCTCCAGTACGAACTTCGGTGTCCGTCTCAAGGTATATGAACATCCCATTTCCAGTAGAGGCTGGAGTAATTGTTGGTGTTTCATGTTTCATAGCTGCAAAGCTTATCGATGAGATTCGGGGCTTTTGCGTCATACCCGTCAAAGATCTAAACGAAGAAAAAAAAAACAAGGAAGGACAAAAGTATATCATTAGAAACAATTACGTTTAAATACTCGTTTACTTGCAAAATAAAGACACTACATTACCTATCAGCAAAGACAGTAGCAACCTATGATTTGTTAGCAATATCTGACACATGCGATGTTTTCCCGTTACTTTTATTATTACTCAATTTGCCAACATGTTTGTGTTAGATATGTTACTGTTGTTAAAAGATTTTAAGAGTATGGTATATGTAGAAGATGATTAAGGCTTTTATTTTTTCATGCCATCGAGACAGTACTGGTAAGTTGAGTCGGAAAATTAAACTTCCTGGCTGTATAGAATGGGAATTGGTTTGGTACCGATCCAATTTTACAGACCTCAGATATAATATTGTCAAAATCGCACATACCGATCCAAGAAATATTGCACCGTAAACCCTGGGCTAGTGTAATGCCCACGACCTACGATCGTCACAACTTAAAATCAACCCCTTCCCTTCTTTTCAATTTTGATTTGCGGTTCCTTCAAATAAGAATGATGATGACTAAAAACTGTAAAACCAGCACTTTGAATAAACCAGCGCCACACTGCTTAAAGTAAGAAACACCCATGACTGTAAAACCAAGGTCTCTACAGCAAACGGTCCCAACTGATTATGTCAATCTCTATTGCACTTGGATGGTCTATGTCTCAAGATGCTTGCTTATCTGCAGGACTCAACAAGGGCAACAATGTTGCCGAAGCTAGCTCAGCTTATCCTGTTGACCTAAAAGTCCGCAGTCAATATTTCTGTTGGGTTTGTAACTCATACGTACGTTAGAAAACAAAGAGGTAAATGTAAATGCAATGAAATATGTATTGAACTCCTGAAGACTCTGAAAGACTAAATCTGGTACACAAAGTTAACTTTATATACTGCCCAGATGTTAGTATACAAATAATAAATGTTTATGAGTGTGCTGCTGTGTAGACCTCATTTGTTTTCCGCAATTGGACTCAGATAGTAACTTCCGATAAAGAAATGTTACAAATGGTTAAAGGTCTTAAAAGCGATATTTTGCCCCAAAGATATTCCTTGAACCGTCCAGGGA
Organism: Holothuria leucospilota; assembly: GCA_029531755.1. NCBI lineage: Eukaryota > Metazoa > Echinodermata > Holothuroidea > Aspidochirotida > Holothuriidae > Holothuria > Holothuria leucospilota. Next base: position 71,508,042 of record CM055961.1, on the reverse strand, counting down.
CAAAAGTTTAAATGCGGGTTGCCACTATGATTTGGAAAAACCAAAACTGCTCAATAGCTCAATATAAAGGGATAATTTCTAAATTAAATTCTTTACGCGCCTTATTCTAAGTACTCTTTAGCACCGTTTTCCCCTACAAAATTATTTTACTGCATAATATTTGTATGATTGAGATCTACCAGGTATAAATCGTCGATCGCTTTTAAGACCGGTGAATAATGTGTCGCAACAGGCCGAAGGGTAAATACAGTTCGTAGAGAGCGTTGGGAAAATATGCACACTTACACTAAGTCTAAGGCTATTTAAATATTATCCCCCATGGCTTCCCTTTACCAATTTTGGTGGGGCTTTTGGCAACGGAGAACAAGACAAAGCGGCTCCTGCAGTGTCGACGCCCATATGACTGCACCAGGCTCGTGCATACTGGCACCAGGTACATACTGAATGGGGACGAAATGGCTTCCAGGGGCTAAAAAATTTTTAAGGGGGCCAAATGGGTACAAATGCCATTAAGCCATTGGCAACTTGAAAACTTGCTAGGGGGCAAAAAAAAAATTTCAAAGAGGGATTCGCCCCCTTGGCCCGCTTGGCTAGAAGCCTGACTGCACAATTCCTGCCTCTGAGACTAACATATGGCACACGCCTTCAAACAGCACGTTTTCATTTTCAAGCCGAAACTTGTTTTTGGAATGTTAGCACAACCGTCAAGCTTAAACCGAATGAAGCATTGTATTTTCAATCAACGTGCTATGTTTTTTTAAAAAGAAAGCGGGTGGGTTCCTCTTTCCCTTACGACATTTCCTAGACAACATTCACCTTAACTTGAAGTAGCTATGTACCCCGCTCCAGCATCCAAATTCACGAGTAGCTTCTTTCCTTCATGTGACAATATAAACTAATTTGCTATTAAGGAAGGATAAGTCATTTGTTTACCTTTCATACTAAATATTTTTTGTCCAGAAATGTTAAGAAAAATGTTTGTAAAGGATGAGATACAAACAGGAGATTTGAAAGATTAAGGTAATGTTTACAAATATCTTGAAACTTGAGGCGACTGCATATATTTCTCTTAAACTTTAAGCCAAACTCCTAAAACCATTCAGACATCAGGCTAAGTTGAATACTTGTTTCTGCCTCAACACAAAACATGTGGTATAGGACCTACTTATACCACTGTTTCGCACAAGGGCCACTTATTCCCAAGAACTTGCACAAATTTAAAAAGTCCGGGATTTCTTTTCGAGCAGTCCTAACCTTCCAACCAGTTTAGCTAAGTTATTATTTAAAACGCCTGAATGAGATCAGTGCCACATGCTCACGTAACGCCTCCATAATAGGCTGTACAGTCCCGTATTCATGTCATATCCCTGGTTTGGAAAGCAAAGAGCTGAGCAAACATAGTCTGACATAGTGGGGTATCCCAAGTACGTTATTCAAAAATCGATAATTGTAGTAATTGTATTGATGTGAAACCCCGTAATCAAATGGTATATACCCAACACACTATCGATGTGGCGTACCCACGCTAAACTTAACTGATTTACATAATTTGCACACCTATTACGTAAATCGCTTGCTTTCAACAATAGTGAACAAGTGTGTTGCTACCTGAGTTGAAGGCGTGTGTGGAGCGTGATTATAAAATGAACTTCGATAACACCAGCACACTTCCACATTTCATGTATAAAGCTGGTCACAGTTTTTTAATACGAAAAAATTCCTTTGAAACAAAGTTTATTAGACATGAGTAAGTCTGACATTGAGCTTAAAAAAAAAATCATTAAAATCATATACGTAATCATATACAAAAAACCGCTGAAAAGAGAACAACGAATTTCGCCTCTTGTACCTATGCTTGTACCCATGCTTGTACCCATTGAACCACATGAAGTGGAAGTAGTACCACCAAGTTACGTCATAGTTCCAAATAGAAATATACATTTTACACAGGGAGAGTTTTAGTTACGTGTCTTAAATATCGTTGTATTTATGCCTAATGGGTACAGAAGGTGCCTTCAATACAGTTTTCAATTGTTGATGACGTCTTTAAATTTAATGCATCTTTCCTGTAATCACAATATCTCAAAGAAAATATTATTTGCCCGAGAATATACCTATGCTATAATACAACGAACTAGCATGTCTCATGAACCTTCGGGGGGGGGGGGGGAGCTAAACCGAGACACATAATGGGAAAAAACATGCACATCAAATGACATGACAGTTTCTACTATTGTACAACTTACTAAAAAAAAGTAAATATTTATGTGCTCCTCCCTCATGCACTTCTCTTACAACTACTATTATGGTATCTAAACTGGGATAATATAAATCCTTCACGACAAATCACCAAATTAGTGTTGGTATGATCTGAATCTCATTATTTTGCACAAAATATTCCCGAACATGGGGACTTCGCCAGAATTTTTTTCAAAAAGTGCTGTTTTTATGCCTTTAATGATTGCAGAAACGAAAAAAAAAATTAAACTTTTGTTCAGCACAAATTGAACTATCTATATGAAACATATTATCAAGATTGGTGCAAAACTGAAGACAAGTAGGGAATTTTACGTTTTCAAACAAAGCCCCCTCCCGAGGTCAAATAGCGGTCAAATTAATCAAAAAGAGTCGCAACATACAGATATCACTTTCGCTAACATCTCTACCAAATTCCAGCCAAATCTAACGAAAAACAGCGAAATGTCAGGCAAAAAAACGCAAATGTTATGGTGACAGACGTTTGCCGTGACGTAGAAGTTTTGCCGTGCACGACAGCAATAGCTCAGCTGAGAGCTTTCAGCTGAGCTAAAAATTGGATAAATGGAGGAGGAATTCTTAGATTGCAAATGGTGCCCTTACTCGGATAGGCTGATTCTATTATTGGAGAAGGGATACAATGAAACAAACGTTAGTTTGGTTTTCCTCGGACTTCCGTAGGGCTATTTTGTGAACTGTTCGTTGGTCTTCGGGATTCAAGAAAGTAAACTTAAACATATTGAATATTTAGCTTAAAACACTGCATTTCCTTAATGTTTAATGCGTAACTTTGATAACATTCGTCTTCATGAAGGAAGTTGCTAAGAGGCATTTTTTTCATACACCTTGTACGGCTATTTCCCTAGTCTCTTACATGTTTCAATTTTCTCCCTGTTGCACCCGCAGTGTGTAACGTGTGCTAGGGGCATGGGTGCACCCGTAGTGTGTAACGTGTGCTAGGGGCATAGGTGCACTCACCAACATGTCCTTAGCGGGACACGGGGCAGCTCGCCGCTCGCACGGCTCGCACGTCCTTCCTAGCTCACGCACTGCTCGAAACTGCGAGTAGCTACCCGGAAATTCGGCCACTGCAACGAGAAGTCACGCGCGGCTGCACGTGCTTGCACGGCACCGCAGCCCGCCCAGAAGCGGCCACGTCTGATCGCCGAGATCTCTGGCAGCCCCGCTGCTTGGCAATTCCAGTCTCTTCCCTACCGGGACATTTCTCGTGTCCCGGTAAGGAAGCGAGGGTGCCTATGGGTGTTCCTCGTTGGTGCTTTTAGATTGCGTGCAATTTTATATGCCTGTGTTAGATACAGACTGGTCTTTGTGTATGAATCTTTATCGTCATTTTACAGAATTCTTATAATGATTCATTTCTTTTTTATTTTAAAAACAATATTACAGTCCTGTCTTGTTCTACTCACTTGTAAGCTGTCGCATAGGCAAGTTGCCACGTCAATTTTATGTTCAATGTCCAAAATTACTTCAGGAATTTCATACGTTGACATAGCTAGTTCAAAGGCGAAATTTACAGCTCTAGATTCACAGTCCTCGAGTGTAAACCAACGAAAAGAAAGCAGAATTGTTTTTCCAACGTCAGCATGAACAAGGTAGCCACATTGAATGTTTCTGTGTCCACCGCCTGGGGACTTCAAAGTGGCTGAGCCATTAGATTGTAAGTTGACACTTTCACAAATCCCTGTCGGGCAGCGGGTTCTGCTGTGTCGGACTCGTGATCTGGATCAAGGAGCCATTGTATGATAGCCTTCACCTACAGAACGTGCGCGCCCTGCTGGTCGTCTTCGAGTCGGACTTGAAGTGATTTCCAAAATATTACCGAGCGAGGTGACACGGTGGATGGAATGAATTGTTTCCACACAGTGAGAGTCGTTCTCAGTCAAGTTGATTCAAAGTACCAAGAATCTGCAGAAACGATTTCAAAAACTGAATTAAAAGCTTTCAGAAGCAAATCTGTAAAGAGATGTCGTATGGAGAGCGTCGTCGTGATGACGTGAAACAACAGATACCCAAAGTACTTCTTAAGCGGCGAATAGGTTTAAGACCTCTACTGCTGTAAAAGGTTTAAGATCCTCCACTGCTGTATAAAGATACAAATTACGCAGACTGTGAGGTTTAACTGAGGTGCCATTACGACGTCATCTGCGGTGCCCCCATCACTAAATCCTGGCTGGGCCACTGATTTCCATGATGACCACTGATGAACGACCCTTCGACCGTGGAACGGCAGTAGGCTAAGGTTGCTGAAAATCCTGACGTGATATACCGCATAGGCCCAGAAGACATCTACAGCGCTCGCACCAGGAAGTTGATATCACCTATCTGCTCGCACCTTACGATAAGCGCGTATTAACGACCGTCGAATATACTTCTCCGCCCACGTTATCGCTCTACAAGGCTACGACACGGTCACTCACTGTGCTACTTTCATGCACAGTCCAGTCGGCTATATCACGCTAATCGGCCGTACACATGCTGTTCACGTACTTCGTAGTATGGTGGGATGGAAGTTTCTTTACCTAAGCTACTAATTCCTTTGAAAAAATTACAGAAATGTCTAGTGACCCCAAATGTCCTTTGACATCCACCAAAAATAATAGGTATCATATGCGTAATTAATATGTCATGCTTAGTATGAGATCTCTCGCAGTCATCCTTCTGGAATTATGTATACAAAATTTTGACCTTTTGACCTCTGGTGACCTCAAATCACCTTTGACCTCCACCAAAAACAATAGAGATGATTTACTCAACATGTGCAATCTACAAGCCCTCATAGTTATCCGTCTTGAGATATTGTGTTTACAACGTTTTAACCTTTTTACCTCTGGTGACCCGAAATGACCTTTGACTTTCACCAAAAACAATACAGATCAATTAATCAATATAGGCAATCCAGAAGCCAAGAATGAGATCCCTAACATTTATCTTCCTCCAGCTATTGTGAATTAAAGGTTTTAATCTTTTCACCTCTTGTGACCCCAAATGACCTTTGACCTTCACCAAAAACGACAGGGATCATTTACTGAATATAGGAAACCCACACGCAAAGTATGATCTCTCTCACAGTTATCCTTCTTAAGGATAACTGAGGATTTGACCTTTTGACATCTCGTGACCCCAAATGAGCTTTGACTTCCACCAAAAGCGACTGAAATCATCTACTTAATATGGGCAAATAACAAGTTAAGAATGGTATCCCTCACAGTTACTCTTCTGGAGATAGAGTGTTTACAAAGTTCTGACTTCTGACCATTGGTAACTTCTAATACCCTTTGACCTCCACGAATAACAATAGGGATTATTTACACAATATGGGCAATCCACAGGCTAAGTATGAGATCCTTTTCAGTTACTCTTCTTGAGATATAGTGTTTACAAGGTCTTGACCTTTGGACCTTTGACCTCCACCAAAAACAATAGGGATCATCCACTTAATAGGGCAATCTACATGCCAAGTATGAGATCCTTCGGAGTTACCCTTCTTCAAATATCGTGTTTATAAGCAAAAGCGTTACATACTCCCACTTACACACAGACGACATCACCATCGCATAGATTCCTTGGGCCTTCGACAAAGATTCAAAGACATTTATAGAAAACTGCTTTTCCTTTATGCTACAATCAGTCGAACAGATAGCTAGAGCATCACAAACAGACACTTACATGAATCTGAAGAACTTTTAAGTCTCAAAAAGCTCAGACGAATTCATATGGAAGAGGCCATGCTTGTTATCAGGTTGGGTTAATGAAACTTTAACGTCCCAACTCTTACACTTAAATTCAAGTACTCATGTATGTATGAAAGTCTTGGGTCTTGTGAATGCTGAAAGACTTAGTCCCTCCTAATTCGCACATAAGACATAGGACATTAATTAACGTTGTATACTCTAACTTCCTAAACTCGTTTAATTTCCTTCTTTTTTATTGAAGTTCCAATGAGTTGGTAATAAGTAGTCTTTTCTTTCCTTTGCTTGCTTAATAAATTACTCGCTGTGTAGTGTTAAGAGCGCCAATTCATAACAATAAAGGCTAATCAATGCGAGGATAAATTTACATAAGAATGTGCACATATCTTAGATATGGCAAATCAGACATCCTTAGTGTACTTTTTCCGTACCTTCAGGAAAAGCGATCTTCGTCCGAGCAGTAGACGAAGATGCAGTGATTATCGTCGTTGCAGTACTTGTCGATTCACCAGCATTAATCTTAGTAGTAGTGATAGGCGAATCTGCAAATACGAATTCACATTAAACAAATATCTAATAAATGTAGACCGTAATACGAAAAGGAAGATGATTCCTTGTATTAATTAATTTTAGGTGTATCTTACGTGCCAGTGTTGGAAATCATCAAAATAATAAAAAGGAGGGAGGAATATTCAGTAATGAATTTCCATTGACATGTGGGCCGTGAACTTTTTAGCTGACGTATTACATTCGTGATACTCAAAATTACGCCTCAGACCATTCATTAAGTAGCGCAATAGTTTTTTTCTTTCGTAAGATCAATTATGAAGGCTTTAAAGTGCAACAATAAGATATTTATCTTTCCCTTAAAATGGACAATTGCCTCATGCCCAAAGACCTTCAAGGGGTTCAGAAATCATTGAAAATAAAATAAAAAACAATAAATAAACAAAATAAAATAAAGTAAAATAAAATGAAATGAATAAATAAATTGAAATGGCAGTCCGAAGACTAAGTCATTTTAAAAAGTCAGCAAACGTATAAAATTGTAAGAACTTAGCTGATGATTTTCTCCTATAGCTGGTTACTTTTAACATGTGATTTGTGAATGCCTTTTTGTTAAAACAATTGGCAAACCATGTGATGTTAGAACTGGCTGTCAGATGTAATGACTTCAAGTGGGGTATTCTCAAATAAAAACTGACCAGTAGGCTAGTTGACTATTTTAGCTTACTTCCGCTTTCGCCAGGTACGATCGTACAAATATAAGTATTAGAATATATTTCAATCATTTCTTTTGAAAAACGTATGTGTTCTTAAAGTCTTTATTAAAATATTTGGACAAACTTTCAAGTCAATTTGACACGTCTGCCCTTATACCACTTCCCTCCAGCATTTTAAGAGTGTTGCACTGACGTGCAACTAAAGTAAATTACTGGAGGATATCGTGTTCCCATGTGCATGGGCGTTCGCAGGAAAAAAAAATTAGGGGGAAAAACTTTTAATTGATAAAATCGGGGGGATTTTTTGAATTCCTAGAAAAGAGCTTAATTGATATGTGTTGGCGCCTTTTACAGGAGTGTAGCCAGGAGTTTGCTGGGGGCTGTAGACAAACTATCTAAGGGTAGCGCCACTATAGTGTGGCTCAAAGCGCCAAGAATATTTTGACCGAAATGCTCCCCAGATAGCTGAAAATGGGACTTCCCAGGCTTTGTGAGTTCTATCTAGTCATTTTCTATTTTGAAAGTTCATGTTCTAGAAATTTCCTAGCGATATCATTAAAAAAATGTTGTTATTTTTCTCTAAGTTTGTTTTTTCAACTTTCTGATTTCGCCCCTCCCCCAGTCTACTAAAATGGTTATGTTGATGAACTAGAATGCAGAAAGGATGTCTTTCCGTGCTTTCCGCCCAAAAAGTTTCTGGTTTTTGGTGGAGAAAATTTCAACAATTTGGGATTCTATTGGAGAAAATTTAATATTTAGGGCTCTTCTGAAAGAAAATTTGGAGGGTTTGATTCTTGTGACAAATAAAAAACGTTGTGAAAAATTAAAAACGTTGTGAAAAATTAAAAACGTTGGGGGGTTATAATGGAACATAACGCTCATTTACCAGCTGACCACTTTCGCGAATGTCTTAACTGTGTGAATGTGCTTTACATTACACTAAATTACCAATTTTCATCCCATACTTAACGTAAAACCACGGGGCATGCACATTATGAAAGATCAATGAGAAAGTTTTCAGTTTATCTAATTTTCACTCAGTGATGTCTTTGCTTCTGAATGTCGTATCGACTTAGGGCGACGTGGATCTTTCAGAATAACTTTATCTTTCCTCCAGTACAAAATTCATGCTGATTGGTCGAGCGGAACCGTCGGCGGATTTTAGTTGAAAATAAACTACGCCATTGGAAGTGCTTATTATTCTCTTTGTTTTGTGTGACGTCAAAGAGCTGTTGTTTAGGTTTGAATGGAAACCTAAGAGCAATTTTCTGAATCGGAGCGAAGGTTCAGCTTTTTCTGCACCCATGCGAAAAAATAATGCCAGTAGACATGTTTTTAAGGATAGTAGATCATAGATTTCAAGTTATATCCTGGCTCCAAAACTCTCCATTTATTATGGTACCGTCCATCGTTAGTGATGGCTTAAGCCGAGGTCACACTACAACGAATTCGGATCGGATTCCGATCCGATTTTTGTGAGTTTTTATTAAAATCTTCTCCATTTTGGGTCAGAAAGAGCCCAAAATTTGCCAACCAGTGTAAATATATGATTTACATCAGAGGTCTATGAAAATGAAACGTTAAGTGATTTTATCGTGACGTCACACCGACAGACAGCTTTTATCGGACACGCGTAGTCCGATAAAAGCTGTCTGTCGATGTGACGTCACGAAATAATTCGTATAAAATTTATTTTCGTAGTCCTGCGATAAAAATCATATAATTACACAGGTTGGCAAATTTTGGATTCTTTCCGACCCGATATGGAGAAGATTTTAATAAAAACTCATAAAAATCGGATCGGAATCCGATCCGAATTCGTTGTAGTGTGACAGCGGCTTTAGTGGTTGTTTTCGTGAATGTTAGAATGACGTTGGGCGAATGAAAAACGTCAGATTATAAAATAACGATAAATGTGTTAATTTATATAAGCATTACAAAGTGCAGGATACAGTTAAACAAGCTCTACTACTTGTAGAATGACCAAATCTATTTTCAATAAAATTTTATCCCTTTCAAAAAGACGAGGTAGAATTCATAAAACAGCCCTTTACGTAGAACTACGTCTTTCATGGTTAAGCAGTAAACGGAGCGTGGATCTGCTGCTCGAAGGAGAACGAATAAGTCGTTTTCGGCATTTATTTTCCATTATGATACGTAGGGGCTCAATAAAAGTACTTAATGAAATTTGTTGTGAACTGTACCCATGACGTACGGTTATTAATTTTTATCATCATAATCTTGACATGAACCAGGCCTGTAACCATACAAGCTATTGAGGGGATGAGATACTTTTCACAAGGGGGTAGGTACTTCGAGGTGTGTAAAGGCGAATAATAGTTTTTCCTCAAAATCTTTTAGGGTGCGTAAACTTTTGGGGGAACACTATCTTCTACCCCCTGGAAATTTTTGACGGACATGACTGCCTTACCGTTTCCTTGGTAGATGCTTCCCACAAAACGTTTGTACATCACAACAAAGGCAAAACCTGTAATACTCGTCAGTTGCATTACATAATTCTTCTTATGTCTATGGATGATTGCCCTTCGAATACAGACGTCTAAGGCAATGTTACCAGCATGATTGCACAGGTAAGCTATATCAATCATTTCTGTCGCGTAAAACAGACCCGGACATTCACATTTGCTTTCAGCGATGGAGACGTACGTAGCTGACATTTATAATGCATAACCATTTTTTTCTCATAACAGTCAGTGTCTGACAAAGTAAACAATCGTGAGCGACGTACGTGTAAAACAGTCATATGTTGTACCTTCTCTTACTTTCCTGGAATGAGCTAGGAGCGATGTATGTGTACGAAGTTAATGACCATCCAATGTCTTATTTTGTTAAACACAAGTGGACCATGAAGTAAACTCTGAGCGCGATGTACTGCAAACTCAATAAGCGATCACTACGATAACGTTATGGCTATGTACAATGTGCATAGGTCATAGCTATTCGCTTACTACAAATATTAAGGAAACACCGCGAAAAGCTTTGAGCGATGTCAACGTACAAAGCTCATGAGTTGTATCTGAGCTGCTTTTGATAAGACCCTATAGTTGTAATTGAAATTGAAAGTAGCTATTAGCGATGCACGTGTATGTAGCTGTCTCCAAAATTTCATATTTTTGTTGTCACAATAAGCATACACTGAACTAAGTCGAGCGATTAACTCTTACATAGGTCATAGCTATGAAATTCTATACTTTCTAACTACATACACTGACAGTGACTGAAAACTGCAAAAAAGCTTTGGGCTATGAATAAGATTGCAGGCCATAGCTGTTCAATCTAATATATTTTGCACTATAAACATAATGCAACAGACTATGGAAGCTTTAAGCGTAATTGCACGTGTACTTTGCTCGTAGCTTTTCGGTCTTAGAGTTTTGCTCTAAAATCATAATCATAATTAGCAAACATGGATTGAAGTTTGAGCTAAGTACGTGTGCATAAGTCATAATTAGTTTACGCCGTATACTTCCTAACTACGCACAGGGCTTAAGAGGATTGCGAAAAGTTTTGAATGATGTTAATGTACAGTGGCGGATCCAGGATTTGGCAAAGGGGGGGGGGGGGCAGGTCATAGTGGTTTGTATAAAAGTCCCGGGGAGAGGTCTAAGGAGAGGGGTGTCCCGGGGCAGTGCCAGGGTATTTTGATAGGTGGCAAAGCATGTGATGAGTAATCGGCGTCCTGGGGAGAGGGATCTCAGGGGAGGGTGTCCCCTCCCCTTTGAGAAATTTTTGCTAATTTAAGGTTTCTCAGATGCAAAATGGTGATGTCTGTGGTATATTTTTTGAACTGATCATATATGGCTGGAAAGCGTTCATAATTCAGTGAATTTTAATTTTTGGTGGGTGAAAGATGCTTTTCTGGGGAGGGGTCTAAGGGGAGAGGTATCCCCTCCCCTTTGAAAAATTTTTGTTAATTTAAGATTGCTTAGATGCAAAATGGTGATGCCTTTAGTATATTTTTGAACTGATCATATGTCGCTGGAAAGTGTTCATAATTTAGTGAATTTTAATTTTTGGTGGGTGAAAGATGCTTTTCTGGGGAGGGGTCTTTCCCCTCCCCTTTGAAAAATTTTTGTTAATTTAAGATTGCTTAGATGCAAAATGGTGATGCCTTTAGTATATTTTTGAGCTGATCATATGTCGCTGGAAAGTGTTCATAATTTAGTGTATTTTTAATTGTACACTAAATTCACAGTACAGTCCATTAAAATAAATTACAAGGCTTAAATGAGACACTACAGGGTAATATTGCAGCAAGTTATAGTTAAAAGCCTGATGTTGTCGAAAATATTCCTCTAAATATTAAAGAATTAGGAAATTTCCTTGAAATTAGAAGCAGTGCCCCCAATGCCGTGAGCCTGGCCGGTAATAGACTGAAGTTAGCAATCCATTAATACAGCGCGCATGGGTAACTCCTTGCTATGCCCAGAGAAAGTTACTGAAGCCAGTACAAGCCAAAATGTTATCAGCTGAAAGTCAGTAGCAGAGTTTTTAAAATAACACTTATTTTCTGAGGTAGAAAATAATTGACAAATTTGAGTTTCACTCTGACACATGTCATGCTGTATGCCTATTTCATTGAAAGTGGGCCTTGTCCTTTGTTTTATGAAGTTGAAAAAATCTTCAAAATGTTTTGGAAGGGCGGGGGCGGGCCCCCTGCCCCCCCCCCCTAAATCTGCCCCTGATGTATATAGCTCATGACTTATATCAGCGCTTTTTTTCTAAGAACCTCGAGCTGCCATTGAAAGGAGCTATTAGCGAAACGCGTGTACGTCTTCTAAATCCCATATTTTTGTCCTATAATCACAATAACCATACATTGAAACAAGCTTCGAACGATGGGCACTTACATAGGTCAAATGTATGATATTCCATACTTCCTTTCTACATGCACACTGACCGGAAACTGGAAGCTTGGGCTATGTACCAAAAGGTAGGTCATGGCCTTTCAATCTGATAACGTTTGCAGTTTAAACACAATAAGCAACATTCTACACAAACTGAGCGCTGTACACTCTTAATGCAAAAGAGTGAAATTAACTCCAAAAGAGACTGTAGTTTGGGACCACTCCCAGTAAGAGTGAACTTCACTCGGGGTGGAGTGAAAATTCACTCGAAGTAGAGCGATATGTTATTACATGCGAGTGAAGTATTTGGAGTGAATTTTCACTCCTCCCCGAGTGAAATTCACTCTTACTAGGAGCGGTCCCAGACTACAGTCTCCTTTGGAGTGAATTTCACTCTTTTGCATTTAGAGTGTACGTGTAAGTGAGTCGTGGCTATTAAGTCTTAATTCTGCTCTTAAAACACAAAAGCAAACACGGATAGAAGTTTTGAGCGATGAACGTGTACGTAGGTCATAGCTAAACAAACTCATATTTGCTGACTACAAACACTTTTAGGAGACACTGCAAAAAGCTTTGAGCGATGTACTACTACATAGGTCATAGCTATTAAAGTCCAAACTTTCTTACTACATAGACAGTGATAGGGCTCTGGAAAAAGCTTGAGCTATGTACTTTTCAACTATGAACACAAACAAACTGTATTATGACACGTTCCTAATACTAAGTTGCTTCTGAAAACATGTTAAGAGTCTGTGCCTGTAAAAATGTAACAATGGGGGGGGGGGGTTGTGACACATGGTTCCTCAGATCAACTTTGAAAAAAAAATCAGTGATACCTTATCACACCTATTTGACAAACCACAATTTTAGGTCCATTGCACTTTCGGTGTTGAAAGAAAATCGTGAAATTTAATGTAAAATAAATCATTGATATTATTAACCAATGTTTCAAATATATATATGTGTGCGCCAAGTACATGCCAAAGAAAGGAAAATATATTTTGAAATCATCTAGTGCGTACACATAAAACATTAAAAAAAAATTGTTGGGACCTCACTGGCTCGTCATGTTATGCAGACATGAACCCTTGACAAACAGTGCCCTTATTCAGTTTTCAAGACCTTATAACTTGGTGCGCCAACAAGATCCCATTGAATAAACAACTTCACTGGAGAGAACTGAAAGCCTTTTTAACTTCCTCAAGTGAAAACATGGCGGGATTTTGTTGGCCTACTGGGATAATAGAGGTCAAAGGTCAATTTGTTCTAAAATGCTGCTTTTTTGCACCTTCGAAACTCTGTGCACCACCATCACAAAACGATTCAAACGACAATAAGTAACAGAGACAGTGTACCTCTAAAAAAACAAAAAGCAGCGTGGGATCTCTGGAAACAGTTCAGGTAATTTTTTAGTATCAGAATTTGGTGCATAGTAGCTTACACTAGCTTTGCAGTGGCACATTAGGCAGTTACAAACATCTACGCCAGCATGATCTCATCAATATTTTGTTATTGTTGGTTCATTTTGGTGTCTGAAAGCATATTTTACTTAAAAAGTTATTGGGACAATGTTGGCGCACAAAATTAATTTAGGTCAAAGGCCATACCCGACTACGCAAGTAAACTTTATCCCAATGAATTTTCAGCGTTTTATGTTTATATGGATGCTAGCCTGCACATTAAGAGTAGAAACAGCATGGGATAAGTAAGAGGAATATTGCGGGTCAAAGGTCACAACCTACCTTTGAAATAACCATGCAATGTACAATAGGGTTATTCCCTATGAAATCAATAAATTTTGGGGGCATTTTGGCAGGTTGCCCCTTAGATATGCTAATTATTGGATCTTTTGTAGCAGTACAGTGTATGAGTTAGGGAGAAATCCCAAATTTGATCGTTCTTGGTTGCATACTGTTCGGGGTACAGCCAGTTAAATTTCAGGTGCCACGCCCACTTTTGCGGCCTCAAGAAGTTTGAATTTCTGGGAATATAACTTTAAGGGCTGCTAACATTTTTATGGAAGCTGTTATGCCAAACCCTCACTCCCTATAGGCCTACCTAGTTTTGGGCAATAATTTCAAAACTGAGGTCAAAAGAATATGGCACATACAGATATTAAGATAATGAAGCTCAAAAACTGGATTTTGCACAAAAATGTTTATGCAAGACAATTTGGGGAAGAGTGCTGCTCAAAATGTAGTCCATGGTGCCATATTTGAGCGATATTAAGCTTTTAAAATGTAGTGTCAATTCGTAATCTGTGTTATATTATAACTCATCGCAGTTTTAGTTTTCATCATTTTTGAAAAAGTGGGGGACTTATTATAGATGTCCCCTTCCGTCATAATAACACAAAAAGCCTCACTTATCCCACCCTGTTTCTACGCTTATGTGCAGGATAGTATCCATATTAATATAATGAGAAAATTAGTATGTACAATTTATGATGAATACATTGCAAATGCAAAGTATTAAGACTGTTTTACTGTAACGACATGTCCATAGTAACAGAAAAAACTGAATGAAAACAACCGATGTCGTTTGCGTTGATTATTGAATACACAAAACTTTCGTGTAACGAACGAGATGTCGAACATTGAAAGCGGTGTAGACTACATCTGTTGTTTCCAACCAAATTTCAAGTTTCTGACCGGAAATAACTTTACTCTTAGCTTTTGTAAACGACATAGTCGATCGTATTACTCTCGTAGAATCCCATTACAAAACGAATTTACATCAATTCGTAGGCAAGCGCCATTCTTAGGGTAATCACTTTTGGTTTTGTGGTTAGCTTCTTTTAACAAACGCTACAAACGATGTTCATCATCATTAGCATTCAACACAATATTATTCTGGAAATACTCACTGCTCATTAAAATTTTACATTTATCAACAGAGAAAAGAATACCTGTAAAACTTAATTTGGGAAATTTAGATACACGTTAACTATATTTGTTAGACTGCAAGTTACATTACAAAGCAGATAATGTCCTAAAATTATAAATTCTACTATAATAAGATTGTACGTTGTAAATACTACCTACTACATAAGGGGCAAAATCTCGTTAATCTTCCGAACTCCCCAAATTCCACAAAAGTAGGAGGTGGTAGATACTTTTATGTTTTTTTCATTCAGTGAATCCACTTGCTATGTCGTTATGTATTTGCTAGAAAGCTTGTAAATTATTAGCTCTTTGCATATACAGGCACGTGTGTATCGTCGTTCTTTACATTTTGAAAGTTTTTTAAATGTTACATGCAAGATTTGATGGAGAAAAAAGGTCTCTTTCAAAGTTCAAAAGCTTACCTTTGCTTGAAGTTCTTTGAAGCTCATCGTCTGTCGAGGGTAGGTATGGCTTTTTACGCAAAGCGTGTCCAGTAGGACATCGGGAACTGTGTCCACCAAGTGTGATTTGTGTACAATGTTTGTACTCGTTGGGCAACACCCACTTCATACCACAATAATGGAAGCAGCTCGACAAGGAGCAATGTTTTCCTGAAATTTAACGTTGTACAAACAACACAAAACAATTATGCATTCAGCGTTTTTGCGATTCGCCTCCTTTAAAATAAGGATACTAACATAAAAAACATCAATACCATCCTTTCATTTTAAATAAAATATCGCGATGCCTTATTCTATCCTTCTAAAATTGAAATAATGTTAATTACGCAAGTTACGGAAAAGTGAGCACAAGTTACATAATTATTTCCGAATAATTAAAGTTATTCAATTAATATATTAGGATAGAGCAATCATAAAAGAAGGGAAATGAGAATTGCAGTATAACGTTAGCTCCATCAAAACGTCTCCGTATTATTACAGATTTTATTTGACGTCGGACGTTATGTATTTTTAAGTCAAACAAATATGAATGTAAGACATGGTACTCTTATGTTCGCACCAGGCATATAGTTAGACCTGTTCTTTTAAGAGGAAAATTAATAATCGTTATAGCTCAGGGGCACCGGGAAGTCATCAAGTAGGCTTTAATCTGGAGTAATTGGGTCTAGAATGTCATCTGAGGTACCTTTCTCTTTAAATTTATCAGCGCAAGAAACGTACCCTTTCTTAAAGCCCACGGATTTTCTTGTAGAGTTTATAACTTGGATAAGATAAGTTTCACCTTAGTACTGTATCTCTCGATGTTGCAATATAGAAATATCAACTCACCTGTACAAGACGGCATCCAAGTCATTAGAGTAAGTAGCAAGGCCTTGCAAACATTCATGTTAGCACAAATGCCAAGACACTGCTACGATTACTTAAAACAAATGCAGTTTGTTTACAGAGGAACGTTACGTAATGATTAACCTGGTAGAACGATATTGGGAGGCTTTCTTTCGTGTTTGATACATTTAAAATGTGGTCGTGTAGAGTTTGATGTCTTGCGATGACTGTCTGTCACATTTTGTAGAATTTTGTTGACAAAGTAAGATGAACCGTGGTTGCACTATCCTTCAAATCATGAATAACACTAATAACTGTTTATTAACTACCAAAGCTGGAGAGCAACAAGCAAGTTTCTGTTTTCAAATTTTAATCAAATGATGGCACTCTAATAAAATAGGAATATGTTTTTGTTTCCATGTTTAATCAAATGGCTAGACTTCAATAAAGCAGTTCTTTGTAATTATGTTCATTGAAAGTATCTTCCTTTTGTTATATTTGCGTTTATACAAAGTTATAATACTGTGAATGAACCATTCTTTATATTTGCTATGGCTGAGGATAAAATTTTGTTACTATGGTTTACGTTTGAGTTGGCTATTAATAACAATGTGCCGTTAGTGCATGCGTTATGGTAGATTTACTTTTGTTGTATTCAAACATTTCCGAGACAACAAAATTAAAATCTCTTCCAATTTTTTTAAACAAATTTCAAAAAAGTTCAGTTCTTGTGAGTTTACCCTTTTCCGTGTGTCAATTCATACGACGCAGGTTGTCGCAAATTAAAACTATTTTTGAAAATGCAAGACCACTTTGATCCTGTTATGATTAAGATCCTTTTTTTCTATCATAAAAGTTATGCAGGAAATTGAAAGGCGTTAATGGACGTTGTGCTACATTTATAATTCTCCCGCCGAACTCACACGCCGAACGCTAGCCGAGTTTAGTCGGCACAGAGTTTGTCATCCCGATTTGCGTGTACTCGTCGCCGAGTGTAATACATTTTCCACAACCGCGTTTCAATTCATACTCTGTGGCCCAGTTGTGCAGAGTCGTTCAGCACAGATTCCAGATGGACTCACCGAGGATGTGTCTATGCTACGTTTGGATGAATCGCAGAGAAAAACGACAAGGCGGTGGTACGTAATTCAACTAAATAATCCAGGATATACACGGACATTTTCAGCATAACAGATTTCATTTAAGAGGATTCATTGAGGACAAAACTTGTCTGGTTATTTAGGGTTTCAAAGTCAAAGGTCAACTATGGGTATTTTGGCACAAAAGGGTCATTTTGAAAGCAAGCAATCAAAACGTTTCTGCTAGTACAGATTGATGATCATAACACGTGGTCAGTATCATCACTGAACAATGTTACATATGGGTGTTCAGCAATTTGGGGGAAAAGGTCCTGTAGTGGTTATTTTAGCTAGAGTTGGCCATTTCAGGGGTCATCTCACTTATCTCCATCGATACTGACCGCTATAGGATATTTTAATAAATGAAACAGTGTACATATTGACTAACTAGTCACACAAGAAGAAGTCGTCTTAGCTCACTTGTCTTCTTTGCTATTTGGTCATCATGTTGCCCTAGTCTCCGGTAGATGTAGCCTAACTTTCTTTCACGATAACTCCAGATTGACTACTCTCTGCAACACCAAGTCATTTATAAGAAAAATTTCTATCAACATTTAAATGTTACTTACCCCCGGTCTTGGTTCCATAAAAGATAGGCAGTAATACTCAATTTCACGGAACTTGGCTGGCCTCCTTGACCTTGTTAACATAATGTAACTGATGCGCTCCCCGCGTAATACCAAAAAGACGTTAGAAATTTCTAACGGTAACAGGCGGGGCCCACCATTTAGGAAATTTCTGAAATTTTGATTGCCAGGGATTTTTTTTAGAAATATTAAAAACTGCCATGCAGACCCGTAGACAGGAATTCTGATACAGAGGGCACCGGCATCGCATGGGGGGGGGGGGGGACTGGAGAAGTTTACGTTTGTAGTCAGGTGTTACCTTACGATAACAGATTGCAGGAACCACAGGGGATGATACCTTAAGCCTACCATAGATAGCTTAAAGTGTGCACGTGCGCTCGAAGCCAGCGAAAATTTGTTCCTCTGGTGGGAATTTTTCCTCTCCTTGCAATAAAGAGACGTGGTAAGTCGCCAAAAGTGAAGGGAACAAAGCTATGATCACGATGATGTTCCTCCAGCTCCGCAAGCGCAGGTGAAGAGATGATTACTTTGCGAACAGAGCAGGGGACCAGGGACTGTCATATGACAGGTTTGTTGTGGTCCAGTATGATTTTGGTAGTATTCATAGTGAAATTCCCCGAATGTCGGAGGAATTAATTATTAGTAATAATTTAATTCATATAGCGCTTTTTATCAAACAAAGGCCTCAAAGGGTTTTACAGTAGAGATTAAAACAAAGGCAGTAGAGTGAAAAACCTTCACGTAGAAGTCTAAAACTATAGAAAATGCATAAAAATACAAAAGATGAAAGTGAGATAAAAATGAAAAATAACACAAAAACAAAAAAAAAAAATTCAAATAATGAAATCACAGCACCTTACTAAAAGTGGTCATTAGACTTGAAAACATTTACGATAAAAGTTAAGTTTTAAGAAGTGATTCAAAAGTGGTAAAAGATGGCGCATGTCTGATATCATTAGGCAATGAATTCCAGAGACTGGGTACAAAGTAAACAAAGGATCTTGCGCCAATGTTTTTTGGGTAAAGCTGCCAGCCTGCCAGGTTCCAAACGAGTCTCCACAAGTTGGCTGCCGGGTACGATTGGCAATATGGGAAGTTTCACCAGAGAGCTTATGAAGAGGGGCCGTTCCATTTAAAATTTTGTAGGCGATAGTTAAACACTTAAATTTGAATCGTGCAGAGACAGGCAACCAGTGGAGATCAATCATAATAGCAGTGATATGTTCATGTTTCTTTAAGCGTGTGACAATGCGGGCAGCTGAGGTTTGGATGAATTGAAGACGTGAAAGTTGATTGCGTTCTATACCATACAATAAGCTATTACAGTAATCAAGATGTGAAGTAACAAATGCATGAATCAACTTTTTTAGTGTTGGTGCGATCTAAAAGATTACCACTTTTGCAGATACGATACAAACAATAAGATGCAGACTGGCAAATGTTTGAGACATGGTTCGACATGGAGCTAAGTTTATCGAAGTAAACCCCAAAGTTTCTTACAACAGGGACGGGTTTCATATGACTTATACCGACTCTAAAATTTGAAACAAAATTCGTTTGATATTTTTAAATTTGCTGTTGAAATAAACTACTTTAGTCTTAGTATCATTAGGTATTTACGATTTACAGCCATCCAGGTACGAATACTATCAACTCGTTTTTCAGGTATGAATAACCAGTCAGAGAGATTTTTACACGAAAAGTAAAGCTGCATTTCATCACCGAAAAACATAAACTCTAAATCATTGGTCAAAATAATAACTTCGAGTAGAGATGTATATAAGGCAAGAATAATGGGACCTGGAACGCTACTCTAGGGAACCCCACACAATAGAGGCTCGTCATCAGAATTGTGATTTCCAATACTAACGTTTCAGGTGCGTCCACGAAGATATGAATCGAACCACTTTAGTGAATTACCATTTATACCAAACCAATATTCTAGACGTTGGAGCAATATGCCACGGTCAGTTCTATCGAAAGAGGCAATCAGGTCAAGAAGTATAAGAATACATTCCATAGAGACCAGGATGTCATTTCTCACACGACGCAAAGCAGTTTCAGTACTATGATTACCTTTGAAAGACTGAAATTTTGAATAAAGACTAAATATTGTAAAATACCTATCTTATTGACTAAAACATATGTTTTCTAAAAATTTGTGTTCGAATAAAAGATTAGAAACAGGTCGATAATTTGCCGAAACGTCGAAATCAAGTCCGGTCTTCTTAACTAAAGGTCGAACAATAGCCCGCTTGTGGCGTTGAGGGACAGTCCGTGTTACAAATCATGCGTTAATAATCCAACAAATGAGCCCGTTTACTTGCCATAACAAGATGATGCCTCCGCTATCAAGGTGACAATTAATGATTGCTACGACAAAACGCAATGATTCCAACATGAAACACATTTGCTCCATGCACAGGGAAACACCTTATGGGTTTCAAAGTATGAAATCCTTTTTAAGCACAACAAATTACCACATTCATTCAAACGTAGGGTAAATATTACGAGACACAGGGCTCAGATTTCGTTTACATACGATGGGAAAAATATTGCACACTTTTGAGGTAACCGAGAAATCTTTGTACTGCTACCTGAATCATAAATGTTTTGAACATAATCTGGTAACGATTTTTAAATGTGTTGTCTGCAAATTTGAAGTACTTTTCCTATCATTTCCAATTTTACTCTTGAAATTATTGTGCGTTTTAACATACATTGGATCGTGGACTGATTGTATTTGGTAACTTTAATTAAAATGTCTCGTTCATTACCTGTATATATGTATCGTTGTTTTATTAAAGAAACATTGATATCTGTATCAATAGTTTCTCAAGGATACGATAAACTGGAACTATATTGTTATAAAGCCAAGAAAGGTTCGTGATTGTATTGTTTGTTATTCCCGTGTCTTTGTGAACACATATATAGGTCCGAGCTGGGTTTGAACCAACGACCACTTGTAAGCTCCGCCCAGCTTTTGTAAATACGTCGTTGGTCGTTGGTTCAAACCCAGCTCAGACCTCAGTTTTTCATCATTTGGTAGTATCGTCTTTCTTACTAAGGCAAAGGTTGCCACTGTTAGACGCATATTTCACAGGTTTAAAAAATTATGCGACTTTGTCCGCATCCTACCATTCTTCAGTTTCTATATTTAGAAGTCGCAACGTTACATCTACACTTCCGTATTTACAAAAGCCGGGCGGAGCTAACAAGTTACGTAATGATGGGAAACTGTCCCGTCTGGTATTTGAATTTAATTGATCAGTTCTTCCAGCAGGGTTCCGATAGCTAAGTTGGTAGAGCGTACTGCACGTTAAGCAGTAGGTCGTCGGTTCAAACCCAGCTTGGACCTCAGTTTTTCATCATTTGGTGGTATCGTCTTTCTTACTAAGGCAAAGGTTGCCACTGTTAGACGCATATTACACAGGTTTAAAAAATTATGCGACTTTGTCCGCATCCTACCATTCTTCAGTTTCTATATTTAGAAGTCGCAACGTTACATCTACACTTCCGTATTTACAAAAGCTGGGCGGAGCTTACAAGTGACGTAATGATGGAAAACTGTCCCGTCTGGTATTTGAATGAAATTGACCAGTTCTTCCAGCAGGGTTCCGATATCTCAGTTGGTAGAGCGTACTGCACGTTAAGCAGTAAGTCGTCGGTTCAAACCCAGCTTGGACCTCAGTTTTTCATCATTTGGTGGTATCGTCTTTCTTACTAAGGCAAAGGTTGCCAATGTTAGACGCATATTTCACAGGTTTAAAAAATTATGCGACTTTGTCCGCATCCCACCATTCTTCAGTTTCTATATTTAGAAGTCGCAACGTCACATCTACACTTCAATATATATATATATATATATATATATATATATATATATATATATATATATATTTATATATATATATATATATATATATATATATATATATATATATATATATATATATATATGGCTCGAAATAATGCGGAGCACTAGAGTAGTATGTAGGTCGATAAAGGTTGTAAAAAGTGCTTAAAGTTGGACCTCAGTTTTTCATCATTTGGTGGTATCGTCTTTCTTACTAAGGCAAAGGTTGCCAATGTTAGACGCATATTTATATATATATATATATATATCGTCTTTCTTACTAAGGCAAAGGTTGCCAATGTTATATATATATATATATATATATATATATATATATATATATATATATATATATATATATATATATATATATATATATATATATATATACTAAGAAGGTGTACCCGACACTGGCTGAAAAAAGTGCTCAACACATAAAGTAGAGCTGCAATAACATAAACATAGATCATGCCGATATATGAATGACTGGTGTTGCTATGGTGGACCTGCGCCTTGTATACTATGTCCGACGCCAAACATTTGCCATTTAAAGGACATTCATCGGATTTTCTACAGTTGTATTCTTTCGTGGGGCTTTTTGTAGTCGAATTTTCCAGGATTTTTGCGTTGTGTCCAGCTATGATGGATTGCACATTACTCATGCAACTATAGCTAATTTTGACGTTATTCCTATAAAATAATTTATGTAACCGGTGTGATGATGGGAAGTGCTTGTCCAACAGCTTCAAGAAGATGCCCCCTACAAAACTATCAGCCAAAGAATCACAGGTCTATCTTCTACTAAACAAATCTTTGATAGTGCTGCGCCCACCTATAATGAGGCATTAAAGACCAGCAGTTACAATGAGGACCTTACATATGAACGAACAACGCAGCAACAGCCGGAAAAGAAGAAACGCCGCCGCCAAAGAAACATAATTTGGTTTAACCCACCTTTAGCAAAAATGTTAAGAGCAATGTGGGGGGCATCTTCTTGAAGCTGTTCGACAAGCACTTCCCATCATCACACCGGTTACATAAATTATTTAATAGGAATAACGTCAAAATTAGCTATAGTTGCATGAGTAATGTGCAATCCATCATAGCTGGACACAACGCAAAAATCCTGGAAAATTCGACTACAAACAGCCCAACGAAAGAATGCAACTGTATATCGGAATGGTCAACGTGTTGGTATATCAGCGATCAATAAAAATAAGCAGATAAACACAGTGATGCCCGGTTATATACCAACAATTTTATTTCGCACAACTTTGTCCTTCTTCAGATGAGTCAAGGGATAAACTACTAAATGGCACAAAAAAAATGAAACTACCCCAGTAAGCGTCTGCTTGAAATACTGCAGATTAGAAAGGAAAGCGATGTCTTTGTTAAGGGAGTCGGCTTTGTTCGTACCAAGGGATATAATCAATTCAGTCCCCCTGAGTAATCTTCTTGCAGGGGATTTGAAGTTGCCTTCTATTATGGCGAAGTTAAGGTTTGAAAGATAGTGACCGGGAGAGTTGAAATGCTTGGCAACGTGAAAGCCGGGCCTGTTCAAATTAATGCTACTTGTATGATTGTTAAATCTTAGGCGAAAGGACTTTCGCCCAAGATTAACAATCATAAAAGTAGCATACAGCGCAAAGTTACTGCAATCATAGTGAAGGCGTTTGCCTACTTAAAATGGCATCGACAAAATGTAATAGGCACTTACCTTTGTGTGTCACATTGAACAACAAATTCTACGTTAAAGCAAAGTTATTACAAGCATAGATACTAAACTTAACGTGGGGTGTTGACTCCCCACGGAGCAAAAATGTCGGAACGAAACAATTAGTGAGTTCCTTTTCTGAGCGCGCAGTAGAGCGCATCAAAAATTCCAGATAAATACACAGAAAAATATATTCTGCGCGTACAGCAGGAGCATGATAACAAAACTATTCTAACAACATTTTTTGCAATGCGTTCTTATTTTTACACGCCCATCACCGGATAGAACGACGGGTAAGACTTTACACTTTCGCCCCGATATTTGCGTCTTCAGGGGGAGTCACCGTCCCTTTCAATAACAGTGTGGGTATAGGAGTTTTGTATCTATGTTTGTAATATCTTTGGGCGAAATATCTAAAACGTACAGAATAACACATTTTCAAATAGAACAAAGTTTTAAATACAACAAAGCATACACAACGCCTTTTGATCGCGAACGGAAAGGGTGCTGTGACTTGTAGCCTATGTATAAGACTGACAATAATGCACGCGCGCGTGGGGTGCGCGTTTGTCGGCTTTCATATACACGCGTCTGTTTGTTTAGTAGAGGGCGCTGCTCACTTCCACGCAATATGCAAACCTGATAACGTTCATTCACTGAAATATTTGTGCTGTAAGTGTGTAAAGGACCACTTTCTTTATTCGGGGTCTGAGGCGCGAAAAGGCGTTGGAGCTAGCTCACTTGTGTGCACACAATACACAGGCGAGACCTATAATTGACACAATTTTAAAGAAAGTAAATGCAATGAAAAGGGGACTGGTTGGTCGAGACACTGCAAATATGGACCCGAAATGCACCTCCATTTAGGGACAGTCCACCATTTTGACGTTGGTCTCTAGTCAATAAATACTCTAAGTAATTACTCTTAGTTCTATTACTCCATTTTTAAGAGGTCTATTTACTAAATTGCCTTTAAGGCAATCTCAAATCCCCCTATACGCACTTCGTTATCCGTCTCAAGGTAGATGTACATCACATTTCCAGTAGATGTCGGGGTAATAGTTGGTGTTTCAAAGCTGCAAAGCCTATCGGTAAGATTCGGGGCTTTTGCGTCATACCCGTCAAAGATCTAAACGTAAAAAACAAGGAAGAACAAAAGATACCTTATATCATCATCGACAATTACCTTTAACTACTTCAAAACTGGCAAAAATGAAGATGCTACAATACCTTTTAGAAAAGACAGTAAAAACCTGTGAGTTGTGAGCAATATCTGACACATGCGATGTTTTCCCGCTACTTTAACCATTACTCAATTTGCCAACATGTTTGTGTTAGATATGTTTCCAGCATGTTACTGTTGTTAAAAGATTTTAAGAGTATGGTATATTTAGAAGATGATTAAGGTTTTTATTCTTCCATGCCATAGAGGCAGTGCTGGTAAGTTGCGTCTGAAAATTAAAGTTTTTGGCTATTTGGACTAAGAATTGGTGTGGTACCGAACCAAATTTACCGACATCCGATATAACATTATCAAAATCGCAGATACCGATCCAAGAAATATTGTTAAAACCTTGGGCTAGTGTGCACTACCACTATGTGATGGTTTATTGAAATGAAGGAAAATAAGGGAGCTCATAGGCAGGAATAGGAATAGACTGCCCGATATTAATGCAATACACCTTGAAACTGATAACATCTCTTTACCACATTTATTTATCAACTCGAATATTTATACGGCTGATTTTCATTGATCCCAAACTCCTATTCATTATGTTAATTTTAGGCAAGCGCTGCGTTTTAGTGTAGAAAATGTAAGAATGATAAAGTAGTGTTGAGCCTTTGGTGCGTTTCAACGACGTTATATATGAAATCAAAATGAACATCATTACTCTAAACCAACATCAATTCAACGCAAAATAATTTTCCTTTATATTCCATACGGACATTGGTAAACTTTTACACGTACTATAACAAAAATGAAAATAGTCAAATCCCTTTAGACATGGAAGACTGACCACATGAAAGTCCTTAAGGCAGGTGAATGGGCCTAAATTAGGACTCCTTAGCCACATCACCCACCAGTTACGCACCAACCCTCCTTTCAGGTCGTCACAAAATTCTAGACATTTTTTATTGATAAAAATGACGCATATTTCACTGGAACTCAGGATCCCAATGTTGACATTTGCATCACACCACCTATGAAGAACGATGGCTCCCACGACCTATTATCGTCATAACTTAAAGTCAACCTCGCCCCTTCTTTTCAGTTTTGATTTGCGGTTCCTTCAAATAAGAATGACGATGACTAAAACTGTTAAACCAGCATTTTGAATAAACCAGCGCCACACTGCTTAAAGTAAGACACAGTGTCACATACATGACTGTAAAACCAAGGCCTCTGTATCAAATGGTCCCAACTGATGTATGTCAATCTCAAATGCACTTGGATGGTCTATGTCTCAAGATGCTTATCTGCAAAATGAGACCCAAGTGGATTAATGTTTGAGGAGGAATTCTTAGATTGCAAATATTGCCTTTACTCGGGTAGGCTGATTCTATTATTGGAGAAGGGGTTCAATTACACACACGTTATATGGGTTTCCCTAGGACGTCCGTAGGGCTATCATTTGAACTGTTCGTTGGTCTTTGGGATTCAAGAAAGTAACCTTAAACAAGTTGAACCATTAGCTTAAAACAATACATTTCCCCAACGTTTAATGGGTAACTTTGACAACATCCGTCTTCTTAAGGAAAGTTAGTAACAGGAACTTTTTTTATACACCTTATACGGCTGCTTCTTTAGTCTCTACTTTTACATGTTTCAATTTTCCCTCTTCTGTTCCTCATTGGTGCTTTTAGAATGTGCAATTTTATATGCCTGTGTTAGATACAGACTGGTTTGGGTGTATGAATCTTTATCGTCATTTTACAGAATTCTTTTATGGTTCATTTCTTTTTTATTTTCAAAACAATAGTACAGTCCTGTTTTGTTCTACTCACTTGTAAGCTGTCGCATAGGCACGTTGCCACGTCAATTTCATGTTCAATGCCCAAAATTACTTCAGGAATTTCATACTCTGAAGAACTTGGGATAAAGTCGAAATTTACAGCTCTAGATTCACAGTCCTTGAGTGAAAACCAACGAAAAGACAGCAGAATTATTTTTCCAACGTCAGCATGAATAATGTAGCCACATTAAATATTTCTGTGTCCACCGCCTGGGGAATTCAAATTGGCTGAGCCATTAGATTGTAAGTTGACACTTTCACAAATCCCTGGAGCAGGCGTTCTGTACTCGGGATCTGGATCAAGGAATTGTATGATAGCGTCAAACCCTGTGCTGGTCGTCTTCGAGTCGGACTTGAAGTGAATTTCCAAAATATTACCGAGCGAGGTGACAGGGGATGGAATAATGTTTCCACACAGTGGAGAAGGATTCAAAGTACCAAGAATCTGTAGAAACGATTTCAAAAACTGAATTAAAAGTTTTCAGAAGCAAATCTGTAAAGAGATGTCGTATGGAGCGCGTCATCGTGATGACATAAAACAACAGATACCCAAAGTACTTTTGAAGCGGGAAATAGGTTTAAGACCTCGTCTACTATATCAAACTATCCGTGTACTTGTGCTCTCATTCGTTACTCAAAAAACCAAAGCTTACCGAACAGGGATTTTTGGGTGCTTTTACCTTTGTAACTCAAGAAAACCGTCCTTTTCACCACAGTCTGCCCAAAAACCTGCACTGTAGATGCTGCAGACACCCATCAGCCTCCTTAATTATTTTCATCCAAGTCAATGGTTACATTAAAATGCAAGTTGAACCAAAAAGCTCTGGTTTTAAGGTGTTGGATGTAAGATGCATTATTCTGAAAGCAGTTTGTGTCAAATCAATTGCTTTTTTACATTTTAGCTGTATTGCACGACATTGTTTGGGTGACAACAATCCAGTCTAAGTTAATTATTGCAATGGAAAAGAGTAAAAAGACCTGTCAAATTTTAGCAAGATCAATTCGTGGTGAATAAGCCGATTACCTCTTTTATGCACTACTGAATCCTAACGAAGGGGTGCATTCACATGGATAAACTGATAACAGTCAGAAAATGGACACGCCTTTTGACGACGCCCATGTTATTTCATGTGCTTAAACGCTGGCGTAGCCAAGGGGGCGTGGGGGATAAGCCCACCTTGATAGCTTGTCGCTCCCCCAGTCTCTTCCCACTGGGATTTTGAGTGTCCCCCCCCCAAAAAAAACAGGGCTGTAAGCGAGTCCACCTAACCCAATTCCGATTCAATTGACCACCATTCCGGCCAATTCCGAGTCCAGTATCTTCCGACTCCGAGCCAGTTCCGATTCCACGTTCTCCAATTCCGGACCAATTCCGAGTTCGGCCATTTGGCAATGTAGTGCCTCACGCTTTTTTTTTTTTTGTTATTTACAATTTCACCTAGGATGAAAACGGGCATGGGCGTCCGCAGAAAAAAATTCAAGGGGGGGGGCAAAATTTTTTGGGGGCCAATATTTCCATGGGAAATATTTTACTCCCAGAAAAGAGTTTAGATGCTACTTTTCACACAGTGTTGACAAAGGTGTAGCCAGGAATTTGTCAAGGGAGGGGGGGGGGGCTGCGAAGCGCATAAACAGACTCTCAGCGCTCCGCGCCACCATGGGTTGGCGCGGAGCGCAAGAAAATTTTGTCCCAAAATGCATCCCAGATGGCTGGAAATGGCACTTCCAAGGCCTTTTTACCGCATATAAAAAGGGGAAACATAAGCAATGTCATAAATATTAACTTTAAAAAATACCAAAATATGCTCGGGGGCTGCTGGGGCCTGAGTGTTGATATTTTTATTTAATTCCTGTTTTGAGAGTAGAAATTCACACTGATTGAACTGTTAGGAAATGTTAATGTTATATTTTTTCGTTTTTTTCTTTATTTTTTCTTCGTTTTTTCAAGTTTTTGATTTTCCAGGAGGGGGCAAGTGCCCCCCTTGCCCCCCATCCGGACGCCCATGAAAACGGGCACTTTTGGGAGTCAGTTTCATACTCTGGCTGATCCTGTAGTTAAATTGACTGTTTGTGACCACGTACATTGTGCACCAGCAATAATGCTGCCTAGTTAACATTAACGAAACTTTCATTTTTGTGGACTCGACCGGAATTTGCTTCGAGTCCGCGTCCAGCTTCGATTCCGTGACCATAACTTCCGGGTCAATTCCGTATCCGGTTACAATTGCTCTCGAGTCCGAGTCCGGACTCGGATGTTACAGCCCTGTCAAAAAAAAAGTTACATGTGCGAAAAATATAGCATTGGTATGAATGGTCTTGAATCCCCATCAGTGGCACAGGCCTTTGTAAACTATCTCGAAATTGTTCTTATTATCAAGATTGTCCGATAGCCGAAACTCCCGGAGGAGCACAGCAGCAAATTTTGAAAACATTTTACAAATTTCCAGGTGACAGAATGACTTTTTGATTGGCAGAAAGGTTGTATTGGAGAATTGAAAGTTTCACAATTCAGCGCCTGGATGCAGGGTTTGTTATGGAAGTTATTATTTAATGAAGAATTTCGGTATGCTTCACGCCCATTCGTCACAAAGATAGCACCATTTGCATCTTAGCAACCTTAACAACAACAAAAAAATTCAAGGGGACGGGGACACTCCCTCCTCTATACACCCCTCCTCCAGGACGGCACCTTAAAGATGCAGTGACAACGGAAGGATCCTCCACTGCTGTATATCGCAGGGACACATATATAAAAGTACAAATTAGGCAGACTTTGAGGTTTAACTGAGGTGCCATTACGGCGTTATCTGAGGTGCTCCCATCAATTAAACCTGGCGGCGCCACTGAACCCCATGATGACCACTGATGAACGACCCTTCGACGGCGAAACGGCAGTAGGCTAAAGTTGCTGAAAATCCTTACGTGATATAGCGCATAGGCCCAGAGGATATCTACTGTAGCGAGCAGGGAAGAGATGTCACCTCCCTGCTCGCACCGTACTACAAACGCGTATTAACGACCGTCGAATATAGTTCCCTGCCCACGCTATTTCTCTACAAGACTACAACACATTCACTCACTGCACTACTTTCATGCACAGTCCTGTCGGCTGTATCATGCTAGTCGCCCGTGACGGATACTTGTGTCTGATATTATCTAACACCATACTTGGGTAATCCCCTTCAGTTGCCTAGCAATTGAAATATTGAATTGTCTGCATACATGTATCAATATTACGTCATTACCACTGCATGATTGATTGAGATGACTATGTAGGGAGTTAGTAAATCTCTGGCCTATTAGTCTGATACAATTCATTATTATTCTAACTTTTATCTCTGTCTTGTTCTCTGAAAGTACTGTTATACAGTCATGACACCTACGTGCAAAAAATTATTTCATTCCCACAAGCTAAAGTTCGAGGTTAGCCCTGGACTTCCGATACAGGTCATTTCCGCTTGGCCCATTGTGTACAAATTTCTTGAGACAGCCCGTTACTAAATTGCTCTGCCGTACTTGCGCTTCATCAGTATGCTACATGGCTGAAAGCCCAGTCAATCTTTCTTTACTTTCCACGCGCGATTTGAGGATTTGTCAAAATGGCAATGCCGGCGTCAAACTCACAAAAGATAGGTCATGATATTTCAAAGTAACTAACCAGACTGGTTTTTTTGTTGTTGCTATTTTAATACCATTTGATGACCATATCAAGACATGAGATCTCAAAAGAGAGGATGTTTAGAAAACTTAAGAGCAAATTGCAAGGCCCTGGAAGGGTCATTTCCGGCGATCTAGGGCCATTTCAGCCAAAATTTCAGGGTAAGCTGAGCGTCACCTGATGGTGGCGCTCCGCTTAGATAGTAACCAGGCGACCTCCCATGAAATGGTCAAGCCCTACCCCTGCCCCTCCACTAAACGGATCCTGGCCACGCCAGTGTGCTTAAGATGTGATTATGTTAGCAAGTCTTGGTCAATCTCCAAACCAAAATATCTTTCCGTACCAGAACGCTGTCAGCTATGCATTCAGGTGACGCTTCTAAATCAAAGCTGGTGAATGTAAGGGACACGCGACTGAGTTTGTCAGGTGGACGAATTGAGAACCAGAGGGACATGCTGTTGTCGTAGTTCGATGGAAAGTTTGGTGTCGTCACATTTGTATTGTTTTCGGTGATGACTTGAAAACTGTAATAGTCTTTAGTTGTGGTAGTGGCTAGCAAAGAAAAAGGAAATTAAAATAATTTAATAAACTCTGTTGATTATCCATTTCCTTACGCCTCCCTCCTATTACAAGTACACCATGTCTGCAACATTCAACCAGAAAGCCAAAAGGTTTCGTAATTTCTTGTCATATGCATATATTGTAACAAACATGAATCGCCCACATGACAAGCATGAGATTCTCACGGTTATCCTACTTGAGGTATCATGTTAAAGTCAATACCTTTTGAAATCTTATGACCCAAAATTACCTACATGCTTAATATAAACAATCTACAGGCCAACTATGAGATCCCACACAAATATTCTCCTTAAAATATCATGTTTACTAGGTTTTGACCTTTTGTGACCTCCAATGACTTATTATTTCCCCGAACAATGACCGGGATCATTTACTCAATACGAACAATCCACATGTCAAGTGTGAGATCCTTTACAGGTACCCTTTTTGAGATATCTTGTTTACAAGGTTTTGACGTTTTGGCCTCTGGTCACACCATATGACCTTTGACCTCCAACAAAAGCAATACAGATCATCTACCCAATATGGGCAATGCATTAGGTAAGTATGAGATCCCTCAAGGTAACCCTTCTTGAGATATAGTGTTTACAAAATTGTGACCTTTTGGACTCTTACGGCCCCAAACGACCTTTGACCTCCACCAAAAATAATACAATCATATGTACATATTGGGCAATACACATCCTAAGTATGAGATCCCTCACAGTCATCCTTCTGGAGATATCATGTTTACAAGATGTTGACTTTTTGAACTCTGTGACCCCAAATGACCTTTGACCTATCACAAACAATAGGATCATTACTCAATATGGGCAATTTACAAGCTAAGTTTGAGATCCGTCAGAGTAAACACCCTTCTAGAGATATAGTCTTCACAACTTTTAACCTTTTGACCTCTGATGACCCCAAATAACCTTTGACCTCCACCAAAACAGTAGAGAACATTCACTCAATACAGGCAAAACAGAGGCTAATTATTAGACCCTCACATTGATTTTTCTTGAAATTATACCGTAGTGTTTACAAGGTTTTAACCTTTTTAACTCTGAGAACCCCAAATGACCTTTGATCTCCACCAAAACAGTAAAGATCATTTACTCAATATAGGCAATCCACAGGCTAATTATGAGACCCTCACGTTCATTTTTCTTGAAATTATACCGTAGTGTATACAAGGTTTTAACCTTTTTAACTCTGAGGACCCCAAATGACCTTTGATCTCCACCAAAACAGTAAAGATCATTTACTCAATATAGGCAATCCAGGGGCTAATTATGAGACCCTTTACATTTATTTTTGTTTTGAGATATACCGTAGTGTTAACACCGTTCTGACCTTTTGACCTCTGGTGACCCCAAATGACCTTTGACCTCCACCAAAACAACATTAATCATCTAAACAATGTGGACAATCTACAAGATAAATATGAGATCCTTTTCAATTACTCTTCTTGAGATATAGTACTTACAAAGTTTTGACCTTTTGACCTCTTGCTACCCCCGATGGCCTTGGACCTCCACCAAAAGCAATAGGGATCATCTACTCGACATGGGCAATTCACATGCCAATTATGAGTTTCTTCGGAGTTAACCTTCTTGAGATATCGTGTTAACAAGCAAAAGCGTCACATACTTGCACAAACACGACATCACAATTGCATAGATTTCTTGGGCCTTCGACAAGGAATCAAAGCTATTAACAGAAAAACTGCTTTTCCTATATGCTACAATAAGTCGAACAGATAGCTAGAACATCAAAAATAGAAACTTACATAACTTTGACGAATTTTTAAGTCTCAAAACGAGTTCATATAGAAAAGGAGATCCTTGTTATCAGGTTGGGGTGATGAAAATTTCATGTCCCAAATCTTACACTTAAATTCAAGTACTCAATGTGTACCATGTATCGAAGTCTCCGGAGTTGTGAATGCTGAAGGACCAAGTCCCTCTTGAAAAGTAGATTCGCACATAAAGCATAGGACATTAACTCACGTTGTATACTCAAACTTGATACACTCGATACACTTTTTATTGAAGGTCCAGTGAATTAGCAGTAAAGAGTCTTTTCTTTCCTTTTCCTGCTAAATAAACCATAAATCACTCGCTGTGTAGTGTTAAGAGTACCAATTCATAGCAATAAAAACTAACCAATGGGAGAATAAATTCACCTAAAATGAGAACATATATTGAATATTGTTAATCAGACATCCTTAGTGGTTTTTTTCATACCTTCTGGAAAATCGGTCGTCGTAGAAGCACTAGACGAAGATGCAGTGATTAACGACGTTGCAGTACTTGTCGATTCACCATCATTAATCTTAGTAGTAGTGATAGGCGAATCTGCAAATACGAATTCACATTAAACAAATATCTAATAAAAGTAGACCGTAATACGAAAAGGAAGATGATTCCTTGCATTACTTTTAGGTGAATCTTACATGCCAGTGTTGGGAATCATCAAAAGAATGAAAAGGAGGGAGGAATATTCAGTAATTAATCTCCATTGAAATGTGGGCAGTGAACTTTTTAGCTGACGTATTACATTCGTGGTACACAAAATGACGATTCGTTAAGTAGCAAAGTAGTTAATTTCTTTCGTAAGATCAATGATAGATGGCTTTAAAGTGCAACAATTTGCTATTTATATCTCCCTGAAAATGGACAATTACCCTATGCCCAAATACCCTCCATACGTTGAGAAAACATTGAAAATAAAATAAAAGGCAATAAAATAAATAAAACAAAATAAAGTAAAATTAAAAAATAAAATAAAATTAAATAAAACAAAATAAAATAAAATGAAATGAGAATTCACCAACAAAATACCCTCTTCTGGATCAATTTCAGTCCGTTTTGTCTATAATAACCGCAAGGTACGTAAAACCATAATAAGGTACACATATGTATACGTTTGCAAATTATACAAAAATAAAAACAGCCGTGGAATTAGAGGTACCTTAAGTTAAAGGCTCTTAAGATGACACAATGAAGAAATGGTCTGTGCAAAAGTGAAATGGCAGTTCGAAGACTAAGTCACTGTAAATATCAAAGTCAACAAACGTTTAAAAATTGGAAGAACTTAGCTGATGATTTTCTCCTATAGCTGGTTACTTTTAACATGTGACATGTGAATGCCTTTTTGTTAAAACAATTGGCAAACTATGTGATGTTAGAACTAGCTGCGCGATGTAATTGCTTCAAGTGGGGTAGTCTCAAATACAAACTGACCAGTAGTTGACTACTCTAGCTTACTTCCGCTTTCATCAGGTAGGTTCGTACTAATGTAAGTATTAGTATATATTTCTTCAATTTCATTTTTAAGACATATATATGTGTTCTAAAAGTCTTAACTAAAATACTTTGACAAAAATTCAAGTCAATTTGACACGTCTGCCTTTATACCACTTAATTATGTTTTCTGCACCCTCATCCAATTTCATCTATCAGACAATAAGTATCGAGAGTACTTTAATCCTTTTCGGGAAAGAGGCTTTGATTGACAGGTCCTTTTGTTCTTCTTCTAAGTCTGTTTGACTTAACCCTCCTAATGAGAGTTTGATCCTTTCATACTAACGTAATCCTCAAACAAAGACCTCATAGTGACAATTTTTTGAAGGCATCTGCAACACCGACAAGTGAGAACATTCCTCAGTCTTTTATTCTAAACGACTGTACATGCACTTTTAAGTGATCCGATTCCTTTATTACTTTACTTTCTTCCATTAGTTAGTAACATCTCTTTGCAGCAATGAATGTAAAGTCTCCTTTTTGCATATGGACTTTAAAAAGATTCCAGATTGTTTCTAAAACAGCGAAATATGTGACCATGTTCTATAACTTAATTGAAGCTCTACTGAACCAATAAAAAAAGTGAGTAGTTGCGTACAATAATAGAATAATTTACTGCCAATATTATAGCAATGAGTGAAAGCATGCCAACAAGTGTATGAGATCTAGCAGACGATAAGAACTATTGTCGTCACTTCCTAATCCCTTTTTAAGTGGTCTAAAATTTTCAAAAGCACAGCAATTGGGATCATCTTACTTTCGGCAAGCCTGATAGTTTCGAACTGAAGGAGAAGTAAGTGCTCATCTCCTTCCGTAACAACTCACTGGTGTAAGTAAAATAAATTACTAAATGATATTGGGTCCCCATGTGCCAAGTGTTACTAACAAAGACACCAGTCTTAGAAATTGGTCATGTTGGTGAACTAGATAGAATGCAGTAAGGATGTCGAAAGGAAAATTTCGGCGTTCTTCCCGAGCTAAAAGTTTTGGGTTTCTATTGGAGACAATTTCAACAATTTGGGTTTCCATTGAAGAAAATTTAAATTCAGGGCTCTTCTGAAAGGAAATTTGGGATGTATGATTTTTGTAGGGAAAACTGAAAACGTAGGGGGTTATAATGGAACATAACGCTCATCTACCAGCTGACCACTTCCGCGAATGTCTTAACTGTGTGTGAATTTGCTTGCATAACACTAAATTACAAATTTCTCAGCCCATGCTCAACATAAAACCAAGGGAAATGCACATAATGAAAGACTAAGTTAAAAGGTTTCAGTATATGTAATTTTATCTCAACATTTTATCGGGAAGGTTCGGCAGATTTTTATTTAAAAATCCAAAACCTAGTCTTGGTCACTGGCAATTTTTCCCAAAACTACTAAACTGCTGCCTTTTCATTCGAAAACTCAGTGATATCTTTGCCTCTAAATGTCGAATCGACTTGGGGCAAAGTGGATATTTCAGAGTAACTTTCATCTTTCTTCCAGTACAAAATTCATTCTGATTGGTTGAGCGTTACCCTCGACGGATTCTAGATGAAAATAAACTACACCATTCGAAGTGATAGAACTTCTTTTTATTCCATTTGTTTTGTGTGACGTCAAAGAGGTGTAGTTCAGTTTTAAATAAAACCCTAAGGGTACGTTCATAAATAGGAGCAGAATTTCAGCTTATTCTATACCCGTCTGAAAAATAATGCCAGTAAACATGTCTTTAAGGTTAGTAGATCTTAGATGTAATTTTTTTCAATTTCAACAAAAAGTGAAAGAAAATACAGTTTAAAAAAAAGTTCGTCGTTATATTCTAGCTCCAAAAACTGTCCATTTATTGTGGTATCGTAAACAGTCAGTGATGGCTTAGTGGTTGTTTTCGTAAAAGTTAGAATGACGTTGGGCGAATGAAAGACGTTAGATTATGAAATCCTGATAAATGTTATATTATTTACTGTATAGTAGCTTTAGAAAGTACAGGATAGAGTTAAACAAGCTCTACCACCTGCAGAATGATTAAATCTATTTTCAATAGAAGTGTATCCCTTCAAAAAAAAGACTAGGCCTCATTCCTTACACAATCTTTCACGTAGAGCTCCGTCTTTCAAGGTTAAGCAGTAAACAGAGCGGAAGCTGCTGCGCGAAGGAAAACGAGAAATTTGTTTTCGGCATTTATGTTCCATTATGCTACTGAAGGAAGCATAATGGAACTTTTGCACTATAAACATAATGAAAGCTATGGAAGCTTTGAGCGTTGTACGTGTACTTTGCTCGTAGATTTTCGGTCTGAGATTTTTTGCTCTAAAATCATAATTAACAAACATGGATTGAAGCTTTGAGCGATGTTCGTGTGCATAAGTCTTAATTATTTAACACTGCATACTTCCTAACTACACACAGTATAGGGTTTAAGAGGACTGCGAAAGTTTTGAGCGATGTAAATGTACATAGCTCATGACTTATATCTGCGCTTCTTTTCTAAGACCTTTGACCTGTCATTGAAAGGAGCTATTAGTGAAGCACGTACGTCTTCTAAATCCCATATTTTGTCCTATAAACACAATAACCATGCACCGAAACAATCTTTGAGTGATGGACATTTACATTGGTCATATATATGATATTCCACAATTCCTTATTAAATACACAAATGACCGGAAATTGAGGGCTTTGGGCGATGTACAAAAACGAAGGTCATGGCTTTTCAGTTTGATGTTTTTTGCACTTTAAACACAATAAGCCACAACCTTTAAAAAACTGAGCATTGTAGGCATATGTGTACGTAGGTCATGGCTATTCAGTCTGAAACTTTTGCTCTAAAAACACGATAAGCAAACACGGACAAATTTGGGCGATGTACGTGTACGTAGGTCATAGCTATTCAATCTCATATTTGCTTACCACAAATACTGTAAGGAGACAATGCGAAAAGATTTGAGCCAACAGAAAAAAAAAGAATACCTGTAAAACTTAATTTAGGAAATCTAGATACACGTTAACTATATTTATTAGACTGCAACTTACATTAAAAAGCAGATAATGTCCTAAAATTTTGAAGTTTACTATAATAAGATTGTACGTTGTAAATATTACCTACTACGTAAGAGGCAAAATCTCGTTGATCTTCAAAACCCCCAAATTCCACAAAAGTATGAGGTGGCCGATACTTTATTGTTCTTTTCATTCAATGAATCCACTTGAATATGTCTTCATGGATTTTCTAGAAAGCTTGTAAATTATTAGCCCTTTGCATATACAGGCACGTGTGTATCGTCGTTCTTTACATGTTGAAAGTTTTTTATATGTTACATGCAGGATTTGATGGAGAAAAAAGGTCTCTTTCAAAGTTCAAAAACCTACCTTTGCCTGAAGTTTTTTGAAGCTCATCGTCTGACGAGGGTAGGTATGGCTTATTAAGCAAAACGTGTCCAGTAGGACATCGGGGGTTGTGTCCACCAAGTGTGATTTGTGTACAATGTTTGTACTCGTTGGGCAACACCCACTTCATACCACAATAATGGGAGCAGCTCGACAAGGAACAATGTTTTCCTGAAATTTAACGTTGTACACACAAAACAGAAAACAATTATGCTTTCAGCGTTCTTGCAATTCGCCTCCTTTAAGATAAGGATGCTAATATAAAAAGCATCAATACCTTTCGTTTTAAATAAAATACAGAATAATTTAAGTTGTTTAATTTGCATATAAAGCTAAGAGCAATCATCAAAGAAGAGAAATGAGGATTGCAGCGAAAAGTTATCTCCTTTACAACGTCTCCATATAATTATAGATTTCATTTGTCGTCGGAAGTTATGTATTTTTAAGTCACACAAATATAAATTCCTTACATGGTACTCTTATGTTCACTGCAGGTACATAGTAAGACCTGTTTTTTAAGAGTACAATTAATAATCGTTATAGCTCAGGGGCACCGGGAAGTCATCTAGCAGGCATTAATCTGGAGTAATCGGGACTAGAATGTCATCTGAGGTAACTTTATCTTTAAATTTATCAGCGTAAGAAACGTACCCTTGCTTAAAGCCAACGGATTTTCTTGTAGAGTTTATAAATTGGATAAGATAAGTTTAAGCGTGGTACTGCATCTCTCGCTGTTGCAATTTAGAAATTTCAACTCACCTATACAAGACGGCATCCAAGCCATTAGAGTAA
Organism: Holothuria leucospilota; assembly: GCA_029531755.1. Taxonomy (NCBI): domain Eukaryota; kingdom Metazoa; phylum Echinodermata; class Holothuroidea; order Aspidochirotida; family Holothuriidae; genus Holothuria; species Holothuria leucospilota. Next base: position 71,469,817 of record CM055961.1, on the reverse strand, counting down.
GTACCATGGCCTTCCAAACATTCATGTTAGCACAATTGCCAAAATACTGCCACGATTACTTAAAACAAATGCAGTTTGTTTACAGAGGAACGTTACGTAATGATTAACTCGGTAGAATAATATTGAGAGGTTTTCTTTCGTGTGTGATACATTTACAGCGTGGTCGTGTAGAATTTAATGTCTTGCGATGACTGTCTGTTGACATATTAAGATGAACCGTGGTTGCACTATCCTTCAAATCATGAATAACATTAATAACTGTTTATTACCTACCAAAGCTGGAGAGCAACAAGCAAGTTTCTGTTTTCAAATTTTAATCAAGTGATGGAACTCTAATAAAGCAGGAATACTTTTTTGTTTCCATGTTTAATCAAATGGCTAGACTTCAATAAAGCAGTTCTTTGTAATTACAGTCATTGAAGGTATAAACAGAAAGAAAGTAACAGCAGAAATCGAAGAACTTGTACTATCTTCCTGTTGTTATATTCGCCTTTATACAAAGTTATAATACTGTGAAAACTCCATTCTTTATATTTGCTATGGCAGATTTGCTTTTGTTGTATTCAAACATTTCCGAGACAACAAAATTAAAATCTCTTCCAATTTTCTTAACAAATTTAAAAAAAAAATGTTCAGTTCTTGTGAGTTTACCCTTTCCCGTGTGTCAATTCATACTCACACAATTTATTCATGCCGCACGTAGTCGCAAATTAAAACTATTTTTGAAAATGTAAGTCCAGTTTGATCCTGTTATGAGAAAGATCCTTTTTTGTTCTATCATAAAAGTTATACAGGAAATGGAAAGGCGTTAATGGACGTTGCGCTACATTTATAATTCTCCCGCCGAACTCACACGCCGAACGCTAGCCGAGTTTAGTCGGCACAGAGTTTGTCAATCCCGATTTGCGTGTACTAGTCGACGAGTGTAATACATTTTCCACAACCGCGTTTCAATTCATACTCTGTGGCCCAGTTGTGCAAACTCGTTCTGCGCAAACAGATCCCAGATGGACTCAGTGAGGATGTGTCTATCCTACGTCTGGATGAATCGCAGAGAAAAACGACAAGGCGATGGTACGTAATACAACTAAATAGATCCCGGACATACACCGACATTTTCGGCATAACAGATTTCATCTAAGAGGATTCATTGGTTATTTAGGGTTTCAAAGTCAAAGGTCAACTATGGGTTATTTTGGCACAAAAGGGTCATTTTGAAAGCAAGCAATCAAAACGTTTCTGCTAATACAGATTGATGATCATAACACGTGGTCAGTATCATCATTGAACAATGACACATATGGGTGTTCAGCAATTTGAGGGAAAAGGTCCTGTAGTGGTTATTTTAGCTAGAATTGGCCATTTCAGGGGTCATCTCACTTGCCTCCATTAATACTGACTACTATAGGATATTGTAGTAAATGAAACAGTGTACATATTGACTAACTAGTCACACAAGAAGAAGTCGTCTTAGCTCACTTGTCTTCTTCGCTGTTTGGTCATCATGTTGCCCTAGTCTCCGGTAGATGTAGCCTAACTTACTTTCACAATAACTCCAAATTGACTTCTCTCTGCAACAATAAATAGACGTAGAAAGTCGCCACAAGTGAAGGGAACAAAGCTATGATCACGATGATGTTTCTTCAGCTCCGCAAGCACAGGTGAAGAGTTGATTACTTTGCGAACAGGGCAGGGGACCAGGGACTGTCATATGACAGGTTTGTTGTGGTCCAGTATGATTTTGGTAGTATTCATAGTGAAATTCCCCAGATGTCCGTGGAATTAATTATTGGTAATAATTTAATTTTCTATAGCGCTTTACATCAAACAAAGACCTCAAAGCGCTTTACAGTAGAGATAAAGACAAAGGCAGTAGAGTGAAACACCTACACATAAAAGTCTAAAACTATGGAAAATGCATAAAAATACAAAAGATGAAAGTGAGATAAAAATGAAAAATAGAACATAAACAAAATAATTCAAATAATGAAAACAAAGCACCCTACCAAAAGTGGTCATTAGATTTGAAAACATTTACGATAAAGGTAAGTTTTAAGAAGTGATTTAAAAGTGGTAAAGGATGGCGCATTTCTAATATCATTAGGCAATAAATTCCAGAGACTGGGTACAAGTAAACATAGGATCTTGCACCAAATGTTTTTTTTGGGGGGGTAAAGCTGCCAGCCTGCCAGGTTCCAAAAGAGTCTCCACAAGTTGCCTGCCGGGTATGATTGGCAAAATTGTAAGTTTCGAGAGAAGAGGGACGACTGACCAGAGAGCTTAAATAAAGAGGGGAGGTTCCATTTAAAATGTTATAAGCAATAGTTAAACACCTAAATTCGATTCGTGCAGAGACAAGCAAACAGTGGAGATCAATCAAAATAGGAGTGGCATGCCCATGTTTCTTTACGCGTGTGACAATGCGGGCAGAAGAGTTTTGGATGAATTGAAGACGTGAAAGTTGATGGCGTTCTATACCATATAATAAGCTATTACAGTAATCAAGATGTGAAGTTACAAATGCATGAATAAAATTTTTAGTGGTGGTACAGTCTAAAAGATTACGAATTTTGCAGATACGACACAAACAATAAGATTCAGACTGACAAATTTTTGAGACATGGTTTGACATGGAGCTAAGTTCATCAAAGTAAAACCCTAAGTTTCTAACAACAGGAACTGGTTTCACATGACTTATACCGACTCTAAACTTTGAAAAAAAAAATTGTTTGAATTTTTCTAAATTTGCTTTATTCTTACTATCATTTAGTACTGATCGATTTTCAGCCATCCAGTTACGAATACAATCAATACATTTTTCAGGTATGAATAACCAACCTGACAGATTTTTACACGAAAAGTAAAGCTGCGTATCATCAGCGCAAAACAAATCTAAATCATTGGCCAAAATAATATCTTCGAGTGGAGATGTATACAAGGTCAAAATAATGGGACCTAGAACGCTACCCTAGGGAACTCCACACTGTAATGGCGCGTCATCAGAATTGTGATTTACAGCACTAACACTTCAAGTACGACCATGAAAATATGATTCAAACCATTTTAGTGAATTGCCATTTATACCAAACCAATGTTCTAGACGCTGGAACAAAATGCCACGGTCAATTGTATCGAAAGCGGCAGTAAGGTAAAGAAGTATAAGAATACATTCCATAGAGACCAGGATGTCATTTCTCACACGAAGCAAAGTAGTTTCAGTACTATGATTACTTTTGAATGGAGACTGAAAGTTTGAATAAAGAATAAATATGGTAAAATACCTATCTTATTGACTAAAACATATGTTTTCTAAAAATTTGTGTTCGAATAAAAGGTTAGAAACAGGTCGATTATTTGCCGAAATGTTGAAATCAAGTCCGGTCTTCTTAACTTAAGGTCGAACAATAGCCCGCTTGTGGCGTTGAGGGACAGTCCGTGTTACAAATAGTGTGTTAATAATCCAAAAAATGTCACCTTGATGCTTCCGCTATCAAGGTGACAATTAATGATTGCCACGACAAAACGCAATGATTCCAACATGAAATACATTTGCTCCATGCACAGGGAAACACCTTATGGATTTTAAAAAAAATGAAATCCTTTTTAAGCACAACAAATTACCACATTCATTCAAACGTAGGGTAAATATTACCAAACACATGACTCAGATTTCGTTTACATACTATGGGAAAAATATCGCGCACTTTTGAGGTAACCGAGAAAACTTTGTACTGCTATCTGAATCATAAATGTTTTGAACATAATCTGGTAACGATTTTTAAATGTATTGTTTGCAAATTTTGAAGTTCTTATCCTATCATTTCCAATTTTACTCTTGAAATGATTGTGCGTTTGAACATAGATAGGATTATGCACTGGTTGTACTGGATAACTTTTATCAAAATGTCTTGACCCCTAAATTTCGAATTTTACTGTTAACATTATTGTGCGTTTGAACATAGATAGGATCGTGCACTGATTGTATTTGGTAACTTCAATTAAAATGCCTCGATTATTCCTTCATATAGGTATCGTTGTTTTATTAAAGAAACATTGATATCTGTATCAATAGTTTCTCAATGATACGATAAACTGGAGCTATGTTGTCATGAAGCCAAGAAAGGTTCGTGATGGTATTGTTTGATATTCCCGAGTCTTTGTGCTTGTCTGTGCAAGTTGGGAATTTTTTTAACAGTTCGATAGCAGTTCGGTTACTTTTATTCTTCTTTTAAAAGTTATGTTTGTTTTATATTGAAGGTCATTTGAGGTCAAAAAGAAATCTAAAAAGTTTTTTTTTGTAATACCTTACTTCTGTACACTTTCTAAGACTCGTATTAAGGAAAATACCACAAAAAAGTATTAAAGTTTCCCATATATTTGAACACATATTATGCACGATCGCTTTGACACAAATTTTATACAAGATATCAATTACGTATTTCTTAACCACAGAAAGATTAAAATAGCCATGAGTGATTTTCAAGCACGACTTGTAATGATTGTTAACACGGTAGTCCTTATTCCTAGCCGAGGGAAGCATGTGTTTTTTTTATCTCTACGCGAATGCTTTTAACGCAATGCTTTGTAAGATACTTTTACCAATTCCAGGTAAGCTGCTTACTAATAACGCACCCACTTTGCTTGGGAGATGTTATCCTGCAGTTTTTGTAGATTGGAAGGGGAAGATTACCCGACAAGTATTAAAAGACATGAGCCAGTTTTCCTCCAGTGAAGGAAATGAAAATGTCATAAAGTTTTCCAAAACATGATGATTACATTTTTGCATGGTAGGTGCCTAACATTTTGACGCAGCTTCTTGCATTTTACATTTTGGGATGGCTAAAGACTAGTCTCAATATTCTAAATATCTACGATGCAAACAGATATCATTCCAGTGTATTTTTTTAATTTATTTTTAATTTGGTACGTAATGCTCGTCAATATAAGGGAAACACTTTATAATTCGCAGTTACTATCACTCTTACCAGAATCCTTCTCTAATTAAGTTTTCCATTCCCTCATTAGTCTTAATTCATCGCAACACGATTTTCGATTTACTAGGCAAAGGCGCTGAAATCACTTCCATCTGATAGTATTGCTTGCAAATTATTGCATACTTTCAAAAGTAGATAAACGTTTGAGGACTTGTTACCAAAACATTGAGCTGTTTTACTCAAAAATGATAAATTATGAACCCCTTTCCGTTTGATTTACTTAAATATCTTGTACGGTTCTCAAGATATAGCTCTTCAAAGTGAGATCTCTCAATAGCTATGTGGGGTTCTGCACATGATTTGTATTTCTTTTGTTAATTCTTTATATATGATCTGTTCATTAATTACCAGCCAGTCAATAGTATGGTGTTAAATGTGGACATGTTCAAAGTAGTCAAAAGCTACTTCCAAAATAAACCACCCAGGGTATGCTTACATTATCTCTGTCCTTGAAATGAAGGTAAGGCAAACAAAGGATAACATAGGTTATATCTCACGATTCCTTCTTTCCACGTTACAAGTTTGCATACGTAGCACATGTTTTATTCATGATGTAAGTGCATGAGCGGTAATTGTCTTCTGTAATATTTGATAAATTTTGATGCCTGGGTATTAGACGGCAATAATAAAGATAATAAATTCCCATTTTAAGGTGAAACAGTCGGCCGTTTTGGACAATAAAACATTCCTTTCTTCTTAATCTTAAAAAGCATCCAAAGGCAACGCTTTTACTAGGAAAATCGTCTGAAATTCTTAGGACCAAATTGGAAGACGAAATACGTTGTCCAAAATCTTTCAAAATCGTAGAATTTTTCACTGGGAAATTGTGTTAATTCCATTCTTAATGTACTTCCATTTAGTATGGTGCATGATAAACTATAAGTTATATCACGTTATTCTCATACGTACATACATTGTATACTGCTTGACAGGGACACGGTACTTTCAAAACTTCATTATCATTCGATACATGCATTCAAAGGTTACTTGTTATTTAAAAAGCAAATGAAGTAGCCTAAATTTTAATTGATAAACCTCGATATGGTGATTTCCGTACTACTCTTTCAATTAGGTGTGCACTTGTTTTATTTTTAATTGCTATTGTAGCAGAACAACTCTGCATTTTACATTCAGTATGCAGTGTCCTGGGTATGACGGCAAACTGCATCCAGGTGGGGTGAGGAGGTAGTGCATGGCGAGTAGTTTGTCCCCAACTCTCGCCTATAAAATGCTCACATGATACCGTTATCACTCATCCCATGACTGGCGGGTTGTCGGCGCCACAAAACCGAGCAAGCCCCCCCCCCCATGGTTGGTCCCCCTGTGGGCTGGGGGTTGTAGAATATGCCCACGGTATTCCCCGCCTGTCGTAAGAGGCGACTAAAGGGGAGGACTTGCAATGTATTTTAACAATATTTGAAACCGAACTTGAAACGAAATTATCTAGTTGACACTATATAACACATTCGTGTTGGTGTGCCGTTAAATATTATCTTACTAAGTAACTAACTACATTCAGTATGCAATACGCATACGCTGAAATATCATCAAAGGTACTTTTTCGGAAATAACAAGAGATTTGAAAGTTCAGAACGACTGTGTTTTGTTTTTAGTATTTGTTTACTTTGTAAACCTTTGCTCTGAATCATTACATTTTATGTAAAGAAACACCAGCTACCTTAAGCTTTAGCTTGATTAGATTAAAAAAAAATACAAAAAAAAAAGAAAGATTGTATCTTAAAACAAAGACACCAAGGGGGTAATCTATGGAGTTGCAAATCCCACCTCCCACACATTCTATGCGTACCTTGGCGTTAAAGAATTAACTTTCCAACATACTTATAAACAAATCATGACAAAAGACTACTTTACCATCATTTAAAATTCAATCTCGAACTTAAGCAACTAGTATGTACTATTGAAAAATATTTCTCATCACTAGCTATAGCTAGCTCAATGTGTGCACACCATACACAGGCAAGACCTATAATTGACACAAGTTTAAAGAAAGTACACGCAATGAAGAAGCGACTGGTTGGTCGAGACACTACAAATTTGGACATGCAATGCACCTCCATGTGTGGACAGTCCGCCATTTTGACATTGGCCTCTAAGTCAATAAATACTCCAAGTAATTACTCTTAGTTCTGTGACTTCATTTGCCCAAAGTCTATTCATTAAATTGCCTTTAAGGCAATCCCAAATCCTCCAGTACGCACTTCGGTATCCGTCTCGAGGTATATGTACATCACATTTCCAGTAGATGTCGGGGTAATAGTTGGTGTTTCAAAGCTGCAAAGCCTATCGGTGAGATTCGGGGCTTTTGCGTCAAACCCGTCAAAGATCTAAACATAAAAACAAGGAACAACAAAAGAGACAGCATATCATTAGAAATGATTACCTTTAAATACTCCTAAACTGGCAAAGAAAAAGATGCTACAATGCCTTTCAGCAAAGACAGTAACAACTGTGAGTTGCTAGCAATATCTGACACATGCGATGTTTTGGCGTTACTTAAACCATTACTCTATTTGCCAACATGTTTTTGTGTTACATATGTTTCCAGTATCTTACTATTGTTAAAAGATTTTAAGAGTATGGTATCTTTAGAAGATGATTAAGATTTTTATTTTTCCATGACATCAAGGCAGTGCCGGTAAGTTGAGTCCAAAAAAAGTAAATTAAACTTCCTGACTATTTAGACTGAGAACTAGTGTGGTACCGAACAAATTACACCGACATACGACATGATATTTTCAATAATTGCAGATACCGATTCAGGAAATATTGTAACGTAAACCTTAGGCTAGTGTGTACTACCACTATGTGATGTTTTATTTAAATGTTGCAAACTACTGGGACTGATAGGCAGAAATAGGAATAGGCAGATGTATTTTCAGAAAATTTTACGGATGTCTATGCTAGGTGAAATGAGGAATGCTATCCGATATCTTATAATCATAATCCGTTTAACACTGCTAAAAATATACTTCCCCATATTACTGCAATACACCTCGAAACAGATAACATCTCTTTACTAAATTTATTTATTTACTCGGATTTATACGGCTGATTTTAATTGATCCTTAGTTCCTATCCATCATGTTAACTTAAGGCAAGCACTGCGTATAAGTGTAGAAAATGTAAATAGGAGAAGGTAGTGTTGAGCCTTCGGGGCATTTTAACGACGTTATATATATGAAATCAATATGAACGTCATTACTTTAAACCAACATCAATTCAAGGCAACATAATTTTCCTATTATATTCCATACCGACATTAGTAAACTTTTGCACGTATTATTCCAAAAATGAAAATAGTCAAACCCCTTGGGGCTTGGTCCACTGACCACATGAAGGTCCCTAAGACAGGTGAATCGGCCTAAATTCGGACTCCTTAGCCAAATCACCCAGCAGTTACGCACCAAACCCCCTTCGTCACAGGTATTCACAAAATTCTAGACATTTTCTATTGATAACAATTACGCATATTTCACTTGGCTAAGAACTCAGGATCCCACTGTTGACTTTTAGATCACACCACCTCTGAAGCACGATGGCACCCTTGACCTATTATCGTCACAACTTATAATCAACCCCGTCCCTTCTTTCCAGTTTTAATTTGCTGTAATTAGTATTCTTGACGATGACTAAAAACTGTAAAACCAGCATTTTGAATAACCATCGTCACACTGCTTAAAGTAAGACAAACACACGGGCGTAAAATCCGGGTCTTTGTATCAAATGGTCCCAACTGATGTAATTCAATCTCAAATGTACTAGGATGGTCTATGTTTCAAAATGCTCATCTGTAGGACTCAAAATGAGGCCCAAATGGAGTAATGTTAGAAGAGGAATTCTTAGTTTGTAATTACTGTCATTTTACGGGTAGGCTGATTCTATTATTGAAAAAAGGATACAGTTATACAAACGTTATTTTGATTTCCCAAGGACTTGTGTGGGGCTATTATGTTGCTGTTCGTTGGTCTTCGGGATTCAAGAAAGTAAACTTAAACACGCTGAACCATTATTTTAAAGCAGTACATTTCCTCAACGTTTGATGCGTAACTTTTACAACATTCGTCTTCATAAGAGAAGTTGGTAACAGAAAATTTTTTTCATACACCTTGTACGGCTGCTTCCCTAGTCACTACTTTTACATGTTTCAATAATTATTTTCCCTCTGCTGTTACTCATTGGTGCTTGTAGAATATCGTGCAATTTTATATGCCTGTGTTAGACACAGACTGGTGTTTGTGTTTGAATCTTTATCGTCATTTTACAGAATTCTTTTATAATTCGTTTCTGTTTTATTTTTAAGACAATAGTACAGTCCTGTTTTGTTCCACTTACTTGTAAACTGTCGCATGGGCAAGTTGCTACGTTGATTTCATGTTCAGTGCCCAAAATTACTTCAGGAATTTCATACGATGACATAGCTGAATGAATGTCGATATTTACAGCTCTAGATTCACAATCTTCTAGTTGAAACCAACGAAAGGAAAGGACAATTGTTTTTCCAACGTCAGCATGAATAATGTAGCCACATTGAATATTTCTGTGTCCGCCACTTGGAGAATTCAAACTGGCTGAGCTATTAGATTGTAAGTTGACACTTTCACAAATCCCTGGAGCAGGGGTTCTGTACTCGGGATCTGGATGAAGGAATTGTATGATAGCTTCAAACCCTGGTCTGGTCATCTTCGAGTCAGACTTGAAGTGAATTTCCAAAATATTACCGAGCGAGGTGACAGGGGATGGAATTATGTTTCCACACAGTGGAAAAGGGTTCAAAGTACCAACAATCTGTGAAAAAGATTAAAAAAAAACTGAATTAAACTGAATTAAAAGTTTACAGAAAGAAAATCTTTGGCGCTTGTCATGGTGAGGACGTGAAACAACAGATATCCAAAGCACTTTTTAAGCGGCAAATAGGTTTAAGACCTCGCCTATTATCAAACTATCCGTGCTTTTTTGCTCTCATTTGTCACCCAAAAGAACGAAGCAAACGGAATAAATTTCGTGGGTGGCTTTAGCGCTTCTGCCTAAGGAAAAATCTTTGTAACTCGAGGAAACTGTCCTTTTTGCCATAAGACTGTCGAGAAGTCTGCACCGTAGATGTTGCAGACACCAACCCAACCCCGGCTCGTACGCCTATTCAGTCCACTGAACATTTTCCAGTGCAATCAACAGGGTGGAAAATGATAAAAGCATGCCATGCAGATTACGCGACCATTTACATACTGCTTTTAGGGTGGACACGAAGAGCAGCTAGAGGTCTTGCGTGTCGGAATATAGAGCTCCTCTGTTTCACACCCACTACTTCGTTGGTATGCTTAACTGTGTGAAGAAGCCACTGGATTGGCTAGAGTTCCTATTTTCTGCAACAAGCGTTCTTAAAATAAGTCGGGGTATTCAAATTTGGGAAGACCAATTTGTTTTCTTTCCATGTATGTAATTTCTACAACATTTAGAAGTGTTCTACAGTAGGCACTTTTTGTGAAAACGGAAAAAATCTGAGTGAAATTCAATGGGCATCTGTAGGTATAGGGCATATTTACCATGCAACTCAGCATTCACACCTCCATAAATTTCGTTTCCGGGATCGGAATTTTATAGGGTAAGTTGATCTAAAAAGATAAACTTGTAAACTTTTGTTTGGTATTAATTTTATTACGATTTATGGAGGGCAAAATTAGGCATTTTTTCGATAAAGAAAATCTATGAATTCTTCATCCTTAATTTCTTTTGTTTTTAAAATGACGTCACGCTGCTATAGCCAGGCAATGCGAGAGAAGAAGTTTTGATTACCAAATTGATTCTTTTTGATGAGGTGTCATTCTAGGTCTTTTACTAATCTAGCAAGGGGAGTATGATGATCAAAACGTTGAAGTTAGAAGGGATTTGGTAGTATTTTAAGGTATGAAAATGTAATGTAAAAACAACGAGCCGTGTTCGTTATCGCCCAGGCTTTTGAAACTGGAACATTCCATTATTACGTTGGGAAAGGCGAATGCGTTGAACATCGAGGTGACGGAAAACTTTCTTTATGGCCATGTAATTAATGAAAATTGTAGGTAATACTTTGGTTTAATATATTCAAAAGCTTATGTTTCTCTCCAAAGTCTGCTTATTTCATGCACAGCATGTGTGGCCACTGCTTTTAACGTCTGCTTAAAATCGACTAAGTAAGTTACAATTTGGTCACTCCTCAGAGCTCACTTTCAGAGAATATGAGTATCACTAAAAGCAATTAGGTGGTCGAAGGGAGCTCTGCGCGTTGGAAGTGAGAGGAGCGTTTTGAGCCTTTTGAGCCTTTATATTCCCATTTGATACATGCTGAATTGATTCCCGTTTTTACAAACCCCAATTTTCGTTTGTTCTATATACTGAGGTATAGCATGTTACAATAACACAGCAGTGCGTACTCCTTAATTATTTTCATTCAAGTCAATGGTAACATTAAAATGAAAGTTGCACGGAAAAGCTCCTTTTGTAAGGTGTAGAATGTAAGATGCATAATTCTGAAAGTAGTTTGTACCTTTTACCTTTTAGCTGTAATGCACGACATTGTTAGGGTGATAACTATCCAGTCTAAGTTAATTATTGCAATGGAAATGAGTTAAAAAGACCTGTCAAAGTTTAGTGAGATTAATTCGTATTGAATAAGCCGATTCCTTCTTTAATACAGGACTGAATCTTAACGAAGGGTGCTTTCACATGGATAAACTAATAATAATCAGAAAATGGGCTCGCTTTTTGACGACGCCCACTTTATTCCATGTGCTTAAACACTGGCGTAGCCAAGTGGGCGTGGCGGCGACAGTCCTCCCCCACTGTGATTTTGAATGTCAAAAAAAAAAAAAAAAACAGGGCTGTAACCGAGTCCACCTAACTCAATTTCGGGCCAGTTCCGATTCAAGTGACTTCCATTGCAGGTTTTCCAATTCCTGGCCAAATACGAGGACGGCCATTTGACAATGTAGCGTCTCATACAAATGCTTTTTGTAGTATTTACAATTACACCTAGGATGAAAATGGGCACTTTTCAGGATACAATTTCATACTCTGGCTGATCCTGTAATTAAGTTGACTGTATCTGACCGTATAAATTGTGCACCAGCAATAATGCTGCCTGGGTAATATTAATGAAACTTTCATTTTTGTGGACTCGACCGGAATCGGCTTCGAGTCCCCGTCCAGCTGAGCCCATTCTAGGCCAATTCCGATTCCGTGACCTTAAACTCCGGGTCACATCCAAGTCTGGACTCGAGTCCGAGTCCGGACTCGGATGTTACAGCCCTGCCAAAAAAAATAAATAAATAAATGTGCACTGCGAAAAATATGTCATTGGTCTGAATGGTCTCGTTTCCCCATCAATGGCACCCGCCTTCGAAAACTACCAAAACTTCGCACTCCGCTCGCAAATATTACCTCGATATTTTTCCTTATTATCAATATCTAATGAAAGCCTAACAACTCCCAGAGGAGCACAGCAGCAAAAGTTGAAAACTTTTAACAAATTGCCCGGTGACAGAATGACTTTTTGATTGGCAGATAAGGTTTGTGGGGGGAACTGAAAGTTTCACAATGCAGAGCCTGAATTTAGGATTTGTCATGGAAATCATACTTAATGAAAATTTTTGAAGTGCTTCGAGCGCATTCGTCACAAAGATAACACCATTTGCATCTAAGCAACCTTAAATGAACAAAAAAAAATTTAAAGGGGACAGGGAACCCCCTCCCCTAAACACTCCTCCCACAGGACGGCACCTTTATGTAGTGACAACGGAAGGATCGGACCACTGCTGTATATCGCAGGGACGCATATAAACAGGTACAATTTACGCAGACTTTGAGGTTTAACTGAGGTGGCATTACGACGTCATCCGTGGTGCCCCCATCACTAGATCCTGGCGGTGCCACCGATCCCCATGATGACCACTGATGAACGACCCTTCGTAACGGCAGTAGGCTAAAGTTGCTGAAAATCCTGACGTGATAAAGCGCATAGGCCCAGGAGGTATCTACAGCGCTCGCACCAGCGAGGTGATATCACCTTATTGCTAGCACCGTACTATAAACGCGTATTAACGACCGTCGAATACAATTCCCTGCCCACGCTATCGCTCTACAAGACAGCAGTAGCATACTGCACTATTTTCATGCAGGGGCATAAATACGGGGGTGTGACACCCCCCAGTGAAAATCAAAGGTCGGTCTCTGAACAGCAAGAGTCGGTCTCAAAACCCAAATCCAGTCCAGTGTGCCTTTGAAACAGTAGACCAGACATGAACAACGTTTGATGAAAAAAGGGTCCTCGAAGATTCGGAACAACGTGTAAAGTGCAAAAAAAAAGCAAAAACAAAAAAACAAAAACAAAAACCAAAAAAAAAAAAAAACCCAAAAGTTCTTGAAAATTCAGGTCGTACAACTATGTCAGGGGGAGTCGGTCTCCAAGAAAAAAATCACACACCCCCTCCCCCGCGAATTCATGTATGTACGCCCCTGCTTTCATGTGCATTCCAGTCGGCCATATCATGTTAATCGGCTGTTCACAGACTATTTACGTACTTCGTAGCATGGTGGGTCCAAATTTTGTTTATCTAAGCCACTAATTCGTCTGGAAAATTACACATTCACAGCTTTTTACTTTACCTTCAAATCTGTAAACTGTGAGGAAAATGTGTTTTGCTCCGAATTAGGTGCAGTTGAGCTCACAAGTTGAATGATTTTTTTAACATGGGTCCGACTGGGTCCCACTTTCTGAGGTTTACTGCAAAGGTCACAATTTTGTTCCCACCTTTTCAACTACCTCTCTTTTTATTTGTAACAAGACATGTATATGACGGTTTACTCTGTCTTATTCCTAATTTAAGAATTAAAATAACCTGAACCAATTTCTGCCAAATTATTGCAAGCAGTGTTGCAATGAAATCTCGTAAAATCATGAAAATATAGTCCTAGCCTAGGCTCAGTTAGACATTAGGCAATGCTTGTTAGGCTAGTTGTGCAGCTGGGGTAATTTCCAAATGTCAGAAAATGAGGTTAAGTATGAACGTTTATATGCTCACAAGGACGTCTTGTCAACCAATATGTTGCAGGAAATGGCAGAAATTTTCATTCTGGAGAATTGTATTTATTCGTAGGGCAATAAACTATGTTCCTTTTCTGATCCTTGACGGATACTTGTGTCTGATATTGTTTAACACCATACTTGGGTAACCACCTTCAGTTGCCTAGCAATTGAAATATTGAATTGTCTGCATACATGTATCAATATTATGTCATTACCACTGCATAATTAATTGAGATGACTATGTGGGGAGTAAGTAGAGCTCTGGCCTATTAGTCTTATACATTTCATTATTATTCTAACTTTTATCTTTGTCTTGTTCTCTGGCAGTACTGTTATACTATCATGGCACCTATATGCAACAAGAATATTTTATTCCCATAATTCAAAATTCGAGGTTAGCTCTGGACTTCCAATACAGTTCATTTTCGCTTGGCCCTTATGTAAAAATTTTATAAGACACCCCGTTAGTAAGTTGCTCTGCCGTACTTGCGTTACATCAGTATATTACATGGCTGAAAGCCCAGTCAATCTTCCTCTACTTTCCACGCGCGATTTGCAGAGTTGCCAAAAATGTCAAACTCACAAAAAGATATGTCATGATACTTCAAAGTAAGTTACCATACTTTTTTTCTATTTCAATAAACTATTTGATGACCATATCAAGACATGAGATCTCAAAATAGAAGATGTTTAGAAAACTTTAGAGCAACTTGCAAGGCCTGGGGAGGGTCATTTCCGGCGAAATGCCGATGGTGGCGCTCTATAGTAACTAGTCGAACTCCCATGAAATGGTCAAGCCCTCCCACAGGGAGATTCTGGCAACGCCAGTGTGCTTAAGATGTGATTATGTATGCAAGTCTTGGTCAATCTCCAAACCAAAATATCTTTCCGTACCAGAACGCTGTCAGCTATGCACTCAGGTGATTCTTCTAAATCAAAGCTGGTAAATGTAAGGGACACACGACTGAGTTTGTCAGGTGGACGAATTGAGAACCAGAGTGACATCCTGTTGTCGTAGTTCGATGGAAAATTTGGTGTCCTCACATTTGTATTGTTCTCGGTGAAGACTTGAAAACTGTAATTGTCTTTAGTTGTGGTAGTAGCTAGCAAAGAAAAAGGAAATGAAAATAATTTAATTAACTTCGTTGATTATCCATTTCCTTACGCTTCCCGCCCATTACAAGCAAACCATGTCTGCAAGATTCATCCAGAAATCAAAAACTCTGAGTGATTTCTTGCCATATGGATATATTGTAACAAACATGAATCACCCACATGACAAGCATGGGATCCTCACGGTTATCCTACTTGAGATATCATGTTAAAGTCAAAACATTCTGAAATCTTATGACCCAAAATGACCTGCATGCTAAATATAAACAATCCACAGGCCAAGTATGAGATCCCTCTCAAGTATCCTCCATAAATATCATGTTGACTGGGTTTTGACCTTTTGTGACCTCAAATGACTAATTATCTCCCCGAATAATGGCAGGGATCATCTACTCAATACGAACGATCCACATGTCAAGTGTGAGATCCTTTACAGGTATCCTTCTTGAGAAATCTTTTTTACAAGGTTTTGACATTTTGGTCCCTGGTGACTCCAAATGACCTTGACCTCCACCAAAAACAATACAGATCATCTACTTAATATGGGCAATGCACAAGCTAAGTATGAGATCCCTCACAGTTACCCTTTTTGTGATATAGTGTTAACAAAATTTTGACCTTTTGAACTCTAACGACCCTTAATGACAAAATAATAGGACCATGTACTCATATTGGGCAATCCACATGCTAAGTATGACATCCCTCACAGTCATCATTCTGGATATATCATGTATAAAAGATTTTGACCTTTTGAACTGTATGATCCTGAATGACCTTTGACCTCCACCGCACACACATTAGGGATCATTTACTCAATGTGGGCAATTTACAATTTAAGTTTGAGATCTGTCATAGTTACCCCTCTTGAGATATAGTGTTTACAACTTTGAATCTTTTTGACCTCTGATGACACCAAATGACCTTTGACCTCCACCAAAAACAGTAGAGATCATCTACTCAATATAGGCAATTCAGAGGCTAATTATGATATCTGTCACGTTTATTTTTATTGAGATATTGTGTTTACAAGGTTTTCATCTTTTGACCTCTAGTGACCCAAATTGACCTTTGACCTCCACCAAAAACAACAGGGGTTATCTACTGAATAGGGACAACCCACTTGCTAACTATGGGATCTTTCCAGTTACCCGTCTTGAGATATTGTGTTGACAAAGATTCAACCTTTATCTGGAGACCGCACATGACCTCCACCAAAAACAGTAGGCATCATCTACTTAATATGGGCAAGCTAAGTATGAGATCCTTTTCAGTTAACCATCTTAAGATATAGTGTTTACAAAGTTTTGACTTTTTGACCTCTTGTGACCCCAGATGACCTTTGACCTCCACTAAAAGCAATAGGGATCATCTACTTAATATGGGCAATCTACATGCTAATTATGAGATCCCTCGGATTTACGCTTCTTGAGATATCGGGTTCACAAGCAAAAGCGTCACATACACACACATACATATAGACGACATCACCATCGCATAGATTCCTTTGGCCTTCGACAAAGATTCAAAAATAGTAATAAAAACTGTTTTTCCTTTATGCTACAGTAAGTCGAACAGATAGACAGAGCATCAAAAATAGAAACTTACATGACTTTGACGAATTTTTAAGTCTCAAAAATCTCAAACGAGTTTATATGGAAAAGGAGATCCTTGTTATCAGGTTAGGTTAATAAAAATTTTATGTCCAAAATCTGACACCTAAATTCAAGTACTCAATATGTACAATGTATGTGGATGCTGAAGGATCTAGTCCCTCCTGAAAAGTAGATTCGTACATAAAGTATAAGACATTAATTCACGTTGTATACTCAAACTTGATACACTCGTGTCAATTTTTCTTTTTTGTTGAAGGTCCAATGAGTTGGCAAGAAGGAGACATTTCTTTCCTTTCTTGCTTAATAAATCACTCGCTGTGTAGTGTTAAGAGAACCAATTCATAACAATGAAAACTAACCAATGCGAGGATTAATGCACCCAAAAATGTACACATATCTTAGATATGGTAAATCAAACTTCTTAGTGTTCTTTTTCTGTACCTTCTGGAAAATTGATCGTCGTCCGAGCAGTAGACGAAGATGCAGTGATTGGCATCGTTGCACTTCCTGTTGATTCACCATCATTAATCTTAGTAGTAGTGATAGGCGAATCTGCATATAAACATTAAAGAAATATCTAACAAACGTAGACCTTAATCCGAAAAGAAAGATGATTCCTTGCATTAACTTTAGATGAATCTTACATGCCGGTGTTGCACATCATCAAAAGAATGAAAAGGAGGGAGGAATATTCAGTAATGAATTTCCATTGACATGTGAGCCGTGCACTTTTTAGCTGACGTATTACATTCGTGATACTCAAAATGACGCATCAGACCATTCTTTAAGTAGCAAAATAGATTATTTCTTTCGTAAGATCAAATATGGATGACTTTAAAGTGGAACAATTAGATATTTATCTTTCCCTAAAAATGGACAATTGCCTTATGCGTAAAGACCTTCAAGGGTTTAGAAAACATGCAAAATAAAATAAACTAGTGTATTCAGCCTCTGGTGTCCTCGATTCCATCGTATGTAAAGGACACTAACGACTTCCTCGTAAAAATTCGTGTACTAGGTCCTTTGGCTCCTAATTCCTTTCTGGTGACAGTTGATGTATCAGCTCTATACCCAAGTATTCCACACAAGGATTGAGTTCGTAATATGGCATATTCTCTTGACAAGAGCCATTTTCCTCGAGAATCTGTTAACGCGATTTGTAAACTTACGGGGTCTGTGCTTTCAAAGAATGTATTTGAATTTAACAATGAGCTTTACTTACAGACGCTTGGTACCGCTATCGGTACGAAATTGGCTCCCTCATATGCCAATATATTTTTGGCCGTTCTAGAGCAAGAATTCTTAACCAAATCTCTTTATAATTCTCAATTATGGCTAAGATTCATCAATGATGTATTTATGATCTGGAATCATGGGGAGGATCAGCTCCACACTTTTTTAGAATTAATTAACAGTCATCATCCTACCATCAAATTTACTTACGAATTTTCACCAAAAGTGGTAAATTTTTTGGATGTCTCAGTCATGGTTGATGATAGACGTTGTCTTCGCACTGATCTTTATTCTAAACCCACTGACTCCCACCAGTATCTTTTAAGTACGTGTTGCCACCGGGTCACATTAAAAGGAGCATAGCTTTTAGTCAAGCCATTCGAATTAAACGCATATGTTCTGATGCTGCCACTGCTCAAATACGGTGCCATGAGCTGAAGGAACATCTCCATCGCAGGGGTCATAGCCGTAAAAAGGTTGGTAAGGAGATTGGTCGCGCTTTGGCTCGTGATGAGACCACGCGTCCTCGGTCACCTAAGAAGGAAAGGGTCCCTTTAGTCACTTCTTATCATCCCGGGCTTCCTGATATTTCTGCTATTTTGAAAAAGTATCAGCCTCTCCTTCACCAGTTTGATTACATGCGTAATACCTTCCCGTATTAAGTTTTCGTAACCCACCCAGCCTGCGTGATACTCTTGTTCGCGCTAAGCTTAAGGCCCCTGGGAACGATCTTCTGAACCCCAACCGGGCTTGCACACCCTGCGGGAACAAGCGTTGCTCTTTGTGTAATATTATGTTAAGTACTAGTTCCCTGCGTAGCCAAGCTAATAGAAAAGTTTTTAACTTAAAAAGCGAAGGGAGGTTCTTGTAATTCTACGTTTTGCATTTACTGTATCATTTGCCCTTCTTGCAATTTACAGTACGTGGGATCCTCTGTTAAACTTCGCGCTCGGTTAAACCAGCACAAGTCCTCCTTACGTTCGTTTTCTAGACCTGCTACTAGGCAACGCAATGATTGCTGGCGTTTGTATGAGCACCTTTCTATTCATTCCCCAAACGAATTCAATTTCACTAATTTAGAAGTCCTTAACAGCGAACATGGCCTACGAGATAAAGAAACAAGCTGGATTTGGAGGCTTGACACTGTCTTTCCAAAAGGCCTTAACATCAATGATGGGTTTCATGTCCAAGTTCGTAAATCACGTGTTAATTCCAGATAACCATTGTGTTATTGTTACGCTTCAATTGAAATCGCTTTCAGCTCTCTCTCTTAAAGTTGCTTCTCTTCAGCTACTTACGGTGTTTTCGTGTTCTTTAGTACATTTGTTGTTAAGTTGCCTCTCGTCGAAACTGATGAAGGGCCCTGTGTGGTCCGAAAATTTAAATATGTTTCACCATTTTCTGTTTATGCTATTTGTTTGTTACTGGTGTGATGCTACTTTTCTTGAACTATATATATATATATATATATATATATATATATATATATATATATATAATATTTCATTGGCTAAAACCGTGTATTTAAAAACTCGACGTTCCTTGCATGCTACATACACAGTGACCCAAAATTTGAAGCTTTGGGCTATGTACCAAAACGTAGGTCATGGCTTTTCAATCTGATAACTTTTGCACCTAAAATACAATAAGCAACAACCTATAAAAACTCAGCGTTGTATGTGTGCGTAGGTCTTGGCTATTCAGTTTTAAACTTTTGCTCTTAAAACACAATAAGTAAACGCGGACAAAAGCTTTGAGCAATGTACGTGTACATAGGTGATAGCTATTCAATCTCATATCTGCTTACTAAAAATTGGAAGGAGACACTGGGAAAAGCTTTGAGCGATGAACCTGTACTTAGCCCATGACTTACACCTGGGGCGTTTCTTTTATAAAACACTAGAGCTTACACTGAGGAGCTATTAGCGAGACAAGTCTATGAAGCTCATGTCTACCAAATGAGCACACACTGTAATAAGTTTCGAGCGATGGCCAAAGCTTACATTGGTCATAGCTATAAAATTCCATGCTTTCTTACGACATACACAGTGGCAGGAAACTGGAAGCTTTGCAAACAGGGTCGCAGCTGCAGCGACAAGCCAAGATACTTTTTTGCAAGTCAGACTACCGGATGATGCATCAATATTTACTGCCGAACTCCAGGCACTTAAGATGGCATTCGAGCTGATCGAAACCTCACACGACCGCCAGTTCATTGTGTTCACAGACTCGCTATCCAGCCTTTTAGCTCTTCACGGCCATGAGCAAAAACACCCCTGTGTAATAGCTCTCCGGGAAGCCTACTCCAATTTGGTGAGACTGCAGAAGTCGGTTGTGCTCGCGTGGGTTCCGAGTCACGTGGGCATACACGGAAATGAAAAGGTAGACACGCTAGCTAAGGAAGCCCTACAGATGGACATTACCAACCTCCACGTACCCCACACTGATTACCGTCCTAACATCAACGGCTATATAAAATCAAAATGGCAGGAACTGTGGGATTCTTTCCCAGAGAACAAATTATACCAGGTCAAACCAACGGTCGGGTCTGTGGGTAATGGAACCCCTAGAAAACGGAGAGATGATTTCGTACTGACTAGGGCACGAATCGGTCACACTTACTTATTTGCTCCACGGGGAAGAGAGACCATATTGTATCCCCTGTGATTGCGATGTCACCGTCAGTCACATTCTCGTCGACTGCTATGAATACTCCCATATTCGTCAGAAATATTACAGTGTGCCAGACCTGAAGACATTGTTTGAACACACGGACCCCACTCTCATCTTGGATTTTCTCAAAGAAAGTGGCCTTTACAGGAAATTTTGACATGACAGCCCATTTGCTTTTGTCAAGACTTTAGAATTTTGCCAAATGTTTTAATTCTTTTTTAGTTTTACCCTACCTTTACCCTGTTCTATCTAGCTGACACTACATAACACATTCGTGTTGATGTGTCGTTAAATCCAATCTATCTAACTAACAAATTGCAAAGATTCCAGCCGTTCCGGATTGACCGGAACTGTCCCGGTTTGGACTATGCCGTCCCCGTGTCCCGGTTCGCCCCTCAGTTGTCCCGCTTTCTAGAAATAATAGTCTGTTGCTAAGAGAGACCGTGGGGTAACTGGGATAGCACTGGTATACGCTTTCATACAGAATGAGGTTTGTTGAGAAGAGGGGTTGATTCGATGCTGAATGCGAGATTCGAGCCGCAAACAAGAGCTGTGCACTCTCCCACATGGAAGTGTAGTACACAAGACGTTCCCATCAGGGGCAGTGTCAAGGGGAACAGTGGGGGCTATGGCCTCCCTGTCGGGCAATTTCCACTTTCGCCAGGGAGCCTTGATGGGTACGAGTAAGCATTATCCCCGACGGCGATCATTCTCCCCAAAGATTTACTTTAATTTGCTCCCAAGGAAGGCAGATCATCCAATAAAAACCCCGAGTATCGATTTGTTGCAATAAACCCCAATTTTCAAAATTTTGTCAATAGAAACCCACTTAAAAGGGCTTATTGAGTTACTGAGATAACAAAGGTCAAATTCTTTTAAAATGGTGCACCTCCGAAACTCTATGCGCCATGATCACAAAGCGATTTAAGCAACAATAAGTAACACAGGCAGTGTGCTTCCAATAAAAAAGCAAAATGCAGCATGTGATCTCTGGAAGCAGTTCAGCAATTTTTTTTGAAAGTTCTCAAAGTATCAGAGTTTTATTCATAATAGCCTAAAACTGGCTTTGCAGTGGCACATTCGGCAGTCATAAACATCTGCGCTAGCATTATTCCATCAATATTTTGTCATATTTGGTTGATTTTTGTGTCGGAAAGCATATTTTACTTGAAAAGGTATTGGGACAATATTGGCGCACAAAATTAATTAAAGTCAAACCAATTGTATCCCATTTGGGGCGTTTTATATTTATATGGATACTAGCCTGCACTTAAGAGTAGAAACAGCGTGGGATAAGTCAGGCCCTGAGAAATTTTTCTGGTCAAAGGTCACAACTCACAACCTAGCTTGGAAATGACCATGCATTGTGCAGGGTCATTCCTATAAAATCAAAACATTCTCTTGGCATTTTGGCAGGTTGTCTCTTAGATATGCTAATTTTTGGATCCTTTGGGCCACGCCGGGAAAAAATGTGGAATTCGGGAAGCTCATTCCCGTGAAATTCGCGGTGAATGCCGTCACTCGCGGGTAATTTCCACTGACCACAAAAAAAAAGAAGAAAAGAAAATTATCATTAAAAATTACCCAAGTCATAGCGCCAGAAGCAATACCAGCAAGTTCACCAATATAAAAGTTGAAAACTTGAAACTATTTATTTCTGACTTCGTCACAAAAACGATAATTTGTAGTACTTGAAACCATTTATTTCTGACTTCGTCACAAAAATGATAAATTGTAGTGTATGCATGTAATTTGTAAATAATGAAAAAGATAGTACCATTTTATATCTAAGTCCCCTCCTGAAGGCAATTTTTTCAAACGGGGAGAGGGAACGCCCTCCCGTGTCCCCCTTCCCTTATATCCCCACCTCTTAGGACGGTTATCACTGACAGTTCTTGCGGGAAATCTGAGTTGCATTCTAGGGAAATCTGCATTTATTCTGGCCCTGCTTTGGGCATTCTCGGTTGCATACTGTTCGGGCTACAGCCGTTTAAAGTTCAGGTGTTACACCACACTTTTGGGGCCTCACGAATGACGACTTTCTGGGGATATAACTTTAAGGGCTGCTAACTTTTTTTCAGGATGCCGGTATAGACCTAAAACTCTCTCCCTATACCTAGTTGTGGGTGATACTTCAAAACTGAGGTCAAAAGAGTGATGTCACATAAAGATATGAAGAAAATGAAGATAATGAAGCTCAAAAACTGGATTTTCTCAAAAACATGATTATGCTAGACCATTTTGGGCCGAGTGCTGCTCAAAATGTAGTTAATCTGGAGAAACCACTTTTTCAGAATATTAAACCCCTACAAAGGTTATTCTCATGCACAAATAAAAAGGCCATATGACCTCTACTTTGGAAGATAATTGGGATTTAATTTGTCATTTCACTCAATTTTGGATTGAAGTGACCTTCAAACTTGGGTGCACATGGCAGTGTCACCAAGTGATTTGAAATGTGATACTTTGGTGTCTTCAAGAACTATTTATATGCTACACCTATTAAACAAATTCAATTTTGGTTCCTGATTACAAGTGAAAAGTACAGTATACTACCTCAAAATAAAGAGCTTCAAATTCGAGATGTGCACATGTACTATACAGTATGTACAATGTATGCTGAATACATTGCAAATGCAAAGTGTTAACTTAAGACTGTTTACTGTAACGCAATGGCGTGGATCCATCTCCAAAGGTGACGGGAGTTTTCACCATTTGCGAATCGCCGCACTGGGGAGGGGTCTAAGGGCCATATTTGAGCGATATTTAGCTTTTAAAATGTAGTGTCAATTGGTAATCTGTGTTTTATATATATATATATATATATATATATATATATATATATATATATATATATATATATATATATATACAATATAACTCATCGCAGTTTTAGTTTTCATCATTTTTGAAAAAGTGGGGTACTCACTATGGATGTCCCCCTTCCTAAAAAGTGAAGGGGACGATTCCCCTGTCCTCCCATGATGCAGCCCATGCTGTCACGCCATGTTCATAATAACAGAAAAAGCCTCACTTATCCCACGCTGTTTCTACCCTTATGTGCAGGCTAGTATCCATATTAATATAATGAGAAAAAGTGGTATATACAACTTATGATGAATACATTGCAAATGCAAAGTATTAAGACTTTTACTGTAACGTCATGTCCATAATAACAGAAAAAGCTGAACGAAAACAAACCGATGTCGTTTGCGTTGACTACTGAATGCACAGGACTTTGCTGGGTAACGAACGAGATGTCGAACATTGAAAGCAGCGCAGACGACATCTGTTGTTTCCAAACAAATTTCAAGTTTCTTACCGGAAATAACTTCACTCTTTACTTTTCTAAATGGCATAGTCGATCGTATTACTCACATCGGGCACAACTTATATGTCAAGTTTTGGTTAGGATTGCATCATGGTTTAAAGAAAAAATTACGAAGTTAATGTAGCAATATAGTTTTCAATAGATTTTAACTCTCGTAGAATCCCACTTTCAAACAAATTTACATGAATTTGTGGGCAAGAGCTATTTATAGGGTACGTGTTCCCTTTTTGTTTTGTGTTTAGCTTCTTTTAACAGACGCTACAAACTATATTTTTATCGTTACTGTGCACCATATTATTATTCTGGCATTCTGTCTATTAACATTTTACATTTACCAACAGAAAAAAAAGAATATCTATAAAACTTAATTTGGGAAATCTAGATACACGTTAACTATATTTGTTAGACTGCAACTTACATTACAAAGCAGATAATGTCCTAAAATTTTGAATTTTACTACAATAAGATTGTACGTTGTTAACATGACTACGTAAGAGGCAAAATCTCGTTGATCTTCAAAACCCCTAAATTTCACAAAAGTACGAGGTGGCCGATACTTTATTGTTCTATTCATTCAATGAATCCACTTGAATATGTCTTCATGGATTTTCTAGAAAGCTTGTAATTTACTAGCCCTTTGCATATACAGGCACATGTGTATCGTCGTTATTTACATTTTGAAAGTTTTTTTTATATTTTACATGCAAGATTTGATGGAAGAAGCAAGGTCTCTTTCAACGTTCAAAAGCTTACCTTTGCCTGACGTTTTTTGAAGCTCATCGTCTGTTGAAGGTAGGTATGGCTTATTAAGCAAAGCGTGTCCAGTAGGACATCGGGAACTGTGTCCACCAAGTGTGATTTGTGTACAATGTTTGTACTCGTTGGGCAACACCCACTTCATATCACAATAATGGAAGCAGCTCGACAAGGAACAATGTTTTCCTGAAATTTAACGTTGTACACACAAAACACAAAACAATTATGCATTCAACATTCTTGCGATTCGCCTCCTTTAATGTAAGGACCCTAACATAGAAAGGATCAGTACCTTTCGTTTTAAATAAAATATCAGGATTCCTTACTCTATCCGTCTAAAACGGGAATAATGTTAATTACGCAAGTTAAAAAATGAGTTCAAGTTACATAATCATTTGGACATTATTTGCGAATAATTATAGTTATTCACTTTGCATATAAAGCTAGAGCAATCATAAAAGAAGAAAAATGGGGATTGCAGCGAAACATTATCTCCATCACGGCGTCTCCGTATGATAACAGATTTTATTGGGCGTGGGATGTTATGTTTTCATAAGACACTCAAACATAACTTCAATACATTCTACTCTTATGTTCGCTGCAGTTATAGTTAAACCTGTTTTTTAAGAGTAAAATTATAAACGTTATAGCTCAGGGGCACTGGTAAGTGATCTAGCAGGCATAACTTGGAGTAAATGAGACTAGAATGTGCTCTGAGGTAACCTTATCTTTAAATTTATCAGCGTAAGAAACGTACCCTCAGTTAAAGTCCACGGATTTTGCTTGTAGAGTATTAAGCTTGGATAGGATAAGTTAAGCGTTAGTACTGTATCTCTCGATGTTGCAATTTAGAAATATCAACTCACCTATACAAGACGGCATCCAAGTCATTAGTGTAAGTACCAAGGCCTTCCAAATATTCATGTTAGCACAAATGCCAAAACACTGCCACAATTACTTAAAACAAATGCAGTTTGTTTACGGAGGAACGTTTTAAAATGATTAACTTGGTAGAACAGTATTGAGCGGCTTTCTTGTGTGATACATTTACAATGTGGTCGTGTAGAATTTAGTGTCTGATGACTGTCTGTCACATTTTGTAGAACTTCATTGACGTAGTATGATGAACCCTGGTTGCACTATCCTTGGAATCAGGAATACCTTTAATAAATGTTTATTAACTACCAGGGCAACAAGCAAGTTTCTATTTCAAATTTTAATTAAATGATGGAACTCTAATAAAGCAGGAATATTTTGTTTCCATTTTTAATCAAATGGCTAGATTTCAAAAAAGCAGTTTTTTGTATTATATTTATTGGAAGTCTAAAATAGAACGAACGTAACAGCAGAACTGAAAGAACTTGTACTATTTTCTCCATTCATGTATTCGCGTTTATACAAAGTTATAATACTGGGAGTGAACAATTGTTTATATTGCTATGGCTGGGGATAAAATTGGCGACACTCGTAAAAAATCTGTTTCTATGGTTTGAGTTTGATGTTAATAACAATGCACCGTGAGTGCTTTATGGTAGATTTGCTTTTGTTGTATTCATAACATTTCCGAGACAACAAAATTAAAATCTCTTCCAATTGCCTTAACAAATTTCGGAAAAAATGTTCAGTTCTTGTAAGTTTACCGTTTCCTGTGGTCAATTTACACTCAAAGAATTGTCTGATACCGTAGGTTGTCGCAAATTAAAACTATTTCTGAAAATGAAAGACCAGGTTTGATCCTGTTATGAGTAAGATCCTTTGTTGTCCTATCATAAAAGTTATACAGGGGCATGGAAAGGCGTTAATGGACCTTGAGCTAGATTTATACTTCTCCCGCCGAACTCACACCCCGAACGCGAGCCGAGTTTAATCGGCACCGAGTTTGTCATTCCCGATTTGCGTGTACTAGTCACTGAGGGTAATACAGACACTTTCCACACCGGCGTTTTAATTCATACTCTGTTACGAAATTACGAAAGCTGAAAAGGGTTATTGGGATTTCTCAGTCTGCTGTTGACTCGGTGTATCAGTGCCTGCCCCAAGCCACGTTGGACTCTGTGTGGAATGACTGTAATCACCCTTTATATCGCCAATTGCATAATAACATCATCTCGAGAGGCATTGGCAGACTGAGACTTCCTCAACTTAAAATTAACTGCCACCGGAACTCATTCATGCATCGTGCAATAACACTTTATAATGTTTCTCTAAATCGTTAGGTGGGGCAGTCTCTTTCGTTGGTTTTACTTGTGTCTTAAATTTTATTCTTTTTAGTCTTAGTCTTAATGTTTCCAATTTTCTTCATTGTGCATACTGCTTTTGTCTTTATATTTCTACTTTTTTATGGGCGTGTATTTCAACTTCCTCTTATAGAACAATAAAATCTTTCTTCCTCCCTTCCTCCCTCCCTTCCTTCCTCCCTACCTCCCTCCATTCCTTCCTGCCTGCCTGCTTGCCTTCCTGCCTGCCTGCCTGCCTGCCTTTCTCACTTTCTCACTCACTCACTCACTTACGTATTTACTTGCTTTGACTATTTTTGACAGTATCTCTCTCTTGGTCATTCATCAAATCAGTCTGTAGCCAAGGAGACGGGTAGAATGAAGATCCCCAGAAAATTCAAAGTTACTATTGCCTTGATGCATTTTAACATTTCTCGCTCTCAGGGAAATCCTCCGGAAGCTATTTTGCCCCCTTTAGTGCCTTGTCTGGCTACGGACCTGCATGAAATGATGGGGAAGAATGACACATCTACACAGGAGGATAGCCATCCTGGAGGAGGGATTTTACGGAGGGGTGATTTGAATTGCTTATTTCACGGTTTTTAGTTAAGTGGTCAAATGGTGCAATATTTTCTTCCTCCTTTGCCTCACTTTTGTATTCATTTCTCTATGTTTTTAACTCTAGTGATTGCAAAAAATGGGAAGATATGCTCCCTCCTCATTATGCAATCTCCCTCGTGATGGCTAAGGGGGGGGGGTCGCTAGGTCGTAGTTCATTTTTCGTGAAAAAGACCTTCCTGAGCATATCCATCTGTTTTTTTACTTTTATCCTCGTCCGGTCAATCACAGTCGAAAAAAGTCGCAAACGTTGGGTTCAAGTGTAGTTTTGTTATTCTTAGCATGAAGCTGCGTCTTAGGACCCTCAAATGGTAAAAAAGATCCCTTACCTTGTAAACCCCTCCCAAGGACGGCGGTCTAAAACGTTCAGCTCCATCCCAGCCCAAAACAGTCTGTGCGGTCAGTCAAGGTGTACAAGTGGGCTATGGCAAAGCCACGACTGTTCGCTCCATCTGGGGTCTCCTTATTCAATCAAACAACAGTTGTAAAAACAAATTCGCGTAGTCTCTCATTTATTCGATCAATTGCTCATTTTTCTGTTAGGAAATGCTTTAGTCTTGGCAGAAAACATTGTTCCTTGAACCAGTGTATAGGCTACTGTAGTCTGTTATCTGTTTATTACAATGAAGAAACACTTTTCGACTCGTTCCGCCAAACGGATGGAACTAATCCAATGAGAAAATATTCTCCACCTGGAACATTGAAAATACAAATAAAAGACCTTTTTAAGGTTACTTGGAGTTGTGGCTCCCAAACAGCCACAACTCCAAAAAGGGCCACATATTGAGCAGTGTGTTCTCTTCATTTTGCTAACCCAGGAGCTGTCCAAAAAAGCAGATGTAAGAACCCAACGAACGTGACGAGCGTGGTGGAGGCAACAAGCCAGCTTAGCCGAAAGAAGCGAAAATGAAACAGTAGCTCGACTAGATAAGACAGATTCCCCCTAGAAATACGTCTGCAGTCTCACCGAGGTCCTTAAGTGAACTTCAGTGTACGCATCAACTACCGATGTTATATATATATATATATATATATATATATATATATATATATGTGTGTGTGTGTGTGTGTGTGTGTAATATATGTGTATTGCGTTGCACATGGTAGAAACACAAAGATGTAGAAAACATGGTAGATACAATGCAAATAACAGTTTTATTAAATTACAACGTTTCGGGTTTAAACCCTTTAACAAGGTAAAAAAACATACAACTGTCAAGGCAAGAAAGATAACGCAATTCTTAAGGATACGCTCAACTGAACATGGGAACCAAACAGACCGTACGAGGACAAAGTGCAACGAACCTATTACTGGCGTAAACAAAACACACACGAAAAAAATGGCGGTTTTCAGGTTACAACGGGAACTATATACGTTATTGTACACGCATTCGTTTTCACTGATTTCACTTCATAATTAAGACCTAGTTTTGTCATGAGATTCCAAAACGATATACACTTTAAAATTGAATTATCCAATCCTCCCTTCATCTTCAAAACGTCAAGCTTTTACGGAATATGTGTCTAAACGATGCTTCTCCAACGGACGTCCCCATTTATGCATTTGCTCTATCAATCTTGGAATCTACTGGCCATTTACTCAGTGCGTTCAGGCACTGAGTGCAGTACTGTTCCGCGTGATTTGAAATATAGTCTGCATTAGGTATGTGACTTATTCTAACCTTCGTGATTCTTTGGATAGTTACAGTATTCTTGCGATGTCGTACGGAATTAGAACTTCTTGGTGCATACTGGTGCATGCGATCTGGAAAGGCTAAAAACATTTTGTCATTTGTACTACTCGTTTTGCTTATGCGTCCGATAGGCACAACGAAAAGGTGTCTCGTGAAAGTAACCACGAACGTACCGACTAAGTGTAACAGGCGTACGGAAAATTTGCGACTGCGTGTGTTTGTAAATTGTAAAAAATATGCATGAAAAGGATAGTAAAAAGGATCTATTCGTGAGCAAAACATTCCTTTATATTTTAAAGTCATTTCACTCATTATACAAAAAGCGATTTACCCAATAGTCTTGCCGTAGATGGTGAGGTATCCCGCACCGTTGAGGCCATTACATAAGACGTTTCATCGCCGTCGTGCAGATGACCATGGATCATGTTAGTCAGTAACTCTGAACGAGTAAACGTTTATAAACGAATCCTGGCAAATTCAAAATTTAATTCGATGAAACCACATACATGCTAATATTGCCCCGGGACCAGTGTGTCACCTGAATATAGTGCACCTTTACACCTGTTAGACTAAACAACAGCAGTTCCGAGCACATTACACACAGACGTTCGAGTAGATTGGTACAATGTCCAGATAAAATTCTGCAAATCTCTTATTTTTGCTTTTTGCTGCATACAGAAGAAACATTATTGAACAAAAGGTATTGCTGGACAAATTATTTAATATCGGTAAGCAGGCATTTGTCAGGAAATGGTGGTCTTGGTTGTATTCAATGATAAAAAGTGCAAAGGTGATGACAACGCCTCCCACCCCCCATCCTCCCGAAATAAAGTTGCAAACGAACCTAAAGTTCAAGAGGAAAAAGGAAAACCGAAGCGAACACAGAAGGAAAACTTTTTTCCTTAAAACATGGATATGATGTATAATTTTAAGAAGGTTTATGGTGGCGTTTCTTCACCTTCTAAGTGATCAGATTAGCGTTCTGCTTAAAACCACTAGCAATCCAGAGATGAACTTGAAAACCAGACTGAGGGCTATATTGTGCAAAGGGCAGATGAGTTGCATGGCAACTAGATCTTTACGAGTGCCTTTCACTCCTGAGTCTCTCTTCGATGCAACGATTCCACATCGTGGGCCCCTTAGCTCCCTTAAGAAATCCTGGATCCGACCCTGTTCCCTTCCTAACCCTATACGCCCCCGAAATAAAATGCAAATTCCGTTCACAGATATACGATAAGGGCATGGAATTGTAAAGAAAATCACCTTTACTGAAGATAAGAAAAGTACGGTCTGCAATGCTTCTTTAATACCGACGAATCCTTGAAAGAATGAAAGTCATGAGAAAAATTCGTTCCATGAAAATCGGCGCTCAGAATGGGCGATGAGGGTTCAAACTGGGCGATACTTCGACGTCATCTGACCGCAGATAATTAAATGACCTTGGTTTCTGAAAGTCGTAAACACTCTAGTAGAAGCAGACTGATAGTACACCAAATTGCCAGCTTGCAGATTTTCTTCGAAGCATGATCGATATTTTTCTAAATATGGTCAGACTTTTTCGTTTTAAAGTTTAGTTTCATGCTAATTAGTGCCCAGATTTTGGTTTCGATGAGTACAAATATAAAGCTTTACGATTTAATTCCAACTATATCGGACGCATTAACGCTCATTCTGACCATGTAAACCTCAAGCATGTCTCAAGTCAGGATTTCTTGTCAGTCCCTTAACAGGAAAGTTCGTCCAACTTTCACGGGAGCATTTCTCTAATTGTTACTACTGCATGTGTGCTTAAAAAGTGTGTTTGTCTTTAAAACATAGATCATCAAAAAACTGATAGTTCCATCTCGATTTACGCTGTGATGAGAACTCAACAGATAATGAAAACTCAGCCACAGGCTTAAATCTATGACGATTGTCACCAACCTGCATTCAGTCATTTTAAAAGTTGTACATGATGGTCCTTTAGTGAGAGCTTCGGAACAAATTGGACTTTCCTGATTGAACGTATTGGAGCACCAAATGTATTGCTAATATATTTCATTGTATTCGGTAGATATCCTAACAGTTCAATAATTTGCAAGTGTTTAACAGGCTACTAAGATTCCAATTTCACTGACAAACGCTTTACTTAGAGGAAAGAAAAAGAGAAATCTTACAGCTGAGTTGAGTGCAGTTAACTGTTAGTTTAGTGTACATGGGTTTGTGTTCATGACGTCTAATTCATTTCCATAATATTGCCGCACAGGCAATTCAAAATATTCTATCTTGCAATAATTGATTAGTCTAAAGAATAGCTTACTTATCTGTGTAATCCACAAAATAGGTAAGGTATGAGCAACCTGTATTCATATTGCTTTCAAGTTTGTAGGCAACTGCTTTATTAAAGTTTATATAAAACCGACGTGCTCAGATGCTATTTTAAGGCACATATACTGCGTATCATGTGAAATGAAGGATGTTTTGTACAAATTAGACAAGTTGTTAGACGAAAAATGTGAGAATAAACCATTAAATATTTAAAGTATTTGCTCCATTTGATCTTTCTGTTTCTCACCTGACTCATTTTGTGTTGATGTTTATTAACGCTACCCTACAATTTAAGACACACTGTACGCTTTTCCAATATTCGTTTGTGGCCAATTTCTATGTGAAGTAAAACGGTACGGAGTATATACAAAACCAACTTTAGCCTAGTGGATGACACTAATTCCCATGGACTAATGCCTCATATTTTAAGGGAAAAAGACTGGAGCAGACATTTTAAATAAGTGGTATTTTGGCCATAAGACAGCATTGGTCTTTTCCTTAATACTCCAACAAATGACTTCGTTTACTTGCCATAGCAATTAATGATTGATACGACAAACGCCATGATTCCAACATCAAATACATTTGTTCCAGGCACAGGGAAACATTTTATGGATTTTTAAGTATGAAACCCTTTTTAATGACATGCATTGAAACGTAGGGTAAATTTTACCAAGCACAGAGACTCAGCTTTCGTTTACATACTATGGGGAAAATATCGCACACTTTTGAAGTAACCGAGAAATCTGTGTACTGTTATATGAATCATAAATGTTTTTAACAAAACCTGGTACAGATTTGTAAATGTATTTTTTCCAAGTTTTAATGTTCATTTCCTATCATTTTCAACTTTACTCTTAAAATGATTGTAAACATAGATAGAATCATGCGCTGGTTGTACTGGATAACTTTAATTAAAATGTCTTGAGCAATACTTCATACAGATATCGTTGTTTTATTAAAGAAACATTGATATCTGCATATGATTTGTATTTGTCTTTTAATTCTTTATAAATTATTTGTTAATTAATGTTTAATTAATCTGTCAAAGTAGTCAAGAGCTACTTTTAAAATAAACCACCCAGGGCATGCTAACATTACCTCTGTCCTTGGAATAAAGGTAAGGCAAACAAAGGATAACACAAGATATATCCCCTCTTTCCACGCCACAAATGCACCTACGTAGCACATGTTTATTCATGATAAAAGTGTATAAGCAGTAATTGTTTTCTCTAATGGTAAATATTTAATAGATTTCAATGGGGTTTTCTTTATGCCATTTTTAACTTATTTTTACATTAAATAGGCAGGTATGAAATGTCAACAGACCTTTAAACCTTATCTTATTTCAAATTATCAATAACTGTTTCTTGTCTTTTGCTTGATTGACCGTTGATGCTATCATCCGACGGTTGTATATGTTTCCCCTTTTCCTCTGAGCTTCTTGTTGTCAATCCCATTCAATGGAACACAAAAGTACTGCTTTTGGACGATTTTGTCCAAAATCTTCCAAAATAGTCCTACCATTAAAACTTGTCAAGGACATTTATACTTTCTAGTATTGCTGCCTAGACTATTCCACTGTAGAACAGGAACCATAATAACCTTTAAAGTTTCTTCGTAATATGTTGAAAGGAAAAACTAAATTTTCCCTCAGTATTAGACGGCAATAATTGAGGTAATAAATTCCCATTTTAAGGTGAAACAGTCGGCCGTTTGTACAATTAGCATTTTTTCTTCTTAATCTTGAAAAATCTTCCAAACGCAGCGCTTTTTCTGCCAAAATCGTCCATATGTCATAGGACGAAATTAAAAGACGAAAACCCGTTGTCCAAAATCTTTCAAAATCATCCCATGTTTCACTGGGAAATTGTGTTAATTCTATTCTTAATGTACTTCCAGTTACTATGGTGCTTGATAAACTAAGTTATATCACGTTATTCTCATACGTACATACATTGTATACTGGTTGACGGAGACAGTACTTTCAAAAGTTCATTATCATTCGATTCATGCATTTAAAGGTTACTTGTTTTTTTTTTTTTTTAAAAGCATGTGCAGTCGCCTCAGGTTTGATTGATAAACCTCTATATCTGGACTTCTGCATGAATCTTTTTAATTAGGTGAGCACTTCTTTGATTTTTAATTGCTATTGCAGCAGAACAACTCTGCATTTTACATTCAGTATGCAATACGCATGCGCTGAAATATCAGCAAAGGTATTTTTTAGGAAATAACAAGAGATTTGAAAGTTCAGAACGACTGTCTTTTGCTTTTAGTATTTGTTTACTTTTCAAACCTTTTCTCTGAAATCATTACATTTTATGTAAAGAAACAGCAGCTACCTTAAGTTTTAGTTTGATTAGATTACAAAAAGGGGGGGGTAATCCGTGGAGTTGCAGATCTCACCCCCCACACATTCTATGCATACCTTGGTGTGTTAAAGAAGTTTTTCAACATACTGATAAGCAGATAATGACAACAGACCACTTTAATTACCATCATTTAAAATTCAATCTCGAACTTAAGCAACTAGAATGTACTATTGGAAAATATCTCTCATCGTTCTGTATATACAACGCGGTTTGAACTTTGAACTTTGATTTTTGACATTTGACGATAACAATTACCCATTCATAAGTTTTCATGTTCAGCCATCAACTGTGATATGGTTTAGCAGTTGTTAACCATCTACCTTTCACAAAACTTTAGCAGAATTGACCTGTTAACCACACTTTCACCTTTAAACTCGCATCTCAGTAACCAAAGTCATAGTTTTAAAGTAAGACAAATGATGGCCCTGCCCTTGTGACGTCATTACGTAACAGTAAAATGCAGTCACCCTAATCAGAATCAGTATACCCCGTCATCCTATTTCATGAATGGCTTGTTTTAATCATGTGACCATATTTTTGTTGCTAATTTGTTAAATTCATGGCGGATAACTCCTTCCTTTACCTTTTGTTTGTAAAAGTTATGTTCAAAACATCTTCAGGGTTACTTGTAACTCGAATAAGAGGACATTTGCAAGAGTTGCTAATATTTTGAAGGAATTTCTGGGGACTGCTAATTGCCTTTAACTTTGCGTGCACAGTTTTAAGGTCAGGTACCTACCCACCAAGTTTGAACTTCATCGGACGTATGGTTTCGATGTTCGCGACAAACTCTTTTGCAAAATTTGGGCAAATTTTACATTTTTTCCACCTTTGACCCTACCCTTAGCAACCAAAAAGCACTACTTTTAAAATGATTTTATCATTCCTAGCATTATTACTATTTATAAAAAATGGTAAATAATGGCAAACCAATGTTAGACAAATTTGACCTTTGACCTATAACTTCATCAATTACGCATGAGCGAGTTTCCATAGGTAGGCACCAAGCTACCAACTTTGAACGTCATCGTTGAACGTCATCGGTTATGAGGAGTTCGCGACACACTTTTTCGCAAAATTTAGGCACATTTGACATTTTACCTTCCTTTTGACCTTGACCCCCACACCTTAGCAACCATTCTTATCAGTAGTAGCATGTCATGTGTTTTTTTATAACATACTGAAATAATGGCAAAAATTCCAATTTTACGTAAATTTCACCTTTTACTTATGACGTCATCAATTACGCATGCACTAGTTGTCATGGTCAGGTACCTACCGACCAAATTTGATCTTCATCAGACTTACGATTCAGGAGTTCGCAGCACATTTTCTTGTTCCCACACACACACCCTGACACCCACCCACTCACACACAACTACACATTTTCTGATGCCAGGTGAATTAAAATAACTCCTCTACATTACATCTATACAATCTAGTCTACATTACATGCAGGGAAATGAGAATAAAAATATCAAAAACGTTAACAGATACCATTTTCGACATCTCTGAACTACCATCCTCTATTGTTCATCTATCTCTGTATTATTTATTGTAGACTATACTAACATGTAACAATTATATAACTTACTGAAAAGCTTTAACGAGCACAATACATTTGTTAAGGTACCACATTTGTCTTTTATATTACATCTAGAAAAAAACACTAACTTAACTTAAAACGCTTTTAATTTAGGGTTTTGTCACGTAAACGTTCTGCCTATTCAGAAATGTAGCTTAAAATAAAAGAATCGCTTTGATGGTATGCGCAATGAGGGACTATCACAAGGAACTGCATAGAGGTACATCATGCTTAGAATCTATTGATGTTTACCAGAGATTGTGTTATCGCATATAGTTGATTGATCGTCAGGGTCAATTGAAATGTAACTTCTCTTTGACTTTTATTTGCAAAGTTTCTCTACATATTTTCCACTATTTTCCGTTATTGCAATAGCTAAGTAACAGGTCTAGTGATCGAATGCTTAAATTGTTTAGACGTTATAGATTGACGCTACGCGACGTCATTGAAGAGGACAAACAACACAGCTCGCTAGATAAGGTACATGATTTGATATAAAAATACATGGTTTTGGTCACATACTGTACGTACGTGCACGACGTAGTTTCGCACGCGAGAAAATTAGCTTTCTGCAGCTTTTGCTGTAACTTGCAATGATATGCATGTACCTCTGCAGATGGCGCAATATCTGTTCTGTGACTAAGCGTATTTATTGACCAGAGACCAAGGTCTAATCATTGTTAAAAAAGTAATGACAACATTTTGGTACTTTCCGTAAATTAAAGAGAGGTATAGTTTCCTCGCATTTCCTGGAGAGTTAAACAACATCCGTCCTTTAGTCGCTGAAGCGACAGTCTTTAAAGTATACTTCGATTATGTAAGAGTTGGCGCTACAAAATGGTGGCTAGTCACATACATCTCAGATTTATTTTGTACTTTCAGGACCACAAATTTCAGGTAGAATATACTTAGTTGCCTCTTAGCCGCCTCGATTATGCATAGACTGTTCAATCCTTACTCTTTACGCATACAGCGCGAAGTCACTGCAACGCTTAGATAAAACGTTACCTTAGCATCAAGATTCACCACGATACCCTGAGAGACGATTATGGATGAAGGCGTTCGTCTACTTCAATTACATAGACAAACTGTTATAGGCACTTACCTTTGTGTGTCACATTGAACAACAAATCCTACGCTAAAGCAAAGCTATTATAAGCATAGATACTAAACTTAAAATGGGGGTGTTGACTCCCCACGGAGCCAAAATATCGGGACGAAAGTGCTGATAACCGTTCAATGGTTTTGACGACAATCGGACAAATAAGTGTCTTACAAAAGTATTACTACATGTTAAGTCGGAATATTGTTAAAGTTAAGGAGGTATCACTCGTCAGTATGTTACATTTACAAGAAGAATATTATTTCTTCCACACGGCATTTAAAACAACTGACCAGGAGTCCATAGACCTGTTCATAGGTCAGTTAATATGGTATCTTGAAATAAGGTAGCTTTGTATAAGGGTTGCTTTCTTCCGCTTATACAATGGCAAAGCGTTCCTTTTCTGAGCGCGCAGTAGGGCTCGTCGAATATTCCAGATAAACACACAGAAAAATGTAATTTGCGCGTACAGTACGGGCATGATAGCAAAACTATTTTAACAACATTTTCTGCAATGCGCTCTTATTTTTGTATGCACACCAATGAATAGAACGACGAGCACGACTTTACACTTTTTCCCCGATATTTGCGTCTTCATGAGTAGTACCTTCCAATAACAGTTTGGGTGTAGGAGAATTGCATCTGTGTTTGTAATATTTTTGGCCTAAATAATCTACAACGTACAGAATAACACATTCTTAAATAGAACAGTTTTAATTAGAACAAAGAATACACAGCAACTTTGAAAGCGAACGCAAAGGATGCTGTGAATTGAAGTCTATGCATATGACTGGCAAAAATATACGCACGCGTGGCGGTGCGCGTTTGTCGGCATATACAAGCGTCTTTCTGTTCAGTAGAGGGCGCTGTGCACAAACCTGATAACGTTCAGGCAGTGAAATACTTGTGCTGTAAGTGTGTAAAGGACCACTTTCTTTATTCGGAGTTTGAGACGCGAAACGGCATTTGAGGTAGCTCAATTGTGTGCACACCATACACAAGCGAGGCCTATAATTGACACAATTTTAAAGAAAGTACACGCAATAAAGAGGCGACTGGTTGTTCGATACTCTGCAAATTTTGACCTGAAATACACCTCCATGTGTGGACAGTGTGACCTTGGCCTCTAGTTAATAAATGATCTAAGTAACTACTCTTAGTTCTGTGACTCCATTTGCACAAGGGCTATTCACTAAATAGCCTCTAAGGTAATCCCAAATCCTCCAGTACGCGCTTCGTTATCCGTCTCAAGGTAGATGTACATCACATTTCCAGTAGAGGTCGGAGTTTTAGTTGGTGTTTCATAGCCGCAAAGCCTATCGGTGAGATTCGGAGCTTTTGCGTTAAACCCGTCAAAGATCTAAACATACAAAACAAGGAAGAACAAAAGAGACAGCATATCATCACAACCAGTTAGGTTTAAATGCTCCAAAACTGGCAAATAAAGATGTTACAATACCTTTCAGCAAAGACATTAACAACCTGTGAGTTGTTAGCAATATCTGACACATGCGATGTTTTGGCGTTACTTAAACCATTACTCTATTTGCCAACATGGTTGTGTAAAATATGTTACTGTTAGATTATAAGAGTATAAGATTATAAGAGTATGGTATATTTCGAAGATGATTAAGGTTTTTATTTTTCCATGCCATCGAGGCAGTGCTGGTAAGTTGAGTCGGAAAATGAAACTTCTTGGCTATTAAGACTGAGAATTGCTGTGGTACCGAATCAATTTTACCGACGTCCGATATAATATTGTCAAGATCGCACATACCGATCCAAGAAATATTGTACCGTAAACCGTGGGATAGTGTGCACTACCACGATGTGATGTTTTATTTTAATGAAGGAAAATACAGGAGCTCATAGGCAGGAATGGGAATAGACTGCCCGATATTACTGCAATACACCTTAAAACTGATAACATCTCTTTACCACATTGGTTTATTTATTTACTTAATTTATACGGCTGATTTTAATTGATCCCAAGTTCCTATTCAACATGTTAACTTTAGGCACGCACTGGGTATAAGTGAAAAACGTGTAAATAGGATAAAAGGGTGTTGAGCCTTCGGTGCGTTTTAACGACGTTACATAAATGAAATCGAAATGAACACAAGTACTTTAAACCACATCAATTCAAAGCAACATACTTTTCCTATTAGATTCCATACTGACATTAGTCAACTTTTACACGTATTCTTTCAAAAATGAAAATAGTCAAACCCCGTCAGACATGGCCAACTGACCATAAAAAAGTCCATATGACAGGTGAATGGGCCTAAATTCGGAATCCTAAGCCTCATCACCCACCAGTTACGCACCAAATGCCATTCGTCACAAAATTCTAGACATTTTCTGTTGATGAAAATGACGTATATTTCACAGGGGTAACAACTCAGGATCGAACTGTTGATATTTGCATCACACCACCTATGACGCACGATGGCGCCTACGACCTATTATCGTCACAACTTATAATCAACCCCGTCCCTTCTTTTCAGTTTTGATTTACGGTTCCTTCAAATTAGTATCGTTAACGATGACTGAAAACTGTTAAACTAGCATTTTGAATAAACCAGCGCCACACTGCTGAAAGTAAGGCATACACACAAGTGTTAAACCAAGGTCTCTAAATCAGTGTTTTATCTATGTTTTCAGTTATGGTTGTATGGACTTCAGGGCATCGTATGGGGCCTTAGCCCTCCTTTGCCCTTTAACCTATTATGTTATGTTATGTCATGTTATGTTATCAAAATTTAATGATCCTAACTGATGTATGTCAATCTCAAATGCACTTGGATGGTCTATGTCTTTAGATGCTAATCTGCAAAATGAGACCCAGCTGGATTAATGTTATAGGAGGAATTCGTAGTGCAAATAATGCCTTTACTCGGGAAGGCTGATTCTATTATTGGAGAAGGGATACAATTACACAGTTATTTGGGTTTTCCTAGGACTTCCGTGGCGCTATTATGTAAACTGGTCTTCGGGATTCGAGAAAGTAAACTTAAACACATTGAATATTAAGTTTAAAACACTGCATTTCCTCAATGCTTCATGCTTAAGTTTGACAACATTCGTCTTCATAAGGGAAGTTAGTAACAGGGACTTTTTTAATCCACCTTGCACGGCTGCTACCCTAGTCTCTACTTTTACATGTTTCAGTTTCCCCTCTGTTGTTCCTCATTGGTGTTTTTAGAATTTCGTGCAATTTTGTATGTCTGTGTTAGACAAAGTCTGGTGTTTGCGTTTGAATCGTCATCGTCATTTTACAGAATTCTTTTATGATTCATTTCTTTTTTATTTTAAAAAAACAATAGTACAGTCCTGTTTTGTTGTACTAGCTCTCGCATAGGCACGTTGCCTCGTCAATTTCAGAGTTCTTTTATAACTCCTTTCTATTTTATTTAAAAAACAAAAGTACAATCCTGTTTTGTTCTACTTACTTGTAAACTATCGCATAGGCAAGTTTCTACATCTATTTCATGCTCAATACCCAAAATTACTTCAGGAATTTCATACAATGACATCTGCGATTCAAAGTCGAAATTTACAGCTCTAGATTCACAGTCTTCTAGTTGAAACCAACTAAAGGACAGCAGAATTGTTTTTCCAACGTCAGCATGAATGATGTAACCACATTGAATATTTCTATGTCCACCGCCTGGGGAATTCAAACTGGCTGAGCCATTAGATTGTAAGTTGACACTTTCACAAATCCCTGGAGCAGGCGTTCTGTACTCGGGATCTGGATCAAGGAATTGTATGATAGCTTCAAACCCTGTGCTGGTCGTCTTCGAGTCAGACTTGAAGTGAATTTCTAAAATATTACCGAGCGAGGTGACAGGGGATGGAATATTGTTTCCACACAGTGGAAACGGATTCAAAGTACCAAGGATCTGTAGAACGATTTCAAAAAATGAATTAAAAGTTTTCAAAAAGCAAATTTGTAAAGAGATAAAGTATGGAGCACGTCATCGTGAAGACGTGAAAAATACATACCAAAAGCACTTCTGAAGCGGCAAACAGGTTTAAGACCTCGTCTACTGTATGGAACTATCCGTGTACTTTTGCTCTCATTTGTCACTCCAAAAATCAAAGCAAACGGAACAGATTTCTTGTGTTGCTTTAGCGTTTCTGCCTAAGAAAAACATCTGTTACTCGAGAAAATGGTCCTTTTGTACAAAAGTCTGCCTGAAAGTCTTCTCTGTAGATGCTGTAGACACCTACCAACCCCGGTTCCTACGACAAAAAGTCGATTTAATGTCTTCCAGTGCAATCAACAGGGTGGAAAAGGATAAGAACATGTCATGCAGATTACGCGACCATTAACATAATGATTTTAGGGTCGACAGGAAGAGCACCTACTGGTCTTGCATATCGGAATATAACGCTCTTCTGTTTCACAACCACTAGGTTGGTTTGATTAATTTTGGGAAGTAGTCACTTGATTGGCGAAAAATTCTCTTTAATTTTCTTCAACAAGCGTTCTTATAATGAATCGAGATATCCAAATTTGAGGAGAAAACTTTTTTCTCTTTCCATGAATGCATGCGCGTAGCCAGAAATTTACCAAGAAGAGGGCGAGAACAGTACGCAAACTATCTAAGCTTACCGCCGCCATAAGCGCACTAGAAAATTTTGACCAAAAGTGTCCCAGATGGCTGGAAATGGCCCTTCCCAGGCCTTGCCAGTTGCATTTAAACTTTTTTTATTTTAAATTACTACCAATATCATAAAAATCATGAAAAGATACAATGAAAATAAATATGCTCAAAGAGGAAGCGGCTGCCCCCTTCGTCCCACGGCTGCGCGCCTGCATGAATCTAATAATTACAACATTTAGAAGTGCTATGCAGTAGGCAATTTTTATGAAAAGGAAAAACATCTGAGTGAAATTCAATAGAGGTCTGTAGGTACATGGCATATTTACCATGCAATTCAGCATTCACACTTCCATAACTTTCTTTTCCGGATCAGAATTTTATAGAATAAGTTGATGTGGAAAGATGAACTCGTAAACTTTTGTTTGGTATAAATTTCATTACGATTTATAAATCGGAACAGTAGGCATTTTTCCTTTGTTTTAAAATTACGTCACGGTTCTATACTTCCTGAGCTGTGTAAAACGATCATCCAGGCAATACGGAAGAGGAATTTTTGATTACGATTTCGCTTCTTTTTGATGAAATATGCTTCTAAGTCTTTTACTAATCCAGCAAGGGGAGTATACTGACCAAAACATGATTGGAATTAGAAGGAATTTGGCAGTGTTTTAATGTATGAACTTGAATGCAATTTAAAAACAACAGTCCGTGTTCGTTATCGCCCAGAATTTTGAAATGAAACATTCCATTATTACATTAGGAAAGGAGAATGCTCTGATCAGCGAGGTGACCGAAAGCCTTCTATAAGGGCAGGTAATAAATGTAAACTGTAGGTAATATTTTGGTTTAATATATTAACTTCTAGATTGAAGCGTAAGTTTTTCCCCAAAGTCTGCTTAGTTCATGCACAGAAAATGGACTAGTCGCCACAATCTGGGTCACTCCTCAGAGCTTACGTTCAGAGAGTTTTAGTCATCACTAACAGCAATTAGGTGGTCAAAGAGCTCTGCATGTTGAAAGTAAGAGCCTAATAATTACTATATGATACATGCTGAATTGATTCCTCTAAAAGAAAACCCTTTTTTTCAAAGCCCAATTTTCGTTTGTTCTACTGAGGTATAGCATGTTACAAAACTCGTCCCCTACGGCTATACTTTTACCGACACGCTGGGGTTCTTTTCCATACAGGTTACAAACAATAACACAGCAGTGCCTACTCCTTTATGATTTTCACCCAAGTCAATGGTTACACTTAAATGCAAGTTGCACGGAAAACTTCCTGTTGTAAGGTGTAAAATGTAAGATGCATTATTCTGAAAGCAGTTTGCGTCAGTTCAATTAACTTTTTTACATTTTATCTGTAATGCATGACATTGGTACGGTGAAAAACTATCCAGCCCAATCAATTAGTGCAATGGAAACGAGTAAAAAAGACCTGTCAAATTTTGACGAGATCAATTCGTATTGAATAAGCAGATTCCCTCTTTTATGCACAACTGAATCTTAACAAAGGGTGCATTCACATGGATAAATTGACAGTCAGAAAATGAGCTCGCCTTTTGACGACACCCACCTTATTCCATGTACTTGAGCACTGACGTAGCCAAGGTGGCGTGGGGAGGGGAGGGGGCGACAGCCCCACATGAAAGTTTGTCGCTCCCCCTGTCTCCCCCACTGGAATTTTTAGTGTCCAAAAAAAAATTACAAGTGGGAAAAATACATCATTTGTCTGAATGGTCTCGAATCCCCATCAGTGGTGCCGGCCTTCGCAACTAACAAAATTTTCGCGTGCTTAGTGGGCAAACCTTACCTCCATATTGTACTTATTATCATTGTTTTCCGATAGCCTAACAACTCCCGGAGAAGCACAGCAGCAAAAGTTGAAAGTTTCTTAAGAATTCCCAGGTGAAAGACTGACTTTTTGATTGGGATTTGTCATGAAATCATATTTAATGAAAAATGTTGGTGTGCTTGCCGCACTTTCGTCACAAAGATAACACCATTTTGCATGTAAGCAACCTTAAATTAACCAAAAACTTTCAAAGGGGACGGACACCCCCTAACCTTAGATCCCTCCCCCAGCACGGCACCTTATGTAGTGACAACGCAAAGATCCTCCACTGCTGTATATCGCAGGACCCATATAAAAAAGGTACAAATTACGCAGACTTTTGGGTTTAACTGTGGTGGCATTACGACGTGGTACCTCCCATCACCAAATCTTGGCGGCGCCACTGATCTCCATGATGACTACTGATGAACGACCCTTTGACCGCGGAACGGCAGTAGGCTAAAGTTGCTGAAAATCCTGACGTGATATAGTGCATAGGCCCAAAAGATATCTACAGCGCTCCCACCAGGGAGTTGATAACACCTCCCTACTCGCACCGTACTATAAACACGTACTAACGACCGTCGAATATAATTCCCTGTCCACGCTATTGCTATACAAGACCACAACACAGTCACTCACTGCACTGCTTTCATGCACAGTCCAGTCGACTTTATCATGCTAATCGGCCGTGCACAGGCTGTTTACTTACTTCGTAGCATGGTGGGTCCGAGTTTTGTTTACCGAAGCCACTAATTCCTCTGAAAAATTACAAAAATGATACATAGGATTCGCAGTTTTTTACTTTACCTTCAAATCTGTTAACTGCAAGGAGAATGTGCTTTGA
Source organism: Holothuria leucospilota (assembly GCA_029531755.1). Lineage (NCBI taxonomy): Eukaryota > Metazoa > Echinodermata > Holothuroidea > Aspidochirotida > Holothuriidae > Holothuria > Holothuria leucospilota. The sequence goes on along the minus strand of CM055961.1, from coordinate 71,425,837 downwards.
TCTGAATTAGGTGCGATTGAGCTCGCAGTTTGAATGAATTTATTGACATGGGTCCGACTGGGTCCCACTTTCTGAGGTTTACTGCAAAGGTCACAATTTTGTTCCCACCTTTTCAACTACCTCTCTTCATTTTCGTAACAAAACATGTATATTACGGTTTACTCTGTCTTTCCTAATTTAAGAATTAAAATAACTTGCACCAAAATTTGCAAAATTGTTGCAGTCAGTTTTGCAAGAAATCTCGTAAAATCATGAAAATGTAGGCCTAGTCTCGGATCATTTAGACATTAGGCTCGGCTTGTTAGGCTAGTTGTGCAGCAAGGGTAACTTTCAAATGTCAGAAAATCAGGTTTAGTATGAACCTTTATATGTTCACAAGGACGTCTTGTCAACCAATATGTTGCAGGAAATGGCAGAAGTTTTTTCATCCGAGAGAATTTTATTAATTCGAAGGAAAGCAAACTTCACACTGCACGTTCCTTTCCTGATCCTTGATAGAATTGTGTCTGATATTATGTAATACCATACCAGGGTAACCCCCTTCAGTTGCCTAGCAATTGAGATGTTGAATTGTCTGCAAACATGTATCAATATTATTTCATTACCACTACATGATTGATAGAGATACTATGTGGGGAGTTAGTAGAGCTCTGGCCTATAAGTCTTATACATTTCATTATTATTAAAATTTAAAAAAAAAATAAAAAAAATATTAAATATTATTCTAAATTTTATCTCCGTCTTGTTCTCGGGCAGTACTGTCATACTACATGACTTCTATTTGCAGCAAAAGTATTTTATTCCCACAATCCAAAATTCGAGGTTAGCCCTGGACTTCCACAACAGTTTATTTTCGCTTGGCCAATTGCGTACAAATTTTATTAGTCAGTCCCGTAAGTAAATTGCTCTGCCGTACTTGGACTACATCAGTATGTTACATGGCTGAAAGCCCAAGTCAATCTTTCTTTACTTTCCACGTGCAATTTGCAGAGTTGCCAAAAAATGTTAATGCCGGAGTCAAACTCACATAAGATATGTCATGATGTTTCCAAGTAACTTACCAGACTGTTTTTTTCTTTCTATATCAATAAACTATTTGATGACCATATCAACACATGTGATGTCAAAATAATGGATGTTAAAGAAAACTTTGGAGCAACTTGCAAGGCCTGGGAAGTGTCATTTCCGGCGATCTAGGAGGCCTTTTTAGCCAAAATTCCTGGAACTCTGAGCGCCAACTAATGGTGGCGCTCCGCCTAGATAGTTACAAGGCGCCCGCCTACGAAATGGTCCCGCCCCCAGCGCCCTATCTACTAAAAAGATCCTGGCTGCGCCAGTGTACTTAAGATGTGATTATGTAAGCAAGTCTTGGTCAATTTGCAAACCAAAATATATTTCCGTACCAGAACGCTGTCAGCTATGCATTCAGGTGACGCTTCTAAATCAAAGCTAGTGAAAGTAAGGGACACGCGACTGAGTTTGTCAGGTGGGCGAATTGAAAACCAGAGGGACATGCTGTTGTCGTAGTTCGATGGAAAGTTTGGTGTCGTCACATTTGTATTGTTTTCGGTGATGATTTGGAAACTGTAATAGGCTTTAGTTGTAGTAGTGGCTAGCAAAGAAAAAGGAAATTACAATAATTTAACAAACTCTGTTGATTATCCATTCCCTAACGGTTCGCGCTCATTACAAGCAAATCCTGTCTGCAACATTTAAAAATATTAATACATAAATGTTTTTACTTTATGCTACAATCATTCAAACAGATAGCTAGAGCATCGAAAACAGAAACTTACATGACTTTGACGAATTTTTAAGTCTCAAAAATCTCAGACGAATTTATATGGAAAAGTGATCCTTGCCATCAGGTTGGGTTAATGAAAATTTCATTTTCCAACTTTTACACTGAAAGTACTCAATGTGTACCATGTATGAAAGTCTCGGGACTTGTGAATACTGAAGGAGCAAGTCCCTCCTGAAAGTATGGGACATTAATTCACATTGTATCCTAAAACTTGATACACTAGTGTCTTTTTTCTTGTCTTTTTTATTGGAGGTCCAAGGAGTTGGCAACAAGACGTCTTTTCTTTCCTTTTCTTGCTTGATAAAGTACTCGCTGTGTAGTGTTAAGAGTACCAATTCATACCACTGAAAAGTAACCAATGCGAGGATAAAATCACTTAAAAATGTAGACCTACGCACATCTTACATACGGTAATCAGACATCCTTAGTGTTCTTTTTTCGTACCTTCTGGAAAATCTGTCGTCCTCGGAGCACTAGACGAAGATGCAGTGATTAACGACGTTGCAGTACTTGTCGATTCACCATCATTAATCTTAGTAGTAGTGATAGGCGAATCTGCAAATAAAAATTTACATTAAAGAAATATCTAATGAACGTAGACCGTAATCCGAAAAGGAAGATGATTCCTTGCATTAATTTTAGGTGGATCCTACATGCCAGGGTTAGAAATCATCAAAAAACAGTGGAATTTTCTAGTGTATTGATATGCAGATATATTCAAATATGTGAAATTTAAATATGTCCTCTAAGGTCGCGTTTTAACGAATGTCGATCTTAGATGTGATCCAGCGTTATATATATTATATATATATATATATATATATATATATATATATATATATATATATATATATATATGTATATATATACATATATACATATATATATATATATACATATATATATATATATATATATATATATATATATATATATATATATATAAAGGTCGAACGTGGTAAGATCGACTGTAAATGTAGGTCGAAGAGTTAGTAACTGATTTGATTATGAATGAAAATCAACGCAAGTACTGGCATAGCCTTTCCATCAAGAAAAAATGTAAGAAGCCAGAGGGAGCAACCCAGGCGACTTTCGTTACCACTGCGTCAATGTGACTAACGTGATTTTCAGCTCGAACCAAGGTGCAAATATTACATGTTACAATTCTCCCTCCTTGTTAGCACACAAAGTGTGAAAATCACGAAACGGGTAAATTACCCTTACTCGAAATCCAGATATGGGCCAGATATGAAATTCCATATATGGACCAGATATGAATTTCATATCTGGACCATATCTGCGACGGATATGGGATTTATATCTGGGCGAGATAAAAAAAATTGGGCAGATATAACCCAGATCTACGCCAGAACCAGATCTAAGCCATATATGGCCAGATAAAGTTTTATCTGGATCAAGTCTTTATATGGAGAGAAAAAATTTTATCTGGACCAGATATGGTCCTTATATGAGCAGAATATATGTCCATCTATGGCCCATATCTGCACCAGATATGGAATTTATATCAGATTAGATAAAAAGTTGGGCAGATATAACACAGATCTAAACCAGAAGCAGATCTAAACCATATATGGCCAGATAAAGCTCTATCTGGATCAGGTCTTTATATGGCACAGATAAAATTGTATCCGGACCATATCTGCTTTAGTTATGAATCATAGTTAGGACATAGTCCACACTCCTCATGGAGACACTGAACTTTACCAAAAGTCCCCTTACTCTCTTGCGAAGAGCCAGGGGCGAAAACCAAACAAAACTCCCGAAGGAGTGATGCTCCCTGAAGGAGTAACAACGTCCCCAAGGGACAAACTGTTTTAACTGACCTACCCGACAGTGGTCCCGTTCTAGACTGGCTGAATAGAACAGGTCCCACCTGGGAGCTCCGTCGTCGTGATAGAGACACTAAACAACTTTTTCCAAAAGTCCCCTGACTCTCTGGCGAAGGGTCAGGGGCGAAAACCAAACAATACTCCCGGAGGAGTTCTGCTCCCTGAAGGAGTAACAACGTCCCCAAGGGACACACTTTGACTTAACTAACCTACCCGATAGTGGTCCCGTGCTAGACTGGCTGAATAGAACAGGTCACACTTTAGGAGATCCACAGTCGTGATCACGGATACTCCTGCGCCAGGCAAGTATCGCCCAGAACTTTTCACAAAGCGTATAAATCTTGAGCCAGTAAGCACCAGCGCTTTTTAAGTACGTAGAAACAGGCACTGACAAACTAAAGGATAATCCTAAACCCAAAGAAAAACCCTGGCGGATCACGAACACAATGTCAAACAGACTACACATACCATGCAACAAGGAACAAAAGAGTCTTTGTTACTACTGAGATTTAGTACTGCCACTTCAGCCAACCGAAAAAACAACACTCCAGCCCAACCACCACAAACAACCCCAAAAGTCCCACAAAGACCACACACCCAAATCCACCACACACCCAAAGGCAACACCACGCCCGAAGGCAACACCACGCCCGAAGGCAACACCATGCCCGAAGGCAGTAATAAGCCCGAAGGCAACACCACGCCCGAAGGCAACACTACGCCCGAAGGCAACACTACGCCCGAAGGCAACAGCACTTAAAAAGCACCGGGGCAAATACAGGTGCACTTGCCCAAGGGTGCCCCGGAGGCAGTTGTGGCAAAGGGTAACCTCATTACTCCCACGTTTAAACAAACTTTTTTTCCAAAAGTCCCCTGACTCTCTGGCGAAGACCCAGGGGCGAAAACCAAACAAGACTCCCGAAGGAGTTCTGCTCCCCGAAGGAGTAACAACGTCCCCAAGGGACAAACTTTGACTTAACTGACACCACGCGACAGTGGTCCCGTTCTAGACTGGCTGAACAAACAAACTCCACAACCGGATGCAGTTTAAAGTCCTAGCTTTTTAAGTACATAGAAACAGGCACTGAGAAACAAACGAAATCTCAAACCGGAAGTCCTACCCAGCAGAAAATTTTTATGAGCTCCATGAAGAACTTAAAGTAAGTATAGGGTTAAATTAACTTAAGTACATAAATTCAACTTATTTCATAACAGTGAACAGAAAAATGCCTTGAAATTTCCTATTTCATGTAATCACAGTGATATGGGCTTCTTATTTTAAACTTTATTACGTATTTGACTCTAAATTTTGTTTACTACGTAGTGCATATTTTACTTTCAACTTCCTAAATCATGAAAACTTTAGGTTTAGATACAACCTCCGCCCAAATATGCAAATCATTTGCATAAGTTCACTTAGTACACTGCGGTATAAACAAAAGTGTAGCCACTAAATAACTACAATGTCTGGGAAGGTGATGCTGTATCCAAAACACGTCGTAATTTGTAACAAGCATAATCCAAGATTCAGAACAAATAAAAAATAAAATAACCTATTAAAATGCTCATTTGCATATCTATCATATCAAGTTATATCTGGCTTGAGATGGCCCAGGGTTGTGACGAGTCATGATTCGAGTCGCTAATTTTCAGAAGGAAAATGACTCGAGCAATTGGATCAGAATTTCCCTTATAGAAATAATACCATGTGACCCGAGTCTCTGACTCGACTCGAGTCACATTGAAAGCAGTAAATGACTTGACTTGACTGCAAAATTGAGTGACTCGTTACAACACTAATATGGCCATATAAAACTTTGTTTGCATATCTGGTATGAATTTTTATCATGTTGTATCTGGCCTGATATGGCCATATAAAACTTTATTTGCATATCTGGACAGACATTTCATCAAATTATATCTGGCTTGATATGGCCATATAAAACTGTATTTACATATCTGGAAAGACATTTCATCAATTTATAGCTGGCTTGAAATGACCATATAAAACTTTATTTGCATATCTGGGCTGGCATTTTATCAAATTATTTCTGGCTTGATATGACCATATAAAACTGTATTGACATATCTGGACAGACATTTCATCAATTTATATCTGGCTTGATATGGTCATATAAAACTTTATTTGTATATCTGGAATTGCATTGTATCAATTTATATCTGGCTTGATATGGCCGTATAAAACTTTATTTGCATATATGGACAGACATTTCATCAATTTATATCTGGCTTGATATGGACTTATAAAACTTTATTTGCATATCTGGAATTGCATTGTATCAATTTATATCTGGCTTGATATGGCCACATACAACTTTATTTGCATATATGGACAGACATTTCATCAATTTATATCTGGCTTGATATGGACTTATAAAACTTTCTCTCCATATCTGGAATTGCATTGTAACAATTTATATCTGGCTTGATATGGCCATATAAAACTGTATTTGCATATATGGGCTGGCATTTCATCAAATTATGTCTGGCTTGATATTGCCATATAAAAGTTTATTTGCATATCTGGAAAGGCATTTCATCAAGTTATATCTGGCTTGATAGGGTCATATGAAACTGTATTTACATATCTGGACTGGCATTTCATCAAGTTATATCCAGCTTGATATGACCATATAAAACTTTATTTACATATCTGGAATTGCATTGTATCAAGTTATATCTGGCTTGATATGGCCATATAAAACTTGATATAATGTATAAAGGCATCTAAATCTTGCTTGATATGGCCATATAAAGGCTGTTTTTAACCAGATATATCCAGATATCAATCGAACGTGGTAATATCGACTTTACAAAGCTATGCCAGTACTCGGGTTGATTTTCATTCATGTTCGAATCAGGTACTAACTCTTCGTCATATATATATATATATATATATATATATATATATATATATTTGCCTATTTTTCACCTTGGGGGAAAAATCGTGTGAAAAAAACATACATTAGGGGGAAAATGTACATTCGGGGAAAAAATCATTTCCCCTTAACGTTTTCACACACTTTTTATATAGGAATACGTAAACGTATGGTATTTTGCTTTCAACCACACAATCTACATACTATTACTTCAAAGTAGACGAATTTACGGACACCTATCCGTTAACACTAACGGATGGCGAGCCATTGAAATAACGTTGATTATGTCTTTGAACAGTTTTTTTTTTAGCTTAGGGGAAATATATGCTTATGTATTTTATTGTTTCATTTTCGCCTTAACGAAAACGCGGTATCGCGGTTTCCCCCAACCTGTCGAATTAGTGTTATATATATAAATATATATATATATATATATATATATATATATATATATATATATATATATATATATATATATATATATATGTATATATATATATAAATATATATATATAAATATATATATATAAATATATATATATATATATATATATGCATATATGTATATATCAGCATGGATTATACCTTAATGCGACAGTTCATGCTAATTGATCGACATTAAGGCGACACCTGACATTAAGGTGACAGTCATGTGTCGCCTTAATGTTTTAGGTACCATTTAGAGAAATAATTTTACCGTCGGAAATAAGCTTAATTTGTTCGTCTTGCTCTAAATAGTATCCCTACCATATTTGGTTAGGGTAGGGTTAGGGTTAGGGTTAGAAAAATTTTAGTGTACAAGTCAACGTAACTGTCGCCCTAAGGTGCAATCCAAGCCGGTTATTATATATATATATATATATATATATATATATATATATATATATATATATATATATATATATATATATATATATATATATATATATATAATATGAAGAAGGCATCTAAGCTTGTAAATCCGCCTTGAGACCCATCCAAGGCAAAACGCCTACCAAGAAAAAATTAGGCGAATTGATGCGCCTCATCCTGACAAACAACAATCTTATGTTTGACGACCAGCACTATCTCCAAATTCATGGTACTGCCATGGGAACCAAGATGGCTAACTCATTTGCAAATTTATTCATGGGCGACCTTGAGAAAGAATTCTTATCTCGACAAAAACTAAAACCACAAATTTGGTTACGTTTTATCGATGATATCTTCATGATCTGGCCCCACGGTGAAGATACTCTAAAAAATTTTGTGGACAACATCAGCTCGTTCCCCCCACAATCAAATTCACGGCCGACTCCTCCAAGGCCAGTGTCCACTTCCTGGACACAACAGTGACCACAGAAAATGGTTCACTCAAAACAGATTTGTTCAATAAACCCACGGACAAGCACAACTACCTATTACAGAGCAGCTGCCATCCCCTGCACTGCAGCAAAAATATTCCATATAGCCAAGCACTTCGTATCAAACGTATCTGTTCCTCTGAGACAGACTTTGAAATTCGGACTAACGAACTGTCTAGCCACCTCCAAAGTAGACAGTACTTTCGGGGTTCAATTGAAAATGCCGTCAAAAAGGCAGGAGATACCCTCCGTTCTGAAACACTGACATAGAAAAACCGTCAGGCCAAATCTTTTAGAGTGCCATTGGTAATTGAGTACCACCTGGTCTACCACCATTCGCCAAATTGATCCAAAAACATTTGCCCATACTTCAAAGCACGGCTCGCTTAAAGTCTATCTTTCCCGCTACTCCGTTGTTGCTTTCTCGCCCCCCCCCCCCCCCCCTGATCGACCAGTTGCCAACCATTTCAATTTACCGCATCATTCGATAGACAATTTACGTGTCATTGTTATCGAACAAAATGATTCATGGGACAATAGAAGCCGTAAGACAAAGGAAAATTTCTGGGAATGTTGTTTAAAGACTACGTCGCCATTCGGCTTGAATATTCGAAACGACTTACCAGCATACTGATTGAAGGGATTATACTCTAGGCCTAAGTAATCCTATTTGAACGTCTCCTTCACGCCCAGGGGCGTCAATCCGTATTCAAATGTGGAGGAGGGGTGGGGGGACGGGGAACATACATGACTTAGCACAAACCAATCTCTTTGGTTTTGAGGAGGGGGCGTCTTCCTATAGGCCCTTTCTTCCCCCCTTATGATGACTGACGTTGTCCTATTCTAATAAGAATTATCATGTCAAAGTTAAAAAGGCCATCATAGATGATCTGCCAGGTGTTTTCTTTGGGGGGAGGGTGTAGAGAGGGTGGGATGTTTTGCCGACAAATCTGGTAATGCATAGCGCGGAAACGAGCCTTAGCAAGTGGGGTCCAGGGGTCTGCCTAAGGACCCCCGGTGGGGTCCAGGGGGCTCAGCCTCCGGAAGCTCTGAGGTTTAAGTATATCTCCGGGTGAAAAATTAAGTCTCAGGATGGATATATTTTGGTTTGTAATGCATCATCAAATACAAACTAGATCCCCACTAATTTTAATGTATTAGGCTATTCCTCTCGTCAGGCCGCTATAGTTTTAAGCGGTTGGGGTCCAGAGGCCCGCCAGTGCTTTATCTAGGACGTTTTCTCAATGCGACATTTACTGATCTGTGGCCTGGGGAGGGGTCTAAGGGGAGGGAGTGTCCCCTCCCCTTTGGAAAGTTTTAGAATTCAGGTGCCTAGATTGCAAATGGTGCAATATTTGAGTGGATTGCTGCCTAATGAGGAACCTCAAAATTTACACCCGGGTAGAATTTGCTTTGTCAGATTTTTTGTGTGACATTTGTCACCCTTTATGCGACATTGTCGCACAAATAGGGGCTGGCTAAAACACTGGCCCCCCTGGTGGTTTCCGGAGGGCAAAGCCCCGGAAGCTCTGAGGTTTAAGTATATCTCCGGGTGAAAAATTAAGTCTCAGGATGGATATATTTTGTTTCATAATGCATCATCAAATGCAAAGATTCCCATTAATTTTAATGTATTAGGCTATCCCTCTCGTCAGGCCGCTATAGTTTTAAGCGGTTGGGATCAAGAGGCCAGCCAGTGTTTTAGCCTGGACGTTTTCTCAATGCGACATTTACTGATCTGTGGCCTTGGGGAGGGGCCTAAGGGGCGGGGATACCCCTTCCCCTTTGCAATTTTTTTAAAAATTAGGTGTCTTTACATGCAATCTGGTGCCACATATGTTACCTTTTGAAGTAAAACTTGTGTTAAAAAATTTACGTATTTTTAGGAATTAAAAAAAGATAGGAATCAGTGAGAGGGACTTGGCCCAATAGGATGTCACCCTCCCCTTTGAAAAATTTTGAAAAATATGGTGTCCCTACATGCAATCTGGTCCCAAATATGTTACTTATTGAAGTAAATTTGTTTTATAAAACTTACGTATTTTTAGGAACTTAAAAAAATCGGAATCAGTGAGGGTGGGCATGGCCCAATGGCCCTCCCCTCTGCCACTGATTGAATGATCCCATATTGATGCGAGGCCCCTACAGATGTTTGGAGATGTATGTCTGTTTTCGGAAAGTGTTGTGATCATAGCAGTTCTATGTATAACTACCTTTTTAATGGTCATGAGAAGGAGTGCAAACCGTGATGCATACGAGCGAAGCGCGCCGAAATTTTGTCATTAAATAAGATTCCCTGACGAAATCTCCATTCAGAATCTGCATCGAGATACTTAATAATTGCCCAACAAACCTACATGCCACTCAAAAAGCTACTCTTTTACGCAAATGCGGGGGGGGGGACATTTGATATTGTGTCCCCCACCCATCGAAATGTGGGGGACTTGTCCCCCGTCCCCCCAGGATTGACGCCCATGCATGCCCACGCCTATTTCAAAAGGCCTACTCAAATTACCTTGTCTCGCCTCTTTCAAAACAGATAGTCCTAATTGACTTATCAGTGGGGAACATTGTCCTAACAATTTAAAAGATGTAAGTTTCATACACTCCTTGTCATTCTTGTGATCAAGCACTGAAGAAGAGCTAGTATTGCTCGAAAACTTTGCAAAAACCTTTTATGGCTGTTTTATTTACCAAATTTCAAGCCTCTGCTGCTGTCACGTATCTCTTTTGACATCCAGCCATTCATTCCTGTAGCACTATTGTTATACAGTATTTTCGTTAACATATATATGTATATGTATGTATGTATGTATATATATATATATATATATATATATATATATATATATATATATATATTATTTCATACTTCCTTGCATGCTTCATACACAGTGACCCGAAACTGGAAGCGTTAGGCTATGTAACAAAACGTAGGTAATGGCTTTTCAATCTGATAACTTTTGCATTTAAAATACAGTAAGCAACAACCTATAAAAACTCAGCGTTGTATGTGTGCGTAGGTCGTGGCTGTTCAGTCTTAAACTTTTGCCCTTAAAACACAATAAGCAAACGCGGACAGAAGCTTTGAGCAATGTACGTGTACATAGGTGATAGCTATTCAATCTCATATTTGCTTACCACAAAATTGGAAGGAGACACTGGGAAAAGCTCTGAGCGATGAACCTGTACTTAGCCCATGACTTATACCTCAGGCGTTTCTTTTGTAAAACGCTAGAGCTGACACCGAGGAGCTATTAGAGAGACAAGTGTATGTAGCTCATGAGCACACACTGAAATAAGTTTCGGGCGATGGCCAAAACTTACATTGGTCATAGCTATAAAATTCCATACTTTCTTACTACATACACAGTGGCAGGAAACTGGAAGCTTTGCAAAGTTTCCAACCATTCCGGATTGACCGGACTGTCCCGGTTCGCCTTCTACTTGTCCCTTTTTTCAAAAACAATAGTCTGTTGCTAAGGGAGACCGTAGGGTAACTGGGATAGTACTGGTATACTCTTTCATAGAGAATGAGGCTTGTTGAGAAGGGGGTTGACTCGATGCTGAATACGAGATTCGAGCTAATCTTGGTATCAGCACTGGAACATTACAGGCCATAAGTAATTCTTTTGATTATTCAAAGTTGATCTATTATTCTTAGTTGAGCGGCAACAAGAGCTGCGCACTGTGCCATATGGAAGTGTAGTACACAAAACGTAGTAGTTCGATGATTCCATTATCAGGGGCAGTGCCACGTGGGAACAGTGGGGGCTATGGCCTCCCTGTCGGAGAATTTTCCACTTTCGTCAGGGAGCCTTAATTGATGGGTACGATTAGGCATTATCCCCGACAGCGATCATTCTCCCCAACAATTTACTTGAATTTGCTCACAAGGAAGGCAGATCCTCCAATAAAAGCCCCAAGTACTGATTTGTTTTAATAAAACCCCAGTTTTTAAAATTTTGTCCATAAAAACCCACTTACATGCGCTTTTTGAGTTACTGAGATGATAACGAACAAAGGTCAAATTCTTCTAAAATGTTGCACTTCCGAAACTCTGTGTGTCATCATCACAAAACGATGTAAGCAACAATAAGTAACAGAGGCAGTGTGCTTCTTATCAAAAAGCAAAATGCAGTATGGGATCTCTGGAAACAGTTCAGCAAAAAGGTTTTGAGAGTTCTCATAGTATCAGAATTTTATTCTCTCTCGTAGAATCCCACTTCAAAACGAATTTACATCAATTCGTAGGCAAGCGCTATTCTTAGGGTAGGCACTTTTGGTTTTGTGGTTAGCTTCTATTAACAAAAGCTACAAACTATGTTTTACATCATTACCATTCAACACAATATTATTCTGGCATACTGCACATTAACATTTTACATTTACCAAAAGAAAAAAAGAATACGGCCTGTAAAATTTAATTTGGGAAATTCAGATACACGTTAACTATATTTGTTAGACTGCACACCTACATTAAAAAGCAAGCAGATAATGTCCTAAAATTTTAAATTTTACTATAATAAGATTGTACGTTGTAAACATTATCTTCTACATAAGAAGCAAAACCTCGTTAATCTTCCAAAACCCCCAAATTCCACTAAAGTACGAGTTGTCCGATAATTTATTGTTCTTCTCATTCAATGAATCTACTTGAATATGTCGTCATGGATTTTTCTTAGAAGCTTGTAATTTACTAGCCTTTCGAATATATAGACACAAATGTATCGTCGTTTTTTACATTTTGAAAGTTTTTTTTTTATATTTAACATGCAAGATTTGATGGAAGAAGCAAGGTCTCTTTCAACGTTCAAAGGCTTACCTTTACTTGAAGTTTTTTGAAGCTCATCGTCTGTCGACGGTAGGTATGGCTTATTAAGCAAAACGTGTCCAGTAGGACATCGGGATTTGTATCCACCAAGTGTGATTTGTGTACAATGTTTGTACTCGTTGGGCAACACCCACTTCATATCACAATAATGGAAGCAGCTCGACAAGGAACAATGTTTTCCTGAAATTTAACGTTGTACACACAAATCACAAAACAATTATGCATTCAACATTCTTGCGATTCGCCTCCTTTAATATAAGGATGCTAACATAAAAAATATCAGGATGCCTTATTCTATCTTTCTTAAAATTGAAATAATGTTAATTACGCAAGTTACGGAAAAGTGAGCACAAGTTACACAATATTTCCGAATAATTAAAGTTATTCAATTTGTATATAAGGCTAGAGCAATCGTCCTAAAAGAGAAATGAGGATTGTAGCGAAACGTTATCTCCATAACAGCGTCTCCGTTTTATTACACATTTTATTTGAAATCGGACGTTATGTATTTCTAAGTCACACAAATATAAATTTAATACATGATAATTTTATGTTCGCCGCAGGTATAGTTAGACATGTTTTAAGAGTAAAAGTATAATCGTTATAGCTAAGGGGCACCGGGAAGTCATCTAGCAGGCATTAATCCGGAGTAATTGGGACTAGAATTTCATCTGAGGTAACTTTATCTTTAAATTTATCAGCGTAAGAAACGTACCCTTAGTTAAAGTCCACGGATATTGCTTGTAGAGTGTTAAACTTTGATAAGATAAGTTAAATCGTTAGTACTGTATCTCTCGATGTTGCAAATTAAAAATATCAACTCACCTGTACAAGACGGCATCCAAGTCATTAGAGTAAGTACCAAGGCCTTCCAAACATTCATGTTAGCACAAATGTCAAGACACTGCCACGAGTACTTAAAACAAATGCAGTTTGTTTACGACGTAATGATTAACTTAGTAGAACAATGTTGAGAGGCTTTCTTTCGTGTGTGGTTCATTTACAATGTGGTCGTGTAGAATTTAATGTCTAGTGATGACTGTCTGTCACATTTTGTAAAGTTTTGTTGACATAATAAGATGAACCGTGGTTGCACTATCCTCAAAATCAGAAATAACTTTAATAACTGTTTATTAACTACAGTACCAAAACTGGAAGGCAACAAGCAAGTTTCTATTTTCAAATTTTAATTAAACGATGAAACTCCAATAAAACTGGAATATTTTGTTTCTATGTTTAATCAAATGGCTAGACTTCAATAAAGCATTTCTTTGTACTATAGTCATTGAAAGTCTAAAACAGAAAAAACGTAACAACAGAAATCGAAGATCTTGTATCTTCTCGATTGATATATTCGAGTCTATACAAACTTATAATACTTTGAGTGAACCCATTCTTTATATTTGCTATGGCTGAGGATAAAATTGGCGACACTCCGTGTAAAAACTCTGTGTCTATGGTTTACGTTTGACAATGTACCGCGAGTGCTTTATGGGTAGGTTTGCTTTTGTTGTATTCATAACAACTCCGAGACAACAAAATTAAAATCTCTTTCAACTTAATTTTCTTAACAAATTTCAGAAAAATGTTCAGCTCTTGTGGCTTTACCATTTTTCGTGTGTCAATTCATACTCAAGCCACTGCTTCATACCGCAGGTTGTCACAAATTAAAACTATTTTTGAAAATGCAAGACCAGTTTTGATCCTGTTATGAGTACTATCCTTTATTGTTCTATTATAAAAGTTATACAGGGCATGGAAAGGCGTTAATGGACCTTAAGCTAGGTTCATATTTCTCCCGCCGAACTCACCCGCGAACGCGAGCCGACTTTAGTTGACACAGAGTTTGTCAATCCTGATTTGAGTGTACTAGTCGCCGAGTGTAATACACTTTCCACACCCGCGTTTCATTTCATACTCGGTGGCCAAGTTGCACAAACCCGTTCTGCGCAAACAGATTCCAGATAGACTCAGTGAGGATGTGTCTATCCCACGTTTGGATGAATCACAGAAGAGAAAAACGATAAGGCAGTGGTACGTGATACACCTAAATAAATCACGGACGGCGAATTTCACTCTCCCGTAGTTGATACGCCAAGGCGTCATAATGACTCAATTCACTTCGGATAGTTTTGAAAGAGTCTAACAGTAATATTCGTTCCGTAGTTCTGGATATGTTTCATAAGGCTACCATCTGTGGAATCAGAGGTATTGCCTGGTCTACTGGGGTGGGAATGTAACTAAGATAGAAGAGATCGTATTGATAATATAATTAAAAAGCTGAAAGGGTTACTGGGATTTCTCAGTATGCTGTTGACTCGGTGTATCATTGCCTGCTCCAAGCAAAGCTGGATTTTGTGTGGAATGACTGTAATCACCCTTTGTATCACCAATTCCATAATACCATCATCTCGAGAGGCATTACAGACTGAGACTTCCTTAACTTAAGACTTACCGCCACCGGAACTTGGGGTCCGCGTGGCTCCGGATAACCTTGTGTGGCTACCGGATAACCTCCTTGAAGGTAATCCTTCAAGGTTATCCGGTAGCCACACATTTCAACCCCCCATCACCGTGCTCAGCAATTAAAAACTTGGCCGTTACCGCAGCCTTGATGTGCCGAGGTTCTGACCGTGATCGTCAGACCGCCGAAAACCGGCTTATCATGAAGCTCGGGACCCTCTCCCCCACGGTCTTAACATTAGAATGGCCCTTTTTTAACTTGTTCCCCTTTTCATTACTTTTTACCAATTTTACTTAGCCTTCAGTCTCATTTTTACACCATGTTCGTTCTGTTCGACCGGTTTGTCCGTGCCTTTAAAAATACGATTATTAAGAGAAATGCGATACTACCTTTTTCTGAGTCCAGACGACATACTTTGCGATATCAACCACTTTCATGGCCTTAGCCTAGAGTGCACAACCGCTAGGATACCTTCTCATATTAATAACCTGCGTTATTTCATGGGAGTACTACCTCGGAGTTTTTCGCCGAGGTAGTACTTCCATGGTGATAGCTCAGCCATTTAAGTTAGCACCATCAGCGGCAATATATAGTGCAGTCGAAGAGCAGAAACTCTCCCATTTCCGAAGCCAGCAGAAGTTTTACCACGTTCGGCCACCATGCAGCACTGTATAAAGAATTGGCGTTGTGTTTAACATTTTGTGCTGAATCTGTGCTATCTTTAAGCTAGCCTTGAATTGGAGGCCTGAGATTGAGTCGATGTATTCCAAGTGTTCACTTTCAAAATGCACTGTACGTAACCTTTCGATTTGTTTACTGTGAATAAACTTTCCCTAAATGTGGCAAAGACGAACTTCATTGTTTTTAATAATCACTATCTTAAGGGGGGGGGGGTCATAAGTTTAAGATTTCTATTGATGGCAATTGCTTACAACATGTAGAAAATGTTAAATTTCTGGGGATTCATATTGATTCTAAGCTTTCTTGGAATGAGCATGTGTGTAATATTTCGTCTCAGATCGCTAAAGTTGTCGGTATACTAGGAAGCTTAAGTTTATCGTACCTAGAAATGCTCTTCGTTCAATTTATCTCGCCTTAATTTATCCTCATCTTAACTATTGTCCAATTGCTTGGTCTAGTACAAGTCGTTCTCTTTTCGATAAGTTAAATGTCTTACAAAAGAGAGCTATTCGACACATCACTTGCTCCAAACCACGTGACCATACTAGTTCCTTGTTCAAGTCACTGAATCTTCTAAAACTTACTGATGTTTTCAACACCAGCATTGCCACATTTAATTACCGATCCTTACACGACCTCCTGCCCAGTCAATTTTCAAACTATTTTTCACACAACTTTTCAGTTCATGATCACAACACTCGACACTCTGTATCCTTGCATCTGGACTCTATTCAAAACTCTTTACAACACAACTCTCTTCGCAATCGTGCCATTCGGCTCTGGAATTCCCTCCCGTCCTCTGTCATAGCTAAACAAAGTACCAAATCCTTCAGGAAAAGTATTTCACGTGATTGTATTCAAGACTACTAGAATAAATCTTACTGGTACTTCACTGAGTTCATTCCGTAGATTTCTGATTATCACGTTTATCTCCTTTTAATTGTCTCTAGCATCAACTTCTCCGTCGACGTGGCTGGGGGTGGGGGGTGGGGTGTGGATGGGGTTGGGTTTCTCGCTGGGGTAGTGGGAGTAGGAGGGGTGGAGGGATGGGTTTCTCGTTGGGGTAGTTCTTTCTCTTCTTTTGACCATTTATTTCTGTTTTTGATCACTTGTTTTTTTTTTTTGTACTGTTGAACCAGTTTGTTTGTTTGTTTGTTTTGCTTTTCTCTTTCTTTATAGGGAGTGCACGTTTTCAAGCCCTCTGGAGTTTTGTGTACTTCCTTTCGCTTATGTATGTACATAAATTCCTATGTAAAAGTCATATTCTTTATTTTGTTGTATATATAGAAAGCGAAAAAAACAATAAATGAAACGAAACGAAACGAAACATGACTAGGTTTGTATAGTTGTTGTAAATGTTTCATCAGCAGTTCGAAAGATCCCTCCGTTTGGGATTCTTGTTAAAAAATGGTCATTAGCGCCCCAATTTTGAGTATTTCACCCACAATTCCTTTTTATGAACATTGTCAATGGGAAGTGGAAACCGTTGAAAAGTTTATCGGTCGAATGCAATGTATTGAAAAGAGTATAGCACCGAAACACCACGTCGTAATTGGTGGTTCGCCACAATGTTTTTGAAAACAAAAACTTGAGTGATCCATCCCTCCCCCCAAAATCCCATGTTATTCCCCATAAAGATTCCCGTGGGAATTTTCCTATGAGATTTTGGCCCACGGGGAATGTTTCCCATGAGTAACGCTTCCCACCGGACGGATTCCCATGGGAAGTATTCCCCGTGGGCCAAAATCCCTCCAGGAATGCTTCTACGCGGAATTCTTACGTCGAATACCCCCAATGGGGAATATTTCCCATGGGAGTTGCAAGTGAGGACTTTTCTCATAAAATATCATATCTTTGAATATCCTTTGAGTGTGAATGGGCAACATGGAAAATGCTTTTATCCATAATGACCACTCTGCCTCGGTAAAGCTGGAGGTATAAACTGGCTGTAGTTATCAGTGTGAAAGCCTTTCCAGGTTCCAGTAACACATTTGGCTAGCAGCTGGAAAGAACATACATGATCATGTACTCCTTTGTCCTTCTAACACCCTTTAAACCAATAATTTAATGACAAGCATAGTCTTGGGTGTATCGAATATCACAATATATAGTTTCACATCCAGTCTGCAAGTCCGATAAATAGGTTTTAATTCCCATATGCAATTGTCTCACATTTAAAGTTCTCTCTATATCTGCAGGCAGCTAGGGACCATTACCACTCAAACCAGAATCACAAAGGCGTATATAGCTTTCACAAAAATAGTCCATTCAAGTTGTAAGTACCGGAAAAAGGTCCTCACACATGTGTATTCTTTTAAGTGTAAGGTATTTAATGCCACAACATACACAATTGCACCATAGAAGTTTTACCTATTACCTCCATGACTTGACAACTTCATTCCTGGCTGTGTGCTTCCAACTGCTATACTCCTATAAGCTTCAACTGTTATACTTGTGCAGCCTTAACAGTACAACACTGTCCAGAGCAAGCAAGCTGTATAACTGTTGTACACTCCGTCTACCCAGGGAGTTGTTACAGTGTTGTTTGTATTTGAAAGCCGTCTCTAATCTTCATACAACTCATCAAGCAATCACAATGAGTATATACACTGGAAAATATAGCAGTAGTTCTACAGGTGCCTTCACAGCAAACCCACCCAATTGGGGTCCAACTGGACTTTACATGGCCTGGTTGGGCTTAGTTGGGCTTGGACTAAAGGTGAGGTTTTTTTTTATTAGGGGCATTAAGGGGACCCAATTGGGCTTAAATGAAAAATGTTCAAACTCAGTAGTAAAGCAATGCTATAAGGTGAAAATTGTGTTTTATTGATTTTACGGAGAAAATAGCTTTAAAACAAAAGGATTAAATAAATTTGCTTTTTCTGGGCTAAAACTGGGCCTGAGTTGGGTTATCACTATTTGGACCCCAATTGTGACCAAAGCGGGGCCCAACAGGGTTACTTTCAAAAACGTTTTAAATAAGTTGTGAGAATCTCTTTCAATCCATTGACATCACATATTTACCAATATGATAAGTCTAAAGAACTATAAGAAAAAACTCAATTTGTGTTAATTGTAATTGGGCTTGAGTTAGGCTTTGCACTATTTGGCCCCAACTGGGGCCTTGTCCGTGCCCAATTCGGCGGTCTTTAAAAGTCTTGCAAAGGGGCTGTGAGTCATTGTTTATCGTGAGAAGACTTTTAACCTTTTGAACTTGGGTCATAACTACGCCAAATAAGTACTAAACCAAAGTGGGTTTTGACTGGGCATGACATGGGCCATGCAGTTTACTTGACCAAGAGGCCCAATTGGGCCCTGCTGGGGCCCAATTGGGCTATCATCACAAACGTTTAAAAACTTGTTAGACATTTCTATGATTCATTTCCATAGGCCTACATTTACCCACACTGGTCGAAAGAACTAAAAAATCAAGTAAAAACTGACTAAAGGAGGGTTTTTCTTGTGCTTGAGTTGAGCTATGCATTCCCTGGTCCCCAACCGGGCCCTGTTGTTACCTAGTTGAGCTGTCTTTAAAAGTTTTTTGAATGGTTTGTACGAAAATTGATTACATCCATGTATCGTAAGATGACTTTCAACCTGCTGACCTTCGGGTCATAAATAGACCTCAAATAAATACTTAACTAAAGATAAATACTAAAGCTCAGATAAATACTACCCAAAACTTGGGCAATGCACCCATACGCACCCTCGCTGCCTTACCGGTACACGTACACAGGACCCGGTAAGGAATTCACGGGATTTCCCCATGAGCTTGGCTGACCTCCAACTCACCCGGTAGACGTACGTGTCTGGAGAGCGGGCTGCTTGCAAGGCAGGCACGTGCAGCCGCGCGAAACTTCTCATTCCAGTGACGGAATTCTCGGGCAGCTACGCCAGTTTCGAGCCGCGAGTGAGCTAGGAAAGACGTGCGAGAGCTTAGCTCTCGCCGGCTGCCTATGTGCCGCTAAGGAGGTGTCCGTGAGTGCACTTTAACGTTCCAAGAGGGGCCATTTGGGGGCCCAATTGGGCTAACATCACAAATGTTTAAAAAATTATGAGACATTTCTTTAATTCATTGACATAAGCTTACGTTTACTAACATTGATCCTAAGATGGAACTAAAATGAAAATTGAATTAAGGCGTGTTTTTCTTGGGATTAAGTTGATCGATGAACTATTTGGGCCTGTTGGTACTCAATTAAACTGTCTTTACTGAACGTTTTGTAAATAGGCTGTGAGTCATTAACTATCCATGTATTGTAAGATGACTTTCAACCTGTTGAAATTCAGTAAATACTGAACAAGTGGGTCTTAACTGGGGCTGACTCGGGTCATTCACTTTTATGTTCCAAGAGGGGCCATGTTATGGCCTAATTTGGATATTTTCACAAACGATTTGTAATACGTTATGGGGCATTTCTTTACAAATTTATTGACATAAGCCCACGCCGTTTACCAACAGTTGTCCTTAGAACTATGAAATGAAAGCTAAATGTTGGCGGGCTTTAAGTTGTTACGAGCTAGACTATGCAATATTTTGGCCCCAAGTGGGGCCCGGTTGGTACCCACTCGGGCTGTCTTTAAAAGTCTTGTATAGGGGCTGTGAGTCATTGTTTATCGTGAGAAGACTTTTAACCTTTTGAACTTGGGTCATAGACAAAGTGCTGTGTACAATAAGTTTTTGATTTAATTGTAAATTGAAGACTGACCAAGTACTTATTCCATCAATTTGTTAAAAATGCTGTATGGGACTACAGAAGTGAATCAGTGATCACATGCAGCAATAATTATAACTTATCACAGCAGTATACAGGGACATAACATTACAACTAGCTAATTCAGTGTACAAAAGTACATGAAAGGCATATGCTAGTGTATAGTGTAGGTGATGATTTGTTGAAATAAACCCTAGCTACAACTGGATCATATACTATTGGGGCGTAAAAATCCACATGGGTAGATGCTGTATTCATGACAGCCATTTACAGCAGTTAATGAATAGTTAACACACGGGCTTTCATCGTGGGTGAAGGACGGACACTATGAGTAACTGGCTTACCTCAGCTCACAAAATGCAGTCAGTCAGGAAAGGTATTCAGACTTAAATTGAAAAGGAGAGAGGAAGGTACACTGAGGGAGTCAACTATCTGTCATTAAATCACAAATTTGAGATACAAAGCTTAGTGTATAATCAGGCCTTGTAGATGTTATGGCAGTCAATGTTCGCAATACTAAGGAAGCGGTAAAGTGCGATTGTCGCGTTCTTCTAAAAACTACTGCGTTTTAAAAATCTCACAATACCTCATTCACCTGCTGGGAAAACTTGTAACGCAAATGTTGACTCTTTTCACTTTGCATTGACTTATGGAGATGCTGGGCCCCTAGATATTTCGGTGGGGGAATCCTCCAAAAATCTCAGACGTATGCAAACGGTATGGTAAATGTACCATATAAATCCGTCCACTTAAAAGTGGTATTACTTTTACCTGTTTGGAGTGTTTTTTTAATCATGGGTCATTCCACATGATTTTTTCATTTGTGCTCTTTATTCACTCACCTTACCTGCACGTTATGTGTGTTGCCAGGGGTGTGTAGTAGGGGTGGGGTGGATGGAAGGGCTATAGAAATAGCTGTCTGCTGGCTGGCAAAGACTGTTGTAGCCTCAAAAGAATTAAATGCAATGGTCGGTATATGAACTTTTCTTTTCTACTACTGAAACAGTATTTGCGCCCCAAGTGAAATAGATATGTCACATGTCAGTATATGCTGGAAACTGAAAGTAAAAGGCAGGACTGGAGTCGAGTCCACCCAATCCGAGTCCGCGTATGGGTCTGAGTAGTCTCTGGTGTCCGAGTCCTGATGACGGAGTCCGAGCCCCCGAGTCCCAGTGTGTAAATTGAACTTGTTTGTTTTGTTTTGAGAGCAAGAGAACGGGAACTACAATGATAGAGCTATTCTAACCATTATTCCTTTCCCTAGTATTAAAGGTGATCAGTCGTCTTGAAAGATTCTTTGTGACGTCAGCCTTTTCTTGACATGTTTCTGCAGTCGTCACTGTTCAAGGATACACCGTACAAGTAGCTATGGTGACATCGGTATAGCTAGTAGGTATACAGCTACAAGCCGTCTCTTCTTGCTTACCGATTAGCTATACCATGCTTGTACGGTGTATCCTTGAACAGTGACGACTGCAGAAACATGTCAAGAAAAGGCTGACATCACAAAGAATATTTCAAGACGACTGATCACCTTTAAACATGGCCATAGATCCAAACAATTAGTAAACTTTACAAAACAAAAGAACACTGAATTTCCTCTCATAAACATAGACATAAGACACCGATCTACAATTTCTCAAAAGGGTGCCGACAAAATATGGAATAGCACAGCAATGCTTCACAGCACGAGAAGTGTACTAAGAGAAAAGTCAGCTTTTCTAGCTTTCAAGAGTTCTATGTTATCGTAAGGAATATGAAAATGAAGTATTAACTACTGACAGTTTCAACACCAAAAACTGACTATTTTAAGATTAAAGGCTATGAAGAGAAGGGGCTTAATTTACCTGAGCTCCGCCCGGATCCGTGCCTGGTATATAAAAGAGGACTTTAAGTATGGGCCAGAGTGGCACATGCGCATGGGTCACCACAAAAATACATTATTGTATTTTTGGGGTAGTTTGTCGAGATCAGCTGGGCTAATTTCTTTTTGTAGGCTAACATGTATTTAAGAAGGAAATCTATGGAGTGAGGGCCTGAAAGTGACCACAACCTTTGTTCTCCTTTCGGGACTAACGACACTGTAGTCTTGTGGAGAATTATGGTCGAACGGGGCCCCACATTATTTTGTGCCCAGGAGCGCCCAAAGGTAAATCCGATCCTGCCCCCCCCCCTCCATAACTCACACAAATTCACTCACCATCGGAAGTGGCTTGGGGAAGTTCCAGGATGGTTCCCAAAATTGGTTCTATGCTGCGATTTCCCCACAGAAACCCCCAAAGTTTGCTTGGTAATTGCCAAAATCTCATGGACTAGGGGCACTTTTTTGAAAATAACCCATGGGTTTGATTTCTTCAAACTTAGCCCGAGTTGCCTCAAGTAGTATTTCAGGTACCAAGATCGAGCTATGCAAGAGGAGTAAATGGTGAATGCTGAAAGCTTAAATGATATTCTGATATAACTATGATGTAGCAATACATGATTTGTCATTATAAAAAGTTAGTCAGCCTGTAGGCTTCGAAAATTGCCCCAGGTATGAAGAAAGCTTGAGTGCTAGGTCCCTGGACAGGCTGGACGCCAATATCGTATTTCGACCCACGCCTGGTACACGTTTCTGACTACCAATAACATTAAACCATGCTCAGACTTGAATTTAAATACTCCAAACATTTGATCACTGAATGCAATAGTACAGGTTAACAAGTGCAATGCCATGGACGTTGTGTTTAACATTTTGTGCTCGATCCTTGCTATCTTCAGTCTAGTCTTGGAGGCTTGAGAGATTGAGTGTTCTGAGTGTTCACTGTGCATACTGCACACTGACTAATACACTGTGCGCAACACGTAGCAATGATATTGTACATACACGCAGTGAACGTAATGATATTTTCAGCAAACTAGATTTTTCGCGCAGTTCGGACCTGAGTTTTACGGTTGTGGGAAAAATGGTCAGTCTCGTACCCGGTCTCGGCCCGAGTCCCCTAGTCATGTCGGCTGAGTTCGAGTCGGAGTAACGAGTCACTATAATCGAGACTCAAGTCCGGTCTTGAGACCACGACCCGTCTAGAGTCACCCAGCACTGGTAAAAACACTTTGAGGCCTGCTTCACTCACGTGAAACTTATTAAATACATTTGTAGTAGCACTTTTTCTTTTTACTATTGCTATGCTATGCTATCGCCGTACGTACAGTGCCTTGATTGTTGCGCATGCGTAGTCACTTTGCTCTCTCTTGCTTTGGTAGCTAGGTACGCTAGAGCACAAAGTTCACGGCAAGTTTTTACCTTAATTTATCTATGTAATCGCTGTCCCATACTAGGCATGGTGTGCACACGAGCTGCGTTTTAGCTTAATTTTACTAGTTAGCAAGGTATCATAGCATAACTGGTAGATAGCGATCCAAAATGTGTGTGTAGTTTCCTCGGTGAGTTTGGTCGGCTGTATATACAGCTCTTCAGCGACCGAGAGGCTGCACGCGAAGCGCGGTATTAGTATTATCAGCATATTGCACTGGGTAGCGTTACTTTGTGCTTGGTGTAAACAGTATGTTCTTATGTGACCTGTAGCTAACCTAGGATTTTCGCTGAAATTGCTGTAAAATCAGACTGCCCAACGGGCCAGGGGGAACACAGAGGAAGTCGATGGTAAGTACCTGAGTTAGTTTCATTGCTTGGGGCTTGCATCACTTCACATTCAAAGCATACAGGGTACATTATGGTAGTGTACATGGTTCAGGCATGGTGAAATTCGTTAAACGCCATGGGAAATTGACACATTCCATGCACAAGTGACACTACCCATGCAAAAATTACACTTCCCGTGGCGACTTTTCACTTCCCGATGAAATGATACTACTTCCCACGGGAAATTTCACTTCCCATGAGAAATGAATCAATTTCCATGTGGATTTGTAAGCTTCCCACTGAAAATTTCCCTTTTCCTCCGAAAGCTCCTGGGAAAAGATGCATTTTTCGTGGTAATTTTCACACTTCCCGTAGGGAATGACTGATTCATATGGAATTTCCATGGAAATCCTTGATTCCGCATGGGTAGTGGGCCACTTCCAGCGGGAATCTCATGGGGTTTTGCTAAGGGATTTTCATACTTGCTAAACCTTGTCTATGTTAGACTAGAAGCCTTTTTACGGAGTAACGTAAGTCCCACATCTCACTGGTTGTCTTCCGAATGGGAGAATTTCTCTGACTGTTCATTGACTCAAATAATTCAAAACTGATTTTGGTGTTTTGTTTTAAAGCAGGGGCGAGCTGAGACGAATCCCTGTAACCGAGATGGGCTGCGATGTTTCTTAACAGACCATATTGTATCGGAAAGTGTCCAACACTTATCGTCTAACATATTAAATAGGTGTGGGACTAGGTCGTCTCGGAGGGACCTCGAGACCATGAAAAATATATTCGTAAAGGATTCAGAAGGTGTTAATGGAATTTACCAAAATCTTTTGAAATTGCATTTTCTTCATAGTGAAACTTTCTAACAAGAAAGGCTCGCTTTCTACATACCTAATAGTGATGAAGAAGAAAGGAGTATAAGGCTGGCATGGTCAATAACACAGACATAGTCAAGAAAAGTGGTAGATGGATTGAACATATTTGGAAAAAGAGCCCTAATGTTTTCCGCGGAGATCACATGTCATTTGAGGTCACCAGAACTAAAACCTTGAAAAACACGATATTTCAAGAAGTCTGATAAATTACAACCTTTACTATAATGTTTACTCTAATTTTACTGTTTTTATTTGTTTATCTTCTTAAGGATTTTAGTCCCTACATACGTTTTTATTATCCCTCCTTCAATGCTTACTGCTAGATGCTGGTGTCACTTTGCTTGTTATTATTACGATCTTTTTAGAGCCTTCAGCATTTTTATTCTTCATTGAGCCATTTATAGCTTTTTTCTTTTTGCTAACCTTTAGAATTTTGCGCACTGTGTTCATTCAATTATGCAAATTATTTTATCACTTGTTGTATTCCTTCTTATTATTTTGATGCATTTTGTACTACTTTTTTTTAATACTTGCTAGTTATATCGGTTATAATAAATAAAATGAAATAAAAATGGAATTCAAAAAGCCACAGAAATCTATGTGAGGACTATCTATAGACTATACAATACGCGGTGTGTGGAGCAGGGGTGTACCATTTAATTTCATGAAAGGAAACTCTTGAAGAAAGTGAAACAATTATTTGCAGCCAGCGAAGAGCACCCGAAGCTTTGACATTCTATTGAGAAAAGCAGATAAGCCGTCGGATGAATGATTAACATCAGAGATATGATATATTTTATGGATGTGCTACTCAGTTGTAAAGTTTGTGTTGCCATTGTTTTAGGTGCACAAAGGAGACATATGGGCTAAATGTACAGAATGGGCTATCTAATGGGAGATAAATATTCTGAAAAGAGTGACTGGCTTATATTCCATTAACTCTGAGGAGTTTTTCTTTCATATTTTTCTCGTCTACTTTCCTTTTTTTATATTACAATTCGTTCGGAAAGATTTCTGGTGATAATCTTATCCCAACAATCTATTTGATAGGACACACATCCCACTCTCCCTTCCTGTATAGTCATTATGGTGTCCCTGCTACGTTAAGATCAGTATCTTGATGAAAGTACGTGTTGTGCCTACGACACTCCATTATAAAAAAAAATATTCTTTCGACAGGGTATTTCCATCACGATCTCTTTATTTTGAGAAAAAGACGAACTATCCAAAGTCTGTCGAGACTCGGCCCATATTTTCTTCATACCGTAATAAATTAAAAGCTATGGGCACAGCCAGGGGTTGGAGATCAAACCACAAAACCACACGAATGCTTACATGTTAGCTATACAATTAACACTGTATCTCCATTTAGGTCAAGTGTGCATACGCAGGGGAAGGGCCTCAAAATTGCTCTTCTCACTAGTTGCAAATTCGTTCCCATAAGGGGAGGGGGGGGCAGGGATCTTATCTAAGAAATTTTAATAACACTGTCACACGTCCACCTCAAATAGACCCACCGGTGCAAAACGTGCATGTACTAGCGCCGTAACTTGGGCGAAATCTCTAGGAGGCAGTCCATGACACTGTCTTAGCGGAGCACAAAGTGGCGTGCTTATAGTTCGTTGAAACCCAGTTGGACCCTTCTTTTTTCATCTGTGAATCGATGCCATGGGGGCGATGCTGAGGGGAGAAGGAAATTTAAGGCCTGGCTTAGATTAAGGCAAGAAGTGCTGTCGAGGAGAAAGAGACGACACTCCTACTCTTTGGAAAGTGTTGTCGATGTGAAATGGCTTGGATTTAAAATAGTGCTTTCTTTGGTAGAGCTTTGTGAAGCGTTGAACTGATTATATATGTTTAGGAATCCTCATATGAAGCGACTTTTTTGGTACGGTGTTATTGAAGGGGATGTTGCTTAAGGGGAGGAATGGCACCTGTACTCTTTAAGAATGTTCTTGTTCTTAGGTTTCCTTGAACCAAAATGATGTTACTTTAGGTAAAACTTTGAAATGATTAAACAAGTTCCAATTTCAAAATGGATTTTTGTTCCATGTTTAGTCATCACTTTCATGAAATATGTCTGTTTCCTTTGAGATTCATGCCGACAATATCTGAAAGTGTGCCATTTTGCCAATAACCTCCGACTATTTGTCACACGTGCAGCAAGTAGTCAGTCCGTGCATCATGACTACTTGTCGCACGTGCGACAAGGAGTCTGTCCTTGTCTGAGAGAATGCCATTTTTGCCAATAATCTCCGACTACTTGTCGCACATGTGACAAGGAGTTAGTCCGTTTCCCATGGGTTAGCATATGAAGATGTCGTATTGGGCTGTAATTTTGTCAAAATGTGGTAAGACGTTGTGCAAAAAGAGCTGTCCAGATAGGTAGAAAATTCATTTTGAAAATGGAACTTGTCATTACATGGTTTGAAATTTTATTGAGTGATATTTTCGACCGTGGCGTGGGACCCTTACAAGGCTGATAGCCGATGTGGGTTGTTCCCTCCTAGTAAGCTACTGGGGAAGCCACCATTGGTTGGCTGATCAAGAAAAATTACATGTCAGGCACTGACGAAGTCGAGTAGACGTTTCTGGAGTTGTAGCCCTATGCATTGAATGTGTACTCATACCTGTATTTCGTATGCTTAATCTAATAATTGTGGTGTATTTAGTGAGGTTTTCCGGAGGGCCAGGCATTCCCCTAGAAAAGGAGAAGTTATGATGGATCTTGAAAATTTGGTCACCGTGGGCGCAAGTCGCGGGTTAGGTGGGCAAGATTAAATGCAACTTTAAATGATTCAAAAGTAGAAATTTAGGTCAGCAAAAGCTATTTGAAGGGGAGACAGGACAACAGTATGCTGTAAAATTAAAGAGTTTATTGGGCTGATATGTCTGGAATACAGACGTCATTTGATGGTCTTTCTGATCTTTTACTCAGAGAACAGTTTTTGGACATTACCAATCATGAACTTGGGCTGTTCGTAAGGGAAAGTAAGCCTATCGATATTAACAAATGGGTATATTTGAGGACTGTAAGGTTTTCTTTATTCTAAAACAAGCTGGGATATGTTTTCGCTTTAGATGAACGGAGATTCAAATTTCTTGAAAAGAACCAGGTTTAAGGTGCCAATATCGGGGTTCTATGAAAATGTCCAAATTTACAAATTTATAGGTTTGGATGTGTGGGAGAGGCTCCTTTAGGAGTGTAAGGAATGTTTAAAAACGTCCTAAAAATCCCTTTATGAAAAGTTATTTCTTTCGCATGTCTAAATATCAGGCCGCGTAAACTGCAGAAGCAGTGGTCAGGTGGTGGCGCCTGGGTTTGCCAGAGAAAGGACCTGTTATAGCTTCTTTAACTGGTTGGGGGAGGCTGCTTAAAGTTTCCAACATCAATCGTGACAGTCATTGTAAATTTGTCACATCACCTTACAACATATGAACAATCAAGACCTATAATTCGAATGATATCAAACCATGACGCATATTTTTTGCACAATACACAAACTTTAATATACCGAGGTAAGTGACGCTGAAGTGTTTTCACGGAAGTGCCAACTCGCCGAGCACAGCACAATGAATTGTTTAAAGGATGCATATTTTGAGGCAAATATACATCAACTAGTCAATATGTCGTCCTGACCAATGGCACCTAATGGTGAGAGTGCACTAAATCTTCCAATCCTGACGGGGTGGCCTCCATTTAGCATCCCCATGCGACGGACGGAGTGTTTACCCAATCCTGAGCTACTTTCTCAAAGACCTAGATGGGATGGAGAGTCCTTACTCGATACCACTGCTCGGCGCCACTGCTCGGCAGTTGGACCGATTAAGTGAAGGCATGAAGCGAATAACTTACTGTGTCTCTTTACCAAAAACCGCATCACTACAAATAGCCATGCCGAACAAGCACCTTTTGAGTCCCCAGAAAAATTTCAGGAGGAACACCCGGGATTTGATCCGGGCATCTTTAGAGTGCAAAGCAGTATATACTCATCTACCAAATCAGCTCCACCTTTAAACATTTGGTTGTTTCTTTAGTTGTGTCACAATACGTTTCACATTTGCCAAGGAGCCATAAAAATTTTGGTTTCCCAGATTGTTCTCCTAATATACAAAAATATCAAGACACTTTAAAACTATCAAATGACACTTAATTGGATCTCAGCACCTCCCGATCTATTTTGTCAAGAATGGCAATTCATCACCTCTTATACGTTACGACAACTGAAGTAGCAGTTTAAAACATTCTCGCAACTCGGCTCAAACTTCGTTCAAAACATGACTTTTGATCCCTTGCGTTCTCCTATGCACTGCCTCTGCTGGATGAATTAAACACCCAGTGTGCCTCCGTAACTTGCAGCCAACTCAAGTTTGATCAGACACCGATACAGCTTTGAATGAAATATTATCGCATTTTACATTAATTCTCACATTATCTGGGTACAAATGCTTGAAGAGGACGCATGCAGTAAACGACTTTTGCAATCATTGGTCTTCAGTGGTTTAACGAAGTAAATGTTTTCCTATTCACCCTTTTTGGGAAGTTAAAATTTTTGACACATGGAAACTCAAAATGTAAGACAAATGTCATGGAGCAGCTTATAACTTATGTGTCCGGCAATGAACTTGGGAGATATTTTTAGCAAAAGAAATTTCTTATTAGCTCTACGGGCCAACTGATGATGGCTCCTCTATTAAAAAGTAAGACATTTTATCATTTTCTTATCATGAACTGGAATCTGTCTCACTGAAGGAGCTGCACACTAGTCTGAAAATAAATTGAAATCACGACGTCTGGAATAAAAAGGTTACGTGAGCAGTGGTCGAATAAACCAGTAAATCTTGGCTGAATCTTGAAATTAACATGAAATGCATACTTGGCAATTTTGCAATATTATGTACAACTTCATAAAGAATGTAAGACATTTGTTAGATGGACTGGGTGGATTTGTCTAAAATTAGAAAACTTTTTATTTATAGCATCTCGTACAACCAGAAAACATTATTTTTTAAAGATCGAAGACCATGCTGTGGAAATTTTGGGCCGGCACTCTCCCTCCCCGTGCCCCCATGAAGAACCGCTACGACATAAAGCACAGGTAAGCAAGTGGGTTTGTACCTGGCCTTGTGTCTACGTCTCATCTGCCTAAATACAAATCCCATAGCAGATGAGGCTAAAGCACGGCGATGGGGACGTTGCAGTGAAATCTGAGCATTTGAAGTTTCATTTAGCACCCTCGTACCAACAGCGTCTACGTAGGACACTACACTGTATCAAATCATGTATGACAGCAGCCAATATCCTCGCAAGAGGTCGCATACTGTGAGAACAATTAGATCGTAACCGGCCGTAAGCCCAGTTGACTGGAAGAGCTCGCAAGGAAAGGTGGTCGCAGGAGGTCGCAAAATCTCACAAGCCGTTAGTCGCCTAGTGGGCAATGGGCTTAAAGTGGGAATCAAAATATTTACTATGAACCCTTCACTTGGTATGCAGGGGACCACAAGGTTTATTGGGTCGGAGAGTTGTAGGAATTACAGCCCTAATGCGAATCTTTCTGCACATTGCGGTCATTTCGAGTCCTGATCGATGAAGCAGTATCACGTGATCTTACCCCTATGACGTCATAGATACGTCATTAGGTAATTTTGACACAATAACTTGCTAATCTGGTGTCATATTCCTATCTATCGGTAATATATTTGTGAGCAATAAAAACGGACCCCTAAGGAGCCCTCGAAGTTAAAAGGTTGCCATTTTGAAATATATGCAAATTACCCCAAATTCTCCACACGTGTAACTGGAGGAATTATTACACGGTAATGTACAAGTGATGCCGATTCCCTTGATACCAGATTTCCTTTGATTAAAGTTTTTCACACATACTTATTTAAAGCGGCCTAGATACGACGATAGATGACCTGAGTATTAGAAACGTTCAAGGAATCATCCCTTTTGCAAGGGCACGACATTGCAATCGGAACTCGGTTTGATAGGGTCTACATCCTTTGTAGGTACAAACGGTACCCTATATTACAGTTTGGGAATGGATCTGGGGAAAGGGGTCCATCTGAAGTTTGGGATTTAATAACTGTCAAACGTGCAATATTCATAGTAGTTTCACAAGAGTTGTTGTCTTCGTATGATAAGTGTAGGCTAATTAGCCTAAGTTCCAAATTTTTGATGTTACAGTAGCATAACTAGGGGCCCTACATGACGCAAACATGCCAAGAGCAATTAATGAAAAATATGTATTTACTAAAACCGGACATACTATTTAGGGAACGAGGGTTTCTGTTACTTCTCTAAATCTGAATTAATTTCATCTGGACGGGACGGATGGTAACTTTATAGGCGTTGGGAACCTGTTTGTTTCACATGCAACGTCCTTTCTCAACGGACGGGTGAACGAGAAAGGCTGTAACCATCCTGGCTAAATCTAGTAAATCAGGCAGTCACCGCAATACCAGTGTCGATCAACCTTTAACCGATCTTTTTCGGACATCTTGGGCATTGTTACTCCATACATCATCCAGTTTATGCTTGGGTGGCATTCCTTTAATTTTACATCAATAATTTCAGCGATTAATAAAGCTAGAAAATATTTAACTGCTGATTGATATGCCTGGATGAAATCAACGAAAAGACAAATTTAACAACTAATATATTTCTTGAAGAAGCAGATGTGCTAGGAAACAGAAAAAATGCTAGTGTAAACTTCTGAAAAGAGTGTTTGAATACTCCCATATCCGTCAGAAGCATTACACTGTGCCAAACCTGAAGACGTTGATTGAGCACACAGATCCTTCACTCATTTTGGTCTTTCTCAAAGAAAGTAACCTTTACAGGAAATTTTGACATGACTCCCACATTTGCTTTTGTCTAGACATTTTAGTAGAATTTTGTGCAATCGTTTCTTTTTTCTTTTAGGTGATTTCACCTCATCATTACCCTTTTTTCTCTAGCTGACACTATATAATACATTCGTGTTGGTGTGTCGTTAAACCCCCATCTAACTAACCAACTAACTTCTGAAAAGAATGTGTCCAATTTGTCCAAACGCAGACTCCCCTTCAAACGTTTCTCGGGAAAAAAATTGTTTTCAATATATTTCTCTGACATACAAATTTTCAAAAAAGGTAGGGTATGCTAAAAATATTTCTCGAAAAAAACTTTTTTTGCAAAGCTGATTATATAAAAAAACCGAGAAGCCAAAATTAATTTCTCAAGAAAACAGTGGCTTTTGGATGTATTTTTTACAAAGAGATTATCATAACGATCTTACTTAAGAAAATATACTCGCAAATTTTATTTTTCTAATATAAAATTTACTCGAAATATAGTTTTCAAAAACAAATTTCAAAATATGTTTCTCAGAAAAACAGAGGTGCTAAAGAAATTTCGTGAAAGTAGATATAGTCGAGTAGGAGATTAGGGTTCCTATGCACCCCAAGAAACAAGATTGTCTACAGCTTCTCATAACTGAGGCGGCATCACCTTCACGAAAATTACTCAAGTGCAAACCGCGGAGCCCTAGTAAGGAAGGACCCGCTTAAGATTATCGGGAAAAAAAATTTCGATTTCAGAAGATCTGAGGTGTAATATGATGTATTTTCCACCATTTTAATCCATAACACGACACTTTCCACCATTTTCGGGCTTGATTGCATTAGTCGTTTTGTAATCTACTAAGTCCTACCTGCAGCTATTAGTTTTGTTTGGGTTCTGTAAAGGTGGGGGGGGGGGGAAATAAATTCCTTCACTTTCAAAAGTCGGAGGACATGTCCCCCTGTCCCTCTGTCCCCCACCCGTTGACACCCATGCCACGAACGTACGTTTTCGTAATCCTCAAAAGGTCTAGCATGGGGGACTTTGATGTTTTCAAGATTATGTCGCATTTAATTGGGTTCATTTGAAGCCATTTTGGCCATCGTCTTGGATTTCCGACGAATATAGATAAACCGGTATCATACTTTTGAAACATCCGTCGTACAGAAAAATGTGACCACACTTTACCGGCTGATTTTGACACACAAAACTCATTTAGATGAGTGTTATTACCACTGAAGGAATGTAATATTGTTTAAAAGGGAAAAAAATGATTGAAATGTGTGAAATGCTTATTCAGTCATTACACAACCTTAGGTCATTTAAGTTCAAACGACATTCCATAGAGAAAACCTTGATACGGCTTTGAGGGACAAAACGGGCTACAGCAACACTTCAACAGTTATAAAAGGACACAGGCACTTTTGGAGCTATAAAAGCCCACCATAGCCTGGAAGGGGTCCCAGATGGTTCGTCAGAATAATGCATATGGCATTAAAAGGCCTACAGAGGGGACATCCTGGTGCCACCCCTAAAAAGAGGTAGCGAGAAGAAATGACCGGACAGAGTCAATTGGTCAAATGGCCCAATGGAGACTTTCAGGTGCACGAATGTCGTGTCTAAGAGCTCGGAGCTCAATGGACAGGGTTCCTGGAGCATCGGCTTAGTAGGAACAAGGCGGGCGTCTTCTGGAGCTCCGCAGTACTTTAGGCATTAGAATAAAGCAATTATCTTCCTTCTTCAATTAACATTTGATGAATGCTAAGCAGAGCTACATAATCAAAATCACTCCGTTTTCTTATGATAGTGTAAGTCGGACTTGACAGGTGGTCAATTTGTGGTCTAAGGGGCTTATGTAGGGAGGATGGATGTTGGATCAAGTTAACTCGGGATTCGAAATTATAACATCTCAAGATGTTCTACGAGGAAAAAGATTGTTGTACAATTTGTACCTGCAATGAGTCACCTGAAGCACCCAGGAAAGAGCCTTTGTAAACTATTTTTTTTTTCAAATATTTGTGCGATATGTGTGGGTTATTGAACTGAAATCCACTTCTGACACAAAATCCACAACAATTTATTTCATAACTCCCAGAAGTCTCAAAACCTTATAACTTCGTCACCATTTATTCTACAGTCATCAAGTAATTTTTTAAAATTAATGAAGAAAAGTTACTTGCAATGATGTCAATTGTTGGTGGGGGGGGGGGGGCGCAAATCAACACATTTTCCCAAATTTCGGTAAAAGAGCTTGTTCTTACCAAAACTGTGCCAAAATGCGTAACGTTACTTTATATTCTGCCCACCCCCCCCCCCCCCCAAAAAAAACAACAGATAAATCATACACTTCTGTAAAGGCAGCAATACCCCCAACTTGTTTGTAACTAATCAATACCTATCAGGAACACGTTTTGAGAAGACTGGGCCTCAGGCTTGTATACTTTGCGTTATAATGTAGAAAATGTCACAAGAACGATCCCAAAAGTGATGATTTTGCTCCAAATAGAGGCATTTTCCAACAGATTTCAACTTTTTAAAAAGTAATATGGCCTGCACAGGGGACCGTACTCTGACAATGGCACCTCGCGTGAATATCTTTCTTTGGAAAGGGGTAAAGCGCCATCACAACTATGAGCCTTGTAGTATGAAAAAACGCGACTGTTGGGACAACTCGACCCTCAGGCGAAAAGAAAAAACCGTTTCGCCTTGACTTTTTACACACTGTTTTATACGGAAATGCGTAACTCTATACGCAGGTTCGGTTCACCATGTAATGTTTATGCAATTACTTTAATGCACACCGACTTACGTGCATGTATCCGTTAACACTAATGACTTAGGGACCATTGAAATAACGTGCATATATATATATATATATCTGTATTATTTGGCGGTTTTGAACTTTCGCCGATCTAGCGTTATACATCTATATATATATATATATATATCTATATCTATATCTATATATATATATATATATATATATATATATATATTATATATATAATATTATATATATATATATATATATATATATCATGATAAATGTATCGAGTCGGACTAATACATAATTTATAGATCACAACAACTAATTGTTTCTTGAAGGAAACAAATTTGTCGTGATCTTTATATTATGTGTTAGTCCAACTCAATAAATTTGTCAATATCATGCTCTGTATTCCATGAAGCACTTTTCTATGGATGCATTATACCCTGTTCCTATACATTTCGTGTGTATATATATATATATATATGTGTGTGTGTGTGTGTGTTTAAAATGTTTCTTGTTACGAAACAGTTGTTTTTCAGTAGTATTTCTTGAAAAAACAGATCTGCCAGCTACATAAAACAAAAACAGAATAGCTACGTAGGCCTATGCTTTTCGAAAAACCCGATTTCGTTTGGCAGTAAATAGAGATGTATCAATTATCTATTCCTCGAATAAACAAACAGCGCAATGTAGGCCTACTCTTTTGATAAGCCGTCGTAGTTTATCATATCACGACATGGTATTAGATATTTTCTTTCAATCAAACATTCACGTCGACCTCAGACGTCAATTCTATGAATCTACTATGGAAAGGCCAAAGAACTTTGACCAGCCATTTCCGGGGAAAGCCAACATTATTTGCTGTCATGAATATGCAGGTGTATAAAAGGTTAAAGCGTATGTGGCTTTTTGTGCTAACCATTACAATAAGCGTGTTACTGTAGAACCATATTGCATTGTTCCTTTTTGAACTAACCATTACAACAAGCGTGTTACAGAAGAATCATACTGGATTGTTACTCTTTGTAATACTCTCAAGCCTTTCGATTAAACTTAAAATGCAAAATAAAGCAGGCTCCTGCAAAGTGTTGTCTTCTATCAGGTGTAGGCCTTCGTTTGCTGTTATCGTTGTCACAATGATGTTGTTCTTATCTTGGTCATTTAACCTACATACGATGAAAGTTGGCTATTCAGCAACATTTGATTTCAGCGCTTGTCAATATTTGTGTGGAAGGTAAGGTTTTCCGTTTTTCGAGGTAAGGGTGGTGGTGACCAATAAGAGTGTATCCCAAAGAAAGGATTATTTGAAATATGACACAGTACTGTTAGTCGATGATGATGTCGAACCGCCTTTACGAGAAAATAACATCATTTTGTGTTACCACCATCTAACAGTTAATTACGTTGCATTATTTAACTGCATTAATTACCTGATGATTGCCTTTTACAGGCCGGCGAGTCGTTTACTTTGAGGGTACATTCTGTGAAAATTGAGCATACAATACATTGAAAAACCTGTATTCAACCCAGAAATTATCGTCAGTGATATTGAGGCTATTATTACCAGCCAGTAATAATGGAAACATTAACGTACCTAAAAGACGTGTTTTAATAAAAATTACCCAAACTTGCAAAGAAACTTTGGTAGGAAGCAACAATCGGTAACGGTTTGGGAACTTTAACCTTTAAAACCAATTCAGGGAGCCATGATACACTTTTTGGGAGGATGTGTGCAGTAACGGCACAATATTCGACATGCATAAAATAAACTGAGGTTGCTTATTCTGATTTTATCTATTCAATATAGTCACGTAATCACCACTGTGCTATAAACCGTTTATCAAACCCCTAATAATCATGCTTAGTGAGGTTTACTTTGTCACGGTTGCAAGTGCAAAGAACTGGAACATGCATTTTTATGTTAGGTATTTGTGGTTATTATTTGCGTCTTCTTGATCACACCTTCAAGTATTTTTGTACATCCATAAGTAATATTCAGGGAAAACAGTTGACCATGATTAGGTAGGCCAATTTTCAGGTTTTGACCTAAAAATAGGATGCGACTAAATGCTGCAAACAGTTCATATTCCCTATCTTAACGTTAAATAAAAGAAGTAGCTGTTGAAACATGGTGATGAAATCACAGAATGTCCATGAATTCTGCACTATTCATCCAACTATAAAATGTCGTCAGATTGAACGGAAATTGCTGATGCCAGAGACAGAGATTTAAATTAAGTCATAATAACGATTAATATATGGCACTGAATTTTTATACATTATTAAATGTTAATGGCACTTGATATAGCGCACTACACAACCAATGGTTTTCTGAGGTGCTTTACATTAATTTAAAAATAAATACACTAAATACTTAATGCTTCGTTAAACAGGTGGGTTTTAACTTAGTCTTTAAGATTTCAATACTTGAACTACATTTGATGCTGTCTCACAGGGCATTACATGACAGGACCAAGGACGGGAAAAGACTTGTCAGCAAATGTGGATTTGGGTGTGAATGGTACAGTAAGGGATATTGACGCCTGGTCACTGGATCGTAATCTGTACTTTGATTTAGGGGCTTCACGCAGTAAATTTGTATTATCGACACCTTGCTATTGCTATAAATTACATTTTAGCTATCCTTGGTAAATGGTAGGGTGGTCAAAAAGCTTTTTTTTTTTTAAGTATGGCTCAAAATTGCCATTTAAAGCCATGTAAAGAACCAGGATTAGAATCTTGGTGTAAAGTCAAGTCGGGTACTAAGTTTCAGAGATAACCATGCCAGACACGCATCTTATATTTAAAACGTCAAATCAAGGAACATACAATTTGGTAAAAAGACTGTTTCATACATAAATATGAAGGTTTTCATGACACGTCCGTGCCAAGTATGCATATCATGTTTTACATGGCCATATCGAGACCGATAGAACGTGATACCAAGACCATAGCAGTTACAAATATCAAGCTTGATATGACTATACCAAACCGGAAGTAGCTTCATAACGGACCATATTATATGGTGATATCGAACCAGATATTGCCTGACAAGATTTTTTGGTTATATCAAGCCAAATATGACTCGAACTTGTGTGTTATGGTCAGATAACGATTAAATATCTGGCACAGGTGTGGACCAGAAACGCTCCGATATGGACTTTGGGTAAGGGTTCTTCAGTTACATGGACTATCTAAATTTCAAGATAGCTCGAGTGATCATAGTTTCTTAAACTGTGCTTCAATCTTTGGGATGAGTCTTTTGTTTTCTATAAATGTAGTCAAAAGGAAAATACTTGGACTGAATCGTTGAACAAATATACAGATTACATGTGCATTCCCGTTAGTGCTCTTTGTACACAGATACTGCATGCAGACTTACTGATTCTGGTCACGTGACACCCGTGTAAATCTGTTCTATTCGGGGATGATTATCAACAAAGCTGACGGTGTTGTACACGTGATGAGTTGTGCGATAGTAGCTTTCCTAAGCCCGCTGATGCTTCAGAAGGTGTATGCACCCACACCACCTTGCTATGCAAAATAGGGGTTGATTGACTCCTTTAAATTATCGTAAGGATTGAAGTAGAGTTGGTAAGATAACCACACACCTCAATGGTGTATTGAACAGCCACTAAGCAAACATTCGAAAGCTATAGTGAACAATAGATTTACGAAAGAAGGCTCCGATTTGCATTTTAAAAGTGCCGTGTCAAAGTTTACTTAGTTAATACCAGACAGGGATCGACAAACCCCTAGCTTCATTGAGAAAGGGGCAGGGGAACACAGTTTGGAGGTACACTGTGCGAAAGCTAAGCGCTGTGCACCATTGGCCGGGGTCCAGGTACCCGCCGTGGCCCCTGGAAGCTCCAGGGTTTCAGCTACCTCTGAACTCAGAAACTGACACTCTTGTCACCTTTCAACGCCAAAGAGTGGAAAAAGTCTGAGGCTGAGCTGTAAAATAAACAGGTTCCAGATGTTAAGTTTTTATCCACTATCCAAGTGCCGTGCAGAATATATTCAAAGTAAGATATATTTAAGTAAGTTGTTTCAGCCTTTTATTTTCTTGACTGCTTGTACATTACTACTTAATACTGAGTACTTACAGTGTGTAAGGGCATGCGGTTTTAAGTATTTTCTGGATCTTATTAGCCTACAGGAAAATGATTTATAGTTAAATACAAAGTAGGGTTGGGCTTTATGAAAAAAACCATGTCCATAAATACCTCCAAAATATGGCCAAA
Source organism: Holothuria leucospilota (assembly GCA_029531755.1). Taxonomy (NCBI): domain Eukaryota; kingdom Metazoa; phylum Echinodermata; class Holothuroidea; order Aspidochirotida; family Holothuriidae; genus Holothuria; species Holothuria leucospilota. Next base: position 71,386,906 of record CM055961.1, on the reverse strand, counting down.
AATGTCCCAATGTATCGATATATCGCCGCATACGGGGTTAACATGGGCCTATATCATATGGACACATGGCTGCATGTGTGATTCTTTCACGCCACTATTTATTGAAGAATGTTTCTTACCAATGGATATATGCTGTTAAGGTAGCGAAAATGCCACTTGCAATGAATGATCATGAGGAAAATCTCATATGAAGATCTTACGAGAAATTTCTCATATGAGAATCTTATGACAGTCCGGGAGATTCTCCCGTTTGGGAGAGAGCCAAAATTCTCCCGAACGGGGGAAACTTATGCAAGACATTGTAAAGGCTTGTCAGCCTAACAAAAACAGGGTTAAGCAAGAATGAAAACCACCCAAAAACTAAAAAACGGGATGGTGAACCACCGATTAGGACGTGGCTTTTCTGTAGCTATGACAATAAACCTTCCAAATATACATTTAATTCCATTACATTAGACCGAAAATTTTTGCAAAGGGGTTCCAAAACCCATTCGCAATTAACAATGTACACAAAAACGTGTGGGATTGTGGGTAAAATAGACAAAATGGGGGCGCCCATGACCAATTATTCTCCCGATCGGGAGAAATGTAGATTCTCCCGAAAGAGGGAATCTTCCGAACTGTATGAGAAATTCCTCACATGAGAATTTTGTGAAAAATTTCTCATATGAGAATCTTATGAGAAATTTCTCATTAGATTTCTCACGAGATCTCATGAGAACATTCTCATAAGGATTTCTCATGAGAATTATGTTCCCAATTTCTCATGAGAATCTCACGAGAAATTTCTCATGAGAATCTTATGAAAAAATTTCTCATGAGAATCTTATGAGAAATTTTTATAAGGGCCCAATTTTCCTTACTTTACTCAACTTTAATGAGATCTCGTGAGAAATCATATGACATCCTCGTGGAAATCTTATGACAAATCTCTGATGAGATTCTTGTGAGAATTCTTAAGAGAAATTTCCTCCTAAGATTTTTACGTCACAAATTTCTCATAAGATACTGGGTATGTCCAAGTTAGTCCCTCGAAGGGAATCTAAGAGACACCGTTTTAAGCCTTTCCCAGCCTAAAATCGGCCTAAAAATAACATTTTTGAGCAGTGTTTATTTGACATACGAAGCACACGGATCGGAGCATGTCAAATCGAAGAGTTGCAAATTTTATCACAGGGACCTCAGATTTGGACTCTACTGATCCGATTTATCCGGTTTCCATCCAGATATTTTCGGGTCCGTCATTTTGTCCGCCATCTTGGATTTTTTATATCTTATAGAAGACCGAGTAAAACAAGGTAGGAGAATTCGACCTGTGAAACTCCCAGGCCAATCCGGCCTTGTTTGGCCGAGTTACGGCAGGTTAAGTTTTTTGTCGGCCATTTTGGATTTTTATGACGTCACCGGAAGCACCCAAGTGGGCGGGAAATAGACTTTGTAGATGTTTTTGACCACACTGAGTTCAACGGAGAAATTTTTAGCCAGAACTGACGTTATGGCCGCCATTTTATTTTTCATAACCACCTGGATGACACCCAAAAGTATATATTTCAGGTGTTGAGTATGTCATGAAAAATTAAATGGTGCAACTTTCAGTCCGATCCGACCTTGTTTGGTAAAGTTATGGCACTTTAAAAATATGGCGGTCATTTTGGATTTTTCAATACCGTCTGATGTGAATCTTCACTTTGTTACATTTTGGGCAGAAAGTTATTGCATTTTGCACCAACTTTCATTGTTGTTACATTTTGGGCAGAACGTTGTTGCATTTTGGACCACCTTTCTATAGTTGTGACTTTGTGGGCAAGAAGTTGTTACATTTTAGACCAAGTTTTTGCATTTTGGTCAGGTTGTTACAAATTGGGTCGTAACATGGCCGCACTCGTAGGATGGATGAAGTCCACGAGCACGGCTGTATACACGGACCTCGCAAAGCTTCTTGCAGTAGTTTTTGTTTTTTTCCAAGATGACCGCTAAATTCTGCCCCACAAATTGGAGAAACACTTGGTTTTCTTATATGCAATCCAAGTTTGGTGTACGGCCTACAAGGATTTTCGCAGGTGCAGTTAAGAACTTTAAAGTTGCAAACGCTGCTAAAACTACCCACCGTACATACAGCACGTGAGAAAATTCTCATTAGCTTTACGTACGGGGATTTTTTGTGGAATGGTCGTTGGCTCAGTCTGTGTAGCGGATCTCCCTGGCACCTGGCACACAACATTGTAGTATTCCGTAGTTAAAAGCTAAACAAATAACTTCTGGATAGCAGGTCAATGCATGAAAAACGCACTGTTACTGGAACGTTGGTACGGTATGAATGTTTGTACAGTATGCTATTCAAACCACTATGTAAACAGCTATTCGTGTGCAGCATGCAAAGCTCTACCTATGTTGTAATTTGGTTGTGTACAAAGCCTTTCGGAAAATTTCAAGGGTCGGTTGAAAAAGGGGCAGGGCGGGAAAAGGAAATCAAAAGAGGGGGCAAGGAGAAAAGAGGGGCGGCCAGCCCCTGTACAACAAGGAAGCTTGGGTTCTGCTGAGTTTGATCCTGATACCTATTATTTGTTCATTACTCACGTCAACTTGGGACGTACTACCTGCGTAATACCTTAGTATTTTTTGTTGTTTCTGAAATGCGTTTTTCTTGTCATGTTGTTTATGTGTAGACTCATATGCTTATGCTACCATCTCTGATGACCCTTTAGATTTGGTAAGTAGCTTCCATATGTTCGGTCTAAACGTACTTTTACCTGTTTGCTGTCATTAAAATTGCTTCTATTATAATGATTTAATGGTTTTATTTTTGAGGACTCATTAACACAATGCCCAAGCCGTGGCCATTATCGAAAAGTTAGGAGGATATTTTTCGGCGATCTCGGAGGTACTCTTAGCAAGTATCAAGAAGAAAGGTAAAATTATTGAGGGTGTGGGGTGGTAAGATGGGAATGGTAATTGTACTGGATATCGAGCTGATAAGCAGATTCGTCATTTTCCTATCTTGTACATTTTGAAAGGTTGATCATCAGTATATTACTGGGCTGCTTAATCTGAAGTCTGCTGAGTAGTCACCTGCAAGTGGATGATAATTAACGATGTCATAAAACTGCTTCTTGGAGTACGTCTATCGCGATTCACTCGGCATGCCAGTAAATCCCAACTAACAGTTTTCAGTTTTCGAAAAAGTATTGGTAGGAGATGACCCCAGACCTTCCGTCTTGATCAATGGTCATTTCGAACGATATATAATCACACGAATACCAAAGTGATCACGCCGATAATGATAGGTCATTTCATAACATAATGTGTGCATGCGTACTTATGTATATTGATAGATGCTAGTAATCTGCACCTAAAAGAGTTTTATATCTAAAGTGTTCCCGTTGTGAGGACTTCCAGACGCCTTCCTTTCTGAGCCTCCTACTTTTCTTGCAGAATTAATCGTCAACCTCTCTGGCAAAATGTCAGGCCTCCTGTTTCGTTAACCCTGGTCCAGTGCCTGACGGATTGCGTAATTAAGTGGCTTGTAGCGTTCGCCGCCCTTACAGCTGCGCATAGAAGAGAGCAGTGAAAAATACGTAGTTCGACATAAAATATTAAGGGTTTGGAGCACAGCTTTCAAACAGGTGTGGAAATTAAGAGAATAGATTGAGCAGTACTGCCTCACTGCCGAAACTATATGTAACTACTTATTACAGAGCAACTTTAAACACCATTCTCGCTCCTACTCACCGAATCTCCTGGCTCTGCCAATGTTGTAGACTCGGAGCTCAGGCCGTTTTGACATGTTTAACGACGCTTTTATCTTTGCATCATATCGTTGTTAGTTAAACATATTCTTACCCCATATTAATGGCAAAAGTGGAAGAAATATTTGTCCAAAGGGATTATTGTGATTCGATTGTGTTGCTTACAATCATGGGCGTCCGCAGAAAAAATTCAAGGGGGGAGGGGGTGCAAAATTTTTTCATGGGAAATATTTCACTCCCAGAAAAGACTTTAGATGCTACTTCCACACAGTGTTGACAAAGGCATAGCCAGAAATTTGTCAAGTGGGGGGGCGGGGCGAAGCCCATAGACAGATTCTCAGCGCTCCGCACCAGCACGGGTTGGCGAGAAAGTGCAAGAAAATTTTGGCCCCAAATGCTTCCCAGATCGCTGAAAATGGCACTTCCAAGGCCTATTTACCGCATATAAAAAGGGCAATCACTAGCAATATCGTAAATATAAACTAAAAATACCAAAAATATGTTCGGAGGCTGCTGGGGCCTGAGTGTTGATATTTTTATTCAATTCCTGTTTTGAGACTAGAACTTTACACTGATTAAACTGTTTAGAAATGTTGATGTTATATTTTCTTCGTTTTTTTCTTTATTTTTTCTTCGTTTTTTTCAAGTTTTTGATTTTCCAGGGGGCAAGTGCCCCCTTGTCCCCCCTCCGGACGCCCATGCTTACAATGTACTTGGTTTACCTCCATTTCAGGTCCAAACAAGACTGTTTCGAGAAAGAAGCAACATTAGTAGTTTACGACAAGGTCCATTACACTAATATGACGTTTAAACAAATAGACCAATTTTATGTTCGCAATCGCACACTCCTGGAAATCATCAAGACAACGGGACAGTTTAATTTTCAAAGACAGACAAAAGAAAGCTGCTCCATAACTGACATTGATAAATCTTTTTCAACACTACAGCGTCAGCGTAAGTGCGCCATTGTCGGAAACAGCGGCATTCTCCTGAAGAGTGGCTGTGGCAGGGTCATTGACTCTTACGATTTCGTCATTAGAGCCAATTTGGCACCATTGAGGGACTACATCGATGATGTTGGTCATAAGACAAACCTTATGTTGGTGAACGATGTGACACTGAACAAGTTGCAATCTGTTCTTTTCAAGCCAGTAGAAACGGAAAAACGGTTACTTTTGGTGGGACAGTTGCGATATCTAAACAACACAGTGCTGTGGTACCCAAAAGATTCCACCAAAAACAACGGCAAGCTAAGGAATATCAGCAAAATTTTCAGGACTGAAAGACTCAAGGTCAGGCTTGGTTTCAGTTTACTGGATATGTACAGCTTTATCAAGTGGTATGTTTTCATTTCATAAAATGACATCCTCTCCCCCTGAATCCTTTGCTCTGGCATTCATTGAAATTACGAAGCAAAGTAATTCAATGCCCGTCTAGATTACTCCTTATTCGTGACAGTATGATCTTTAAAAGCAGTGAATAACTGCCAAAGATATGATGCATTCTTATCTTGTGGGACAATCTACTACCTATCCTGTTCCCAGAAATAATACTACAGTAAACCTAAACATTTGGCTGGGATTAAAAACTGTTACAAGGGTCTTATACTTGCAAAATTGAAATAGAGTAGCGCATAGGAGAAGAACGGTAGATACCTGGGCTAAGCAGAAGTTCTCTGACTGATAGCAAACTTCAGTCGTCAAACTGCAACATGGAAAATTCAGCAATTTCCAGGCCCTTGGACAGGCAAGGCACTAAAGGAAGGGCGAGATAACTTCCAAGTAGGAGGCGAAAATGTTGTGGGGAGGGGGGACAAACACCAAAATAAATTAAGGTAATGGTAATTTGTAATCTGCGATCATTTTCTAGAGGGCTTCTCCCCTCCCTTATCCCCCACCTCCTTGGCTAAGCGCTTGGCAAGTTCTTAAAAAGTTTGTTTTAAGTCTGTAACTGAGATTTTTACAGATTTTGCAAGTCTAATATGACCAACATGTTTGAGACTGTATATCACACTTGCAATATGTTCTTTAAATATTCTACCTTTTAAAACAAAATGTTGCAAAATATAAAAGATTTACACAGTCTGAAAGCGGACGTGGTCAACTACAGAAATGTCCTTTATCATACGTCATATTTTATCCCAGATATACCTCATAGCCTATCACCAAGACATTTAAAGGGTTACGATGGCCCCCCTGGGACCACGCCAGACTTATATTCAGTTTATAATTATAAGGTTAGTATCTTAACTGTAAAGAGTCGTGGTTTCAGTCTTTAAAAAGGCACTTCTGTTATCATTTACGGTAATGATTTTCAAATCGTCTAAGACATTTTAAATAGCCTAATTTTCCCTACAGTGCTACAACATGTATGTAACTTGTAGATTTGTAAAGCACGCTTGTAAAGTGATGACTCAAAGATGTCAGGAAGTGGGCTTGCAAGGAATTAAGCATATGTAACCCTCCAAGGTACTGTTCGTAACCTACAGACAAAATTCAGTTCACGTGTAATAAGTTAGGGACAGGTGATTGTTAAATTATGTTGATAATCGCTGACAACTTTGGACTATGAACTCACCACACATCTTTGCCATGTAACTAACGTCAATAATTAATCGTTTAACTGCACAAAGTAAAGGTTTATTATCTTAATTTTTAAACTTTTCCAATAGCGACCTTAACCCACAGGCATTCGACGGTTTTGAAAAGGAAAAAATCCCAAGCACTTTGTCAGTCACATGGACCAAGCAGGTTTATTTAGGAGACACAATGGTGTCTCCATTAGAGAAAAACAAAGGATATGAACTCAGGGGTTTTCTTTACAGATCTTTCAAAGTGATGCTTCATTATTGAGGGATCACGTTGAAGGAAGGTTATAATGGGAAATTTGGGACATCGCCTCAATAATTTGGTTGGGGAACGGATATCCATTCCTACCCCCCCCCCAATATTTGGTCACCGACCACCATATTTGCTGATATGAGTGAGTGTTCAACATAGTCCCCTCCAATACTTTGGTAAAAGGGCGGAATTTGTTGAATTTTTTTGTGAATATAGAACTCTGTAATAACTCAAAGGTCATGGAAAATGATTTTCGGGTTACGGTTTGCACTCAAACGTATCACTTATATTTGATGGTAACGAAGACACTCGTAGGCACGCATAGATATTTCACTATAATCTGGGTACTTACGGAATATAAAGATTTTTCTCATTGGGGAGGGTTCAGTTGAAATGAGAATCTAGTTCAGAAGGCTCTGCAGTAACGCGGTGAGCACTACGTAGGGTATGAATCATTTTACTATCTGAACGTTGCATTGAAGTTTCTCGAAAAGTTTTCCAAATTGCAACTTGACTATTATATTTTGGTAACGGCATTTGTATCAGTGGCCGGTGAGTGGGATGGTGCACGGGAATTTTGGGTGATACAAGTGGATACTGGTGTAGGAGATGCATTGAGACAACGATATTACTCAGGCTGTCTTAAAAGGATTGAAAAATCGCTCCAAAAATAACATTTAACGGCTGTGCAGAATGTTTTAATTCGTCCTGCATTACAAAGGTCATTGAAGTTACACTAAAATGCACTTTCTTTTTCCCATTTCTTATTCCATTAACTTTGCTCTTTCACCACTCGGTAATCCATCCCTCCCAGATAAAACAGTCACGGGCTTTCCCCGGCTGACAGGCTACTGCTTGTTAATGGAGAGGATAGGTGGTGGTAGGAGTTGCACGAAGTGTTGATTAACAGTCACCCCCAAACTGACATGTAATTAAAAAAACAATAAAGCACGATGCATGATGAGAACAAGCACGACGAAACTTATGTCATGTAACTTAATTAATAGTTCTCATTGTTTCACGCTCTTCAAAAGTTATCATTTTGATAACCAAAATAAAAACGGAGAGCATTATATTTTGTAATTTGTTTGAAAATCATGGTGGGTGTTTGTGTAGGCCAGCCCTCTTCCTCTTAGGGAGGATATATCCCCACCCCTCAGCCGAATTTCCGTCTATGCACGAAGCTTTCTTCAGTGGTTGTCTGATGGGGGTATACAATTACCATAATGATAAGACAAAATGTAAAAAAGTTATAGTTTTAAAAATCTTAAAACTTATTGCTTGGACTTCGGAGATCTTTTTTTAATTCATATTGTCTCTACTATGCTACGCAGTGAACACTTGAATTATTTCTTGTCAAAATAGTAATGAACTATGTCTCTTGTAAGTGAATGGCAGCAAGTATACAGTAAGATCGACGAAGGAAAATTTTGCAGTTGATACAATTAATTTCCAAACCAAACTGGATTCCGGGTGACTTTGAAAATGTATTTTCAGCCCTCTGCATCGCTATAGCTAATGCCTAACAGCATTATTGGGAAAACGTAAGGAGTTGGTGTTTCAAAGGTTAAGTTTACGATCCACGGGGAATTCCGTCATATTTTCTAAGTTAAATAAGTCACTTCCTTCTCTACAGTGTGGACCAACGTTAAGTCTGATGCTTTCCCAAATACTGGTAAAACCACCGTTTTTACTCACGTTGAGCCACAGGGGCTCTACTTCATTCGAATGACAGCATTTTAATACGGGCCTTTGGGGTCTTCAGTCTAACTGGGTATTGCCTAGTGGGGCACAGCAAAGACGTATAGCATTTTTGATCATGTACCTCAGCAGAAGGTGGTTTAACATAATTTTCTTCCACAGACTATTTTCTGAGCGCCTCGCAGGCACATATAGCTTTCCTTGTCATATTCAGGAACGCTGCAGGAGTTCGTGCTAGTCTTAGCCCCTTTTTCTTTAATTGTTAAGATCGATCTGAGATTTAATTTCAATTGGATGATTGCATGCAGTGGCGTAGCTACAGGGGGAAGGGGACAACCCCCCCTCTGAAAAATGAAAAAAATTGGAAATTTACAATGAAGTACGCAGTCCCTGACGACGACTAGTCGCCCCGACAGTTTACCTGTTTTTTGCTCTCAAGAAGACAATTTCTCTGTTATGAACCTGCAATTTTCGGCAAGTTTCATTCCACGTAGCTAGATAGCAAACGTCCTGTACACCTTACCAGGTAACATGTAGACAGAGTGCACAATTTATGTAGTAGTCGTAACTTTTATCCCATATCGCAAAGCCTAGTTGCTGTTCTCTTGTGTGTGTCATGCGTCTCGCGCCCTTTGCAACTTCACGATTCAGATTCGAGAGAACACTATCAGTGCACAACTCGGCTCTTGAAGTATTAAAAGACATTATGCAAAATATGGCCTGGCGGTCCTGAGGGCACGTTCTGCATAATGTCACTTATGTGTTTGGTATGTGTTACATGTAATCCGTATGTTTGTAACCTACGTTGCAGAATGCAGAACGTTCCCTAATACAGTAATGCTAACACTTTAAAAAAATCGGAAAATTTAGGTGCTTAGCACCCTCCCCCCCCCCCCCGGAAAAAAGTCTAGCTACGCCACTGATTGCATTGCAGATCAAACTTAAGGTCAGTCGAACTTCTTTGTAAACACCGGCCTGGTCTTTTATTTTCCCTGTGACCCACTCGATATCATTCGATAGTTAGATTTAAAACTTGATGGTAAAAGTATAGTTGTAATTGACTTATCTACTCACAGTCAATGCTAATTGCGACTAAGAAAGGAATCATTTATGCTCCTTTGGAGTCACTAATGAGCACATTCTGACTTAATTTGTTGCCCTCCCTACTTTTAGTAATACATCGCCAGCATCATATAACCACAAAACTTTACATTTTCACAAACGTTTACGTATACATACACGTCTATATATGCGTTTTCTTATGCTTATGCGTACATATACATATCTACGTTTACATGTACATATAAATATACGGACACTTATACATATGGAAAAATTGTAGGTTTCCTACCACGTCACTTAGCACCCGACCCCCTTTTCCAACTCAAATCACCGCATTTTGTGACGTTTCCTCTTCTTAGTAAACAAAGTCGCACACGTATACTTTCTCCTGTTTCTTCTGTTTTAAAAATATGCGTATTAGTATCAACACTGAAGTCAAATCCTGTGAGTGCGCACGCCCTGACATGTTCAACAATTAAAGTTGTCCATTAAAAAAAGGCCCGTCGAAAACGGTTGAAGGTTTTTAATTGTAAACAATTCTTAATAGGTTTCGACGAGATTTCATAAGACAGTAACAGGCATCAACTGGAATATGTTAATTTCATTAGTTTCCTGTTGACACCCGTTGACTTTGTTGACTCAGGAATGCAAATGGAATATTGTCAGTTCAAACTTACTATAGACCTTATGCGTATGACGTCACAGAACAGGAAGTGCTGGCTCAAATGGAGGCAAACGCGTATGCATTCAACCAATACCAACAAATGTGGACATCTGATTTGTGCTCCGACTACTAAGTCGCGTAGTAGATCTACTACGCGCGCGTGCAAAGTCTCTGTCGTGCGTAAAGTGGTCTTCATTATTTAACCTGCAAAATGACGTTTCGTGACCTCAGTGCATAGGTCTATTTACACCAGTTCAAAACTATTGCAAATGGAACGGGTATCAACAGGAATTTTGTGTCAGGGATTTAAGTAATTCATAGTTCTTACATAAAGCTAACATACTTCGCAACGAGACGATGTTACCTATGCCGTAGTAATGGTAATTTGTTACATTTCTCCTATTTCCTAGGAAGTATAACATCTGGCGGTATCCTTCTTCTGGGCTTTACATGCTTGCGTTAGGGGAATCGCTATGCAAAAGTGTAAGTCTGTTTGGATTTTACCCCTATGAAACTGATGGACTTGGAAATAAAGTTTTTACACATTACTACCAGCCGGACCTCGAAAATTTTCACACTTGGGCCCACGATTTTGACGCCGAGTACCGAATGTTGACTTCGATGCGAGACAAGGGTATCTTGGAAATGGTCACAAGTCCCTGTGTCGAAAGGGAAAAATAGTTGTTTTGTTTTTGGAATTGTAAAAATGCAATTATACTTAGTATTAAAATTACATTTTTACATGCCAACGTCATAATGGTAATTTCATCTTTCACATACTAAGTTAATACACTGTTCAAAATGTATGTAAAATGCTGTAGAATTACAAAACAAAATATAAAGAAATACAAAGAGGATACGGAAAAAGTGGTGTCAATTTTTGAAACAAATTAACAACACGTTTTCTGCACTTTTTATGTATTTCTTCATTTTTGTGTTGTAATTCTACAGAAATTTTTTACAGTGTATGTGTAGGGAGTAATGGTGTACCTTGTGTTCATGACACAAGGAGGTGAGTGATGCTTTGAGCGTATATGGATTAATTTTCCAAACAGGTTACAGTGCTGATCTGAAAAAAAAGAACTGATGAAATTTTTTTTGGCAGAACTTTTTGGGAAATAGAGAAAGTTTGTTAAGTTTGAAATTTATTTAATTTTTTGTTGTTGTAATATTTATCATTTTACACATCACCAAGTCAAACGATCACCCAGTGGCAGGTACAGAACTTGTCATTGTTACTTTAAGAGCACAAGCGATGGGTTATAATGCGGGGAATGGTATTAGTAAAAGATATTTGTAAATGTAAGTAGTACCTTTTCAAACAAACGTCGAAGGCTGAAAAGTCACAGAAATGTAGCTGCTTAAAACATATGGCGGCAAGTACTTCAAGGTATGTTAAAATGTGGGTTTCAAATTTAGATAAAGATTGATTCGCTTTTTGGTGATTGAGGTACCAGTGAGTGGTACAGTCGAGTGGATAAAATAAGTAGCATTATAAACAAAGGCACGTATCACCCTGCAAGTTAAAGTAACAATGTCCGAAGTGTTTGTTTACGAACGTTCCCATGTGAACCGACTTTTCAAGTAAGAAGTAATTAACGTTGCTCTTGATATTTGAGTTTGTCAGTCAAGTGCTTCCCCTACTTTCATGGTGCTTGGCCTTGAAAATTTCCTTCAATCATGGCTCAATTTTACTCTATAAGTGCAAAAATTTCTGTTCAATATTAATACCACCAGGTTGAAGAGGCAATGAGCTAGGTAATTGTTTTCAGATTGAACGACTAACTCCTCCATACTGGTTGGTAAACAGCTTAGTAGGCATGAGTTCATAAACTCGTCGATAACTTCATTGTGCACTCTGGTAATCGTACATGTATTCTTCGTTACTCTAAGGAGTAGCAATGGTAAGATACCAAAGTTCATATTTACTTATTAATATCATGCCAACCATATTAATGGCTATAATGGAGCACTTGTTTTTATCATCAATCAGACAAAACTGTTACGATTAGATCTGCAGTTGTGTTTGGGATTTTTGGGAGACTCGCATAACAGGGCATTTGTGTTCTTATATGTGATAACGACAGCAATGTAAATTAAATGAATCATCTGACCGTTACCTCCAGCCTAGACCGTTGGAACAAAGATATTCCTTAAAATCAAATCATTGGAACTCGAATCAAAATTATTTAAGTGTGTTTATGTCATGATATACTTTTGTTACAGTACATGTAAACTCAATGCAACATTGATGTCATGAAGTCATTATATATATATATATATATATATATATATATATATATATATATATATATATATATATATATATATATATATATATATATGCCGTCAGCGTTCATTCACCATCACCTTTGTGCTCTCACACGTTTCTGCATCTCTTCGGAGATCCGCTGGTGGGTTGACAATTGTGTTCAGCTGGATTGCATCATTCGTGATCTCTGGTTGGGCTTGCATCAAAGGAGAACTAGTGCTGTTCCGAAAAAAGGTGCCTGCTCAGGGGGTGAATTGCAAGTGCTAAATATGATATTTGAACAAAGGCCAAACCATTTTGGCTTCATGGCTCAGTGGGTAAAGCGTCCGCACTGGCAAGCGGGAAGTCCCGAATTCGTATCCCGGTGGAGTCAACTTCTTTTCACCTCAGCCAGATTTTCCAGTGTCACAGTTTATATATATATATATATATATTTATATATATATATATATATATATATATATATATATATATATATATAATACGTTATATGTTATTAATATACCATCTTCACATACATTCACCTATCGATTAATCTTTTTCATCCGCCATAGAACATGGTCCAAACTTCTGGTGTTTCTGTTTCTTTGTTTACAAGTCTTACAGCAGTTTCTTTTTGAGCGTTTAAAATGTTTAAAGAGAGAGGGACCCGATTAACTTTTGGAAAATTTCATTATTTAATATGAAAAAGTTAAATCTAATGTTGTAACTAACAATTGTCACCTTTTTGTTTAGTCAATGTTGGGATGATTTATACCAGTACCGAGTTGCCGTTTAAAAACTTTCTACGTTAAGGAAGCTTTGCAATGGTTATTAATGGATTTTTTGGCATTGTAAATTGTCAATACGGAAAGCTGTTATCTTAGAATTAGGACCAAGCAAAGATAAGCAATATCTGTTAAAAGCACAAAACGAGTATTCTGTTGTGTTTCTTTGAATTTACCAGTATTTTAGCAGTTTGTGACAAATAAAAACACCGTTCATGCAATTGCGAGGGTAATATTGGCCTTCTTTTCCTACACAGATGGTAGAATTTTTTTTGCAGAAATGCTTGCAAACAAAAATAAATCCATTCATTATAACAAGGTTTTCATTAGAGGTCACATGTACCCCTCGAAGCAAAGGCATCTTTCCAGGAGGGGGAGGGGGTTAGCGAACGTACTTGCGGGATATGTGCTGTTTGGCTGGTCAAACGTAGGATTGAACTGCCGACTTGTCAACAATCTTCCACAAATCAATAGTTCGATCAATTCTATGCAGTCACAGCTTTTCTGTCACAAGCGCAGTGCAACGTAGTTAGTATCAACGTGAAAATATGCCATTTCAAGAGTAGTGTGTCATTTACAGTGTTCTCTCTTATAAGTGTAACTGTAAACTCAAACATAGGACTTGCAACACGGAAAATTTCTGAGAGTCGTATTATGTGTTGTTAAGTTACTAAAGCACAAGGTCAACGCCATGTTTGAAATAGGATATAACATCTCACGTGTGATGAAATTGTCGGAATCGGGAATACAACAGTATAAGTTTTACCTTGCAAAGTTGTATCTACAGTAATGAAACTTCTGCTGTACATTAAAGAAACTGATAAAAGTGACGGGGTTAGGGAAAATAATCCTCTCCTTTTGTCACCCTTTCTTCTTTGACCCCTTGCCACCACTTTCTTTTTAAGCCTTATTTCTTTCATATCTTAGAAGAAATAACTAAAAGCAAAATTGAAAAATAGCAGGACTACCAACTCAAGTAGATTTTTAATATTTTGGGGAGGGGTGGTGGGGGTTGAGGTGCTTTTGTAAAATAAAATGAAGTAACAGATTAAAAAAGGTCATTTCTACTGCCGACTGCGCAGGCGACCACCTAAGGCAAATCCAACATGTGACTTGCTGAGCGCTACATCGATCTTCACAAAGCGTATCATAAATATTTTTGCCTAAAATGGCACCCAGATACCAAAAATGGATTGTCCGTTAACTTGTTAAGTTGCATCTTAACGCTTTTACTTTGAGATAACATTTTTAGAAAATAGTCTTATCCTAACTGAAAAGAAAATAATGAGGAATTTTATATTTGGGAAAAATTAAACAATAAAAATCATCACATCACAAGCTCAAACTTATGGCTAGCTATTCAGTAAAAGTACAAGTGTTTACGCAAGTCAAATATTTAAAAAAAGGAACGTTAACTGAGGCATTGAAAATTGTGAAATCCATAGTTATTTTTAGTTGATGAAATGACTTTGATGGATAGCCTTGGCGGCCCGCTATTGAGACCCAGATTAAATTATCCCACCTGCTAGTTTTTTCCCTACGCCACATGTAAGTGGTAATTATAAATGACGGTTACTTCCGAGGAGAAGTTGAATAGTCTAGAAGCCAACAGAAAAAATGACATCCTTGAAAGCATATCTAGGAATACTAACTGCCTAGAACATGTTGACCTTCGTTTTTTTCATGCTTAGCGTCATCACTAACTCAGATTAAGATGCATAATGAGTATGGTGAATATTGTTGTATAAAAAACAAATGGAAATGTACGCACATTACTTTTGTAGACCAAAAGAAAATTGGGTGAGCAATATCTCGCTTAAAAATTAGAAAAAGTTTTATGTGTGTCCATAGACCTAGACAGCTGTTCTTGACTGAAGGATGTGCACCTCTTTGCACCGCCGTTCTGGGGGAGAAGTCTAGTAGAAAGAGTGTCCCCTCACCTTTGGAAAATACTTGAATATTTGAGGTTCATTCAACGGAATTTGGTTCAATAATATTTGAGCAAATTATAAAACAAAATTACTACAAATTTTTGACATTTTCTTACAGAGGGAAGAAATATGGGGTTGTCGTCATTGAATTTGGGCACCGAAGCATACTACATTTTTGCTGTGACATCCTTATGGAAAACTGCATCTCACCTCCTCTCAATGTGTTGCTTAAACACATTTCTCATGATTTTATATTCTTCAGCCCTTTTAAGGTTTAGGAGTGGGGATAGGGGTATCAGTAGTTAAAGACAATTGTACCAGTGAAGAGTCATCTAAAGGAATCTGAAGGAAGCAACATGTACCCCTATCAGTGTACGTATTACTGAAGTACCATTTCTCTCCAAGAAGTCTGATAATCTTCACTGCAGGCTTGGACTGAAAATGACAGCATCAAAAAAGGAAACGGGGCTCAAGTGCAGTGCAACATTTACTTAATGTCATTATTCCTATTTTAAAAACAAATCAAAGGCTAAAAAAGTCGCAAAAAACCAGTGTGCATCGATATGTAATGAAAACATAACACCTGCTTGCTTCAAGTCCACTTTAAGCTCCAAATGCGGTAACATTATCTGCTGCTACCATCTTGATAGCCACACGTTGCACTTGAATGAAACTTTCAACAGAATACATACACTCTTAGCAAAAAGGATTTTTTTTATTTGTTCCACTTAAAGAAACCTGTAGGTTCTTCAAGAATTATTGACAGAAATTACTTAAGAAAAAAAGGTTCTGCCTGGAACTCTTTATTACCTTTTGTCCTCCAGGAAGAACCATAGAACCCTTTTTTTCTTAGAGTGTAGGTTTAGTTCCTGTTTCACAAATGAAATATAAATTTATGGTTAGACCTTTCTTTGGCATAGGCTGGTTAATTCACTCTTACAGCAGATTAAGCAATATCTGCCATTAGGGAGACTAACAAACTATAAGACAAATCTTCACTTTCATTGTAGCAGGCAAGGAATGAACTCAAATCTGTATTAACTTACACATTGGTGCACACACATACATGTTATTGTGCCTGCAGACATAACCATTGTACTGTACTATTTAAGATACATTTTTAATGGTTAACGAGTATTTGCTTTGACAAACAGACACTTTGTAAAATGTTCTATAGATGTGAATCATGCTCATATTGCCATGCATAGCACCGCAGGCCATATAGCTGTTTAATCCACAACTCTAGACTTGGTTCACTGCCATACCTTTGCATAAATTGTATTATGGGAACAGTACTTCCCCATTCACACTTAGAAATATTCCAAACATGGAATGAATTAAAGTAGTTTTTCCAACATTTTTGGTAGGTGCTGTGTCAGGCTCTCAGTTCAAGCCGGCCTTAAAACTTTACAAGGTCTTCAAGTACTGCTAATGAGCAATCATATAATTTTGCCTGCTGATTTCCATGTCAAACAAAACAGATAGGGGTGAAGTGTGTGACTAGACTGGTTTAGTTGTAGTAAGCTGTAGTTAGTTGTATTGTGATTAATGTGAAGTAATGGCAAGGCTGTCTCATTTTTCATTTTTATATTATTAGGGAAATTAAGGATACAAAGTCTGCATGGTGTAACTATTTATTTTCATTTTACATGTTAAACCAATCTGTACCAATTAATTATATCATTAAGAGATCAGAAAAAGTAGACATAAATTCAAAAGCATTACAAAATTCTTGTTCCTTTTTTTAGGACTCACATTTTTGTAAGTCATGCTGCATGTGATGAATCGGCCAACTTAGAAGCACACTCATCCTCTTGACTAGGAAACCATCTGGTTTGTTTTCATGTTTGTCTGGTGACATTCTGTGGATCTTCTATATGTATGTGAATTGTAACGCCAAGATCACTTTTGTAAACACAGACAAGGATGGGTAGAGGAAAAGTGGTCCTCAGTGAGAGGACGTTGGCAATAGAGGAAAATGCCTGAGAAATTCTTTTTAACTATTTCTGAGATAAGTTTTGAACAATTTATAGTAAATGAAGGATCAGATTTGAAGAATTTAAAAAAGTGACAAAGACAACCTTTTGTCTGAGATAACTTTTAAGAATTCATGATTCATTATTAAGTCCAGAAACTTCCTGTAAGATTAATTGCAATACGCCAGTTCAAAGTCATCACTGCGAATGAACAGTGGCTTCAGGTCATAGGTCATATAATAACTCTGACATGTCTTGATGAAAGTCTTTCGTATTAAAGTTTGTAAGTGTATCTGAAAGCACAATTGGAATAATGTAATGTCTATGTTATAATGACATTTACATATAACTGCATTCTGTGCCAAAATAACCTAAAGCCTCTTTGCATTTGAGCAATAACTCTCAACTGGATCAATAGGATTTGATCCCAAAGATGTCCAGAGAATTCGTGGGATGGGACGATGAAAGTCATAGACAGACCCAATAAGAAGTGGGATTTTGATTTAAGAATGGGAAAATGGAGGAGACTTAAAGTTACAGTAAGAGGAAAGTTGAGGAGAGAACCGTCTATAGTTTCACTTTCTTAATAACTTTAGTACTTGAATACATTTGAAAACATTATTGCTACGTTTTGTTGTATTTTTGTGCTTCAATTGTATTGGCTTTATGACACTGCAACAAGCCATTACTTGAAGATAAATGACAAGATAAAAGAAAACATACACACAAAAATGCTGTACCAACAAATTGAAGAGGGCCAAAGGTCTTACTTTACAAAAGATGCTGCATCCAGTTTCACGGTTTCTGTTTCAAGCTCTAAATCAAAACTATGAACATATGATATACTATTCATGTACTAAACTGTTATGTGTTGCATCATGCACTAACTGACTAATAACAATGCCGATGATGCAATTCTACTGTAGTTTAGTTGTGTATTGAGAACTCTAAGTGATTAAAATTTGATGTGCAGTTTTCATGGTTTGGGTTAACTCTTTGAAAGCTGCCGAGGATTAGTAGATCAAATTTAGGACAAGGAAATTGGAAAAGGTGAGGTTAGATATAGTTACGTCACTTTTCAGTCCAAATGGTCCTACTCCAGTCAGATGTCAAATACTTTATGTTTCTAAGTTTTCTAAACTTTTATGTGGTTAGAACCTTTTTCAAATTTTTGGTCAGGTGAGGAATTCTTCCCCCTTTCCCTTATATTACAGCTGGCACAAACACTGGGCACATTGTATTCAACAATAAATGATTTAAGATACCACATGCAGAAAGCAGACATCCAATACCCTTAGACTCCTCCCCAAACATGATGTGAAGCCGCAATCAGTGCGCACAACATTAAAAAATCCTACTGTGAGTTGAGTAAAGTTTAGAAGTGAGTAATACTTATCATACCCACTCACAACTAAGGTATAAGAGGAGGAAGAGGTAGTCAGTTTACGCTTATAGGAGATAACTCGTAAAATGGGTGAAAGGGTGTGGGTGGGTAGGGAAATGCAACTATCCCCCTGATAGACCTCTTGGGGGCTGACTTAATCTCCATTAAATGTATTTTAACCTTTCCAAGAAATCTCTTGATAAAGAAGTAGTGGTAAGCACTGTCAACTCGAACTTGGAATCTCGGTGACGGACAATTCTGAAAAAGAGACGATGAGACACGGTTTATTTACCGGTGCCTTCCCTTTCCAGGAAACCACTCATTAAAGTGGACAACCAGTATCAGGACTGCGTGATGCCAGAGCATGCTATCTAGAACACGAGCCAATTATGTTTGTGTAAAGCAAACCCAAGAAATCTTTAATTTGGAGGATTACAAAGGTTATTTGCCTTTTGAAACAATTTATATTAGGCCCACAACAAACCATACTTTATATTTTAACAAAAAATAATACTATGTTTATCACATGGATTTTTCAAAATAGGGGGATACCATCCTTTGCAGGTCTTGTCATTAACATCCAATGCAGTTGAGGTGTGGAACATTGAGGTATGTATAAAGCTGGAACTAAGAACATCAGTTTCGTAGAATACCCTAAAGGAATGAATGATATGGGGCAAAACTTTCTCGCAGGCAAATGGAATGTCACTACAGACTGATCTACCTCCTTACATCATCTTGTTTTTTGATCTGTGCAACATTCTTAAAGAATTTGGCCGAAGCACAAATGTGCTCGAAATCTGTTATTTCAATCTGTGCAACCTACCTATTTCTTTAATAAACTACACAAGATGAAGTACATTTTGGATTATTCTCAATCCAAATGCTCTGTATCATTATTAAAACTGATGAAAAAAGCTCTGAGTTCTGACACAGTATTATATCAAAATGAAAGCTGACTGAGAAAACAAACGGAAAAATTTTTTATATTCTATTATGGCTTTGATAGAAAAATTTAAACTTGCTTGAGGTCCTGCATAGACTATTTACAGGTTTTGATGTCCGCTAAACCATGCATACAGAAGTGCTTGCCACTTACAATACTGTACAACATGTATGACTGTCTGCTGTTTAATACTAGTTATAGAGCATCTGGGATTCACTACCAAAGCCTGATCTTTCAGGTATTTCCCCATTTTAGCTACTATTTAAGCTACGTGTCACCTTTTTACGGCACTAAGACGAACTGACCAGCTGAGTGTTTACACAAGTCCCACTTGTATTCCTTCTCTGTAAATAAAGACAGCAATATTATAGCCGTAGCACAAACGGTAAAATCAACCTTTAAGACTCTCAACTTTCAAATGCATTGAATACGAAAATTTTCAAATAGTTTCACAGGTAGGTACACTCTTACGTGAAGTAACTTTTTACTGTCATAAGCTATAAAAAGGAACAGTAGGCCCATGCCAACAGAACTTTAAACTGATGAAGTGGCTGGTTGCAAGATATGTTCCCATCAGATGTCTGCTCTAGGTCTAATCACAATTTAGTGCAAGTGAAAAGATAACTAGTTACCACTTACAATTCACCATGTCTTCATTCCATTCTGGGTTCTGCGATTTCTCAACAACAGAAACAACAGAAAAATTTATAGGTAAATACAAAAAAAAAGCAAAAATCATGTTTGCGTTGGTTTTAAAATTCGCCCCAAATGCCATATTTATTGGTTTTGGCGTTTGAAACGTTAATATGGCAACGACGATGGGATCTGGATATATTAAAAAACTTTTAAAACTTTTGGATCTAGCATTTGTAGTTGCCAGAGCAATTTTTGATTCTAATTGATTTATTTTCTCTCTCTTTATGTTGCGAGTAAGGTAATTTCCAGTGATGGATCAATAAAGTTCTATTCTGTTCTGTTCTGTTCTGCTCTGTTCTATTCTGTTCTGTTCTATTCCTATTCCTATTGCTATTCCTATTCTATTCTATTCTATTCTATTCTATTCTATTCTATTCTATTCTATTCTATTCTATTCTATTCTATTCTATTCTATTCTATTCTATTCTATTCTATTCTATTCTATTCTATTCTATTCTATTCTATTCTATTCTATTCTATTCTATTCTGTTCTGTTCTATTCTCTTCTGTTCTGTTCTGTTCTGTTTTATTCTATTCTATTCTATTCTATTCTCTTCTGTTCTATTCTATTCTATTCTATTCTATTCTATTCTATTCTATTCTATTCTATTCTATTCTATTCTATTCTATTCTATTCTATTCTATTCTATTCTATTCTATTCTATTCTATTCTATTCTATTCTATTCTATTCTATTCTATTCTATTCTATTCTATTCTATTCTATTCTATTCTATTCTATTCTATTCTATTCTATTCTATTCTATTCTATTCTATTCTATTCTATTCTATTCTAAATGAAACCCTTTTCCATTCCCTTTATGTCATGCCTTGAATCTTTGAAGTTGTTTTACAATATATTGCAACCGAAAATGTGAAGAAAACCAAGGCTTGTAAAATACACCTTCACATCAAGTGAATGACCAACACAACCATTAAGAGAAAATTTTAGTTTCTTTTAGAGACCAGTTCCGATGAGGAACCATGGGTTGCCATTGGATGAAAAATGACATACTTTTACCCCAGCCAGGGATTAAATTCCGTTGTCAAAAGGTGGATTAGGGGGCTGACATGGTTCGGTTTAGGAAATTTTTGAAAAAGATGCTCTTCTTTGTGATTTAACGGATTCTTGAAGACGTTACAATTATCAAAAGGAAAGAGGGAGATCAGGCCATGAATGTACCCAAAACCGGAGGAAATCTAGAGAGAGAAGGGGTAGGCGGTGCACTATCTGACGTTACACTCTGTCAGTGAACCGCGCACATTTTTCAGGAAAGGACCCGAAATCATTATACATGGTATCACTGTAAAGATATACTGGCTTTCAATTTGCCGTGTCTGAATATTTTTGACAGTTGGCTCTCATGACCAAGCTAGACCGGTTTCTGTTGTCTCTCTCATATTTGATATGGCAGCAACTTCATCAGTAGCGAGCTGTCATTCGCGGCTTGGGTTTAAATATTCTTGCTTTCAGTTGAGCAATAAAAAACACCTAATACTACCTTTCTATTTTCTCGATACTCTCAAACCTTGATTTACAAGGAAATCTTTTAGATTTTTGCCTTCTGGTAGGCAGGGTGAGATTTTCGGAGAAAAAATGAAGACAAAGATAGGCCGTTGTTGATCGGCAAACTGCTCTGAGTTACTCGGGTGAGGAGGGTTTGTTATTTAGCATGAACCACGCATTGGTGTTTTACAATATATTGCCATCGTTAATGTGAAAGAAGCCATATGACTTGTAAAATACACCTTCACATCAAGTGAATGACCAACACAACCATTAAGAGAAAATTTTAGTTTTCTTAGAGACCAGTTCCGATGGGAAACCATATGTTGCCCTTGGATGAAAAATGACATACTTTGACCCCAGCCAGAGATTAAATCCCTTGGTCAAAAGGTGAGAGAAGGGGGCTTACATGGTTCGGTTTAGGAAGTTTTGGAAAAAAGATGCCCTATTATATGATTTAATGGATTCTTGAAGGCCTTACAATCATCAACAGGAAAAAACGAGATCAGGTCATGAATCTACCCAAAACAGTAAGAACTCTAGGGACTGCAAAATATATACTTTAAAATATAAATCGACACAAAGATACCTTACTTTTCCTAAACTCTAGTTATCTCTCTTTGCTTTAGCTGAAAATGATTTTTGAATGATTGCCTATAGAGAAGGACAGCACACAACTTCCTGTGGTGCACAATTTCCTGAAACAGGCCACCAGATGCTCCATTTTAATTTACCGATTTTTAAACCTCCACAACGGTCACGGTAAACATCTTTGCTGAACAAGCAAATTTTGGTTCCCAGAGAATTCTCGTGTAGTGCCATCAGCATTTGATCCAGGGACCTACGGTATGCACAGTAATTCACTTCAACCACCAAACCAACTCATCCCATTGAGAACAGGTTAATACAGGGCCACTTGAGGAATGTATCTAGGTAAACGGTGGGCAGACGCTCTGTCAATACACACTATGGCCATATCATGTATGTGAAGACTTTTGAAAAACTTTCTAGTCCACTCCAAGTATCTGCAACTTGGGTGGATCTAATATGCTCGGATACAAAGTAAATGATTTGTAGAAAGAGAAACTCTAAACTCGTAGCAAACCTTTTGGGGCAGAAAAATTCTGGTGGCTCACTAGTCACGCAGAGTGAATGACTTTATAGCTAATTATAGGAAAAATCTAAGCTCATATTTTGGAATGAAAGCACGGATGTGTTGTGAAAGTTTTAGCCTACAAATAAAATGATTTAGTATAACGTGGGAATGACTCGTCAATGTTGTTCATTTATTACAGTCAACAACCCCCAGTACGGTCAGTCAACTATGAGCCATTGACCAAGGTCAGTATGATACATCTGTCCGTCACTGAAATGATATACATATATATATACATATATATATATACATATATATATATATACATATATATATATATATATATATATATATATATATATATATATATATATATATATATATATATATACATATATATTTATATAAAAGGTCAAAGTACAGCGTAGCACTCATGAAGTAGGAAGGTGAAGAAAGAAGTAGTAAACAGTGCTAAAAGTTTGTGAAAATTCCACGACGTTTAGGGTTTAAACCCTTCATCAGGTGGCAAATCAGTTGCATTTTTGCCACCTGATGAGCCCGAAACGTCGTGGAATTTTCACAAACTTCTAGCACTATTTACTACTTCTTTTTTTACCTATATATATATATATATATACATACATATATATGTGTGTGTGTGTAAACAGCCAACAGACGTACTGAAAGGTGCATTTACCCGAATTTACAGCTACTGCAGTGACCAAGGGGTGGATCAATGTGGGTCAATTGTTACACTTTAAAGGAATCCTCGTTTTGTCAGTCAGTTTAGTGATCCTCATGTCTATCAAAATTGTGATTGAAGACTGTGTCATTTTAAGGGGCAACCGTTGTATTTTTTAGTTTACAAATTGCAAAAATTCCCGTTTGAACTTTCAAATTCCAGAAAACTCCGTTCCATGCTCAACCAAATTCGGGGATTCCCGGTTTTATACTTATTTTACTGTGCAACTTGGTCGGTATGTATATGCATGTACAATGTGGTGCAGAAGTCTGAGCCAAAAGCTCACTACCTTTTCATAACAAGATTGTCGATAAAATCAGTGATATTTCTCTAGGTGTATAATACGTGCATGATCAGAAAAGAATGGAAAGGCTAGAACAACACGTCTTAAGATCTAGCATAAGAATCAACGCGAACTAAACGTTGGAAACTGTATGTAAACTAACGTATCAATGATTGCCATAGCTCAGCTGCCATGCCCCCCTCACCACACATTTTGCCCTTCTAGAAAACATAAAACTAGCATTTGTTTAATACATTTACCTCACCCCTACCCAGCTCCAGACAATGAACAATTACAGCCATTCTCCGTCCACAACATAATGACAACATCCTATCAGCACCATACACTCACACAGCAGCTCTCTATGGTAATCTGACACCAAAATCAAAACAACCCTCTGCCTGCATGCATAGTACATTGGTGGTGACGATGACCCCTTAGGGAGTTATCAGCACTGGCTATGTTGTACAGTTTGTGTGTGTAACAGTGCACACAGTACACTGTCTACAGTGTTATGTAAGTCTGACTGTAACACCACATGCACTGAGCATTGAGAGCACCAAATGCATTGATTCCCCTTGCAGTAGTTAGTACAGGAGATGGTCCATGGTACTCAAGGCACATTAGGCAAAATTTGCCTTTGCTGGAATCAGTCATAGCCACCGCAGTTTTTAGGGGAAAACTGCGGTTCCCAATTAAAGTACCCGACCACTGGTTCATTACTTCAATTAGCTGCTCCATTGAGTAGCAGCATTGTTAAAAGCTTTCATGACTGTTCTATTACAACAGTAGCCCAGCAATGTGGGGTTTACTTTATAACAAACAACAAATCCTGCCCTGTAATGAGTACTGGCAAAAGGGAATCAAATTACCTTTGGTCATTGAAGAATATCATTCACATTTCAGTTTTATCTAAGATAAACTGCCATCAAATGTCAACCTTTAGGGCTATTTACAAATGCTTGAATGAGCACTTAATTGGTATTGATAACCACTCTTGACAAGTTTTGGCAAAGGAAGATTTTGCGAAATGCACTCGTTGCTAGGGGAATAAATAATACTATACGTACATAAAGCGAAAAGAAAAGAAAACATAAACTAAGTATAACATAGAATTACTTCGTGATTTCCACACAGCATGCCACAGAAAAATTAAAACAATGTAAAAGTTACTTTTTAATCGTTTGCAAACCTTCCAAGAGTTGATTTGTTTTAGCTTTCCCAAAATTGACCATATTAATTGCACCTACTCAATAATGCTACGATCTACGACCAAATCGTGACCTACCACAAACCAATTACAGTACAGCAGAAATATGGACTGCCTACAACAACAGGAGCACAATCCCCATTGCATATCACACACGAAAACATAACGAATGCAAATATGCAGAAAATAAAGGCTAGCCCAGTATAGTAAAGTTAATCACAAACTTGACAGGAAACACTGATTGCAAAACATTTCTGGTTTGTTTAAAATTTCAGCTGACCACCAGGTTTTCCCCTAAAATGATGGAAAGTTAAAACTGAACACAAGTTCGAATTTAGGCCAAACCGCATATTAGTAACACTGGGATACCAATAAACTGGAAAGCAAACTTCGTATGCATTAGATACAATCTGTTGCCACTTTTGTCTACCATCTTCAAAACAGTATAAATGTAAGACTTTATCACATTTTGCCACAACATTTGGAAACAGGAATTTTTATGTTCTTAAAAAGTTAAGTTTCACAACCGAAATGTGACCTTAAACTAATCATTGAGTATATAAAGACTTAGCTTCTCCAACCCACTGACATTTGAGCCAAATCAAATTCAAAACGACAAAATGACCATTTAAACACAGTCGCCAAAAGTGAAAGAAAATCTTGCTGTCCAGCACGATTGCTATAGCGTCAGCTTCAGGCTTTCAGCTGAGCCAGAAAACCCCAAACGAAGCCAAGTGCAATATGTGGATAATATTCAAAATAAGGAAAATTCCGTGTCACGGTTACCTAGATTGACCATTTTGTATTGACGGTAATCATAATGAACACACAGTGAGGACGTAATAATTATACCAATGCTTGCCTGACTTCAGTAACCTCTAAAAGCATCCGTAGAAATCAACAATCAAATTCTTACCGTGCAATGATCAAGCATGTTCGTCGAAGATTAGCGAGTGATTACAAAGTGCAATCATATGGCGTGCTGTGCTGTATATGCACACCAGCGTAAAGGCTATTACAATGCCTGGCACTTACCTGGCACAGGAGTATCCCTGATCACGACGGCGGAGTTTGTCCCTTGGGGACGTTGTTACTCCTTCGGGGAGCAGAACTCCTTCGGGAGTATTGTTTGGTTTTCGCCCTGGCTCTTCGCCAGAGAGTCAGGGGACTTTTGGAAAAAAAAAAGGCTATTACAATGCGATGGTTTTCCCATACTATGCTAGCGGCTGCACAATGAATATGAGATGACTCTGCTTCTAGCACAACCTTGTGGGAAGTACGATAAATCAGTTTATCGCCTTCACAAAATGTTTACTTAGGACGTTTATGTTTAGGCCTATGCTTTGAGGCGATATATAAAACAAATTCACAAGTCACGTTCGGGGAATTTGTAACTGTTGCCCGGTGGCACATTATTGCAGCCGGTACGGAAATGAATTTCACTGTGATCTGCTGCTAAGGCTTAAGTTTTTACTAGTCAGGGACTTGACTGTATTTGGCTACTAGGACTAAACTGTCGACAGACATACATGCAAATGATAATTGGCCATTATTACTGTATTATATTTCAATTTGGGGAAATAAACTGAACTGAACTGAACAAATACAGTAGTGCGTACTGTAACATATTCATTGCCTACCACTCGTGGCAGCTTAAGCGCGCTTAGGTACCGTGTGGGAACTTACAACAATGTAAACTTGTTCCAAATTAGTCAAAGCAAGGCCTGAGGGAGCTTGCAACAAAACGAAGTCTACTCTGCCTGACCTGTACTTATTATGATTGGTCAATCATAGACCCTTTTCCATATAGCAGTCACAAAGGATTGTGGGATACACTTTTGAAGTATGGCGTTTTTCTCAATGGCATTCTACTGTGGCCAAAACCGACGCACACCAAAATCCAATCCCACAATCCTTTGTAACTGCTATTTAGAAAAAGGGTCTATTGGGCAGTCCCCTGACAATACTGTGCGGCATGGTATGGCCTTGTGCAATTCGAACCGATAACACTGTTCTGAATGTTCATTGGCGATAAACGTCTCATGAGAGAATTCGCTCCACTGAAAGTTGGACAAATTTAATCTGTCCTTGAAGTCCTTCCTTGTTAAACAATTGACAAAAAGGTCACATTCTTGCAGGTAAAATGGTCCAGTGACCGCCTACACTTCCAAGGGAATCTGCACTCCCAGTCTTTTGTCGGACTGTGAAAACCTGGCAGAAATTCCAAGGACATTTTGTTGTTTGCGGTTCTCTATTGCTAAAATATCAACCAAGTCGGTTGACCAACCGCTGTCGGTCAAGTAATGCCGTCCACTTTCAAGGGGCAGATTTTTCTAATGTAAAATAATACTATTTTACTGTTGTGATGGGTTCGCGCCATGCCTCGGCTGCTCACAAAACTTCTCCAAAAAATTCGAGAAAGACATCAATTCTGATTCAAGCCATTCTATTAACAATTCTCTTCTGATATGGGATCAGTTGAAAAAAAATATATTTGCCAGTAAAAATCATGACGGTTTTTAATATAGATGTTTACTAATTGGAAGTCGGTATCGAAGTCTCGAGATTTCGGAAACCTACCTGAAACATTCAAGAGGCTACTTTTTAATTGATAGTTCCCTCTATGCTACTGATTGGTCACTTCAATTCTTGGACACCAAAATATAAATTTTTAAAAGTTACTTCTGCCAACAGACTTAACCGGTTATTATCTACAACGTGATATATTTTAAAGGGTTTTTGCTAGTTTTGACCATTTTACCGGTCAATTTCCCAACCCTAACTAGCACAAATTCAAAATTTGATACCACTGCAGAAGCATTCAACCGTGACACATCAGAATCCATCCAATCAAATCATTCCTTTTGGGGTATTTTCTTTCACGTCTACCCTTGGACTTTTGAGGCTTATCTCGGCTCAACAGTTTATCACACTGAGTTTCTACACCTGTAAATTGTAAGTACTTACGCGCAAGACGTTTCCAATTGAATCGGAACACCGGTCGTACCATGCGTTTGTAACACAATTTTGTGAAACCTTATAATGCCAGAGCCTGCTCTCCATTTGCTCAAACCAGAGCAATTACACCTGATAATTGTTAGTCTTTCATCTTCCAATTAATCGGAACACTGGTCATATCATGCGTTCGTAACACAATCTTAAAATGCCGAGAGCAACATAATATTTATTTGCTTGGCACACCTGAAACTGAATTTTTACCTTTTCACACCAGAAAATTGTAAGTCCTTACGCGCACGACGCTTCCAACCTATCGGAACACTGGTCGTACTATGCGTTTGTAACACAATTTCATATTAAGCGTCAGAGCAACTTTATCAAATTTCTTCCGACTACAAATACACCGAACCACGGCGCTTTCTAATTTCACCGGAACATTGGTCGTATCGGAGGTGTGTTTTGTTTTTCTGAAGATACTCACATCCGGAGTATTTTTTGCCTCTCTAGTCATACCGATCAGACATTTGTATTATCAAAACTGATATCAAAAACCCCAAAAGAATGTATCCCACTTTACCAGGGAGATAGCCTATCACGGTTTACTTGCACTTGAGAAACTTCCTAGAACAGAAACGTATCTTTCTGTAATTCGGGAAACATTCTACACCTACTTACCAATTAGCTTTACTTTATTTTGGAAAAATATTTTTCCATCTAGTTACATCCTTGCTTCTTTCACTGCAATTTTATCCTTTGCAAACTATTCATAGACCCAGCTTTGTGCCACGTAAATATCCATTCACCCGTGATATTTCTAACCGTAACTGGCACAAACTCGACATACAACATCCTAAAAGAAGCATGGAATCGTAACACTCTTATATCATTCCATTTGAAGTACTGCTTTGGGGAAAGGTCTGCTTGTTATCATGCAACCGATTTGTTTTTTCTCTATTGCCAGCTATGCACCAGCTTATCAAAAATAAGAGAATACAAATTTTACGATTGGTTCACCAATATTCTTACGTGACAATTTGTCGGCAATTTATCGCCGACTCAACCCTATCGCTACTGATGAGACCTGGAACTTATCTTCCATGGTCGAAACGCGTTTAGCAATAGCATACCAGCTATGGCTTACTACCAAGTAAGGTCACTCTATACCATTTAAACCAGACCCATCCCTGGTTTCCTGATTACCGCTATTATTTACCATAACATGGTATTTTGACGGTTCTAAGATACGTTATCGGTATCTTGTATATCCTGACATATCATCACTTCAGTCACGTCACTGAGTTCTGGAGAGCCGACCACTCTTTTCAATCCTGCTTGATTGCAGTTAATTATGGTCCTTTCGGCCACCGTTAGCGCTGTCATGCAACATGTTGCTTACTGATGCGTGCCGCCATTTTGTTATCGCCACACAGCAAAAACGTTGTGGTCGCAGCAGCGTAGGAAGATGTTTGACATTGGGGAGGATGGGGCAGACCAGATGCGATTTCTCGACCTTAATACCCCTTCCCACACCAAAACATCATATTTGCTCATTATAATTTTTTTCCGATTTTAGTTTAAGCAAAATAAAAATATTCAAAGAAAAAGGAAACAACTACAACATCAACACCATGAAGCCGTGGTGTAGCTGAGATTTTTTTGTTTGGGAGGCTCTGGAGGACTAGAGTTATTTGGGGGGGGGGGGATGGGGGACTCCCGTTTACTATCTAAGCAGAGCGCCACCATAGTTTGGCACGGAGAGTACCAAGAAAATTTGAGATTAGCTACATCCCAGATCGCCGGAAATGGCACTTGCCAGGCTTGATAGCAGCCATCAAGATGTGCAATTTTTGTGAAAAAATGTAAATCTTGATTTGATTTTATTCTTAAACACATTTCTGTGACGACGGATTAGCTGAGCTGGCCGGGCTTGGGGTCCGAGGATTGCAAGTTTGAATCCCATTTATTATCTAAGCGGAGCGCCACCATAGGTTTGCACGGAGCAAACCGAGAAAATTTGAGATTTTAATACATCCCAGATCGCCGAAAATGGCCCCTGCCAGGTTTGATAGCAGCCATCAAGATGTGAAATTGTTGTAGTGAAATTTTTTAAAGGTTGATTTGAATTTGTTCTAAAACACATTAAGTTTGTCACAATCTATCCGACTTTATTCAAAATTATTCAGAGTGGAGTTAGCCCCATGGATTTCGGTGGATTGATTGGAATAGAGATTTTCCACAGCCTGAGTCTACTATTATTAAGTTGGTGGAGCCAAGATTTGCCCGACGGGGGCCACCGACTCGAATCCCCGACAGCCCCAATTCCGTCGGTTATGCCTATAAGTGGGATTTGAAGAAAACCTTTGTACTAGACCATTTCATTCGGGGCATGTATTGCATAAAATTTCCATGTACAATAGAAGCACAGTTCCGCGTTGATTAAATGTTTTCCCCGGAATCTAAGCTGTAAAAATTGCAAAGCGCGCGAAGCGCGAAAATTTTTTGTAGGTTTTCACAAAACATATATGTAAACATTGAGAACAAAGAAGAAAGAAAATATGTAGGGGTTCTAGACCGTATAGGAGATAATATGCAATGTATCGAAACTACCAATACCTTTCCTATGCGATGAGCGATGAAATAGCCACATATTGCTCCGTGAGTCCCTCACCAACAGACTGACAGTACCGCTTGACACACACAAGAGAACAGTTACTAGGCTTTGCGATATGGGATGAAATTTGCGACCTCTAGATAAACTGTGTACTTTTCCTACATGTTACTTTGTAAGGTGGAAAGGACTTGCGCTATCTATCGATGTAGAATGGAACTATAGCGGGTACGAGTACCAGCTCAAGTTCAACCCCGAAATCCCCCAGAAGAAGCGCTCCCGCAGCAGAAATATTATATTGTTTAATCCACCCTATAATTCCAATGTCGCCACCAATTTCGGACACAATTTCCGACAGTTGATTGATGTATGCTTCCCCAAACAGCACCAATCAGCAAGATCTTTAATAGCAATACCCTGAAGCTCAGTTACAGCTGTATGCCCAATATCCGAAGTATAATTTCCTCTCACAACAAATTCGTACTAAATGCGGAACGAGTGAAAAACTGCGAAGCCAGGGCGAAAGGATGCAACTGTCGTAAGGCGGATGAATGCCCTCTAAATGGCAAGTGTCTCACCGAAGGTGTTACTCACCAGGCCGCAGTAACTAAGGCCGACAATATGGACCAGCAAACATCTCACAGAGAGTAAATTTAAGACTAGCTATAGCAATCACTTAACCTCATTCCGCATTGAGAGATATAGAAATAACACGGAATTGAGCAAATATGTTTAGTCCCTGAAAGACTTTTGTGTACAATTTTCCATCAAGTGGAGGATAATCAAACGCTTCAAACCTTGTTCAAATATCACTAAAAGGTGCAATCTATGTTTGTATGAAAAGTTTGTTATCATTTGTCGGCCAGGGTTATGCTCGCTTAATCACAGAAGTGAGTTAGTGTCCACCTGTAGGCACAGGAAAAAGTTTCTAGTGTGTAACAGAAAGCCAATCCAGCGCATAATAACCGTCAGCTTTCCTTGGCTCCTCCGACATGCATGACAAAGTTCACCGAGGGGATAAATAGTGCCATTCACTCATCCATTCACTTGCTATACGCACCTGATGAGTGCAGTGTTGTGAACTAGTCAAATTCGTCTTTCTATATATATATATATATATATATATATATATATATATATATATATATATATTCTCCTAGAT
Source organism: Holothuria leucospilota (assembly GCA_029531755.1). Classification (NCBI taxonomy): domain Eukaryota; kingdom Metazoa; phylum Echinodermata; class Holothuroidea; order Aspidochirotida; family Holothuriidae; genus Holothuria; species Holothuria leucospilota. The sequence continues at coordinate 71,355,357 of CM055961.1, read as the reverse complement.
TAACAGTATGCTAATTTTTGCGTATTTGTTATTATTGATGTGGCGAAAAAGGGGGGGCTGAGGCCGGGAAAGCCCCCTACCTCTTGGATCCGGGCCTGTTGATCATCGAAAACTCTTCTTTGAACCCTACTTGTTGCCGACAATTATCTCTTTTGTGCGTTGTTCTTAATGATTCAATGGCTTAAGAGTTGTTAGGAAGTAACCGCAAGTGGAACACGTTGTCTGCTACATCTCGCAAAGCAGCCTGAGATCGGGAAATTTGCCCCTTGCTTTAACATTGCCACTCTTTTAAGCTGTAAATTTATGTGAGGGTTTCAACTAGTTTCGACGCTGTTTACAACATACTTGTCTAGTTTCCTATAACGTGCTCAATATGACTGTGTCTTTTAAATCCTGCAAGCGAATGCAAAAATTAGTCAAACTTTTAGCAAAGTTTTAGTCTTATACTTCTTTTGCCCATTTGCATAAATCATAAGCACTGGTTTATTACCAGCATCATTAGGTTCTTTGGCAATAAACAGTCGTTTTGAATGTAAGAACAGTGTTTCGTACTTGACTGTCGGCAGCTAGTTAGACATTAAAGCATTTTTCCAAATAATCCTTTTGTTGGGGTTGCTGTAGGTACGAATTAGGTTGCCTAGATATCAGGCAAAGTTATTCAATGCCCTTTAGTTCAGTAATCCCCAGTTAAAGGATTTAGTCTTCATTCTGAGGTTAATCTTATTGGATTAGCATAAATCAAAGTTTTCGATTGATCTCCATCTAATATCACCTCCCTGGTTCTACCGCTAATCCTTGGCTGAATGCCATGACCTACGAACACGCTTGGGTGCCCAGAGCCCTGTGAATAGAGTGTTGCCTAGGCAACACACAGGCCACGTTAAGGACCAACATTAGTGTGCTGCTTTTATTTAAAAAAAACTGTACTTTTATTTTTTTCTTGTTAAGTCTCGCTTTATGTTTTACTTTTTGATATTTTATGCTATTAACTCTATGTTTTTTTCCGATTTGAATTTTTTTGTCTTATATTTATGTTTGTTGATGTTTTTAACCCAGGGCCCCAGAAAAGAGCAACTTGATGTTGACTGGGCTTCCCTGGTAAAATAAGAAAAATAAAATAAATAGAAATAAGCCAATGAAGGAATAATTAGGGGTGTGCTACCATGAGGGCTTGGATTGTTTTAACTGGAGATGGCAGTATACCCCTTTGATAAACTAATGAAAGAACATGTGTCAATGAAGAATTTGGTAGAAAATTCAAAAGTGCAATCAGTTTTGAACTAGGATGTGGTGATTTTTATAGACTTTTGAAGGTGGGCTTATTTTGGCAAAAGTGTAAAAAATTGGGGTATTTTTGAAGGCAAAACTTGCAGAAATCTTGGGGAAGCAGCTAGCTACATCCCCAAGCTGTTCAGAGTGTTTTAGATGTATTGAAGCATACTGAAAAGGTAGTGTTTGGTAGTTAGGGAATAGCTTACTCCTACAAGGACTTTTGGAGCCGGATCCTGAATTTTGGTCAAAATTTGTCAAATTAAAATATTCCCATTTTTTGGCAAATTTGTCCTACATAAATCCTGCATGTTAAAAGATATACAAATTTTCTTTTTGGTTTGGTACTTACAGTAAGCCTGTACCATGAAGCAAATTAGAGATAAGAGTTCTAGATTTTGCTGTCGCTGGAGAGTTCCGACTGACACCCGCGTACGTGCCAACCAAAATCAAACATAAGCACGGATTATCTCTTTAATTGATATGAGGGATCGTCTGTAATCCAGTTCATGAAAATTGGTGAGGAAACTTACCTCAGTGTAAGCCAACTTACACTCGTATCTTGGGGTGCGAGTGGAATGAATACGGTGACACTGTTCAAGTGTTGCGCCACCATAAGTTAGCGCTTACATTACCAAGGACGTATGTTGCGTTTTAAATACGTACAGATTGCAGGAATGGCACCTTAAAGGCTTTAAAAGTACATCTAAACATTCTTTCATTTGCACATTACATCTTAAAACCTCCGAATCCTGAATTTTCATTGTTCCCAAGGAAAAGATGATTGACGCGGCAATATTACTTTGTTGGTAAAGGCAGATGTGAGATCAATTCGATGCTTTATGATGGGTTTAACTTACAATTACATAAATAAAAGTTTGATTTGTTTGTCCATATGAACATGGAAAAACCCATACTTCAACATTACTCTCATTTAAAAGGTTCAGGGGACACAAAGTCCTTTCTGTAGGATAGGGAACTGGAGTAGCATTCGTTAGCTTCCAATGTCCATCATATTTGTCAGCTTTTCCCGTGGAAGCTCAAAAGGAAAGTGTTCTGTTTACAGAACTCAATCTTTAGTCAGCCTAATGATTCCTGGACTCAAAGTTGTGAAAGGAGGGTCCTCACATCTAAGGCCAACCTGTAACATTAGGGGAGAGGGTGATTGCACAGAAGCCCAGTCAAATGGTCGAAGGATAAGCCCATTCTCGGAATTACCCCACTAGATTCGAATATTATTTCCAAATATTGCACTTCTTACCAACAGTAGCGGCAACAGTGGGGTAGCTACGGGGGACTGGAGGGCTGCAGCCCTCCCACAAAATCTCAGAACCCCCATCAGCCTCTATTGGTGGTCTCAGATTTGTTGAAAAATCGACTTTACGATTTCATTTAAAACTTAGAAGCCCAATTACATTTCCAAAGAAATTTATAATGCGAAATTTTTCGTGCGCTTTGCGCACACAACCTCTTGTCGGTTTCTCGCGTAGGCGTTTCATTTCACACGTATATGTCTTCGTGTATAGATATAAGTACCCTGGGTAGTCTATAATCCACGTTTTTTTTTACCAGTGAGCATAAGAGTTTATGTAGCACTAACTCATTTCCCAGTGTTCAGTTTATATTGAGTAGCCTATAAATCACTTCCGGGCCATGGGCACGAACCAAAGTGGGGGCCCCTCGAACAGTCATTTGGCTCTTCGAAGAAAAATGGACGGCGTCTCCCAAAGACCCTAAAATGTGATATCATGGTGTGTGGGGATGGGATATCCTAGTTTGTGTGCACTCCTGGGAACCCGAAAAATCTGAATCAATGAATCGGGTAAAAACTAGCATTATTTAGGGAAAAATCAGTAAAAAATTAAAGTTTTGCAGGATTATCTGCAACTTTTGTCGAGCCCTGGGCGTAGCACAGTTCGGACGGGATTTCAAACCTTGGGCCAGATTTTTTTAGCCCTTCCCCAAATTGAAAGGGATTCTTACCCGCATGGGGAGGGGGGTGCATCTGCTTGAATCCTTAAAAGGTAGGTTATCAGAGGCATTGGGATAAGTATCATCGTACCAGTACCCCGTTCCCAGTTCTCTACACCATAGATGCTTTTATAAAAAAAATTTGTGTTAAAACATTTTCGTATTTTAGGTACTAAAAAAAATCGGCTTCACCCATAAGCGTTCGAGGCGGGGGGCGAGGGGGGGGGGCAGGGGGGACATATGCCCTCCAAATTCGGGCAAAATAGTGGATTCATTCGGGCAAATGAGACAGCCGAGAAAACAAATTATGCCTTTTTGGAACCGACACAACGATAACAAAATTAGGGCAACTTGGTCCAAAATTCTAAATTCGGGCAAAAATTTTCCCTGACCCCCCAGAAATATTGACCCCCGTACGCCTATGGCTTCACCCCCTCCTCTTTGAAAATTTTTGAAAAATAAGGTGTCCTCACCTGCAGTCTAGTGCCACATATGCTACCTTTGAAGTAAAATTTGTTGGTAAACATTTACTTATTTCAGATAGAAAAATCGGCATCAGTGAGGGTCGGACATGGCCCAGTGGCCCCTCAAAGGCACCACTGATAATCATAATATAAGTTTAACCGTTAAAAAGACACTGGCGAATTAACACCAATTATACAAGTGCTGGTGCAATTCAAATTAAAACTACTTTATTTTAATTGCTAAGGAAGTTTTTTAAGCTATTGATTACCTTTATCTACATCATTGCATTGTTTTTCTTTCAGTAGGTACCCGAAAAATTCTCAGCATATTGCCCGAATTTTTACCCAAAAATTTGGTTAGGGGCTGCAGCCCCTCAGCCTCCTATGCCTATGTATAAAGCTACCTTTTGTATGCAGGTGTTGGATGATATGATAAGGACAGTGATCCAGGGAGTTTCGTCAGAAGAATATTGCAGAATTAAATCACGATCGGATGACGATCGAGCTATCTGATTACGCACATATTATCACAGAAGCAGTAAACATGTACACTTCGGCTATTGTAAAATAAACAACAGATGTCCCTTTCAGATAATTATTGAACAGGTACAAAGTTTAAAGGGAAGTATCAAACTGTTTGTAGGAAACCTACGCCCGAAGAGATACCTCCATCTAGCATAGAATGGATTTGATTGTTGTTGCAAAGTACAAAATCGTGCCTCTCGGTTCAGCGGTTGATCGTACATTAAAGGTACCCACCATTAAAGCTTTAATAGACAAACGATATTGAGAACGTGCTAAGTACAGCAACATTTCTTTAAAGACAGATTTGCATCACCGCAAGTATGACATCTACAAAGGAGTAAGCAAAAGTCTCAATTGGTGACTACTCTTTGATTGGCATCAGAGTTGCAAAATTCAAAAGATGCAGAAGAGCTCATATTACACAGCATGCACAGAGTGTTTTGATTACCTATTAGGGTCATGTATACTCACCAGGATGTGGGCCTAGGCAATAAACATGTTTGTTTCTGCACAAGGAGAAGCTAAAAACAGTTATGGGCAGGGCTAGAACTAGCTTAGTTGGGAGAATTCGAACTCCAAAAACAGGTAACCTGCAACATCTTAATGGAGCAAAATGTCTTTCCAAAGTTGTTAATTTTACATTACTGCTGTACCAGTCGGCAGTTTATGAAGGTGTGGGATGGCCGATGAGACACACTGGCTGATTTTACGAAGCTTGACATTGCCTATTGTATTGCATTGTATTCTAGAGTACTTCGAAAGCACATTTCTAAGAGTCATGCTAGCAATAAGTATAAACTATACATACACACTGACTTTTATATAGCGCAAATTCCATATGACCAATGCGCATACCAAAACAAGAAAAATTATGCCAACAAAATATCGGTCAATTAAATAGGTAAGTCTTAAGTTGTTTTTTGAACAGTGTAACAGATTTCGATTGTCGTATGTGAGAGGGAAGAGAATTCCATAACACAGGGCCAGCAATAGAAAAGGCACCATCACCTGCTCGTTTTTTGGAAGGAGGTATCAGGAGTAGGGTCCCATCCATTGCAGACCTGGTAACAGGGCCATATAAAGGTGAGGTTTTCCTGTGAAACATACTAGTGAGGTAAGTCGGTGCAAAATTATTCAAACATTTGTAAACATATAAACAAAATTTAAGTTGGATTCTTTCACGAATAGGTAGCCAGTGGAGGGCACGCAGAAGAGGTTTTGGACTATCTAATCTAGCTGCCGATAAAATAAATTTAGCACAACGATTTTGCAAGGATTGAATGCGATTAAGGTTATTTGATGACTATCATACGAGAAAATGTGTTCTTCATTTTCTAGGTGCACTATGAACAACCTTTAAAATTCATTTTGCATTGATTTCCAAGGCAATGTCTAGCAACTTAAAGTGGGGATGACACGGCCAAAGTAAGTTTCCCAGTAAATATTCTTTGGGTACAGCTTGAAATAAAGCGAATGTTTTCCCGACTAAACTACGTCCATAAACACAGTAATACGATCTTGTGAATTCCCAGTTACAGGCCAGACTCAGTGTCACCCTAGAAATCGCCAAATAGCTCTCCCCGGGTTTACCAGGTTTAAAGGTAAGTTGGCACCCCGTGCTATTTTGAAAGTCGCACTTCGTTGACCAGCTGTAGCTGCTATGTAAGTCTGATTGCGTCTCTACGGCCGAAGGATTTAGATGTAAATTGCTTGTTATGTTCTTTGTTATGGTCAAGCGTAACCCCAATAGGTGGAATGTAATGATTTGCATTAGTTTGAGAGGAGAAAGCGTCGCTTAAGTTTTGGCGTCAGAGAACCACAGTATACGGTGTCGGAAGGACACATTCTTGACTCTGTTCCAAAAACTTGGGAAATAATTGTTGCAGGCGTTGCCAATGGAGTGCACATTTGGTGTAGGGCGCAGAAATTAGATTTTTCTGTATAAGCTGGGGTCACTTCGCAAAAGAATAGTGACAGAACTATACCAAGAGCCCGTTACCCGGTGACTCTCGAGAAGTTTCTTAACTCTCTGAGAGGGGCGGCCGACAGTCCTGTCGGAAGGATACCGACGGCCGAAGTCAGGGAGCCTGTTACATGCCCAACATAACCGTTATCATGTAAGTACCGGTTCTATGTTATTATCTCTCCTCACTTGGGTTTTTCCTGGGGGTTGGCCAAAATGGGTGTTATATGTATATTACTAAACTGGATTGTAATGGAATGTATAACTTTATTACGACTGTGCCTAGTATTTCACCTGCATGGCAGGAACAGCATGGCAAAAATTAATGTGAAGTAATTGCGTTAAAGACGTCTGGCATCCAAGTAAAAGGAGTAATATATGTCAGCTGGAAATGTTAAGTTACGTAAATGCAAACGTGCTGACGATGTTGTATATATATTTGTGAATGAAGGTAGCCATATGAAATATTTTGTTAGAACTTAATTGTAAGAAGAGAGTAGTGGAAGTATAGTAGAACTAAGAAATTGATTTCTATTGTTGTTAATTTGTATATATGTTGGTTCGAGCATGGAGGGTACACATAATGTGAATTTTATACCAAAATATCAAGTTCGTGTGCAAATAGTGACAGGTGCAGTATATAGTGCGTTTGGGAAGGTCATAGCTACACTGCAGGATATTGAACTGAGTAAATAATATTGCGTCATGTTAATTGTTCTCCTGTACCAAGTCGTTATTGTTAATTTAGTGTAGCGAGTGTTTGGCACAATTAGCGCCTCGTTTACAGTCACTTGTTCATGTAAAAATTTTATTTTATATTCAGACTCATTCAGTGAGGGGTTACATTTGCAATTCGATCGGGCAGGGTCGCCACGTATGTAGGCCAGACGAGATCATCTCTGTGACGGGACACATTGGGCTTCTTCGTCCGTGGGGCTCCGCTCTGAAGATCTAGGCCATATATTTCAACCCGCCCAGAGGTCAAGGTCCTCAGCTTACAGACTTGGGAGGACGGAAAAAGGGCTGCAAGGACTAGTCCGACGTCCTACAGTAATATTCCCTTGCATAACCAGCATATGTTTATATTCCCCATCCTAATCTTATTTGCATTTAGACAAAAGAGACTGAGACAACATTGTAATGATATAATTTCTTCTAATTATGTTCGAAGCTTTATTGTGTGAGGTTTAGTGGTAAAAGTAACAGTACAGACCGGTCCGGGTTTTTTTTTTATATATATATTTCACTTGCATCCAAGCATCTGCATGTCCGTATTTTAAAATAATTAGGTGAAAGTTGTCAAAGTAAAGAAAACAAGCATTTAAGACCAATGTATATATTCTTATTGCGTAAATAACTCAGTGTTAATTTGTTTCTTTTTGTGTATATCCTCTCTTCTCAATAATACTAGGCATTCAGGACCACCTTTGTTTTCAAGTTAATCTTGTAATTCATGGCGTTCACCTTCTTTTCCACCAAAAAAGGACCTTTCCAGTGCATCAAGAGTTTGTTGTTATCGGTAGGAAGTAAGAGTAACACCTCGTCACCTTCGGCTAATTGTCTTTCTCTAGTGCGACGATTATAGTATGTAGCGTACTTTTTCTGTGATTTTCGCGCTTCTTCGTGAGCAAGTTGGCAAGTTTGTTCGAGGCGATCTTGCAGATCCATCACATACTGATACGTCGTACGTGTCTCACTGCTTTCATTACTCCCCGTCCAAAGTTCCTTCAATATCATCATGGGACCTCGTACCGTTCTTCCATACATCAATTCGAATGGTGAAAATCCGGTGCTTTCTTGAGGGATTTCTCGGTACGCGAAAAGAAGTGGCGAAATGAATCTATCCCAATCCTGAGGTTTCTCCTCGCACATCTTTTTTAACATTGCTTTAATAGTTCCATTAAACTTTTCAACCAGTCCATTGCACATGTCATGGTAAGGTGTAGTAACTAACCTACGAATGGACAGTAACCGACTCACTTCTTTCATTAGGTTGGAGACGAATTGCGTCCCTTGATCGGTAAGTATCTCCTTAGGAATTCCTACCCTAGAGAAAACATCAAGAAGACCCTCTGTTACGGTTTCTGTACCAATGGTTTTCAAAGGAATAGCATCAGGATAGCGAGCAGCATAATCGACTATAACTAGGATATATCTATGACCTCGTGCTGAAGAGGGCTTGATAGGACCCACCAAGTCGACAGCTATCCGTTGGAAAGGCTCTTCTATAAGGGGAGTACTACCCAATGGAACCTTTGACACTCTTCCTTTCGGACACATCCGCTGACAAACGTCACACGACTGGCAATATCTAGTAATGTCTGCATGTAAACCTGGCCAAATAAAACTTGACCGAACCTTATCGTATGTCCTTGATGAGCCTTGATGACCGCCGAGGATCGACTCATGAGCCACCTTCATTACATAATCTCTATAGCACTTCGGAACGACTACTTGTTTAACCACGTTCCCAAACTCGACTTTCGGTGACTGGAATTCGCGAAATAATATTCCATTTTCCTTTACATATCTGTGGCTACTACCGTTTTTAGACTCCATCACTTCACCTGATTTTGCTAGCTCCCTACACTTCTTAAGAGTTACATCTTTTTCCTGCTCAGTGGAAAGCATGTCTGGAGTAACATTCGGAATGGGTGAGCTTACCTTGAGTTTCCTTAACCCTTGAGACTCGATTTGTGCCTGACGCCTTGTGAGAACGGTCGCAGCTGACGCCTTCTCATCTACTTCCATTGAATGGTCTGTACAACCTTCTCTCCAGCGGGGGTCTGGATCTTCGGCACCTCTGGCTCCAGGGATGTTTCCAATGATCAGGTCACACACAGGGGACTTCATGCAAACGGCCGTCACGTTACCTCGGAAAAACGGAGTATCAACAGAAATATTAGCCTTAGGGAACAATTTAACTGTACCATCTATCATAACACATGCTTGGTACTCACCTGTGACTTGATTAGTTTCTACAAAACTCGACTTTACTACCACACCACTACAACCCGTATCTCTAAGTACTTTTACCAACTTTTGCCCTACCTTACCATCATAAGTCGGCAAAGATCCTACACGTTTCAAACCGCATACAGCTGACAATCCTGTCAATTTATGTCCACCCTGAAGAACGACATGTCCATCTCGTTGGACTTTAGCGAGGTCTTTCTCGTCCTCTACCCATATGCAAGATGCTATCTTTTCTAGACTCACCGGAAGTTTCGTTTTCGACTCTTGGTCAGTATTTGGAGGCAATTGCGAGGGACTGGATGATGCGGGTCCAACTTTATTAATCCCGTCAACCACTTCAGCTAAAAGAGCATAACTCTGTCTTTGTCTGCAATCCTTAGCGAAGTGCCCTCTCTTCCCACAAATGAAGCAAGAGCCTCTGCGCCTCTGACTGGTATCTACCATCTGAGAACTTCCCGATGTTTTCATGGAAGGCGCGGGACTGGGTTTAGCCTCTGACTTCTCTTGACTTCTTGTGGACTTCTGCTGGTTTGTCTTTGCTTTCGTTCCACCTTGGTACCATCCTTCATGTGCTTCGAGATACTGGTCCGTATATTTAGCCATCTCCTTGATGTCAGCAGGTTTTCTCTCACGCAAAAAGGTGGCGTGTTCTTGCGAACAGCAATTTAAAAATTGTTCTCGAAGGATTAAATCGAAAAGTCCGTCATAATCCTTAACTCTTGACAGCTCTAACCACCTCTGTAACAGGTTTTTTAATCTAGTGCTGAACCTGGTACCCGTTTCCTCTTTTGTAGGTCTAACGGTCCTAAACTTCTTTCGGAAACCATCGTCAGTTAAACCATAAGCCTTCAGAACCGCAGCTTTAACAACGTCATATTTCAACGAATCTTCGGTGGACAAGGCCGAATATTCAAAAAGTGCCTTACCTTGTAATAATGCACCAAGGTTGATAGCCCATTCAGATTCTTTATCCCAATTCTTAGAAGTGGCATACCTCTCGAATCTATGAATATATGCATCAATGTCATCACGATCCTGATTAAAAGTAGGTAATTTTGGCGACTTAGCTCGGGTGAAGCCATCGCCAGAGCTTAACCTTCCAGACAATGACGACTCACGTCTGGCTTCCTCCACTTTCAACTGAGACTCAGCCGCTTTCCGTTGAGCTTCGTGAGCTTTAACCTGAGCTTCATACATCTGTTTCTGAGTTTCTTGTAACTCAACCATATCTTCCTTAAATCTAAAATGTTCCTGTTCGAGAAAATCCTTGAGAGCCTGACCCTCTAAGCCTAACTCCTTACCAACCGCTACTACCTTTGCTAAATCAAAACCTTCAGCCATAGCACTTACCTTTGCTACTACATAACAACCTAGAATAATAATAAATACAACCCTGCTTAGGAGCTTTAATACCTTGCTCACGCCTTTGCGCTTCATTAGCGATTAATATCGTGCTATCCTCAAGCATAAATTTTGAGATTCGAACTAAAATTCGACAAAATACTCAGCCACTATGACAGAACCAAAATAAGTTCCTTCCCCGGTACTCTTCAGATTCTAGTATACGAACTAGACGGTGGTCTCATCAGTGAGGGGTTAGCCAGATGTCAGAAAGGACCCGGAACGGCTTCTATCAGAGAACCTGTAAAACAAAGAAACAGAAGAAGTTAGACACCCATGTCCATTTGAAAGAGACCAAAATCAAGCATACAAATTCGCCTAAAAAGTCCTCAAAAATTATCTCCTCCCACTTGTTTTTCCTCTAGTCCTCATTTTCCCGTAGTTTGCCTCTTCCCCTCAATAATTTTTTCCCGGATGGGCCCCCAAAACTTTGTCACTAGGAAGAACCTACCAACAAAGGTGGTCCTGAATGCCTAGTATTATTGAGAAGAGAGGATATACACAAAAAGAAACAAATTAACACTGAGTTATTTACGCAATAAGAATATATACATTGGTCTTAAATGTTTGTTTTCTTTACTTTGACAACTTTCACCTAATTATTTTAAAATACGGACATGCAGATGCTTGGATGCAAGTGAAATATATATATAAAAAAAAACCCGGACCGGTCTGTACTGTTACTTTTACCACTAAACCTCACACAATAAAGCTTCGAACATAATTAGAAGAAATTATATCATTACAATGTTGTCTCAGTCTCTTTTGTCTAAATGCAAATAAGATTAGGATGGGGAATATAAACATATGCTGGTTATGCAAGGGAATATTACTGTAGGACGTCGGACTAGTCCTTGCAGCCCTTTTTCCGTCCTCCCAAGTCTGTAAGCTGAGGACCTTGACCTCTGGGCGGGTTGAAATATATGGCCTAGATCTTCAGAGCGGAGCCCCACGGACGAAGAAGCCCAATGTGTCCCGTCACAGAGATGATCTCGTCTGGCCTACATACGTGGCGACCCTGCCCGATCGAATTGCAAATGTAACCCCTCACTGAATGAGTCTGAATATAAAATAAAATTTTTACATGAACAAGTGACTGTAAACGAGGCGCTAATTGTGCCAAACACTCGCTACACTAAATTAACAATAACGACTTGGTACAGGAGAACAATTAACATGACGCAATATTATTTACTCAGTTCAATATCCTGCAGTGTAGCTATGACCTTCCCAAATGCACTATATACTGCACCTGTCACTATTTGCACACGAACTTGATATTTTGGTATAAAATTCACATTATGTGTACCCTCCATGCTCGAACCAACATATATACAAATTAACAACAATAGAAATCAATTTCTTAGTTCTACTATACTTCCACTACTCTCTTCTTACAATTAAGTTCTAACAAAATATTTCATATGGCTACCTTCATTCACAAATATATATACAACATCGTCAGCACGTTTGCATTTACGTAACTTAACATTTCCAGCTGACATATATTACTCCTTTTACTTGGATGCCAGACGTCTTTAACGCAATTACTTCACATTAATTTTTGCCATGCTGTTCCTGCCATGCAGGTGAAATACTAGGCACAGTCGTAATAAAGTTATACATTCCATTACAATCCAGTTTAGTAATATACATATAACACCCATTTTGGCCAACCCCCAGGAAAAACCCAAGTGAGGAGAGATAATAACATAGAACCGGTACTTACATGATAACGGTTATGTTCGGCATGTAACAGGCTCCCTGACTTCGGCCGTCGGTATCCTTCCGACAGGACTGTCGGCCGCCCCTCTCAGAGAGTTAAGAAACTTCTCGAGAGTCACCGGGTAACGGGCTCTTGGTATAGTTCTGTCACTATTCTTTTGCGAAGTGACCCCAGCTTATACAGAAAAATCTAATTTCTGCGCCCTACACCAAATGTGCACTCCATTGGCAACGCCTGCAACAATTATTTCCCAAGTTTTTGGAACAGAGTCAAGAATGTGTCCTTCCGACACCGTATACTGTGGTTCTCTGACGCCAAAACTTAAGCGACGCTTTCTCCTCTCAAACTAATGCAAATCATTACATTCCACCTATTGGGGTTACGCTTGACCATAAAAAATAACATAACAAGCAATTTACATCTAAATCCTTCGGCCGTAGAGACGCAATCAGACTTACATAGCAGCTACAGCTGGTCAACGAAGTGCGACTTTCAAAATAGCACGGGGTGCCAACTTACCTTTAAACCTGGTAAACCCGGGGAGAGATATTTGGCGATTTCTAGGGTGACACTCAGCCCATCTGAAATCCGAAAGCGAAAAAACGTATGTGAGCGCGTCTCAAGATCGTGACGTCATTGGAGGCACGGTTAGTAACACCGTACCAGGCAGCTCACCCATCGTTCTACACATCGAATCATGTGCATGCTAACGCGTTTTAGCGGGTACATCATTGCAAACACCTGTGCTACGATACTACAGCAGCGCGCGTGACCAGTGACCACATTGTGAATTATGCGTCGTTGCGCGGTGACTACTTACCATTCACGATAGCACCGTTACTGAACAGCTGAGTAAAGGCGCGCTTGTTATGGACTGTCCATACATGTTTATAGCTGTTCTGTACAGCGCGCCTGTACCGCGTCCTTTTGGCAAAAAAACAAAGCTGTTTATGATATACAGGGAAGGTAAAACACGCGCGCATATGCACGCGAACATATTGGCCAATGATATTCTTCGAAGCCCCCAACATGGTCCGCCCTTTGCGCTCTGTATGTTGGGAGGGTATTGTGATGTAATCCTTTTCATGAAGTTGTTAAGGTATGATAAATTTACCAAGTGTTACATTAGTTCCACATCTAGATGCGCGTCCTTAATAGCGCAGTGTTTGTGCCGCCAATTGCGTCATAAAAGTCAGGTGACCTGTTGCGGCATTTTTCGAAATTGGATTTTGAACGTTTTTCTTCAAATTTCATTTTATGCCGAATGACACCGGTTTTAACTGTGTATGAGATTATATTTTGAGAATACTGTATTCAATCTTGCAATACACAAAAGTTATTCTGGCCGTGTCATGCCCTCTTTAAGCAAAGTATGAACCTTATCCATACTTCTAGGTCGCAAAGACAATGTTATTCATTTTTGTGTGAAGAGACTTCAATATCCGAGAGATTTACAAACATTGTTCTAGTAATCTAGCGAACAAAGCTTCAAGTTACCCTCGTATGGAGTGCCTGGGATAAAGAGTAAGAGGTTCAGAACTACAGATAAGTAGTGGTGAATCATACATTTGAAAATTTGCAGTAGTTAATGCTGTTCACATGAAAGATAAGGCCCCTTAATGTCTGGTACTATTGATTTGGTAAGTGTGATAAATAACCGTGCCCTTTGTATTTTTTATACCCTTTTTAATACTACATTGTAGAGGTACTATTCATTTTGCTTCTAGGTAGTACCAATGAATGCTACCTTGGATAGATAATATCAACAACCACCTGGAACAGTGTTTCCCAACCTGAGACTAGAAGAATCCGAGAAATCTACGAATGAAACATTTTGGAAAGTTTTGAGTGCAGTAAGGTCAGCAAGGGGTCAGCTTTTGAAGGGTCCGTTACGTCCGAAGTTATCGATCAAGCTGACTTAGTATCAGTTTTTACGTTTTGTGAAAAGCTTGTAACTCGGTTTACCCTACATCTACAACATACCATGATAGTTCCATAATCTGACCGACGTAGGCTTAGTAGGCCGCTGTAGCCTATCGATGCTGTCCCTACATAGAGAAGTCTAGGCCTGTCCCTACATAGAGAAGTCTAGGCCTGTCCCTACTTAGAGACGTCTAGGCCTCTTAGGTAAATCAAAACATTTGAACTTAATCCGCATCCATCGTAGACAGCTGAATTGAATGCAATTGTTCAAAAGCTTGTGCTTAATAAACTAAGCGTACCATAAATCCACTACTACAATAAAGCCCTATGTATTGACCGTTAGTTCGAGTTAGGCTGTAAAAGGTCAACTGTAACTGTTTTCGTTTGCGTACTACCCTTCAATGAAATTTGAATGTAGTTAAATGTTTCATTCCAATAACCACAGTTCTGAAATAATAACAGCGTTTCTACGGTCTAGGTCCTGGGCCTTAACAGTGGCTGAACTCCAGCAAGGTCCTTAGTCGGGTTCCCGGATCCCAGTCTCTTGGACGAAGCGCCTTGTGGCCGTGAGATCATTTCACTGAAAACCTTCCTCTCTTATAGCCAACTTCTTGGCGAACGCCTGCGAATGGACCTCTTACCTTGAAGCAAGGGCTGCGATTTGTTCTCAGTATTGGGGGGACATGACCCCATTTTCAAAAAATTTACTGTGCGAAAAATCAAAGTCAATGGGCGATTTCTCAGATATTAGGAGGACATGTCTACCTGTCCCCCAGGATCGCCGCCCATACCTTGAAGCTTCGAATTTCCAACTTTAGGTACACCTTGTCTTTCAATCTAAAAAGTATTAAAGATATTTGCACTTTAGTTGGGGATATTCTTCCGTGGGGGGGGGGGCAAAATTCTCACAAATTGTGTAGGCTTTCTAGCCAAGACAAGATTAAACATGAATGAAAAACACTCAAAAACGTCGTGGTGAACCACCAATATAAGGACGTGGCTTTTAGTTACTTATGACAATAAACCTATCGAATGTATATTTAAAGGAGCTGGGTAGTGGCCAAAACAGAATAAATTCTCGGACCCGCCGACTTCGTTACGTCACATCCGGTTATGCTTCTTGGTTTATCGATTCGATCCGAAATGCATTGTATCTAGTACACACAAGTCACAACGTACGTATGGGTGTAGCCGTTGCATGGTTTAGTACGATACTGCTTACTTTTAGGCCAAACGTCATTTTAGTTAGGTGTACGATTTTCTAAGTTAGCCTATAATGAGTTTGATGGTGGTTAGTAAAAGTGAATCTATTATTGGGAAGAAATGAAAACTCATTGTTTGCAAAAACAACAAGTTTAAGGCTTACCGGAGATGGTTGATACAAGCATTTTTGTTTCCTGGTCCCACATTTACACAGAACTACTGGCGGAGGTTGCTCGTGCTTTTACACGGACAGCCTCCGCTACGAGACTCCTTACGCTGACACGTTGATTTCAAAACGCAAACAGACGGTTCTGTGCAGTGTAACCACTAGCATCTGCTTCTGTTGAGCCCTTTACTAGCTCGAGAGGAAAACTTTCTCCCTCCAACATTTTGAAACTGGTTATATCACTCAAAATGAAACCAAAATAATGCCCAGAAGCACTACAAGTATAACAACATGTTAACGCAACCAGATGATCAGTTTTTGCGGAAACGGTATCAGAATTGTCCAACGTATCTGCCATGATAACTCGATGTATTGACTAATTGATCCATCGATCAGAACCGTTACAAGCTGAAACGACACAAAATTGCCCGTGCCAGAAGAAAAAGTAGCGAACTATAAATTCAAAAAACAAATTGTTAAATAAGTAGCAAATGAAAATAAAAAAATCTAAGAAATAAAGCACGAAAGTAATTAGTGAATTACATTGCAAAAATTATTTTAAAGGTGATCAGTCGTCTTGAAATATTCTTTGTGACGTCAGCCTTTTCTTGACATGTTTCTGAGTCGTCACTGTTCAAGGATACACCGTACAAGTAGCTATGATGACATCGGTATAGCTAGTAGGTATACAGCTACAAGCCGTCTCTTCTTGCTTACCGATTAGCTATACCATGCTTGTACGGTGTATCCTTGAACAGTGACGACTGCAGAAACATGTCAAGAAAAGGCTGACGTCACAAAGAATATTTCAAGACGACTGATCACCTTTAACTGAGAATACAAAACGCATTGAGAGGAATATTTTCAATATTAGTATTACACTGAGGGTAAACACCACGTTTGGTATAACTACGCCACTACTCACCTCCTTTAATTATTTTAAAAATTTTACAAATTTTTTCAAGAGGGTTACAAAACCCATTTGCCAATGAAAATGTATCCAAAGAACGCATAGAATTGTGGGTAAAATAGACAACACAAGGGGGAATCCCTGGCACTGCTCATATGAGGGTTTTAACTAACTTCAAATTTAAGATTTATATACAAATACTATCGAGATTAAATGTGTGTGACATGGATGGAAAGTTTGTGTTGACATTTTAGTGATGACTGAGACAGTCAACTCGACATGCCTTGAAGTCATCTCTCAGATAAACTCGTAATCGATTACTCTTAAATACTATAACTGTCTGTAATCGTATAAACTCAGTGATACATTGTAACGACGGGTAAGAGTCAACCGTATGTCCTGTAGAGAAGAGGAGCAGAATTCATGAATTCAGGTGGGTTTTTCCTTTTTCGTTTTGGTGACAGTTTTATGCCACCTCTTCTAGCTTCTAACTCGATTACAGCTAAAAAGGATTTCTATGATCGTAACAATCTCGTGCAGTACAGCTTAAATGTATAAAGTCAACTGAATTGACACAAAGTACTCACAGGAAAATGCAAAATGCATCTTACTCTCTACATCTTGCCGTAATTGCACAAGGACATGCAACAGTCGGCTTTTCTGTGCAACTTGTATTTTAACGTTACCATTAAGTGGGATACAAGTAATTGTGTTAGTGTGTGTTACCTCAGAAGAAGCAAATCATCGTGTGAGGATAAATATAGCCCTAGGCGATGTAGTTTGTAACATGGTATACCTCAGAAAAACAAAAAGGTGCGGTTTGATAAACGGGCTTTTTATCTAGTTAGCGAAATCAGTTCAGCATGTTGTTGCGAGACATTCGAGGTGAGGGTAAGGAGTGTTGAGTTAGGGTATGATAAAAGTTTAGGCTAGGGTAATGGTAAGAGATAAGGTTAAAAACGAAAGTTATTCATCATATCCCATGCATTGAAATGAAAATAGTAAGTATTGTGGATTTCCGCCCAAAGTTTTATGTATGCATGTATATGTAAGTTAGGAACATAGAGGTGTCAGAACATTAATGTGTCTAACGAAAATTATAACAAAACTCTTATTTAACATCAGAGCTTGGGTTTTCGAGACATCCGCATATGAAACATCTATGTGAAGCTGAGCCAATCAAAATCGATCTTCACGCAAGGACTTTCTCTGTTAATGAAGGGAATCGCCTACAAATGAGTTCATGAAATCAGTGAGGAAACTTCCCTTTCTTTGAAGCTAATCTTTAACGACTTGACATTCCTTTTCTCGGGTTGCAAGTGGAAATGAATGCAGTGGCACTATTCACGTGTTGCACCACCATAGCGTTTATATTACCAAGAAAGTTTAGGTTTAATTACAAATGGATTGCAGAAATGACACTTTTAAGGCATAAAAAGTACATCTGAACATTGTCGTAGATGAACCTAACACTTTTAATTATCCGAATCGAGAATTTCTTGCTTCTCAAGGAAGAGATTATTTAGACGATAGCTTAGTCGGCGTCATAACTTTGTTGGTAAAGGAATATCTTAGAATTATTGGGCGGGATGTAACTACAATTACACAAGTAACAGTGGAATTGGTTTGTTCATGGAAATATGAACAAACCCCCATACATTGTCGTTATTTAAATCGCTCAGGCGGTAGCAAGGTCTTTTCTGTAGGGTGGGAAACTGGACTTAGCAGCATTTACTAGATTCCAATGTCTATGATATCTGCTGGCAACGCATGCTCTTTGGAAACTCATACTCTGAAAACAAACAACATTTGAGCTGTAAAGCTTGGGGAGTGATACGAAAATTGGGAGGTTATTTTCATCATATTCCGAGTAAGCTTAGAAATCAAAGTGCTGCCGCGTAAACAGATCAAACTTAATCTCATGTTTGCCTAAGGCATTTGCCGACTGGGGGTTATGGAAGACAAATCCGTATATGCAAGGCCATTTTGTAACATAAGGGCTAAGGGTGATTGCATAAGCGTGGTAAAAGATTAAAAGGTTACGCGGTAACATTGTTGTGCATCTGCTCGAAACCATTTTTATTTTCTCCAAATAGTGGCCAGATAAGGGAATGTATCCAAAAAATACTGGAGCGCGATCACAGTCATTTCTTATTTTTAGCATTTGTTAAAAAGAATACTTTTATTTGTCGTCATGTTTTGAACAAGTTTTGACTGCCAATGGTAACTTTCTATTAATTTTATACAAAATGATATTTCATGAACAGTTTCTTAGAGAAAAAGTTGTAAGTTGCCTTGAGTCTTCAGTAACAAACTCCAAAATGGCAAGAATGCCATCACAGAGCAGTTGTCATAGAAATTTCGGAAGGTTCAATGTTTGTAGACCAACATAAAAATGAGGAAAACGAGGTCCTAACTTTCATTGAAAACTTTAATGCTTTTATGATACATTTACTTCAGCAGACGTTCTGAAATCTCGTGAACGTATAGGCATGATTGCTTTAAGGCAGAAATTAAGTTCCTAGTACTCAAATACAAAAAGATTATAATCCTAAAAAAGGAAAATAAAAGACTGTACGGGTTCTTACAAGCAAACGTTTAAGCAGAAATTTGGATCATCTAAAGCGGAGAAAGGGACAAAGATCACAAATCGTTTTAGATTAGACAACGTGGAAAACAATTATCTTTTGATTGATTGTCTAACAGATAACACTTGAAAGCTCTGATCAATTTATCACCGTAATGCAAGGCTCATGATGATCTCAAACCGAAGGCAATAAACAACAGCGTGGAAGTAAACGCATATAAATGTTGGTAAATTCGAAGTGACTTTACGTTGCACTTGTAGCTTTTCTTCTTCTCATTGATACTCTTCGGTAAGTTACAAATTTTCCAAGTTTTTTCAAGTAAATATGCATTTATTTTAATCTTTAATAAACAAAGTGGAATTTTGACCCAAAAGTTTAAATTTACATTATGTAAAGTATTCTGTCTTTCATCCCAACATACTATGCGTTAAATGAATTATGATTTTTCTTCAGACATCTCTTATTTATTTTACTGGATTCATTTTAAGCGTGATGTAAATTCGAATAAAATTTATGTCTTATAACCGTTTCAATAGCGGATTTGAAATTGATGACTTTTATTTTAGCCGAGCGCATCGTTATTTTTAACGCATAGTTATGTATCAAAAAGGATCCCGCATCTTTGTGCACACAAACATGATCCTCATGTAATTATTTTAGTATCTTTGTGCACTAAAAAGTTGTAAGTTTCAGCTCATACATTTAAAAATTAAAATGTTAACGTTAAACTTAGCATTTTTTCTGAACGGTAACAAGACAGACACTCTCATTGGCACAAATAAGGTTTAATCCTTTCCGTCATGCATTGTAATTTTGTAATGTAGAAGGCACTCATTTAGGATTGACAACGTAAATTTGTGAAGGAAGTTTAACAATATTCTTCATGGAAATGAGTTTAGAGTATATCGGTCAAAATGAGATGATTTGATTATCTGTACTAGGGGTATCCCTTTGTCGTCAGTGTTCCCCTCTTCATGATATTTTATAGGGTATATATCCTTGAAGTCGTCTCAACGGAACCCGACAAAGTTTCCTTCTCTAGGGGTAAATTAAGGACAGGTTCCTAAGACTTACGTATACGATCACTGCAATGTGTGCTCACTTAACTTAAGATGGATTTTAATCCGTGATTACTCTTTAAAAGCGGTTCGAAATCGAATTATAGAAAACGAAAAAATATGACGTCACCGTATTCCGGCATACGATATTGTTACGAGGCGCTAAAGGCGTTCCAAGAATTCCAGCTCAGATATTGCTACGTAGTTCATCGAACCGCTCGAACGTGGAAACATGAAAAAAAAACGCAAGAAAACACGAGAACCATATCAAGACATCTGTAACTTTTTACAGACGTCTACTTACTTCTAGAGACTTTTCGATTTCAAACGGAACTGATTTCGTCGGAGAATTTCGTATGAACTTAGAATAAACTTGAAAGTTTAACGAGCCATGATAAAAGAGGTATGCAGAGATAAAACATAGAAAGATAGGCTACAACTTACACAGAGCCAGGCGTACTCACAGAGAGATGATACCGAGCTATCCATGCATTCGTACCCTAACTTTTCACCAGGGACCTTGTATAAAAACGTAACCTAGAGAGATTATGCCAAACAAAGAAATTCCTGAAAGGCCTCGACGAATACATACCAGACTGACACTGTTTGAGAGAGGTAGAGAGATTACCAAAGATTTAGGACACTGAATCTAGAACGCCGTGCCTGCTACCGACGCTTCGTAACACTACCGTATCTTCCAGAACCTCAAGAGGCCCGACAATACAACGGAGCGAGTGCTAAAGCCCAATCAAGACTAGAGATAATTACACAGAGTTACTATTGTAATCACAGGTTTAGCTTTATATTAGTAGATTTTGTAAGACTTAAGGAAAGGGGGTAAAATAATGAACTGTTCAAACTTTACATCATTCTCCTGCTTTTTTCGCTGTTACTGGTTTGTGTTTTCCACCGAGCCGTAACAATATTGTCGGATACCGCTGAGACCACAACTAATCCTTTACAAGGTATCCTTTTGAACCAAATCTTGAAAAAAATTTTCATGAAGTGAATATAAAGATCCAAAAATCCTCATACAATTGGCCACTTTATGCTTCCCTGCGATTTCGATACCGAAGGTACAAACTGGCTTACTATTATTGTATTATAGACCAAAGCAATACGATTCTTGCTACCGTTGTTAAAAACATCTAGCAAGGAGAGTCAGAGACTTAATCTTTAGACATTCATGTTTATTCTTCTCTTTCTTCGATCGCGTCGTTACACGTTGTTGTTTGCCAACTTCAAAACGATCAAGAATTGCTCGAGAATTGCTTGATTCGGCACAATACACTTTTTGCTACAATGAAAACTCATCTATAGTAACATAAATTGAGATAGGATTTCAAATCCTTTGTAAAAACACAAGGAAAACTTATCTTCAGAGTTAATCGCTGTATTCGATACACTTTGTTTTAAATGATCTGATTTGATCCAGCCTACCGCATGTTTTACGTGGATGTCCGTCAATAAACGCATTTTAAACTTTAGTGCTTCCACTACATTAAGGAATGCGCCTGCACTCTTAATATAAATTTGGTGCATAAAAACCTCGTTCCTACTTACCATTTGATTTATGCACTGCTTATTAAAACAAACAAGTTATGCTTTGACAAGGTGTACATAATAAATAACATTACTTCAGGGTTACTCTATTCAAAGCGCCCCTTGCTTGTACGTGTGAGCAAAGCCAGTAACTAACTGTTCTCTTTTCAGGTGAGTTAATCATTTCTATGACATAAACGGTTGGAATTTTGTGAGTTTGCTTCTATCCCTGTGTTACAAGAGAACTGGTCATGTCTGTTTTAAAGCTGCGAAATGAGTTTGCAGTGCAAAAGATATACCTAACACTGCAAAATTATGTATTGTCTTGTTCTCTCTGAATGGCGTTTTTCAGGTCTCAGCTTTATTCAAGAGAATGGACTGTGAACTTATTATCTTGATGTCCTGCTCTATGATTCTTGTCACAGGAGAACGCATTATTGATCGTAAGTGATTCTTCTTACATACCATAACTTAGTACAGCACTTTCAACAATTTTTCCAGACGATATAAACAAGTTCTCCTTTTTTCCTTCAAAAACATAAAAAGTTAACAAATTTTGTCAGTGTTTCAGGTTAAAAGCTTTTACAACTTTAAGCAAATTATTTGGATTTTTTCCAATTATCTTTAAGTTTTATGAACTGACCTCATTTCTTAAGGAAAACGTAAACTACGCGGGATCAAATGGTGCGTGCACTATGGTTGATCAAAGATGACGTGTCGCTGCAGCCGATTCCAAACATATGTTATGCCGGAATGTCGGAATGCTAGAATTTTCTTTTCGTAATCACACCTTTCCCTCTTCTGAAATTCAATTAGAAGCCAATTTGTTCGTTTATTTTATACGATATTTATGCCGTGTGCCTACTTAATAGCACATGTACGGATCGATTAGAGATAAAAATAGACCTTTTTAATTAAACTTCAGAAAAGCAAAAGTGTTACGTCACAAAATGTCTTCATTAGTATTGTCGAATTCCTCTGAGATTAAAATCGCTTTTTACCTTTTTGATATAACATTGACGACAATTGAGCCCTTAGAGTTTATGATGGATTCATGACTTTCAGCGAAGGGTTCCTTTTCAACGTCACATTTCATAACATTGAGTAGACTTTGTTACTGTGAACTGTTATACCGTACTGTTTTTATACTAGCGTTGTAATCCTTTCAACTTACAGGACAACCGTGTGCAAAACATGTTACAGTTCCAGTGGGTGGCGAGGCACTGATTGCTTGCCCTTGGGAGAAGGAAATGAAATCTATATACTGGTACAAGGAAACTTTACAAAGTCGCCCAGTACTTCAATTGGAAGATGGAGTAGCTGGTGGCACTGAAAACGGTTCTTGTCACTATAACATTGGGGATGATGGATCTATGATAATTCTAAATGCCTCGGGAGGACACGATGGACGTTACATTATTCTTGTTATCTTTAAAGATTATATTTTTGAGAAAACAGAAATTGTGGTTGATGTGTCTGATGATTAGTTTCAGTTTCTGTGTTGTGTTGTTTATGCTTAAAATAACATGAAATACAGTTGTCATTGCTAATCTTTGAATTTCTATATTAGGAAATAACAAATCATAATCAGAATGATATGATTGTGACTGCTGCATAGGAGTAGGAATCTGTTTTTAGCTGTAGGAAGGAGTTGAGCGTTGTTTGAATAACCGTTTGAGGCGGCCTAAGGGAAGGTATCCTCTGAAAATTGTTCAGCATTTTAGCGTCCTTAGAATATAATTTGCTGCAATATGTTACCAAAAGTTTAACGAATTACTGCAAACTTTTGCCATTTTTTACCAAAGGGACAAATATGGGTTTTTCTTCTTTGAATCGTAGCAAGCAGACGCATAGTGCTGCCTTACCACATTTTCCGCCCCGCCACATCTTTACTTAGTGGCTTTAGCTCCTCACAGCCCCTCCCCTCGCCGTGCAACTAATCTGGAAAATAATAGAAATGATATTTTCAGCACACAGTAAGGCTCCTCAATAAGACATGTATTTCCTACTTCCCCTCTCAGTCGTTTGTTACTTTTCTAATTTCGGGGGTTGTTAAAGTTACATTGTGAAGACTAAGTTGAAGTCTTACAAAAAATATATTCTTAGGTTAGGTTAGGTTAGATGAGGTTTAACGTCCCAGTTTCCAACCAATTGGTTCAAGTCGAGACGACCACGGCCTTTTTTTCCAGTTGTGTCTCACTGGCCTGTTTTCCATCCTCCATTGTTTATGCTGAGCACCAAGCACAAAGGCAGTAGGTTCCATTTTTAAAGTCTTTGGTATGACCCGGCCAGAATTTGAACCCTAGACCTTCCGGCTGCAAGTTGGATGCTCTAACCAGGAACAACAGCTGCCAAGCTGTTATGGTTGATTTAAGCAGCCTTGTATTTCTTCTGATAGAAACTACTGAGTGCACTTCTATCACCCATCACCATTAAAAACTGGAAATGATGAAATTTCATTTCATAGCCTTTCATTCATTTTTTATTTCAACGCAACATTTGCAACTGAAAGATAAAGTAAGTATCAAAACAATGAAAAAAATTGCAAAATAAAGTTCTCTGGAAAACCCCTTTGGACTTGGATAACTAAAGGAATCCTAGAAAAAGCAGACAAGAGAGAAAACAAATATGAAAAAGTAGCAGTCTTTACATTACCAGACTTAAAGGGTTCCAAGGCAAAATATGGGAGAATATCGAAACATCAGAACATCTTTGGTATCATTCTCTTACCAAACACAAATTTAAAAGAGGAAAGAGTCCTGCAAGCTCCTTGACCCTCCCCCTGCATGGGCGGTGATCCTGGAGGACAGGGGGGACATGTCCCCCAATATATGAGAAATCGCCCATTAACTTTGATTTTTCACACAGTCAGTAAATTATTTGAAAATGGGGTCATGACCCTCCAATAATGAGAACAA
This sequence comes from Holothuria leucospilota, assembly GCA_029531755.1. Lineage (NCBI taxonomy): Eukaryota > Metazoa > Echinodermata > Holothuroidea > Aspidochirotida > Holothuriidae > Holothuria > Holothuria leucospilota. The sequence goes on along the minus strand of CM055961.1, from coordinate 71,330,754 downwards.
ATCGCAGCCTTCGCTACCCTGTAGTAACACAGGGTGCAATCGCTAATTTTCCTTTTGCTACTAAAATTTAAAATTCATTGTGGAATCGAAAAAAAAAACCCATTTCAATGGCCAAATCAGTCTTCGAAACAAAGATATTGAGCTTAATGTGAAGTACATCTAATGATACACTGGTGCCGACTCCTAACTTTTAGCCCAGCGGTTCCCAAGGGGATGATATCGCCCCCAAAAACGTTTCCGCAACTCGAGGGGAGGTGTTGAGCTCTAAGGAGACGGCAAGGTGGCATTAGAAAAATAGAGATGTTAAATTAAATATGTGCACAAAAAGGTACCAAATAGTTTTCATTAGCTGGTCTTTTACATTAGTACTTCCAGCATGGAGACAAAATGAATTCAAAACGTCGAGAAACAATCCCTTCTCTCGCATACTACAGCGTTAGGTGAATTATTTGAATTGCTTTATGCCAGGAACAATGTTTAATTTCATGTAATTTCACCGGTGGCCACAAAAGCATGGTTAGAGTTAGGGCTTAAACTTGCCTCATCACTGTACCTTGAATGTTGTCAATTCCTTGTTGTTCATAGACAACCTATGCCGACAAAAGTGACAATTGTAGATAATTGTAACATGTATAACTTTACTAATGTAAAATGAAAAAAAAAAAAAAAACGTTATTACAATGTTTTCAAAATTTTTTACTATTTGAAGCTAAAACTTAGACTTTATTTTTCATTAGTAACACCTGAAGGACATCCTGGGTGATATGAGTCTTCGAACGCCTACTGCAATCTTTTCCATCCTTCTTCCTCCTAATCCACAAGACAAGCACCTTACAGAATTAAAACCGGGACTAATTGTTAAGTACTATTGTGAAACAAAATGTTCAAAAGGTGGTATTTGTAATCTTTTGAGGGCAAATCAATGGCTTTTATACAATAGATAGTCCACTTCATCATTTCGACGATATCGTTAATGTCCCAAAGCATCCGGAGCTTTTCATTTTGTTCCTCATTCAGGTGGTTGTTACATGACCCCACAGGGCCCCTAGGCGGACTCATAGACACCGTGCTCTAGGGGGAGTTCTTCATATACCCATGGAGCCCCCAGCACCTTCCTCACTTTCGAACACGTTTCGCCGATCCTAACAAAGATTAACGCTTCACGCCTCCCTTAGTGGTGTTGAGGATTCGCTATCACAAAAGCAAGCCCCGTATCGCCTTTGTATTACCCTCGGCCGGGCTCTCAGCTAAAACAGCATATGGGTCTTTTTTTCGCGTGCATGTACTTTTGTTCATTTCGTTGAGTTATTAACCGTGATACTCTCATGTAGGCATGGGAGGGCTGGGGGAGGGGCGTTTGCCCAACTCCATTTGGTGTAAAGGAGGGATGAACGTAAAAGGTTAGTGACCACTGGCTTAGCCGACTATTGTTAAAAACGTATGGGAGAGGGTTAATGCAAGTATACCAGTTACTGCCTTTCTAAGATAGGTATTCATAACTGGTTTTACATATGGAGTTGATTCTTGATTGTATATCATTTATTTTATATATTATTTGAATACGTTTTGGCAATAAAATTTGTTCAACGTAGGAAATGTAAAAAAAGATGTTCGAGTGAAAAAGAAACGTAGAGGTAAGGAAATCTTTTGAAATGTCATTATGTTGACAATGTTTGTTTCAGTCAATTTCATTGGTGAACCAATAGTCGAATAACTAAGCCCCAATAAAAACGGCAAGGGTAGATTGTACTTAACGTTATAGGCTTTCCATGATTACTTTTGCATTGTGCATTATGAAACAAGAATACACCGGCTGGAAAAAAGTTTAATATGTGGAATCGTTGTTTTGTTGTTTGTAAAAGAAATTTCACCTAGCCCATAACAGTGGTTACGAGAATAAGCCATGCGTTAATGTCCACTCTGAGGCAGATCTTTAAGGCGTCTGCAAAGGCTAAGAAAAAGTTGTAGATGGAGACAGTGAACCTTTCATGGCGGTGATAGATAGCTGAAATCCATAGTGTTGCGATCACAAACTGCAGCTGTTTATCATCATAATACATGTGAAAGTTGAACCGGTAGCGCCACAATGGCTGTACTGGTTAGTATAGCCTCCAGGGGGAGTGAGAATGGTTAGAAATTACACGATTGTGATGGGTATTTGACACAGCGCTTGGAGGAATATCGCTGATTTAAAAGTGCTATATAAAAAAGGAATATTCTTATTATGTTATTATTTTTGTATTCCTTGTAGTGCGCTTCTATAAACTTCTAAAAATATGCAAAAATTAAAGCATTATGTAGATTGAATACTACTTCTGGACAAAGTGAAAAGCTGTAGGGTAAGGGGAACAAATGTAGTAGGGCCATCGGGTTATCAGGGATTTAGGCAATTTTAGAAGTTACGCAGAAAAATTTCAGAAGCAAAGAGCTGTTAACGCGTTTTGCTAATGTAAATTGTGTACCTTTGTGCAGCAGCCTATTCTGGGACAAGTGGGGGAATAAATATAACATGAGCAAATTCCCCGATTAATTAACCCCTTTTTGGCGCCCCTGTAGCCATGACTGGTTTTACAGAAAGTTTAATTTTGGCTGACCACAGTATGACACATTTGCTTCATGCATTATTTAGACCATTATTTAGGTTAACAAAATCACGGAAGGGCCAAGCACCGCTGGTAAAATTCTTTTCTTTATGAATGTGGTTATGATAAGCAGTTCTCCGTAAAATAAGGCAAGAGGTGTATACAAACATTATTATGCAAAGGTTAAAAAACAGTTAGAAACTTAGAAATATCTATAGCTCTATGAGGACATTTCGACCGCGCATAGCCCTGGTTATTTGGACAATCTTCCAACTTGTATACAGGCCTCAAAGGTATTACCATGTTGTCCTTGACTTATGGACTAATTTAATAGAATCCAAGAAACAAGAAGGAAAACAAGAAACAAAAAGAAATCAAAATTTCGTCAATTTCATTTTTCTCTAAATTTCATACATTATACGACAGAAAATAAAGCACTTCTTGACTCACGATGGCTAGTCAAATGCCAGTTTGAAAATTGAGCTTAAAAGGCTAATCTAGGAACCATTTAAGTTTTTATTTATTTGCTTGAGGAACATTATTGTCTAAAACTTTCCAAACATTTTATTAAGCTAATTAAGTAGACAAAATACCAGATTCTTCCTTTACAATTAGAATGTTTCATCTAAAACTTCATCAGGTGTCTCAGCTGTGAAGTTACCGATGTATTAAATTCCATTATTGTCTGAATGACGCGGATAAATTAGATTAACCCTCAATATGTTTATAACAAAACGTTAATTTTTGATAATACAGCTAATAACATATGCAACGTAAGTGTACCGCTTGGTGATCACGAAATTAAAACATCAATTCTTTAAGCTTTTTGAAATAAGAAATGCATTAGATAGGAAAAAGAATATGTAGCCCAGTTGTAAAGTCTTTATTTCAAATAGTATGATTAATGCCCGAGACAGACCTCATTATGCTCATGACCCCAACAATAAGTCATACCTTGCGTTCCATATACCGTTGTACCCAGATCGATGTTCTTAACTACATGCCACTGATCTCTCTCTCAAACACTTTACATAGGACAGAAGAGTACTTTGTAAAATTTTGTTAGTCTCATGAATTCTTTTTGTTATGTTAGCGATACAAAAATGTTAAAGACTAAAATCGTAAGTATCATTTTGCCTTGCATTCCTGTTCCAAACTAAACTGAATAACCTTTTTGTAGGATAATTTAAGATATGATTCTATTAAAATGCAAACCAAGAGACAATTAATGGAGTTGCAGATTTATCTTCCTCTATATTCCCTACAAATTTTTGGCTAAAGAAATTCCCGAAACTACTGATAGTTTGCTTCAATAACCAAATAACCTTTGCTTGTAAACTGGTATGCAAACAACCGATAAAAATCAATTATAACACATTTTTTCCTTTGTTACCTTCATTTCTTTCCGATCATGCAAACGTCTAGAATTCAGGTACCTAGCAATCTTAAAATTGATCTGACCTGATCTGGAGAGAGTTGGCGATATTCTTTTTTGCAAAATTTGGCAACGCTGAATTAACCTACATTTTGAATTTTGACCTTGCACCTTGGCGACGAAAAAGCACTATTTTTAATTAAAACTTTGTCGCATTGGTTGCAACATAACGTGGAGTTTGGAGTCATAACATTTCCTAACATACTGATGAACAAATAATGGGAATAAGAAGTTTTTATCTGATTTGACCTTGTGCCTCTAACATTTGTACTATGACGTCATCAGTCACCATGCACAAACATCTACAGTCAGTTACCTAGGCACGGAGTTTGAAATTTATCGGAGTTACGGTTACCGTTAACGAGGAGTTTGTGGCACTTTTTTTTGCACACACTTACCCAATGGAATATAACGTAAAAGGTTATTTCTCGACCTAGCACAAGTTATTAGAAATTCTTCAATTTTTGATTTGGGAATCGTGGATAAAATTTACTGTTATTAGCTATTGTTACAAGTATAGCCTAAACATATTTTAGCGAGTAAAATTGCTACTGAAAACGTACTCCATATAAATGTAACACGTTTTCATAACGTTATAAATCATGCTGATTTGATTCTGTTAAAAAATCTGGTTTTCAAACCTCACTTTTCGGTTGTTCTACTGAAATATATCATGCAACAAACCACATCACTCTAGGCTATTTTTTATCGTCAAACAAAGATTTTTACCCACTAATAACAAAAAATAACGCAGCAGTGCCTACTCCTTAATTACTTTCTCCTTGAGTCAAAGTTTTCATCAAATTGAAAGTTGTACAGAAAACTTCTGTTGTATGTCCGTGTGAAATTGCAAAATACAGACAGCTAGATGCATATTTCTGAAAGTAGTTCTATGCATGATATTGGGGTAATAACTATCCAGCCTTAGACATTTAGACCTGACAATTTTAAAGACACCAATTTTTCATAATGAATTCTCTATAACCAGCCCGTAATAAGGTATTTTATTTCGATAAGAATAAGACAACGCAGCATAGCATGTCTTGGTCTTTCCATAGAAATCGCTTTGATGAGAATGTAAAAAGCTACTTAAACGTCAATAAACATTCAACTCCAAAGTTAATCTACTTTTTTTAGAGAATTCTATGTAGTGTAGAAAATCATAGAAAAATCTACTCATTTTAGATGCAGTGATCAGTCACCTACATCGTTACCATAGCTTTCATCATCAAGACTCGTAGTATTACAGAAGCAGGAAGAAATATTTTCACTGATCCCATTTAAAGTACTTGAACCATGTCGTGGATCTGTCAGTATTTGCAAGATGTAATCACGCAAATTGTGAAGATTTTGAACATAAGCTTGGTTATCGTCGTGACTTGTGTTATTTTCCAATGAAGGTAGAACTTTCACCCGGAGTTTGCTATCCTGGTTCCTAGCACTACATGTAAACTTTTCACAAACTGTGTCGAACAAGTCACATTCCTCTAAAGAACTATCTGATTCATCGGTTCCTATAATCCTTCCTATTTTACTGCAGGAATCTTTTAAATTGTTGAGGGTGTGTGCTTCTAAGCTCTGGATATCGAAATCGGTAACTTTTTCCTTGTGGTAAACTACACAGCACTGTGTCGAAACTTTGCATTTACTATTAGTAAGCAGACCTTTAACAACAATATCAAAAACTACAGCTTCCTCAACCTTAGCAATATCGTGATCAAGACTAAGGAGTAACAAATCTGTAACAGATGACAATACGTTACATATTTTTATTCGTCTTTCCGTTAACCCATCACTTAATATTTCCGATAGCCTCACGTTTTCGACGTCAGCTAATAGAATAAAATCAAATCCTAGTGATTCTACAAATTTATTTTCTATCGAAATCAAATGGATGCGAATGCCGCTTGGCCACATGATTTCACTGAAGATAAAATTTGCATTGAATAAATGTGTCAACATTCTCGATTTTGAGTTGCCAGTGTTCCCAAAAGCTGTTACAACAAGAACCTTCTCTTGTTTAAGAACGGTCTGGAGAGCCTTTAATACAGTTTGAGGCCAAGGAGCTAAGCTGTAAAATGGATCAAAAATGTCAATTGAATTTCCATTCAGTAACCATGAACCCAGAAAAGCTTGATAGGCGTCAAATGTAAAATCTTTTGGTAGACTTGCATGTGAGCATTGAACAAGCCGCCAAAGATGAAACAAAAAGTTGTCTACAGTAAGAAGATTCTCTTCCATATTTTTTTCAAGTGAGGAAATATCACCCAGATTTAACCCCTTGTGAACAAATTGCTCATCTCCTTCATTTTGTTTCTCTCTCCCTACTCCAGCATGGCTCTGGTACTGTTGCAAGTAAGAACTCATTGCTTTGCACGACTTTTCGTCAAGAATAATTCCAAGCAAAGACAGGAAAATTTTTCTGCCTTGGTCATCTAGTGATATACCTTTCAAAAAAGTATTAAAAGTGTATGACAACGGGGTTTTTAGATCTTCTTGAAGCATTTCATTGCCATTGACCTCATCAACTGACTGGTTGCAAATCTCCGATGAAATTTGAGACGAAAATATTCTACTTTTGCTTTGGTCAACTGACAAAGATATTGTGTTACCAATTTTGATAGCCAAAGTCTTTGCTTCCTTGAAATTGTCCTCATCAACATCGATGCCAAACAATGAACAGGCATTATAATGATCTTCCAACGACTTACCTGACCACAGTTTACCCTCTTTAGATTTGATGTGGGCGAGCAGATATATTTTTATCTTTTCACTGATTTCTTGTGGAGTTAGTCCGGCACCAAAAAGGAATGTCAATTTTTCAGATGAGCTCAGATTAATTGCATCACGTTCGGTACAATCTAATACGACAATGACACGCGATGAAGCTGTCATTTGATTTATTTCTTGGATGTACTTTCCCGTCAAACGAAGGGAAAGATAAACAATAATTATGTTCGACACATTCACACAAAACTTTACTTGACGAATGTGACGGAGCCCATCACCTCGAAGGTTTAACAATGAGAAAGAAGGCAAGGCACCGTGAATTCCTTTTCCCTTTTTATCAATGTTCCACGTAATTTCTACCATTCCTTCTGACCAGATGCTGTTTTCTGGATCCTCTTCTCTGCTGATGAAGCATCTCAAATCTTGATCCGTTTTCAAAGTACCCAGTAGTTTATTTAGAATATGAGATTTAGAAAATTTTATGTTACCAAAACGCAACGCAGAAATTGTTATCAATGGTTGTGTACAAAAGGGAGTTGTGGTTGTAGTCAAAGCCTCTTTAGCATAAATATTTTGCCGACATTTAAGTAACCCCCAAAGAAAAAATGTAGGTCTGGAACTTGAAACAGAGGGAAATATTACCGGAACTGCACGTCTACAATTATAAAGTTTCCCTACTACATCTTGCAGCATGAATAAATCACAACATGTCAATATGGCGAACAAAAAATCCTTTTTGCTTATTTTGCAAACTGATTTGGCATACCCTTGCTGGTATGTGTAAGTAGTAGTCAACTTCTCGGTGACGAGGAAATCGCCGGTTGCTAAGTGCATTAAGAACCTGGAAGCACTGTCTTCAGTCTCCTCGTTGTTGTTCGAGAATAGTTTCATGCATGTTCTATCTTTCATCGTCATCTTATTCACAAGACTCAAGTCAACATGTTTGAGAAACCTCTCGAAATGTTCTTTATGCACTGCTGATAGTTCTGCTTCTGGCATATTATCTGGTTAACATAGAAGATATTTAATGAAAAAACTAAAGTATTATGTTACGTATGCCAAAGATATATTGTGATAACATATGATAATCTAAGGCACTGGATTGTTTGGACGCAAGAGGTACATCAGCAGTGATCTAAATCTCTAAAGTCTAAACACTGGTGTTGGATATTGCAGTGATTACAGTAAGTTTGGAAAAGGTTCACTTTTCCCAAAATTTAGTTATTCTTAATCTGCCATCGTTCTTTGCAATCACACTTATCGCGTCTGCAAAGGTGTCCCCTCAAAACTTTAAAACCGATGCACCCTGTCGCAACTTTAATGGTGTTACTAAAGACGTCAAAAGATAACATGATACGTGCCCCTCTAGGAATTTTTGTAATTAGAGCCTTTACCTTGTTAATTGGAAATATTGGACACAATATGTTCTTGAATAATGACCATGCAAATATCAGTATTTACAAAAGTAGAAATTAAGAAATTAGAAATCTGATTAAATTTTCCCCTGTTTGGAACACGTCTCCTTACCCAGTGAAAAATGGGACGCCGTAGAAGATATTGGAAGACGTTTTTTTCCTTTGCTAATATCGTCCTACGCCTTTTGGAAGATTTTGGTAGGAAAAATTGTTGCTTTTGGAAGATTTTTTAAGGTTAAGAAGAAATGAATGTTTCATTGCCCAATCGGCCGACTGTTTCACCTTAAAATGGGTAATTATTACCTCAATTATTGCCGACTACTGATCAGTGACGAATTTTGTTCTTTCTTTCATAGCACGAAGAAACCTCGCAGATTATTATGATTCCTGTTCTACGATAGAATAGTCTAGGCAGAAATACTGGAATGTATAATTGTCCTTGACAATTTTTAATGGCAGGACGATTTGGGAAATTTTGGACAAAATCGTCCAAATGCAGTAATTGTTCGTCCTATATTTCACTGGGTAGTAAAAAACATTTTTTTTTTTGGAAATTATAGAGAATATCTTCCATCGATGACGTCAACTAGTCATTTCAGCACCGCCGAAATTTCCAACATGCGGGAATTAATTCAAGATTGCTGTTAAGGAAACGCTTCAACATGGAATGCATCCACGATATGAATAAGGTGCGTTTGTTTAAATGCGCATAATTGCCTCAGAGAGGTATTGTGTTAAGTCCTGAACGACTGTGACTGGTACTTAGATTATTCCCCAAAACAGTTTTTCTTATATCGAAGTGTTATTAAATCTAAAACCCAGTGTACAGAAACCATACATTTACTTTAGCACAAGTGTTATAGCTGAGATAATACACTCCTACAATACCTTCTTACCTTGCTCAAACCTCTTTGATTCACTACCATGGTTGATTGCTTCTGTTATTTTCCTTTCAACCTTGGCCCCTAAAGGAAGAAAGTAGCTTTATTACGAGACTAAAGATGACCATTTGACTTTACGAAACCGTACGATTACACATTCACGACTATACTCACAAACGATTTTTTTGGCCTTTTCCATGTGTGAGTTATTTTTGTTTCAGTCATCCTGTGATGTCCTTTTCAGGAGTACTAATTGATTTAAGTAATGGATAATATCGGTGATTTTCAGTAGTTCGAACAAAAGTAAAAACTTCTAAATAAGTCGGAAACACGATACTCTTTGTGCCCTTGAAGCATCTTTAGCCCAAAGGCTAATTGATCGTTGTCAATTCAACCATTCCCAGTGAAAAATGGGACAATTTTGGAAGATTTTGGAAGACTTTTTTCGTCTTCCAATTTTGTCCGACGCCTTTTGAACGATTTTAGTCGAAAAAGTCACTCCTTTCGGACGGTTTTTCAAGGTTAGGAAGAAAGGGATGCTTCATTGCGCAATCAGCCGACTGTTTTCCCTTGAAGTGGGGATTCTCTACCTCAGTTATTGCCACCTACGGTTGAGGGACAAACTAATTTAGTCAACTTGTTTCTTTCATACCGCAAAAGCTATTGTGGATTCTATTCTACAATGGAATAGTCCAGGCAACAGTACTGGAATGTCTACAGCCCTTGACCATTTTTAATACCAGGATGATTTTGGAAGATTTTGAACGAAATCATTCAAAAGCAGTAATTTTTCGTCCTACTTTTTACTGGGCTATTTTTCGTCAACTGTCTAAAATGTCCAAGCATAAATTAGAAGCAGATATGAGATATGCCCCCTTCTTCTTTTGCGATACGATTCTTGACAGCACTAACCCTGCGACGTGTTTTTCAGAAATCGTAGTGCCCGAAAGAGATGAATCAACGAAATCTCTTCAGGACTTTGAAATGTTTGGAAGCATACTAACGTCTTTCTGCTTTCTCTGAATCAACAATACGACTTAGTTCTTCGGTGACTCTCCCATCTTCAGTAGTAACTGCAGAAAAAACAGTAATAATAGCATGATACCCACGGATTCACTTGGCCATATTTAGTCATATCATCAAAAGAAGTTTTCTTTTTTTATTCTTTTTGTTCACTCATGTTTAATTTCATCTTATTATCTGTTGAAAGAAATGAAGCATACTGCACAAAAACACTGTACAGGCAGTCTAAAGATCTCAGTTAAGGACTGAAATTGCTAAATTTACAATCTGAGGCAGCGACACAGAAAAGAACTGGGACTACCACTGGGGTTTTAGAGGTAGATGACTAGGAGGGGGCAGAAGATCATGCTATAAACCTACCTTACGATAAACCCAGAAAGTCGGTATAAACTGTTCATGTTCCTACCTGTAGTAGTTTGTATCCCGGGGATATTCTGTTGCCAAGTTTTGCAGGTGACGACCTCATATAGGGGTCAAAAGGAAGGGTAATTCTCCCATTGGAGCAATCTTTCTTAATTAAAAATGGCATAGATATAACATAGTAGTATCTTTGGCAAATTTTCAACTGATCATAAATCGATTCACTCACAATTACTGAGTTCTTTTGTTTTAGTGGGTATACGGAAAGGGGTTTGTTTAAATGTAGAGTTAAAACTCCCCTTGGGAAATTTTGTTTATGGAAGGTGGTTTAGATGTAAAATGGTGGTATCTTTGGAAAATTTTTAAATAAATAATGGGGTTACAAATTCTCATTATTAAGTTATATTATGACTGTGACATTGTACCAGTTTTATAAAAATATTCGAAAAATACACAAGCCCGTAGCCAAGCGCGGGGGTGCTTGGGGCAACCCCCCGAAATATTTTCGCTACTTAAATGGTAAGAAATTACCATTGCCTTAATTCATTTTAGTATGACTAGCTCCCTTAAAAATTTCCGCCGCTGGAACCCACGGTACCTTTTATGGCGTCTAGCCTGCAAATACATGCTACGAATGTTGTCGCATGTTAGTTTTCTTTCGTAGGATGAACATGGAAAAATCGCTTTTTCAAAAATTTTTAAATTTGTTTCAAAATCATGGTTGGGGTAAGAATTAAGGTTAAGGTTACGTGGACATGGAATAGTTTTGACCTGTTCTTTCATAATCCGGCGTCAGAATTACAAAAAATTAGTCGAAGAGCTGTTATTTTGGAATTAGGGGTGTGGGCAGTTTCCAAGAAGCTGATTCGTCCATTGGCATGATTTTTCCATTTTCATCCTACGAAAAAAAAACTAGCTTGCGCATACGTTCTAAGATTGCCCTTATATTTTCTTCTAATTCGGGGTCCGTCAGGGGCGTCGATCGGGGGGGGGGGAGGGCAGGGTGGGCATTTGTCCCTCCAAGGAAAATGTTGGGAGGCAAACATATCGTTTTGTCCTTCCAATAATTCAGGGAGGGTAAAAGAAACCAGGCAGATTAAAAACAAATGTAATATTGTTGTGTACAGACGACTTTAGGGCTTCGAGAAAACGCCAATTTAAGTCTATTAAAGCATTAATGTGATTCTCCCATCTAACCCTTTCCACATAATGCATATCCCTATATCCCACATGCTATTTTTTCAACACTTCAGATAATTATTTATACATTTTCTATTAAAATTAGGGTTGTCGGAAAATTTTTGCCCCATCCCCCAATCCCCAAACCCGATCTACGCCCTTGGGGTCCCTACATAGGTTGAAGGTGTTCCTCTATTGTTGCATTATTGTTCTACATTATTTTCCTAATGATGGTCATGAGACTTGGGTTGTGAGTCGTTACGAATAAACACAAAGCGCACAGAAATTTTGTATAAAAAAACAAGTTCCCAAAATAAACCTTGCGTAGAGACTGCATCAAAGCACCCCGTAGCCTACCAAAATGTATCCACCAATCAGAGGCGGAGTCTTCTGCCTGATAATGCATAAAAGTTTTCGATTTTTATAACATGTTTCTTCCTCTGAATTCCATTGCTTTGTATTTTTTGCGATGCTTTGCTTTTTCATGTTGTCTCTTATGCACACGAACAATCTACGTAATTGTGAAACCCTCCCTGCTGAATAATGCGAATATTTGAGACAGTATTGATAACATCCACAACGTTGCGGTACGGTTAGAAGAACCCGAAGCAGGCGAAAATCCTAGTACTTTGTGAAGGATTCCCGGAAATTTTGATAGAAGGTGACTAAAATAGATTCATCACTCAGTCAGACACACACCTCACCCTACCCCTACAGGAATCTATAGCTGACTCGCCTTTTGGACTCATTCAAAAAATTTTGAAAAATGTTCGGTAATTGATAACAAGACGGGGCACGCCAACTTACATGCACTGCCGGCGTCGCTGTGGATTATCCCTTAGGTGGAGTGAAAGGCGTAACAAGAATACAAAATAAAAAGTTAGTATTATAGTGTTAATGCATCTAATATGCAATGTGGAAAGGCAAAGATCTGATAATGAGGTTTCAGAGCACCGTGGATTACTTGATGTGATTTTGGTCCATCCTTGGAGGGATTGTCAGAAAGTGTGAATGAGAGGTCAGCTTTACTTGCTAGGTAAAACTTTAAAAAATTCTGTCGGTTGAAAGGGGATTACTTAATTGGTTAGGTACGATTATGCTCGTGTTTTCAGAAGGGAGCAGGAGAATAAGGAAAACAAAGAGAAGAACATTCTTCCACTAGGACTCACTCTTCAGTAGTTTTCAAATTAATATGCCATTTCTCTCTCCCAGAACAGATGCTTTTTATGAAGTAGAGGCCACGAATAGAGAAATTAGAGTATAACGACTTGCATTATGGTTTGGTGTTCCATTTAGGTCAAGAGATCTGACCAAAAGAAGCCTTGAGGCTATTTTGCAACGAACTATGTTGGTAAGATACGATAAAACACGGACACTAAAAAATGAACCTCCTATTAAACTGAAACAAACCCCAACTTGTTTGTTTACAGTTCGTGAAAAAAAAAATGATTTTAGAGAAAGGAAATGTATGGTGTAAGTAGAAAATGGGCTTCCATATCCGTTAAAATAGCATACAATTACTTACGATCCAGTTGTTACATAATCGATCTGTAAAGGCCTTTAGAATCACCAAATACTTACTTCTCTTGATTTCTTTGGTAGAATCAATACGTTTAACGGCTTCCAAAACTTTTCCATTTCCAGGTTTTCCTGTTTTTAAAAAACAGCACATACAAACTCCTAAGTTTTTTTCTCCAAGAGTGGTTTGGTTCAATAAAAGTGCAACCCTGAAAACAGAAAGGTCTGTTTCTTTTAAAGGGATTTGCCAGTGACAAAAATCAATACCTTCAAAAAATGCAGAAAATTTTTCTCATCTAGGAGGTCAAAACCGCATCTCAATAGCTTGTAGCGTTTGGAAGATATACATTTTCAAAGCAATACAATTTTTTCTCAAGACGAAGTGCATCATAGGAAACTGTGATGTCATCGCGGCACATTAATTTGACAAAGCCTTGAATTTCTTTATGATATTGACACCGCTGTAGGGAATATTTATCAACTTTGTTTATTGTGCCCTACATATGTTGCAGATTTATGCTAAATCTACATGGAAAGATATTCAAACATTCCAGCAGTATCAAATTTCAAGGACAACAGGACATTCAATTATAAAGAAAAACAAAAGAAATCTGAGGCAATGTGCCCACTTTACATAATATTCTGTGACCTTGATGAGAAGTGGAGGTATTTTTGGACAAAAATAAGCAGTCTTTAACGTTAGATATCTCGAGTTAGGAAAAGAGTATTGCTACGGGGTTTGAAGGGCAAGAACTGGAATATTGTTGTCTTTCACATAGGATCCTAATGAAAAGCCACTGGAAAATGCCTTTAACATCTTTTTATGAACAGTTGGTCTACTTTTACCAGTACAGTGTTCCATATTCAAAAGAACCCTAATGTGTGCCATTTACCACGATTAACGAATATGCTGGAGTTTTACTGTCTCTATTATGACAGTTACGATTGTCTAGCGCGGAAGACCTCACATACGGACTTCCATTTGCTTCTCCCTATGGTGAACCAGGCACACACAGTAGACTCATTTAACGTTTTCTTTTCTGTATGAAAACATTGATGGCCACAGATGATCCAAACGTGGGGTTGATTACTAAATATATCTTGGTAGGCCTACCCTTATTCCTTTCACAAGACAATTTGAATATTTATAACGGACGTAACGCACCGAAATCCTTTCATTGTGTTATTGCATCAAATGACAAAGATAGTCCATACATTGTTCCACGTCACTTTGTCGTGCATGTGTAGTGCATTTTTAGACAAAACTCCTGAGCCCAGACGTTAAATTCATACGTTAAAATCATACAGTGCGGATAGAGATTAATAATGTTTTTCGCTACAAACTCTTCTAGTAAAATTTCCAGAAAGTCAATTTTGTGTTTCAACAAAGCACACAAGAGTTTTTAACCGCCATGTCTTCATCTTCAATCTGTAGCATAGCATCTTTCCTATAGTGTAGTTGGGAACTTCATAGGATTCGAACACATTTATTGACAATGAAATTACTTTTAAGAAAGTCCAAGTCAATTAAGTTAACGTTCTATACCTGTTTGCGATAAAAGTCATGACCCATTATGGTATTATAATATATATATATATATATAATCATACATATAACTGTGCAATTGATACTCCATTTTAAACACACGTTGTGTCTACTAACATCATATACCTTCAAAACATACAACGAAACGACCGACTATATGTAAAAGTGTATTCCATGCAGTTGAAAAAGTTGAAAACTTATAAAACTTATTCATTTTCATGAAATATGTAATAGGTTTTAAGAAAACATTACTCTTATTGTTCTGCTCTACATCATCAATCCGCTTCGCTGCTTCCAAAACTTTCCGTGGTTCAGGTTTTTCTGGGGATAAGAACAGACAAGACCTATTTATTGTTTACATTGTTTCGTATAAATGCTTACGATTTTTAAATTGCGTGTATGTAATTCATCCAAAACTGTGAAAGGAAATCATTGGATAGAACATGTAAACATTGGTTGTCTTTAGAATCAATACTTAAAGCTGTCAGCCAACGTTTGCATTGCAATGACCAAAATTGGTTATTTGTTTTGTGAAAGTATATTAATGATGAATTTATATGCTTAAATGTAAATGAAAACTATGTGCCAACAAACCAAAAGTAGCGTTAGTCGAAATTGAGCAAGAGCTGCTAGGTTTGAAATTAAGGAAACTTGTCCGTTGCAGGTCGTCCATGTTGCATTGATAAATAATTACACTTAAAATAAAACAGCATCAGGAGTAAAATACGTAGTAAAATTTAACCTTGTTTGCAGTAGTATACTCACTCTCTATCTCCTTGTCTGAGTTATTGATTCGTGTAACAGCTTCTCGAACTTTTCTAGGTTCTGATTTAACTTTTGTAGCTAAAAAGACAATATTTATGCTTGATTCCAATATGTTGTGTCGAAATTAATATATAAATTATATAACCAGCAAGAAACTTCGAAGTTTTACTTTTTTTACTTGTAAGAGGCATTTGCACGAAGTCTGATAGTTGCGGAAAAAAGCTTCATCTGCTCAGAGCAATACCTTTGTATTTAATCGTCCTTATCACATTGAAAAATGTGCCACTATAAAGAATAAGACAAATTGCATCTGAAATTTTGAGTGCTGTCTAGCACTAACATGGTCATAACAGTCTCAAAACTGACATTGCAAAATTGCTTCAGTTGATTTCATAATTTTAATAATTCTTAATAATTCATTTTGATGAAATTAGACGAATGTGATTAGTGTTAGAAATGAGATTATCCAGGTGTTTTAACTGGATGAACTTTTTAAAATATGGACCTGGAACCTGGAAGGGAGTGAAACTTTTTCATTATTTTACGATAAATTTCTAAGTCTTAAAAAACGAAACGTGGTAGTTTGTTCCTCCATTGATGTAAGATAGAATAAATGGATGCAAATTGAGCTTACATAAAAATGCTTCTATTTCTGGTAGGGATGACTGCACAATCGTGGACTTAAATATTTATAGATACTCAAATTACAGATTGCACCTAATGTCAACGTGTGGCTGCCAGAACTGTTATATGGAAGAAGTTACTAAGATTTTATCATAAACTTACCCTCTTCCTCAACTTTAGGTCCCTGAATTCGTTTTATCGCTTCTAATACTTTTCGAGGCTCTGATTTCGCTGAAATATGTAATAATTGGTACTTCAAGGTAGACTAAATTGCATTCATCCTGGTTGTAAAAATTTGTTGCAGGTGATGGGAAATACATGTATAAGTTAGTTGACATTGAATTGTTCATTTGAAGCATATTTTGCATCAGGTTTACTGAAGTTTTCTTGTTCATAAAGAGAAGGCTGCGAATCCGACAGTATAATGGTAACAGTAACAAGATAATGGTATCAAAATTCAGTTGTCACGCGGAGCACTTAAACCACTGTAAAGTGTAAAGGCCTGTAACTTTCTCCATAGTCTTTAAATATTCACTACTGTTTACACTTTACAACATATCCTTTCCAATGTTTACCATACGTGACACTTTTGTTGCTGACTTTGCACAAGATTTTGTACTTTGAATCAAAGATATGCCCTCATTGTTCGACTCTGCACACGCAACGAAGATGGTATGTATTGGCAGTGTGCTTCATCTGGGTTCATGTAAGGATCACGTGGATAAGGAAAGAGTTGTAAAAGACTTCAGGAAAAAAACCTTTTACAGGCATTTATCTCTCGCATGTTACACTAGTAGGATGGGATATATATGCTTCTGCCTGAGGTCTCCCTTGGAAAGTAGCTGTCTCAGAAAAATAGTAAACATAACCTAAAACTCCGAGGCTTCTTACACATCATTTATAGCAGTTTATCGTTCGTACGATGGACCATACTTAATGCACTTTTACATGGATAAATATGTATGCAGTAACCCGTCCATAAAATAGAACACAGTGATCAAATTAATCTGCCTAAACGTTTTCTGTATTTACAATTCATGAATTGGTAGTTGAGATCAGTTCGTAGCTATGAGTGTGTAGGGTGTGACGTCTCCCTCCCCAACCCCCAATCCCCGATCTGATGGTCAGTCGGAACATCAAAAAGCAGTCGACAGATTGACTCTCGAAACTGAGAAAAGAGAGAGAGAGAGGAGAAGAAAATCTTTTTGTCTAGGCAATTTAATAAGCCACCGAACGTTTACGACTAGAATAGGTTGGAATCTTTTAGAATTATACTTTGAAAAACAAGCAAAACGTTCCCTCGTTTTTTGCGCGGTTTGTTTATGATCATCACTAGATTTCCGAGTCTAACATTCCTCAATTTGTGTTGCCACAGAGGTTGCTTTACACAGTATCACTTTAATCATCTTAAAATGCTTCATTCTACCCTGAAGAACTGTAGATTTACTATCGCTCCTAGTACATTCATTCCTGTAAACTCTTTACACCTTTGAATATATCAAAAAGGTGTTGTTTTTAGTCCCGAAAGTAACTGATCTTTAAAGCAATGAAAGTTTTAGAGGAAATTTGCTGTTAATAGGCAGTGGAAGGCAAACGAATGCAACCAGGGCCGATAAGTCATGTTATTTTTTTATTTTTCAAGATTCCTTCTATACCAACATTCTGCAAAATATGTTCGCACTTTCGCCAAAAAGTTTCCGGCAGCTTTGCGCCCTTTAAAAAAAGATTCGTCTTTGTCATAGTGTGGAATCATATAGCTGAGCAGCAGAGATCCCCCTTCAAAGTAGTCATAACATAAAAAGCCTTCTGCAAAAGTCTGAACTTTAACCTTCAGTCGCATAGTTATTCTCTTTTATTTTCTCCATGGCACACTATCCAAGACTGCATGGAGATTCAATCAGTTCTTCGGCGGACGATGACCACAATATAACGCAAGTTAGCTCCGATTGGGAGTTATTTGTTCCGACAGCTGATGTCTTCCCTCAATAATGTCAAATTCTCCTCTGCATTCCTGTTTTCGTTTTTTCATCTAATTGTAGGTAACCAGATAAATTTGTACCAAATTCAAGAAACGTTCGTGCCCCTAAAGTGTCAGCCTTTGAAGAAATCCCAGTCATATGCCACCTCTCTATGACCACCCAATCCTCATGGCTTGTACAGTGGTTACTGATCTGTGTTATAGTTTCTTAGCATGTGCTACAGGAATGGTTTATGGTAAGATACGGATATGAGAATTGCCTGCTATGAAACAAGGATTACACTTGGTGAGCAAAACTTCCGAGCATGGCTGCGTGTGGTGCGTTCCTTTGTGTCATTTCGTACGGCGTTATCTGGGTAGCATGCACTCTTTGTAACTCGTGCAAAGAATCAGAGAAATTCTGCCTGAGGAAACCTTACGATTTCTTTTGTAAAGCTAGCCTGTAATAGTCAGACGGTTACTTCCAGCCGTCACTGTATGGCATATCCTTGGCCGAAAATGTACCAAAGGATGAAACATGATAATTGTTCATGTATGTGACTTCCTTCCTGCCTCGCCAGCCTGCATTATTGGTGCCAAATACGTCGCTTGTGACTCAAATGGGCAGATACAAACTTTCGTTCTATTAATTTATTTTTCCTTGACATATAATCAGTAGTGACACTACCGCCCATATTTTCCTCTTTTCCCCACTTATTTTGAACGAACCAAAATATGCAGCACTAGACTAATCTTTTTCATAAGGAACAACCCCGAATGCAATGTATGTCTAAGAAAGTGCATGCGTTACAGTCACTTTGCATAAGTCCACCTACTACCATGGAGCAGCTTGAGTTATGTAATTCTTCAAAAAACCCATGAACTCCGTACCCTCACCTATGACCTTTCACACTGCCCCTTCGTCATCACCAAAACCGACCGTTAGTGCTAGTCAGGTCAGTATAAGACAGGTGTTTAAATCATGATTTCGATGGACAATTGCATGCAGGTCAAACGCCCTTTCAAGGTAGTATACTTTGTTCGTTCTCCAGAACGAACATTGACCATAATTTTTGAAATCGTTCAGAGCTTCTAGGGACTTTGCCCAATGCTCCTCCGTCGGGAAATTGTCCTGGACTTTACATCCAAGGGGAGCGTTTGGCATAGTTCGGTACCATTGGATCGTTCCTTGTTACTTTTCTTTAATAATTTCTTCTGACCACTAGTCATCCCCACTTTCAAAACTCTTGTGCAGCCATACCATATGATGTCTTTTAGAATTTGTGACGTGACCTCCAGGTCCCCATCCATGTACCTTTTGGACAGTTTATGGACACACTCTGACATATCCACAAAGAGGTCCAGCCACATTTAAAATATGAACATAAACCGTATTTACACCGTTGGTCGGCAAAATCGGCTGTGGGCAAAATTACATCTCACAACTCCCTTAAAAAAGTAGTCTAACTACGCCACTGAAATTAGATGGCATTATTTTCAATTCTCTCCACCTATCGCGGAAAAGTTCTCTAAAAGTTTTGGAATGGCGCATGATGAAAGAGGAAGGTTGATGTTATAATTAGGCGCAAATGGAGCTATAATACAAATCCTTGTAAAATACTACATGCCTAGGTGCAAAGGTGATTAGTCTCACTAAAACATGTTACAACTAGAGTAGGAAAATGCGTATTTTGGATCAAAGTAAGACAATTGTAGTATCATTTCATCCAATGGATTAAAGGGACAAAGGTGAAGTATGGACTGGAGGAAATGGATCGACAATTAACGTTCACTGTTAACACTTCACTGTCACTTAGGCAACCCCAAAATAGTTACAAATCTTTGTCTCTACTTTGAGAGGAGATTTACCTTTTAGAAGCCCTAACTTTCAACCTGGTATCAAAAAGCTGTATAAACCTGGTATCGAGAGATGTGTACGGCATTGTATGCAATGCCATGTGAACATCTCACAATTCTCAGTTTTATTGTACGAGTCAGTTACAATAAGTTCTCCTACAGCAGTTGGTGCCACCAGTCCACGATTGTTTTCAAATTAGCCCCTAAACTTTTACAGTTTAAATTATTGTAAGTCATGAACTGTTTGTTTGGTCTCTGATATTTTATATGTATAGAAAAAAACAAGGAAGTTAGCATAGCTAAATTCATACCTTTGACCTTTTTTGGAGGTTGCTTTTCTGGAAACCTAGATGACCACTTCTGGAATGAAGTCATAATTTTATTGCTGATGGTAGTTTGTTCAAGTGATTCTAAAGCTTTGATGAGCTGTGATATGTTGTTTGATGTAATTATCTCTCTTTCTAGCAGAAACTCAATCATAGTATTGACAGGGTGGTCAGATGTGTCCAGATTGTGGCACATTGTTTTGGAAAACCCGAAGCTGGAAGCAAGCTGCTTAATGCTTTCCGCTGGTAAAATAATAGTGAGATCCGCCAAAAATAGTTTCAGCCCTGGAAAGCAGAATAAATCGTTTCGTATGATTACTTGAAAATGTTTGAAACATTTTCTCTGTTGATATCAAAGTTCGACTGTTTTCATCAAACATACATATGACAGTGTAATATTAACATCATGCCTCTAGTCATGCTATTAAATAGGCTGGACTTCGTTACTGGCGTCTTTAAAGACTTACCCATGCCAACTTCTCCTTTGCCATGTAGCGGGTTATGTGCTTCTTTCTTTTTATCCATTTTGCCGATGTGTTGACGGAAAAGAAAATACTTGGTCTAAAATTGAACAGTCAAGACAGATTCAATTATTTTCAAAACATCCATACAAATAATGCATACATCAAAAATTAGAGGTGAAGTCTTGTCAAAATTATCGAAAGAACACGCTAAATTGAAGAAAAATCTTTCCCTACAGTTTGCGTTGATAAAACTTTAGACTCTTCGAGGGCTACTTTTAGAGTACTGGTACAAAGATAGATATTACTGAAAGACATTTTGTCCATCATATACCAGGCCTCGTTATCTGGCTATTGGCGAGTAACGCTTTCATCAAAGCAAACTCCATCGACACTGACCTTACTAGTTTGGCGAGTGGTTCTTGAGCCTCTCACAGTGTACATTGCCTACTTAAGTTGATGTATAGGCCGAAATTATACGCCGAGTCCCCTTTATTAACAGACCTTCAGAAGACTAATAATTTCATTTGCCATACGCAACAAAACAATGCAATTTTCGACTCTTTAAATTGTACTAACTATTCCTACTAAGCCGTGACCAAATCTACATTCCGAGACTTACGTAGCATACGTGTTTTGTGGGCTCAATCCCCCATTGGTTAAAATAGGTAGCAACGTTAGACTGGTTGAATCACATTCCCGAACGTTGTTTTACAATTTGTGCTACTGGATTACCTTCGGCCTCCTTCCGTCAAACACTGGAATATATGTTAAGTTCACTGTGTAAACAAAGCCAAACAGCTTGAGCAAGTCTGTTTTGCCGGAGTTGACGACAAGGTCAATGGGAAATTACTGTGTTAAATTGCTCGCTTTTGTGCTTCGTGTTTAGCATGGGTCGTCAGACGTGGTTCCAGAAATTTCGAAAAGGGGAGCTGAAAGCACCCTTGAATATTCTCCTAGATTAACAGTATGCTAATTTTCGCGTATTTGTTATTGTTGATGTGGCGCAAAGGGGGGGGGGGGGGGGCTGGGGCCGGAAAAGCCCCCCCCCCCCGATCCGCGCCTGGTCAATGGGAAATTACTGTGTTAAATTGCTCGCTTTTGTGCTTCGTGTTAAGCATGGGTCGTCAGACGCGGATCCAGAAATTTCGAAAAGGGGGAGCTGAAAGCACCCTTGAATATTCTCCTAGATTAACAATATGCTAATTTTCGCGTATTTGTTATTGTTGATGTGGCGCAAAGGGGGGGGGGGGCTGAGGCCGGAAAAGCCCCCCCCCCCCGATCCGCGCCTGGTCTTTGTACTGTTGAACAGTATGCAATTGATACGCAGGCTGCGCTCTTATTGAGGATAGAATGTAGCCCTTTTCGCAGAAGTTCTTGGAAGAGGATTTATCCATGCATCGTTCACCGTCGAATGCCAAATAAGACGAAACAAGTATGTAAATTTATTTTATTTTACAAGTTCTAGCCGTGTAAAGTACGGTCTACGCAAGTAGCATGTGATTTAGTTACCAAGTTTAGAGTAAAGCCGTTCCCAGCAAAATCATTTTCTCTCCCCCAAATGGATTTTACTGTACTTACTAGGCCACTGGGATTAGGGGAGTTGATGTGAAATTGTTGGATTAACTAAACTGTGAAAAAGAAATAAAAGCCTATGCTATCTGCTTGTCTCAGACTGTAATTCCGCATTCTTTGCGCCGAAATCTCTAAATACTTCAGGTTTACGTAATTTGTTTTCTTTTTGTTTCAGATTCTATGGAATGCTATACCATAATGAGAGTGAAAAGATCAACCTTGGTTTGATCATAACTTTGTGAATTGCCGTGAAAAATTAACATGACTTATGTGGCAAGTAGATATTAGTTTTGGCGAGTAGAATTTTTATGCCGCTCGACTATTGGTGAGTTGCTCTGAAATTTTTTTGTCGAGGCCTGTCTTATACCTGCATATCGCTGAATTCTTAATTTAAAAATATGATGTAATCAAATAGTGCCTAGATTTTACAGGTCGTTAAACTTACCTGTCAGCCTGTAGCAGATTCTGATTCAGTAAAACACGTCATCCCTTGAAGAACCCGTTGTGTACCTAAAGGGTAACATTTAAGCATAAAATAAAGGTGCAACCTTCCTCGTTTACATGAAGTATATATATATATATATATATATATATATATATATATATATATATATATATATATATATATATATATATATATATATATATATATATATATATATAAGCCTTCATTGAAACATATATTCAAAGACTGAAAATATATATTTCCGAATCAGGAATATTCGTACAAATTTTCGGCAAAACAGTGCCTTTATCAAGTAACAGCCACCAAATGAGAAAAATGAAGTAAGTGAACACTCAAATGCACAAAAATGGCTGCAAACAAACAATGTCCCGCTTAATTTCCCGAGCTCTCAATGAAGCTCATGGTTCTAGGAGGTCCAATCGGGGAGAGGGCGTCTCTCAAAGGATCCCTTTGGTCGTTGAATACCATCCAGGGCTACCTAATCTAAAGGAGATTCTTCAAAGGCACCAGCCCTTATTACATATGTCCCCTATTATGAAGGAGATAGTTCCGGACTTGCCAATGTTGGCTTTCAGTCAGCCTCAATATTTGAAAAAAATGCTTGTACGCGCTTCAGTAAATAACAGGATTTCAAACCTGGGATCGAGTAAACACTGCACGAAGAGTTGTAGACTGTGTAAAGATTTGGTTAATTGTTCTGTTGTGCGGAGTCACTCCACGGGTAAAGCTTTTAAAGTTAAGGCAAGGGATGTTGATTGCTCCGCTACGTGGGTGGTTTATTGTATTTTTTGCCCGCAATGTGGCATACAATATGTAGGGATGTCATGTGATCTTAAGGACCGGATGGCTAACCATCGCAGCGCACTCCAGAGGGTGGTAAGGGAGGGGGTGGGGTTGTAGGATCCGGTCTCTTAAGGTCTTGCTCTCAGTTGTATACTCACCTGGCTTCTCACTCTCCTGATCACTTTGAAGTTATAATTCTTCAGACCATGGCACCACCTTGTTTTCCTTCATTTACGTCAAGTGAACAAAAGGAACAAATTTTGACTTATTCTAGGGATAAATTAAAAAGCTTGGACAATATTTGGATGTGGAACAAACTGTGCACAATCTCATCCAGGGGATTAAATGTAAACGATGGCTTCGATAGGCAGAATAAAAAACCTAGATGTAGAGCTCGCTGGGCTTTTTTCATCGATTTTGCTTTCTATTGGACTGCTACTTTAGCTTTGGGGGCTATTCATGGTCCACCGCTTTCTCGCACGTTGTTTGTTTGCAGCCATTTTTGTGCATTTGAGTGTTCACTTACTTCATTTTTCTCATTTGGTGGCTGTTACTTGATAAAGGCACTGTTTTGCCGAACATTTGTACGAATATTCCTGATTCGGAAACATATATTTTCAGTCTTTGAATATATATATATATATGTTTCAATGAAGGCTTATTTAAACAATGTTTCCGGTGATGCTTCTGTTTGGACTAACTACTATATATATATATATATATATATATATATATATATATATATATATATATATATATATATATATATATATATATACACACATATATATTTACATATATATATATATACACGTATATATACATATATATATACATATACATATATATGTGAGATGCCAATAATAAGTTTTCAAAGAGCAATGCTTTAATTTAATACATAAATATGAACTAAATGCTGATTAACAAAATAGGAAGTTGCCCGTAATAATGGAAGCAATAATTGACGGGTTATAAAAGGTTCACGTTTGCAACACCTTCTTTTACGAATATACACTCTGCCATAGATAGACATTGCACTTGGATATGCATAAGCATAATCTTATCGCCACAGGTTACGTTTTACACCACTTTGTCTACCCCACACGGTTTACAAAACATTACACAGTAGTGCCTACTCACATGTAACAATTACTTGCGTCCTTATGAATAGTTGTATTCAGGGCCGTCGCGACCGTGGGGTGTGGGGGTGTCTCCCCCCCCCCCAAAGTTCGTCAGGGCGACGATAGTCGGAAAATCTGAAATGCCAGTTGGAATTTCTGATATCTCAGTTTAGCACGTTTTTCCGACTGAGCCTATGTCAACTTTGTATATATTTTCCAACTAGACCAAGTGAGAATAATACCAAACGTTATTTTCCTCAAGTAAAATCAAATCAAAACTGTCCTTTTTCACAAATTCTTCTCAAACCTAAATTTTTTTGCGCGCTCCGCGCGCTTCAAACCTTACCTCAGTGTTGTTCTTATTATCAATATCTTCCGATAGCAACTTTCGGAGAAGCACAACAGCAGAAGTTGAAAGCTGTTAACAAATTACCAAATAAAAGATTGGCTTTTTGAGTGGCATGTTGGTTTGTTGGGCAATTGAAAGTATCTCGATGCAGATTCTGAATGCAGGTTTTATTATGGAAATCTTATTTAATAAAAATTTGGGCGCGCTTCGCGCGCATGCGTCACGATTTACAATCAATCTCATGAACATTATTAAGGTAATTATACCAGACACAGTTCTATGGGAGCTAGGGCGCTTTAGCCCCCCTCCCCAAATTTTTCTGAGCCCCACAAAATTACGCAAAATTTTATATAGACTATATAGACACAGATATACTCAGAAAATATTCCAAACGTCTATTTATCAGGCCCGTAGCCAGTAAGTTCTGTAACGATTCTTTCTATAACTTCAAAAAATTTTCGCGCGCTACGAGCGCTTTCATCTATAATTCTATCTAGTGGTAACGCCCTCGTTTCAAACATACTGGATTTCAACGTTTCCACAAATGTTGTTCTTCCGTGTAGGCGTGATTCTATAAACACGAAGATGCATCGTTGCGAAGTTCTTTCCCCTTTTTCCTAACTTTTGGAAGATTCTTTCTTCAGCCTCGCCATCGTGGCAAACATATTTTGTAAGAAAAATATCTTTCAGTTTCCAAGGAGATCCTTCATGGGTAAGATGAAGAATGCAGTCCCCGACGACGACCATGTAGTCACCCTAACAAATTTCTTGGTTTTGTCCAGATTCTTCAATAAAAGCCTAAACTTTTTCAACTTTCCCTAATGAAAATTCAATATTACCCCAAATTTTTCGGCCCACTTCGCGCGCCTTATATTTTGAGTTCGGCAACCCATTGCATCTGTCGGGACTTAGAGTAGCTGGGCCCAGTCAGGGCGTTTCCCCCCATGTCGGCAAATCAAAGCACGAACCCTGACTGAGCCTGCGTGCAGTTCTGTCATTTTGGTATTGAAGTATACCCCCAAATTTCGGCGCGCTTCGCGCGCAATCCTCACGATCCACGTCGTGTCACTTACGAGCATTATAAGCATAACGTACCAGTGAACTTTTATAGCATAAACTAGGTGTACATTCTGAAAAAGCGCTTGTTAGTCCTAAGCCCCTTTTGCTATACCTGTCTGGGAGATCTAGTATCATTTGTCTTCACCTATACTCTCCCTCCCGCCCATCTCCCTCCCTCCCATTCCCCATTGCTGGAAACTGTTTGTCTGGATTTTCGTTCAAAATTAGTAAATACGATAGATGTAAAGTACTCGGCGTCATAGTCTATATTATTATTTAGATACCAGGTAATAAGCATTATGCCATTGCCCAATTTTATATAATTGATCCAGAGGTTCCAGGAGGCCTATACAGGTATATGCTAGCATTAGATGCCAGAAGGAAAGGCATTAAAGTAGTCAAAGGACGGGGGGGGGGGTGCTTCAGGAGGTTTGTTGACAACGTATTCTTCTCTTAGACAACAGACTTTCTACTTTCACCTAACCAAATCTTAGTATTCACTAAATTATGGACATTTTCCAGCCATATATGACCAGCTCCAAAAATATTCCAAAGATAGCTCCAGTTTGCATCTAAGCAACCACAAATTAACAAAAATTTCTCAAAGGGGAGGGGACAACCCCTCTTCTTAGACCCCTCCCCCACGACGGCACCTTTATGTACTGACAAAGGAAGGATTCACTGCTGTATGTAGACGCAGGGCGCATAAAAAATGGTGCAATTTACGCGCCACCATTCAGTTGGAAAAAATATCCATCCAGTCGGAATTTGGGACCTTCACACCCCCCAAACATATGACCCTAGCTACGGCCCTGGTTGTACTATAATGAAAGTTGAACGGAAAACCTGTATATCCTTGATGCAGGGCTCAAGCTAAGCTTTGCTGAGAGTAGTTTCTGTCAACTCAATTTTCTTATCCACATAAGTTACATTGAATGACTTTACTTGGCTTGAAACCATCCACTCTTAGGCATTTACTGTGACAGAGAATAAAAAATAAAATAAAATGAGTGGTCGTTTTAACGAGATCAATTTATCATGGAATTCTAGTGCCCATGAGAGAGCAAGTACGCTTATGTTAAAAAGGTGTCCAGACAATTCTGTCCCTGAGACAACTCGGCCTGGACATCTCTGTCCCTAAGACATGTCGGCCCCAAGACAACAAATAACCGGAGACATCTCGGCACTCAGGACGTTTCGGCCCAATTGAATTCAATGCAAAAGAATGCACAAATGTTGCAAAGTGATGCAGTGACCTGGGCTTAAGAATGTTTCATAGAAACATACAATACCGTCCTTGATCAGTAACTTGAAGACAGATTAAATTAGAAGGCAAAGGATTAAAGGATTAACGATTTGAAAAACAGTTGACGAGTTGCCAACTTGTGCTCAGTGATCACGTTTGAAATAGCTACAGGCATACGGCTTAGGAGACTGTTACTGTGAAAGCAAGAACGAGAAAGCTTGAAAAGATTGCTTAATACGTGAAACTTTCTAGTGAATGGATTATTTTACCCCTCTCCTCCCTCTTCCTCCCCAAAGGCAATAATTCTTCCCTTATAAAATAAAAAAGACAAAGAATCAAGACTAGCCAAGTAGTAGGCTATATCCACAACTGGCGTGGTAAGTGGGCAGGAGCCCAGACAGAAAAATGTGCACAACCTTGAAAATAGCTAAATCCTTATGATCCAAGTTTTACCGACCAGGTAAACTTAACAATAAACAACTTGAAAATTTGGGAGTGAAGAAAAGTGTTATGGCACAAGGAACGCGAGCTGTCCCAGGTGCCGAGCTGTCTCAGGGGCCGAGTTGTTCGTAAAGCGTTAAAAACACATGAGAGTCGAACTTCCCCTCCACCTGAAAACTTAAGGATAATTACAGGGTAATTTGAGTACAAAAACGAACGTGAAGTGTATTCCTGCAATAATACTCAATAACTACAACTTACATGATTCACCCCTTTCGTTTTACATGACAATTACAATTTCACACGGTTTTCTATGCACCCTCCTCAATTTATTTCATGATTGTATTACCTTAACTTTTCTTTAAACATAATTAAGTTATCAAGGTTTTCAAGAAGGAAAGAAAATCGCAAACTTACCTTTACGTTAATAACTTTACAAGTCTCTGAAGATTTGCAGATTCAAGCTTGTATAAAGTACTTCGTCAAGCCTCGAAGAAAAGCATAACGGGGTGTTGTTAACTATCACAAACCTTGTTTGTGTTATAACTTCTGTCCTTTTGAACTATTACCTGGGTACCAAAGTCCCCTGCCTTAAACTCACTTAAATGATAAGAACATTCTATGACTATGCGTCAAAGACTAAGTAAATATACGCCAGAAAACTCTACTATTAGAAATATTGAATGTATTAGCTTGTTTATTGGTTACGGAAATACTAAACAGTTCAAGTTTAGACCTGTTTGGAATTGCTCTATATGGTTTTTATAACAATTGCTTATCACGAAGTTTGTCTTTAATTTTTGTTCGTGTTTCTTAGGTTCACTTCGGCTGCATTCCACGTTGCCTTCTGTGGGCATCTATCATGTTATTTTGGCACACTAGCATGACATGCCTTGAGATTGTACACATCATGTTACAACCGGTATGGTTTGACCGCGACTAACGATATATCAACCAGACGGGGGCACTTCCTTTTTCAAGTTTCTCTTAGGTACCTGCCACTCCGCGGTCTGCAGACCGAAATGTAAAAGAGCACTTTCACTGCACAAATTACTTCACGACGAAAACACAAGCCTTCTGTCTATGGCATGGAAACTGGTAATAACAAATCAAATAAACATTTTTCTCTTACGTTTGGGCTCCCCCCGCCTCCACTTCATTTAATTGAAACTTATCTAGGAACGCCATCTGAACTTAAAACGACTCAATTAATTTCAGTAACAGGTACTGTTCATAATTTTTCACAAAGTAGATATTCAACACAGGGACGGGATTTGAGATTTGAAAGTGGAAGGGGGTACGCCGCAAGCCCGGGCGAAATGCCAAGCTGCGCTGAAGGCTCCGAAAGAGACTTGGAACCAGGGCTCCTCCATCATGGGAATATTCGTCAACTGGATGTCTTTTCCGAGTATTCAGGTACATCGCTAGAAAAATGTCTGAGTCCCACAGGTTAAATATGAACTATTTTTTAAATGATGAATGCAAATTTAAGACAGGTAACCGTTATTCAACTTGATGAAGATCGTGGTAATTGGTGGGGAAAGTAAACAAAGGAAGGGTTTGCAAGGGTTTAAGAAAATAATCTACTCAAGCTATCCTTTACAGGATGTTATAATGATGTAATTCCACAAAGGTTTCCCTAAAGACAGCAGTCCTAACGTGACACACATTTATCATTTTATCAGAGTTCAGGCAAAGCACACTAAATATTTATTGAGAATCGCGGTTACACGGGTGGGCTTCTGAATTTTGTAAGCAAGGACCAGTGTACGTGTAATGACGTACATTTAGTACTGCCAGTGACCCTCATTTGAGAGTTTCATGTCCCAAAAGTGTGGTAGAAGTCGACGCCTACGCTATGAAAGAAATTTTGATTGAGGTACCAAATAATTCTTTTAACAGTGCCCCTACCTCCCACTTTTGAGCAACATCATTGTATTAGTTAATTTTCATTTCGCGCAAAGTGCATTTTTAAGGTTTTGGAAATTACTCTTTCCCATAGTTTGCATTGCAAACTTTACTAAAATATTAAGAAAATCCCTCATTATTTCTCTGCCTTCGCTTTCTGTCATTATGTTTATAATTACCTTTATTTTTTAAGGACTGGATTAAAATAGGGAGGCAAGTTTCCCCCTTGTCCACCTTCACCTTATCCCGCCTTTGATTGAATATGAAGGGTACACCAAGCTGTAAAACAATTCACTACTATAGCAATAGAAATATTACATGATTCATAAGAGTAAACAGCATACTGAATGCATAAATTCCAGTTCTGTTGACTGTGTTTGTCCTTTAACTTTACTACAGTTTGTTTGGATGATAACTTAAACAGTGTGTAAACATTGTGTATGTGTTATACCATACCCCGTTGCCTTCATAGGGAATATACCAAATAAACAGAGTGGCACATGGAACGCCCATGTTTGTTGCCATGGTGGTGTACCTTACACTCTTTAGTGTTTTCCAGGGTTACGTTTACAATAATGCTAAGAGGGTCGAAGTGGGAGTACGAGTCTCTTAGTGGAAGATGCATTCTAGATTTATCACATCGGTAAAGTGGTTGTGCTCTGTGCTTGGTGCTTTCCATCAAAACTCGTGACCTTATTGATACTAAAGCACGTGATTTTAACAGTCTCATGATTAGCTCAGAGGTATGGTACAACCAATTGTACATCGATTGATTCACAAAGTGCACTCCTTCTTCCCTTGCCATTTGAAAAGAAGGCAAATATTTTCATGGCAGGGCGCTGAGTAAATTAAGGGGTGGGGTCATTTCATGAAGGGGTCGTCGTGATTGGTGATATAAGTGTTGTTATTGTACTTTAACTAAGATTAGGGTGTCAGTGAGGGTAAAGGACTGCTGGTTGGCTACTTAATGTCTTCTCAGAGACGCCACTTGTCTGAAGGTGATATATATATATATATATATATATATATATATATATATATATATATATATTTAATATAATATATATATATATATATAAATAATATATATATATATATGTATATAACATATATTACATATAAATATATATATATTTAATAAAATATATATATATATAAATAAAATATATATATATATGTATATAATATATATTACATATAAATAAATAAATAAATAAATAAATAAATAAATAAATAAATATATATATATATAGAGTATATATATATATATATATATATATATATATATATATATAAACTTGCGTGCCTGGCTCTCCCGGCCAGTCCACATTCAGACCATCTGATCCCAGCTGGGCTGAAGGCTGGAGCTGGCCCAGTGGGCTCCACCTGGGCACGCAGGACAAAACGAGGTGTAACCAACATGGGCCCCATCTGGTTGCCCATCTGAACCCCACATGGGGTCCAGGTGAGCTTGCTGGCTGGGAAAGGATAGCTAGTTACATCTAAACATACTTTATTTTGGGATTTTGATAACATCGCACGTAGACACTAGCTACCTCCTCCTGCGACACCCCCCACCCCCCACATACCTTGCGAAGTAGTCTATCACTTGGCAATGTCACTGCTCTCCTTGTAGGCCTGGTGGCTCACCTACTTCCAGGAAGAACTTCTTAACAAAATCCCTTCCTTTGTAGGACTCGATGTTTGGGAGGTTCATTCGTCTATCTTTAGCAGCCAGGAAGCTTTCCACTGATGGCCTTGGGTCGAACTTGGCCGTTGGAACCCCATTCCAGTGGATAAGCAACCTGTCGTTGAGTGATCGTTCGCTGGTGGTCATTCTTAAGTCTGAGTATAATATATTGTATGTGGAGTCACATTTCTCCACTGTCATACTGTGTGGTGTGACCACACAGAAGCTATGGGCCGACTTCTTGTGAAATGTTTTCATGCCTTCATGAGGCTACCATTCTTTAATGTCAGATATTGATCATTTATTATCATCATGTGTTTTATATGTATGACAAAAAAGGACCCACTGGGGGGGGGGGGCAAATGGAATGAGTGGGTGGGCTGAGTTGGGGACTGGGTGGGCCACGGCCCACCCAGTATGTATGTTAAAAAAGGCCCTGATTGTTCATGTTATACGTGTGCGCTAACGTGTCACTTTTTATTGCACAACAGGGCCTCTAGCAATATTGTGCAATTTACATGAGCAGCCTTTTTGAAACCCTTGGAGGGCCATAACTTTGCCACAGAACATCATATGGCGGTGGGGTTTAGACCAATTGATTTAGATTTTCATCCTCTCCCTGATAAGTGGTCCTTGCCAATCATTAATTATTAATGCTTTCCAAAATCAAGGTCACAGGAATCGGATGCGCATCATAACCATAAAATTAAGAGAGGAAAATGGGAAGTTTTAGAAGTGTTTCAAATAGATTTTGATTGGACAGTTGCCATATCGGAGTGTACAACGCCTTGATTTTTTTATTAACAGCACTGTTCGGCTGGAGACGAGCAGTTAAAACCGAGCTCCGCTCTCCATATATAAATTGCTAGTGTTGCATGCAGGAAAAAGCATTACCACTGGTTGCATAATGCATAAAGCTGGGGTCACACTATAACGATTTCGGATCGGATTCTGATCCAATTTAAAATGGTCCCGGCAAATTTCTCTAAAAATCAGTCGAGAAACCTCGAATTTGGGTTTAAACACCGACAGAGTTTCTTGAATTCTGTTTTCGAAGAGAAAATGTTGTCGACATGCATTCACGTGACGTCACGAAAAAAAATCGGTAACAGCTTCTATCGGACAGGATGGAAACAATCGGATAGCTTCCTGATAAACATCGCTCTGCTAGGCGTTCGAGGAGGAAAAATTCGATTCGGATTTCTTGATCGGAGAGCCTTACGGTCCGATATCTTTGTAGCTTGACTGCATTATACCGAAACCACTCTTTCGATTTTTGCGATTGAAAATAGGATTTAAAACCGATCCGATCCGATATCGTTGAAGTGTGACCCCAGCTTTACCGGCTTGTTTGCGTTATGGTACAATGTGAGTTATCGTACACTTTTGCGGTCTAGGCATGCCGCGTCAGCGCGAGTAGAGGATCGGGAGCGAGTTAGTTAAATCAAAATTGGCCATCTAAGTAATGCTTTTGACCTGTGTTGGTGACAAGTCATTTGTTGCAAGTCCCATTGAAGTCACAAGTAAAGCAATGCAAGTCCAAGTCAAGTCACAAGTCAGTACGAAAATCGCAAGTCAAGTCACAATATACGAAAATAGTGACTAGTGAGAGTCGAGAATCGAGTACAAGTCAATAAGTCCAAGTCAACAACCCTGCCGAAATGATTTCTGGAACATAAAGTCACCATTGCAATTTCTAGACGAATTGAAATTATAAACTGAAATTTTCACCATCGCAAATCCCTGTACGAAGCCTGCTAGATCCATCTAAATAATACGCTGTGTTAAGCGTATGATGGATTATTTCAATTACAAAATATATTTTCTACAAACTAGAATTGCTTCGGATGTGCATTATTTTCATAAAATACCAGGTGCGGATCAGGAGGTTCCGGCTTCAGCAAGCCTAATAGAGACCTAGGGTAATATGCATTTCGCAATAAACCTCCGTCTACTTAATCGCAACTTTTAAAGGTGATTTCTTTTCTATATCAATAAAGATACTCTTAGATATACTAGTTTTTTAAGAAACGGGGACTTGTACATTTGCACAAGGACATGCTTTCTAAGACAAATATATATACATACAGCTTTCGAGATTTCAGAGAATCATACCTCAGGGCGTCAGAGGAAGCTATATCTAGGCTAAATGGCATTCGAATAGTTTTAAGAACAGCATAAACAACAACAAAAATCAATAGGACTGAAAGAAACACAGCTAAGACGGTTGAGAGTAACGGAAAAATAAAAAGGTTCTATACTCGAACGATACTTTCTATAGTGCTCTGTTAAAAGCATAAGAATATTTAGACCCATGTCTTCAACGACGGTTCGCTATTTATTAAGTTACTACCATATTAAATATGAACGAGACTATAAAAGCCGGTCAGCTTGGTGATAAGAACCAAATTCAAAACTATTCACACACTGGCAAATTAAAAAGGCCAACATTTCTTTCTCATGACGTCACGGATGATGATTTCGGGCCTTTCTAAAAAAAACGTGCAAGGTTCACGGACAGAGTGTAACGTCAGATAGTGCACCGCCTGCCCTTCTGTATCGTGACTTCTTCGCAGAGAAATTGCCTATGAGAAATTCGTCGCGAGAGATAGAGATCCTATAGTGGGAAGGGTCTCTAGCGAGAGATAAACAACAGCGCCATCAACGGTAGCTTTCGTTGACTGAAAAACATGTTTAAATAAAACAGGAAACTCCCTCACTAAACTCAAGCAAAAGCGTTAACCTTGGTTCATTAACTTATCCACGCCCTGCATATGTAAACAATGCATATAAAACGTGCCTTTAACTTTATTATGGCACCATATTGCTCAAAACCCCGCAGTTGCATAATCTATTTCCCCAACAACCAATCATCGCCTCTAAAAGGCCAAACAATCTAAACGATTTCCATGTCAAATGAAGGTTTATTACTTCTGGGGAGAAAAACTGACTAGTTTCCAACGATACGTTCCCTGATGCTCTTTTAGAAGCAATTAAGAATATTTCGGAGAACGTATTGGGTATAGCAGAAGCTGAACATAAATGAGCAAGATATCAGAAACCGGTCTACCTTTGGGACATAAGGACCAACCTTCCAAACCATTCACAAACGGCAAGTTGAAGAGCAAAAAGATCTTTCGCATGAAACCACGAATGATGATTCCGGGCTTTTTCGTTCCATCAGGAGTCAACGCGCCATTTTAAGTTGGAAATCTATGTGTATAGTATCTTTGATGGAGAAAAAACAACAGCGCCATCTATTGGTTGAATATGCTGGATAATAGACACTCCTAACCCGAGTGACTCGAAGCATTTTTGCTAATAACACTGTCTACATTGTTTCTCCGACAATATCACCCACCCTATACCAGAAGGCAAAAATTTAACAGAATGCCTTGGCAATAAAGGTTTGAGAGTAAGAGAAAAATAAAGAGGTTCTGTACTCAAACGATTCCTTCTTTATTACCCTGCTTTAGGCAATTAAGAATATTTTAGACCCATGCCGCGAACGACGGTCCGCAACTGAACGAGGAGTTGCGGCCATTTCAAATATAAGAGAGGTAACAGAAACCGTTCTAGCTTGGTCATAAGATCCAACTTCAAAAATATTGACACATGTCAAGTTATAAAGCCAATATATCTTTCGCAAATCACAATGTCGGGCCTTTCCTAATACATGGGCAGGGTCCACCGACAGAGTGTAACGTCAGAAGTGAAGCGATTTCCTTTCGCTTAAGTCTTGGACACACATTTGTATTGTAAGTACTGAAACTTAGGAAGGAGAAACCACTATGGAAATGTAAGCTATCAATTCAAGGATCAAGGAACTGATTTCATGCAGAATTATGTAGATTTTTGTAACGCTTTGAGATCCTTCTCCGACCACACATGGGTCTCGAGAGATCAGTGATCATCCCCCCGCCTCCATCTTTGATAAGCTTTCGGTGCTCTTATTTGAGGGTTTTGCCCTTAACAAATAGACGATGCTCTCCACCTCAAAAATGTTCATCCACCTAAGCAGTCGATGGTATGTGAGAAGAAACTGAAAGAAATTCTTTGGCCATTACTGTATCCAGACAGCGATACCTCGGATTATTACTGGATCATGATCCAAAAAGGTTGCCAACCACAGATGAACAAAACTACGAACAGGGCTGTAGAGTGACTTTTCTTCTGTGTGCTTCGTGGAACCCATCTAGCGTTACTACTTCTATCCTTATTTCTTTTTCTTCAGCAATTAATATCACAAGAAGTTTGGCTAAGACGGAATACATGGTTGGCTCATACCTTTGTCAGTTGCAGTTTCGAGTCATGAAACTTGTACACGGGGGGACTCGACTCGCTATTTTTGTCACTTGTTGTTGCACGCCAGTGCCAGTAATTTTTAGTCACACCTGACATGTGACTTACACTGGCCAAAAATGACATGTTTCCAACACAAGTCGAAGGCTCGTTAGACTGCCTGTAACTTAAAAATAGAAATCATTGACATATCAGGTGAATCACATTGGATGGTTCTTAAAAATCAAGCTTACAATGTGATCACAAGTCGTAGACTATGGAGTAAGCTAACTCGGATGAGGTGGGAAAATGGAC
Organism: Holothuria leucospilota; assembly: GCA_029531755.1. NCBI lineage: Eukaryota > Metazoa > Echinodermata > Holothuroidea > Aspidochirotida > Holothuriidae > Holothuria > Holothuria leucospilota. The sequence continues at coordinate 71,294,861 of CM055961.1, read as the reverse complement.
AGTAGCGCCAGGTGGTAGCCAAAGGGGGCATGGCCCCCGTCGTAGACGGCTTCTCCCTCCCCTTAAATTTTTCTCGTAGAGGATTTAGCAATTTTATTGGGCAAAAGGGATTCGTACGATGTAATGTTATCCCCGATAAAGGTCAACACTCCCAACAGTTGGACCGTTTTTTTTTCTGGAAATGATTAAAGTTTTTTATTAGTGTAATATTTTAGATGTGTTTGGAGAAAAGGAGTTCTTCCTAGCAATTGAGGCTTGAACTGGAGGTGGCAACACACAAGTAAAACAATGATTCTGATGGGACGTTGAGTTGATCACTACTGGGTGAAGGGTAACTCACTGACTGTCATTCACCGAAGATAGAAATAACTGCAACAAACACAAATACGATTTTGACTTTTTAAACAATATTTAAAAGGTAGGTTTTGTCCAAGACGTTCTCGACGGTCCCACATTTTTTAAAATAACGTAAAAGGTCTGATGTATGTACGATGTGCGGAAGTTCTGTCACAGATGGCCAAAGTATGTTGCCAAAGAAAGCAGAGGCTTAAAAATGATATCGTAGTACTTTTTTGTCCGCCACCGAGTCGAAAATGGAAGGCATGTTAAAGGTGACACCTGATTGCTTACAGCAGATTGCAAAATTTGTGGTTTGCACTTCCGCCAAAGAACTTGATTAATGCGGGGACTAGACGACTTGTTAAATAACTTGTGAAAATTTGTGACTTGACTTATGATGAGGTTTGAATTAACTTGAGTTTACTTGTGACTAAACCAAACGGCTGCCTTGATAATATTGACTTGCTTCCATCTTCGTGCATTATTCCTGTATGTAGGGCAAGATGAGAGGCGTCATAACTCAATATCCTCATGCAGCTGGCTGGTCCATTGTACAAACCCCAGAAACCATTGTCATCATATCTACCGGCCGTTAGTCTGAATTAGATAAACGTAAAGAAAATTTCAATGTTGCATCACTGTGGTATGTCTTGTCTGCCCTGTGAGGATACATGTCTCAATTCAATGCCCCAAATTTGCTAATACATCAAAGCCACCGTTTTTTCCTGCAAACCGTCAGGAGTCCTAAGGCTGTCTCTAGGCATGAAGCCCTCAACAGAGCGCCCTCAACATTGTGGCATCTTTGGCACCATTCACCATCTCAGGTCACTTGTTCCTCGTCACACCATCTTATACTGGAACACAGCGTGCATGTACTTGTAACGCAAATAACAGACACTGACTTAATAGTGTTATTCATCTTTCTGGTACGTCACCAAGCCTGTAATTTGATCTCAAGAAAAGGTTATTCTGTATTTAACTCAATAGTTGTATCCAAGCCTTTGCCGGCCCTCTGCGAAAACTATCGAAAGTTCCTCTTCTGCACTGATTCATATGGACTGACAAGGCTCATTAATTTCCTTGCCCTTTCCATGCCATAGTCTAGTTTTGTCACCATGCTTTAAAGTTGGTACTCAGAGGTGTAGCTAAGGATAAGATACAATCAAGAAACACTAGAAAGGAAACTTATTCTCCAGTATTTGCGTAACGTCATAAAAACATTGTCAAACAATAATTTCTTTCTACATCAGGAAAGGTTTGTTGTTTATCGCTTTTAATAAATTGAGTGTCAGAACTGTAGATACATAAAGTAGGCCTACTGAAGAGTGTGAGATAGCTTCAAAGGGTGACATTTTAGGGGGCGAGATACACTAAAATGTATTAAAGCAATGGTGTTTTTAATTTCTCGGTGGCGAAAATTCTTCCCCTGCGTTCCTTGCTCCCCTGCGCTGCTGGCTCTCCCTTGATTATGAGCTTGCTGAGTGTAGCAGTGTACTCATTCCTAGAAACATTTCGTGAAAGCAATAGGATAACAAGACGGAACTAACACATATCTTTTCTTTCGTTGTGGCTTTACAAAAGGGCAAAATGACAAATAACCAACGTTCAATATATCATTCGTAGACATTTCGATGTACCTCCCTCTTATGTACTTGTTAATAATTATACATATGATTGTACAAAAATTGGATTCAGTTTCATACTTACAGTAACGAAGGAACTTTGTACCGATGATAACAGAACTGTTTTGATAAAGAGGCCACTCAGAAGAACAATACAAATACAAAGCACCACGAGTTTATCAGACTATACTGTAAAAAATTAACAGCCTTGTTCGAATGAAAAGTCATCTGTAGTGACGGTTATCCTTGTGTTCTACTTTACAATTCACAAAAGCATTTTGTTTTGATGAATAAATGTATTGTGATGATGTCACTCTTTGAAATGATGCTAGAAAGAAAGAAATCTCATATTCAACTGTTCAAGGAAAAACTTTACCCTTGGAATATGCACCTGATAAAATTTTTCGTGTTTCTGCTTATAATAATCCATCAATAATTTTACTGTTTTAGATACGGTATATTGCCTACTTTATTTTATTACCATGAATTCAACAAAGGTCTTCAATAGAATTATTTTCAAGGATTTTTTGGGGCTCAGTTGTAGTTGTATGCCTAATTTTTAAAGGGAATATTTCCTCATTGGCCAACTCTACTGGTCACAGAGAAGGCTTAAAGTGAAGAAATTAACACCAAGGAACACAACGGTGGAAGGTTAATATTTGTCCACTAACTGGGTAGGCTAGGGATAATTTATCAAGCTAAGGTAATAGGGACAGACTACAGTGAACAATACACGCATGTCGGAATTAAAGAGGGTTAGTTTTAGATAAGGTATAGAAATGATGTAAGCTCATTCCGCAACAATAGCCAGAGATGTTAGTAAGTCAATATTTGCAAGTGTAAGTCAAGTCTAAAGTCACTTGGTTCAGTCACAACTCACAAGTCAAGTCTAGTCAAAACTCATGGCAAGCTAAATCAAGCCACGGAAATTCACAAGTCAAGTCATAAGTCATTTAGTCCCAGCGTTCTCTAAGTCACAAGCCTTTTTTCCAAATAAAGAAGTGAATTCGCAAATTTTTCATGCTGTTGTAAGCATCAGGTTTCAAGTTTAACCTACCTACTTACATTTTAAAAGAAAAGGAAGACAGAAAACATGTCACAACTTTATTTTTAATCTAATAATTTCTTAAGAAGCATATTTGGGCTATCTGTGACAGAACCTTTGCACAATGCACCAACAGCAGATAGTTAACTTATATGGTAGGGGTAGCCAAAGAAATAGTCAAACCCTTCTTCCATGAGTCGCTTACGGTACCATATGGCAAACACAATAGGACTTCAACTAGGCTATGCGGTATGGAATGAAATTTCCGACCTTTACATAAATCTATTTTACCAAAACTTAACTTAGTAAAGTGGACAGGACTTGTACCATTTAGTTACAAGGAACGATACTCTGGTGGAGTTGGCTTGGTGGATGAATGAACTGCCTTGCATAATAGAGGTTCCTGGATCAAATCCCGGTGGAACCACGTGGAAATTTTCTGAGGACTAAAATTTACTTGTTCAGCTTAGGTGTTCACATTGAGGTTGAGGGGCTTTAAACTGGTTAATTTTAACTGGTTGATCTTTTCAGGAAGTTGTCCGATTTACGAAGCTGCCCGACTCAGGAAGTTGTGAGCTTTGCTAGGTCCTTCAGTCGAGCAGTGGTGCAGAGCAAGGAAGCTCCATCCCTCTCAGCTTTTGGGAAAGTGGATAAAGACCGGAGATACACTCACGGTCCCGGTAGCAGGAGCAGCGATTAGTACACGCCTGCCTGGAAAACCTCTAAACACTAGTCGAAAAGAGAAGGAGAATCTCGCCGGTGTTCATCCACGCTCACTCTGGTATAGGGTTCTTGATGAATCAATTGGCTTCCTAACCCTCGAAAGGTTAAACTTAAACTCAAAGAAACATAATCAACCAAAACTTTACAGGGTGGGAGTGTGGTACCGAAAATTTTAGGTCCCTTTGAAACATGCTTCCCTGTTGAGAGTAAAAATAGGTAAATTTTCGAAAAGGGTCGCTGTTGGGGACTACACAGTTTTTCGTTCCAACTGAGAGTAAAAAAATTAGAAAAAGTCTGCAACAGGGAGATGGCTAGCCTTACCCGACGAGGGTCATAAATCCCTCTGGCCCCCACCTGGTTCTACCCCTGTAAAGTTACATCTGATCCCAGGATCTTACAGAGTCAACACCTTGTGACCGAATTCCAATCTTGATTTTTTAAGGGCATTCATCGTGATTCAATACGTCGATTGATTTTATTTATGTTCAAAGGATCGTTTGACTATGGAGCTCCATGGTTCGACGAGCTTATGACTTGCGTTGGTGAAAGTCATTCTGGCAAGTCCAAGTGAAGTCACAAATCACTTTGTGCAAGTCCAAAAAAGGTCGCAAGTCAATGTCAGTATTTGCAAGTCAAGTCTCAAGTCACAAAAATTAAGACTCAAGTCTGACAAGTCTTACGATAGCTATAAATTCGTTGGATGAACAAAAATATTTGGTCCATGAAACACAGTAACGTACAGTTTCTTAGAAGAGGAGAATTAGTATCATTGCTAAAACTAATTCTAACTTCACTAAACGGTGTGATTTATATTTTTTTGAAGAGTTTGCCATCATATATCAGCAAGGGTTACGTTCGACAACGTGTACAAGAACCTGAAGACCAAGGGAAAATTTGCATTGTGCAGCGTATTGATATCTAATCCCATGCATGACTGCAGAGTATTCGGCAACCGTTACTTCTCAAACATGCAAGACTAGCCTTCCGTGTGCAAAAGTGTTCCATAAAATGAACTTGCAAACACATGAAAAATCTGGTGGCTTCCCTGGTCTTAAGAAATCGTGGGCGTAGGAGCCCAAGTTGATGGGGGGGGGGGGGGGACTGTAACCAGGAGCGGACTGGGAGTTTTACGCGGCCGCAGCAAAACACAGTGAGCGGCCCTTTGACACTATTTAAGCGGAACCGCCACCATCAGTTGGTGCGAAGCGTACAGTGGCGCCGCCAGAATTTGGTGATGGGGGCAGAACAGATGACGTCGCAATGTCACCTCAGTCCCCCACCCTCAAGTCTGGGTTAATTGTACCTTTATTGCATGCCCCTTTCGACTGTATACGACAGTGTGGGATCCAAGTTTGTCCCTACATAAAGGTACCGTCCTGGGCGAGTGGTCTAGAGGAGGGGGACACCCCTCCCCCTTTGAGAAACTTTTGTTAATTTGAGGTTGTTTAGATGCAAAATGGTGCTATCTTGGGGACATTTTTGGAAGTGATCATATATGGCTGGAAAACATTCTTACTTAGTTAATTCTAATTTTTGGTTAGGTGAAAGAGGAAAGTGTGCGTCCCTGCCATTGTATACAGCAGTGTGGGATCCTGCCTTTTTCACTGCATAAAGGTGCCGTCCTGGTGGAGGGGTCTAAGGGTAGGGGACACCCCCCCTTTGAGAAAGTTCTGTTAATTTAAAGTTGCTTGGATGCAAAATAATGCTATCTTTGGAACTGATCATATATGGCTGGAAAATATCGATAATTTAGTGAATAATAATTTTTGGTTAGGTGAAAGAGGAGAGTATGTTGTCTTAGAGAAGGGTATGTTGTCAACAACCTCCTGAAGCCCCTCCTTTGGCTACTTTTATGCCTTCTATTCGTGGAAAGTTTTTACGTAAAAATACGTGCGTGGAGTACACAGAAACATTTTTGGACTATTACGAAAATTTTTCTTTTGCTTCATTGTGCATTATAAAAGGGTATTTAAGGCTGGCAGACACCGGCATAGTGCCTCCTGGAAGCTCTGGATTAATAATATAAAATGGGGCTCTGATATGATGATTATTACGTGACATCCAAATGATACTATAGAGTATGATGCCGAGCACGTTACAACTATCGTATTTTTACTAAGTTTGAACGAAAATCCAGACGAACAGCTTCCAGCAATGGGGAATGGGAGGGAGAGAATATAGGTGCAGGGAGGTGAAATTAGACCTCCATGACAGGTAAAGCAAGGGGGTTAACGACTACAAAGCACGTTTCAGAATGATTTTTTTTTTTTTTTTTTTTACGGTGAGTGTATTAACAATCACCATCTATACCGGTAATGGCTGCGGGCGAAGCGCTGGGCAAAAATTTTTGAAAATGTATAACGGCAAATAAGTACCTTTAACCTTCCACATCATGCTACAAATTAGATTGGAAGATCCTATAGGCCCCTACAGAGGTTGAAGATGTTTTTTTGTTTTTTTGTTTTTCGGAAAAGTGTTGTGATCAGAATAGTTGCATGTGTTATAACCTTAATAGCGGTCATGAGATGGAGTGGAAACGGTGACAAATTCGCGTCAATCGCTCCGAAATTTTTCATTAAATAAGGTAACCATGACAAAACCTGCATTCATGCTCTAAATCGAGGCACTTTCATTCCCCCCAACAAATCTGTTTGCCAATCACACAGCCAGACTTTTACCTGAGATTTCGTAAACAGTTTTCAACTTATGTTGCTATGCTTCTGCGGGATTTGCTACCGGAAATTATTGATAATAAGGGTAATATTGAGGTAAGGTTTGGAGCGCTCCGAGTGCGCGAAAATCTTGATAATTTGCGAAGGATTTGCGATAATTCTGATAGTTTGAGAACCATTTGTGATAGAAAATGGTCACAATAGATCCATCTCTCGGTCGAAAACACACCGCACCCTACCCCCTACAGAAGTTTATAGCTTAAACGCCTTTCGGGATCATTTTTAAAAGTTTCAAAAAATAAAATCTGAAATCGATGGTGGGTCATGGCACGTGACCCCCCATGACCCTCCGGCATGCGTGGGGGACTGGTAGCACACCAGAACATTTTGGACAAAAATACTTGCCAGATCGCAGGAAATGGCACTTCCCAAGACTTGCTCAATTGCTTGGTTATTTAGGATTTTAAAATCAAACGTCAACCAGGGGTTATTTTGGCACAAAAGGGTCATTTTGGGATCAAGCGGTCAAAATGTTCCTTCTAATACAGATTGATGATAGTAACATGTGATTTGTATCACCATTGTACATATGGGTTGCTCAGTAATTTGACTCGAAGTTGACTATCTGCAACATTAAGTAATAACTACTAAAATTTCAATCAACATTGAAATATTACTTACCCCCTGTCTTGGTTACATGTAAAATAGCCAGTAATACACAATTTCACGAAACTTGGCTGGCCTCCTTGACCTTGTTACATGCTGAAACTGATGCGCTTCCCGCGTAGTACCGAAAAGACGTTAGAAAGTTTCTAGGGGCCCTTTGGAAAATTCTGAAATTTTGATTTCCTGGGATTTTTTGGAAAAAAAATATTAAAAACTGTCACCATCCCGGACGAGGAAGGGGGACACGACGATGTTAAGCTGCTACTCACTTATTTGTCCCTATTTGTACCTGTGCCGTCTCAATTAAGAGGGGTCAATGAAAATGAGGTGGCGGCCCTTTGAGATGTAGAACCTGATGGGGAACCTGTAGATGCTAGAGGCTAGTGTTGGCTAGTGTTGAGATAATCCACTATTTCTAACCCCAGTCCTGACTCTCAAACTGTAACATTGCTTTTCGATTTCGTGGTTACTATGATCATTTCCGAACATTGGCCCAAACGTCTTTTCGGGGCAACCGATGAGGCAGGGGATTGTTATAGGGAGCTATGGGCCCTCAGAGTACAATCAGTTCCTACGCACACTGCATTGCCATCCTGTGTTCCTCCCTTTCTCCATCTTTTACATTCTCTCTTTCTTTTTACTTCCGTTCCTTATTTTTTCCTCTCTTTTTTCTCTCCCTCCTTCCTTCTCTTGTTTTTCCTCTCTTTTTTCTCTACATCTGGCCCAAGAGAGCCATGAACCGAGCGGCCCATGCGGCGATCGCCACATCGCCACAACGGCCAGTCCGTTACAGTCTGTAACGACTTGCCCGAAAAATATAACAAAAAATTTCCGCGCGCTCCATGCGCGTCCAACGTATTGATCTATATATCATATAGGAATGCATCGCTTATCATACAACATGCAAATTACATACAATCATTTGCCGTGTTACTAACTTTCCATATTGATTATAATTTTAAATTATAAATAATAATGATAAAGATCAGTGGCGTAGCTAGGATTTCCCTCGCGTGGTGCATGCATTATGTTGTGTGACCGCCGGCCTGTGGAAGTGGTCTAAGGGGAGGGGTGTCCCCTCCCCTTTGAAGACTTTTAAAAAATTAGTTGTCCTTTCATGCAATCTGGTGCCTCATGTGCTACTTTTGAAGTAAAAATTTGTTTTGAAAAAATCTACTTATTTTAGGCATCAGTGATGGAAGGGCATGTCCCAATGGCCCCCTTAAATACATCACTGATAATCAGAACGTACTAGTTTAACCATTGAAAACACACAGGTGAACTGATATATAGGCCTATAGGTGCTGGGCAATTTAAATCAGAACTTTATTTTTATTACCAAGTAAGTTTTTTAAAATATTGATTACCTTTAGCTACATCCTTACATTATTCTTTTTTCAGTAGGTGTCCGAAAAATTCTCAGCGTATTGACCACATTTTCACGAAAATATTTGTGTTGGGGCTGCAAGGCCCCCAGCTCTTGCCTCCTACGCCTATGTAAGGAATAGATCCTGTGTCTGAATACAGGCCTGTGCCTTATTCTAGCTTGTCTTAATTTGTAATTTGATTATTTTGCACCGATCCCTCTTGTCTTGACAATTTGATTCGTCTTCGATCGATACGTATATACATATAAAAAATACTACACAAATCACAAATGATACTCGTTCTATAATTCGGAATTGTCATTTGCTAGTGTTATGGGTGTGGGCCATTCTTCAAAGACAAATTATTTGAAACTACGATACCAACCAGAAAGAAAACAAGTTCATACAAGGCAGAAGGCGTAAGGGGGCGCAATCGTACCAGCAAAATTTCCTCATAATGCTATGAATCTGCAATTGTGGAACGCAGAAACACAGACTACAGTGCATACGCTGCCATGTCTGAAAAGACTTCAGTGATCCACTGCGTCATAAGATATATCATTTTCAATTATGAAAACAAACGTCAAACTCAGGTTGTGACAACGGACGCTGAAAGTGCCAAGTTTAAAAATTAGTCTATTTCCTTTTTTAATTGGTCAAAGTCATTGTCTTCGCAGAGAAGGGATCTTATGACTTTGATATCGCTGATGTTACCCCTGCCTAAGTTGTGGTGCAAAAATAGTTGCAATGTACTACTCAATGAACTTCATGCCAGATAAAATAGTCTTGCCGACAAAGGCTTCATGCGGCATGCAGGTCTAGTTTTCTCCACCTAAGGAACAGCTGTACATTTAAGTATACGCCATGAGCTGTTAAAATGATAAAAAACAACAACTAAATTATAGCATGAGAACCTGTCGGCAAAGGAATTTCTTTAAAACATATGGACCCCAGCATTCCTACACCTAAGGTTTCATTAGGCAAAGGCTGACATGCATAAGAATCCTTAGGATGTTTGTAAGCGATAGCAAATAAAAGCTACTCTGACCTTGTTTCTTACTGTAGGGGAACTTAGAAACATTTTCTATTTTTGCCTGTATCTTTTATGTTAACAAAAAAGATGCACATATTAAAAAAAAATCATGTTGACATGTTGCAAGCAATATAAATTAGCGCATCTGTGCTTTAAAGTGTGGGGAAATGGAGTGTTTGCTCCCCTACCTCCCAGATTGGACTTAGGTTTCTAATCCAAAGTCGAAGGTTTTCATAAGAAGGATTTTAATCAGATTGACAAAATCATATGGCATTTGTCTGGCATTCCAAGAAAGGCAAGGGAAAAAGGATAAAATGTTTTCAGTAAATGGAATTTACCATGATTCTTTGTCTCGAGAGAAAACATTTTGTGAGTGTGTGTGTTTTAGTAGTTTTATGGTACAATTGAGATTTACATTGTGAAAACTTCATTTGAGCTAAAGAAACATGCCACATTTTCACGCTGTTCTTGCTAATTGCATGTAATCTAACTTTTCAAACATCATGTAACCAGGCAGGTGATATTACCTCCCTGATGTAACACTTCATTAAAAAGAAACAGAGAGTGAAATCCTCTTTTGTACGATTCCCTACTGTTAAATAGTAATAGAATTCTTTTTACCTGTGTGACCGCCCTCATGTATAATTTCATTTTATTTGTTATTTTGACAAGATATATAATCATGCTATCCTTCGTCAATTAAAATGCTCATAGAATCCATTACTGACTTTTGACTAAGGTGATATGTTCATTTGAAATTCTTCACATACACTCCATGAAGAATTTCAGCACAATTTGGTTCATTGATTTATTAAGTTGTAGTTGTTACACCGTTCAAAACATCTATTGTTCTAAAAAACACTTAGCCAAGACTGTCCACGATCGTAATAGATGAGTAGCTACTTGAACGCTGTGTGCAGGGCCTTCGCGGGGGGTGTGGGGGTGTGGGGGTGTCTCACTCCCCCCAAAGTTCCTCAGAGCGACGATAGTCGGAAAATCTGAAATGCCAGTTGGAATTTCTGATATCTCAGTCTAGCACATTTTTCCGACTGAGCCTATGTCAACTTTGTATATGTTTTCCAACTAGCCCAATTGAGAATAATACCAAACGTTATTTTCCTCACGTAAAATCAAATCAAACTGTCCTTTTTTCGCAAATTCTTCTCAAACTCTCAGAATTTTCGCGCGCTCCGCGCGCTTCAAACCTTACCTCAGTGTTGTTCTTATTTTCAATAGCGACATTTCGATTTCAGGACGGTAGAGCAACAGGACGGAGAGTTAAACGCACGCGCGCCCGGCATTCTGTCCTGACGTTTAATGCGTTTCGATTTTAAAGACGACGGTGCGGCAGAAAAGCAACAAAACAATGACGCGCTCATTTATCATTTTTAAACTAAGTTGCAATACTTTGTTAGCATCCGCACTGATCGCTAAGTTGAAACAATGACGACCTACACAGGATTAGAGACGCCATCGTTACTGGGTATTTTATAAAATTGTGAAATTTTCTACCTCAAGATAGCTTTCCTTAGCTTAGCACGGAATCGTTCGTAAAATGGGTTACCAGATATGCACTGTTGTTGTTTGTCATGTTCATTTTTGTCAGCAGCTTGCATGCCACATGGACAAATGATGTACGTTTGCTTACAGCTAACTTTTAATTTAACGTCACAGAAACACGTACGTTATATGGACGAGGGAAATTACCATGGCAACTCCTGTACCGTCCTATTTCTAACAGAACGTTAAATTGGTCGACGACCGTCCTGAAAATCAACAGGACGGAGCGATGCTCGCTCCTCATGCGCAGTCCAGTTTTTTACTGCGCGTTCCGTCCTCTTTGTCTACCGTCCTGAAATCGAAAACTCCGTAATATCTTCCGATAGCAACTTTCGGATAGGCACAACAGCAGAAGTTGAAAGCTGTTTACAAATTACCAGGTAAAAGACTGGCTTTTTGAGTGGCATGTTGGTTTGTTGGGCAATTGAAAGTATCTCGATGCAGATTCTGAATGCAGGTTTTATTACGGAAATCTTATTTAATGAAAATTTGGGCGCGCTTTGCGAGCATGCGTCACGATTTACAATCAATTTCATAAACATTATTAAGTTAATTATACCAGACACAGTTCTATGGGAGCTGGGGTGCTTTAGTCCCGCTCTCCAAATTTTTCCGAGCCCCACAAAATTGCGCAAAATTTTATAAGGAATAATATTGGTGAAGACATAGATATACTCAGAAAATATTCCAAACGTCTATTTATCAGGCCCGTAGCCAGTAAGTTCTATAACAATTCTTTCTATAACTTCAAAAAATTTTCCCGCGCTACGCGCGCTTTCATCTCTAGTTCTATCTAGAGGTAACGCCCCCGTTTCAAACATATTGGATTTCAAAGTTTCCACAAATGTTGTTCTTCCGTGAAGGCGTGATTCTAGACAAACACGAAAATGCATCGTTGCGAAGTTCTTTCCTCTTTTTCCTAACTTTTGGAAGATTCTTTCTCCAGCCTCGCCATCGTGGCAAACATATTTTGTAAGAAAAAGATCTTTCAGTTTCCAAGGAGATCCTTAATGGGTAAGATGAAGAATGTAATCCCCGACGACGACCATGCAGTCACCCGAACAAATTTCTTGGTTTTGTCCAGATTCTTCAATAAAAGCCCAAACTTTTTCAACTTTCCTTAATGAAAATTCAATATAACCCCAAATTTTTCGGCGCGCTTCGAGCGCCTTATATTTTGAGTTCGGCAACCCATTGCATCTGTCGGCACTTAGAATAGCTGGCCCCCAGTCAGGGCGCTTCCCCCATGTCGGCAAATCAAAGCACCACCTCTGGTTGAGCCTGCGTGCAGGTTTTTCATTTTGGCATTGAAGTATACCCTCAAATTTCGGCGCGCTTCGCGCGCAATCCTCACAATCCACGTTGTATCACTTATGAACATTATAAGCACAACGTACCAGTGAACTTTTATAGCATAAACTAGGTGTACATTCTGAAAACGCGCTTGGTAGTCATAAACCCCTTTTGCTATACCTGTCTGGTAGGTATAGTACCATTTTTCTGCACCTGTACTCTCCCTCCCGCCCTTTCCCGATTGCTAGAAGCTGTTCGTCTAGATTTTCGTTCAAAATTAGTAAAAAACGATAGATGTAAAGTGCTTGGCGTCATACTCTATATTATTATTTAAATGCCAGGTAATAAGCATTATGTCATTGCCCCATTTTATATAATTGATTCGGAGCTTCCTAGAGGCCTACACAGGTATATACTAGCATTAGATGCCAGAACAGAAGTCATTAAAGTAGTCAAAAGGGGGGGAGGGAGGTGCTTCAGGAGGTTTGTTGACATATACTTTCTACTTTCACCTAACCAAAATGATCTTAGTATTCACTAAATTATGGACATTTTCCAGCCATGTGATCAGTTCCAAAAGTATCCCAAGATAGCACCGTTTTGCATCTAAGCAACCTTACCTTAACAAAAGTTTCTCAAAGGGAAGGGGTCAACCCCTCCCCTTAGACCCCTCCCCCACGACGGCACCTTCATGTCGTGACAAAGGAAGGATCCCCACTGCTGTATGTAAACGCAGGGCGCATAAAAAATGGTGCAATTTTAGAGCCACCATTCAGTTGGAAAAATATCCATCCAGTCGGAATTGAGGACCTTCACAACCCCCCCCCCCAACATATAACCCTAGCTACGGCCCTGGCTGTGTGATCAGCTTTTCTTGTGTTTACTCAAAAAGATAATAGAAAAGAAAGTTGTTATGATATTTCAGAGTGCTGTTGATTGCGAGTAACAAGGTGGCGTTAAATAGACTCCCAACATCACTTTGTTTAAAATGTCCTCTTATCAATTTTCTTGTAACAACATTTTGTTCTAACACTTAGGGGGTCTAGCCAAACTAGAGCAAAAAGTACATGTATAATATTGAACTTTACATTTAATTAAAACGTATGTTTTCTTTTGGCACTTGCAAAGAAATGTATTTTTATACGAAAGAAAAAGTAGCGTCTCACTAAGGAAAATAAAGGGCTTTCAGAATTTCTCCTTGTCCTGTTCAAGTGGCAACACAAAATGTCAGTTACAATAAGTCGCTCAGTTTTCGAAAGTAAAAGAGATCTGAAATGGCACTTAGTCGATTACGAAATAGACATCTCATGTTTTAGCGGTTTGTTAGTCCCAATGTTGATGTCATCGTAGCCATGTAATATTTTTGATAGTTTCTAATTTGCCCGTTGCTTGTATGAGTTCCGTGTAATTTTGTCTGGGCTGTAAACAAGCAGACGCAGAGTGAAAATAGCTAGTCTTGGAAGTCATTTTAGATAAATTAAACTGCATGACCAAAGCCTGATTCTGCTAAAATGAACTTTTCTTATTACATTGTTCTAGTTTTGTTGCTATGCGACACCTTGTACAAATCCCAGTTAGAAATGATTACAGGTACGGCGGAAGCTTTAATCCAACACCGGAAGATCCTAAAGTCAAGTTCAGCAAGTCTTGAATGTTCAGTGAAGCTCATCAAGGGTTTTCGATGGAATTATCAAGGAAGGCTTCTTTATGCTGAAGACTTCTCGGTGACCACATTGACAAAACGACCACTGTTACTGAATAATTATTCACTTCACTTCGATTCCATATCACTCGATTTTGAAGGTGTTTTTGAATGCTTAAATAACACAACAGTAGTCTCATCGTACGTCGTAGAGGTTATAGGTATGTTGTTTGTGGTTTGTAAAATGGAAATATATTTAGATATAAATTTAGCTAAACAAGTCTTCATTCTCAAACAGCCAGATCACCTTTTACCGATATCACAACAGTGATTGGCATTGTTTCAATTAAACTGAACATTTAAACGAGATTGTATGTTGCTCTTCTTGTCTGCCATATTTCTCATGTTTGTTTGCCATGTTTTATTGTTTATTCAGTCATTGTCGTCTGACGATAATTTGCATTAGCTGAACACTTCTCCCCATCAAATAAGGTAAAAAAGGGAATCTTGTCAATTAACTGACACAAATTGAATGAAGATTTTTTTGTCATGTTATGCAACTAACTAAATATGTTTTGGTATTTAATCCGTTTTAAGGCCGAGTTGACACATTCTAATGACCTGAAATACCGATTGTTTCATTTTGCTGAATTTTGGAATATTATAACATTTGCAAATTTCATATAGCTAAAAGACAGTATGTAGTTGTGTAAAATCCAATCATGACAGATTATTTTACTACTTTACTGCTGGATGACTTTGTCAGAGAAGATTACTTGAAATAGTATTTAGATGAATCAATTTAGTCGTTTTATAATATTTAAAAACAACACTGCTTTGCATGTTATCTTGAAATGATCTTGAATTTTTCTCTCATCTTTGTAACGGATTATATAATCAGTAGAGGTATTCAATTGGCTACTTTCAAAAAGCAGTATGATTTGCGCTATATTTTGCGGCTTGCCATTTTCCTGATCGTAGTTCAATCATATGTTGGAATCAGAGGGTTCACAGTTACTGCTTGTCATCATCCTGACGACGACTAACACTATATAAGATTAAGTATTGCTGAATTATAATGTTTGTGTATAAATGCTTTAAAAGAGACAATGTAACTTTAGGAATGGTTCACGATTAGCTTTTACTTTGGCCTCGGGCGCTCTATATTATGAATTCGTTCAAAGGTTGATATTGCTAGTTTTCAAGGTACTATAGAAAATATTGTGAGAGAGTTCGTATTTCCTTCTGGTAGAGCTCTGTTCATATTTTCATAGCTTGAAATGTACTAAAATGTTTGCGATACATCACGGAAATTTCAAGAAAGTTACTACTACGATACTAAATTTTGTTTGTGTAGATGACACTAACATAATAAAACTCATTTTGTTGTATTGCCTTTACACTGATATGGACCCCCCCCCCTTTTTTTTTTTGGATAACAACCATTTAGGTCTAATATGATTAAGGGCTATCCAATGGGTAACACCCATTTAGGTCTGAGATGAAAGGGGGTTATGGTCAACTGCATGAATTCTTTCGTTGAGTCTTTATTTAGCATGGTAATTTTTCAAATGAAAAGAATTTATATTTACATGAAAATCGTAATGAGTAAAAGTCAGTAATGTTTAACAAATGGGTACCATTTTTTCTTAAAGGTATTACATAGTATAATGCATTCATTCGCGTTCAGTTACATAGACTCATCCAAACAGATATGTTTTTCTTATAATTAAGGTATTCTAATCTTATTTCTAACAACTCAAACTCACTTAATCACAATTTATTTAAATAAATCGTGTTAAACACATTTTAGCACGGAATCTTCCAAAACAGTTGGGAACATCAAATCAACTTTAAATAATACTGTACTTTTTAAAATGTGGACTTTCTACTTTGCATTTAGTTTACGATAAGATTAAAAAAATAATTAACACTTAAATTCAACATATCCAAAGTCTACAATTATTTATGAAAAGACCTCATTTGTAGAATTATTATTCAGATCGATTGAGGTTACGGAGTTTATTTTTTTTCTAATACGGAGTTTATTTTTTTTTTTCTAATCAATTAACCCCATAAATGGCTAAGCGGAACAAGCTTTCCGAAGATTAATGACATGTCTCTTGTTCGTGGAGAAAGGATACAATATATCTGTTACAAAAGAGCATAATTACAGTATAGCAGAATACTTTAATCTTAATTTAATCCTCTAAGGAAGTTACATGTCTTTAAGGGATAAACACAGCTTAGGAAGTTGCAAAAAGGATAAATTTTAGGCATGTTCACCCAAAACTGGGTCAGCTGTAATTACATGTATTTTTGAATAGAAGATGTCTCAAGGTAACATAACTTTGATAAGTGAATCAGTCTCTAACGTTTCTTATCTTGACCATGAAGTTAAATTTTGTAGATATAAAACAAGGCAAGGCAGACTGAACGAATATAGTGGGGGTGTAGTTGTCTAGATCAAGGATGATAAGCCTTTTATTCGAAGAAATGAACTTACTCTCTAAATGTAAAAGAGTGAATTTCACTCTTCGACGGTTGCCTACAGTGACCACTCTCTGTTTCGAGTGGAATTCCACTCTGCCCGGAGTGGTAATTTACTCATTTGGAGTGAATTACCACTCCCAGCAGAGTAAAATTTTCATTCGAAGAAAGAGTGGTCACTGTAGGCAATCGTCGAAGAGTGAAATTCACTCTTTTACATTTAGAGAGTAAAGTAGCTACTCCTGAGTCTGTGTGGGTGGAAAAACCCTTAATGGGTGTTGCTTACCGTCCCGTTTGATTCAAAATCAGCATGATGTAACTATTTTATGATATAATTCATGTGGCCAATGGAAAATGCATGGAATTTGTTACAGCTGTACTTCATTCAAACATGTAGTACCTCATTTTAGTCTTACAAAAATTATTGATATTCGAACAAGGGATACTGGAAATGCATTTTCAAATATCAAAGTCACATGTATAAGACAAAGTCAAAATTAACGATATTTTTGACAAGACGGGAAGAATAGATATTGGGATATATCAATTTTAAAATCACACTTATAAATAGGGGATAACTTTGGCCAATTTTTATCTGTTTGAAAAATTTGGTTTTTATATTTAATAAATAATACATTCCACTTTTTAATAGGCGCTGTTTTAGGTATTACATGTCCTAAACACGTCTTCTTCACCTGTAGCCTTAGATACATCTATGGTTTGAAGAAATTTTAGGACAAATTCCCGAGCTACCCTTGAAATTTCAAATTATATCTCCTTGGAAACCCCTATTGAAACCAAGTTGGGTAGTAGTGCTAAGTCATAACGTATGACTTCATTATTCGGTCCGCTCAGCCTCTGTGATGACGTCATCGTCGGTCTCAAATCACATTTAAGACCGGGCACCCTCGCATTTATCCCCTAATTAATTCCTGAGGCTTCACCTTGGACCCACACAGCAACTTTGCCTCTGGAGCAAACCAGTTTTAGTACTTGTCATTTGCTCTTGCAAGCAAGCTACGAGTGCACAGTTTTGGGTCTTACCTTAAGAAGCGTTTCGCTGTAGTTACTTCTTCATAGTAACTAGTCTCATCCATGCTTAACTTCACTGTAAGAAGTACTCGTGCTTTATCTGCTTATAGACTATCGATTGTTTTAAATTTGCAGGCATTTCTTCAGTGTTTATGTTTTGCTTTTATACATATGTAGATCATTATTTTACCAATATTAGTGCCTAAAACTTCAAAAACAGCTTCCATGAAGATTTAAGCATCAACAAATGTTTTAATGTTCAAAACAAATCGTTTCGTGTCGTCTTTATAATTATGTGTGCTTGAATGGATATATTTGCAAATTTCCACTACCTTTGGAAAATTTCAAATACTATCTAACTTTTTTTTAGTAATTAATATTTCAGAATATTTCTTTACAAATTAGAACTGGGCGTACGTGTGAGTGTGAGTATGTGTGAGTACATTACCGTGTATTACACAGCTCGTAACTGGTAATTGTAGGATCAAGTTCAAACTTGTTGGGTGCGAGTGCTGAACAATGTAAAAATTAAGAAATATGGAAGAAAAGAAAAGCTTTAAGACTACATTTGAAATAAACAAAAGACCTACGTTCTAGAGGGTGGGAATCCCATAAACGGGGCTCAGCATTCATAAAACTATGGTTACCGAAAGATTTGGAACCTGAAGTTGGAATTGAGAGTGCAAACGTACTTGTCTAACGTTTGTTTGTTGTCTACTTTCATTTCGAAACATCGTTGATGTTCCTTTCCAAACTTTGTACTTAACTCATTGCATGACTTTAGATTCTTTTAAAATCTCCCTTTGGAAAATGTAAATCACTGTAAAGCTGAGTTGAACTTGTCGTTACAACAATGAATTTGGTATTGTTTACACAAGTATGTTACTACTTTGACCTTTCCGCGTAGATCAAAGTGCGTTACTGATATGGTTACGTGACATGCAATGTGCCGTTATAGCATGGCGCCGTTAGAGGATTCATCTTAGCTTGTCATCCTTTTTGCCCAAATCTATTAGCTCGATATTGATATAAGGATATTAATGAATTTTATCAATAGGACCAAAAATTTCCTCTTTTTTTGCACAAACTAATTTTTCCAAAAATGAGAATTTGTCAAACTACAAGGTGAGTATCTCTTCAAGGTGAGTATCTTGTTGATAATTTTCGCAAGCATGTACGTCCTACAAGCTGTTGTAATATTGCACCTTTGTGTTTACTGTTTTCGAAACGTTCGTACCACTTTTTACCAAGAGCTATAAACTTCTTACGATAACAAATTCTATTCATTAATGACGTAAATAGGATAAAAAGGAAAATGTAACCTGAATAATTCCTAAATAACCCAGCAATACAACCCAAACAAAATGAACACTAAAATCATGGCCATAGGAAAATCCAGCTATCGCATGAACCTGGAGTGGTTAAGACATGCCAAACATAATAACCGAAGAAATTCTCAGCATCTTCTTAGTAGTCATTCTTTGAAATGCTAAAAAAGGAGATATAATGACCAAACAGAATTCTTCCTTTCCCCCTCAAAATATAATTTAAATATATGGTTGGGAATAGAAGCGTCAATCTTTACTTGAATATTGAGGGGGGGGGGGGGAGGGACATGGCCACTTCTGTCAAAATATTACTGTGTAAAAATCTTAAGTCAATGGGTGTTTTTTTCCAAAATGTGGGAGGACGTGTCCCCTTATCCCCCGAGATTCCCCCAGATCGACGTCTTTGGTTGGGAATACCATAGTATGCATATTTTTAGAAAAAAAAAGAAAACTGCACATAGGTGCAAGCATTTATAGCAGGAAAAGTAAAATTGCAACAAGATGATTTTGGCTACACTCGAATCAATCAAAAAAATAAGGATCAAGTTCATGTGAAATTGAAATTCAGTTAAGAGCTTCAACACCAAAAATCATTTAATGGCAAAGGGATGTGTTGAATCAAAAGATCTTGTAAATTCCAGGATTGACTATTCTGATACTTATGTCGTGTGATGAATAAGACAATGATAACATTGGCATTTCCATCAGCGGTGTTTAGGGGTAACCTAGACTTTTGACACTTTAACGCAGTAAACTTTAAAGCCTAATAAGCATTGCAAGAGCAATGTGAAGGCAACTTAACTAATTAATGCAGGGGACTTCAGAATAATTTAAAATTTGTCGTTAACAATATTTCACTAACTTAAGAGCTTTCATTTTCTCAGTTTCCATTATACTCATCTACGAGTATTTTAAATGGTAAACCATATGTTCATGTTCACTTCTTATGAACGCTGCTTTTCATTTTGCTGGGTATCATGTGAAGTTTCTTGGATTGTGATGTCTGTTCATGATGTAACTCTCTATCGGTGTTGGAGCTTTTCATAATGTTTACACGATCATGCATTTGTTGGAAACTTCATCATGCTTCTGTATGAAGATGTCAATGAACAAATGTATGGTCGTGTAGACCATGCCAAGATGATCCCACAAAACTGATGGTCATAAGAGTTGGCAATGAATTGGAAAAGTCTGGCAACGAATTGGGAGATATGCCCTTCGCTGCCACTTTATTTTATGGACTTCTCAAGGTTGACTGGTACTGGGTATGTTTTGAGACAGGGGTTTCTTCAAAAGAACACCTTTGTCAATAATATTATTGAAAAAAATCGGATTCTATGGAAAATTTATATCCTCCTCGATCTAAAATTTGTCAAATTCAAGCCCCAGAACGTTATAAATGATAGAAGAAAAGTATTAAGCAATAAATCACAATAACTTAACACCTGCTAGACAGATAAACTTACTCCCTGCCGTCAAGAGAGTTGGCACCGCAGAATTCTGTGGTCAGAGACGACTTGGTAAACAAAATGGAATATTTGTAAAACGACCTGCTAGGTCAAAACAACTCAATTGAGGGAGGAGGTGCAACTAGGGAACACCTCGTTTATGAGCTCTGCTTTATGAACAGAAAGATTTTAGGCTGACAGGTATTTTATTAGCTTGTACGACTGTGCCTTCTGTGGGATCAACTTCTCATGACGGACTTTAAGACAAAAATGAACAACGAAGCACATGTGAGACGGTGTCTAAATTTTTAGCAGCACTGTGTGTAATCTTTCCAACAAATTTTCAAAACATTTTGAAACGATTTGGTCTGTTCTCATCACTTGATCATTATGTATGCCCCAGTAGGGGAATTATCGCCTAAACTTGGTTATCACTAGATTGGAGCAATAATCAGCACCAATTAACAATTAGGGACATTTCAATTAGTCCGAACACTTCGGGACAACGTTATATGGCGCATTAATATTGCGCAAAAGGTACACGCTGCTGCATAATTTAAGCGGGAATCAGGGAAACAATTTTCCTACATTTGCATGACGGTGACCGTGGATATATGTATGAATGTATAGACGGGGCTTACATTTGGCGGCAATTTGAAACGAATTGCATATAGTTTAACGAACTTGATGCAAACAAAGCCAGGGAGAGAAAATCACTGCTATGTTTTAATGGAAATGGCAGACCGATTGGTTATACTTTGAACACAAACAACCGCCGAGCGATTTTTTTTATCTATGAGCGTAACTGTAAACTAAATTATATTTCTCACGTGGTTTACATAGAAGTTAATGATTTATCAGATAATTTTCCTTTGTAAATAAACAGACAAAGGTTATTGCGTTGCTAGAAGCTTCCTCGGCATAAGATTTAAATTTGAAAAGGGCATAGCAAAATGTTTTGCATTACTTTTATCAACTAGCACAACTGTGGTATTTTAAACTTCAAATTCATACCCCAAATTGAGGTCTCTTGTAGCGATTTCTTCAGCGTTTCTCATTCAAAATTGAAATACGAGTGGAAATGAGGATAAGTGTATCCACGCGCTGACTCCATGTCTGATGATCACATTGTTAAAACTTGTTTAGTGATTGAACACATTTCCTACCGCCAAATTGTATACACGTTTTAAGTTTAATCGGCCCTATAGCACTTTAGAGAGAGAGAGAGCTTTGAAGCAGCTACAGACACAGAACGTGAATGACTTTGACTCGTGTACATTTTACCATTTAAAATGTTTACAACATAAGTAACTAAAATATGATTAATTCCTAGACATCATTAAAGATTTTACTTGTAGGTCATCAACGTATAAATTATTTTGGCTAAAGAAGGAGATTATATTGCAATATTATTTTTAGCTATAGAGAATCTTGCAGTTTGAGTGGTTAGGCACTGTGTGAAATTTCACTACACGCGGTAAGTAATTCTCATCAACGTGCACAAACCACCATGAAAAGAAATTAATCTACAGAACTGTCTGCTATATAAGGGCAAGTAACTTAGCTAGAAGGTTTGAGCCATATCATTAGCAGCACTGTGCATGCGTAGATAAATGCTCTAACGGCACAGCTCTATCGTTTACATACAGTGACTAATTGTACTGTTACTTGTACAGAATTACATTGTCCATTAGGCTTATTTACCCATACAAGCCAAGGCTTGTCCTAAACGTAAGACATAAAGGTAACAGATCGTCATTAAAGCAGACAGCACTTTCGGTGATTCTGATTTCAGTTATCCCCGCACTTAGTAGGCTGCAATATGGACCAAATGCTACTAGTATATCGAAATGTGGTTTAGACAGTAGGAGTTTTAATTCGTTCTCTATGGTCGGTGCACCTCTTACAAAAATATGACGACTATAAGTTACCTTTAAACCATGGGCGTCAATCCTGGGGGGACGGGGGACACGTCCCCCCACATTTCGATGGGTGGGGGACACAATATCAAATGTCCCCCCACACACATTTGCGTGAAAGAGTAGTGTCGTGGCTCTATTTGACTGGCTTTTTGAATGACATGTAGGTTTGTTGAGCAATTGTTAAATGCCTCGATGCGGATTCTGAATGTAGATTTCGTCAGGCAAATCTTATTTAATGGCAAAATTTCGGCGCGCTTCGCGCGCATGCGTCACGGTTTGCACTCCTTCTCATTACCATTAAGAAGGTAATTGTACATGGAACTTTTCTGATCACAACACTTTCCGAAAACAGACATACATCTCCAAACATCTGTAGGGGCCTCGCATCAACATGGGATCATTCAATTAGTGGGGAGGGCCATTCGACCATGCCCACCCTCAATGATTCCGTTTTTTTTTTAAGTTTCTAAAAATACGTAAATTTTTTAACACAAATTTACTTCAAAAGGTGGCATATTTGGCACCAGATTGTATGTAAGGACACAGAATTTCTCAAAATTTTCAAAAGGGATGGGGGCACCCCATTGGGCCACGCCCCCCTCACTGATGCCTATTTTTTTAGTTCCTAAAAATACGTAAATTTTTGAACACAAATTTTACTTCAAAAGGTAACATATGTGGCACCAGATTGCATGTAAGGACACCTAACTTTTCAAAAAATTTCAGAGGGGAGGGGCACCCTCCCCTTGAACCCCTCCCCAGGCCAGCGGTCACACAACATACTGCATGCCCCCCTTGTGGAAGGTTGAAAGTACGTTGTTGCCATTAAACATTTTTCAAAAAATTTTACCGAGCGCTTCGCCGAAGCCATTATCGGTATAGATGGTGCAGGCGCGAATCCAGGGGGGACCTGGGGGGCTCGTCCCCTCGCCACGAAAAAAAAAACGAAAGGAGAAAAAAGGAAGAAAAAGAAAAAAAAAAGGAGAAAGAAAAATTAAGAGCAAAAACTTAATAAAAGTGTCTATAAGAACGTAGGGGTTGGGTGGAGCTATAGCTGGATTATCTCTTTAGATATCTTTTAGAGTGGTTGGCAACGAAAGGAGAGCTACCAGGCTACAATGTTCGAAAACAGGTGAATAGCTGAGTAATGATCCTTGACTTAAGATCTAGATAAGTAAACATCGTGACATATGCAGTATGGGCCCTGCTAGCTGCACTGAAATTAGTGACAATTTTGTGTTAAAGAGTGAAAGTTTTTGTAATCTAGAGGGATTGAGAGGCAAAGATTTCGCCAAAGAACTTGCAGAGTGAATACAAAAGACAAGCTGTCAGGTGACGTGCTACTGTGCACAGTGGCACCAGCTGTTGCAGGCAAAGTAGCGGCGTGCATACCCTATTCGATTTCGAAACTGTCTGAAAAGTTTTAAAATGAACTCAAAGGCTTTTAAGCTACAGACAGTGGCGTCGGCACAGTGGGCAATGGGTGACGTGTGTCCCTCTCCCCCATCGAATCTTGAAAATTTTTAAAATGGTCCCAAAGTCGTTTTATAAGCTACAGATTTCTGTGGAGGGTGGAGGGTGAGATGTAGTTTTGATGATTGGTTTATTTGTTCTTACCATTTTCTTTCACAAACTGTTCTCAAACTATCATAAGTTTTGAAAATTCTTGACAAATTCCAAAGTTTTGCACGCTCCGCTGACGTCAAGCCTTGTGTCAGAGTTGTCCTTATTATCAATAGCTTTCGGTAACTACTCACGGGGAACAAAGGAGCAACTTAAAGTGCTTTTTTTAGAATTCTCAGTCAGAAGATTCGTTTCTGAATAGCATAGGTTGGTGGGAAAGTGACAGTGTCCGATGCAGGTTCTGAATGCAGGTTTTGTCATGGACTAATATTTTATTCAAAATTTCGGCGCGCTTCGCGCGCATACGACGGGATTTACACCCGATTTCATATACCATTGACAAAGCTATGACGCAAGAAATTATTCCAATGCAAACATTTTTCTAAAAAGTACATTCTCCTTCTCCGTATGGCTCTCATCATTATGGGATCTTTGACTAATCTAGTCAAGCACATGGTTTGAAAGATTGAAATTACGTAATTACCGTTGCTTATTTTCCAAACATTTCACCGCGACGTTCAATAACGACGAAAATCTTTTCTGAAACGAACTTTGCCTGTCCACCATCCTTCTTGCTATACCTAAAAAGACAAGGTGATATATCATCTCTCCTCCGATATGGATGTCAGGTTGTGAGAGTCCTGTTGGTCCCCCTTTTCAGGGTACAATTAATGCAGGGCTCCCGGGAGGCTCTATACCGAAAATTTTCGGCGCGCTTCGCGCGCAATTGTTTACGCTTACTGAGAGAGGTACGTTTTTATTTAGTGATGGATTTATTTTTATCACTTTTTACCAAAAATCATTTGAAATCTTTCACGATTTTTGCAAAGTCTTCTCAATATTTCTTGATTTTCGCTTGATCTGCGCAGTTTTAGCCTTGAATTGCTCCTTTTACTATCAATAACGACCAAAAAGTATTCGCATTACTCATTGGTGGGGTTCTACCTTAAGCCAATTATTTGTGTGCATAAACGTGATTTCAGAGTTTCAGAGTATAATAAGGATGTAAAGCAACTGATATTCATTTCTTCACCCTCCTCTTCTTATGAGAACTGAAAACTTAGTATCGAAGCCACCTTCTAATTGATGGACAAACATAAAGGGAATTAACACCGTTTGTAATAACAATGGTTTTAAATGTTAATTCAAATTTTCACGGGCAATTGTTTCATCTGACGTCCTATACCTGAATACCGTATAACGAAAATAAAACACTCATTATGGCAAAAATCATTTCAAGTTACCTGCATGGGTTCATAATGTTGGTGTGTAAGTTTTTAGATAACTTAGATTCTTCGGAACTCCTGCAGGTACATATAGTAACTTAAACTGAGCCATAAACATCAATTTCCATGCAATATGAAAAGGTATAAAATCTCACTGATATAAGAACTGGAGCCGATTTCTGTGCTCTTAAAATAAAATACTGCGAGAGCTTCCGGGGGCTTCGCCCCCTGGACCCCGCAGGGGCCCTATCGCGGGCCCCTGGACACCACGCATAGGAACTCGTGCTTTGCGCTCGTGGTCATGAGATTTTCCATCTTGGCCCCCCTCAAAATTTCTGGGTCCGCCCCTGCAGATGGTGATTGTTAATACACTTACGACTACAAAGTATTCTGAAAACGCCCTAGATAATCCTTCACACCTTTGCCATACTACGATCAGCTCCAAAAATATCCCAAAGATATCCATTTTGCATCTAAGCAACCTTACATTAACAAAAATTTCTCAAAGGGGAGGGCTACGCCCCCTTCCCTTAGACCCCTCCCCCAGGATGAAACCTTTATATAGTGACAAAGGAAGGATCCCCACTGCTGTATACAAACGCAGGGTGAATAAAAAGGTGCAATTTACACGCCGCCACTGCAGTTAGTAAAAACATCCAGCCAGTCGGAAAATTAGAATTCACTACATTATGGACATTTTCCAGCCATGTACGATCAGCTCCAAAAATATCTCAAAGATAGCACCGTTTTGCACCTAAGCAGCCTTAAATTAACAAAAAAAATTTCAAAGGGGATGGGGATTCCCCCTACCCTTAGACCCCTCCCCCAGGACGACTCATTTATTTAGTGACAAAGGAAGGATCCCTACTGCTGTATACAAAACGCAGAACGCATAAAAAAGTGCAATTTAAACGCCTCCACTCAGTTGGAAAATACATCCAGCCGGTCGGAATTTGGGACCTTCACACCCCCAAATATATCACTCTAGCAACGGGCCTGGTTGGGTCCATGGTCTCCGACAATGATCCACGCTGCGAAGCGTGGATCATCCCGTGGACTCCGTGTATTTCACCTGGCAGATCATCTATGATGGTTATGTTAACTTTGAAATGATAATTCTTATTAGAATAGGACAACGTCAGCCATAATAAGGCGGGGAAGGGGGGGGAGGGCCTTTAGGAAGACGTCCCCTCTTCAAAACCAAAGGGATTGGTTTGTGCTAAGTCATGTATGTCCCCCGTCCCCCCCCCCCTACATCTGAATACGGATTGACGCCCCTGCTTTAAACACCAGTAACATTGTTTGTATCTAGTAACCTTACAAACGTCTTTTCCAACTGGCTGGCGACACGTACCAGTGTGAGTTTATATCGCCCAACTCTTCGCACGGGCCCAGTAAAGTAGTATACGCCACAGGTGTACTTTCTATACACAGTTGTTTTAGAAATCGAAATCATTGCAAAATTCCTACAGGCTTTCAAGTTCACAACACTGTCCTTGCTGCTTAGGCATACTAGGGCTAGGCCCTATAGTATGGTCCACTACAACCTGTTACATAGCTTACTATGACAATATACAAGACTAGGAACGTTCCTTCCGTCTGAGTTTACAGGGTGAATTTACTAGGGGTGGAGTCATGTGGAGGGAATACGGCCCCACTCCCCGCCACGAGAATTTCCCAATTTTTCGGGGAACCTTGATGTGTACGACAAAATGTGTAGTCCCCATATGTGGGTCTAATTTTAAAGAAACATTTTTCGAATATATGACTTGAAATATGTATGACAAGGTACTGAAGAGGGTGAGATAGTTTTCGGGTGGCGAATTATTTTTAGGAGGCGAGATATTTTAAAATGCATTTAAAGCAATGGTAATTTTTTGATCTCTGGGAGCACGAAAATTTTCCCAGAGAGCTCAGACCCTGGTCCTCTTTGGCTACCAGTTTGGGAGTAAAGTCCCTATATGTCACTGGGGGACGCCGACGGATCTGAACTATTTACAAAATTAAGGCCATTAGAATGAAGCATTTGGTTATCTTCAAGCGACACTGGTTGCGCACCAAATAGGAAAGCAAATAAACAATTGACCATTTTTTTTAACCTTGTAAACACGACATCTCTAGGTAGGAAGCCTGAATATTTTTCATACTTTTCATACTTGACAAGTAGATCATTTATAGCCAGAAAATTAATCCTATTGCTTTGTAGTTGAAGTCAAAGGCTATCTGATGTCACCGGAGTTGAAAATAAGGAAATTGTAAAAACAAATGCTTGTAAACACAATATCTCAAAATAACAATGATATACACTTTCATACTTGGTGTATAGATTAAAACCATAAAAAGAAACCTATTCTTTTTGTGGAGTTCAGGGGTCACTTAAGGTCACCAGATGTCAGAAACCGAAAAACTCGAAAAAACAAGTTATATTTCAGGAAATGAATGATGGATAATTGTCATACTTGGTATATAGATTTGTTATTTTAGGAGAGGGAGAAACTGTGGTTTTTGGAGGTCAAAGGTCATCTGAGGTCATCGGGGATAAAACTATGAAAGAGGTGAGACTATAAAAAACATCGTAGTTTTGAAAAACCTAATTATGAACACGTGAGGAGGGTGTTGTGACTATAAAATGATTGGAAATATCATTAGTGTGATGAGTTTTTCGATGATGTAGTGGGAAGTGTTCGTTTTCTCACACAAATGGCCCAAGTTCGAATCCCATTCATGACACTTACGTTTTTTATCATTATTTGCGGGGCGGGGGGGGGGGGATGTTCTTATTAAACTTTTTGTGGAGTTCAAGGGTCATGAGAGATCAGTAGATGATATCTCAAGAAGGATGATTTGAGGGATAAACTTCGGTGCAACAAACCATTATATCACAGGGCCCCAAACTTTTCAAGGGACAGTTTGAAATCAAATGTTGGCGGGGAGACGAACCATCATTTTACTTCCGTGATTGTTAAAAATGTTTGTAGAAGAAGACTTTTTATCTTGACAACTTTGGTCCAGGTTCCTACAAGTAAGTTCGTTTACTCTAGTACACCCCTTCTGCAATTGTAAACTAAATAATGAGATCAGCCTTGTAATTGATTTCCATTTTAATTCATCATTAGACTTTTCTTAAAGTGTTAGTTTCTAAAGCATATGAGCTCAAAATGAGCATAATATTTAGATGCAACTTTCCAGGCTTTCATTTTACAATATCTGAGGGTCATTTTGGCTATACAAACCTTTTTACGCTGCTCAAAAACAAATGGTGCTGAGATACTGTCAGTAATGTCTTTATTTGGAAGTCCCCTGACAATGCGTCCGCACATAAAGATATAACCTAGAGTTTCATTCATTAAAGGGCTGTTTCAAAAACTCTGCAACATATTGGAAATTGGCACTGGGGAAAGAAAGAAAGCTTCGAGCACACATGCAAAACTTACAAGCATTCTCTTAGATTATCTCGATTTTTCCTGCCACACCACCCTGTGTGGTGACCTCTGACCACAAATTCACGGCTACCATGGCTGCAACTCTGCCCATTATCTCAGAAATTAATCAGTATATCACATAATGTTCTCTTTCTTGTAGAGTCTTTGTCTTTTCTCTGATGATGAAGTTTTCTGCAACTGTTTTCCATGCGGTTCTACTTATTATTTCAAATTTACATGCAGGTCAGTGCATATTCTTCTCCTAGTCCTATCAACACTTGTTGAAAATATGTCTCTTTTTGAGTTTTCAAGTATCATTCTTCGTTCTTGTTGCCGATGTTTAAATTTTTTTAAAAAACTTGTGCCTAGAAATTTGTTAATTCCATATTTTTCTTCTTCATGCTTAGATGGACAGAATGTCCAATCGTGTGTCTCTCCACAATATTGTGAATTAAACAAAAGCTGTGTAATCCAGTGCGCTTTCGAAGCAGAGTACTATGCAATGTACTGGTATAATAGCACAGATACTAAAAAAGCCAATCCGTTCATTGCATTTGACGTAGAGCGCGGGAAGAGTGGCACTGGATTCTCTTTGGGAGAATTCGACTTACTGCCAAATGGTTCCTTACTGATTCGGTCGGTCTCAAGGGAACATGAACACACTTTTCGAGTAATGATGCTTTCTGACAAATTTAGTGGATCACCATACATCGAAGATGTGGATGTGTATTTGAAAGGTAAGATTTTAATAGGGAAAAGAAAGAAACATACATGAAATTTTCATACATTCCACAAGTACTAGTCAATTTGATCTGTTTTAAAATAAACCGTAAGACGACGTCATAGCATCGCCTAAAGATAATCATTTCGTAACGAAAAGGTATTTGTGTTTCATTAATGAACGGGATGAAAATACATTGGGGCACAAAATTATGTGAGAACTTACTTATTCTTGAGTCCGCAATGCAAATTGCTTCATAAAAGTTACAAAATGAAGTAAAAGTAATTTTACCTTAACTTTAACATGTTCAACACATTAATCAGTTTTACAATGAGAGGGTTAAGCAAAGATTCTGTATCTAGATAAGTGTATCATTGAATCTGTTTTAACTGTTGCAATTTTTGTTCAACTAGTGGTACCACAACAGAAACGTCCGTTTGTTACTGATTGCGACAACAAATCCACTTGCTACAAAGACGTGGTGCCAAGTTCTCACGTCAGTTGCAGTGTACGTGATTCAAGACCAGCGGCAAATTTAATATGGTGCCTCAGAACAGCACATTTTGATAAAGAGCTGTCCTCACAGAGGAATATTACTTTAAAATCCTCACTATATACAACAAACATAACAGTCCAGGTGGACATGTTGTTCCAATCCGGCGTTTCGTTGGCTCTGTTGGTATGTAAAGTGACTAACTCTCCAATATCCCTGTCAATTGACGAAACTCCAGTAGTCATTTTCAACTCAGAAAGAGACATATTTGCAACAACAAGTGTTAAAAGAACGAAAGCATTGCATCAACAGCAAGTACAAGTAACGTGCCCTGATGGAAACTACACAATGTATGTCTGGAGGAAGAAATTGTCAGATGGCATTGACGAAACAATAAGTTACGTTGCAGCTGATTCTACCATAAACCTTTCATTACCTACACTTAACTTCATTGTCAAGGATGGTGCATTGACTATTTTCGAGATCGATTTCCACTACGAAGGATATTATGGCTGTCTTGGTAGCAACGGGGAAACCGAGGATTTAAATGCCTACGAAATAATTGTTTATGGTAGGTAAAACATATTTATACCAATTTTGACTAATGTATCGATTATTGAGGGAATAAAAGACCGTAGAAACCACACCACAGCTGATCATATCCTATGTACGATCGCATATGATCCTTAGGACAGGGACTGACCTAAGGATTTGTCCGCCCAGGGAGGTGTTAGGAAAAAGAGATACAACGTTCTAAAGACTCTTTGAAGCAAAGTTTGTTTCCTATAGTAATCTTGCTTTTATCTCAAAATTCTTTTCTTGGTACCTAGATCAGCTATAGAATCAGTGAGGCATTGTCAAAATGACAATGAGAAGACACACCCCTTACGTTGCATTCGTAAACTTTCGTTGCCAGCCGTCACACAAAAATGTGAAATTTTAACCTTATCGTTAAAATCCGTCACACGAGGTATAATTTTATTTAAAATCAACGAAGAGTTTCTTTATAAATTACTTTTTAAATGTTCTTTTTAATGATGGGAAAACTGTTAAAATCTGAGAAAACTGTAAAGACTTGAACAGTATTACCAGCAGACGACCTATTAAAATGGTGGGGACACAATGGAAGTACATTATTTAAAGGTTTGTTGCCAGTCGTTTCACTGAAATTCCTGATTAATGTTTGGTCACTGGCGGAACAACCTCACTTCAAAGCAAGTATAAACGATGGCCCTTGTCTTGGGATTTCCTGGAAAAGAAAGGAGGAGATTATCATCAAAAGGGTTTAAACAACAGAGACGTACTAATAGGAATAAAGAGACCTGTCAATCACATAGCGGTGCCTGAATAGGTAAATCATTTTCAGGTACATATTGCCTGACAGATTTGGTTGTTGTATCTTCTTCCTACCAACTCCCTGGTCCTACAGAGGGGATCATAGCGTCATCGATGAGCGTTATTTTTTCATAGCAGTATTCGCGAACATAATACGTGTATGGTTCCTGCAACATTTGGCCAGTCAAGACCCAGATTCTGCATGACTTCATCCATTTTAGGAGATATTTTGTAAATTTTGCAAAAATAATGCATCTGTTTGCACTGAAAGCCAAAAAAGATCAATTACGTGTTTGGACATGTGACCTCTAACAGTAATAACAAGCATTGCATCTTATTCGATGGTCTACCTCTTGAGTTCGTTTCTCCATTTATTTCATGTAAAAAATCCATTTTTACTCTAGAATAGAGCAATAATGCAATTGATCAATACTGCAATTGAGCATGAAGTTACAGGCCTTTGCCGAGATTGTTAAAAGAATGTGTCTTTCTTAACATGCAAATTCGCTAGCTGCTGATTAAAAGCAGTATACTGCTTAGTCATATAAAACAAAAACCAAAGAGCAAAAAAAAAAAAAAAAAAAAAAAAAGGCTGTATAAAAATCTCCTATCCTTGCGCGTAATACAGTTACCCCTTTAGAGTTACTGACTTTTGTCGGGGATTACTCTTTGTCGTGCCCACTAGGCTTCCCAACGAAAAGTAGAAAGATCACCTCGTCAATGATTGCTATTTAAATGGTAATAAAGGTAGAAATATGTATCATTCGATGAATTAGCCCCCCGTTAAAATTGGTAACTCTATTTCAAAAGATGACCATCACTGCCTTAGGAGGTTGGCATCAAATGCAAAGGCAAGCCAATTCAAGTTTTACGAGACAAAAGACTCGATTTTGTATTCAAGCGAATGTATAATTCTAGAGAGTATATGAAAATTTAAACATCTCTTTGAAAGTGAAACTATGCAAATAATCTTCAGTTTTTAGTCATTTAAATGTTGTCAGATTGGGAGGGAGCCCTTAACTTCTGATAATGTCGTTATTAGGTTATGTTTTCTATGCCGCTCAAGTTTTTGTCATTATTTTCATTCACTGTAGCATTTAATGTATTTTTTCTTTTTCTCTTCAAGTGCCTCCAAGTCCCCCATATCCGGTTGTGCTCGGCTGCAACAATCCCTTTTATTGCCTTTTAGAAATAGAAACATCGGGTTACTTGACGTGTTCATTGCAAAGAGTACGCCCCTTGATAAATCTTGAATGGAGGGCTCTGCCAGGAAAAAAAGAACATATTACTTTTTCAGATGAAGCACAGACGATAACAAGTCACGGAGAAACCTTTGATGTAACATTGACTGTTTGGTACCAACTGACGAAAACGTCTCATGACACAGTACCTCTAGAGTGTATATCGGCAGGAGAACACAAAGAATTAAATACACTGGTGGCAAGGGTTGATTTGATGCCACTTTCCGGTACGTCTTGTTCGCAAATTTAAAGTTCGATATTATCAAATTTTAACATTACAGTTGGAGGTACAAATGTTCTTCTTTTAGAGAAACAGACACTTTGTGTGGCAATTTTGTGATGGTTGTTTACTACATTTATGGCAAAAGTGATCATCTTCTTCAAAATTTGATGATTTTCCCATCTCAAAGTGAAAGAAGGCGTAGCAAGTATTTATACTCTTGAAGTTAACCTTTGGTGGAAAATTTCTTTTGGTCAAAAAATTGTCATAAAATTAGCCATAAGCAGTAATATAGCGGCAACTCTTACCGTAAACCTCAGCAGGCTTGTGGGTATCACAACAATTGAATGTTGTTTTGCATTATGTATCCGCCATAGTTACGTGGATGTGGAATGCAGGTTGAGTGAAAATTTACCTTTTTGGAAGTCTTCGTGACATTTATCAGTTCATCAATCCAAAAGCATAATTAGGTTATCCTTAGGGCAAGAATAGCCCAGTCCGGACGTAGTGACCATGTTATCAGGCAAACAAATTTACCGCTTCTTAAATTCAGGAATTATTTCCCGAACGTCAAGTATGCGCAGTAAGCCATGTAAAACCAAATGTACTCATTCAGTAGTCCTAAGATCGATATCACAGTATCCTTAATCTTTCTTTATCTCGTGATCAGCTGAGCCATCCTCTATCGTGTTAAAATAAACAATTCAAACTAGAGAAAATCGTTTTTCGCATCCACCTTCGTTAACTATTTTGCAATATTTTTGTGGATCAATTACAAACCCTTTAAGACATTCATTGGTATCACTTGCTTCAGGATATGTTTTCATTGAAGAAATTGAAACCTTCGAAACATGTAAGCAATTTAAAAAAAACTAATTTGTCGCTAGTCCAGACAATTAGTAAACCAGTTCACAAAAGTCTGGATAATAATGGAAAAAAAAGATTTGTGGTAAACCATTCCACACACACACACCCACACACACACACAACAAACATTTGGTGACTTAATCTTTCAGTTAACTGCCGCTAAATAAAAGCAACGTTATGCATTTAAGATACTTTTATTCTAATAGTTAGAGCAATTTGTTATTTGTTATTCAAGTAGTTCGAAAAACCAATTTTTGGACTATTTTCCAAACAACAATCTCTGACATATCTTTGCCCTCCATTCTAAATACTATGTTGTGTCATAGTTAATAGGACAACTGATCATCCTACTACTAGCCGCGGCACCGAGCAAGATCGAAAGTGGTTCATTTATCTAGGGGTCTTAGTAACGATTATTATCGCAGTTGTGGCATTGACAATGGTTCGAATAAAAGGTATGTAATCTTTCCTTTCTAGTAATATGGTAAGACCAAGTAGTTGTTATCCGAACAACTTCTTGGTGAGACTGGGAAGAAAGGCCAATAAGAGGTGACGGCTTACAGCCAATAATCGCCAACTTGGTCGGAACTGTAGCGACACACTAACGACCGCCACTGAAGAAAACGTGTCCCTCCCATTTCGTAAAAGTGTGTGAAGCACACTTGTAAAACACTTGAAAACACACAGGACACGAAGTTTGAATTCCAGGTTGCAAAGACGTATGAATGACTGGGTCTTGGGAATGTCGCATTTGTAAATTTCTCCTGTGGAATCGTGAAAATGTTTAAAAGTGAAATATGACAGCCATTTGGACAAGAGGACATTTGGGCAATGAAATAAAACGCCCCCTAGAGCGTTACACTAAGATATGAGTTTTTCTCACCTTACAAGAGTCAAAAACGTTTCATGGCCTAAGACAAAGTATAAACTACCTAAATTAATTTGTGCACTGTGAGTTCTGGATCAACTGGAAAATGTAAAGGGACTGTAAATTTAAAGTATTTAGAACAGTTTGAATGGTGCAACATTTCCCTGGCGGCCTTCAACGTATATACTATGCCGAAGAAACCCTTTTTGACTATTTATTTCGGAGGTTTCTTTTTGCCTTGGGAAATAAAACAAATTTTGTCTATAAATTTGTCTTTAATTCGACATAAAGAGTGTAATTTGCATATAGAGTGTAATTCGCATATAGAGTGTAATATAATTATAATATAAAAACGTGTCCTTCGTGTCTTTTGCCAGGTTTTTAGTATCGTTACTGGAGTAGCACTCTTCTACAATATTCAAGTGCAGAATGTTTAAGCAGAACGAGAAACATTACATAATTCATTGGAGCTTTGACTGTGAGAAATATGTACGGAAATTGAACAGGATTTCCATATTTTGGAAAAGTTGAATGCATATTTCCGGTAAATTTTCAGTTGTCCCAGTTGCTAGTGAACAACGTTTCTGGTTTGTCCCATTTTTTCAATAATAGGTAAACAAAGAAGTCTTAGGCGGAGAAAGAAGGAGGAAAATAAAGATGAAGTAAGTCACAATGAATGTGTTCGATTTCTTTCGGTTTGCAACTTTCATTGAAATAACCATGGCTTCTATTAAACAATGTTTCAAGGCAATAAAAGACAAGCGTGATATTACTGATCATAAATGCTCCCGTACGCTTGTTTTATCTTATTCGTTTCCTGGCAAACCGCTACGATATGTGTACAATCTAAAACGATAAATACTTCTTAAGTAGGCTTTGCTAATTTGCCTAATAAAACTTTCACCGACTTTTATGTCCAAATTGAATATCACATGAGCTGGACACTACTCATGTTTACAGGCATTCGGGACATTTCTTTTCCAGGGCTGAGCCATTTTCACCCCAGAAAGTTCTTCATTACATGAGAAAGTTGCCTAATTTTTCCCAAAAAGCTGCCCTTGCAAAAGGTATTGTGTCTAGCTGCTGCAGGCTTTATGGCCCTCGACCCCCTGCTCATACGCCTATGCTCATGGTTAAAAACTTGACTTAGTAATTACTGATTCTCTGCAGTACAAATGTATCGCAATTAACTTGTGACAAATAGTGTTTGGTTTAATGTGCAATTCGTTATTTAATGTACACGCATGAAACCGTTTACGACTTATATAATTCAAATTATATAAAATTTAATTTTTTCATGTACATCAGTTGCTTTCGCTCTTGTTTTGTCGCAGACAGAAAGGATCTTTCCTCTTGACAATCATTGTAGAGGCAGTAAGCCAGGTAATT
Source organism: Holothuria leucospilota (assembly GCA_029531755.1). NCBI lineage: Eukaryota > Metazoa > Echinodermata > Holothuroidea > Aspidochirotida > Holothuriidae > Holothuria > Holothuria leucospilota. The sequence goes on along the minus strand of CM055961.1, from coordinate 71,259,274 downwards.
TCCGAGATGTTTTGACATGCTTAATTATTTTCATTAAAGTCTACCACAGTCACGAATTTTACTCTTAACGTTGTCTTGTAATGGTATTCAAGGTAGTACTTGAGTAACAATTGATGGAACCCAGTATTTTAAGCCTCTTGGAATAACAAGTGAGCAAGTCAAACTCTGGAAGAAAATCTCTGTGTCATGCATTTACGACCATATCGTCCTTTGCTAAGTGAACGCGAGGTGAAAAAAAATAACTATTCCTTTCCAACTCGTGCTATTTAGCTAAACCGATGTATGATGTATGTTTATGTTCAGCCTTGATGAGGTTAGCTACGTAATCAATGTTTTACAACAAGGGATTCGACTATTTGCTAGATATTTTTAACAGCGTCACTGTCCTGTTGTATTATGGGAACAATGTCAAATGTTTGAAATTTGAAGTTTTCCAATGATATTACGCCTTTTTTCGAGTTTATACATGACACTAGAGTCAAGTGGGAGTCATTGTTTATTGCAATTCATTAGGAACAATATAAAAACTTTAATTGTAATAAGTAGTCAGTTATCTAAGTATAAAATACTTAGGCTGTTACACTTTGACTTTCATTTGAAAGCGTTAGTTGGAAGTAAGAAACGAGCATAACTCATTGGCTCATGTAAGCAGCAGGCATGACTTTACCGAGAGTACAAGTGAAGTTAAAAGTGGCACATGCTCATTTCTAGAGTACATTGCACACTAATATTATCTTTATTTGGTTTAGAAATTTACAGAATGAGATAACTTAATTTATATGGAGTTTATCAATTCAAAACCATTTCAAGTAGCCGGCAATGTACAGTGTGATGATTCAATAGTTATTTTTATTGTGTAGAATATTCATAAAATGTTTACAATCTGTACATATTTTGAGAATTGATGCCAAAACGCTTTTAGATAGTACGTACATTCTGATACAGGTATTCATGCAAAACGTAGAACGGTAGAGAGGATTTGGAAAGATTTGCTTGTTACCTTTCACTGAAATCCCTATTTTCGTTTATTGTCTTAACAAATAACAATAGTAAGGAAAAGTTCAGAACAAGAATTCAGGGTGAAGTGGAAATGCCGAGAAAGGCATAATTTTTGACATCATATTTCCTAAACAGATGGAAACGTTGATTTTGCCTAAACGAAATAGTAGTGTGATTGTAAAATCATCCCCACAGTTTTTTTTTTAAAGTAAAGCTTTTTTGACCTAAGCACGTAAGGTAATCCAGAAAAATATTACAAGTGCAATGCCATGGTATTTATCAGGGCCCAACACATGCGCGGCTCATATATTTTGTACTAATTTGATCTCTAAATTAGTCAAAAGTTGTGAAATGGGATGTGCAAAGTTATGGTTCTTCTCAAAAAGATTTCATCTTCAGAAAATTCGTAAGCCCAGAAACAACAGTTAATTGCTGTGCTGTGGAACCGACGGACATGTTCTTGCTTCCTTATTCGTGTAAAGACGATAACGTTTTTTTTTTCTTTGTCCCTTTGTGATTTCTTAACACAAAGTGATTTCTTAAGGTGAATAAACAAGGGCTAGTTCATACTTTAGAACTCATTTTTGCTACAAAAATATGAACGAACATGAAAGCCCTACCTCCGACGTAGTACTTTGATGCTATCAATAGATGAAATAGGTATGTACTGGTAATTTGTGTTTTCAAAGGACGATAATTTGTCTAGTATTGACTTACCTTAACAGGACATGCATGTAACATTTTGATGGTGTAAATTCGATGAATGCAATTAATTTGAGATGTTTGGTATTTTCAGAACTACTGAAGGACCTTAAAGCACAACTGCAAGACAAGTATTTTGAAATATATGGAAGAGTACAACCTATTCCTTTCTTACATGAAAAGCTGTATGATGTGGACGAAGTTTTTGTTAATAATGGTCTTCAGTATCTTCAGTCGGGAAATTGGAGAGACTTGTCATCGTACGAAGATATATTCACCAATCCTTGTAATTCTTCAACAAGAATATTTATAGAGGGTAATCCTGGGTACGGCAAATCAACACTAGCTAAAAAAATTGCCTACGATTGGTGCAACTCAGGAGAAGAAGGTGTGATGAACAAGTTTGACATTTTAATATTACTTTGTCTACGACAACTAGGACAGACAAAATCAATATACAAAGCAGTTAAATTGCTCCTTTTAACACGAGATTCCAAGTTGACAGAAGGAGATATTGAAAGTATTCTTCAAAATGATCATTTATCAACTTGTTTCATATTTGATGGTTTTGATGAATATAAACACGAGCACATGGATGATTCCGATCAGATAGAATCTGATGTAAATTGCATTTTACGAGGTGATATGTTTCGTTCATCACTTGTCATTTTAACAACTAGAACGTCTAATTTGCCTGGAATATTTCTACCACAGACACTGCGAGTTCGTTTAATTGAATTTGATGACAATATCCGCAGTATCTATATAGAAAAGGCTATTGTTGGTGGCAATGAAGAAGCCAGTCATAATATCAAACAGCACTTAAAAGCGAATCCAGTCTTAAACGATATCTGTGGAATTCCAATGGTATTTGTAATGTTTGCACATTTGGCACACAAAGGGGAAGAAATTGAAAAGTTAGTAACTGTAACAAAGGTTTTTCGGTTCGTATTGTCTTGTTTTTATAGCCACCTGGAAAGCAAATTATCTGGCAAAAAATTCGGAAATTTTTCGTCTTATCAAATAGAAAACACTAAACTAGATCAACTAGCCTATAATGGTCTGCATGAAAAGGCCGAAGGAACATATTGGGATAAGAAAAGAGTTTGCGAAATCATTGGAAACGAACTTTACGAAAAGTTCTCTGACATTGGAATCCTCATGGAAGAAGAGACCCTTCAAATAAACGACGACGACACAGTAGCACAAAGTGATATACTTGTCAAAAAGAAGATCAGATTTCATCATAAGTTATTTTGGGAGTGGTATTCAGGAAATTATTTAGCTGCACTGGCTATGAATGTTAGTAGAGAAGAACTGTGGCGTGAATTACATCAACTAGAATACAGCAAATATGAATACGTCTACCGTTTCGCCTGTGGTCAGGAGGTTGAGGCTGCTACCAGAATCATCAAGTTTTTATATGCAACACAAAAACATCTGCAGTTTGCATTGTTCTGTGTTGTTGAGAACATTGATGTAATGGAGGAGTTCAAAGATATTGCAGTCACTTTGTGTTCAGAAAATGTTCTTTTCAATGCCAATGACGAAATATTCACCCAACGTTCTTTGGCACGAGTTCTACAAGTTGCGTCGGAAAAACAGGTACTTCATTTTTGTACCTTTTACCACTTTACCAACTATAACTTACGTTGTGTAAAACATTGATATCAAACTGCTGAAGTGATCCATAATGATAAGAAAATTAAGTTTTCTTAATTAACAGTGGAGCTATGAAAAGAAAAAAAAACTTCCTATAACCTTGCGAAACAGTTCATTTCTAAAACTGTTACGTCAGAATCCACATAGTGGTTGAAAAAATAAACTGAGCCTAATTTTATAAGTTTAAAAAGGTTCACAACACTGTACTCTTCATTAACGTCATACGAGAAACCTACAGCTGTGTCTATCAAAGCACATCTAGCATCTAGCGTCTAGCATCTAGCATCTTATCGTAGAAGGAATACCTGTTAGAAATGCAACAGAAAAGCAAACCTTTCCACTGCCTGTGGAAAGTCTTTCCGTGGAAAGTCTTTCCTCTACTTCCTTTGATGACAGAGGCAAAAGCAAGGGATACACGAAGCTCCACAGGTTTTATAGAATGTGAAGGGCAAATTTGAACTTGTAAAAACTGCCAATTGTGCGTTACTATTAAATGAGATTACCTGTTATTCAATGGTAGAAATTCTTTAAAACTTTTTAATTTCGCATTGATTTCGTACAGTCTTAGAAGGGTTGCGCTCGAAAACCCTTTTATTTCCTATTCCGTACTTATAAAAATGTGTAGCTTCCCTGCGCACTCGTACTGAAAGCAGACTCCGATGGCATGCATTTGATTTTAATTTACTGAGAAAGTTTAAAAAGTAGCTCACCTCAAAAATACTTGATGTAAGACGTGCAGCATTACTGATGTCGTAAAGCCCCAGTCGGTTCTTACTATCCGTAATTCAAGTCATACACCCCCTACAACAACAGAATCGACCATCCAGTAAAGACCGATTTAGGCAATTGTGTAAAAAATGTCAGCTTATGATTTTTGTTGTTACTTTAGGGCCCATCAAATGCCATTTGAAGATGATAAAATGTTCCATAGTGACGCCTAATTTATTTTCAAATACCAAAGATCCTCCAAGCTCCCACCTTGTCCTAGAGTGATCATTGCTCCTAAGCTGCCTTCAATCACTTGGTACACCCTTCCCATACCAACCGCGTCTAAAGGAACTGTAGTCCCATGTAAGTTGCCAACGTCCAGAAATGAACCATGAATGGGCCAAAACGTACGAGCTATTTTTAACAAGTTTTGCACATGCAATTACCTTCAATTTGAAGCAGTTGAAAGTTGTGTTGTTATAGATCAGGGGCAGGGGTCTCCGGCCCACGGGCCTTATGCGGCCCGCGAGACCACTTTATCCGGCCCGCGAGGCAGTTTATAAATATAAAGTCAGAATCACTTGAAAAGTAATTCATAATAATGTTTTAGCTCACGGTGCCCACCGTTTATCCTGCTTATACCCCATTCCGGGTATTTCACGTAACACTTCTGTGAAACAATAACTAACATCACAGGACAAGTAGCATGCCTGGGTGCAGAATCCTTGCACTTACGGTGGTAATGGAAGCTTTGTGTGCGAAGCAACAAAGCATTGAACAGAATTGAACTATCACGTGCATAAGTCTCTTTTACAGTGCGATATGCAGAGGGCACTGCATTTATTACCTTAGATTCGGGGGGGGGGGGGGTTAGAACTCTCCCTCTGAAGTGAGAATTAAAGGTTAAAAGTGGATAATTTTCAACGTGTGTGGTCATTCATCATTATTTTGCCCCCTACATAAGTAAAAAGTGAAATGGTCATTTTAGTGTGATACTTCTGTTACGTGTAGCCTTGCACATTCAATGTTATTTCATGATAGCGGATGAACATTTTATTGCCCACAAACGTCTACAAAATGTAGAGGTTCCGGGCAATTAGCCCATGTTTCTTACCTAGGCTTTCCCCTAGACCACACCCATAGCCTGTCTGGGACCACTTGGTCTGCGTCCTATGGGAAATGCTTGTAGCGTCCTCGCTGTCTGCGGCCCGCGAGGATTATGACTAACAGAACGGCCCGTCTGAGGAAAAAGGTTCCCCACCCCTGTTATAGATCCACGAATATTGTGGTTTGGCACATTCTCTTGTGCTATAAAATAGTTAATTAATCCACCAGTGGACCTGCTTACATTCAACGCTTGCTCTTTCTGGTTTTTTTTTCAGATAACTATATCTCATATATGGGTTAGAGGAATATTCCGTTCGGTCGATACTGCTAGAAATTGTATCGTGTTCAAGAATAATGTCACTCTACCAAGTCTTCGCACCCTTCATACTTTACATATTTACGAGGAGGGCAAAGAATTTCAAGATGAGGAAATAAATGATATTTTAGCATATGTCAACAGCTGTAATGCTATCAAAGAACTCTGGTACGGTTTGGGCTTAGTAATCTATTTGAAAAATCCTTTACTTTGTACCCGTCCTATGGATACACTTACTTTCTTACCGGTTTCCCTATTCGTGACAATTTAAAGCACATAAATTTCAACACCTGTCCATGGACAGTAGGGTTATATTACCACGAACATGCACGAGCGCTTCCTGATAATGTGATTGCTATGTTCTGTTCCTAGGATTAATAGCAGCTAGCTGTTTAAAAAGTGGTCGGTGTCAATAATCGTATTTGTAGTTTTATTCTTAGTAGCTTCTTTAAGGGTACAAAAGTACACTGGAAGAGGTTGTGGTAGTGGCACAGGCATTGACGCTGAGGAAGATGACGATGACAGAGTGAGAGCAGAATAACGTTAACAGTTAAATTTGGAGGAGTAAAAATAGTAATTGTAGGAAAACAAAGTCTATTTTAGTCACACAGTAAGACTATATGTACAGCAATTCATACGTTACCCAAAAATGTTCCAATTTAAGATCATTTATGACACTTTTTGCATTTATTCGCAGTTTTCACTTGTGTTTCCTTCCCTATACAATTGGGCATTACAAGACCACTCTCCTCACTTCTGTAAAACGTAAGGCTTTAACTTTTCATTGACTGTATTTGCTTTGCATATAATCATTTTCCGCTGCAAAAAAGATCCTACTTGCTAAAATGCCTACTTGATTCTATTTCCCTTTAGATCGATTTGGAGAATATAAATCAAATCAAATCAAATCAAAATTTAATTTAAGTAAAAAACTTTTGTCAGCAGTGATTAGGGCCGTAGCCTAGGCGAAATCTCCTGGAGGGGGAGGCTACTTCATGACAATATCTAAGCAGAGCACTAAGTGGGGTGCCTGCACGTAGTCGACACCCGGGCTGAGCCTTCCTGTTTTCACCTGTGCATGAGTGCCCTCCTGGAGGAGGGGGCTGAGGGAGGGGTTCATATTAGGCCTTTCTTAGGTGCAAAATTGCATCGTTGGCTCTGAACTGATTATAACTTTACAAATTGTCATTTTTTAGTGATATTTTACTTTTTGGCTGGGCCTGAGTCAAAAGGTAATGTATAAGGAAAGGAAATGGAACTCTACACTCTTTGAAAAATTATGTCTTTGTGAGGTGACTTGGATAAAAAAATGAAGCTATCTTTGGTAAAGCTTCGTAAAAAGTTGAATAAAAAGTTGAAATAAATAGTTGAAAGATATGTTTAGGAATCCTCATTATTTTGTAATTTTATTTATTTTGGTGGGGTGCAGTTGAAGGGGATGTTGCCTGGGGTGGGGGGGGGGCACTACCTCTACTCTTTGAAAACTTTTTCTGTTTTTACATATCCCTGGATCAATCAGTTTGTTATCTTCGGTAAAGATCTGGATTGATAACATGATCTGAAATCTTAATTATTTAATGATTTTTTTTGGACTGAGGCACGACTCCCCCCTCCTTTACAAGGCTGGTATCCGGTGTCGGCTTCTCCTTAGCGCTCTGAGTACACAACTGGGGGAGCCAATGTCGCTTGGTTCTAATGTCGCATTGCGTAGGCCTTGCAAGAAAACGTTTGGTCGAAATGTGTAAGAGATGGGAGAATTGACAAACTTTATAACTTAAAGTTGCATCTAAGTATAATTTACTTTTAGATTTCGTGGTATAGAAACAAATTTAGATGACAAGAGGAAAATGTTGATGTGTTTGAAAGGGAAAGTGCAGTCATCCCAATTCGAACTAGTGTAGCCGGTATCCTATTTCTTGAATGGCTCTTAAGAATCATGCTACAATATGTTTCTGAGTTTTAAAATTCAATTTAAGAGTTACTCCTAAGTTTATCTTAAATATGAAACATTTACGTTCTAACATATCATGACACATAGTTTAGTGAAATATAAAAGGATATTTGTAAGATGTAGCTATTTTTTAAATATACGCCCCTAATGTCCCTTATGCCCTTTAAATTAAACGTTTCTTTACCAGCTCATTGCGAGTATAATCATAGGTTATTTTATCTTTAAACTGTCTATATACTTGTCTAATGAAGCGGTGTATCTGTGGGAGGAAGATGGTTCATTTGTCAGGAAGATCAACCCACAAAGAACGTGTCTACTGCCAGGGTCCCGGAACCTCCCTTGGTAGATGTGGGGAAAAACGGAACCCTTATATGCAATTCCCTAGGTCTTTGGCATTGAAATCATAATTTGGACTGTTAAATATTCAGCATTTCAGTATTCTTTCCTCAAGCAGGCCAACTTTCGTTTACGATTGATTTGGAAATGTAGTGGAGGGGGACTGCTCCAGGCTACGGGTCTGGTTATATAATATAAACTACAGTGTGGCTTTGTTTGCCACTTTTAAGTCATGCCATTATGCTTAAAGATAAAAAAGACATCATCTTACTTTCTCGTTTATATTTTTTGCTAGTCTACTGGTATCCAATATCAACAAGTCGATATATCTTCATTTCTACTACTGGCAAGTGGCAGGTAAATATTACTGAAAATTTTTGTAAACAGAAGGAAAGAATATTAATATATTTCATTTTTATCACTTACGGTCATTGGGTGAAAGGAAGCACCCATTTTAAACACTTCCGGAAGCTTTTATTATGTCACCTGCAAGCACATGTTTGAAAATGACTTTGTTCATCAGCTTTTCTCTAGATTTGAAAGTTTTGTGATAATTGTACACTCTCAACCTTTCCATTAATCTTATCAGACTACAAACACTTTCATTTTCCTTTTGAAGGACACTGATGGCAGATTCCTAACTCACATAGACTATCAAAAAGAGGTAAGTTCTATGTTTGTTCGCTAAACTGTAATAGGACAGCCGTTGCGGCATTTCCTTGAAGTAAACTCGTTGAATGGATATTTAATAAATTCAGTTCATTTTCGCTGTTGCAGAAATGTTGACCATCCTCTTGTGCTCTAAGTGAAGATACATTGGAGTGAAGTGTGGTATCCAGTTTTGGCGATATTTTTCTACTGTTGCTGCAAATTACAACCTTAGTACAACTGGATCCTAACATTGCAAATAGAATACTTCGCACATTAATATGTGGACGCAAAAGTGCATGAAAATGCAGTTTCATCAAAGACAGAAGCTAAATAGGTTTTGTAGAAGGATGGGTAGTAGTAGCCATTCCGACTCTAAAGTACAACAGCGTCACGCTAAAAACAACGAAAAACGCTCTCAATTTCATCGTACTCTCTTTGATTAAATTTTCGATCTAACCTCGATCATCTTCAGTTAAAGACTACAATACAGAATTGTATACAATGTTGCACTAACAGAAGGTAAGTAAAAAATGATTGAAGATGACAAAAAATGGAGTGGTACCCTTGTTCAGACCTAAATCATGGAAACAGGAAGAACGTGCTATGGAAAAGTCCCTCAAAAAATATACCTGGTTTAAGGATCACAAAAATAACTTTGAAACCGTTCTTTTTGTTGAAGCCACTCCTAACAGTGTGCTGCACAAAAATATTGAGAGAATTATTAATGATACTGAACTTAAAGTAAAGGTTGTGGAAAGGTCTGGCACTCGATTGAAAAACTTACTTTGTAAGTCCAACCCATTTGATAGAGAGGGGTGTTTTGATTCCACAGTTTGTAATTTGTGTCAAATAAAAACTGGGTTATGTAAGAAAAAGGGAGGTGGTTTATTGCATTGAATGTGTAGATTGTGGAAATAACTTTAAATATATTGGAGAAACTTCAAGAAGTCTGGGGGAGAGATTCGATGAGCATTTAGCTCATATGAATGACAAGCAATCAGTTCTCTATACCCATAAAACTGAATGCCACAATGGGCTGGATTTCAATTACACCGTTAGCGTCCTTAACACCCATATTGGCGACCCTATGCGTAGACAAGTTTCTGAAGCTGTTTGCATCAGTGAATTTGCCCCTAAGCTGAATCGAAAGGAAGAGTGGGCCACTGGTAGACTTCTTATGAATAGAAATACTCAACCGTAGTTTATTCCAGTGGTCTTCTCTATTACTGTTCTGTTCTCAGTGACTGTCTACTGATTTGGTCACCCTTGACCAAGCTTTTGTCTACCAGCTTTCTTTTCTTTTCTTCAGTGCTGTTTTACTTACCTTCTGTTAGTGCAACATTTTATACAATTCTGTATTGTAGTCTTTAACTGAAGATGATCGAGGTTAGATCGAAAATTTAATCAAAGAGAGTACGATGAAATTGAGAGCGTTTTTCGTTGTTTTTAGCGTGACGCTGTTGTACTTTAGAGTCGGAATGGCTACTACTACCCATCCTTCTACAATTTCGACGATGACTCTATCACAGGTCAATAGAATTCTATGGAATTCTAACCTTAAATAGGTTTTAAAAAAATATTACCCAGTTACAGAGTGGTATTCTCCTTCAAGTAATTGATAATAGTGCGGGTAAAGAAGTTTGATGACGCATTACATATCTGAATTCCATTTGTCTCTCAAAGAGTATCTGGAGTGAAATGAAATTGCCTAAAGCAATTTAATCATTCCGTTCAATAGGGATTTGGGTACACAGTTGTCCATAAAATACACCAACCATTCCAATTATTTAGTAGTGTTTGCCTTACTGCCAGGAATATTAAAGATGTAATATTCATGAACTGCCCGAACGAGTTAATGTTAAAATATTCAACTACTTGGTACGGCATGATAAAAAAATTGAGTGGTTTTTATTTTTTAACTATTCCAGGCTCAGATATGGCGTAGCTGGTCACTGAAACAATTAGATGAGGAAAAACAAACGGAGCACATTTGACTATTCCATTGTCTACCAATCAGTCAACATATTCGTCTCGGAAAACTTGTAAAGGGCACAACCAGAATTTTACTGGCGTTGCTTTGTCTTCTGATGCTCTCACTGAGAAAAAAAAAGCCCTTTTAAAGTCGCAGCTAGTCAAATGCTCTATGTCGACTCTTTCTTGACAGTTGAAAGGATATTGTGTTATTTAAAAACATTCGCCTTCATATACACAGTCTCACTCGACTTTTGAATATATTATTCTGTGAGGGTAAGAGTGAAATAGTCTTTATTCCTCATGTTTTTAAATTAGATACCTTCGAGCTCGTCATTATAATATTTATTATTGTATTCTTTTCTTTTATTAACATTTTGGACAAGATGCATTATTTTCATGCACTGTTCTTCGTATTTCTTAAAAAATAATACTTACTTTTGACGGCTTAATGGCAGTGTTTTTGATTTACATTGATCATACCGTGAGTTTCAAGTACAATATTTTATTGAGTATTACATATTAATTAAACCCCCATGTCCCTCGATGATATCACAAGTAAGCATGCGCTATGAATTTTCTCAATAACTACCACGTACTACTCTTGGAAGTCACTAAATTCTAGTTTTTAAATTAATAATCGTTCTTCAACTGTATTACTGCATGCTAAATTGACGAATTAAAAAAAGGCTTTGTGGATAAAATTTGCATGTAAAGGTCATACTTTTTAAAGGATTTTAAAACGCTATCATGCATTATGTAAACAAAATAAAATCTTAACCGAAAGAGAAATTAAAATGGTGCCTAGCAATGATTTTTAATAAGGGTCTTAATTTAATGAAAACGATATGCAGGATATTACTGATCTGTTCACTGTCTCGTTTAATACTGTCTGGAATTGTTCCATTGTGATCAAATTCTGTCAAAAATACTTTTACTGGCTACTATATAGTCAGACAATCCCACAAATACAATTGCTAGAAGAAAAATATTGAAAATTGAGTGCATTTAGGAAGGTGCATATTTGTGACTCTAGTCACAGTTAATCCAGCCCTGCTTAGAGTCGGGCACCAAATTAATCGAAGACCATACCGAATGTTGTCATTTCATTTGCTTTGAAGCAATTTATGTTTGCCTCCAGGTACAGAACCGTCGCTAGAGGAGGTATGGTGGTGTATTCAGGGATCCAGTAGGCAAATTTTTGCACCAGTCGGCAAACTCAAGGAAAGGGGAGAGGGGTAATGGAAAGGAGAGATAAAAAAGGAACGCGAATAAACGTAAAGAGAGAAGAGATAAGGAAAGAAAAGGAGAGGGGAAAGAATAAAGAAGGAAAGAAGAAAACAAATCGTGAGGGAAGCGGGGGTGGGGTCAGAGAGGAGAAATTGGAGTATATGTAGGCTGTAAAAAATACAAACAGTAATATTTGAGGAAACCCTTCAAAAATACATGAAATGTAAACATATTCCTTCGGGGGAACTGCTCTACATTTGGCTTCTCAGATTTACCAAACTTGTTCATGGCAGTGTGATATTGTGTCACGTTGAGACGGCAAAACTTTACACCAGTTAACAAAATGAAGGAAAGATGATGAATGAGGAATGAAAGGGAGAGAAATAAAGAAGATAAATTTTCGATTATTTTCAAATGAACCAAGAACTAGGCGTTTAAGATATAGATTTCTGTACAGGGTACGATGAGATGTGTTTTCGACTGAGTGATTTATCTCCATGAATCATTTTCTATTTCAAATAGGTGCAAAATATCAAACTTTTCGTAGTAAATTCTTCCCCACCTATCGTATTTTTTTCGTGCTCCGTGCGCTTTAACCTTCCAATTTTATAGTTTCTTTAGCAGTTCGGGAGATAACCGCTTTCGGGGGCAAATGAGAATTCATCCGATCGGGAGAAAATTTTGCGTGGCTCAGAACATGAATATTTATGAGTACTTAGTGTCTACCTTTTTGCAGCCCATCGATCTGTTTAAATCATGTGCGTGTTATCAAACATGAGATAACAGTTCATGCCCATAGAGAGAAACACAAGGAACCTCCCACAACGTGTTAGTGAACACAAGTCTTGGCAGCCCTTGTTTGGTAAACGATGACCATAACTTGCGGCTGTGTCGAGTCTATAAATTAAGCTTAGGACAAAGGGCCTATCAAAATAGCTTATTTTCTCGAAATCTGCTAGGTGAACTACAAAACATAACTCGTTTTTTTTTTGTTCTCTTAGCTACAAAGTTTTTAAATATGCTAGTATCTGCCTTTCCTAGATCATTGAAAATTTCCAGTCTGTTCTAAACGTTCATCTCCGTTGAATTTGCGCGGTAGGATAGCAATGCATTATAGGAGAAAGTTGAAAATGGCGCCACCCATGGCAAATTTTCCCTCAATCGGGTGAAAATTCATTTTTCCCCGAAAATGGTTATCTCCCGAACCGTTTAATACCAACCCAAACGTTTTTGTTCAAAGGTATGTTAACGGGTTTTATAACAGTTCCAATGAAAAGTTTTTTGCGCTCTTCGTTTGCAGTTGCCACGATTTACACTCCATGCCTGATACCCATTATTATGACTTGCAACAAGAGGCGACTACGTGGCAATCTTGTATTATGGGCAACATTTATAGCGTGATGTTAATGATGTGACGTATATTACTTATTGCCTAAGCTTCTTCAAAGGTTATTAAGTTGACAAATGTTGGCACCTTCCCCCCCCCCCCTTAATCCAAAATGCCTCGGCGACTTCAGTGTCCACCTAACTTGATTCTATATCCCAATTTGCTGACATTGTTGATGACAATTAGATTAGTCCACTATCTTACAATATGATTAACATTGCATATAAAGTTGAAAGTGAGTTCTACAAAAGAGCACAAACATCCCACTAATTTGAGTACAATTGAACCTTCTTTTTCTGTTTTTAATTAGGTGGAAAAATAGAATATTTCCCAAAAGCGAAAAATTGTTCCTTCAACTATTTCAAGCATGTAATATAAGTATGCAAAAGGAGAGTCGTACTAGATTAATCGTACAAGTTTATTACAGTTCCTGATGCTTTCAGGAGTTAAATATACAAAACAGAATTGTGAGCATGAATTCCCAAATAGACTGTGGTTAGTGGTAAGTAAGTTAGGGTGAGAAGATTCTGGGCAAATTGAACTGAAGGCCATTTTACCAACTGCGGTGCATGGTTTAAAACCATTATAACACCGGCATGTAAAATGAATCACTTCTGTCTGAGGCCAATCAATCAAGGAAATATATTATAAAAATAAAATAAACGGTATTATTAGGGTCACATCACCTGCAGTCCGGGCCATCGGAACCGTGGTTGGAGTGAGCTACTCCCTCCCACATCATTTGTCTTCCAAGTTTACTTCTAAAACTATTATACTGTGATGCTATCAGCTAACACGTGCCCTAAAATCCAGGTAAAAAAGGTCTCAACCCCAAAACTCATCTTCGAAATATCCCTACAGCCGTGGGACTGATCACCTCGTCGGGAGTTTTTGTGTACAGTTGTTGTACAATATGCATGCACGTAAGCAGTTCTGGGTCACAGCCACTTGCAACCAAAATAATGAAACCTCTATACTTTTTCTCGGTCGTGAACGTCTTTTGCTGCGTTTCTTGTTCAATATAGAAGAAACAACTGTCTGTTCTCTGTTCTATTGAATTTACTTGTTTTTTAACGCTGTACATCTCACGACCATCATTACGGAAATAATATTCTATCCAAAACGCTCATCCGAAAAACAAAGGTACCTTTGTGTGGACCCCGGATCCTAGAGCAATCGAATATCACGAGAAGCTTATCGGGTAACATTTGAAGCATGATTGAAAGAGACTGAATGTATGTAATTGTCGTTATGCAGTATCTAGATGCCACAGTCAAAATATCGCCAAATAGTGAGAATTTCTAAGCATGTAATTAGTTCAACTCAAGAACTGCCAAATGTAACATCATTTTGCATCTAAGCCATTTTACAAAAACAAAATGTCTCAAAGGGAGCTGTTGTCATACCTCCACCTAGACAACTCATCCTTCTCTAACACCCAACCACTAATAAGAACTCACTGAATTATGAAAATTTTCAACACGTAATCACTTCGAAAGTTTGCCAAAGATAGCACCCTTTTGCACTATTTTAGCCACCTTAAACGCAGAAAGGCCAATTCCCTCCCCTTACTCCCTCACCGACGTCAACTGCACCCCTGGCGCAACCTAATGCACACTGTAAAAAATGTGTTTAGCATCTAAACACTTTTCTAAACACTTTCTTGCCCCCACTTTGGAAAAATGTCACAATCCTAAACACCATAAGTGTTTAGCAGTAGGACACTAAGGTGTTTAGATTTCAAACATATATAGATGCCCCTAAACACTTCAAATGTTTAGATATAAAACACATGTAAGAACATGTTTAGCTAGTATCCAGTACAAATAGCCCTACAGGAATGATCGCTACTGGCAGTAAGTCTGGGGAGTTAGGTCGGGAACTTGGATTCCAAATCGACAGTACAAAATAACCCGTCTAATCTTCTTTCCCACAGATAGTTACATAGTCCCTGTCAATCCAACTGACTCCCTGTTAGGTCACTGATAGATGCTGTTCCGAACAAGTGCTTCCAGGGTTACGATCAACGGCTCCCAACCATGAGGTTGTGGTTCAAATCCTAGCACGGACATTAAAATTGTTGTCTTCTCTTTGGGCTGTAGTCTCTCATCGGCTGTCCCTGCCAGCTTGACGTAATACTCTGCAATTGGAGGGTGGTGAGTTTGCCAAGTTCCTACAAAGGAGGATTTACTAAACATTCAGGATGAGCCCAGCAGTGAGAATGTACCCCCACACCTCCCAATATTGAAGAAAAAACATATTTGTGAATTATTCAACTAGTACCTTGAGGGATTAACAGCAGGCGACTTCTTGTTTCCTGGTACTACTCGAAATAATTCAAACAATCCTTCGTATAGCTGAGGAATCTATGACCTTAATGAAACAAGCACTCAATACAAAAAGAGTCAAGTTCAGTTAAACAATATGCAAAAACTTGTATAACACTTCATTCTTTATTGCCTCCACAATCAAATGAATATCAGAATAAATTTGAGTAGATACTTAAGTAGAGTGAAGTTTCATCAGAACTCTTGGAGTGGTATCTGAATCAACTTGGGTATTAAATGCAACCCTAGTTGAGATGTTTTCTTCAAATGCACCTTAAAAAAATAGAGAATTAATATAATATATTTAGTCTCAATATTTACTCAATAACCCTCGATTTTAGCTTATATGATAGTGATACTGGGTGGAATATGACAAGATCCAACAGTAGTAACAATTAAACTAACGATCAGTTCCATTAAGTTCACTTTTGGAGTTCAACAAATCTGTTGGTAAATGTGGTATAACACGTTCCTTGCGGTCAACCACCACAAGTCTTGCAGCTTCCTTCAGGTGGCTCTCTGGTGTGAATGTGACCTGATGAAAGAGATTAAAAATTAGAGGTTCAAAATCCCACTCATGATCATCAAAAAGTTGGGGTAATGGGGTTAAATGAAAGCTTTTTCTGAAATGGGGATGGAGAACGAAAATGTGCTATGGGTGAGTGGGTACTGAGCTCACATTTCTTTGGCTCTTTTAACTGACTTTACAGGTGAATATCCAGTTATTTTTCCAGGGAGGGGGTTGTGGGAAGTGAAGCGTCCCCCTGCTCTCTGGGCAAAAAACAATTTGAAGGCATCTGGATGCAAACTGGTACAATGAGCCTAAATTCCCAATTGAGCTTAAAATACAGTATCTGTAAAATTGGTTTATTTTTTGCAAAAAAGGGGTTGAACTAACATCCCCCAGGTGGCTTAGCCATTGTAAGTTTCATGTCCAGACAGAGATTAATGACTACTGCAGAAATGTATATTCCCCCCCCCCCTCCCACATCAGGTACTCATCACAGCTGAGTGGAATGAAGAACAAACTTGACCCATTAGGTAGACTTGGCATCTGGGAATATAATTTATAACCTCTATCCTACCACACATTGACAGCACAGCAGCACCAAAGATGGCTCTTAAAGGCCCACATAGACATCAGTCAAGAAAGGTCACCCACTCATGGGGGCATGTGCCTGGGTGACACTTCGCAGCATCCACCATCCTTTGCCACTCACACAACCTTCTCTGAGCAACTGAACATTCATGGGCCTGGCCAATGCTACACATCTCCATGAGATACCCATGATGCTGCGCCAACCCCGAAGCACATGGTCCCTTTGTGTATCCTGTTCACTGAGGATGCCATGCGTGGAGTTGTCTGGCGGGAGACCAGCCAAATGATCAAAACAGCACAACTGCCGCTCAAGTTTTAAGCAGGTCGTTCATACCATCTCCGCCTTCCCGGAGAACCCTATTACCTGCCAGCTGTAGCAGAAGTTACAGTGGAGTAAAGTAGTGGCAAAGGAGTTCAGTCTTGACAAGTTCGCCTATGCTCTAATGTAAGAATCCACGGCTCACAAGAATATAGAAGACTGAAAGCACAAGGGAACAAAAAATGACAAACAAAACCGCTTAAGAAAATTGATTCAAGAACTGCACACATACAAAGATGGATGAAAAGTCCAGGGAGAATGAATATGAACTGCTTCTACTCACATCAACCAATGAAACTGCTGCCTTCAGTTTATTGGCCCTCTTGCCCACTGCCAGGCTGTCAGCTTCAAATCAAGAAAGGAGATGAGGTCCATGGCATCTTTTATCTGTCAGAGGACAGGAGTGGCAATATTTACAATGGATGAACTTATAAAGCACTAGCTAACAGAGAAAATGCTCAACATCTCAATGTGTCAAAATAAATGGTCAAACTGCAAAAATTAAAAGATAATAGACTTCATTACTGACATCAAGAATAAAATCGTCCTTTTCATGTGTAACACTGACACAATCTATGCTGATACAGATAGCAATCTCTTAAATCGACAGGTGAATGATACACACCATATGCTCTAATTGTGTTACTAAATGGCACGTTATAATAGGTTCTGGACACAACTTTTCTTTTAGAGCATGATAAGAAAGACCAACATGCCCATTCAACTCAATGAGTTTCACTTAGAACTGGAAATGATGGCTTCACCTTGACTGCCACAACTCATGGTCATCAAGCATTCGTACAAGATCCACAGCTGCATTCTTTGAAGCATTGCACGATACTACCTTGGAAACCGAAAAGAACGGACACTAAAAGGGGAATTTGGCATTCAAAATAACTCAATCAACGATACCTACTGTACATCGTGTTCATCTCATCTAGCACTCTCCAACAGCTTCATCCTCAGGACAGACCAGTTGTTCTCATATTGCTGATTGTCCATGGCAGGATGGATCATATGAAACTCAGATTATCTGAAACAATATCAAAATAAACAGTTCCAATTGTTGACATAGCAGTGTTGAAATGAGTCACTTCATGGTCAAGCCACAGGTCAACTGTGGTTAAGTCACATATCAAGTCCTTTCCAGAGATGGTGTAGCCAAGTCAAGTCATGTCACAGCAGAATCCCAGTCCAGTCAATTAAAAGAACAGGACACACCTTTGGAACTGCATATTAATATATTACATAATGCTTGGCACATTGGTATATTGACGTAACTAGAGCATGGGTGCGTGATAGGGTTACGTCCCTAGCTATGCATCATACATGCACTGCAGTGGCATTTATTGTGTAGAGAGTGTGGCTAGGCTAGCAATGTTTTGTTTTGTTTACGTCTCGTCGAACAAAGTTAATCTTTGACATCACTGATCTTAAGTTGCATTTGAATTATTTATTAGCAGTACGAGTCTGCAAAATCCTGTGAAAATCTG
Source organism: Holothuria leucospilota (assembly GCA_029531755.1). Classification (NCBI taxonomy): domain Eukaryota; kingdom Metazoa; phylum Echinodermata; class Holothuroidea; order Aspidochirotida; family Holothuriidae; genus Holothuria; species Holothuria leucospilota. The sequence continues at coordinate 71,241,016 of CM055961.1, read as the reverse complement.
AATCATTCTTGTGAAACTGGCTGATTCTTTTGGAAAGTAGAGTATCAGAATGTTTTTTTTTTAGTATTTTTTGGAAGCTACTTTACAAATATGAACACGAGTGTCTTATTCTTTTAAGACTGCTCAAGTCTGTCAAAGGACCTATCTTTATGTGCTATGTACAAGTGACAAGACGTGACTACACCCACTTGGAATACCAACATCAAAGAGTTCACGCCAACTACTCCACCATAGCATCACTAAGTCTTCAAGAATAACCTTTCATTCCTATGCATGGGGATAAGACCCTGTCCAAGGATCCTTCACTGCTACCTGTTTTAAAGTTGTAGCATCATTTTTTTGTACATGTACCAGTTGTGTGAATCTCCCATGCTTCGCGCAGTGCACTTCAATCAGAATGAATACGGTATAAACAAGAGAGCAGAGGGTGAGGGGAGCTGGAGTTTATTCCCCAAGAGCTTAACAGACATAGACAAGATAATTGGGGGATTTTCCAACAGTACAAAATCTTTGAAAGAGGTATTATGCCTTGGCCTCTCCGATAATGGATGACCCCCCTCTCCCATATGAACTATCTTCCGCCACCCCTGCCAGAGTATAACACGAATGAAATGGACACACTACTTACATAAAATTGTCCAGTAGGAATAGGTAACTTTCATAAGGAGCATTCTTGGAGGTTAACTAATCCTTCCACAGTCTGAATGTTTTACGTTGCAAGGTGGCGATCTTTGCTCTGTCACTATCTGGCTTTACGATTTCCTCAAGCAAGGCCTTCTTTTGCCTCATCATCGTTGCCACCATCGTCATCATCCCCTTCAAAGAATATATAAGAAAATAATCATTTCAGAGGTCGGCAGTAACACCACTGCAAGAGTCATTGCTGTACCTGCAGCAAGAAATTGTGTATTATAAGAATAATATGGGAAGAGGTTTATTTCCTTTTGTGGGAACTCTATATACACAATCATTTAGTGTCAAATGATCGTTCTGTCCATGCTTGTGATGAAATAGATCATTTCCCACCTAGGACTATCATAATTTATGACATACTAGTAGGCTGGTCACTTCACCGCAAAATACAAGTTCTTACATCCACAGTAAATATATAATTACCCTTTATTCATTACAAATAATAGGCTAGCTTTTTAGGTTTACTTTTGTCACACAGTACTACAGATACAGCACCATATCAACACTCACTGCACTGTGTGTGCTGGACCCATTTTTGTGCAGACTGAATCCTGTTAAACTGTCTTCACTTAAAATAGTCAGTTAAGTAACTTGAACATAATATTGACTAAAAACATTGTAAACCTGGGAATATTAATTGAAACCAAATGTCACTTTTTTTTAAGCTAACTATTTTGGTTGCAGCATCTTTCTCCTTCCTAAAAACAATTAGTACAAAAAACTGTAACACTTGAATTTCTGTGCTTACTACAGTAGCACTGTCAAGTGTGAGGAAAACATGCCACAAATGAATTTGACATGGATACTGTACACTGATTTTGATATACCAGGCATGTCCAAAGACTGAGAAAATTACCAAATTTGTAGTGATCGTTTGCTCACAAAATTACTTCAAGTGGCATTATACAGTGTACTTTACTGCAGGCAGTCAGTAGCAGAATCAAGAAAGTATTATGGAAGAAATGGTGCAGGCCTATAACTCACTGGGCCCAATGGTGAATATCTGCCAATTGGGAACAACAAAAATATCAGTATTCTACTTTTACGTTAGTAGTCAAGCTTACAAGTTACACATATAATAATAAGCTTGATCTACTGTACGTGTTACTATGCCTGCATGGTGGACGAGTTTCTCCTGTGCCTATATTGACTGCACTCTTTTAACACATGCATACTCGATGTTCTCCACAGGGTGCAAAAAAGGAAGGTGGTGATCACGGACGATCGCGAGATTTGATATCATGAATGAAGCCAAATGGTTCTACGTAACTGATTATTTTTGCTCAATCTTTTTTTCTGATACTTAGGAAGCAGTGTGGACTTTTGTTAAGTATAGAAATAATCATTAATTGCTAAGAAATATAAGAACAAATGTGAAGGTGTATTTTGGAGAGGTGGATATATTTTTTGGAGGTGGCAACCATTTTTGAGGGGAGGCCATATTCACTCGGAGGGTGGGCCGCCCCTCCAAAACCCCCTGTAGAGAACAGTGATACTGGACCTGCTATGAAGGTAACATGTTTATATATCCCCAGAGTTACAAGCTGCAAACAGGATTGCCCTATCCTTTGCTTAAATTTTCTTTGTTTTTATTACAAATTAAAAAATATTGTTTGTCAGTTGTCACATTAAAATGACATTAAAAATACGTTTTTACACTAAGAGGTTTTCGAGGCGTTGAACAGGTATTTTTGACAGCCGGATAAAACCGTGGTTTAAACCACATGCGTCAAAAACTTGCCAACCCTGGTTAATTTCAACCATTTATTTTCGCTATACATCTTGTTCATATTCTGTTACAATGTTGATTCTCTCGTACATCATGTTGACTTTTCCATACATCACATCGTTTTTTGTCGGAACATCAGGACATGGGAACATAGGGATGTAACCATGGTATTCACATTCACCAAAACAACATTGGTATCTTGACCTATTATTCCTCATCCACTCACCTCCTTCGAAACTGATGCTGGCCGTGGCCACAGTTCTCCTCTTCACCAGAGCATCCATGCTGCAGGGAGTGGCCATCCTCCTCCGCCACCAGATATTTCTCAGCTTCTGCGACAATCTCCTGACAAAGACAGACTGTGAAAACGAGAAATAAAACATAGTCAGCTTGAACCAATCCTATAATGCAGCCCTAAAAGAGCCCAATCCCTGCCCAGGTAGAGTCCTGCTCCCACTATTCTTGGCATTCCTGACAAAGTCCAGTTCAAGCCATCAGGCTCATCTGCTCACTTTGACTGAAATCCATCATGCATCTACTATGTTTCTCTTTGTGTGAGACGCTCTTCTCCGAGCATGCACCAGTACAGTCTGTATTTCCACATTTTGCACAGCATCAGTCCCATTTATCTCTGTCATTGTCTCAGTGGCACTAATGAAAACACCAACACTGTAAAAAAAAAAAAAAAACTGCGCAACCGGGTGCACAGAAAAATGTTTGCACAAAACAGTTCTTACAGCGAACATCTTTGCTGATGATAATATTTTGATGAGGGTAATTTCTGAGTATCCATACATAGGGAAGACTATTCTTGTGCACTGTAGGCATGTACGGTACAATTTTATCCACTTTCACTGTTTTTATTTAATGTGCATCCTAAGGTTCGTTGCTATGAATGTTATCAATAATTGTTGATTTGCAACCTTAGTCATGTCGATTATGCTACTTCTGGCCATTTCAAAATACGGGAGACATCAATTTACCACCTATGCTAATACTGATAGGCTAATCATATGGCTAAAAATAATTTAAATACTGAATTAAGTTGTATATTGTTTATTCCATTTATTTTATAAACATGGATTCTTCACTCAGCCATGTCTTGTTTTACTTTTAAACAATCATGAAGGAACCGTTTTCCCACTGCTCTGTGCCCTAGACTACGTATGTGCATCTATATGCATAGGCCTGCACAGATATTAACTGTACTAGCATGCATATTCTCTAAAGTACCTGACATTGTGAACAGTTGCTGTCAGCTAGGCCTAACATGGTTGACACCGCCTCCAACCAAAAAAAAAAAATAATACCTGGGGACATATGAACGAATGAAGGTGGTGGGATATGTCACCCAGATAAAAATTGGCTAGTCCAAATTACATGTAGCCTAGGCCTGTATTAAAAGCACCGAAATTGACACGGACCCACCTAGCCCTCAAACAGGGCTTTGTGTTTCGTTACATGGCCTAAGCTCATTACACTACAGTACATTACACTACACAACACAGCCCTTGCCCTGTTCACGCTTTTAAACGTTTCATTTGATGATCCACCCAAAATACTGTGTGCAACAGGTTAATTGAGCTACAAGCTAGTTTGATACTTTTACCACTTAAACTACCATACCACAATTGAACGAAAATTGTTTTTATATTGATACCTCACCAACATTCCTGCAAATAATACTATTTGAAACCAGATATTAAGCTTACCTGTAGAAGCAAAATCTAGTTTTGTTTGAACAGGTAGTGGCCAGTTTCTTATAATGCATGATAGAAAGTGCTTTCTGTTGTGATGTAAACAAGAAGTGCAATAGACTGCGCAAGTTCACCGTGAACTATACAGTAGTACAGGAACAGTGTTTTACGTACACTATGCCATTAAGTTTATGCAGGCTTAGGTCTTTACCTGCATAAACAATGATCGTTTGCTATTACGCTACCACATATACAGTAAGTGACATGTAGTCACGTGAGATTCTTAGAGGTTAGTTGTACTGTAAGGTGCATTGGAATTTTTACGACCTTTGACTCTCATGGGGTCTCACACAAACATGTCGTTCACTGTAAGTCGTGCAAATATAACGCATTAGCCTAACTTAAGTTAATATTTTCACCAATAAGCCAATATTTTCACTAAAAATTCATCTTTTCAAGCATCATATTTTTTGGAAAAGCTTTTCACAAAGATGTATTGGATGACAAAGGTTGTGCATGGGAATTTTGGTGAGAAAATTTTGCTATTTGGGGATGTGAGAGATGCCGGTCCTCGGGGCCGTCCGGCATATGAAGACGTTTGAAAGTGTGAACCGGTAAGGGCTGTGTTGTGTAGTGTTATGATCTTAGGCCAAGTAACGAAACACACAGCCCTGATCGAGGGCTATATATAGTCCCAATATGCTAGCCTACAAATAATTACAGCCGTAGGCTAGGCTATCAAAGTAGGCCTAGGGCTAGGCCTAGGCCTATGACCTTGGTCAGTTTCAGTAGGCCCTATCAATGATCTTTTTTTCTTTTTTGCTTTTCTAGCACTGCATGGCTAGCATATCCGAAACATGATAAACGGGGCGAAAGCAAATGCACTGCATGACGAAGGGTCGAGATAACGGAAGGTCGAATAGACCAAAGGTCGAGTTAACAAAGGGTCGAGTTGTCGGAGTGTTACCATCATACAGTAACACTGATGTTAGGCTAGGCTTGTTCTAGTATGTGGGATCTCAACTATATTTAAGTTAGGCCTAACGTTAGGCTGAATTTCACAATTCGCCCAAAGCGGAGCCTCGAATAGGCTTTAATTTTCAGTAAAACGCACACCAAGGAATGCAAAACACACACCTCTCAGAACATCAATGACTTAAGGCGGCAATTTCTCTCGTAATCGATCTCGAAACTGTGGATCATCCATACTTTGTTCGGAATCTTCTTTGAATTTTCGCAGACAACAATGGCAGACGTGTGGTCGACTCACTGCTTCATGCATCGCGGGCATCATGACGTCACCAGCCAACTCGAAATTCGACCAATCAGCGTACCGAACTATTATTATCGCATGGAAATAGTGTTTAGAATGTGAAGTGTATAGGATTTGAACGCTCATATGTTTCTTCTTTGAACACTATTTCAGCAGTGTGTAGGGTTTGAACATGTTTAAAATGACTCGAAATGTTTAATTCCTTAACCCTTTTTTTAGAGTGTGCAGGGACACAAATGCACAATTAACACTGCTGTGCTCTCAGTCACCACCAATGAAAGAATTCTTTAGCTTAAACCTTACTCGAATTCCAGATATGAGCCAGATATGAAATTCCATATATGGGCCAGATATGGATTTCATATCTGGCCCATATCTGCTGCAGATATGGGATTTATATCTGGGCCAGATAAAAAATTGGGCAGATATAACTCAGATCTACGCCAGAACCAGATCTAAGCCATATATGGCCAAATAAACTTTTATCTGGATCAAGTCTTTATATGGAACAGATAAAATTTTTATCTGGATCAGATATGGTCCTTATATGAGCAGAATATATTTCCATATATGGCCCATATCTGCACCAGATATGGAATTTATATCAGATCAGATAAAAAGTTGGGCAGATATAACAAAGATCTAAACCAGAACCAGATCTAAACCATATATGGCCAGATAAAGTTCTATCTGGATCAAGACTTTATATGGCACAGATAAAATTGTATCCGGACCATATCTGCTTTAGTTATGAATCATAGTTAGGACTTAATAATCCACACTCCTCATGGAGACACTGAACACCTTTTTTCCAAAAGTCCCCCGATTCTCTGGCGAAGAGTTAGGGGCGAAAACCAAACAATACTCCCGAAGGAGTTCTGCTCCCTGAAGGAGTAACAACGTCCCCAAGGGACAAACTTTGACACTGAACAGCTTTTTTTTCCAAAAGTCCCCTCAACTCTCTGGCGAAGAGCCAGGGGCGAAAACCAAACAATACTCCCGAAGGAGTTCTGCTCCCTGAAGGAGTAACAACGTCCCCAAGAGACAAATTTTGACTTAACTTACACCACCCGACAGTGGTCCAGTTCTAGACTGGCTGAGTAGAACAGGTCCCACAGGGAGCTCCGCCGTCGTGATCACGGATACTCCAGCGCCAGGTAAGTATCTTTGACACTGAACACATTTTTTTCCAAAAGTCCCCTGACTCTCTGGCGAAGAGCCAGGGGCGAAAACCAAACAATACTCCCGAAGGAGTTCTGCTCCCCGAAGGAGTAACAACGTCCCCAAGGGACAAACTTTGACTTAACTGACACCACCTGACAGTGGTCCCGTTCTAGACTGGCTGAATAGAACAGGTCCCACCTGGGAGCTCCGCCGTCGTGATCAGGGATACTCCTGTGCCTGTGCCTGTGCATCACTGAACACCAGCATAAAATGTTTAAGAGCTCCATGAAGAATTTAATGTAAGTATTGGGTTGAATTGATTTAAGTACATAAATTCAACTTATTTCATAACAGTGAACAGAAAAATGCCTTGAAATTTCTTATTTTGTGTAATCACAGTGATATGGGCTTCTTATTTTAAACTTCATTTAGTATTTGACTCTAAATTTTGTTTACTGCGTAGTGCATATTTTACTTTCAACTTCCTAAATCATGAAAAATGTAGGTTTAGATACAAACTCCGCCCAAATATGCAAATAATTTGCATAAGTTCACGCAGTATACTGCGGTATTAACAAAAGTGTAGCCACTAAATAACTGCAATGTCTGGGAAGGTAATACTGTATCCAAAACATGTCTTAATTTGTAACAAACATAATCCAAGAATCAAATCAAATAAAAAAATAAAACAAACTAGCAAAATGCTAATTTGCATATCTAGCATATAAAGTTATATCTGGCTTGATATAGCCATATAAAACTTCATTTGCATATCTGGCATGGATTTTTATCATGTTATATGTGGCTTGATATGGCCATATAAAACTTTATTTACATATCTGGAAAGGCATTTCATCCATTATGTCTGGCTTGATATGGCCATATAAAACTTTATTGACATATCTGGGCTGGCATTTCATCAGATTATATCTGGCTTGATATGGCCATATAAAACTTTATTTACACATCTAGAAAGGCATTTCATCCCTTATATCTGGCTTGATATGGCCATATAAAACTTTATTTACATATCTGGAAAGGCATTTCATCCCTTATATCTGGCTTGATATGGCCATATAAAACTTTATTGACGTATCTGGAAAGGCATTGAATCAAGTTATATCGGGATTGTTATGGCCATATAAAACTTCATTTGCATATTCGGACTGGCATTTCATCAAGTTATACCTGGCTTGATATGGCCATATAAAACTGTATTTACGTATCTAGATTGACATTTCATCAAGTTATATCCGGCTTGATATGGCATATAAAACTTTATTTGCATATCTGGAATTGCATTGTATCAAGTTATATCTGGCTTGATATGGCCATATAAAACTTGATATAATGTATCAAGGCATCTAAATCTGGTTGTACATCTGGCTTGATATGGCCATATAAAGGCTGTATTTAACCAGATATATCCAGATATCAATCCATATCTGGATTTGGAGTAAGGGAACCCCTTCCCCTTGCTGACGCTACTGGTCTAATGCTGGAAGGAATATAATGGATTTTACGGAGTACTGCCATAACAGCTCCTTGTGGGTAACGTTTTTGTCCCCTTGGGGTTTGAAGGTTTAGAAGATGGTCAGTTAAATCTTAGTGCCCCTTCTGGGAACGTAGCTCTTTCAGGGAACAGACACCATTCGGGTGGGGGTGCACAGCTAGGGTCTAGCTATGGAGATATTCGGGTTTCGGTTCCCCTCCCTTTTCGGTACCACTAAATTGGTTTCAAAGCTAAATTTAATAAACAGCTAAATTTGATTACTAGATGCTAGGAAATTCCATTGAATAGTTTCATATTTAAATCTGTGCCCACCCCCTCCCTACCAGGCCCCATAGAAGTTTCGTAAATTTGACGCTCATATCTTCAAACTTTGATCTAAAGGTATAACTGCTACCCCTACTTGTTATGAAAACTTTTAGATCCGCCCCTAGTACTATGGTTTTTGCCATTTGATATCCTGCAGAGGAAACTTTAAAAAAAGCAATGCAAGAGATCATATTGCTAATGCCGAATTGTCGAAGTACCAGTAAATGCACGTATTATACAAAGTCACTACTATTACGGTATTGCCGGTAACCTGAAAGGCTCAAAACGCATTACTTCTTTCATGTGTGAAGCGTTGATATCTGCATTTATAACTTAACTCGGTGAATATGGCTACTAAATTAATAGCCTATACAACCTGACTACACACTGACGTTTAGGTGTAACAGCCTCTGACGATACGGCTTCACAAACTAGTCTGTTACATACACATTTATACATCGATATTTTGGGGCGCGCTTCGCGCTCATCTATTTTTCAAATTAGGCCTATGTTTATTGGGGGAAATAATCCACAGTTATCGTTTCAACATCTTTTTTTCCAAGAGTTATGGAACTAGTCTGCTGCTGTGAGTCCCCTGTCTTCAGTACAATTCCCACATCGTTTATGGTTTAGTCAGATGTTATGTTCGAATACTGTAAAATAATTCGATTTTCGTTACCTATTGTAAAGACAAATAAATATTTGTGCACTAAATAGTTTACTCTCACAGGCTAACGTCCCTTTTCTTTTAAAAACCGGTGCCTTAAAAATTACAGGGAGAATTTCGTTCTCCTGAATCCTCCCCGAGGGGTAGTCAAGCACTACACAAGAGATGACAATGGAGTACATTACTTTTACGGAATATTCATGGATACTTAATACCAGAATTTTCTGCTCTCTTCGAGAGTGCACCAGGGATGGTGTCAGCTGGCACTAGCCACCCTTTTTTATTTACTGCTGCAGAAAATGCAGTGAACATATTTGCCATAACTATAATTAAAGCACTCCAAACGCATTGAACCAGTGGCTAGCCACTGATCCTCAGACGTAGGTGCACCTTCAACGCTGTAATGTAGACTTTTCCCTTAGTGCCATAACTGGAGGTAGCCCTCAAATAGGGTTTTGCGTTACGTAACATGGCCAAGGCACATTACGCTACTCTTCTATGAAATGTGCTTAGGCCATGTAACGTAACAGGGCCCGATCCAGGCATATGAGAAAGGGGCATTCGCCCCCTATTTTCGGCAAAGCAATGAATTTTGTAGCCAGAATTTTACTTCTCCAAGCCTAGGAAAAAGATGTGATCAGCACTGTATACGGTTAGGCCCCCCTTCCTCATATTCCTGGATCCGGCCCTGCGTAATGCATAGCCCTGTTAGAGAGCTAACCTGGAAGGTAGTTTTTAAACACTCCATTCTACTGGTAACAATTTTTAAGGTATCCGGGAGCCTCCGGGGGTTCCCAGTCCCCGATCCCCACTGGAGAATTATCCCTGGACCCTACCAGGGGCGCCAGGGCCTCAACGCTTACAGGTAGGTGCTTCTAGTCACCACGGCGCCTCAAGCGCTGATCATTCCGACATTTGGTGTGCCCCTCCGGCGGAAGGTTATGCTCTCCAGTGTGTCCCCAATTCGAGATGTCCCGCGATGCCACTGGAAGCAACGCTTGGTGTGTTGCCACCCCGCCGACAAAATTCTGTCTACAGTCATGGTATTGTTTAAGGTTACGCATCCTTCACACTTTGGTTACAGGCTTGCAAATATAATTAATGTCATGGGATTGAGTATGGCGAAGGTGGGGTAAAGACGAGGACATCTATGCAGGTCTGTAGTCAAAGGGTTGGAGCAGAGTTCGTCGCTCTTTTAGAAAAAAAAAATCATCAGTAGAAGATTTGAATTCACTATAATTGTCTTTATACATATTAACGTATTCCGCTTGAAAATTAAATTCCCCTTGGCAGTTATTTCACCCTAATCATATTCTTGCCTGACCCGTATGAGTAGTTCACCAAGGCCTAAGTTTCAATGCAAAAAGTTGTTCTTATTTTCTGTTTTCGACAAAAAGATCCGTTCCATGTTGATCGTACAAGAAACTGTAGCCATAGCATAAGTGCTACTTCACTAGTTCCTACAAATTTCGCAGGGATATACCAATATTGCCGCTTTTAGTGGTATTTCGGTGCAATATACCGGCATTTGATGCCCAAGATATCGCCGGACCCTATCATGAAGTTCTGCTTTGCGTAAAAACAGTAAAAGACAAGAGTTGGTCGTACAAGTGTACTCATACTTTGGGGCAAGAGTGTTTTATTTTTACGAAGGAAGATTTTTCATGACAGTAAGGTTGTTTTATTTCGATTGTGACGCAGGCTATAACAGTACCATTATCATGCAAAGGGTAACATAGCTTTACCATCCCGATATTACATCAACCCCTCCCCCCTTCTATATAAGGTAATGGTGAGTCACATGCAAGTACTCATCGTTACGATCCTGTGGTTCTAACTGAAGTTAACCGCGTGACAAGTGGAGCTACCACAAATGAAACGTCCGGAGCGAAACCAATTGCTAAAGAACTGTTAGTTATAATAAGTTTACTGCATAGTTAAATGGTTAGAAACCACCTTATCCCGTGGAACCATGCATAACTTGGTACACAGAAGCTCAAAAGCTGCCACTAGATCACTGACAGAACTTCTAGTCACTCTGTACCAATATGAAGACAAGAAAACACTGGTAGGAGTCTTGAGTCTTTTTTCGAAACCATTAACTCTTTATCCAAAATGGCCCTTCAAACTTCAAAATAATTTTGAATACATCGAGACGATTCGGTAATTTATGCAAATACATCAGATCCACTTACGACCATCTAAAGACTGATGAACGCCCTAGAAATCATTCCAGGCCTGATTATTCAAAAGTTCCATCCAAACTGATGAAATCAGTTTGAAGTCAGATACTTTATAGCTTGCTCCAATCATTTATTTTTGTCAATGAAGCTTACTTAAATGAACTGAACAAGACTGCCATTACTTGCGCAAACTCTCACCTAAGATGTAATGTAAGGAAAGGTAAGAAATTTGAAATACTCCTTTTTGTGTGCCCGTGCTATAAAACTTAAACTAAATCATCGTTAGGGGCAAGAAAAACAGAATATTACAAAAACAACGAAACTACGTAGGCGCACAGTTTTATTTTTAGATTTAAAAAGTAAGCTTTTCAAAGTAAAATTAAAATCTTAATTTAAATAACACCTGGTTGTCGCATCTCAGAATTTTAAGGGAAAGAACCCATAAATAAAAAATCACAAACTATTGTCCATAACAGGATCTTTATTTTCATAGACCTTCTACAACAACATTACGACCACCAGTAGTTAGTCTACTTTTCCATAAAAGGAGGTGTTGTTCCATCAATTAAGAGGTTTGAGTGTCATCTATAAAATTAAAATTTCCAACAAAGTTTTATTCTAGTTTTAATACAAAGAACATACAAATAATTTCAAAGTTGCAATGTGAATCAAACTTACACGAAACTGTCCAGAACGAAGCAGAAGGGTTTGATGTTACGTTATGTTAAATACAAGCATATTTAGCTTAAAACGAATCGTTTAACTTTAATACACTATTTACAAAAAGGTAGTGAAATATTTACTTAATAGGGTACTCAACTAAACTACAGCTCAAAGATGAGCTCAAAAGGTCAAGGGATACTTTTTTCGAAGGTCATGCTCCACAGACAGAGGTTATTTACTGCCGAGAACTCTCCTCATTGTTTGGAAGGTTAATCCAGAAAGCTGTTAAGAATGGGAGTCCAAGCAAATCTCACTCTTTTGAAACTACCAGGTTTGTCGACAATAAACTCCCGATTGTTCTGGTCTTGAAAATTCTAAATGACTTTAACAGGATGAGAAAGTGACGAAATAATTTGGTTCTTGTTGCTTGCTAGATCTCACACCATTTGCCTTTGTATTGCCAGTAGTCAAGGAAACCAAACATTATCTCGTTTTTGTATGCATGTCCTCACTTGCATAAAAGGGTTCAATAAAAAAAATCAATACTCTTATGGACTATGAATAAATATTTCTCCGTTGTCTCAAAACAGATGCCATCCACTGACAAAAAAAAAAAAAAACTAAAATAATAAAGTGTTTCCAAATATTACAACCGGGATATCGATACTGTTTAAACAGTGCAAATTACATTCATTTTTTTATGGTTCTGAAGAAAGTTTGACAGGTCATCTCAATCGGATACTCCCTTCACCCAAAGCGCTCCTAATTCCAACATACTTATAAAACGGAATAGCCTAAGTATAAACATAGGAATGTCGATAAGTTTTGACCTCGTTCGGTCACCCAACGTAGCCGCTTTGGAGCCCTCGAATTGCAGCTAGGTCAGTTTTGGAGAACCATTTGCACTTTCAAGTGAAATTCCAGAACTACTTGTATCCTTTATTACCATCCATCTCTCAATAAAGTGATACAAGTGCGGCTTGGCAGTTCCATACATCTCTATTAATTTACGTGGCATCGATTGGACACATTTTCCTATTTCTAAATTGAAAATATTTTCTAAGTTTAAGACTTTGGGCACTCTCAACATTTGTCTAGATTGATCAAATCTATTTAAAAGCGTAAAACAGTTTCGTCTGTACATATCATTGCTGGTTAGATAATCACCCACTCTCCTGAATAAGGGTCAAACATATCCATTCAACAAAGGCACTAAATTAATAACAAAGTTTGCTACCATAAACTAAAACAAAATTGTTCCAAGTACTATTTAAAAAACATATAACATACTGCAAAAGTGTTTGAAATTTACCTACGACAGACATCAAAAATACCAATACATCTTGAAGGCGGGTTTGTATTTAAATTACAGAGTATACCCTGGTTAATGCTCTTCATGGTTAAAACACATAACCCTGAATCACAATTTATTTTGGTAGTCATCTGTGTTGGGATAGTTTTCGTGTTATTTTAATGAAGGCCCATTGCGCTTTCCATTCCTGTAACTGCTTAATTTGTAAAATATTTGAAATAGTTTATCTAGCCCATTACAACCTGTAAGCAATATTTGACATTTCAGTGCAGTTTCCATCTTGAACACCTCACGTCTTTTAAAATGAAGTTTATATTTACAAAATTGCTACAAAATTCTTATCCGTAAATAAAAATATTTCATGCAGAAATGCAACAAGCCGAAGAGACGTATCAAATCGTTAGTTTTTTGTTTTTCGAAAACAAAACTCACGTCAAAGCATTTTCTTCACAGTATTCTTTGGTTTAGGGTTTCTGTAATTCCAGGTGAGCAGGGCATTATTACTAGGGGTAGAGCAAGAGGTCAAAACCAATGTAAACACGTTGCCGAATCAATTTTGAAACATCGAAGGAATTATGCTACTTTGAAGTAAAAGTGTCAAAAATTTGGTTCCTACATCTCCTTTCCAGCATCACTCTGTTAAGAGAAGAGGTTCTTGAGCAACTGACCAATAGTACAAAGATTGCCCACAGATACGAAAAAGTTACTCTAGAGACAAGTGTATTTTTACTACGTCGCTACCCTTTCTTGCTTGTCATTACCTTAAATAAACATATAGACAAGATCATCACTTTTAATCTTAGTGTGATGTATTTTAATTAGACGGCAATTACACTTTCTTGGGCAATCTTATGTAAATCTTCAAAATAGTGTTGTAAGGATCTAAGTGCAGCATCTTTTGTAAAATCCCAGCCTTTTGGAACCTCTTCCTTGCAGTCATAATACTTTGCAAACTGTTTGTTGAACTTGTGAAATACGTACTTCCAAAAAACAATTGGTTCTTTTTCCACTTCACTGAATACCCATTTAGATGATACATCTTTCTCCGAATGTAATCGCTGTGTGTCATTGTTTTGTGACACAGTTTCTTCACCTATACAAGTTTGTGGAATAAGAACCTTTCTTTCATTTTGTGACCCATTTATGCCTTTCGGAATATGAACTGAGGTTTCATGGGTTTTGTGTGAAGAACTACTGTTAATACAGGGATGTCCGCATTGCGGACATTGCTTTGTACATCCCTTAACCATTTTACCCAGATGTGTAGCAGTATCGGATGGTAGAGATAATAGCCACACTTGCGTTGCTTTCATGCCTTTTTCCATTTCACTATGCTTCTTTATAAGTCTCTCTTCTATGCCTCTCAACATATCTAAGCAACAACGGGACAAAGCTTCATAATTCGCCACCTTTGCATGAGCTTGTAGTATTTTTAACTCTTCCGTCATGTTGACGGAACTTTCACAAATGAAGTTATCTTGAAATTTTTGTAACCAATCCCGTAGAGTTTTGTGGGATACTTTTTCACACGCAAATGTTGCATTTTCAATAGCTCTTCTTGTTAATTTTATTTTTTCTGTAATCACTGCATCTCGTTTGTTTTCAATGACTTTTCTTTTATCCATGACACATTCTTTAGCCAAAAATTTGAGTATCCATCTGTCACATGTCGCCATACCGTTTACAAATTGGATAAACTGAGTGAAATTCTCACCTTCCATAAGGTCACGTAAAGTTTTCTCGACATATATTTCCTTTAAATTTCTCTTGCGATATGCTTTCGGAAACTCTTTCAACAGTTCACTTGCAAACCCTTTCTCAACGGAATATTTTAATTGAAGTTCAATTTCATCGCAGAGCGCTTCTGCGACTAGTTCATCATAAACATAATCACAATAGTTGTACAATTTCATTAGACATTTACCTTCTTGTTTTTCAGCAATGTGAGCAACATTTGTTTCTTTTTCTTTTTCATATTCTCTCACAGATAGAAAAGTACTGGACCAAGCTGATAAATGTTTCAGTGATGCGGTTTTAACATCTGAATAATGTTTGGTCCTCGGGAACTGATTAACTGTTTCACGCAAATAATAAAAAAATTGGTTGATTTCAGGTAAAACCTTTGTCAACATTTTTCCAATTATAGACAATTTTGCTTCGTACATCGCCTCATCGATATTTTTCATGTCATCACTTGTTATAGGTGGAAGCAAGCGTACGAAACAAGAGTCTATTGTTTGAATGGTTTTAATGGTGAAAGGTAAATAGTGGTAATTTCTCACAGTTAGTGGTACCAAAAACATAGAAATTGTGTCAAGTTCTCCACCTAAATTTTGATCCTTGAGTAAAGAACAAACAATTTCTACTTTTTCTTGAAGAGACTTAAATGCTAACGGTTCTGTGAATTGAATAATATAATTTTCATCCATTGCCTTTAGACTTTCTAACTTAGTAGCAATAGCAATCTCATCACATTCCTCTTCGTTGCCTAATACAAGTTCCCTCTTACTCTTATCCTGTTTAAGGAGATCTATTTCTGCACTGAGGTGTTTTTCATGGGAAGCAAATACAAATTTAGCGCAGAGAAAACTAAACAGAGTTATTCTTTCTACCATTAAATTGCATTTCTCTTCAAATGATTGTATCAGTCTTATCACCTTTTCCGTATTCTTGTCAAATTTTAAGTAGTCTTGAGCAAGTCTGATAAAGTTGGTTTCTAGAACTTTCAAAGCGATCTCGTCTTTGTTTTCAACAACACAAAATCTAGCAGAGACATCGCTTATATCAGCAATGGAATGAGTTTCCTTACATGTGTTGGAGCAATTAGAGAGAGTCGACACATTGTGCCCTAAATTTCTAATCCTATCTAATAATTTATTTTGCGTGTCTCCATGAATGTCAACCAATCTTCGCATTGGATACTTTTGTTTACATTTTCTGATTTGATCATGAAACCACGGTTTAAAAAGTTTATCGACCTCTTCCTTGGAACAGATTTTTGCCATAAAATTTTTCCGAAGTTGGTCCATCTCCTGATTAACCTTTTTGTAGCTTTGTGTTACAGATTGTTTGCTATTAGATGTCTCCTTTAGCCTTGTGCTGATCTTTTCCTGCAGCGCTTGCTCTGTACCCCTTAGCCTTTTTATGAGGGAATTAATTTGCCTGTCATAAAGTTTAGATTTATCCCATTGTTTTATTATGGTTTCGATGTTGTCAAATTTACTTGAAGCTATATGTTTGAATTCATCTTCCTCTGATTTTATAATATCTGCAATGCTTTCATTTTCTGTATGCAGGATAGTGAAACAACTGTCACTTATTTCCTTTTCCAAGTCTACTCGTACATCGCAAAGGATGATTTCGAAGTCTATATCGAAGTTTTCATCTAAACGCTCTCTTTTCATCAAAGCCTTTGTTTTCCTCATAAGTTCAGCAGATTTTGTTGTGTGTTTTTCAACTTTTGCCACCACTTTTTCACGAAGCACGTTTATCGTTTCCCCTAGTATCTCATTAGTCAGCGTTTTCGATTGTGCTATCACATCTTGCATATCGTTCTGAATCTTTTCTAAAATTGTCTGAACCAGTTGATGAATAACATTTTGTTTATGATTGTACATTCTATCAATATTGTCTCCACATTTTAATGATTCGGAACACGTTGCAAAAAGCTCTTTGTTCACTTCACACTGAAGATGCGATGCCTTTTCTTCAAACTGATCATTGAATGCTTTGAACTCTTCAGCTTCCTTTGCCCTACTCTCTAAATCATCTAGCATAGTTTGTAACAAATTATCTAAAAGTGAGTCAACACTGTCGTTAAGGATTTTCAAGTGAGGGGCTAAAAAGGTATCAATAGTTATCGCCTTTATATCCTTCGAAATACCCTTTTTGAGTTCATGAAATTGTTTCTGGGTAAGAGCCTCTGATTGTTGAATTATGTATTGTAAAAAGCCTCCAATGTCTGTCTCTTTTACAGCCAAAATTTGATCACTGAATGTCCTGTGTGCCTCTTTTAATTGTTTCTCTGCAACAACTACTTTTGATCTCCATCTTTTTAGAAATTCATCCAGCTTTTTCATATTTTCTACAGTTCGGACGAGTTCTTCTTTTGCGTGCGTAGTCTGAGTGTTGTATGATGAGTTAATACGTTGAATCATGTTGCTGACATCAGACAAAAACTTTTGAAAGTACGATTTTCTTGATTCCTCGATCAATATACTCTTCAATCCTTTGTGTTCGGTTTCACATAGTTCAGCTATGTATGAAACATATTGCGTTCCTAATGAAACTATCTTGCCCATATCTTTGTCGTCGGGGTTAAATAAATTTTCAAGCTCTGTACATTTCTGCTCTGTAAGTAAAGCTAGCTTGGTTTGAATAGATGTGAGTTGTTCTTCACACTGAGAAAGAAAGTTGGAACTCTTCCTTTTTTCAGAGGCTGTTCTGAGTTCTTCAAAAAAATTATCACACTTTATACAATACAAGACATCCGATGTTTGATCACCAAATTCAGTGACAAGGCGAATGGTATATTTTTCATCTCGGAGTATTTGTAAAAGAGTCCTGCGGATACCTTTAAGATCGTACGAATAACGGGTCATAACCTTTGTAATACTGGACATTTTTGGACACAAGAGAGTCCTAAAATAAATGTTCTGTATCGTTTCAAATTGTTGAAAACAAAAAAAGTTCAGTAAGTCAGAAGAAAGGTGTATCTTTTTCTTAGTAGAGTTTTCGATAATTTTTTTAATTTTTTTCTGTATTAAGTTTGGGACGGGTTCCTTACAACCTGCCTTATATTGGCGGACAATGCATACTTTCATTTCCTGACAAATTTTGCTAACCCTATGTAGCCCCCGCAAGAATATGTTTAACACCCCGGTTATTTCTTCAGGAGTGTCATTCTTGCCAATGTTGACTATGACGATGTCAGAAATGGTGCAAACTAATGTTGATATAAGGTCGTTCCTTCTTGAAGAATGCCGGGAAGTAGTTTCAGCAACACTAACACTTTCTGTGTCAATAACGATTATGAAGTCACAACCTATCACACTTAAGATTGAACCATGAACTGGAACCATGGCCATACGAGCCCCTGTAGTACATCTCCCCTCACCCTCTGGAAAGTTAGTCCCAAAAATACAGTTCAGGAGATGGGATTTACCAGAATTCTTTCCACCAAAAACTGATATGACACGAACATTTGAGGAAGCGCTTAGCTTATTTTGCAAGCGAATCATCACTTTGTTGAACCACCGCACAGAGAGAAAAGAAGCTTCAATGTTAAAGAAATCAAGATAATATCCATTGACTAAAATGTCAACATTAAAGTCTATAATGTCACAAGCGATATTTTTACCTTCCGTCGTTAGTATCACATGTTCGCTCTCCACTATTTCAGCAAGTTCTCGAATAAAATGCTCGAGTCCAACAAATCTTTCGTCAAAGGCATTTATCGCATCGAGCTCTCTTTTATTGATAAATGCTTTCTCATTTCTTTGCTTTCGTAAAGAATGAGCTCTTCTAAACTGCGACCAGGACTTAGTTTTTGGAGTCACCTTTAGAGTTCTTACCTTCGCATAAACTCTTCTTCGTTGTCCAATCTCATACTGTATAGCATTAATTGCATTTTTTACATTCTGGCGAGCTTTTTCACGTAGAGTAATGTGCAACCACGAGCAGAAAAAATTCACCAACATTTTATCTTTATCTAAAGCAATGTTTATGAATTTCTTCATCTCTTCTGACAGCAAAACCTTTTGTTGCGCTCTCCTTGTTAATTCGAGATCTTTATTCTTCATTTCCTCATTGTTTTCTTCAATATTTTGTGAATGAACGAAACTTTGTAAAGGGAAAATATTTTTTTTCAATGTTTTAGGGCCCGACACGCCTAAGCATCTACAAATTTCATCTGCAAGTTGTTTTGCCCTTGAGCACCTTTCCATTAACCGTACGTTTGTTATTTGGTCTTTGAAGAGAACTTGAAATTTCTCAAGGGCTCGGAAAGACCGCAACTTTACATTGTAAATATTCTTGATATGTCTAATGACCTTTGTCAGTGGGGCATTCCCATCAACATCATTCATCCTTATCACAGAAACGTTTGTCCCTTGAAACACTTCAATAATGTCTTTGTTACTACTGAAAAGTATAAGGATAACGTGGACGGTTTTACAAATACTCAGAATCTTTCCCCTTGTTTCTGCCTTGATTGGAAACGATGAAAACACAATGCAAATTTGTGAATTTTTGTGGCAAAGCGTCATTTGTGTTTCGTAATGTAGAGCATCGCCTATCAAATTGAGCAAACAAATTGGAAAAGATATTGTACTTCTTTCGTTTGGCATATACCAAAAACTCTCTATGAGACCTTTCGACAATGTACTTAAAATTTCTGTAGGCTCTTCCTTTGTAAAATTTGCATGGATCCCATGTCCATGTAACAATCTTAAAAGCTGGTTCAAAACAGCAGTCTTCGATCCATTAATCTCGCCAAATCGAACGGCTGATATCGTCATGAAAGGATACGACGTCAAGTTTGTTCGTAGAAACTTTTTACTTTTCTTATCATATCTGAGTTTGAAACACCGTTTCAATTCCCACAGTAAGAAGCGGACTTGACACGATTTAGCGTCGGTGAAAAATACCGGCACAGCGACATTACAACTGATTAATTTTTGAAGCAAATCTTGTGCCAAAAAGGGGTCACAGCTTGTCAAGATAACAACAATCAAATCTCTCTTACTAGTTTCCTTACTTCCACCTGCTCGTATGTACATGTCGTGGAGGTTGTGCAGTGCTTTAGGGTCTTTTGTTGCTACATCAGCAAAGAAGCGACTTATAAGATTTTGTGATGATACATCGTTTTCTTCGAGGTCTTCGTAAAATGTTCTCCCATCCATCGTTGTCATTTTTTCTTCTTCTAGACCTAATTCATGGGCAAGTTTTTCAAAATAATCCAGATTAGAGTCACTGGGATTAGATTCTGCAGTGAAAAACAAATTGTAAGAAGTAATACAATCAAACATAACTGTTATAGCAACATGACATGTATGCTTATGGTCGACTAACCAGGATTGACGTTACAGGAATATCTCTTACGAAACATTACATTCCTTCCCTAAGGAGGCGCCACTGTCTCATTCTTTTCTTTAAGCTGTACTGCTAATTCAAAAGCTGCCATAAAGAGATGTAGTATGAGTATCAGTTTCCTCTGGGAGCTTGCATATTTGCAGAGTAATTGTTGTATTCTTCAGTTCTAAAGTTTAAGTAAGTCTACTGTGTGTTTTAAGTGCGATAAATGATAGTAAGCCGGTACGTTTTGCAGAGATACAACATTGGCTGATAGATTAACGGATCACACTTCTTTTAATTCAAAGTAAAATCATGGTAAAAACTCCACTTCATTCATTCAAATGTACTCTACTGCCTTCTTTCAATAGGATTCTCTGACCGCTTTATTTCTCTAGTAAGAAAAATTAAACCTTCTGCGGAACAGTAGGAAATTCACGCTGTTGTATTCCCTCTTTTAGTTGGAACATTCCGCACTTCCAAAGTAAAAAGTAAGTTAAACTACTTCATAAGGAGGAATGAACTGTTGTCCGTAATCTAGCTGCGGACCTAATTTAATCCAAATATTTTTAGATAAATAGATTAGTAGAGCATTTTTGTGTAAAGAGTTGAAAAATCTCTTAGAAATTCACGAAATTTGGACACTGATCTGTAATAACACTTGCTTAAACGTATTATTTGTATAACGGTACTTAGTTAATGGCCTATGTGCCGGCTCTTGCCTCCGGCGAAAACCTGTTTTCAGGTCTTAAATCTGCTAATGAGTACCATAGAAGAAAATACTATTTGGGTATTAATTAAGCTTACTTTTTTCTCGGATGCTGTAGCTTGTAAATTTTGGAAATTTAGAAACACAGATAATGATATAGTATGGATAAGTGGGGGTATATGTCGAAGTCTGCCAATGCATAATCTAATATAAGTACACATTGTGCATCTTATGTTTATTGATCGTTCTATTATTGTAAGGGGACTACTCAAAAAAGGGGCTTACTCTGTTGCTGTAAAAGTTTTGAACGTTAATAAGCTATGTTATTGCACTAGATCGTTTAATTCACAAGAAGCTTAAAATTCACTTTAGCATCAAAATATAAGTTCATGTTGAAAGATGCTTTTTCATTACATTCTTTACGGTACTGTTTTTGTAATCACATATGATCAATATCTTATGATTAATTATTTTACGTCAGGTAGAGCAGCATTATGATAAAAAAAAAGATGTCGGAAAGAAATATGTCACTCTAGAATTCTAAAACTGTCAATAAAATCTTTTTAAATGGTTTTCTAGAGATACATATTATTGTACCCAGTCTCTCCAAAGGCTGTATTTGTAAACAAAATATTTTATATGTGACGGAGCAGGTACACTCTCCATGACGTTTGTATGCTCTGTGTACAAGTCGTTCACCCAGGGAAGATTAAACGGTGGTCAGGCATGTTGTATCATATACTTACCTGCAGATAAGATTTCAGTATGACCAGAAATGGGGCAATAAAAGGGAAAAGAAAAGGTGTATTCTATTTCATGTGATAGATGTTCAGTCCACCATATCATGTGCAAAGTAGGTGAAAACAATAAAATAGAGATCTTCGTACCTGCTTTTCCTGGTGAATTTGTCGCCATTTCGCCTTCCGAATTCTACCACAGAGTCTCAACGCTGCTTTGCAAATAAAAGTAACTTAAGCGATGGTAACTGCTGATAGCAAGAAAAATTTTAAACGAATATCAGTGGTAATTTAACATCATTCATCAAATCAACAACTCTTAGCCAATCATTTTGAAAATTCATCATTTGTAACATCAAATCTTTTAAATTATTATTCTTGAGTCATTAGGGGAAAGGTGTTATATTACTGTTAGGCTAAACGTTTAAAAAACACCCTAACGTTGGCAAATATTTCCTTCCTGAAGTTAGAATTAAGATCAATGTTATCAACTGATCCTATAAGATATAAAGAGATATGATTTGATTTATTTTAAATTTGGTAAAGTTCCATTTTAATACAAAATATCAAAGCAAGGGCTTACACTACCTATTAAACACTTAAATTTTTCTGTTCAAAGCTTTTTGTCCAGGAGATAACCGTTTTCGGGTGGAAATGAATTCTCACCCAATCGGGGTAGGAGAATCTTCCCATGAGTGGCTCCATTTTCAAATTTCTCACGATATGCATTGCAAGTCTAACGAATGTTTAGAACCACCTGGAAATTTTCTTCGATTTCAAGAAAAAGAAATACTGGCATTTAGGGGAACAAAAAACTGAGTTATGTTTGGAAGTTCACCACGCATTTTTGAGACAATGAGCCATTTTGCTGAGCCATTTGTCCTAAGTCTTATTTATAGACTCGACACTGCCGCACATTATAGGCACCTTTTCACACAAAGGTGTACAAGTGAATCATACCAGCACTTGTGTTATTTAAACAATGTGGAAGGTTCCTTACGTTACGCTCTATATGCGTGAACTTTTGCCTCATGCTTGAATAAACGCACGTTTGAAATAGATCGACTGCTGTGAAGAGGGAGACACTATTTACTCATAAATATCCATGTTTTGAGG
Organism: Holothuria leucospilota; assembly: GCA_029531755.1. Lineage (NCBI taxonomy): Eukaryota > Metazoa > Echinodermata > Holothuroidea > Aspidochirotida > Holothuriidae > Holothuria > Holothuria leucospilota. The sequence goes on along the minus strand of CM055961.1, from coordinate 71,218,183 downwards.
CAGGAAAAATTTCCCCCGATCAAGTGAAGTTTCATTTTCACTCGAAAACGGCTATCTCCCGGACTGATTGTTGTTTACTTTTGATCGTATGAATAACAACAAAGGCACAGTGCATGAGATAAGTGTTCTCTTGGCAGACGCATTTTGCTTATTTCGAAGGCGTCGCCTTGATAGCATGCCTTTACCTCCACTTATTTTCAGTAAATATATAAATATATATATATATATATATATATATATATATATATAAAACATGATGAAGTCCGTGCGTTAGTGAGGTTGATTTGAACAAAATAAGTACAAAGTGAGTAATGCCTCTGTCACCAACCGAAATAAATAGAAAAGAGGCACATTCTGTTAAAGATTCTTCCTTGTTAAATATATATATATATACAGTTCAACAAAGGTAATAAGCAATAATGTCTTTTTCAACCAACAAACTCTATTTTTCCTCAAATATTTCGGAAATCTCCTTCCTCAGTGATTATTAGACGCTTAATGAAGAAGTTTAGATGTAGTACATACATATATCGACATTCAAAAAGCAACAGTTGCGTAACAAAGCGATATACGAGCTCTGAGTAATTAAGCAGAATATAAATGCGCGTGAAACGTTACGGGGTTATGACTTGAAGAGTGAAATACCACTTACGAAGCCAAGATCCAGATTAAGGCCAAAGATGTGCGTTTTAAAGTGGAGGATATTTTCAACTTCTTTTTTCTATCCAAATCGCTTTTGAAATTGCCATTGATTATGAAAATTTTTTCATTGTCACTCGAGTGACTGGCGCCATTAAAATGATTGGCGACAGGCAAGTCAGCCAAGTTACCACGGATACTGCATTGGTGATTGTTAAATCTCAGCCTAAGTTTGGATTTAGTCTCCCCCATGTACAAAGCACTGGGGCATCTGTCGCAATATAAAGCGTAAATAACATAAGAAGAATCGAACGAGAAATTCTGAAGGCAAAGTTTGAGTCCATTGATAGTAACATAGTAGTGTCAATGTGATCCCATAACTTACAACGTGGTCTTTGACAAGGATGGTTGCCCGTCGGGGCAGGGTAGGAGCGAATACAGCTTTTAACCAACAGTTTTCGTAAATTTGATGGCTGTCTGAAGGCTTGTAAAACGTAAAAAGGGCTAACTAACAGATTTTCCAATTACAGGAGGCATCTTGAAATTCTTCAAGTGAGATTGCAGGGTGTTTCTTATCATATAAGTACTTTATACGGTAAAGATACTTTATAAACTTATGATAAAATTCACACATTTTTAGTACAGTAAGACTCACTTTTTCTGAAAAATATAAAACTTACCATGAAGATGTACGAAATTGTTTTTGTGGTTAACAAAAACTTTATAACCAAAGAAGATATCCTGCTTAGAAAAGGTGATTTGATTTCCAAAAATTTTCTGTTTCGTATCTAGAATAAAATTTGAAGGAACATTAATATCACCAAAGAGATGTCCAATGGTTTCTTTATGTTCCTTACAGAGAGAACAAAGCAGACTCTTTATCCAAGACAACCTTGTATATTAATTGGTTTAGAGAATTATTTGCAAAAATTCAAATTGAAAGTACTGGATTTACTTTCTTTACAGAAAAGAAAGGTTATATTCACAAACTAGTACTCCATTACAGCTCAATATCATGAAACGAATTAATAGTCTAATTGTAAACAGCTGTGGGGGAGCATATAACTCCTGTATAATCTGTTCAACTCAGTATAGGCATGTAATATGCTTCTTGCACATTTTTTTTTTTCTAACGATGGTTTGTTGTTTGTCGTTATCGTCATTGTAAAGGGACACGAACTGATATTGTAGTTCTCTTCTAATAAACGATAATATAACGGTCTACCATTCCTGTCCAATAAGTCTCTAACGTATTTGACAATGTTGTCATAGAATGTTATAAAAGGTCTTGTTCTTGTTTATTTTAATGTTAGTATTGTCCCATGTTGAATGGACACCAACGTTCTTGTACGGCCCTTAGAAACTAAAATGTGCCCAGTTATGACAAGCATCTTTTACAAAAGAGTTATTTATGATTATTTGAAACAGATGCACAGTACCTTCAACTTGGATGTTTTTGTTCTTTTTCATAACCATAGAAATATGTTTATCATTAAAGTTTGGTGCCTTAGCCTGTATAAAGCCAATTGCCAAGAACTTAATGATGACGATTGCCTAAGTAAACACTATCACATGCTTAACTTCCCCTTGATCACAATAATTCTACAATAGTTCTAACTTAGAATCGTAACATGTAAATATATTTTCTGTTATATTTTATTTTGGAAAAAGGAGGAGCCAACATAAAAGGTTTCATTAGAGTAGGCCTAAACAGTCGCAATGTCACCCTCGATCAATACACACATCTGTAACCATCAATAGCACCAAACCATAAATTTTGCATTACTTTTTGTTGCTAGTTTGACCAGAACAACGACTGCTCTAACTATGGGTATTCCTAACTGAAGTTGAAGCAGTGTCTTGATTTGCATAGTTTCGTAAATTTTGTGTAGAATTTGATTCCTAAGAAGTTGCTTTCCAAGTAGCAGGCGAAGCACATTTTCAGCATACCAATCGCTAAGTCTTTTTTGCAGAGTTAGCTTGTGGAAGACGTTCCTTTACTTCGCCCGAAAATAAAGTAAAATTAAATAACATTTATCGTACAAAAACTATACATTCCTCAGGAAGACGTAAAATAGAATCAATGGCTAAATAAAATGAACTGCTAAATACCGATTAGGTCGGTTTTGAACTAATGGATGCCTAATTAAGTAAAGTAAGCGGTAAAGGCTGTCTGTCTATCAGGAGAACTTATTTTCAAATAATAACATCCATTTTCCATTAATTTAACGGCAAAACAATTACAACTTTTCAAGCAGGTCACACTAATTTGCTTCACAACTATGAACAAAAGGACGAAGCCAAACTGTCTGTGGTTTACACGCCTCGCCGAACGAATATCAAGTTTTGTACTCACCGAAATGATAATGCTATATTTAAGAGAAAAGTGGTGCGAAATTGATATGTTCCTTTCGTTACAAAATTACAATTGAAGAAAGAGCACGAAATGCTACTGGAAGCAATAACATTGGATTGTAAGTCAAATAAGAAATCCGTGTGTTCAACGTCACAACGTTTGTGCACAGTCATGTCAATTGTCACGTAGGTCGTGCTAAAGTCCAAACGTTCAGTACTGATAAAATGTTTTTCCAGACGTCTAAGGAATCACAAAGGAAGGCAACTTTTTACAGCAGTAAGCAGAGTAAACTACTTTGCAAATTTTGTGAAACGAGTCTTTGATGTTAAAGGGGGATACATTAACCCCGGGATCTTTCTCAGTGCCTGTAGCGGAACGTTTCACATGCTTCGGTTCAATTAGGGCACCCCTTCTTAAGTAATCTCTTCTTCCCATCATTTACTCACAACTTCAAAGCTCTGGTGCTACAACTGCAAAATTATGTCAGATGGAATGTTTAATGTCAAGTTAATTTTGGTCTGATCTCCATGTAACATATTTTTAAAGTATGAGCAGTGGAGGCACAGGCGTGCAGCCCCGACCGATTTTCGATTATTTTCGATATTTTAAATGATGCCAAAAGACGTTTAAACTATAGATTTCCGTAGGGGGTAGGGTGAGGTTTGTTTTCAACGGGGCGATCGCTCCATTTAGTTTAAGCATTATTTGTCACAAATCGGTCTCAAACTACCAACATTTTCGTAAATTCTTAATAAACAATCAAATTTTCTCAAGCTTGGCCCGTTTTTACCTTCAGTCCTATGCTTTGTTTAATATCATCCCAAACGCATTTGTTGAAAGGAACGGGTACGGGTTTTATATACCAAATGAACTGTAATGCAACATTTCGGCACACTTTAAAACTCCATGTCTGATGACCAGCATTATTTGAACGATACTGAATGGAGCCTATTTCCCAAAACTAGAGTAACAAGTCTTACCTCGGGCTTGCACCAATTAAGAGGCGATTATCTGGCAACATTATATATATATATATATATATATATATATATATATATATATATATATATATATATTACGTACAACATTTGTAGCATGATGAACATATGGTTTGATTATTTAATTACACGAGATTATTCGAAGGCCATTTAGTGCATTTACAGACATTATGAAACATGCTTATAAGGCTTCTACCTCCTTGTGAGATCTTTTCTCCCCTTTCGGTTGTTCTTTAGTGTTAGCTTTTCATTAGGATTCTTGTGTAAAGTTAGTACAATTTGTGTGAATTGATTGGTGTGCTCTTCTGTAGTGTCGTTTGAATGGTAGTTAAAAGTACCTTAATAAAGTCACAATCTTGCGATTACCCATATTTCCAGGATGTCCTCTTCCGGTGTAGCCATGGTGTTAGCACTGAAGGGGTGTCATGCTACAGTCAGGAGATCACTAAGTAATGTTACAGCCTTGACATGTAGACACTGCCAAAAAGGGTCACCTTACATAAAGAAACAAGGGGAGTAGTTTCACCTAGTATTTTATTCCTCGAAAAGTACTCGGCACTCATATATTTTTAATTACCCGTACGGTATCACCTGTACTAGTACTCAAATGTTAATACCCTTGCTTGCTATTGGTATATTTCAGTCCTTTACTAGGTTCAGGGCAAGTGATTTACGAGTACCGGTGAAAAGAACTTGTAAAATAGAGTTGCGTAAACTCAACAAATGAATTAGTCTCAACACTGAGCGGCACAAGTACTGTTAAGCATTTCAGATTACTGTGACTCAAACAGTATTGATGCCACTTACGAATCTTGCTTCTTTATAGTTATGTAACCGTAATGTGTAACGTACTAGTTGGAAGTTCTAGTGACAACTCCTAGTACTACAAAAAAGCATGTGAGTCTTCTTTTTCGCACTTTGCGAAGTTGCGCGACTTGGAGGTTTCGTTTTTTTAAAGGCGCGGCTACACATGTTACCGATTCGTAATGAGTCGGTCGGGAATGTGGAGTTCCCGATCCAAGACTAAAGATCGATTAGTTGCATGTGTCATACCACAAAACGTGTTACCGAATTGTTGCAGACAGTTTTCATCCGTCGCCGACGAGTTGTAGCACATTCAAAAATCGAATCTGCGCACTAATCAGTTGGATATGGGTAGCCGCATTCGAGTTGCCGACTCGCCTTATGTAGCCCGTATTCCACAACTCATCTAAATCGTCGGCAATACATTAGCAAAAAGCTGGCACCTGGTAGAAACATTCCTATACCCCTTGTGTAGGTATAAAATCAGGGGCGCTAATAACAGGGGACAAGGGGCCCTGCCCCCAAGCCAAAGTATCGGGCAAAAAAACCATTGCCCCAAATTATACTAGTAAAAATCTCAACATTGGGGTGATTTAAAAAAATATACTGGACTACATTTGCAGTGTATTGTGAGCTGTGCTTTTTCACGCTTTTCATGCTCATCCATTACTGGCCTATGCACCGTCTCATTATTACTTCATTATTACATAAACAGTGCTGTAGATGCCTCAATGTTTTACTCTAATGCCCATAATGTTGTAGGTACAACGGAGCTTTCTGTGGTTTCTCCGTTACCTTTACCACCAGGGTGTTTCCCCTGGACCCCTCAAGAGCCCTACAGGCTGGACCAAGTTGTACACCACGACGAAGGAGGGGGCCGGGGAGCCCGATGTGTAGCCCAACGACTTGTCGAATCGCGATGGATCGATTGCATGTGTAGCCGCGCTTAAAATGCAAACTAACTTCTTTAAAACTTGAATAAAGTTCGTAATTGTGTATTACGGAAATGACAAACACACACATTGATTATAAAGTAGGTTTATTAGACTGAAAAATGCTGAACTTGGAAGCTGGTACTTGGTACTCGGAACCATTAGTATTCGGAAGTACTTGAACAAAGTTACTTGACTACAACACTGAGCTTCACCCCCTCCCCTTGGGCACCACAGTCTTCCATTCATACAAAAGTGAGAATAATTCAGTAAAGTATGAGAATTTTTGAACATATGCTAAACTGGAAACTTTGCCAAAGAAAGCACCACTTTGCACCTAAGGCGCTTTAACGAACAAAAAATTTCTCAAAGGGGAGGGAGAAGTCTCCCTCCACTTATACCTCCTCCTCCAGGACGGCACCTCTGCACTTGTCACAAAAAGAGGGTCCACTCTGGGTGCAAAGTATCGTACATACACATATGCATATGGACATCCTGGGTTTTGTTTAGGTGAGATTACGACATCATCTTCTGTAGTGCATCTCTTCATCATCAAATCCTTGGCGCCAATATACGTGCGCATTTGTATAGACACGCTCTGAAGTGTCCACAAGGAGGCTCAACTTCGCTTCAAAAGTGACTAAAACTGAAGATTGCACAGTTTGTCGACACAACTGTCCTTAGCATTCAGCAAAATTGGATTCCCTCCACCCTCTGGCAGCAGCCATCAGTGCCCAGTCCTATATTTATATCCCTCTAGCTTTCTATCCACTAGATTATCAGGACACTTGTGATACATTCCTATCACAACATTCGACCTCGCTAAAATGTAGGCCTCTGCGGTTCATCTGAATGATTCCAATAAGGATTTAAGGAAAAGATCATGGTGCAGTTTAACCGAAGTGTTAGTACACTTCACTACTCACATTGTGACGTGAGGTTGATATAAAACGGTAGAACAACGCAGGGATTTGCATCACTTCGGGGATGGATGGATTACGGTACAAATTTTAGTTTTATAACATTACAAACAAAATCTTTGAATGAAAGAAACACGTTTTGTGAGATACATTCTACTTTCAGTCTTCGATATGTGTAATTCTAGTTCTATTCCCACTACGCTTTTATTATATCAATCAGTTTGTTTGCTGTTTCTTAATAAGCAACCAGTTGGTTTGCTCTTTCCTATAGAAAGGACAAATACACCGTTATCCTTGTCTAGAACAAACTTTCAGTTTGGTAAGATATCAAATCTATCATTCACAACACCATGCCACAGGTTGATAACTCCATGTCACCATACATAAACTTTACTCATGAAGATGATAACTTGTTTAATTAATACACTACTAGTCTTGAGGTCGAAACGCAATTCACACATCCAGACAATTAGTGTCAATAAGGCATACGGCTCTGTGAGTTCTTCAAGGGCAATATGTTAGGCATTATTTTGTATAGTGCACAAACATATGCAAACATATAATGCCTTTCAAGGATTAAACTGCATTTTTAGTAGCTATATTGAAATACACGGTTAGATTTGTGTTGTCTTTGAGTGTCTTTTAGTAATGGGAAGGGGGACTTTGAAGTATCGTTGTACGATAGTACAGTACGTTAATAATTTTTATTACTTTTTAGAATAATTTTTTCATGTTAGGGATTATTACCTCAATTTTAAATTATCCGTTTGGCTCAATTAGAACGATGAAAGTCACCAAGGATTGTATAGCCATGGGTTGTTTCTTTGTCAGGCGTCCATACCTGCTGTTACAGGGGCTTCTAAAGTTAATGACCTCAGCTTGATTTACACCAAGTTAGAGGAGATGTTGTTGATCATAGTGTTTACAATAGAGGAGTATTTAAACGATACTTTTTATTTGTAACGACCCATGCAATGACGGCAATACGTTTATGGCCGCACACAGAAATTTTTCTGCACTAGGACAACAGGCTAAGCAGAGCGCCACCATTTGTTAGCGTTCAGTGAACCACGCAAAATGCCAAAAATGTTTACCTTGATGTAACAAATGACACTTCTTCACCTTGCAAGCTGTATCTAAACAATCTTTCGGCATTGCCATCATAACGAAACATTTCAAATATCGATATGATAAAAATTCACTCTTACAAACTTCTAGTAAACAACTGCCCCTGTTCAACCCCTCCCCCACCCTACTCCGAGTGAACGGTAATGTATACGTTATACTAAGAACGGCGATTAATCTCTAATTTAAGTAAGTAACAAAACATCTACATTACGTCTCCAACAGGTCGTGTACCTAAACAACCCAACAAAGAACCAACTCCTAAAGGGAACGTAAATAAAACCTTAATCAGCAACGAAATTATCACGACTGGTCCTTAAAGACACTTGTTAGTAGTTTGTTAGTGACTTTGGAATGGTTCTCGATTCTTTTATTTTCTCTTAGTGGAGGCATATATCTCAAAAAAAGAAAAAAAAAGTAGTGTTGCTATAGGCACAATTGTAAATTCTGCTCCCTGACTGCACCCCCTAGATTAACTTCAAGTCAAGAGTAGAAAGCTGTAAGTTAAAGTCACTCAGGAAAATACACTGTCCAAAAATCTCACAAAGAGACTGAAGACCAGAGTGACGGATACAGGGTGCAAAGAGCAGCTTAGTGGATTAACATTTCGAGCACCTTGAGGTAAAAGTAATGACTCGGGGACTAAAATCTGCAATTACACGAATATATATTTAAGAGGGTGTCAATTTCAGAGATCCGACCGCATCTTCATAGCTCATTAAGTTGCTGAGATGCAAGAAGATATTAAAATACATTCACTAAATTTTAAACAGTGGTCTATGCAATAGTGCATGAAGGATGGCCTTCGTTTATAAATCACATTCCCTTCTTCTCTCTCTCTTTGGGAGCAAAAAGGTTAAGACAACCTTGCTGTTAAGATGTTCTGGGAAAATATATTATTATAGGAGGACTTTTTTAGCCAAGTTATTGCTAACAATAAAGGATTTGAAGCAGGGTTTGGCGGTTTCAAGAAAAGGAAAGTAATTCGACTGACATCACAATTTATTACTTAATCAACTTTTTCATTTGGGGAGTAAACTTCAATATTTGATATCCAAGCAAAAGAATAACATGTGAAGAATAGGAGTGTAACTATTGTTTAACTTTTCCATTTTTGCAACATTTACTTCTGTAATCTTTAAATTTAAACAAGGACCGGTTTAGAAGTGAGCGATTAGGTCACAACGTAATTGCCCGCGCACTCGAAGGCATAGGGCTCTCACATTGAAATACAACTTATTATCTAAAACGATAACCAGTAAAAGCTTTAACTGATTGCTTACCCCGAGGCTTCTATTACAGAGAAATAGTTTGCAGTATTCTGCGATACACATGGTCCAAAAAGGACGTAAAGCCTATTCCACAAATAGAGGTTGCTTGAAAGTGCTTAATCTTTCTATACTCTTTGATCGCGATTTGTTTCGGTAGCATATACTGTTGCAGCGTGAGTTTTTATTCGTTAGAGAGTTCCAAAAATCTCATTATGTGTTCAAATTTTTCATAATCTGAAGATACCGAATTCCATATTCAGTGTTCATATTATGTGTTCAAATTTTTCATAATCTGAAGATACCGAATTCCATATTCAGTCACTGTAGCAATTATGATCAGGGGTGACGACTGGTTGTCGACAGGGTGGGCTATGGCCCCGGTCGGAAAAGGCTCTCCCCCACTCGTCGGGGTATTTTTTTTTTTTTTGGTATTTTTTTTCAATTTTTTTCAATTTCGTCAAAGAACCTTAGACGATACAAATATATCTAATCCTCAACGGCAAACGGCCGCCCTTGAAGAGGGCAGGATGATGAATAAAAGCCACACATTATAGATCCATCCCCACTCTCTAGAGCTAATCTGCTTCAGTTTCCACCGTTATTTACGTACCATATGGCAAAATAGTACAGTCATAAGTAATTAACCTTCAAGTTAAATCTAGTAACAAGTCATTTCCCCTCAAGTAAGGTCAAGTAAAGTCAATTCAAGTCAAGTCACAAGCCATTATCCTAAAAAAGATGTAACAGAAGGGCAATCCATGGAGTTGACAATTTTATCTCCCCATAGGGTATTTTCTCCACACCTTGCGGCAAAAGAAATTCCCAACATACCAATAAGTAAATCATGACAAAAGAACACTTTAATACCACTTAAACTTTGATCTCAAACATTAGCAACTGGAACGTACTATTTCAAAATATTTGTACATAACCCCCGGTTGTATGGTCTTTTTTAACACACTGTCCAATAAAACTAGTACATATAAACTTCTCAACGACTTCTGAATCAATGGAATGGTATTAAGAGTTTGGCATTAATACCGGCCAAAGACCCCTGGCACCCCTAATTCCCCCCTTATTTGGTGTATAATCAAGGGATTATGCATAGTAGAAGCAGAACTATAGTGTAAATTTTTGTCTTAGAGTGCCATTTTCTACGATTTAGGGGTCTTGGGATGCAAAAATTGTGCCACACTAGGGCCCAGGATGATAGAAGATCGATGCAGAGCAGTGGTAGCTAACTTGTGTTTCAAAGCATGGGCGGCGATCCGTCTTTGAAAGTGGGGTGGATATTGTTAGTGGCACTACCTAAGCGGAGCTTACAAAGAAAATGATGGCCAAAATACTCCTGCGATCACCAGAAATTGCCCTTTCCAGGCTTTGCAACATGATACTGACAACGGTTTATATCTTTTAATTTTCCTGTTCTATTAAGAAGTTTTCTTAATAACTACGTAACTTTTATACATAATTCCCGAATCTGCCGGGTTGATTTCATGAGTGGGGGATATAGTGAACAATATTCCCATCCAATTCCACGGGGCATGTATCCCCCATCGCCCACCCTCGACTCCCAGGTTCGCTGCCCATGTTTTAAAGTGGAAATTCTTGCAATCTTCAGAGACTGGAATGCCTCATTTGCTACACGCCTTCTTCCACGCAGGGAAAACGAAGATGGAATAAGTGCTTGACAAACGTGTCGGAATATTTTGTAGTACGATTTCCCATTAAGGCAGCGGAACTGCTGCGACACTTTTGTGTCGTAAAACGCAATTTCATGTAATCGAGAGTTTGAAATGCAATTTCCTAACCTCAGCCCTAACCAGAGGAATGCTGAGGATGTCTTTGGTGTGGCAAAATCTCCTAGGTAAAAAACATGGCTTATTATTCTAAAGGAATGCAATAGGAAAATTCTCTGCCAATAACTCACACAAAATGAGCCTCAGCACTCTATTGGACGATACCATTACATGTGCATTCCCGTTGGGGCTCTTTGTACGCAGATATTGCATTCAGACATACTGAGTCTGGTCACGTGACACCCGATTAAAGCTGTTTTATTCGGGGATGATTATCAACAAAGCTAACGGGGTGGTATACGTAATGCATTCGATGCCGTTTAACAAGGCTGGAGGAAACGATTCACCTCGCATGCCTCAGTGAATTTTACTTCCCGTTGAAATGTAGTAGGTGCAATCAATTACTGCGTGCCCAAAATGGGGTTTTACTAAGGAGTATACGACAGAATAAAACTTATGAGCATGTAAATGTTACTACATGCAGTTACATCTACGCCGGGTATAGGTAGTCCTTCATCGGAAAGATATGGGTCTGCAATATACTTACTGCTTACTGATTTTTTCGACTCTATGTGTCTGCTCTCACTAAGCCTGCATTTATGCAGCCATTATCATTGAATTATACTAAATTCCAAATAAAATCAAACCGCCCTAAGTAAGTAGCTGAAACAAACTTTCTGTGTTTTGACTGTCTGATTTTATTCCGAAAGTTTCCGTGGATTTGTTCCGCTTGATCCCGCCTGGGTTTCGCCCCTGAAACCCGCCGTAAGCCTCCACAGGGCCCTTATAGAATCTTAGAAGGGAAATATATCGGGCTTCCCGCTCAAGGTCAAGCCGCACCTTTGGTACTCATGATTCTTATTTGCGCCATTTTCAAATTCACAGACCCTCCCCTGGGTAAGCTGGCACTTTTCGTATGCTGTTTAAGTAAGGAATCAAAATTTCGGTTCATCCTAAAAGGTTTATGCCTTAATTTAACATTAAGTTAAGAACAATTTATTTATTTCAAGAGTTTGTATATGTATTGATGTAAAATATACTTATGAAATGTTTTGCAAAACTCTTCTCCTATTTGAGCTTCTTCGTTCTCTGGCCGAAACTAAGATAAAAACTTACACTGGTAAATAAAATGCGCGAATAAATTCATTTTTTCATTCACGAAGGTCAGCACTGACTAAGACTTCGCTTGGTTCATTTATGTTTAGTGCAGTTATGGTGAGTCATGGTTGTTTATGTTTACTATAATTAGGCCCTGCACTTTGTTTTAAAGTTTTGTCTATATTTATAACAACCACAAACAGGCCACTTTTACAACTTGATCCTCTTTTAAAAAATTCATCTGCCAAAATGTTCGTTTTCATTGGTCTAATATGAAGTTCGTCATCAACATCATCTTGTCACGCGACCTTCTGTTTGTTTGAAATTTTGTCTGCGAAGCTTTACATGGTATCTACAGTTTTGAAGTGCGTACTAGTACACGTGCTCCTGTACTCTCCAGGTACAGCTAATAGTGACAGTCAACATGTTGCAATGAATGCAAGCTGGAGACGTTATCCTCACGGTATTCATAGAGCGTATTTTAACATTTGACAAATTATACAGGAGGTTAAATATTAATAAGCTGGTTGTTTTGTTCTCTCGGCAGATTACTTAGCTTGCATGAAAAAGATATCTAGTGTTTTATGAAAACAATGATTGATCATGGCATCGTTATTAAAACAGCCAGATGTAAAGCGTATCAAAACAAAGTACTTGAACTTTGTGTTTTGTACTTAGGCTTCATTGTTTGAGTCATAATTATCCTATCAGTAACACCGAAGCAGTATTGGTAATAGTTCTGTCACTCCTTAAAGAGAGTACACGTAATGTATATTATTCAGTCCAGTAACTCTGGAAGGGCAATTTATATGAACATGTATTGCAAAATCTGTATGACTAATGCTTCGAGTCAATTAAGAAATTCAAAGTCAGAAAATGAAGCAGTTACATGATCTTTTAATGCTAGATGTTCTGGCCAACGGCCGAAACATGCCGTGCACAGCATCCTGTGGACCAAAACATTCTGTACCCTTATAATCATTAGCGGGGGGTGGGGGGGGGGGGTAAGGAGGCATATGCCCTCCCAATTCGGGCAAAGTTAGTGGATCCATTCGGACAAATAATGCTTATAATGTACCCCGTTCCGCGGAATATTCCGTTTAACCCCGCTCCCCGTTTTTAGAGTTGACCATACACAGGTGTATACTTGTTCTAATAGGGTTTCTCACCATCACATTTTTCCTTCAACTTACTTCAATGTGCTTTCTATAAAAATCCAAAGTAAAACTGCACACTGTTTCTTGATTACAATGTGAATGACCTTCTTGATTCTGCCATTTAAATGTAATGTGGATCTTATTGGTAACCGTCATCTTGAACAATAAAACACTTTTGCAGAGATGGTGAAAAGTCAATTTTTGCAAGTCCAAGTAAAGTTTACCAGTCAATGTTGGCAAGTCCAAGTATGTCACAAGTCATTTGCCTCAGCTCCAAGTCAAGTCAAGTCACAAGTCAAGTAGTAGCAAGTCAAGTCAACCCATTTGGACTTGAGCACAAGTCAAGTCACAAGTCACCATAAATATTGACTAGCGGGCAGTGGCGTAGTCAGGATTATTCAACGGGGGGGGGGGGACAAACATAAAGGATCAACTAAGCGAAGGAGCATATAGAGGCCGAGCCGGGGAGGGGGTCAAATATATTGCTGTATACACGAGTGACCAAAATAACTCATAAAGAGGGGTGTTTTGCTCGATGAGCCGCTTAATGCTTGCAGTGGCTCCGCCAGGATTTGGTGATGGGGGCAGAACAGATGACAGTTCCCCCCAAAGTCTGTGTAAATTGTATCTTTTCTGTGCGTCCCTGCGATTGTATACAGCAGTGTGGAATCTTTTTTTTTTGTCACTACATACAGGCGCCGTTCTGGCGGAGGGGTCTAAGGGGAGCCTCCCCTTTGAGATAGTTTTGTTAATTTAAGGTTGCTTAGATGCAAAATGGTGTTGTGACTGCTATGGGATATTTCTGAACTGATCATATATGGCTGGAAAATATCCATAATTTAGTGAATTCTATTTTTTGGTTAGGTGAAAGAGGAGAGCATGTTGTCTAAGAGAAGGGTATGTTGTCAACAAACCTCCTGAATTCCCCCTTTTGGCTACTTTAATGCCTTCTATTCGGGGAAAGTTTTTACGTAAAAATACGTGCGTGGAGTCAACAAAAACATTCTTGTATTATTACGAAAATTTTCCTGTGTTTCATTGTGCATTATAAAATGGTATCTAAGGCTGGCAAACACCGGTATAGTGCCTCCTGGAAGCTCTAAATGAATTATATAAAATGGGGCACTGATATGATGATTATTACCTGACATCCAAATGATTCTATGGAGTATGATGCCAAGCACTTTGCGACTAGCGCATTTTTATTAAGTTTGAACGAAAATCCAGACGAACAGCTTCCTGCAGTGGGGAATGGGAGGGAGAGTATAAGTTTAGGGAGGTAATATTAAGTAGACTTCCCTGATAGATAATGCTAAAGGGATTAAGGACTTAAATGCGCCTTTTGTATTTTCGTCGTTAGTGTATTAACAGTCTCCATTAATACCGGTAAAGGCTTTGCGCAAAGCGCTCGGTAAACGTTTTTGAAAAATGTTTAACGGCAAGTACGTACTTTGAACCTTCCACATCATTCTACAAATTAGATTGAAAGATCCCATAGGCCCTTACAGAGGTTGGAGATGTACTTCTGTTTTTCGGAAAAGTGTTGTGGTTAGAATTGTTGTATTATTACAACCTTTATAATGGTCATGAGATGGAGTGAAAATCGTGAGGAAAACGTTACGAAGGGCGCCAGTTTTCATTAAATAAGATAACCATGACAAAACCTGCATTCATGCTCTGCATCGATACACTTCTAATTCCCCAACAAACCTATTTGCCAATCACAAAGCCAGTCTTTTATCTGATAAATCGTAAACAGCTTTCAACATTTGTCGCTGTGCTTCTGAGGGAGTTTCTAACGAAAATTATTGATAATAATGACAGTATTGAGATAAGGTTTAAAACGCGTGGAACGCACAAAAATTTTGATAGCTTGCGAAAGATTTGCGATCATAATTCTGATAGTTTGAGAACCATATGTGATAGAAAATGGTTACAATAGATCCATCACTCGGTCGAAAACGAGTCCCACCCTACCTCCTACAGAAATCTATAGATTAACTGATAAAGTCATGGGTCAAAGGTAATCGGTCGAAGGTCAAACTCGAGGGAAAATTGAGTTTGGCCATCATTTGTTTCAATTCATAACTATGCTGTTTGTTTACTAAGGTGCTAGTTTAAAGCTCAAAATGTAGGTAAAAGGTCATTTTGTCAAAGTGTGGTGCAAAAATCCATCGTCAGCTGACTCCATGAACTCCTTACTCGTATCTCATCAATTTCAAAGTTGGTGACTAGGTACCAGGTCCTGAACAAGAAAATTTTTGCAGCCTTCATCGTTGGCGTCATATTGCGAAAACAAGAACGTCAAAGTTTAGCCAAAAGTGTTTTTTATCCCTTATCTGCATAACAGTATATCAGAAAATATCATAAAACCTCGTGATAGGTACAGAGTGATGACATTTTGAAAGAGTACATTCTAGTTGCTTAACTTCGAGATTAAAGTTTAAATGAACTTAAGTGGTCCTTTTACGTGATTTGCTCATTAGGGTGTTAGGGAATTTCTTCAACTTTAAGTTATGTAGGAAATATGGGGCAGATAAGATTAGCCACTCCACCGATTGCCCTCTTGTTAATTTCTGCCTTTTATAATGGCTGTACGACTACTACCAGACAAGTGCGTATTCAAAGCATGTAATATAAGGTAAACCTTTTCCCTTTCCTAGGTTCTCTCTCCCTGGACTTACGAAACTACACATACAAAACAATTGATTAAATGGCGATCAGGCAGGAATCTGGTCAAACTATTGACTATATTTGGTTCAAAAGTGAATCAAATCTTGTCAAATACTTGAACAGATCCAGACTTATTGCACTTCCGACCCCCAGTCGGTTGAAACGACTGTTTTAGAGTGCAGCTTGAAAAGTGTTTCATGAGCCTTATTCTGATCATGCAGACTGGCAGACGGATATTGCAACCTATAGCACAATAGCAATTAAAACTCACAATTGAGGCAACCAAATTATACACCGATATATGGAAAAGTCTACTGTTAGCGATTAAGTTCCGTTATGCATTGGAAACTTCAGAATATATGCAGCTTTGTTGAAGAAATTAAAGGAAGGATTGTTTCTGCAGACCCCTCGTTGTGTGTTTTGCATCCATTAAAGTTTTACTTGCCAATAGAACGGTCATCAAAACGGAAGACCCTGTTTTAACGATGTTAATTTTGAGCACAGAAACCAATGGAATCAACTATTTTCAGGAGCTGATGTAGGGGCTGACTGGGATGACTGTAACCCTCCCTTCTCGTTCACTTCCTCTTTTTTTTATTTTATTACATTAAGAAACTGACATTTTCTTGAATATCATTAAATGTTTTGTTCAATTGCCCCGTGTCTGGTACTCTCTTAAGGCATAAAACGACAAATTTTTGATAAGTTTTGGTTGAAACTCTTGTACGAAAATGCATTGCCGCCCCCCATAATTAATCAAATTCTGCAAAGGTCTGGGGACACCCGCTTCCGTGACACCCATCCCCAGGACAGATCAATTATCACGTCTTTACTAAATCCCGGTTCAGACACTGTGTTTTGTTTATGGTAAAAGTAACTGCTGAAGAATATGTAGACTTGACGGAACTACAACACTTCCTTGCGTAGGGCAACAATAATCAGTCAAAGCCAGAAATGGGGGAAAGTGAAACATTGTGATTTTTTCAAAGATGCAAAGATGGTGGCCCTCGATCTACGACTTCTTGGGATTGTTCGGCGCTGAAACTTCGCCCTCGACACCGTAGACACATCACTTTACCTCGCTCTTGGTCGATACTTTCTTACGAGACCTTTTAACGGACTGGAAAAGCACACCCTAGATCCCTGCGTGGTCCCCCGCTCAAATGGCTCCACTGTTTGGCATGAAGGGAAAATAACTACACCAAATGTCTAACGACTAGCTTAATTCCATGGAGCTACTACGGATGCTAATTCAAAGCTAAAGTGTAAAATCTGCAACATGACATTGCAAAATAAGGAAGTACACACACAGTTCACCTGTACAATGTCTGGGAGACTTTTCCAGCAATCATACCAGAAGGGTGTTTCCTGCAGATTTCTTCAAATTAATTTTTTGAGAAAACTGCATGAAGAAGACGCTTCAAAACGCGGTACATTAAGTATGTACATTATGCAAAACGTATTGTGACAGGGAATGTTGTTGTGTAAAGTATATATCTTCCTCTTTGTGACTCCTCCCAATGGCCACTCTCCCCTCAAGCCAGTCCTCCTAGATGGGCACTGCCCTGCTTCCTTAAAATAATGAATGCTTAGAAGCAACTTTACATGTCGGGGTAGTGCAAGTTCCTGCAATCGGGGAGGCATTTTCTGTCGCGACAACAGATGATGGCGCTCATCCTAGATAAAATTCACAGTATGCCATTCGTGTCAAAACAAATCTGCACCAATGCCTAAAACTCAGGTGGATATTAGTGGCACCGGCATGGGACACATGGATGTGTGCCCTCTCCAACTGGTGTTCGACCAAATTATTAAAATGCCTCCAAGAGGCAGCAAAGCTAACATATTTCTGTGGGGAAGAGTGACGGTTTTTTTTTGTAGCTGAAATGGATCTTTTTATCGTTCCACTGTATATCATAAATCTTTACAAATAACCAACATTTAAGCAAATTGTTGACAAGCAACCAAAATTTCGCGTCCCGTACTAGGTGTCACATTTATTATGAATACCTTCTAAAAGTGTGTTATTAATTTTCAACGGAAAGGTTTTAACAGGAAGGCGTAACGTTCTCGGGCTTATTTGTGTTTAAGAAGAATACAGCTGTGTACTTTTTGAAAAACATATTTTATGAAAATTGTAAGCCTTAGCTGAATAATGCGCATTTTGTATTCAGAATCGCCGTCGTTTCAGGTCGTATTATCCAATAGGCACAGTAGGTACTATGCCTATGGGCAACAGAGATGGAGGGCGCAAGGGGATATGAAATATTAAGTGCTTGCAATACATTATACAAACTCTCGATGTCAGTATAATTTTGTTAAGCCCACAGTGATCGTGATAGCCGTGAGTCTTATTTACCTACTTCTATCAATAAAACTGCATAGACAGTTGTACATTACTCAGTAGTATGAAATTTACCTTCACAATCACGCCTACATTGAGCCAAAACTGTTGTCTGTGTTCAGTGGTGACGCTGTGAGGGCAAAAACCTGGGGCATTTTCCTCAAATTCCCCAGTACACAGATCACCCTACCTTAAAGGGGCTTATTGAGTTTGTTTACTCTATTCATGGTTTTTCCCCACCTGTTAAAATGTACTCGCATCTTGATGGTAATTTGTCAAACTAAGAGGTGCTGCACATCTGATACACCAGTAATATGGTAATGAGGGCGTAGTTAATGATTAAAATAATTTATTGCAAATTCGTGGCCAGACACTTTTTACCATTAGGTATTTATCATATGCCACCTTTGTTTACACAAACTATAATTTCTCACATTTTCGTTAACTATAGGAAGTGATACATGAGTAAGTGGCTAATTAGAAACATTGTCATGCAAAGATTTTCTTCAAACTCGTCACAAAATTATCGATATCAAGTCAATAAGCCCCTTTAATACACATGTACAAAGAGGAAGCTAACCTTAAATCGGCAAATTTAATGGATTTTGTTTATTCTTTTTTAATTTAAATGAGTTTATAAGATATAAAATGAAATAAAATCTCCTTGAAGAGTAACTCGAATCGATTTTTTACGTGCTACATGTGAGATATTTTGAGAGCTCCCGAGGGCTTTGTCCCCTGACTCCCACCGGTGGTCCACCCCAGGACCCCAAGGAAACTACGAGGACCCCTAGACCTCACTCTTAAAAACCCTCTCCTCTTGCACCTTGGACGCCTTTGAGAGTATCCATCGTGAACCCCTTCTCGAAAAAAATGCTTCCGGTATAAAAGTATAGAGCCTAGATACTGCATGCATGTACACGTAAGCAAATAATATTTCATCGAAGGTCGAAGGTCTTATATTTTACTGTAGATACTGATTGTAAGTACGAACATACTAATTGCCCCTTCTCCGGGTTTACTGGTCGGTAAGGTACATTTTTTGAGCACATACTATCCTAGGGTGGGCCCATTTGGTGCCCTGACCTAGTCCAGCAGCCTCAGTAAGCTTAAGTGGTTACGATAAAGTATGTTAACTCCCAGCTGCTATCATTCGCCCCGACAATCTTCCTGATTTTGCTCTCGAGTAAGGCAGATTCACGGGGCAAAGGAAACCCAAATTTATGCGCGGTTTACGCGCTGTAGAATTTCATCGTTTTAGTTTCTTCCGGAGACCCGTTCAATTTAAAAGGCGCAACCCAGTTACCAAGTAATCTTGAGTTAAACTAGACAGCCTTTTGAAACGGTCAGAAAACTCCTCACTAATCCCCTAGTTGTTCTCTTGTATTTGCCATACGGTACAGTAAACGACTCGCTAGGGGCGGGAGGGACACTTTGGTTATTTCATGGGGAAAAACTACAATGCATGTAGGCCTAAATCTCGCTAAAAGGTAACCTTAGGTTTCCGACATTTGATTCTTCTATCTTCACCTAAAAAATTTTTCTGACCCCCAAAATGCGAGCTTATATATTTTCGGTGCCCTTCGGGGGCCGTACAGCTTCGTTGTTCCTCTTTACTTTTGTTCACACAGCCTGATAAATAGTAACCGGCAAACAAAGTTTCCCTAAGAAACATGCAGTTTGTTGCTTACATATAGTTTTCTCATAATGTAGGGATTCTCTATTTTCAAACATAGAGTTGTACTCTTGTATTTATCGATTGGTAGCCTACAGTAACCAGGTAAGTGAATTAGGAAACCTAATTCGTAAGACGGACGTGTGAATATGGCACAGTGCATGTGATGCCTTTTATAGCCAACCAGTCCCGACATAAACATGGTCCCTTTAGTTTGACTCTCAACTCAGGATAGATTCCTCTTTATATCCCTTAAAAAGTTGTTCGCACTTTGCTCGGTTTGTAACTCTACAAGTTGGATTTTTCCACAAACAAGAAATCAGCACTCAGTCAGCACGGTACATCAGGGTTGTATTTGTGCAAAATATGCCACGGCGGTCATGTTACGAAGTAATAGAAGATTTTGATTGGTTAAATACTGTATTTATGGTGACCAAGTACGTAACATATTCGGTAATGCTGTTTGTAAGAATGTTGGTCCATGCGTGGGGGAAGCTAGACACCTGTTGGGCAGATCTTGGTTTTAGTCCGATCCCAGGCGTTCAATTTGTCAACGCTATGCGCCATTGGCCCCCACAGGTTCGACATCGCCACTGAAGGTACAAAAGTGTGCCCCCACCCCTCTTTAAAAACATCATCCGTATCTGGACCTTTTTTCCTACAGACTCAGCCAAACAATAATAAATTAAGAAAATAACGAAATCCTCTTGAGTTCAAAGCATTACCAAAGAAACAATTTTTTAGATCCAAGTCACCCTTAAGCAGAATTCTCAAAGGAAAGGGGTGCATCTTTATGACGAGCCTGATTAAACAACATCCATTCAACGATGATTTTTCAGTATATACTTAGCTCAAAACTTTGCTCTGTAGGGAGGCATTCCTCTTCTCTGGACGAAACCCTGCACGTGGTGACAAAAGAAGCATCCTGCAGAGCACCAATTTATCCTTGCAACACAACTACTGACGTCATCTAGATATAAGGTCTTGATCAGTCAATTGTGATTATGAATGTACCGAACTGGTGACTTTCGTGGAACATTTTCACCCATCGTTTGATGGGCCCGGAATGTAGCCCCCCACCCCCCCCCCCCCCGTGAACAAATCCTGTCTCCATTCTTTCGCATAAATCCTGCCACACAATAAAAGGATAAGTGTTCCCTGCAGAAAGAAAACACTAATTTTGACAACTTTATTATGAGATTAAGTAACATTTGTCGTTGTGAAAACCGAAAACCCTTCAGGGAGAAGTTGACTCAAAGGTGATCTAACTGATTTCTACACAGCGCCACCTATTTTGAAACTGTGTTTCGTTATTAATGGTCACAAAGACATTGGTTTAGTACCATTTGCTTTTTACCTATTTCATTTTCATTTGAAAAAGTAGCTTGAAGTCACGAATTGCTTTGATTTGGTCTATCCAAAGTGTTGGAAAAATAGAAGAGCCTTTAAACATTTTAAAACGCTGTCCTAAAAGCAGAGATTTACTCTCAATAACATCTCACTGTACAAACTTTAATCTGCGTGGATCGGATATGTATGTTATTACCACCACTTGTTTCCAAATTTTAAGGTATACTATATCATCTTCAAAGAGAGTATCTTCTGATCTCATTGCTTCGAAAAAAAAACAAAAGTTTGCGCAAAATGCAATCAGAAGTTACAATGCAGTTACTCTGCGTTACATAATGACATCAGTTTTTTGTTTTCTGGTCAGAGAACGATACAATTCAAAATGAGTGTGCAATGTGTGTCAATTTAGTGTAACATCTCAAAAGTGTAACACTCAAAAGTAAAGCCTGTTAATACTTCCAAATTATCACGCTTTATAAGGCTGCAAGAAACATATGTCGTTATCCCTTGCCTTTTCGGGCCATTCATGAGAATAGCACATGGGTTGAACAGTGTTATACTTATACTGAAGAATGAATCGGCTTTAAGGGTTGTTTCCGATAGCGTAACTCTACTTTCAAGCTACACACAATACTCCTATATACACCGTATGCCCATGATTTCACAGAACAGAAAGAGCGCCCTCTACAGAGGTAAGCGAGTAGCATAATAATAATAACTTTAACCAGGGGGTTCTAAACAGCTTCCTGCTTTCGCCAGGGAGGTGTCCCTTTAACCAACAAAAATACTGTGATAGGCGCCTTAGTCTGTGATAGGCGCCTTAGTCTACATGCGTTTGCGAAGACTGTGTAGTGCGTACAGAAGGTATACCAAAGTCAGTTATTACCTTCTTTAGCTAGTGTTACGTAGTTTGGTTTGGCCAGTTACATCGTGAAACTAGGGGTTGTAGTTCAGGATCCACAGAGAAGAGTCCAAAAAGATGACAGGAACCACTTGTCTACAGTTTACCTGGTTTATTCTCAAACGCAGAGAAATCCTTCTCTGACCGGTCAAAGAGTTATTTCACTACATGATGTTGATTTAAAACAAATGTAGTTAGTTAAACAGCGTCACAATCACATGTTGAGTATAAGATGCGATTCTCGCTTCTCAGACTACGATCTAAGTTTCTTCCCTTAAAAAGAAAATGCAGTTCCTCCAAAAAACTAAGTTTAAGAAAAAAGTCTTTAGCTGACGGAGGCCAGCGGCAATAGCCCTGCGGCAGAAGCCGCGGAGCTCTATGTACCTATTTCGATCCTTTCTATCTGAGTGTTTGTTCTGAACTATCGAAGAAGGGAGTTGCCTCGAAGTTACTTCGGGCAAAATTTAGAAAGTCTTGTCTGATGCAATCGGACGGGGACTTCTGATTGGTCATTCCTGGGTATGCTTATCAAGATAACCAATGAGAAAAGTTTGCAAGAAGTAGGACTCAGACAAGCAACCTTTTTTGGGCTAGACACTGAGGGGTCACTAGATGGACTACATCAAAACTACCAGTGTCAATAATCTGACAGGACATTGAATTTATTGCGTGGGAACGCAGAGTAAATGGGCCTTAACTGTCAAAACCTGACTGCTTGAATTCCCAAAGAAAACTCCCTTAAGTGGAATGTCGAAAAGAGGTATTTTAAGTGGCGGTTAACCCTATTATTTGACACTAGGGCCATTTTTATCCATGAACATGTTAGCACTTGACGTCAATGCATAGGACCTATTCTACAGGCGCGTAACTAGGTCTTGTAGCAAGGAGGGTCACTCTTTTTTACTCGGTTGGAACTTGGGGTGAAATTTGAATCATCACTGGAATAAACTTTAAATGTGAACTTACTCGGTCCGGCAGGGATATGTTAGAAAAGGGTACCTTGAAGTTTTTAGCTTCGAAGGTTTTAGCTTCGATGTTGCTCGGGTGGGGGAGTCTGGAACATAATGAGCACGACAATGTGTCAATGTACAGTCAGTGCGTAACGAGGATTTCAATGGGGGCGGGGGGGGGGGGATTTCAGGAATAATTAGAAAACGTTTTTTCATGGGTACTCCCGGAAAGAACTCAAAAAGAAACATGTTTAAAAGACACTTCTGTAAAGCTATACCTTAATTTTACAAGTCTTCAAAAGTTATCCATAAATTTAGGGGAGCTATACTGGAGGATTTTTCCAAGAAACAGGTATTTAGCGGTTATTTTCTTTTGCCTATCAGTCATGGGGGGTCGGAACCAAATATCCTAGGAACACGTTTGACAAGACCAGATATTAGGTCTTGATGAGTAAAATAATGAACTGACAATGAATATAACATATTCAGAAATATCGCGCAAACTTTAGCGTTCCCCTCGCCGCGGAAGCAAGTATCTATAGAGCAAAACCTCACGCCACACGCATGAATCTTGCCTCATAGTTAAAATCATTATAACGTACCCATGCAGTAGAAAAACTCTGAATCATGTTTTTATTAATGAAAGTGGAAAATCGTGAAGGAAGAAGAATAAGTTCTGTTTATTTCTGGCTCCTCTACCTTTCACTTACCGTTAGGTTTTCAGTTGCTTGTCTCTATTTCTAAAATTACTTTTACTACATTCGTTAAATGTGTTGACATTCTTGAGATATTGTTTGATTGAATTGAATTGAAGAAGTTAACTCAAACATAGGTTTTAATAATATTTCGACATACCGCCATCCGCTGTGAAAATGTTTCTTGTTCTTGGTTACAAGGATATCTCATTAGCACCGTTTTATGCTTTGTTGTACGGGCGCATTTTCATTTTAAAAAGTTTTTTTTAAGTCATGAGTGACAATTATTGGATGAAACGATGTGCAATTACACAGATTTGCAAATGTTAAGCTACTGCAAGTAGATGGCTAATCAAGTTTTTTTGCACGCAATGCTAGATAAGCTTCTATCTCTGTAAAAACACATCAGTATCAAAAAAGTATGTTGCGCCACTAAGTTATCCAATAATATACATAAAAATCATATTCAAATAGAGTATATTCTGATCTCTCTGTTTGAATAAATCGAAAATTCCTTTCAGTCATATACTAACGGTACAGTCGCATTGCACAACACTGTAAAAAGAGACGTTTTCGTTTTTTAACACATTATGGCGTTTAAGAATTTGAAATCGAACATCAAAATGAATAAGGACAGTAAATGACTAAACGAATATTGACACATGATAAAGATAATGACGTCAATTAAAGTGCACTCCGCAAACACGTTTATATATTTTATATATATGTTAATTTTCCTTTATTAAAAACAACTTGATGTTTACAGTAATCATGGTATAAACGCATAAACGAGATGGCGTAAAAGTAGCGCCATTGTGTTAAAGTTGACGTTTTAGAAGTTTAATTTGCTTATTTATTCTATTGTTTTTTCGATTACATAAACGCCAAGACTTGTAACATTTCAATTCAAACATAGAACCGTTGAACGCTGCCGGGGAGCGGGGCGTTTGTCTAAGGGGAGGGGGCATATTAGTTCACATGTTAGATTCTTCCCAGTGCAGCAGTTTTCAATTTTACCCATTCAATGGTTACCGTCCTTCTCCTTGTTGGGTATTCTTTGGGGTACGTCAGTATGTCCTTCTAAAAGATTTAGTTTGAAGTCACCAACGCAAGTTTTAAATCGGACCCGAACCTAAATTTTCCCGCAACGATCCCGGTACAAATGTTCCAGTTGCGTCAGTTATCAAACGTAACATTTTTTCATCTCTAACGGTTAAGTTTTAAACCCGTTCTTCTCAATCTTTCTAAGTGTGGATGAGGTCGAGGAACTTAGGAGGTGATTGGGGGTGTTTAGAAATGAGACCCATTGGTAGGCGAAATCTATACTTGGCCATACTGAAGGCAAATTTGTCACTACAGTTCTGTAAACCATGTGCGGGTGGCCAGTATGGGAGAAACTTTGGGATACCAACCGCAATCTTCCATCAGTGATTCTCAACACCTCCGAATGCGAATAGCTGGGGTTAGAGCCGCATTCCAAATTCTTTAAAAAGACAAACCTTTTATTCTTATGATGCTATCTAACTTTATATCAAATGCTGTGGAAAGAGTGGAACATGTAGAACACTAATTCGTTGCGACTCTGGTCACATTCAATTTAGCTACTGCAAACGTTTAATATGGAATGTAGAACTTTTGTAATCAGTAAGGAGATAGGTAAAACAATTTTAATTTGTATAATCACCCTGCGTAGCAACGTCGTCAACTAGATTTCTAGGATATATATTTGTGACAGTCCAACAGGATCTTTTTAACACACTAAATAAGCGGCAGCTTCCATAAAAACCTCTCTGGTGATGGGGGATACATCCACTCCACTTTTTGACAAGACTGGGTGAACACAAATAATCATGCCGTATTAAGTAGATGCCAAAAATGCTCTTGTGTGATCGAGCTCAGTCATCTATAGTTTTGAATAGCGAGTAAGTGTATCATTACTCTCTTAGATTTCTTCAAGAATGCTACTTAATGCTGCACCCACCGTGCACATTTGTCTAATTATTATATGACAGCTAAAACCCCTATCACACCAGGGATGCGATCGCGCTGCTCTCAAGCTGCGAACACTAAATCATGGAAGCGCAGAGGTGAGTGCAGTAAGATCTTTAGAGCTTGCCGATGTCGCAGTGGAAATTCACTTGGTCTCCAGAGGAACGCCATGGTCGCCCTGGGCCGCCTGACTGCGGCGACCGTTTTGTGCCTTTACAAAGTGGTCGCCAAGGCCCCGCGCTCTCATCAGATCGTTGTAAGGGCACGGTCGCAGCTGCAGCGCATAGCGAGCGTCATGAACGTAATGCGAGCATAGCAAGGACGCATACGAGAGTATTGTTATCGCAGTCAAATTCAGGCCTATACTTGCAATTTTTACAAAATATGGCAACAGACCAAACTGTTCTGATCGCAAATTTTATATTGATTTTACGGTTAGACTGTTTTTAGAATCATACATTATATTTAGATGGTAATAACCTTTTTACAGTAAACAAATCCATACTCGGAAACTGGAAATTTACACTAAACTGATGACGAACTATCCCATCGCCAGCATCAAGGTGCACTGTCTTATGAAGTTTTGGTACCCATGATGACCGTGCCATCAATGTTTTCTCACAATACACACAATAACTCGCCCTGGCATGTAGTAGAAATACGGTCGGAAAAACAGTTGTATTTGGCAGGTTTGCCGCGTGGACGCATCGAATGTTTCGAAAACGCATTGCGAACGTCAAAAGGGCGTAACGAGATTGCGCTTGGGTGTGTTGATTGCTGTAGGGGAGCAGTGGGAGCATCCTCGAAATCAACACTGGATGAGATGGAAGCACGGTGAGTCGCAGCTGGTGCGCATTGGAAGCGCAGTGAGCGCAATGGGGGGTGTACTAAAATCTCCATTGTTGGATATTATTAGAAATTTCCGGACAGTTTTCGACGATTGTAATGCGCTTTGCCAAAAATTAAAGCGCACTGTGATCGCCGTCTCGCCCCCCTAGAGTGTGACAGGGACTTAAGTGACTTCCGTTCCACAGATTCCCATCACCAGCCATCCAACCCAAAGCGGTAGCGTTTCTGCCGGTAAATTAATATCCCCTGGAGGTGGATTTGATCAGAAAAGCCAACTCAAACTAAAAAATCAAAGTGTGGGGAAGGTAAAAATGGAGAGAAATGCAGTGTGAAGAAAAACATCTTAAGCAGTTACCTTAGGTACATCTTAAGAAAAACATCAAAAGCAGTTACTCTTAAATGTTACCCTTCCACTCGCGTCGCCCCAGCTTTCGTAAATTATTTTGCCTTGAGTACAGGAATTCCCTCTGAGCAGCTTGAGTGATATGAACTAACTAACACAAGACTGCTGTGCACCTTCCTTCCCTGAGCATCTTCAAATCGTGATTTAATGGTCTGCTTAGTGTCCATTCAATTTTTTTTCAGGTGCTGTGCTGAAACGCATGAGTGAGCTCATTGAACCTTAGGGTCAATCAAACCTTGATCCCTTCATAAACTATACTTGCCACACATCCAGTGCCAGTTAATACTAGGTATCTTTCATTACTGTCGTGTATACAAACAGGGCAGTGTGGTGTTACCAGGAAACAAAGCCAATCGTCCCCAGTGGTGGTGCTAGAGTTTGCCGATGAGTGGCAGCTACCCGAAGTCCCGGCAGGGACAGGGGGGACGCGTCCCCGCACTTTTTTGGAAGGGGGGACTTCTCCAAAAAGTCCCCCTCACTTTTTCAAAAATGTTTGAAAACTAAAACTGTGAAGAAGATAATATAACATAGATTTCAAACTGACCATACATTTTAAAAGCACTGTGCCCAAATATTGCACCGTTTGCCATCTAGACACCTTCCAATTTCAATTTTTTTCAAAGAGTAGGGTCCCCCACCCCATTTCCATGTTTGTGGTCTTTACTCATTGCTCGAAATGTAAGAGACAGCAGTGTAAAGCAATTTAAAAATTGCTAACGCCGACGTCAAAAATGGCTGTGATTCCCCTGTAGTTTGCCGTCGGTTCTGTGTCACAAAATTCCTCTTGCACTAAACTCCTAAAACTAACTTATGCTAGTAAAGGAAAAGAAATATTGAAAAGGTTCGTTGAGAGTCGACTACCATGCAAGGACAAGGTGTACCACAGTGGAGTAATGAAAAGATTGCTACCAGTATCTTTCACACTTTCGAAAAAGCTCTTACATGCACAGTCCTGATCACTTTCACATCCAAATTTTGTTAGATATGAGTAAACATGAGGTAGCAATTAGATGTGGACACTTAGTGTAGAACAAAATGAACAAAGGTTAAAGGCAAGATCACAACAGAAAGAGTACACATTAAGGATCAAGGAATACATAAGCCTGTGCTACGAGTTGCCATAAATGATAACGGATCGTTAAAAGGATCCACTGACACTAGATAATAATTTCAAAATTCTCTTTAATTAGAACATACAAACCTTTCCATGGTCCTTGACTTAAGGTCTAAATAAGTAAACATCGTGACATATGTAGTATGGGCTCGGCTAGCTGCACTGAAATTTAGTAACAATTTTGTGTTAAAGAGTGAAATTTTTGTAATCTAGAGGGATTGAGAGGCAAAGTTTTCGCCATACAGACCTTGAAGAATGAATACAGAAGACAAGCTGTCAGGTGACGTGCTATTGTGCACAGTGGCACCAACTGTTGCAGGCAAAGTAGCGGCGTGCATACCCTATTCGATTTCGAAACTGTCTGAAAAGTTTTAAAATGAACTCAAAAGGCTTTTAAGCTACAGACAGTGGTGTCGGCACAGTGGGCAATGGGTGACGTGTGTCCCCCTCCCCCATCGATTCTTGAAAATTTTTAAAATGGTCCCAAAAGTCGTTTAAGCTACAGATTTCTGTGGAGGGTGTAGGATGAGATGTATTTTTGATGACTGGTTTATTTGTTCTAACCATTTTCTTTCACAAACTGTTCTCAAACTATCACAAGTTTTGGAAATTCTTGACAAATTCCAAATTTTCGCACGCTCCGCTAGCGTCAAGCCTTGTGTCAGAGTTGTCCTTATTATCAACAGCTTTCGGTAACTACTCACGGGGGAACAAAGGAGCAAAAGTGCTTTTTAAGAATTCTCAGTCAGAAGATTCGTTTCTGAATAGCATAGGTTGGTGGGAAAGTGACAGTGTCCGATGCAGGGTTCTGAAATGCAGGTTTTATCATGGACTAATATTTTATGCAAAATTTCGGCGCGCTTCGCGCGCATACGACAGGGTTTACACCCGATTTTATATACCATTGACAATACTATGACGCAAGAAATTATTCCAATGCAACATTTTTCTAAAAACTACATCTCCTTCTCAGTAGGGCTCTCATCATTATGGGATCTTTGACTAATCTAGTCTAGCACATGATTTGAAAGATTGAAAGTACGTAATTGCCGTTGCTTATTTTCCAGACATCTTACCGCGACGTTCAATAATGACAAAAATCTTTTCTGAAACGAATTTTGCCTGTCCACCATCCCTCTTGCTATACCTTAAAAGAAGGTGGTATATCATATCTCCTCCCATATGGATGTCGGGTAGTGAGAATCCCGTTTGTCCCTCTTTTGTATACTGTAACTAATTTAGAGCTCCCGGGAGGTTCTATACTGTTCTCTGTCAACCTTGGATATCCTTTTAAAATGTAAAGAAAAATTTTTATTATAGTCCAAGAATGTTTCCGTGGACTCCACGCAGGTATAATTGCGTGTACAATTTTCCCATGGGCGTGGATCATGGGGGACGGGGGGGGGGGCGCGTCCCCCTCAATTTTTGGAAAAGGGGACATCGTCAAAAATCCCCCTCACTTTTTCAAAAATGATGGAACAGACTGCAATTATGCCTAGGAAAACGAAATTTTTAGAAGAAAAATAACCTAAAAATCGTACACTTTTGTTGCACCAAATCGCATCTGAGGGCATTCAGTTCTAGAAAAATTTCCCTTAGACCCCTCCCCCATGCCGAAGATCACAAAACTAATTGCCTCTCCGTGACGCAAATTCTGACTACCACCAACTTCTTCTTCCGCGCCACCAGGACGGCGATTTACAAATGTGAAAAAGTCCCCCCCCCCCACACACACACTTTTGGAGATGGATCCACGCCATTATTTTTCCTGGGACTTAAGGAGGTTTGAAGACAATGTGTTAACCGTCTCTTACTCCCCTTTTTCACCCGAACAAAAGTTAGAATTCACTAAATTGTGGACATTTTCTAAACATACAACCACTTTAGAATGACCCAAAGATACCACCATTTTGCATATAGGCCCCCTAAAATTAACAAAAATTTCTCAAAGGGGAGGGTAAACCCCTTCCTGGGATTGCACTCTCATGTACTAATAAGAAAATGCTCTCCCACTCTTGTATATAGCGTATACAAAATCCCACTGCCTAAAAAGGCACTGTTTAGCAGTTATCTGCGGTTTCCCCAATCACCAACTCCCGCCGACACCATCGGTCATAGATTTCTGAAGGGTATTACCTTCAGAAGTCCATAAAGAAGGTGATATATCATCTCTCCTCCCATATGGATGTCAGGTTGTGAGAGTCCTGTTGGTCCCCCTTTTCAGTGTACAATTAATGCAGAGCTCCCGGGAGGCTCTACACCGAAAATTTTCGGCGCGCTTCGCGCGCAATTGTTTACGATCACGGAGAGAGGTACGTTTTTATTGAGTGATGGATTTATTTTTATCACTTTTTACCAAAAATCATTTGAAATCTTTCACGATTTTTGCAAAGTCTTCTCAATATTTCTTGATTTTTGCTTGATCTGCGCACTGTTAGCCTTGAATTGCTCCTTTTACTATCAATAAGTTTCCAAACGTATTCGCATTACTCATCGGTGGGGTTCTACCATAAGCCAATTATTCGTGTGCGTAAACGTGATTTCAGAGTCAGCATTGTAAGGATTTAAAACAACTGATATTCATTTTTTCACCCTCCTCTTCTTATGAGAACTGAAAACTTAGTATAGAACCCACCTTCTAATTGATAGACACACATAAAGGGAATTGACACCGTTAGTCATAGCAGTGGTTTTAAATGTAAACTCAAATTTTCGGCGCGCTTCGCGCGCAATTGTTTCATCTGACGTCCTATACCCGAATACTGTATAACGAAAATAAAACACTCATTATGGCAAAGATCATTTCAAGTTACCTACACGGGCTCATAATGTTTGCGTGTAAGTTTTAAGATAACTTAGATTCTCCGGAACTTCTGCAGGTACATATAGTAACTTATATTGAGCCATACACATCAAATTCCATGCAACATGAAAAGGTATAACATCTCACTTACATAAGAACTGAAGCCGATTTCTGTGCTCTTAAAATGCAATATTGCGAGAGCTTCCGGGGGCTTCGCCCCCTGGACCCCCACCGGGGCTCCGCCCCTGGACCCCGCCAGGGGCCCTAACGCGGGCCCCTGGACCCCACGCGTAGGGACTCGCGCTTCGCGCTCGTGGTGCACCTTCGGTGCACATGAGGTTTTCCATCTTGGGCCCCCCCCCCTCGAAATTTCTGGATCCGCGCCTGTGAGAGAGGATTAGATGCTAGGTATAGGGTTTTTCAAGTAGAATTTTCAAAAATGCGTCATTTTCGGTCAAAAATCGACATCTTAGGGCCAAAAACTAGGCCCAACACTTAGTTTCATAACTCAAAAACGGAACGTCCGATCTTTTTCATTTAAACACCAAAATGTTCTTTACAAAATTTCTTACTTCCTTACATAAAAATACTAACAAATATGCATAAATGATAAGGGTAAGGTGAGTTAGAGAGGTTCAAAGATCCAGACATACTCAATTTTCAAAAATGCGTCAATTTTGGACCAAAACATTCATTTATGACCCAAAAATCCACTCCCAATATCAAAAATTATAAGCCACAACACCCCTCTTACCTTTTTACTCACTAAAATGGCCATTTAGAGCTATACCTTACAAAGCTCATTCAGCTGTATTTATAGATCCAAAGTTTTTTTCCTTTCACTGTGCACTGAGCCATAGCGTTCTATGTAGAGGTCATAGAGGTCAGTCTGTGGGAGTTCAGTGTGGGCTAGTCAGGAAAATAGACATATCTTCCTCATTTTTGGTCCAGTTTCCTCAAATTTGGTAGCAGATGAAAGAGAAAAGGATGCCAAACAATTTCCTGCACCATAAATTACAAAAATAATAGTAGACTATATGGGTTTTCTACGGTTTTCTATGAAAAAACTGTATGACAACATCTAATTTGCATATTTGCATACATAATGAGATTAGTTTACATAAATAAAATGTTCATTCGAATTCCCCATCTTTGCTCTTCACAATGATGTATAGATTCTTAAGAGAATATTCTTTTAAGTTCACCCAAAAAAATCATGAAAATATTCTCTGTTAAATACAGTAAAAAGTGCCTTATGGAAAAGATGACATCTTTTTATGCGTGGTATTCTTGTACTACACGTTGGGAAAATGACTTATTCTTTTGTAGCTCCCTCCGTTTTACTGACTAACGATGGAATGGTAAGGTAACTCCCTGATTTCAATACGCGGGAAACTACCATTTGAATCTTAATCACGGTGAGTTCATCGAACTACCTTACTTATCTGTAAAACCGTGTGAATAAAAAAAAACTTCAACTTGAAGTGTACAGGTCAAGGTCTTTTCTTGATCGCCATTCGAGTGAATTGTGAACTTTGTTCAGGTGATCACTACTTTTATTATGCAGCCTTCAGAAAATGAAAGGAAATGGTGAGTTCATCGAACTAGCCTTTTAAACGTTAGCAGATTCGTCTTGTGTAGTTCAATGTATTTAGTCAAAGTGCCAATGCTTACTTTAATACTACTTTAGTTTTCTGTAGTTCTTAAGAGTGACGTTTACCATGGGAAAGGTTTCAGACACAAACAAATGTACAAGAAGAATGACTAACTAACACCCAGAAAGAAAAATCATTATCCCATAATTCTGTCCTAGAAGTAAAGATGTGAACCTTAGCCTACATTTTCAATCTGTCTACAACAAAACGTAAGTCTTGACAATGTGGTTAGAACGTGCAGATTTGTGTAGTTACAACCAGATTAAGGTACTGAAAACGAGAGGTTCAAAAGTGAAACTATCAGTTACTAATGATAATTCAGTAAGACGAAACGACCGAGCAATATTTATCTTAGGTTGTTTAAAGTTTGTACTTCAGAAGTGCTTAATTTGACCCCCCACCCCAATCGCATCAGACGAGGAGGCCCAGAAAATTAAAAATTAATATTGGCCTAATCTAATGATTTTTAGCATACCTTGCACCCAAAATGTATCTTGCCACCTGGAAGATATATTGCCCCCCCCCCCCCCTCCAGTGTTTCATGTGGCTAAGAGGTTGGACCACTTGTTGTTTACTCATCCATGGCAATCAGTAAATTATCTATTTAAAGGGAGCAATTTCATGATAGTGTCGCCATAGAGTTGTTGTCTATATGACTGCGGTAAGTGATCATATTATGGCACATCGGGGGACTTTGAACATTTAAACCAATATTATGTACTTGTAGCTTAATAAATTAGCTATTACCGGAGTATCTTTGGGAGCTATTTACTTTCATGCCAAACACTATATGATGAAACAGTAATCTGCAAGAGCTTTAGGTACAACTATTTTCCCACTCAAATCAGACAAACATAACCAACAATGCCTTTTTGATTGCTGCTTTAAGTACTTATGGCTTTCTGTTCATTTTCACATATTCGTTCGTTTCCTAAAGTAACTTTATTATTCAGTAAAATTAAAGCTTGCAAACGTTTTGCAAGAGTATCGATGATTAAAATCGGAATAAATTATTAAAGAAAAAAGAAATTAAAAGGAATTTGTGTTTCGTTCTTCGTCCGCCTGTTGTTATACAGTGAATCAGTCACCGTGTTAAAATGAAAACGATCAGTGAACAGCTTCTCAACTAAAATACACAATCGTCCGCAAACGCTTTTACCGTTAAAAAAAAACATCATCAGACGATAAATTAAGAGCTGCCAGGCAAAATAGGGGCAAGAATAACATAGAACCTATGTTATAGCATATGACCTCAGAAACTCAATGACCAGTTTGAAAACCGATGACGAACATAAGACAGATTTTTCAATTTGGGCTATATCATTCACCCCCCAAACTGGTAGGTTTTTAGTACCTATTTGATGTTAATTTAAAATAAACCAAAATATAGCCATTTGGCATGGGGGGAGGGGGACGATACAAACGAACGAAATTGTTAAATTTATTGTGCTTTGCTCGACATAACAAACCTATATTTGACTTGAATCTTGGAGGGCTTTACATTTCAGCGTTTTCTTTAATATGCAAACAAATTTATCATGATGCGATATTAAACTTTGGAATTTAGACCTCGAGAGGAGATAGGCTATCTGGTTAGTATTTACTCCGTGTCATTACTAATACTTCAAGCTGCTAAATGGAATGTTTACTTTCATTTCATTTGTAAACGAACACACAGCTAAGTGTAACAGCTGATACTAACAACTAAAAGCATAACCGTCTGCAGTGTTCGTGGTTGTCACAATTCCAAGAGCAAATGTGAGGTTCGCAAGTCAAAATGACTAAACGGTACGATGAAAGGTTCCACAAGGATATGCAATGTTTTCCACTTAGATTGTGGGATCCAGGGACACATCTCGGGACCCTTGGTGGGGTCTGGGGGAAACGCCCGGAGGGGAATAAGGGAGTTTAATTCCGGAACCATTGTTCGTATGAACCTGTGGGTGATAGGTCGGAACATTGTACTTGCTACAAATCGTATTTGTGCACTACAGAGACCGCAAAATCACAATAGTTTCTGTGTCAGTTGGCTTAGGCATGCCTTAGTCTAGGTACATTTTCCTGACGAGAAACCATTAAAAATCTTCTCGGGAAAAATGTTTTAAAATGAGCTTAATCTTATCGATCTATATGTCTGTCTGGCGGTCCGTTCATCCATCCATCCATCCATCCATCCATCCATCCATCCATCCATCCATCCATCCATCCATCCATCCATCCATCCATCCATCCATCCATCCATCCATAATTCAGGCCTTGAAGAGCAGTTGTTTTACGACGCTTAGCAAGCACTGACTTATGAATTACAACTTCAGGTAGGCTGGCTAACCAACGCAACAATTTAGATCAAATGTGGTATCTTTTAAAGGCAAGTTCAGATAGGAAAACCGTAGATTGCATTTGGATGAAAAACCCACCTTACTTTGAAAAACCCAGAACCTCCTGGTTGCTGGTTGCCAAGCTTCATCGCTTCAAATGCCACCGCCTTTATCCTCTCTTCCACAGCACTGGTCACAACATCCGTCCTTCCGTCCGTCCTTCGGCCCGCCCACCCACCCGCCTACCCACCCGCTTACCCACCCGCTTACCCACCCGCCTACCCACCCATCCAACCAATCACCCAACCACCCACCTACCTACCTACCTACCCATCTAATATATAATCTTTATATATGTGTGTGTACGTGGGTGTACGTGTTTTTCTGAAATAGACTTAAACAAAACTTTGGGTAGACCCGGCCGGAAGTCGAACCCTAGACCTTCCGGCTGCAAGTCGGACGCTCTAACCATTTGAACATGCAGTGGTTTGCTTGTAAGGACCATGGCTGATGTCGGTAGGGGTTCCCTGGGCTTTGGTGTTATGATTCAAGGTAAACTTCCCTACAGAAAATAAGTATACATGCTGTAGAAGCTGCTTTCAAATGCTGATTTTGCATTGTGCTGAATTATAGACGATCGATGACATGTTTGAGAATCAAGAATTAGCGGTAAAAAACACTTTCAGTACCACTGGATGGCTTACGATTACATGGACGGGGATCCGTGTCGGGAAATCGGAGGGATATATTTTAAATCTTGCTAAAGCTTCTGCAGTAGCGCTTCTTCGTGGGGGCTCGGGACAGGGGTGCCTTAGGGCCCCTGGCTGGAGCATTGCAATAAAGCACTTAGCATGATATGAGCACTAGACAAATCATACGAAACTCATACTTTGACTATTTTTAAATATTTGGGTGCAAAATATATGCTTCTTTAATGGTCTCTCATTGAAGCAGCAAAAATGCACCCACAGCACGAATAACTTGTAATATTTGGGAAAGGGGCACTCACATTCAATTTTCCAGGTTGAAAGGACCTCGGAATCATATTTGCAAAATGAATGATTTTTTCCACTTTGGTAGCACAGGGAAAAGATGGAGTTCTGTGTAAAGTGTACAAAGTGAGTCCCCGTATGAAACCGTGGACGAATTATTCAGGTGCAGTAGGCCTAGCTGTGCCTTGGACCAATTATCGAACAAGACATCTGCGTAAAAAGGTTACATATGGTGCAGAGGAAACTATATACATTTGCTTGCACATTCCAACTGCAGGGAAGTGCGAAACACTTAAAGTAGGCCTGAGAGGATCCCCTCTAAGGCTTAGAGCACGTTTTCGTGTACGTACGTCTTCATATCCACCTTGTACTTTGCACGAAGTGCAACCGTTTCCCCATCAGAATTTTGATTTGAAGCGGAGTCGACGATTTCCTCATTACATTATCGCAATTGTCTTTCTCATTTTGCGACGAACGTGAGCAGCATACAGGTCAGCACTGTTCCCCTGACATCAACTATACCAAGGCGGCCATAATTAAAGGGAACGCACCGGCGGCAATCACCACATCGCCACAAAGGACAGTCAGCCCCTTTAGTAAGAAAACATATTTCAGGACATTTCAGTAATGTTTTATTTCCCTTCACATTACCCTCATAGAAAACGTTATCTTGATTCGACTTGCTCTGTGGTTTCATGCGTGATTAAGCAGACTATTCCCCGTCGTATTTATCCCATGCAGTTTTTCCCGTACCATTATATGCCCCACCATTACATCAGGATCACCCTTATGCATGATTGGAATTAAGGGTACTCATAAATGCATCCTATGGCCTTTTCTATGCAAAAAAATTCCAGAGGATGCGGCATCTGGGTCTTGAATAATACTGTATAACATGGCAGGTGGCGTGAAGAGTGCAGGGTTCAGTGGGTGCGGAGTAGAAAGTTGGGAGTGGATACAGTTGTGAGTCTTTGAATTAATCCCGCTCACGGGACCGTCATTTAATATCCTCACCCAACGGACGGGAATGTATCCCCAGTCTTTAGCCACTTTCCCTAAGGCTGGGAGGGGTAAAGGGTGAACTGAGCAAAGCGGACAGTGTCCTAAATCAGACACCATCCCGGTTTTGAATGGAGAAAATTAGTAAAAGGAGGCCCGTGGACTCTAAAAATTAAATTTCGAAATTTGTATTCGGTACGTACGTAGTTAGGAATAAGGGGACTGACAACAAATTTTAGGTCTCACTTGGCCATCTTATTGTGGATTTGATGTTAGTCAGTTACAAGTGATACAGTTGTTAGTGCTGATTTGGAAAAAAAAAACATCATAACTTTTTCGATTTTTCAAATCATCCCCCGCACTATAGACTCTCACTGATGATTGCTATCTGCTAAGAATGCCAAGAAAAATTCATCGTGAAATAAAGTTGTTTCGATAAAAGGGATTATAAAACACTGTGATATGAAAAAATGCGCAAACATGGCACTATCCACGCAATAGTTTAGATAAGTAAAAAGCCATTTCCCCGACAAATATGGACAAGACGTCCCATGAAAGGTGAAGGAAATCTTACTGATGTCTTGTCAAACAGTTTACTATAGGTTTTGCTAAAAAAGAACCAAATTGTTCCATCTCTAAACAAATCTACTAAATCTTTAATCAAATTTGGTCAATTTTTGACAGGATTCTGGCCCTAGCACCTATGGATTACAGTGACTCTAAAGAGCTGGGGCAATTGCATGAATGAAGGGGGTTTCCCCACATAAGGGCGTTAATTTAAAGATATGAAAATGCTATTATTTGCCTGTGTTCGTCTGAAGGCCTGTCCACACAGGATGCGTTGCGTTGCGTATACGTCACGTCACGTTCTTTTTTCCGCATCCTTCCGGATACGTCAAGACGCATGCCTGTCTGTATAGGATGCGTCAATTTCGATGTGTCAGTTTGAGATGCAGTGTGTAGTTTCCAATGGCAAATATGCTGATTGACGAATAAAGTGTATGTAGGTCATAGAAAGGTTCACAGTACATATTCAACACATGCCTGCTGGTGACAGTTCCCGTCCCCAGTCTCCCGAATGAGACTTGTATTTGAATGATATACTTTCTTTCTTTAAACAGGAAAACAACACCGGCACTGACAAGAGCATACACAGTAGGCCTACGTATAATGGCACACATGATCCTCATGAAGTGTCGGTAATTTATATATCTGCATTATATACAGTGGCGTAGCTAGAATTTTTATTTTTGAGAGGGGCTCTGGGCTGGAGATTTTTATGGGGGTGTCCGTTCACTATCTCAGCGGAGCGCTACCATGAGTTGACGCGTAGCGTACCAAGAAAATATGAGATTTTAATACTCATCCTAAATTCCCCCCTTGCCACTTGCCATGCTTGATAGCAGCCATCAAGATGTGCAATATTTGTAGAAAATGTAAAAAATGATTTGATTTTATTCTCAAGCACATAAAGTTTGTCACAATCTATCCGAATTTGTACAAAATAATGCAGAGTGGACTTATCACGATGGATTTCAGTCAGTGGCGTACCCAGGATTAATCTCACGGGGCAGGGGGGAGGCATGCAATATATGTTGCCTTATCGCCGGCCTGAGAAGGGGTGAAAGAGGAGGGGTGTTACTCTCCCCTTTGAAAATTTTTGAAAAATTAGGCGTCTTTGCATACAACTTGGTGCCACATGTTACCTTTTGAAGTAAAATTTGTTTTAAAAATTTTTTGTATTTTCAGGAACTAAAAAAAATCGGCATCAGTGAGGGGGGTTGCCCACCTGCCTCCCCCTTTGTACGCCACTGATTTCAGTGTATTGATTGGAATGGAGATTTTCCACAGCCCAGAGTCTATCATTATCAAGTTGAGTAGCCAAGTGGAGTGAATGAATTTTTTAGCCCAGATCGCCTGTGGGGTCGCTTGAGGGTTGAGGGGAGGGGCTCGATCCCCCTAAGTCCCCCGTTGCTACGCAACTGATTATATACACTGCATACACTTTATATCTTCTCATGTGCCACGAAATATCCCTGTGCAGCCATAGCTAGAGTCCAGACTACCCCTTCTCACCACCCTATCAATGAATACAACTGTTTTGCCACTATCGAAGTTAATAATATAGTGAGGGTGGTGAGTACCCAAAGAATCATACGCCTATACATTCCCAATGTAAAAAAAAAATGCAAGAAATGAGCTTTTCTACCCATCTTGCAGACGTTTTATTGTGATTTTGAGGTCAAACATAGCATCATTTTGCATCCAGATCCTGTTAAATTTTATTTCATGAAAGGAAAACATGAAAGAAATCAAAGTTGACGCAAGTTGACATACGTCAACTCTGTTTCTGAACGCACATGGACTTTGCCAAAAATTGACGCATCCGGAAGGATACGTCAACTTTTATTCCGCATCGAAGGTGACGCAACGCAACGCAACGCGTCCTGTGCGGACGGCTCCATTGATTTACGTGCAAAGTGATAAAAGTGACGTGAGGTAGACGGATCGTGACGCGACGCAACGCATCCTGTGTGGACAGGCCTTTAGAGTGTCTCAGTAAACACCATGCATATATGTGGTTGTAGGTGCACACTTAGTGCGTTGAAAAATTGGCTTTTCATGGTACTTAAGGCAAAATATTTCAGTCGGGCAAAAATGCGGCTGTAAGAGATTCCTTCCCTAAACAAAAATACCAGGTTACGATGCATTATATTCCTTCACGCAAATAGTTACAACTTTTTTCATGTTTTGCCAAAAATAACGGCATATATTACCGTTCTAGAAAAAAATTTCAAGGATATTCTGTCCCTTCAACCAAATTATTAGGCGGACTTTTTCTCAAACAATATCAGGAAATATCACGGTCGTTGACCAGATACTGAGAGCAAACGCTGGTCCGTCCCCACTGGTTGGGGTCTCAATCACCTCATGATTGCTGCCTTTGACCGTCGTCATATATAAAGGTGTAAATAAAAAATATGTCGAAATTGAATGAGAGAAGATAAACAAACGTTTTGTAATAGTGAAAAGTAAACAAAACTGAACACAATATAAAAGATCAAGGAATATGAACAACACTGAAGAAGATGCCCATGCATTGGCTCGGGTAGCTGTTCTCGGCTGGGGACGGGCGGAATATTGTTTCGGACCGCCGTGAAGGGAACTAAGAGAATGATTGAAACATATGACTCCGGGAATCTGGCAATCGGGAAAAATTCGCAACACACTCTCACCCCATTCCGGCGGCCAGAACAGTCATGGGCGGCCTTCACCTCCAAGCATCTCCTAGGAATCCCAACTGCGCTCGTTTTTTATATTAACAATTTTTGATACATTTAACTAAAAATGAGTGTATAGTTGGATGGTGCTGTAAGGAAATTTTTGTCATGATGCATACGTCTTAGGTGATCATTCTGAAGCAGTGTACATTATTTACTCGAGGTTCGATGTCCCAACCTGAATTCACCATGCTCACATGTACAGGAAAAAGGTCTTTATATTGTTTTCAATCCACCACGGTTCAGCTTTGACTTTATTGCAGTGTTAGAGGAGTTTTCAGTGTCCCATGGAATCTAGACTCCTAAATTCTGATTCAGCGTCCTATGATGCACCGGAAAATATATATCTCAAGCAGTGTTTCATAAATATTCACCTCACAGCATTTGAAAATCAATTCCCTCAAACAGCGCTCGTTTTAGTTAAAAAAGAACTCCCTTTACATGCAAGTCTTCACATTTTCAGAGTTTTGACCCACAATATCGGATTCAGTGTCAAAAGTCCTAGAAAAAATTGTCAAAACTTTAAAGACTCCAAACGGGGACGAAACCACACCTTCTGTTGCGACATTTTTGCGGCCATTTTGTTTATGTTATTACAAAAAACACTCAACATTGCCAGAGTACCAACAAAAAAGAAACTTTTGACGATATTGCAAGGTTCAAATAAAAAGGGGTCTTGGCGACTGGACCATTGCGGTAGCAATTATAATATTATATTCTCTATCGTACCAGACAAAGGCAGCCTTTCTAGACTTGTTCTCTTCTTTTGACGTCTCACTCAGACTAGTAAACGCTGACAAAGTGAATTAACCAGGCTGGATGCTTCAGATGGTTTGATGAAGTGCTACCAGTGGGTACTAAAACAACACTTGCCTTGGTGCTATAATAATTCAGGAGATGTGTAATATTCAGAGAGAAATTGGGATTTCCATGTTCATTTTCAGAAGAGGTGGTTTATAGAGAAGATTAAAAATAAGCAAGGTAAAATTAAAAAGAAAGAATTACCTTCAGGGGATACAAAGGTAGACAGGAGATTTTCAGAGATATATTGGTAGTTAAAGGTATGTTCCTGTTTAACAACAGAAACATATGGAAACACTTGTGCTATCAAGGCATCAAACTTCCACTATAATCGCAAAGACAGAAATTACCATTTGAAATCTTATCAGAATTATTTGAACTTTGATATTAAAACATCTGATACAATTTATGCCCTAAAGGGAATGTCATATGGTTTCTATTCCATTCATATAAAAACTCAATTAGTTTTCCCCTTATTTCACTTATTTGATAGTTATATAATAGTAACTGTTGCTTATGCAGGATAATGATGAATGATGGAAAAATGAAACTGAAAATACTTTGATATAACAATAATTTAAAATTAACTAAACCTTTCTTCTCGGCAGGTACTAGGTACTACGATGAAAATAGTTTATTGATTTTTTTGTTGTTGAAATGAAAGTTTGTATAAGTCGATTGTAAATCATTTCGGTAAAAAAGCAATGAGAGTACCGCGAGGTAGACATTCATAAAAACAAGTGATTTACAGACCCTGTATAGGGAAGATTATTTGAGCTATTCCTGAAGGTGATCATGTCTGAGGTATTTCCCTTGTATTTCAGCGGTTTGACTCACGAGGAGGTCTGCCAGCACAAAAACCGTTGGTAATCCTTCATTTCGGTGCTTTCATAGTTTTGGAGGTTATCTATCCAAATATCAACTTAACTTTTATTATGGGTAGTACTATCAGACTTTTTTGTTGGCTCATATGCTGTGCTAGTTTGACATCCAGCTTTGAGAAAAATGATTACCCGAAACAGCATAAGACGGTCATACAAAAAAATCCAATTCTTTTTGAATGCCGGATTCAAAACATTACAGGTTGTTGGTGGAATTTTGAAGGAAAGCTTTTATATGTTGAAGATAATGCTGTCAGCAATAAACTTTTGGCAAATTCGGAATTACTCGACAACTATTCGCTCTTCATAGAATCAACATTCCTTTTTCATGAAGGTGTCTTTGAATGCATAAATAATACAGGAATTGTGTCTTGGTACTTCCTTGAAGTCATGGGTAGGTTTTCCTATTTTTAAGTTTATGTTTTTTTTCTGAAGCCAAGGTCGAATATAGGTAGTTGAACTTAATACAATTATGCGTTTCTATATGACAAAAAAACAGATTCAGATGCAAAAATTTTAAAATGATCGTTGCTCATACTAG
This sequence comes from Holothuria leucospilota, assembly GCA_029531755.1. Lineage (NCBI taxonomy): Eukaryota > Metazoa > Echinodermata > Holothuroidea > Aspidochirotida > Holothuriidae > Holothuria > Holothuria leucospilota. Next base: position 71,175,870 of record CM055961.1, on the reverse strand, counting down.
TGATGATGTTAAATCTTATATCTGTGTTCTGAGAGACTATTTTCATTTCGTCAATTAATTTAAAACCATGCCATTAGTTTTTATACTCCACACGTCAATTAGTTGCAGAAAAGTATATTCATAAATTACAGTGATGTTTCAAGGTTTCATAGGAACGAATGAATCTTTAATACTCGTTAGGCAATTTCGAAGCAGAAAACGAAGCAAACGTTGCCGAAAATTAAACGTTCGGCAAAATAAGCAAAACTCACTTACTTCCTTTTAGTTTTCATGTGTCTCATCAACATTAGGCGTGTCACATTCCCCCCTAAATATTGTTAAAAATACTAGTTGCTATGATTGTTCTTCATCAAAATACCTTGTTAAAAATTTGGAACACATTTTTAATTTAGAGCATTTGGGAAAGATATTTTGTGTTCACCTTGACTTATGTATAAAACCATACTTTCTCTAGCATATTATGAAAACTCTAGCCGACACAAAACACAAACTTACTTCTGATAAACATCAGGGCTGAAAAAATCTCAACCATGGTGTGAATATTTTTCTTTAAGTTTATGTAATAAATTCCAAATGTTCCTTTATTCTATAATGTCGCAAGGTACACCCTGCGGTTATTATCACTCTGGAAAAAGCGATTTGTGAGTAGTCATGTCGATTAAAGATTTTGAAAGAATGAGTGAGTCTGAAGTACTTGTTAAACAAATTTTTAATGTAAAACAAAATCAAGCAGATTACAATTAAGCTTTCCGCAAAATAGGTAGACGCACTTATGCCTTTTACCATTCATGTTTCTCATCAACCCCAGGCGTGTTGCATTTCCCCTAAATAATGTTAGAGATAGGAATTGCGGTGGTTGGTTTGATCAAAATTCCTTTTTAAAAATTTGTAACACATTTTAAATTTAGTGCATCTGAGAAAGATATTTTATGTTCACGTTAACTTATGTATTAAACCATGCTTCCTATGGCATTACTGTATCACATTTTATGAAAAAAAAAATCAATCCCCCAAAAACTCAAATCTGATAGAAAGCAATGTGTAAAAAATCTCAACCATTGTGTGAATATTTCATTTAAGTTTATGCTAATAAGTTCTACATGTTTTCGTACTTTATAATTTTACAAAGTACACCCTTTCGTGATTATCACTCTGGAATAAGTCTGGAAAACAGTATTTATAAAAAGCCATGTCGATTAAAGTTTTCAAAGAATGAGTGAATCTCAAATACTTGTTAAATACATTTTTAATGTAAAACAAAATCAGTTGACAAAACAAGTCAAGGAAACAATGTTATACGTCTTTTAACTCTTCATGTTTCTCATTAAATGTACAAACGTGCCCAGTGTTTACTTTTAAATTGTAATAGTAAGAATTGTGTTACTCACTCTTCTGAAAGAATCAGTTTCCCACATTGGAACCAAAATTTTCATTAATCGCATCTGAAAAAATATCTTAGGTTCTCATGTACTTGTGGATGAAACCATCCTTTCGATGGTCGTCGTACAGAACACAATTTAGAAAAAAATCAACGCCCAGTTTAGATAGCAATTATAATTACAATCATTTTAGCAGAGTTGTAACGATTCGCTCTATTTTGCAGTCGAGTCGAGTAAATTTCTACTTTCAATGTGACTCGAGTCGAGTAAGTGACTCGAGTCATTGTATTATTTCTATTAGGAAAATTATGATACAATTGCTCGAGTCATTTCTCTTTGAAAATTAGTGACTTCGAGTCCTGACTCGTTACAACACTGTCATTTAGACCAATGTGAAAAGACGATAGCAAGGATGATAGCCATGGAAAACTTACCAACTTACCAAAGACACAGGGCAGAATCTCCGTAGAAACACTACCACAGAGTGTATAAACTAAAATATTTTCAGACAGGTAAATTTAAAATCGTATTTCTTTACGACATTGCATATTTTGGTTCTAAAATTGTATTATGATATGAACTCAATCCTCAGAGGTTTTAAAATTTTGATATCAATCATGCCCTTGCCACCAACCCACCAAGTCTACCACAAACCCACCAAACGTATTCCATTTGTCCTATCTTATCATCCATCTATAACTCCCATCGTAGGTGCCATTAACAGAAATGTGGAGACCCTCCTTCATGATCCCTCCACACGTGACTATTTTTCTGAACCCCTATCACCGCAATCAGAATTGAAAAGAACATTTCAAACCACTTGGTTCGAGCTTTCCAACCTCAGACCTCTAGTGTCAGACTCTCCAGGAACTTTTCCTTACAACCGTGGGAGATGCAATACTTGAATGGTGTCAGCAATGACAAAATTCTCTTCATTGTGGGTCCTAACAACAACAGATGTAACATCAACCAGCACCTTAACTGTACTTCTGCAAATGTTGTTTACGTCCTCGCATGTAAACTTTGTAATACACTGTATGTGGGACAAACCAAACGCAGTCTTGTTGACCGAGTCACTGAGCACCTGAGGTCGATAAAAAGAACGTTCCAGAGTACCCTGTGGCCACACACGTCAATCCCCGTCATCCTGTACGAGGTTCCGACCGTGATCGCTTATCTGCCGAAACATGTCTTAAACGTCATATATATATATATATATATATATATATATATATATACATATATATAGGTACATGTATATGTGTGTGTATTTATATATATATATATATATATATATGTATATATATATATATATATATATATATATATATATATATATATATATATATATATATATATATATATATATATGTATATATATATATATATATGTGTGTATATATAGGTGTGTGTGTGTATATATATGTGTGTATATATATATATATATATATGTGTGTGTGTGTGTGTGTATATATGTGTGTGTGTGTGAATTTATATATATATCCCGACAATCCTTAGATCCTTGCGGGATTTCCCAGAATCATTGTCGTGTCTTAGAATCGTAACATCTGCCTCAAAGCATGAATATAGCCTACTTCTTAACAACTCGCTGTGATGTTTCACATCTTTATTGCAAAGGGCAAATCTTATGTACTTTCGAACCAAATTAACTAAGTTTTACAGTAATGTAAAAATTCCATTTCATATTTCGGCAAAAAGTACGCAAACGAACAGTACACTACTTCATTGTTAAAGTGAGTTTCTAACTGAATCCAAAAATGTTCCAAATTCTCTGAAAAATGTACGTTTTAGTTCAAAAATTTTCTGACGCTTATATTTGAAATTACCGTTTCTTAGAAACATGTTTTTTTTAGAAGAAAGTAGGTAGCCTATTCTACAAAGACTCGTACCACTGTAAAACAAAAACTTACATTTCCGCCATTTCAAGCAGCCCAGCACGTGAGAGACTATTATATTATTTCCTTTCGTTGAGCGTGTCACGTATGAACCATATTTATTTGTGCATGGTCAAAACTCTTAAACCATACAATCACATTTAGTGTAGACAAAACATCGTCAGAGAGGCTATTTAAAATACCCAAAAGAAGATTTTTGCCATTAAGTATGAGTCAATAGCACATTAAACAGAAGTAGAAACAGATCCTTAAGAAAGTAGTGATAAATTACTTTGTGGTTGTAATAATCAAAGATAATACAGATTTCTAAAATGTGACAGGGTTGAGGAACCAGAATAAGCAAAGCTGTTCAATTGTGATCCCTTCTAAGAGAAGAAGAGACGACTGGCAGAACATCAAAACAGCAGCAACAAAGGAAATAGAATAGCTACCGGGGGAAAATAGGTAAATCGGGAACAAACAATGCACATAGGCTATATACTTAAGACTGTCGCTCTGTAAAAGTCTTATATACATGCATTACAAAATACAATGTTAACACGCATTGTTTTCTTAAGAAGAATAAGATTATTGGGTCGTTTTGAAGATGCTGGGTAAATTTGATTTATGAAGTTTGAATATAACGTTTGAGCAATATTTTAAAATGATGCAAGGATTTCTCAGTTTAAAACTGCTGATATTTTAGTTTTAATGCTTACACTTTATGTAAAACGTGACCACAGCAGGTCAGCAAAATCATCTGTCACTACTGGATGGGATTGAATTGGTTCAAAAGTCCAGGGGTTGCTCGAATTTTCCATTTGTGATGATCTGATCTAATTATTCATACGAATCAAAATAATAGCGGTATTCTCCTACTAGGAGCGTCCTGTGGTAAGTAAATTACACGGTCTCACCCAGATCGTATGTCTACAGTTAAGATGTGTTAATTTGTGATATTGTTGGGCTTGGTGCCAATGCATTGTCCATACCTATGGTTATTTTGCCTTGAATTCACACCAGAACTAGTTAAAAATCTAAGTTGAGTTGGTATGGGCGTCTCATCTTACTTTACGTTTACCCGTGCACTCTGAGAAAACATTTTCTTTTATAAAAACAAAAAGAACATTTGTATGTCAAACTACTATAGTACTCAGTGAAACTGACATTTTATATAATTGAATAATGTTGGGTAAGATATGTAAGCTCACCCATGGATATCTCTATCTTCGTACCGACGGTGCCCATGCCAAGAGTTGTAAATATAGTATTCCATAAAAATGGTGCTTTGCGTTGGGAGCTTTTTAAGTACGTAGAAACAGGCACTGAGAAACTAAAGAACCCCAAACCCAAACAAAATCCGTCGGATCACAAACACAATGGCAAACAAAACTATACACACCATACAACAGGGAACAAAAGGGTCTTTTTTTACTATCGGAGATTCAGAAACTGCCACTGCAGCCCAACCCAAAACAACACCCTAGGCCCAACAACCACAAACCATCCCAAAACATAGTCCCACCAATCAATCACACGCCAACAGGCTACCACACGCCCGAGGACGACACAACGCCCGAAGGCAACAACACGCCCGAAGGCAACAACACGCCCAGAGGAAACAACATTCAAAAAGCACGGGGCAAATACAGGTGCACCTTGCCCAAGGGTGCCCCGGAGGCAGTTGTGGCAAAGGGTAACCTCATTACTCCCACGTTTAAACAAACTCCACAACCGGAAATGGTGCTTTGCGTTTGAAACGTATTTGCTCAAGGCTTGAACTTTTAAAGTAAACGTCTCTTGGAGATTAAAGAGTATTAACGGTTGTACAATGCAGATTTTGTTCAAGCTCAATTTTGAAAGGATGGGAAAAATGACCGTGCACGGCTCTTACGAAAATCTACCAGGGCTAAGGATTTATCTCGTAAATATCCTCTTATTCTTGAATTAAACCTTCTATGGGCAAACTGGGTTTCGCTTTACGAAAAATCTTCACTTGCACTACAATTCTCCTACTTTCAAGAAAATTTTCCCAGAAGATTCCATTTTTCCGGTCTTTCGCAAATGTAAATCTTTAAAAAGAACATCTTAAGTTTCTGAAGGATTTGAACAAAAACGAGGTTCGTAGTGTTGGTATGGGTTGTCAAAAGTGTGGAAGGACTTGATGTGACCTTTCTTTAAACTTTAAAGAAAATAGCAAACATTTTACTAACATGAGCACTGGTAGAAGACACCATATCGTTGATGATCTTTCTTGTACTACTCACAATGTCATTTATGTAACAAATTGTTTAAAATGTAATTTCCAACGCCATTTAGTTCAAAGTTAGGTTTCGCAACCATAAGTCAGATCTTGTCCATGATAAAGCTAGATGTGAATTAGCTGTGCATTTTAATTCAAATCCACTTATGCTTATTATTATTGAACAAATTCATAACACCAACAATCTGGACATTGTTTGAACTAAAAGAAAAAATTACTGGATGTCTCAGCTTTGTACTATCAATCCTTCAGTCATAACAAAAGACAAAAATTTAATCCACACAAGAGGGCCAGTTACTTAAACTAATTCCTTGCCCGTCCTCTCCTGACAGTCTAACATGTAATCCTCTTTACCCTCGTCTTAACTTTGTCTTGACTTTTTTTCTTCGACTTTTGGATTCAACTTCAGTCGTATCTGCTGTTTTGATTAAGTTCAAGCTCCTTAGGAAGTTGCCAGCGTTTTTTTCTGTTTAAAATTCTCACCTTTTTTCTTTGTAAAGATCTCTTTTAACAGTTTGTTTGCTTGCTTTTCATCAGTTTGGCTGAAGAAGGTTGATCGAAAGTCGAAAGCTTCGAAGCCCGGTGCTGTTCTTCCATCTTTTTAGCTGGTAGCTGACTACTGTCACCATTAACTCAATTCTTACTCTCTATCTGTATATATATATATATATATATATATATATATATATATATATATATATATATATATATATATATATATATATATATATATATATATATATAATATAGTGCCTTCATGTAATTTACACAAAATACACCAAACGCTCAAGGAAATGTGAGCAATATAAGCAATACAGTTGCTCAATAAATGAAACTACATTCTTCGCAAGAAGTCCACACAACACCCTTGTACCTGTCACTATTGTACCTTACAAGGTAACGCAATACACATACGCAAAACTAACAAGGCAAGAAATAGAATGATCCTATAAAATGTGAAATAAATTTACACTGTACCTCTTTGGGTTTACTGGCCATTACTCGCAAGTTTCGTAGGTCCATGTTGTAGTTCCGAATAGTTGATTTCGCAGAGAATGATGGACGCAAAGTATTAAATTGGCATCATACAATGTGCAGAGGTGCACTCCCAGCTACATACTTAACAACAGGTCTAGTGAGGAAGTGCGAGCCACGTGCACCACAAACGCATTTATAGTGAGCATGGTCTAGTGGACTTCAACAAGCTAAATTTGCATACTGGACGCAATGCCCATTCAACGCTACAGGTGCTCATCTACGTAAAATGCAGAACATCCATTCTGCTCTTAAAGAGGGACTCAACACTGACTTCAACCCAAACAAACTCATTTCACTTCAAGGATGCTATAAGGGAGACATTCGATGTCTCCTTAATGCTTTAGGTATTATTTCTAGACAATTTTTACCGTCGGAAATGGTTTTAGAATGTTATTTGAACTCTAAATATCACATTTTGATAGTGTCAGGGTTAGGGGTTAGAAAATTAGGTTTGCAATTAGTGTGAAAGTCAATGAAAATGTCTTCCAGATATACAGTTTAGGGTTATATAAATATATAATTCATGCATAGTGAATAAATACTTAGCCATTTATTATATCTCCCTATCAATTAGAAAATTTTGAATTTAAGTTAAACTGTTGGTCGTCATTCCTTTGTAATGTTACTTAAATTATAGAATTTGTATGTTCGTTGCAAATTATACAACTCTTTTTGGTCTCAACGATTAATCTAATGGAAAGTACAGCAGTCTCATTTCCAGAGGCACTGTATCAAAATCATGCTCTAAATTTAGAAGGAAATACTTATAAAAGCGTCAGTAAAACAGTACATATTCTTTACGCTTCTAGAGAAAATCTGACACGCGGGTCATTTCTTCCGGGTAGAAATGAAGTACTTGGGTTCTATTTTTTGCCCAAGATTTTGAGTGGCATGTTTTTACATATTCATTAAACTGTCGTCATTCCATCCATTTACATGGTTGGCGAGTATTTCAGATTCTTCATAAGAAACGAAAATGTGAGTTTTTACGATGAGATATGAGAACAATAAGGGTATATTAGGTAAAGGGATATTAAAATGAAGGTAGTAGCATGCTTAGAAAAAAGTTTAGGCAATTCTGAAATAAAGTTGAAGATCACGGATGTGGAGGACTCTGAAGGCTCTATGGAAAAAAGACTATTGGTATATGGCTTTGGTGATCACAATGACGAAGACGATGATGATGAAACGAATATTTTGCACAGATCATTTTGTCGTTAGATTTTTCCTTCATTGAGGCATCAATCGTAATCCTTTGAAAGAAATATTTTAAGATTTTATTGGGCTTTATTTGTACGTCCTTAACTGCCATCAGTAGTTTTCCCACAAAGCAATTATCAACGTAACAAACTCCATTGATGAGTGCACGCAACTTCCCTTTTTTGTTACGCTCTACCTTTCATTGGCGCAACATAGGCTACCCCGACCTCTATACAAGCTTTGGAATCGATACAATCTTTACCAGGAGAACTTTCCGAATGATATTTGGCCAACACAATGTATGGAGTCAACTTATAGCTCCACACACTGAGATAGAGAAATAATAGCGAATTCAATCATGCAGTAACGATGAAAGTTTAAGTAAGCACTGTTCAACAGGTTCTAGAACTGGACTTTGATCGAACCATTGCCTGTAATCCAAGTCTGGCATATTATAACTGCTGCACAACTCGTCAACTATTTACGAAATGAAGATGAAGGTATATCAAGTGGCTGGCATATGCTGGACATAGCTTTTTTTTTATAATATTCTTCTCAAGAAATGTTGGAACGATTCCCACGTATTCTACTCGATTAACGGTAAGAAAGAGGAGAACAACTTATTTCAGATTTTACATCCATATACTCCGTTTTAATAAATTAGAGTTATGTTGGTGGAATACTGCATTACGTTTATTTTAACGTCGTTTATATGTCACTGTGTGTGTTGTTGATGCATGTGGCCTATACATGGAGATTTTTGTTGGCTTAAGTATATAGCAAGTCCGTAACCAATGGCGGAGGCGGGGGCGGCGCTTCCTAGAAACATTTTCGCCCCTAGTAAGTAGAAAGTTACTGCTGCCGTAATGCATTTTAGCATATGGGGCCCCAGAAATGTTTTCAAACCCTGCAAGTTACCTCTCCCCTTCAGTGCCTTACCTGTCTGACGGGCAAGCCAGTTTGAACGATGCAAGTTCTTCAAGGTCTTCAAGAGCACCACCAAACTCCAATTTTTGGAAATAACTTGACCGAAAGGTTGTCTCTTTTGGCTGATTATTTATCGACCGCTTCTGAAATTAAAGGCTAATGAAGAAACCCTATCAGAGAAATTTTTTAAGCAAAAAAAGCTTAGACGAAGCCCTCAACTTTTACCTTTAATTAAATGAAAATGTTTATTACTCTAACAAAGTAACGTCAGGGTATACAAATATGTAAGGAATGCACATACGATTTCATTTTATAAACGTCCCTTTTGCCGAGGTTGAAGTTTCATAAGCACTTCTCGAACTGTCTGTAAAATGCTAATACAGTCTGCTATTCCTATGTTAAATTAACCACCTTTATTTGCTAATATTTCTCGTGCACTGTAAGGTCAATTAACGAAAAGGACAAATAGAAAGTGAAGCAAGACAAGGTTAAGTTACAAATTTTATTTCGGTTCATTTAAAAAAAAGTAAATCGATTTGAAACACGGTGTGCTTTAATTTGGAACAATTTCTGGCTTTTGTGCTTTGATTCTGTACAGTATGTCCTGGCAGCTAGAAGAACAATAAGTAAAAGGAACTAATAACTGTTTAAAAACTGTTCTTTAGATTCATACAACGAAATTGTGTGGAATCCTTGTTGAATGACTGGGTTCCTTGTAAATACCTAACATTCAACAAGAATGCCAAAATGCGTTGCCTTTTCGATGAGTTCATATAACTAGACTTCAGCTTTGAATTCAAGATGATCTTTGACTTTATCCAATAGAGCAGGTACTTGTACACAATAGAATGCATTTGCATAATAAGTATTGAGAGCATGCATTTTTCCTGTTATTGAGATATTGTGTTAACAAGTTTCTCAGAAATTGACCTTCGATGACCCCATCTGACCTTTAACCGCACCACAACATTAAAATTCTTTCCCGTCATATAATGTATCTACAAGCTAAGAATGGGAAGTATGCGTAATTCCTGTCTTAAGATGTAGCATGTTTATAGCAAGTTTCCAGCTTTTGACCTTCAGTGACCTCAAGTCACCTTCGTCGTCCCCCGAAAATATTACAAGTATACCTTTACATAATGTATCTCCGTGCTAAGTAGGAAATTATAAATACCTCCAACTTTAAGATATAAAGTATAAAAGCTTTTCAGATGTTGACCTTAGATGACCTTCAAACCTCACCAAAGTCAACTGCAACCTATCTTGAGATATTATGTTGACAAGGCTCTCAGAGTTTGACCACAGATGACCTTTGACACAATAAAAAACATAAGTTTCCTTTTACATATATAAGGCACCTACGTGCTATGTATGAAGAGCAGATTTGCTTCTTATAAGGAGAAATCGTGTTAACAATGTTTTCAGACTTTTACTTCCAGCAAACACAATATGGTTCGTCCTCTCAATAGGCACTTCACATACCAAGTATGAGAACTGTTGGAAGATTCCCTTCTTGATATCCTTGTTAACGAGATAAGCGTCACAAGCACACCCATACATAGCCTCCACACTGACACAAACTACGAATGCATAGGCTTTTCTTTCATCGAAACTCAAAGTAAATTTATTGCAATCGCAATTACAAACGGCTGTTTTTTTTTTCATTTATACCTTACACGAAAGATGATGTTAATGCCATGGAAGTGTTAAAGATTAATTTTCTTTTACTTATTTATAAGGAAGCTTATGAACTTTGAAACAAAGCCTCTAGTACAGTATGTGGTGGTTCTATATTGCAACAAATGTGTTTCCTCAAAAATAATCCAATGTTTCCGAACTTTCTGTAAGCAAAACCCAAAACTTTCACATTTCTGTTACCAAAAGGCGAAAATTCTCTGATAGACATTTAAAAAAAAAAACATTAACCATAACCATTAATTTTGAGGTCGCCACCCTTCCAGTATTTCTTCTAGACTTTGGAAAACTGCCAAACTCCAACCAGCCCCTCGTGGGGTAGCTAATTAGCACCCCGTCAGGCAAATCCTGGAGCGACCCTGACTTGTTTACTGTATTTGTGTAACACTGTTAGACAGGATAACTCTGCGGGGTGGGGGGGGGGGGAATAAAGTTCAATTAGAAATACTCATGGAATAACTTGAAAAACAAACTAAGAACTTTCGTCTATGTTTTGACTTTTAAAAGTTTCTAAACCTGACAAAGATAGCAAAATGTTGTTCTTCGATTCTGCAAATATGTGGGCCTACTAAGTGATGGTAAACTGTCAAAGTAAACTGCGTCAAGTTAAGAAACCGATGTCGACATAAACGCCTAAATGCAGTATATCATCCTCTCCCTTGTGCAGCAATTAAGCCTTTGAACACCTTCATTTTTTCAGCAGTGGTTTCTCAAAGAAAAGAAGTGATGAGGATACTAAGATTTTTTACCTGTAGCCTTGTGCTCTGTGCGCCTTTCTTGTGTAAGTCAGTTATTCTTTATATACATTATTCGAGTTCTACTTTACACAAATACTTGATATGCAACATTACTCCATTTTGGTGTTGTTATAACGGGTAGAATAATTGCAAGGTGTGTGGATTCGGAGATTGATGACGAACGTTTATATTGTCTTGAAATGTGAGTATCCCATCCCTTGGTGCTTGAGTAGTCACACATACCCCGTAGGAACAGAATTTTACTTTTTAACAGGTTCGGAACTAGTAAATCGTCGCCAGACATTAGTTCCCATACATTTAAGGTTAAATGCAATTTCCTTTTGGTATGGTTAGAATTCATTAAACTTAAAGACAGAAGTTGAAAAAGTCCTGATAAGGGGAAGTGAAGAAGGGAAAGCAAAGGGTTTGTCTAGTACATGATAACATGCATTCCAAAAAAGGAAACACGTGAATGAGAAACCTTGTATGGTTATGTACCTGGGTCAATGTCAAGTTACATATTATTGCACTAAAATTTAGGTTTTTGTGAATGATACAAACTCGTTCCCTTCGTTTTGATTATTGTTTAGTTCAAACGTAAAAAGTGTTACTTTTCTTTTCCAAACGGAGTGTGCTCTAACCCATGAGCTGTTGACAGCTATATGATAAGAGGTACCTTTGTTTTGTAGGTTACGTCAAAACGCTTTTCTGTGAATCACCTCAATACATTGAACTTTGGAAAGCTGGTATTATTAACTGTGTTGTAGATGAAAACTATTTCGGCATGTATTGGTACAACTCATCAGAGTCAAGAAAAAATACACCACTTTTATCTCTGGAGGGATCTACTTTTGGTGGAGCAGTTTACCCTTCAAATGAGTTTCATTTGTTGGAGAATGGTTCTCTTTCCATCATTGAAGTAACCTTACAGCATGAGCATATTTTCAGGGTTGTGCTTGTTGTCAATAAGGAGCTCGGGTTGATAGAGAAAAAAGATGTGCAAGTCGTAGTCATTGGTAAGTAAAACGTCACAACCGTTTTTATCTTTTGCTTATACAAACAAGGTTGTCGAATTGAATCATTTGTCATTTGTTTGTTCGGAAAGATTGTAACTTATCCAGAGGTACACGCCCAGTGAAAATTGAGACGATTTTGGGAAATTTTGACGAAGTTTTTTTGTCTTTCAATTTCGTCATCCTACGCCTTTTATACGATTTTGGTAGGAAAAATCGTTGATTTTTGGAAATTTTTTAGGGTTAAGAAGAAAGGTATGTTTCATCGTGCAATCGGCCGACTGGTTCACCTTATAATCCTCAATTATTGCTGCCTACCGCTGAGTGACAAATTCAGTTGTTTCTTTCATAGCACGAAGAAACTTTGAAGGTTATTATGATTCCTCTTCTACAATAGAATAGTCCGAGTAGCAACACTCGAATGAGTAACTGTCCTTGATAATTTTTAATGGCAGGAGGATTTGGGAAGATTTTGGATGAAACCGTCCAAAAGCAGTCATTTTTTGTCCTATTTTGCACTGGGCAGCAACTGTTGAAATGCTGCTTTGTACTTCTTAGTGTGACTCATCATTAGGAAGTAATCTTTGTAAAGGTTTTTTTTTTTCCATTAGGACCCTATGGTTACTTCATTCATGGAATGCGTTATTTTTTTTTTATTTTAATAGTTAAACCTTCGCAAAATTTTCCTCGAATAAACCACTGTGGAACAAAAAGAGGTTGCACTTTACATTTACATGACATCACCGATTTAAAATGTGTAGTCTCAGAAGTACGACCAGCGCCGAATTTAAAGTGGGCGTTACGGACAGCGTCTGAAGACATGGAATACCCTTCTAATTCAACCGTGTCACATGAAGGAAAACTGTTTTCAGCCATGTCAGAAATTTCGATGCAGTTGTTTAATTCAACTGTACTCCTTGTGTGTAAAGCCATAGGGCCACCACCGTTGCTGAAATATTCAGAATCATTTATACTAATCGAGACAAACGATCACGACGTACCTCTAACAGAAAAGACATCAATCAATGTTGAGTTAGGTTCAACAATTAATTTAAAATGTGGTAAAAACGACACGGTATTTCTAAAATGGGAAAGACAATATCAATCTGCAACATTTCAACCAATCGCCTTTGCAGTATTTAGCCAACCATTCTTCTCCATTGTATATATTGATGAATGGGACGTAGACGAGTACGGTTCATTGCTGAAAGGCGCAGTTACAGCTGACGATGAAGGCACATTAACTTGCTTGACTGGCGATGGCAACATAATTAAAAGGATGACATTCAGTATAACAGTGTTCGGTAACTCTTTCATTTCTTTATTTTAACCTATTTCAATGTAATCAATATTTATTCATGAAAGGTACATTTTTACCCCAAACTTACCTTATGACTAATGGGAGAGTACTCACAACTATAAATATTTTGAGCCATTAACCCAGCATTATGAATTGTTAGGCTATGCAGCAGATGTCCCATTTAGTAATTGTAGCATTAGCGACACCATACAACTTTGTAACTTATATATACTTTTTTATGCAACGCATGCCCTTCTGAAACATGGATTTCCGCTCTCTATCTTTCATTATTTCAGCGTATCCTTATCCAACGATGCCAGTTATAGAAGGATGCAATCATAGTAGCCTTTGTTCACTGGAAGTTAACAGCCAAGGTAGTCTTAAATGTTCACTCTACGGAATTCGACCTTTGGTGCAGCCTGAATGGGTAATCCTGACAGATGTATCTCATGAGACTGTCGAGCTTCAAAGTCACCAGTATAGCACCACAAACTACGACAATGGAACATTCGATGTTCATTTAACGACAGAATTTAGCGTTCTGTCCACATCCCAAGACACCCTCACTGTGGCTTGCAAAGTGAAAATCTTTGAAAAAGTCTTATCTACGAGCATTGACGTATTGATAAGTGATTGTAAGTAAAGTTGTTATACTTTGAAGATCAAAACGTTGAAGAAAGGAATAATGATTTAATAACACGTTCTAATGAGAATTCTTATCACCAAATTAGTGATCATAGTAATCGCATATGACAGTTTAATTTAATTTTTGTGAATAAAAGTGATAGTCTATGGACGTAAAAAATCTTTTGCATAAAATGTTCTAGAAATGCGATATTGTGATTGCTGCTTGCCCTCAGATCAAAACCCATCAACCACAGTAACATCACATGGCAAGGCCAAATTTCATTTGCTGTGGATCTCGGTACCATTCATTTGTGTCGTACTCGCTGGAGTGTTATTTTTATCGAAAACAGGTAAACCACTTGCCCCCAAGGCACAGTATAACGCTTTTATAAGAGGCTGGTTGAAATATTTAACCTAGTTGTAAGTATAATCCGTAATGGCAACCTGAAATGAGTCCATACAATATTAAATACTATTGCATTGTTTCACATTGCTTTAAAAGCATTCCTTCCTTTAAAGATTGTCTGACAATAATGGGAACTAATTTTCACATATATTTCACAAGGAATTTAAAGAACGACTCCAGCTTTCATCTTTGCTTAATACTGAAAATAGAAAGTGAAATAACACGAAGTAGTGATTCTTATATTATACCTTCATCAGATGGAAAACACACCTGTAATAGTTACGGGTAATACAATGTTACAAATCTATAGAGTTGATTAACAGTAGGGATGGATTAACCCTACCAGTAAATTTGTAATCTGACTAGCCAACGTTTGTACTTTCGAATTGGACTTTACATACGTGCGAATCCGTGTTTGGTTTTGTTCTGATTCAGTAATAACAAGACGAACTAAGACGACCGCTGATCCCGTCAACGACCAAGAGGTAAAGGACGTGAATATTTTCTTACATAATGGCAAACAAAAATTTTTCCCTTAGTAAAGAAGACGTACCTTTCTTTGTCACTGGTCAAAAAGCGGGGAAATGGTCTCTTTTATCATCAAAATGAGATGTGGTTGCATTTATTTCTATTCTAAGGTTACTTACATACGAGATCATGTAAGTTAAAGTAATGATTTCAGAAGTTTCATGTACGAAAATAAATTAATTTGTTGTAACTTCCTTCTTGATGTATCATACTTTACTCATCACGCCACTCACGTATCCAGACAAGGTTCTGAAAGGGGTAATATCATCAAGGAAAGAACTTTTAGGGTGAGATGTACTAAAATGCATTAAGGGAATGTTAATTTATATCTTTCTGGGGGCGCTGCCCTCGTGGACTTCGGGGATGTGGGCTTCCACTTCTCATAACCCGAAAACATGTTTGTGAAATACCTTAAATATTAGGAGAGGTGGAATGAGTAAAAATTCTACTTGAGTAGATCAGGAACTGGTAAAAGCACAGGAATTTTTATGCACTAGTATTTTGTACCAGAAGTGGTCAGAAGCAGAGAAAACAATAATAACTTGAGAAAAAACGTTTAACTGATGTGTGCGATAATCGTCTCTTATATAGCTGAAATAAACTGAGAATGGAATGAATAATAAACAGAATCGCAATTTCCAGGTAGGCAGTAGAAGGATCCTTTTAGCCAAGCTCGTCGTTAATATAAATGCCATTTTCTCAAAAATCATTTATCATGCAACACCGGATGCAAATTTTATGACAATAACAAAAATCCTAAACTTTGTAGCCTTTATGGACAACTTTTTTAACCAAAAGAAAGAAAGAATGTCTTCGTCCAGTACTTTCCTTGCTATCATTACTTATGTAGGAGACACTATTTGCGCACATTTTGTCGCTGTTTTTGTTATGTATAAAATAGTGAATTAACATTTTCTTATGTATAAAATAGTGAATGAACATTTTCTTTCGTACAGATGACTCCTATGATGGAAGCAGATACACCACACGTGCAAGGTAATGATTTCTCACTACATAAATGTACGGAGTCTATTAAAAATGCACAGATACTTCCAAACCTTTCACATTTTGTGTTTATACTTCAGACGATAAGTCGAAAGACTCTCATGAAAAGAATATATATTCAGATCCAATGCAACTCTGTCAATATACTTTAAAAGTCTTTTATAGGACTGATCTGAAGATTTGAGATTGAGCCTTTGCCTCATTGAACACATTTTTCACATTTTATACGACTTATGCGGCTATGCTGTTTTCTCCCTTACAGCCAAAGTTGGAACTGAGCCCATTACAGCCAAAGTTGGAACTGAGCCCAACAAGGAAGAAATGGTAATTAAACAAGTTTGTACCATTCATATATTATTGTGAAGTTTAAGTGTTAGTCTAATACGTAGATGTGTGAACTGTCGTTATATACAACGGGGTATTTCATTGCAAGTAACATTAGATATTCTTTCTAGCTAGCAAACTCATGGAACTTGTGAAAAGCTCTCAGCAAAGTTGGAACTTAGAAAACAAGTATACGCACATATTTGATGGCACACTACAATCTTGGACAAAACTGTTGGGACGCTTTGTCATAATATTCTTGAATCTCCGTTCCCAGGTTTACATGAAGCCCCCGCTCCCCCTTCCAAAGTTGCGCGGAGAGAATGACTGCATGCCGTGAAAATGGTCAACTTTGTGAAGGGGAGCGGGGGTGTCCCAACGAGTTTTGTCCAAGATTGTCTGAGTTTTAAGTGAGCGATTTACGAGAACAAATTCAATAGAAAAATGGTTAATTTTCCGAGCAGCTGTATTCAGTACACTTTTTCGGAGGCTTATAGGCCTGAGGATTTTAGCCAAATGAAAGTATAATTTAAAATTATTTTAATGTGTTGTTTTGTTTATTTGTTTATACTGATTTATTGTTGGTTGGCGAGATCATAATGGATAGACTGTTTCAGGTATTCGCAGGGAATGCCAGGCAGAAATGTTTACGTTCCGTAACGATGTCTATGACAGCCATATGCGTTGCATTTTTTAGCAAGTTAAAAAAAGGAGGATGACAACTCTTAGTTGTAAGACGGAAAACGAAACAATTTCTTTCATGGATAGATCGAAGAGTCTCACCGCTGTTGCAAACTAGTGGTAAGAAGGCAAGACTTTAACTGAAAGAGCGCCACGATCTACCATGAAAAGTTAAAAGCAGAACTGCAAGCCAAGCTTTTTATTATAACGATGGTAGATCGTTAATTAGGGCTGGTTTTAGACATATTTTGAAGCGAATTTGATGCCTATGACAATATTTTTTCATGTTACATGAAGCTGATGACGTAATCTATTATGCCTTTTTTAGCCGACTCAATTTCTTTACGTTTTGCTTTCAAATTTGCTCTCAAAACAAATGGTAGACCGTTTGGTTAACTTAGCCTTCACCCCCGGTCTCGTCAAATTAGCATGTATGGCATATTTTCTGTATAGTTTCAGCTACTCAAATGAAAGTTACTGCGTTATAAAGGTGAAATGAATATACATTCAAGTTCTTTTTAACTTATTTCTGGCAAATTACTTTAATATAAATTAATAGGCAGGATACAACACGTACTTCTGCTGAACGTTCTTTTTATTTGGTACCTGTTCAGACAGTGTGAGCCCAAAATACGTGACTATTGAAAATGTCTTCCTGAAGGAGAGGACGCTTTGAACTTATTTAGCTACCTTCCCAATGCTTTTAGCTTCAATAGTATTATATTAACAAGGACTTCAATATGGACTCAGATATGTTGATTATTCTCTGTTACTGTTTCTCTCTGTTAAGAAAAGACACCTACCCTTTTGCGAATCAACGCAACGCAAAGAAACACTTTCTACCGTGGGCCGCGAGCAGTTCTAACTTCTCGAATTTCTCAGACAATCTTGGACAAAACTGTTGGGACGCTTTGTCATAATATTCTTGAATCTCCGTTCCCAGGTTTACATGAAGACTCCGCTCCCCCTTCCAAAGTTGCGCGGAGAGAATGACTGCATGCCGGTGAAAATGGTCAACTTTGTGAAGGGGAGCGGGGGTGTCCCAACGAGTTTTGTCCAAGATTGTAGGTCTCCCTGAAAATGTCAAAACGTCTCAAAAAACAACATTGTCAATAAGAGCATTATCAGTGGAAAGATACAATAGCATTGTGAAAAATATTCGAAACGCTGTAGTAGTTTTCTTGCTTTATTTGTAAATATTCTCAACACAGTTAGAACACAGCAAAATAAAGTTTTAAACACGTTCTCCTTAAGAGGGTGAAATAAAACCATCCACAAAAATCGTCGTTGCCTAATGAAAGATTCTCATCTTAACAGATTGAACAACCACTGCCGTGCAAGTCAAAGGAAAACGTAAATGTGAAAGGTAATAAACTTATACTTTAATATATGTTCCTTTTGAAGTGTCTGAAGTTTCACTCTGCGCTGACTATTCTTATTGCATTCGCAAAAAAAAAAAAAAAAAAAAATTCTAATGTATTTGATTAATATTTTACGATCTGCAATAAATCTGCCCGTTTTAGGTACTTTAGATAGTAAATATTGGATTTGCATTAAAAGAAACATTTGATCTGTTCTATCTCCAGCGGTGTTTATACAACAATTGCAGAACAAATACAAATTACAGTATGATGCCATCCGCCCAATACCATACATACGCGACAAAATGTACAATGTCAAAAGTATCTTCGTGGAAAGCACCATTGAGGCTTTACTCTTCAATGACCAGTTTGATGATTCAGATACTGGGTCATGGGAAAAGTTAAATAACTATCACCAACTACTGAAATTTGATTCATCAAATTCTTCGCGAAAAATTGTCCAGGGGGACCCCGGATACGGAAAATCAACACTTACCCTTCAAATGGCGTATGACTGGTCAACCAAGCAAACCTACTCACCCCTCTGTGAAAAAGAAATTCTTATATTATTGCGTCTAAGACAGTTATTTGGAATAACCTCAATTTATAGAGCAATCAGATTGTTCCTCTTACCTAGAGACACAATCATAAACGAGACTGATATTAAGGACATTTTGCAAAAGTCCTCATCAGCTGTTGTAATTCTTGATGGATTTGACGAGTATCCGCACCAAGACGGAGAGAATTTGACAGATGTGAATAGGATAATTGCAGGGAATATGTTTCAGGAGTTTCATGTGATAGTTTGCAGTAGACCACTTTCCATGCCAGGACAAATTCCTCCTCGGACTCAACGTACTCGCTTGAACGGTTTTGACAGAAGGGCACAACAGGTTTACATTCAGAAAGCAGTAACTAACAATACTGAAGTGGCTGAAAAAATACATTCACGCCTTAAAGAAAATCCAGTACTGGGGGACTTTTGCCAAGTTCCGTTATTTTTTGTAATGTTTGCCCATATGACAAAAGAGAATGAGAAATTTCAAGCGGTTAATTCTGCAACAAGCTTTTTTCGACATGTAATCAGTTGTTTTCACAGTCATTTGCAAAACAAGGTTAGTGATGAGAACGTGAAGCATTATAAAATATTTGAAAATGATCATACAAACTTGGACGAATTATCATTCCAAGTTTTGTCAAGCAACCAAGAAATCACTTGGACGAAGGATGAATTGCGTGTACATATTGGTGATCAGTTTTATGATTATTACGTACGTTTAGGAATTTTATGTGAAGAAGAAATATTTGATTCATCCATTGACGAATTCTCTTCTGAGGTTTCCCCATATCGAGTGGATGTTCACTTTTATCACAAGCTTTTCTGTGAATGGTATGCTGCACATCATTTATCGCGATTAGCCGAGAACATGAACTTTCTCAAATTAAAGAAACTTCTCAGAAAGCTCGATCTCTTTGAACTTCATTACGTGTTCCGTTTTGCCTGTGGGTTAAATGCTGAAGCAGCAAGGAAAATATTGAAGCATTTGAATTCCGTTAAGGGCGGAGAACAGTTTGCAATTCTCTGCACTTTAGAACAATCTGGAAAGTTTACTGACATAAAAGAAAATGTCTCCCAGCTATGTTCCGAAGCAATTCATTTGTGCCGGGATGACAGCAGAGTACTTCAACGATCAACCATACAGTTGATGATTATTGCATCTAGAAATGAGGTAAGTCTCAATAGAAAACATGCAGGGAGGTAAATGATGTCTAATATCTGAATATGTACCGGAACTAGATTTTTAGGTGCGCAGATGCCGAGAAGAAAAAATGGCATATATTTCGAGAAATAAGAAAAATTTAAACGGTACCTTCAAGACTTATTAGCATTACTCAAATTCCATTAGCTTTCGTAGTAACTAAATTTTTTTTAATAACTTTCAGCTAAAAAGAGTTAACGATTTTCTTGAAGTAGTCAAATTGGCACAAATCTCGGGTATGTATTTATGTTTTTAAGATCTACCTGCAAAAATGGACACATCACCCTCCTAATTGTGACGTCGCTATTTCTTCATGACATGTTTGAGTTCTCAAAAAGAATGATTACTAGGACCTACTTTTTTTCTTTCACAGGTCCCACTTTCTTCAGTCTGGCTTAGAAATTGTCTAAATTCCGTTGATGCGTCAGGAGAATATCTTCGACTCAACACGGGACTCTCTTTACCAAGGCTTGACACTATGATTGAGTTACACATTTACTCTGAGGGAGCTGAAATGACTTTAACAGAAGTTACCAGTGTTATAAAGTTTGCTGCTCTCAGTAGAAAGATAAAGGAAATAAGGTTGGTGTGACCCTATATAGTCTGCCAGTATATAGGACTTTTAGGTATCTACTTCCTCTTACATAACTTGGTAAGTTATACTTTTATTCAGAGGACCCTTCTCCCTGAGGATTTCAAATTCACAACCAGAAAATTTTAAGAATATGAAAGGCCCTAGTGTTTTTTCCCAGACAATAAATATTTTTTACAACCAAGATTACGTTTAGTCCCTTCCTCCACTTATAAAAGAAATATTCTGAACCAGCTGGGCGCATAGCTGTGCACAGGAGCAATTCTGTTGCAAACACTGGTTTGGGCCCAACTATGGCCTTCTGTAATTTAAGAACACTGACCATTCTTGAGAATCTTCATACGCAACGCTAGCAACTACACTTTCCTTACATTACTTAAATGTACAGGCGATTGACCCCTCAGGTTTAATTTGCTTTCGTAATTTACATTTACCGACTTTTTTATGTCTATCAGAAGAGGGAGACACGTTGTAAATTCAAACAACATGTGATTGATGCACGTGGGATAGAGCAATGAAGTACAACCTAGGTAAAACACAGGTACAAAATTATAGTGTGGATATAAAGCTTTCATCTAGTCCATTTTCCTGAAACCTTCTCAGCGTGAAATGACAAAGTTTTATTAAATAGAAGATTCTTGATGTAAGCATTCTACGCAGGTCCCAGTCCCATGGAAATGGGTCAAGATATTCAAGGAAAATATATCAATGTTTTCATTTGTTTTCCAGATTTCATTTGTGTGTTATTCCGCGAACCTTGGATAACCAACCTGTTTTAAAACATCTCAATGAGAGAGGCATAAAAGGTAAAGTTTGAAAGTTTGGATTCTTTTAAGTTTTACTACCTGGACTAGGTTATATTTGATATATCCTATGTTTTATCATACCGTCAACCTGAATCTGACGGAGATGAATATAACATGCTAAATCTTTTTAAAACCGTATAAGTGAACACACATAAGAGTATATATTATCTTCTCCCTGAAAATCATTTTTCATTTTTAATGCAATGCTTATCGTCATGAAACGAATGTCTTAGCAGGAATATTAAAATATATGGGCTTATCACTGCAAGGAGTTTTAAACGAGGCAACGTTTGTGCTAGCATCCGTCTGCGTAACTGATGTTAATTATTAATCAGCTATGATCAACCTTGAAATCGATGAAACGTGAAATACGTTTGTGTGTAAAAAAAAACTACTTGGGGCTTTATAATTTTCGTTTTCTTGACCAACGTCTCATACGCAGTGCGTTCTCGAAATTATCGAGATACACTTCCCAATGCTTGAATGGTATAATAACACGTGTTTTGATGCCATGGGTATGTGACTATAAGATTAATACAGGGCTTCATTAATCTTATACATAGGTGAACATCTTGCAACTTTATTTAGTATTTTTAATGTTTTCATTCAACATACAGTGTCATGGGCACCTGATGCATTCACAAGCTTTTTCTTAGATCGTCGTGGATTATGGGAGGTTGGTAATGTACATCTCCCGTTTTTTCTAACTATGATGAACGTAAGATTGTACGGTATAGTATGGTACTTGTTCTTTACATATCGCAGTCGTCAGTATTTGGTTATTGATGTATTTCTTTGTTATTGAATAAGCTTTCATCACTGCTATTTAACCTCATGTTCCTTGTGATGTCCTAATGTCTTTGTCAGTGAACTCTGATGCAATAAACGTATCGGAAGTACTGACACTTCCAACTGTTATTGAATTCTTTACGTAGGACAAAGATGGCAGTAAGCTCAATGAGTCGGCATACCAGAAACAGGTAATATTTCTGATGTTTTACGTCACAACGTATCGAAATGTTTTATAATACAAAGGAGGAGCTGTGCCTTTTCATGGTAAAAGTAAGCCATTCCATGCAGATAAGTAGCCAAACAAGGCTCTGGTTACCACAAACTGTTTGAATAACCTGACGGAAAAAAGAAAAATAATAAATAGTTATATTACCCAATGGGAAATCAATACACCAATTAGAGCTACCAGCACACCAATTAAACCGATAATGCTTTGAGCATCTAAGAGATACATCCATCTAGAACGTAAGCTTTAGCGACCGAAAATTTAGCATCTTATGACACAGAAAATTTTAAGAACTGAAATTTACACTGTTATGAAAGCTTACAGTTGTCATCCTCCATGAATCTGTAAGCAACAGAATTAAGTCGCTGTTCATAATTTTCCCTTCTTTATACATTAACAGCCACTTTAAAACAACTCCAATAAACATCAAGAATTGCATTTCAAGCCTATTGTTAGACATCATTCACAGAATACCCCAGCTCTTTAAGGTTTTCATGCTGTAAAGATCAATGAATAAGTTTGAAAGACATAGTTATTGCACTCCGGTTTAACACCTTCTCAATAATTTCTATGTAAGTATAGGATATGAGTATTCGTCATATTCACTTTACACATTATTTGTTATTAAATTTCCCTACTTTCAATTATTTTTATTTTTCTTGCGTTGTCATGAGTACAATTGTTTATGTCTGCATTTCTGCTTCTAAACGTCTCTGTAAGTCCCTTTCATTCCTCGGACGTATTTACGCACTCAGTCGGATTACATCATGTGTGGTCTCAGAATAAGTGAGCTCGGAATTACCTACAGCGCAGGCGTAGTGAACTTTTAAATAAGGTCAAGTGGGGGGTTTTCATTGTTTCAGCCGTGTTTTATATTTCTACCTTCATGAAAATCTCCTTTTCATAAAAAAGAACCTTAGCGGATTCCAGAAGCTTTAAAAATGGTTTCAAAGGTTGAAAGAAATTTCAGGAATGACAAGTCTTTTTGAAAACGTGCAAAAATTGGAACATTTTCTAAAATGAATCGAACTTAGTGTCTGTGTCAGGAAATTATCTTTAAATACATGGAATTGTAAGCAGACATATGTGGAATGTCTTCTGCATAGCTACCGAAGCGTACGTACTCTTTTCTCGCACGTACCTCTAGTGCAGGGCATGTACGAATATCTGTTATAAGCATACTAGCATACGGCAGATATTATAATAATGTAGCTCACATGCACATGCAGACTGACAAGCCGGTGTGGGTCGGGTGACGCTAGAAAACTTCATAAAGTATAGCCTACAAGGTTAGTGAAGGGAAATCGTAGTTCATTTTCTTTACCATTTTTTCGAGTGATCATTATCACACGCATTTCTTCTATTCCAAATGGAAATGTGTTGTAGGCCTAACGGTAGGGTTTCGGGCATTTTCTGTGTGGCAAACACTAGCGTTAACGTTAGACTAACTTAACGTTAGAGCGAAGCTAGTTTAAGTCCCCGTTTTCTCGACTCTCCATTATCAAGTTAAATGTGTACATACATAATCATCTTCCATAAATCTTAATAGCCTAGATGTTGTGAGCCTAACTCATGACATCCCTAAACTGCGTCGATAACGTGATCAATCTGAGTACTGCTGACTGTGAGGCTTATGAGTCGAGTAGCAGCTATAGCTACCTGTCTCTGCACAATAACGCTTTGTACGTGCACAATTATACAATTATGTGTACAGTAGATATACACTATGCGTATCGCGTACCTACATGTAGGCTACGTACATGTTTACGTACATGTGATTTTTGAATGTTTACATCCCGCCATCAGCCGAGTGTCTGCCTAGCGGATCTCATTGGCTGTGTATATGCTCTAGCTACACAGTGACGGTGGCAAAAAGGTCGTCCGTTCCCTGTAGGTTCCCCTCATTTGACTTTTGACCTTCGCTCCTTGTGTTAATTCCGAACTCGCTTATTGAGCAGCAACAGAAAGGAAAATTGGCTGTTGCAAAAGTGCATATTATATTTCAGATGTGGACCTGCTAATTATTAACCAGAAATTGGAACTGCAAATAAAATGCTTGGCTTCGTGGCTGATTTGGTCAGATTTGCTAAGATACAGCGAAAACGCTTGCAGTCTAATTCTGGTTGCTTCCCTGCTAAAAGGTGTAATCTGCATTTGTGTTTCATTTTATAAGTATTACTGTTTAGTGTTGTTTTATTTGTTATTTGTTTATTTGTTTGCCTTTATGGCAGTACATGTCGATGGTTATTGTTCATAATGTACCATTGCGTATTTGGGTGCTACTTTCTCTGTTTATTACTTCACGTTATTCTTTCAGATCTTCAAAAACAAGATATAGACCTGAAGACGTGGAGTGAAAAATACCAATGCAGGAAAACTATGAAATAATATCCGAGTGTCAGAGACTATTAATTATTCATAACGGGTTTAAAAATCACAGAACTACCTTTTATCTGCATGGATTGAACTTAACGTCTTGTACTCTAACAAACAATAGTCTATAATGCAATTTCCAAATGTTGTAAATTTCATTTTTATATAGGGGTAATTTTGCGTTTTTGTTTTTTGTTTTTAGTTTTTTTTTTTCTCTCGGCTCTGCAATCTACAGGGTCAGGGCTTTATAAATATTATATTATTGTATTGTGTATTGTTTTAGTAGTAAAATGGAAAGTCAGCAGTTGCAGAGCTGGAATATTCCCCTCTAAGGGCGCTTTTAGTGAGGAAGATATCCAATGCCTTAACACGATGTAAGTCATGCTTCTCAACTTTTTCTTCTGGATTTCCTCACCTGCTAAAACAGTTTCCCCATTTCCCCCTCTCTAATGGTTTTGCCCAACAAAACATGTTTCCTTTTCAATCTCTTCCTTTCAAATACTAGTGAAAAAGCTGGCGTTTTTCAATTATATCAATTTTCGGATTACTTTTAAGGCACAGATTCAAAAGTTCACGGAAAAGGGCCTTTATTTTGAGATAACCGCAGTCATTGTACCAGCGTTAAGAGGATACTCCTTCTTTTTGGGGGAATGGTTTTGAATAATTTGGTTAAATATTCACTTTAACTGATCCGCATTATCTTCCCTGGTAAGGAAATGCCCATTAGCTAGGATTGAGAAAAACTCCAACCACAGCTAATCCCATAAGCAAATAAACTGTGCAGCTTAAAGGAGCTGAGTAGCCGCAAAGTAGAATAAATTCTCGGACCCGCCGACTTCGTTACGTCACATCCGGTTATGCTTCTTGGTTTTATCGACTCGATCCGATACCGATACTTATCAAAGCCATGCATGTTGTGTGTCTGGTCTAACAGTACACTTGTTACTGTCGTTAACAGTACTAACGTTAGCCTTATTTAGGCTAGCGTTAGGGCCTAGGTCTACCACGAAAAACAAACTCATTGATCGAAAAAAAAAAAAACAATTTCAGTACCTGCAAAATCCACAATGTTGTTCATGAACCTCCTGTAGATGACGAGCGAAATAGGCGTGTGCCTTGTCACTCGTAACGCTAATATTCTACATACGTACGTACGTTGTGAGTTGTATGTACTACATGCCTGGGTAGATGCATCGATCAGAACCGATACAAGTGGAAACGATTCAAAATTGCCGGTGCCAGAAGAAAAAGTAACAAACAAGAAATTCAACAAACAAATTGTAAAATATCTTGCAAGTGTAAAATCAAATAACCCAAGAAATAGTATAGGAACGTTATTGCAAAACTACTTTGCAAGATTATTTTAAACAAGAATATAAAACGCATTAGGATTAATATTTTTAAAATTAGCCCCGCACAGAGGGTAATCATCTTGACCCCTGAGAACTAGTATGTTTGAAGGTCATTCATGCATGACACACTGAAAAGCTGTGCCGTGCCTGAATGAGAGAGTATCCCCAACAGTTGTGAAGGGGAAACCACAAAGTAAACAAATCAATAAGGTGACCTGATCCTTCTTCTCCGAGTTGTCATTGTCAGATAGGGAGTAGGTAATGGGAAATACCTGTCATAGCGGAGTCAGTCGCCCCGACGACTGATCTAGATGTTCTGTCAACAAGTACGTGTTGACTACTCTCCTACGTTCTTTGGGTGATTTCGCTGGCTGTGTAACTTTTTGCAAGTCAGATTTACATTTTGCCATAAACACACTTATTTAGAATTATAGTCGGTAAGTGAACGCATACTTACTGCTCCTCATGTACTATGACACGGGCATGGTCTCTTTAATCCCAAGGCTCCTTCCCATCCAGACTCGCCGTCGTCCTCCTTAGCCACATCATCACCTTCAGTTTCCCGTCCGGGGCATTCTTGTACCCTCAAGATTATAATGACATCAAATAATTAGGCCTGCACCTCGGGAAAGTTTTGTCCCCCTCTAGTCTAGGTTTTTACTGAAAAATTTCCTGAATTTGCTTGTAGTCCTTTAATAGACCTCTGATAATTTGTATTCATTTAATCACCTGCAACAAATATAGTTCACCTTCACCTAAATATAAAAAACAAAAGACTCAGAAATTCTTTTTTCCTACTGAATGAGATTTCCGAATAAAGGTTGCCTTTCTTATACATCTGGAACAGTAGATCTGAAATTCCGATGCAACTTTCAAGGTCTTGGAAGTTCTATTTCCTGCACTCTAGGAGTTAATGCCGGCAAAGATTTTCTTGCAACTATAGGCGTAGGAAAAGGGGTGGGCAGCAATTTGGAAATTTGCCCTTTGATACCACTGCCATCTGAATTTTTGCTGCCTCAGACAATTTAACATTCATTGAAGAAAAAACCATGAAATATCATCCTGAGAAGCAAATTGTCCAGACTATGTTTTACTACTCTTTAAGAAGTAGTTCAGTAATACACATGGTTAAGTTTCAAACGAGTGACCTTCAGATGTGATCTCAATGCCACTGGCATCGTATTCACGGCGGTCTGACTAAAGGATGGAATCTCAAATGGCGGGACGGTACCCCCCCCCCTCCTCGATAGGGCACTCTCTAGTATTGATACCGTAATTTATATTGCTTGCCACACGCCAGCACATTGTAAAACAGTCACAATTCTTTTCCCTGAACATTAAATAACTATTGAGAGCATTAATCTATATTGATAGCTCAAAATGTTTTTTCGCGCTCCTCTCGCAATATTGTCCCTTCCTTTTCCTTCCACGTACGAAAGAAGGTAGGCTAAGTTCTACTTTCATCTGTCTCATGCAACATTTGACGAAAGAAAATTGGAGGTACTTCATTTTAGAAAAATCCTCTTTTAGTATTTCTAAATATGATTTTATTCCAATTAAGTTGGTGAAATTTTCAACAGAAGCTGAGGTCGGTTCTCTAGGAATTAAGAGCTGAAATTATCACATTTTCTGCCAAACTTTAACTAAAAGAAGAAGGCATAATATCATCACTGACTCACATTAAAGACCACTGTTGTGGTAATTTTCAAGCTAGTATTTTCTTCTTAGGTTGCTCCTTTTCCCTGCGTATATTTTACCACACTGCATTGCCCACAATGAATTCAGAGTTAACATATTGGATTTCATAAGTGCAAAATGGAGGGTATACTTTTAAGACAAAACAAATGTAAATCCGCGACATTTAAGTTTACTTGCGGTAGAAAATATTGTAACTTTAGTCGCTTATGCCTCAAGAAAAATACATGGAAATTGCACATAAGTTCATCAAAATGCTGTTATAAAACTCCTTTTAGCTTATCAAAAATATATTTGGGTCTGCTCTTTTAATGAAATTAATGAGAGCTGTTGTACTGTACACCTGCTGAAAATATCCTGATCTTTGACTTTTGTTTCAAGTGTATTGGAGAAATGTATATTTTTACACTTTAAAAACTATTCGTAATATTACATATCTTTCAAATTGCTAACCATGTACTTCCATCTTCGTTGATCAAATTCTTGTCGCATGAAAGCATGATCTACCTACAACTTTACGGTAAAATAGAACAAAGTTAAAACTACTATTTGACTTCTTGTTTCAAACTAAGATTTGACTTCTTGTTTTAATTTGTTAGATATGAACCTTTTACAAAAGCAGTCTGACAAAAGATTTATAACCCTTTTTGCCTGACCACTTCATGCACATACGGAAAAAGGTTAACCTTCTTCCGTATGTGCATGACGTGGTCAGGCAAAAGGGGTTATCATTTTTAAAAAATCATAACTCCGTCATGCAACATCCACCAGCCTTTATTTTACCATCAAAATAAAGCCAACAAAAAGATCTGTCGAATGCTACCAGTTTTTGGGGGGTTCGTATTTGACATTGTTTCATAAAAAATCGTTAAAAAGTTGTTTACATTCAAAAAATATACCAACAATTCAAAAAAATGCTAAAAATAACGTCATAATTTTAAGAAAATCAGTTGAGGCACTTACAAAAAAGTCACCCTACTCACTTTTTTTTTCTGAATACCTAGGAACCTAAACAAACACCATAAGAAGTGATTAGGTGTCAGGGGTAGGGAATTTAGAGATATTTGAGGTATAATTTTCAAAAATTAGTCATTTTCAGTCAAATTTTACATTTCCATCCCAAAGACCCCTCCCAATAAAAAATTACCTAAGTCAACAAGGGAATGTCCGATCTTTTTCATTCAAACACCAACATGTCCGTTATGAGCTACCTTATACAGAAACACCAAGAAATATGAAGAAATGGCAAGGGTAGGGTGAGTTAGAGAGTTTCAAAGATCCAAGCAACTTGCATTTTTCAAAAATGAGTCAAATTTGGCCCAAAACATGTATTTCTGACCCAAAAATCCCCTCCCAATATCAAAAATTATAACCCACAACACCCCTCCGACTTTTCCACTCACTAAAATGGCCATTCAGAGCTACCTTACAAAGCCCATGCAGCTCTATTTATAGATCCAAAGTACTGTGCACTGAGCCATAGCGTTCTGTGTAGAGGTCATATTGTTCAGTGTGTGTGAGTTCAGTGTGGGCTGTTTAGCAAGAGTAAAATAGGCATATCTTCCTCATTTTTTGTCCAATTTCCTCAAATTTGGTATCAAATAAAAGAGAAAAGGAAGCTAAACAATCTCCTGCACCATAAATTACAAAATAATAGTGATCTGTATGGGTTTTCTACGATTTTCTATGAAAATTCGTATTACGTCATCTAATTTGTATATTTGCATACATAATGAGATTAGTTTACAAAAATAAAATATGCAATCAAATTCCCTCTTTTTGCTCTTTACAATGATATATAGGTTCTTACAGAGAATATTCTTCTAAATCAACCAAAAAACTCCTGAAAATGTTCCTCTGTTAAAATAGTGAAGACCTTATGGTTAAGGAAGCGAAAACTTTGGACTACATTTAGGGAAAATTTCGAACTAGTGTGTCTATTCTTGAAGGTTAAAGGCAATAGGCAGTCGCCCCAAAATTTTCTTTGAAAAATCGGCAAACTCTTGTAGATCTCCTCTTATTGCATTACAAGCACCTCTGATGATGTTTTGAACATAACTCTTACAAACAATAGGTAAAGCATGGAGAAATTCTCCTTGAATTTCACAATTTACCAACAAAAATATTGCCACATGATCAAAATAGGCCAATCATGAACTAGAGTGACAGGATACACTCACTCTGATTGGGGTGACTGCATACTGCCTTTAAGGAGGTGGTTCTTTTTGAATATCACATTAAATTCTAAAAATTTTGGAAAGGGAACGACTTCGAGCTAAAGTTACATCTCAAGTGTAATAGATTTTACGTCTTAAATTGCAGTAACGAAGATAATGGAATAGTACAAAGTGTGTGCATGTATATTAATAGATGATTGTACTGTTTGCCGAGCAAGAGGGGTCAATTGATGGAATATTGAAGGGTTGTTGATCTTAACCTTATTTTATTGTATGACTTAATTGAGCTGACAATTAAAGAGATTTAAGGTTGTAATTTTGTCTGTAGACCTACATATTTCTAGGATTTAGATAAAAGCAAGAAAAGAAGTTTTTATTAGTTACGGTGTTGGAAAATTGTGAAACGTGAGATACTTATCTTTTAAAATTTCCTTTGTTCATTTTCTCAGGTTTTTCTTTCATTGTAATAAATGAAGCAACACACCTCTGATGTCTTCCAATCATTTTGCTCCAAGATGGGTTGTTGGCGGCCCACTTGTGACACTATATATCGCAAAGGGTTGTTTATTACAGTCAATTCGGCCGAACCATATATACCTATACTAAAGAAATGCTAATAATTAGACCGTGTCCTGCCTTTTTCAAACAACGCCACGGGCCTAAATACAGCAGGTCTGGCAGTTTCTCACCGACCTTTAAAAATCGGTCTCCAAGTGAAATGAAGAAAGAGCAGACAAGAAAAATTTGATAATTTTGTAAAGTACAATGAAGCCAAACATGAAACGTCTAAAAAGATCCGTTTCTCTCGATACTTCATTTTTCGCGGGAACACGTTGTAAATGGCTCTTTCTTTTATACTTCCTGCAAGGGAACTTGAGTTGGATTATTGCTTCAATACCCCATGCAGGGAGCTATTATTTGGAAGATGATACTTTGCTTTGAAGTGAGGTTTACACCGCCAAGGTCACACAGTAATCTGTCTCTTGTACCTGTCTTGGCATTTTTATAAGACTTACACTGGATTAGGTAGCTCATACAAAAGGGATTTGTCGTCTG
Source organism: Holothuria leucospilota (assembly GCA_029531755.1). NCBI lineage: Eukaryota > Metazoa > Echinodermata > Holothuroidea > Aspidochirotida > Holothuriidae > Holothuria > Holothuria leucospilota. The sequence goes on along the minus strand of CM055961.1, from coordinate 71,144,662 downwards.
CTACATCTAAAGTAAGACGGGGGTTGGTCGCTATTGCCATAAATTGCCAGTCGCTTGGAAATTAAAAAATATAGCATCTTTGGACGCTTGGTGACGCGAATGAGAGTATACCAGTAACGTTTTAGGTAAAAATGTGAACATGATTCTATACGTATTCGTTTCAGGAAACTTCCGGAAACTTGCCAAATTTTTGTGACAAAACTTAGACTGCTGCCTCTTCAGCTCATTTGTATGACGTTTTTTCTATAGGAAGGGTAAGACTTTATTGATATATTTCAATGAAACAGTCGTTTCGAGTTTTGAAGCACCTTGCCCCTAAACTGGTGGCGGCGTAATCCTACTCATCAAAGCATTGTCTTGAGTTAGCCAATTGTGATAGGATTACTAGACCTGAAAGATGTTGCAAACTATCGATATCAAATTGAAGCCAACGAATAAAAGAAAGAATTCCCAATCAACGGAGTAAATAGCTTCTCATTAATAATCTCCCCGGAATTTAATGAGTCTTAGAGTATTAGCATAAATTAAACTTTCCGTTAAATCTCCTTCTAAATAACAGCTCCCTGCCCATGTAACCAGGGAGGTGTTTCCTTGACAGGAGATCCAACTAAAAAGTAATTTATTCTAATCCTGTTTGATCCAATTAAGAGAGAGGAGATAATCATTTAATGACAGATCATAGGACTTCAGAACCTTCAGTTCTTTTGTCAAATACTTACAATTAGTACTACTTCCTGTCCCAGTCAACCTTTGTTAACGACTCTACTACGCTGACAATAAGATTATCAGGAACAATGGTGTGGTGTTTAGCAAGTTACCGACAGCCTAGTGAGCACCAATGTTTTAAAATTCAAAGCGACTGTTTGTCGCTACTAAGCCTAAAGATCCTTGTGGTGAAAACACTGCTTATGCTATTTGCAAATGCAAAAAAGAGGTATGAGGCTATAAGTTACTGTTTATTTTTCATCAATTTGCGCATTATTTTGCAACTTAAAGGTGGTGTATTCGTGTTCAAAATGTAACACTGGATGATAATGGGGTATTTTTTAAAGTGGCACAACGCGCCATAAAGGCGCAAATTAATTTGCAACTTGAACGACTGGCAATGTAAAATAAATGGGCAAATATTCATGTGCCGTTCTTCAAGATTTAGCAGACGACGTGACCCTTTGTGTTTAGTTTCTTAAGTACCTTTAAGCCTATTATATATGGAAGATCACTACAAAGAGGGAATTACAGAATTACAGTCGGCAACTAGCACAGTTTAAAGAAAGGATTGAAGATATGTCTCCTGTCAAGGTAACACCTCCCTGGTTAAACATACCCCATGAAAAATGAATGGCCAAATTTTGATTTTCAGATCGATTAGGTGCACTGTCAATGCCATTTGAAGCAGGGGTGGCGCTAGGATTTGCACGACAGGGGGCCAGACTTTTAGATGCAAATTACCCGTATCCTAGGTGCAAATTACCCGTAGGCCCGACAGATTCGATGTCGACGTTGGTGGGGGGGGGGGAGGGAGGGTGAGGAGGGCATGTAAAGTAAACCTTTGTACTACAACACGCCATTGCTAGGTACGTTTAGCAAAATATCCATAGGTCCTTAAGTGTCGAGTTGCCTGTGTTCTCCTCCGGAATCTGTACTGTGAAATTGTAAAACTAGCAAAGATTTTCAGTATTCCTACAAACTAATAACTGTACACATTTCTATCAAAATGAGTTGCATTGGAATATCCTGGGCATGACGTTAAACTACATCCAGGTTGGATGTGGAGGTAGTGCGTGGCGAGTAGTTTGTCCCCAACTATCGCCTATAAAATGCGCACATGATACTGTTATCACTCATCCCATGACTGGCGGGTTGTCGGCGCCACACAACCGAGCAAGCCCCTTCATGGTTGGGCCCCCTGTGGGCTGCGGGTTGTAGAATATGCCCTCGGTATTCCCCACCTGTCGTAAGAGGCGACTAAAGGGGGGGGGGGACTTGCACCGTATTTAAATTTTACTTGACACTATATAACACATTTGTATTGGTGTGTCGTTACATTTCATCTAACTAACAAACTAACGAATTGCATTGGAGGGGTTGTGCCATATCGTGGAAGACATGTTGTATTGAATCCACTAACTTTACTCAAAGAAGTAGCCAAACTTCAGTGGCTCGCCGGACAAGAAAAAAATCTAGTCTATGCGATATGGAATGATATATCTGACTTTTACATACAGCTGTGTATACTATCTTTATATAACGTTGCCAGAAGAAAGGGGCTTGAACTATTTAGCTGTATGGGACGGAACTACAGAAGAAAATGCGTCAAATGTACAGCGTGCGAAGCGGGTCGAATATTTGGGGTTCCTGTGAAAGAAATTGCCCTTTTGAGACCAAAAACTAGTAAACCTTCAAAGCGACATCACCACGATCAGTTACTGCTTCAAAACCCCATAACCCCTTCCATCATTCTTCTTCAAACCATAATTTATCAACATTATCAATCAACCTGAACAGCCTTTATTCTTGATTAGGCTTCATTTTCCGCGATTAAAAATATCCCATGAAAAGAAGATGGTCACATTTTAATCTTTCAGGACCGTTACGTGCTCCTTCAATGCCATTTACAGTAGGGGGCACCAGGATTCTCAACGTGGGGCCAGCTACCCGGAGCCCCGACAGGTCCGATGTCGACGTGGGCGGTGGACTGAAGAGGGAATTTAAAGAAAACCTTTGAACCATATCAAGCCATTGCTGCGCATGTTTGAAGTGACGAGTAGGGTACTGATTTAGTGTTTAGTGTTTTTCCGGGAATCTGAATTGTGAAATTGCAAAGCTAGCGAAGTTTGTAAGTGGTTATATACACAAAACATAATCTGTACTCAGAACAAAAATGGATTGAATTAAGGATGGTTGATTTCTATCGGGGATGTCATACATTATACTGAATCCACTTCGTCTGACCCGATGACATGGCCAAACTTCAGTCCGCGTGTCGCTTACCGTAGCGCCCGAAAGACACAAGATTACATTAGCGAGGCTATGCGATATGGGCTCAAAGTTTTTCCTTTACGTGAAACTGCGTACTCGACCTATATGTAACTTGGTATACTCGAAAGTGTTCTTACTATTTAGCTATATGGAAGGGAACTATGGAGGAAACTGAAGTAAATCTACTGCTGAGCAAGCGCTCCTACAATTTTGAGTTCCTTTCGATAAAAATTGCCCTTTTGGGTGCAAAAACATTTAATCCGTCAGGACAACTGGTCGCCGTCGGGCACTACATACTTTATCGTACCGACTAAGGCCCCCGACGAAATTGGAAAGACTCCTCGACGGGGACCAGCCTTCCCCGAAATGGGGACATGGCCCCTACCACCGGCACCATCCCTGATTTGAAGGTGGTTAAATATTTCATTCTAATGCACGCAGCTATTTCATTTTCTGAAATCAAAGAAAATACTGACGATAAAACGAGGATGGCAAATACAGTTCAAGACCGAATTTGGAGTAATAAAACTTTTCAGAGGGTCGAGATATCTTTTTAGTCATAAATAAAAGCAAACTGTTGGCAATTTCTCATTTTAATTTGAAACAGCAGAAATGTAACGGCAACGGACAGTTTTGTTCACTAAGAGAGCCTAAGGTTACTACATAAACATTCATTCATTGTCCCCAGCCACAACCTGCCTAGATCATCATATCGCTTGAACGTTATAGTCTGAGACAGGTAGTACTCATCAAGTATGGCAAAACTTGATTTTTGTTGTCTGTTGAGTGGGCAGCCAATGCCATTTGAAGTTCGCATTTGCATAAAACCTCCATAGCTTAGCGGTGCATTCGCCCGCTGGTCCCCTTCCAGGGCACTGTCCCTGATTCTAACAAGAACAGTAAGACGGGTTTATGGACCCTACCTTCTTTGGCGACGCTTTGCTCTTCAGCGATGACCCACTTCGAAAAAGCTAACAAATGACACCACATGGTTGAACTTGGACTTGAACGTAAGGAATGTAATAATGTTTCACTAGGCTCCCCTATTAACCCCAGTTTTCCTACCACGGTATATTTATTCGACTGGCTACGGTGAAGAGATCTATGCCCACAGCCCACTTTGAGCTCATTCCTTGCGAACATATGGTGGTGACTGGAAGAATGCACTAATAACAGATTTATCGCCAACTAGTTAAAATAAGGGAGGCAGGGGCCAAACCCCCGTCGGGGAAGGCCAGCCCTGTCGTGATTCTTGGCCCCTTCCCGTTAAGCAAATTTCTGGAACCATTCTTGTAGACATTTTGCTGGATACCGTAGAAAACGGGGGTCATAACCACTCAGTGAGTGGGTTAAAAAGTAATAAAAGTTTTAAAACGTAATAAGAGTGGATAACCTTGCAATGTTTATAAACTGATGTAAAAACTACAGTTCCTGTAAAAACGCTATGTCTCCTGTACGCTTCGCTCGAGCTTCTCGTAAGCCGTTGTTCATTATCACCTAAAACACATTCAAAATAAAGACAGATGGTGCAGTGTGATACTTGTGGTCTGTTTAGCCTGGCCCATCTAACGCCATTAAAGATAGACGGAGAATGCTTCATTATGATTCAAATAAATTTGTAAAAACTTTAGAGGTTCCGGGACTTCGCTTCTTGTCCTTCACCGGGGTCTCCTAACTGGACTCTACCATGGATGAGTCCGATGTGTGTAAGAAAGCTTTGTTCTCACTCACTTACTACGTTGCACTGGCCCGCCAATGGTATTAGAATGTCAAAATAGTCCTTCCCAGGATAACGGTTTTCCACCCTTTTGTATGAAGTCAAATGAATAAGAAGAAACGAAACATCAGTCTGCGAGTTCCCAAAAAGCTCCAAACTATGTAACAGCGGTTGTAGTCATGTGTTTATTTTATCTACGTAATAATGTCACAATTTAAAAGTTGAACTGAACCCTTAAGATAAGAATTGTAGAATACAATGGTCACAGTATACTAGCGAGGTGAAACATTTTACCATTCGAATTAGGCAAACAGGTACAAAATCATATTCCATATGTAAGCAATAATATATTTCAAAAATGTAGGCAAGGCGTGTACAGTCATTCCGTGTCATGTATTCTAACTTGAAATACCTCTATTCGAAAACGAAACTCTAATATGACAATACATGGAGTTAGCCAATACCCACAAAAAATGACAAAAAGAAAGTATTTTGTCCAACAGGTACATGAATGACCCTCTGAAAACACTTCTGTCACTCATTTAGATAACTTTATTGGAATGCAATTAAAAAGAACAAGCAAAGATATCTTATTAAATGGAACGTCTGTTCGTGAATTAGGTTTGTCATGGATACGTTTGGTTTTCGAGTCCTTTAGCGAATTTGGCCAGTAGTTGTCTCTACTCGACATTGTTGAAGGAAATGTGATACCTGCTACAGATATTTCATATTATCTCTATGATACATTTACCATTCTACTATTTAAGTTCCTAAATGAAGGTCAACCCATGACTAAAACATGTTTTTAAGTCATGGCTGAAAGTTAGGTTTTAAACGTTTTACTTACTCATTTACTCGCTGAAATAATTTTTTCCCTGTTTTTTTTACTCCTCTTTGGTACTTTATTGCATTTTTTAACAATCTGAAAGTTTCACTTTCCGTCTTATTTACAAATATTCAACGACAAATATTTTTCAATAGGCAGCAAACGACTATTAAATCTAAGCCCGTGCCAAAGGAAGGGCAGTAGGTGGCGGCCGCCACTTGAAAAAAATTAGTTTACCATTCCCTTAATACATTAAAACATATATCGCCCTTTAAAAATTATTCTCCATCTACGAAGCTATCTCCTTAGCTTCCCCTCCCTCCTCCCTCCTCCCTTCCTAATTCGGTACTTTGTTTTTCTACGAGGTTGTCTGCAGTCAGTCAATGCAGACGATAACTCGTGACCTGATTTTTAACAACCTTGCAATATTTTGCGTTCCGGTAGTTACATTTTTAGGTTAACAGCCGCATCTCTCGCCATCTGTCAGATCCATAGTGGAAAGACCCTCACATTGCACAGGAAAATTACCCCGAAGCTACACCTAGGAAAAATATTTAGAGAAAATAAACTTTGCCTGAAAATGTCCATATTTCGCCTCCTGAAAAGCTATTCCTCCATTTCACTATGTTGTCTGCTCTGCTCATGCCTTGCTTACGTATGATGTAATGTGTGTAACATGTTAGGCATTGATGGCAAGATTAAATAATATCCATACCAACAAACTCTTCAGGCAAATTTAAGTTAAAACTTATCGAATAGCCGAAAATACAGCTGTTATCCCTTACGACCATATAACGTTTAGCGGCATATCAATAAGACTGTTAAGACATGAATTCATTTTGTTTGAATTTATATGTCCTTTCTACAGAATTAATCGCATCTGCCTTACTGTATTTTTTCCATTCTGGTGGAAGTTTTCCTTCCCGGCACTCATAAAATTCTGCAAATTGTCGATTGAAACGATTAAAAATGTACTTCCAGAACACATTTGGGTCATTTTCAGCATCATGTACGTGCCATGTGGGATGCATGCTTTTCATGAATGTCGAAAGTTTAGAAATTTCTTCATCTTCTAAGTCTAGTGATGTGAAAATGTTATTCCTTGAAACTAGACAGTGACATGTAAGTGATATGAGTTCATCACTTTCTCTATCCCTTCCACCTTTAATGCCAATTGGTATATGAGGCTTAACAGAATGATATTCATGATTTTCTAGATCAAATTTACAAACATTACCGCATAAAGGACACTGTTCTATGCAACCAATGATGTTGCTGGAAAATTCTTTATGCATATTTCTTGATAAAGAAAACAAAAATGTTTTTGTACTATCAATATTCCCCTTTTCAGGTAACTCAATTCTGTCATTAAGTCTGTGCTTCATATTGTCTAAAATGCTACAACAATGATCAGCAAATGAGTCAACATCACTGAATTGCATATGCCTTTCCAAATATTTAAATCTGTTGTCGTTAAGGTGCACAAAATATGTTTCAAATGTTTGCATCCATTCATATAATCTATAATTATTAGTTTCCACACAATGAAATGTTGCCTGTGCCACTGCCAGAATAGCACTCTCGATTTTTTCTTCTATGACAGTAGTCTTTAATTTCCAGATAAAAGAATTAGCTTCATCGTTAATTTGTTTTACCAAAAATTCTAAAATGTATTTTTGGCTGCAATGTTCGTAATCTTCAACAAATGAAAGAAATTGTTCAAAATTGTCTTGATTGCAGAACGAACGTAACATTTGTCCAATTAAAGACCGTTTTAGAACAATGACATGGCTCCTCTGAAGGAAGAATTCTCTTGTTTTCCTTTGAAGCTCTTGTGGAATGCACTTCAAAAGTGCGTCTTCCATCGCATTACAAAGAATTTGAGCAAATTCCTTTTCTAAAGGTTGTTTGACCAACAGAACGTTTAGTTTTAAAACCGGAATAATGTTTCGTGCGCGATAGGCCACGTTTGTTGTATTGTCTTTCTCATACTCTTTAACAGATATTAAAGGCGATGACCATGCAGCCACATGAACAAATGCTGCTGCCTTAATTTCTTCTGATTCTTGTCCATTGATCAGAGAAAGTTTTATCATATTAAAAATGTTATCGAATAATTCCTCAAAGTCGTGCATGAAATTCGCTAACGCTGTCCCAAGGCAATAAAATTTTGCATCATTCACAGCGTGTAAAATTCTTTGTAAATTTTGCGAAGACGTCACTGGAAGAAACAAAAGAAAGTGCCTATCAAGCCTTTGAATCGTCAGGAGATGGGAGGGGATATGATCATAATTTAGTACACTCTTTGAGCGAAAAGTTTTTGCCAAATCTGAAAAATCATCACCTTGAAGCAGAGTTTCAAAGAGAGGCACAATGAAAGCAAGTTTACTACTAAGTGATGGAAAACTTAAAGGCTCAATATTCTTTACTATGTAATTTTTGAAGTCGATCTCATTTGCAGAGAAATGTCTGCTTTTCATATCGGCTCTAGCATGATGTCTGTGAATACTGAAGATAAACTTAATACACAGAAAGGTACACATGGTGAGACTATCCACAGTATTCTGAAAGGACGGTAAGAAACGCTGTAGTAATCTTATAAACTGTTCGGAATTAATAGTGAAATTTGAATAGCCAGTGCTTAACTCTAATAATCCTTTCTGGCATTCCATTAAAGACTTTGCAACGTTTTTGTCTTCAGTGTTAAATCGATTTTCCAATTTCTTAACATCATATACTGACTTTATGGATATCGAATGATCACACCAATCAGTAAGAACTTTTGTGTCTATGAGAGTTTTTACGTGGTTTCCGTACTTGGTCTTTTTTAGTTCATCAGTAATTCGGAGTTTCATTTTAGATTTAATTTCTAAAAGTGACGTTTGAGGATATTCCTTGCCTATGTTATGGATATATTCTTCGATGCAATCTTCTAACTGTTGTTCTACAGATAAGCTTTCAATTTCATTTTCCTGTATTGTCTTCATTGTAGATAAAACTTCCTCGGTTTTAATTCCAATGATATCATCAATAGCATCATTTTCTTTTGCAACCTCAACTGTTTCCTGCAGTTCTTTGAAACTATGATGCAATTGGTCCTCCTTATACTTCGACAGTTTTGCCATTAAAGTATTGCAATCATCAGACAAAATACTGTTGCTTTCTCCAAGAAAAGCTAAGAATGTCCAAACTAGTTCTACTTCAAAATTGACCAGTTCTAGTATTTCGTTTTTATATCGGAAACGAGCGTCCTCTTTGTTATCAGCTGTTGCGATTGTTGTCGACGCAGTGGCAGTTGCATTTAAAATTTTCTGCTCAATGTCCTCAATACTGTTAAGGTAGTACTGACGAAGTCTAGAAGACGGATGAACAAACTTGTGAAAACCAGGGCTAAGTGATGTAATACTTGACTGTCTGAAAATGGTTTGGCTTATATCTTTTAAGGTACGTTCTCCCTCCTGACGCTGCTGTAGCAATAGTAAGATATCTTTTTTAATGTCATTTACACCTTTAACGTAGTCTTGGTTACACAAAAGGCTTTGTACAATTGGTAATATTTTTACAGTGATAGTATCATCGTTACTAAAACAGGATAAAATTTTTTTACGAAAGGCACTTTTTGTAGAATCAGTTTCCTTAATCCAATCTGGTTTAGTTTCATGGACTTTATCGCAACTTTCCTCTAGAATGTCCCTTACATATGGTTGTAAGTTACTTACATTAGGGCATTTTGAATCCGACACCCGATACACAACGCAACATTTACTTACAACACTGTTTTCGAATTTAAGAACTGTGTGTACAACCATGTCAAACATTATTGACTCCTCTGCTCGAAATCCGTCTTTTCGTAAATCAACAATTAACACATCAGTTATTGAAGACATTAAAATAAGAAGGTTTTCTCGCATTTCAGAATAAAACCCTTGTGTAACTTCAGCAAGGGACAGTGCATTTATATCAAGAAGGAGGAGGTTGTCAAATGACACTGACAACTCAGAAGTATTATGAACAGGAATAAGCTGCATCCGCAGACCTCCGGAGCACACGTTTTCGGTTTTAGTAAAACTTGTTCCAAACATATGGTTCAACAAAATGCAACTTTGCGCTCCGTATCCTCCAAATGCAGATACAACACGGACACGGGTATGATCTTTTCGCAAATATTGTAAGGTATTAAGTAGTTCCAGTGCCCATGACGACGGCTTATGAGAAGTGTCAATACTTACAAGGTCAATGGAATTACCGTTCATTAACCAAGTTTTGATGCATTCATTATAAAAACTACTGCTAAAGCAACTGTCTGTCTTTGAATGTGCACTTTGGCGACGATGCCATAAGGCCCACAAGAAGTGTTCAACCTTTAAATTATTATCATTGAGCTCCCGCACATAAGTTTTTTCTAACGAGTAAGTCTCTGCAACACTTTCCATTTCCTTGCTTCTTTCTGTTTCCATTCCAAAAACGTTCAAGTGCTTCACCCTTTCATAAAGTGACATATACATATTGGTAGGTAACTGCAGTCTTCTGCGAAGTTTCTTTTGAAGACAAAGAAACAAATAGGTTAAAAAGATCTGTTGTTCATATTTGTCAAATGTGAAACAATGCAGTAACTTTTCTACGTGTTTAAGTGGTAGCCCATCGGAACACTGATCTAGCTTATCTCGAGGAAAACTGTTTTCAACGAGATCACTTACGATACCAAAGTCACTGTAGGATTTCGTGAACTGCAACATCTGTTGCTTATAATCCTGGATTTCGTATGGTATGTCATCGACAATTTCTTCTGCAAGACGTTTTGCCCTTTGAAACGTGTGCTCATTATCAATAAAATTAAGCTTAACGGAAACATCAGTAAGATCCTCCACAGAACTTTTGAAATGCCTATTTGTAGTTTTAAGTTTCTCTACCAATGTTTTTAAAAGCATTTCACTGATTTCCTGAGATGAAAGACCTTTGCAGTGGACTACTGATAGTTTATCTGTTTGAAAAGCCTTTATCTCTTCGTGTGCAGTTTTGTTCGTCACAACAATTACATGTGATGTCTCAGTCATTGTATAAATGTGTTTTAAGTTTTCATCACAATATTGAGAAAAGAACACAATTTGTATCTGAGAAACACGTCTACAAAAGTTTTGTTGTCGCACGTGCTGGTGTCCATCGCCCCTCAGATTAAGAAGAAAAAACGGCGGGGAATTGGAATTGTTAAGCTCTTCTTTCGATTTGTACCATGTAACCTCAACAGTCCCCTTAGACCACACAGTCTGTTCTTGATCTTCCGAGTAGCTGATGTAACATGTCGATCCATCATTATTCTGTAGCTTAGCCAGTAATTTATTTAGAACATCAGATTTTGAGAAGTCCAGGTCACCAAATCGAAACGCCGCAACTGATATGAAGTCATTCGTAGTCAACGTAGGCTGACTGTCCAAATCAGCATGCTGTTGAAAACATGGTTGTAATTCCCACTGCAAAAAGTATACTTCGGCATTGTCAACACTCGGCATAAGTATGGGAACCGCATTACCCATTAATTGAAGTTTATGTAAAACATACTGCATGAGTAATGGATCAAAGCAATTGAACAGTGCAAACAAAACATCTCGTTTACTTATGTGAGACAAACGCCCTTTATTTGTCTGCTGGGACGTAACAGATGAATGCAGTTTTTGGATAACTTGACGATCTTCGGCCTGTAATTGAGTAAAGAACTGGAAAACTATATCATCTTTTTCTGCTTGGCTACTGGGATAAATTTTCACAACTTTCACTTCTTCCAAAGTTAATTTAGTATCACGCCTCAATCCTATATGATTCAGAAACTCGTCAAATTTTGGCTCGTCTCCGTTTTCCATCATTTTTTATTGGTTATCGTATCCTTCACAGGAAGCTGTAAGATACAAGTGCAAGGACATTTTATTTCTGAAAAACCTCCATTTCAGAATATTAAGTTAAGACATATCTGTACCAACAGATGGGGACATATTAAGCTTATTTTAGTTGACACTTCCTTTCAGCGGTCACCTGTGCGCTTGCCGTTACTCTGTGGGCTTGCCGTTACTCTGTTGCTAGTGAATCATTTTCTGATGTTAAAATAACTATTTACATCTTTAGTCGTAAGTAGAACTTAGCAGATTTTATGGGCCATTCAAAATCTATATCTAATGTTTTTGTCAATCTTAATGCCATGTTTATCTATTTTTGGAGGTCAATTTTGACGATACAGCCTAGCTTTGAGTATGCAAGCTATGTCAAACTCGATGTATCCGTGTCATGTTGGACACCACTGATATTCACATCTTCAGCTCAATGAGAAAATATTAATTTTGCCAGTTTATACACACATGTCTTTTCCTAGAAGATTACTCTTGGAGAGGTCAAAGGAGTGTCCTCATGTATCGCACTTATTCACAAATACATCCATGCATTAAAGAACAATATAAGAGTTTTTTTTAAATCATATACAAAACAAGTAAACGAGCAAAATAAATAACACAGATTTATCTCATGTACGGTAAATAGCATAAAACCTGTTACTGTGACAATGCTCTCCTTTTAAAATGTTTGCATACGTATTGCCTGGTTAACCTTGCACTATTGGTTTATGAAAAAGTTGCCGCTATGCTTTGCAGATTTTTAAGGACCTGTAAAGCTTAGAATTGAATATCTTAAAAATACATGTTCTACCTTCACGTCAACGAACGTTTCTCCTTTTTATTCGGCCATTTTTGTTTACATTTACAGAAAAATCTTTTCAGCCGTAATCTTTTAATTCTGATGGTAAGTTTACTTCGCGGTATTCTTATCACTTTGCAAAGTTTTGATTATAATGATTAAAAAAATTTCTGCAGAGAACATTTGGCTTATTTTCACATTCGCAAAAGTGCCGCGCTTCTAATGTTTTCTACGTAAAATGCAGAGAATGGGGAATCTCGGAAAGAGTCACCTTTCTGCAATCTTGCAATCGTGTTAGTTTTTATAACCCTGCCTATCTTACTGCTCTTTCGAGAGAAAAGCTACCATTGCATTATGAAAAAGCTACGATATTTTGCTCATTTGTGTTTATTTTGTGAATACATTGGTAAATACAGTTTATTCATGTGTCTTAACAATTTATTAATTTTTCATAGAAATAATTAATTTGTGACACTGTAAAGGTGTTGAAACCCCCTATTGACACCATCTCAGCCTGTCAGTTTTTCTACCTCTCTTGCAGTTTAGTAATTCTAACAGAAAATCATCATCATCGTCGTCGTCGTCGTCATCATCATCATCATCTTAGATATAAATCACAGACATCAAATGTTGACTAAATTACCAATTTGCCAAAGTGTCAAAAGAGTTTCGGAATATCCAGCATTTTGCCAAAATAAAGATGTCATCTTTATAGGTTTTCTCCGTTTGCTTTTTTTTTGCATCTACTTTTCTTTATTGTACTTAATTTAAAACTGTGTTCTAAGTTTTTATTTTTATATAGTAATCTTTTAACCGGTAAGCCAAAAGGCTTAGTGATTCCTTGCCATATGGATATATTGTAGCAAACATGAGTCACCCACATGGCAAGCATGAGATCCCTCACAGTTATCCTACTTGAGATATCATGTTAATAAGGTCAAAACCTTGTAAACTCGTGTGCCCCAAAATGACCTTTCAAGTCAACTTAAAATAATACGGATCACCTACCCAATATGGCCATCGTCATGCTAAATATGAACAATCCACAGGCCAAGTATGAGATCACTCACAGTTATTCTCCTCAAAATACCATGTTTACTAGGTTGTGACCTTTTGTGACCCCAATAACCTTTGACCTCCACAAAAAATGACAGCAATCATCCACTCAATATTACCAATCCACATGCTATGTATGAGATCCCTCACAATTATCCTTCTTGAGATACTGTTTACGAGCTTTTAACCTGTTGACCTCTTTTGACCCCAAATAGCCTTTGACCTCCATCAAAACCAAAAAGAAATATTTTCTCAACACAAACAATCCACATGTCAAGTGTGAGATTCCTCATATTTATGTTTCTTTAAATATCGTGTTTACAAGATTTTGACCTTTTGGCCTCTTGTGACCTCAAATGAGCTCTGACCTCCACTAAAATGAATAGGAATCATATACTAAATACGGGCAATCCACATGGTAAGTATGGGATCCCTCACAGTTAACCTTCTGCAGATATCGTTTTTACAAGGTTCCAACCTTTTGACCTATGGTGACCCCAAATGACGTTTGAGCTTTACCAAAAAATGAAATAATCTAATTAATATGGACAATGCACATCTTTAGTATGAGATCCTTTTCACTTACTCTACCTAAGATATAGTGCTTACAAGTTTTTAACCTTTTCACCAGTGATGACCACAAATGACTCTTGACCTCCAAGAAAAGTAATAGGGATTATTTGAATAATATAGGCAATCCACACCGTAAGTATGAGATCCGTCTCATTTATAGTTCTGAAGATAGATTGTTTACAAGCAATTTCCAGTGTATGTACCATTTCACCTCTGCTGACCCCAAATGACCTTTGATATCCACCAAAAATAATAGAGATCATCCACTCAATATGAGCAATTTCACGTGTTAAGTATAATAAGTACCCTCAAAGTTACCCTTTTTGAGATATTGTGTTTACAAGGTTTTGGCCTTTTGACCTCTCGTGACCCCAAATGACCTTTGACTTCCACCAAAAACAATAGAGATCATTTATTTAATATGGGCAATCTACATGCTAAGTATGAGATCACTCGGAGTTACCCTTCTTGAGATAGAGCGTTTACAAGCAAAGCGTCACATACACACTTACGTGTAATAGGTGTCAATCGGGGATACATGTTTTTAACAGGGAAAATGGCGATATGCCCACTTGGAGGTGTATCCACACTTGAATAGGACCAAGAAAGCTCATGTCCCCGATTTACACCTATTACACGCATACGCACATACTCATGCACCAACACATGTTGTGTTTCACTACATGGAAAATGGCGAAACGTCGAAACAAAACTTCAAAATGAATGGGGCACATCTTTGAAAGGTGCAAAATTCATTTTAATGGCAATTTTTGCACCTGCCACTTGCCGATATATCTAGGGGAAAAAGACATTTTGAAATTAAGTAGGTTTTACGCTCATTTTTGCGAATAATTCTCATTGCACAGGTTTTTATAAATGAAATAAAAAAAATATAAGAGTAGGCCAAGTGAAATGCTTCTCAAGCTTTTACATACTAGGTTAGTCTACAATTCAGATTCATCCAGAACCCCAGTAAAAGTTATTGATATCTTTTGTGAAACAAGAGCCCAGTGGGCACTATGGTTCCTTGCTGAATGTAATGACACTGAGCCATGAGCATACAAACAAAATATTAGCTAATGTGAAGTTTTCCTGTAACTCTGGTGACTGCTACATGACCTTTAAAGTTGTTGGTAGTGAATGTTGACTTCATCTACCAAGTATCCTATTAGTCCACAACTTGACCTCAAAATGACCTCTGATAACCTCCAAATGGCCCATAGTGACCCCAGATGACCTTTGACCTCCACCAAAAACAATAGGGCACACCGTCTCACTATGGTGGATATAATATATATATATATATATATATATATTAAGTATGAAACCTATCAAAGCTCCCTAACTTGAGATATCATGTTAAACAATTAAGGTTTTCAGTGTTTAACCCTCGGTGACCCCAAATGACCTTTGACCTGAACAAAAAGGAACAGCATTCATTTTCCCACCATAACCCATCCACATACTAAGTATGGAATTTATCCAAGCTTCCTACCTTGAGATATTGTACTAACAACAAGTTTTCAGTGTTTGACTGCCAGTGACCCCAGATGACCTTTGAACTCCACCAAAAGCGATAGCATTCAGCTTCTCACAATAACACATCCACATACCACATATGAAATCTATCCAAGCTTCCTCCCTTGAGATATTGTGTTAACAAGCTTTTCAGTCTTTGACCCCTGGTGACCCCAGATGACCTTTGACCTCCACCAAAAATGATAGGGCACACCTTCTTACTATGGTGGATCTATACACTAAGTATAAAACCTATCAAAGCTTTCTATCTTGAGATATCTCGTTAACAAGGTTTTTAGTGTTTTACCCTCGGTGACCCCAGTGACCTTTGACCTCCACTAAAAACACCAGCACTCTTCTTCTTACCATAACCCATCCACATACTAAGTATGGAATCTATCTAAGCTTCCTATCTTGAGGTATTGTGATAAAAACACGTTTTCGGTGTTTGACCACCTAGTGACCCCAGATGACCTTTGACCTCCCTCGAAAACAATAGCATTCACTTTCTTACCATAACCAAAGATATTATAAGCATAGATTCCAAACTCCTATACCTACACTGTTACGCTCAGTGACTCCTCATGGAGACGCCTATGTGGGGGCGGAAGTGTAAATTTGACATGCGCGTCGTTCTATTACGCGATCTGCGTACAAAAATAAGAACGCGTCACAGGAAATTCCACTGTTCAAAGAGGTTAGCGAGGGGGAACTTTCACAACGCGTTCTATACGCGCAGAATACATTTCTCTGTGTATTATCCGGAATACTTGACGCACAGTTCTGTGCGCTCTGGAAACAAACGCGCTAGTTGCTTTCCCGTTGTGAGCGCGTAAGTAATTGAACGCGCATATAAAAGCGCGTCACTTGGAGATACCATAGAAACTGACCAATGAATGTCCATGAACTTGCAAAACCAGTCATTGTGCGTTCATGTTCAAGTGTAAATACGTGGAATGCCGCGTTGAAGAAATAAGTTGTTCTTTTTCAAGTGGAATTTATTGAGGCGTAGTACTTCTTCAGTCAACAACATTCGGCAATAACAAGTATTAATACTTTTGTAAGACATTCATTCGCCTGTTTGTTTTCAAAACGACTGAACAGTGATCAGCACTTCCGCCCCGATGTTTTGGCCTCCATGAGGAGTCAACGCGCCATTTTAAGTTTGGAACCTATGCTTGTAATATCTTTGACAATAACGCATCCACATTTCAAGTATGAAATGTATTCAAGCTTCCTACCTTGAGATATTGTGTTAACAAGCTTTTCAGTCTTTGACCCCTGGTGACCCCAGATGACCTTTGACCTCCACCAAAAACGATAGGGCACACCTTCTTTCTGTAGCGGTTTGAAAGGTTCTGAAACCTTGAAATGTTGGTGCGGATTGAATAGCTCTTGGAAGATCATTCCAAAGACGAGGGCGGGCAACCGCAAACGAATGATTGCCAAAAGATTTGCTGTGTCCTGGGTATAAGGAGGATTCTCCTAGCACGTACTAGACCTAAGAAGCCGTTTGCTAGTTCTTAATTTGAGCATGTCAGTCAGGTAATTTGGGGGTTGTCCATTTAAGCACTTCCAAACTAAGGTGAGTATCTTAAATTGAATTCGAAGTGTAAAGTGAAGCCAGTGCAGTTCTTTTAAACAAGCAGTTGATCTATCTAATCTGTTTTTATTCAGGACAGACTTAGCTGTCATGATTTAAATTCGCTGCAACTTTTTAATCTTACAGTTGGGGAGGCCGTATAGAAGGCTATTACAGTAGTCGAAGTGTGATACAATTAGACCTTGTACAATTTGCTTGCAAGCATTAATGGTAAGATATTTTCTGATGCTTGTTGTCCGACGAAAATTTGCCATAGCAGATCTACATTGACTTTGTGTGTGTGATTTCATCATAAGGTTCTTATCCTTGTGAACTCCCAAGTATTTATAAGATTAACTTTTGATATTTCATAGTAGTTATTAACAGACAATGTTAGAGTAACGCATTTACATAATTGCTTAGTAGATCCAAACTGAATAAACTCAGTCTTAGAGTCATTCATCTTTAGTCTATTGTTTTCCATCCAGGTTTTGACTTGACTTAACTTTTCAAGAAGACGTGTGGTGGGCAATTCAGAGTCCCTGCATCCTCCTAAGAAACTTATCTTTAGTGCATGATCATCGGCATACCCGTGAAGTTCAACAATGTTGGGAATGTATTTTCGCATTGTAGATGCATAGGCGGAATATAAGTGTTGAGCCGGCTACACTTCCTTCCCTACACTGAAAAATCAAGATTCTTAGAAGATGAATATTCATTTTCAATTGTCAACTTGAACTCTCGTGGTTCCAGATGTTGACTAAGAAAAAAATCAACACAATTTAGAAAGTAGTGGTCATTATCGGCACTTTTTGTGGTGGAAAAAGGTCAGTGAAAAAACGTATCGTTCAGGCAAAACATTTTCCAAGATTTACACGCCAAACTATGGTGGCGCCCTGCATTGGTTTACAATTGGAAACATAGAACCCTAAGGAGGGAGAATTCAAATATTTTCAGAATTATGAAAGAAAGGGGGATTGTGGTCTGGGGTTGGTTAAAGCGTAGGGGAAATGGTGTAATGATCTGGCTTGTTATTTTCCCTATCTTGTTCATTTGAACAAGATAATGATCCCAAATACAGGCTTGCTGCTCTACAAATGCCAAGTCACACTGCAAAATATTACCCAATTGTTAGATAATGTCTTTGGGGTATTCATCTGGATTGCCAGATGCTCTAAATGATCATTTAACAGTATTCAGTTTGTAGACGTTTCTAGGAGAGTAAGACCTCCAGCCCCTAACCGTTTTCTTTCCTTCCACCCTGTGAGTTATTCCTTCCTCTCTACTTAGAAGGTGATTGAAACGTACGTACTGCGTTAAAGGAGATACAAATTGTCACCCAGTCGTGATTATTTAAGTAAATGGGTTTAGAAACACAAGCCGAGTGTCTAGGTAATGGTTATATTGGGTCCTTGGCGAAATATTCCATAATCACTAATTGGGCCTCATATTCCGCAAGTGAACAGTATTTTCCGTTAGATAGAAATTCAACACACAAACGATGAGGGGCAATTTACCATTGTACCCTTTGACCTTGTGACTTTTCAACTTTTGGTTTCAGGATTTTAAAGAGATCAAACCCCTTTTGATAACACCGGTGTCAATAATTGGGGACGGGGGGATATTCCCCCAATTTTTAGATTGGGGAATATCATGTAGTCTGCCCCCAATTTTTCCCGGAACTCTAACGTATTACACACATCTTTGATTCCATAGATTGCACTCAATGAATCAACGAAATAAATTTCGCAAATGTTGCAAAAAGCCATTTAATGAATTAAAATCCTGGGGAAACATTTCAGATTACACCCCATATCATCCGGAAACCAAATTTTTTAGGGCTCTTTAGTGGGCCTCAAGTCACACGTTGCTTAAGCTTCGAGATTCGCCCCTGTATTAGTTCCTGCTCAAGTCTATGCTCTCCTTCCCCACCCCATCCCCCCTCGTACAACACACACAGACATGCCGTTGAGAAGCTGCTAACTCACTTGTATTGGAAGGAGATAAGCTATTCATCATTTTAATATCAGTTAGGAATTACTCATTCTATAATAACCTGTTACCGCTGAAGATTGTAGCTTTGACCGTTCATGGTTGCCACTCTCTTCTACATGTGGGTAGCATACGCACTGTGATAGATCCTCATATGTTATGTAAGCAGAATATTAAATTTGATTGTCAAATTCGGATTGGAAGATATGAGATCGTGACAGGGAGAGTTCAGACAAAGCTTATGAAAGATGTACCCTGTGATGACCTTAAAACCAAACCTTCGGCGATCGACCAATGTAATAAAACGAGTGCCAATGGAGTATCTCAACACCTCGGTAAGGAAAGGAGTTAAAATATTAGGTGAATGCGTTCCCCAACATGAGATCTCCTGGAGATGTAAAGGTCGTGTCTGTGGAACGCAAGAGGATGTAGTATGTTTTTGTAATGTTTTGTTACCTCGTTGTACCTACAAATCTACAATATATGAGATTTATATATCTACCGCTTCGAAATTGCCCTCTAGAAATTACCCCCACCCCTCTTTTGTAAAGTCCTGGATCCGACACCGTTCGCGGTGTATTAATATTCACAAGAGTGTGTGACATGCTGGGTTACATTTGTTGATCTTCTCGTACAGTGTATATCGTAGCAAAAGGTTGAGTGTATGAACACTTCCATATAATAACTAAAAAGAATAAATAACATATGATTAGGAAGCAGAGGGCCAATGGTGGCCGAGGGTGGCCGAGGGTGACCGACCCCCCCCCCCACTTCCCGTTTTTTTTGACTGAATGGGCCGAGATGCTTTTGGCTACCCAATGATTTTAGGATAAGTGTAAAACACGTCCTTCATGCACCCGCCTATGTGTCTCACTACCCTCCTTACTGAACGTCATCGCTCAAAATTTTAGGATTGTCATTTTTAATTTTAGTCAATATGCGCTTAACGGTGTCGATACTTGTGGCTAATAAAAATCGGGGCTATCGATTCGCCACTCTGGGAGAGGGGTAAGGGTTACGGTGATCTACACAACTAAACGGCCCTAACGTGTCCCTGCTTTGCTAAAGTTTTACCTTTATGCTCTTCCAATTAGCTTCGCTAACTTACCTATGTGAGAAATTGACGTACACTTCCTCAACAAAACGAGCACAAGTGTTAATTAAATAGCAACATTTTTTACGCTTTTAACAATTGATTTCTTGCTACCAGTCTACTTCATGTTTAACCCCAAGTTGAGGGTTGCAGCAACGGAAGATAAGGGGCTCTTATATAACATAAGATTTAAGCAATGAGCCAGGGTATCACCTAAAAAATAAGATACACAACAAGCTGTAAATGTATAGATTTCGCGTATTGTGGAGTGTAGGTACAAAGAGTTAACAAATCGTTAACGTTAATTTTGTGGTTTTTTGCTGCTACAATTAATCCCATGTGTGTTCCCCATGAGTCATTCATGTGATAAAAAAGATCGTGGTATAACGTTTTGTTCACGTTTTGCTAGAGATAAATTGCAATATCGTCACTAAAAATCATCAGCTTTCATGCTGGTGTACAAGTAGGCCTAAGCAGTACAGTTTAAACACATAAACAGTGAACGCAATTATTGTGGATAGTAACCGTGCGGGATGAGAGAAACTTGCAAACTAGAGTCGCGGTAGTTGAGTTCACTTGACAGAAAAGAGTGATTTGCTTACAACTCAGGAAAATGAAAGAATGTCCTTTGCTGGGTCCAAGGAAGGGAGAGGGGTGGCCCATGCTCTTGTGAAAAAATTGTGCTTTAGTCAAGTAGCTCAGATGTAAATTGGAGCTTTCTTTGTGCATTGTTGACCAATTCATACAAATTGTTTTTATGAAGTTTTTATTTAGGACTGTGCAATAAGAATTCTCGGTTGGAACACGTGACAACCCGCCCTTTCCATCATAGGATATGTTCGTTTATATAAAAGCTATGAGGGCTAAAATCTGTTTGCTTCATGGTGAGATAGACAAGCCTCAGTGCCTCTTTTAATGACAATATCTTTCTCAACGTTGCAAGGAGCGACAATTAAAACTGTCATAGGGTAGGCACAACTGAATACTTGCCTTTCTGCACGTTGGCTGAAAATTGTCAATAGGCACAAAAATAATTTTAGACAAAAATCTGCACCCTCCATTATAATACCACATTCAAGAAAGTAGACGATTGTCTATACCGGGAGAATGGCGAGATGGGAAACGGTTCATTGGGAAGAAAGTCACTATACACCGGCAAAGGATTCTTCCCCACAAGCTTTACACCAAGGAACCGGTCGTAACCCGAAGGTCTCTAAGTTTTGAAATGAAGTGACATCCCCCGGGTGAGTGTTAAAGGAATTATAACCATCTTTAACCAGAGATCTGAAATACTGTTGGGCGGTCTTTCAATCTAAACAATCATGAAACTGTACTACCTTCAGAAAATGTTATCACTTTTGCGCTTATTGTAACAATGCCGTGCAACACACTCCTTACTTGCCTCACAAATAAGCACTCTTGATTTGAGTTTTTCTATTTCATGAAAAATTTTGGAAAGCACTCGAACATAGGCCAGAATCTTACATCCAAAGATCAGCTAACTTTTAACCAGAACGTCCGTTGTATGAATCTTCCCGAAAAAAAAAACACACTTGTCCAGTTCTTTCACTCAAGAGGAGGTGCCGAGCAGTGCAGGGCGGTGCCAAGTGGTACTTTACATGTACTACCAATGGCAATTTAATTTGTTACAAATTGAAACTTTGATCTTTGGTGGCCTCAAATGACGTTTTACGTCACAAATACTATTGGTTTAATAACTCAAGAGTCGAAAATGTATATGCTAGGTCCGAGCTTATGAGTTTTTTTACAGTTTGACTAAGGGTGACCGTCACCTCAAATCGGTCTTAAGTCTACAAAAACAAAAGGCTCTTTGAGTTTAGTGGATTCATTCACTTGCTCACTGTGAGACCAATCAAAGTTAAACTGAATTAGATACTGTGTTTACAAGGTTTCCACCATTTTACCTCTTTTTTTCCTTATATGCCCTCTGACCTCTACCAAAAGAAAAGAGTTCATTAACTTTATATTGAGCATCCGCATATTAAGTGTGCGATCAGTCACTCTTACCCTCCTTGAGATACTGTGTTCATTAAGGAGCTTATTATGTTTTCGCACTTTCAATTCTGGTAAACTCCGGTGTTCTCTTATGATCTCTGACCCACCACTTTTTTGATACGACAACTGTATACACTTAGTATGAAAAGTAAGAGTAATCCATATCTTGAGATATCGTATTTACGAGCCAGGGTGTTACTGTCACATACAAACCCATACACACTTACATACAAACACCTAAATACGCACACTCGCACCTGATTGCATATACTCCTTACGCCGTCGGCAAGGAATCAAACCTCACTATTTCGTTTCCCGCTTAAGTGTCTTTCATAACGTTTAATCGCTTGCAAATAGTAAATCAGGGAGAAACCTACATTTACACTAACATTAAACTTTGACGAAAATGTTTCCAAATGATTACAAAAACCGTAAAGCATGTAAAGCTATTTGTTTGGTAAATTCATTTTGTACCTTAAATAGCCTAACCCTTCGTGGAAAACATTTTTCAGAATTCCTACCTTGCGATCTGAAGATCTGTCTCTCTGTTTCTGCGTTAAAGCTGGGCCTTTGTAAAAATATAAATGATGACACGCAGAAACTTGATTCTTCCCACAACATGACTGACACCGTAGAAGGGTGGGTGATAAGCTGTATGATGGGAAAGGTCCAATCGCTTGCAGACAAGAGAATATCAACGGACTAGCGTTATCTCGTATGTGTACGGGGTGCAATCACCATATAAGATCAAAGTACAAACTGGGTGCATTGAATAAATTGATAACACATGATGCCGCCATTAAAAAAAAACATTACCTGGATGTAAAAGAGTACATTCACTTTACTTGTTTCAAAACTACATAGCTAAAAAGCACGATAAAATCTCAAAACTTTAAGGTAGTAGAACATCTGCACAAGTTAAATTTCAACTCACTGCACGATGATAAATGAAATCATTTTGAAAGAAACTAAACCGCTTTAACCTAAATGCCAAAAATGAACTTGATAAATAAAATGATACTAGTGTAAGAATTTTTTGAACAGAAAAACAAATAAAACTAATTATGAAGTTAGCTTCTTTCAAGAAGCATCATTGCAATTGTAACAAGAGCTAATCTTAAGCTTGGGTTTGACAGACCCGTAGATACACGCACATGATCCAAGCACAAAACGCGGTTTATGTTGTCCATTATTAGAATTTGACTTCTTTTGCCAATCTTGTAGCGTAAATGTGTGTAACTTGGCTTTATAAGTAAGTGGATCTACAATACTTTCTTTTATTAAGGGTAGAATTTCAGTTTATCATTGGTAACATTGGGCAAAACTTATTTGCGCTTTCATTAATGTGTGCAAGGCTTTCGATAAAATGATATAATGACCACTTAGCGAAGTGACTACAAAATAACTGTGATTACCGCAGTCGTCAGCAAATATAGTTAAAAGTTGGACACTGCAAATATACCATCGTCTCCGACGTAGTGAGGCTATTCGTATATTTTATACAACTCATATTTCTACAAGTTGGAAGAAAATTTACATTGCATTGGTTTCTTAGCAAAAACGTTAACAATATGGCGTTGGAGCTTTGCGTAGGAATAGATATCTAAGTTTGTTATTGTTAAGTTAAGCTCTCATTTCATAAATCATGCCAGTCATTTTAGGGTGATAATTAAAGGCACGAGGCAATGTGCAGGGCATCAAAACAAACGAAAAATATGAACCTTGTATTCTGCTCTGCTTATTGCTGAGTCATAATTGCATTATCAACATCACTGACTCTCAACTCATTGTCAGTCGTAATGCCAATCGGATAGAACAGTATACTTAATGCATACAATATCAGTGGCGGATTTAGACGGGGGCGCACCCGGCGCGAGCCCCCCCTAAAATTTTCCAAGGTTTGTTTTTTTACCTTCGTAGAACGGATCATTTCGCCTACTTGATTCCTCATCATGTTGTATTGTCTTATAATTGCTACAAAATAATAGCAGTTTAAAAGTATACAGTTTCAAGTTTTCCGATGGAATGGCAACAGGGTGATATCGAAGATCTCGACCGTATCTCGCAACTTATGGGGCATGGGAAGGGCCATTTCCTGCAATCTGGGAGACTCATTTTGCAAAATTTCACTCTTACGCTACGCGCGAACCAATGATCGCTTACGGCTTACAGATACTGGGAAAGTCGAACTCCAAACTGGTCATTTGTCAAATAGGCGTACAAGGCAGGGGCAGAGGGCAGACTGTCCCCAAATTTCCACAAGATCTTAATTTCTGGCATGGGTTTGCACAGCCATTTGAGTCTTAAAAAATCTCGCATGTTTTAATTCCACTCAAAATTCCTATCATGCCCGAATTCTTCCAAAGATTTGCCAGAAAAATTAAAAAGCGTCAGAAAAACTTTTATTCCTCAGCCACTTTTTATAGTCTTGCGCAACACTTTGCCCGAAAAGTCCGAATCTCCCAATTCTTTGAAACATTTGCCCGAAACATAAAAAAGCATCATAGTCAAAGTAAAAATTTCTTGACGAAACGAAAAGAACACAAAAATTCGCGACACATCCGGGTCGCTTATGGAAAAACAATTTTTCTCAGTCTCACTTCATAGTCCCGTGCAAACTAAACTTTGCCCCAAATGGTAGAATATTCCCGCGGAAGTTGTAAAAAAGTTCTGGGATGTTTTCAATTGCTAGATTACACTGACAGACGGGAGGGTGTATAGGTGTATACAAAGCCCAAAATTTTGCCCAAAGAAATTAATCAAAGACCATTTTTGACGTGTCATATTTCTTTATGACAATACTACCAGTAGTCATCATAAGGCGAAGATTCGGTTTAATCGGGACGTATTCGGGCAGCTATGTGTGGTCACGATTTTGCATTTTTCAATGTGAGCCACCGTCAATTGTGCAAAACTTGCTACTTATAGGCTGCAGTGCTTTTAACCCCAAATCGGGCAACGGTAAAAGTATCTTTTTCTTCAATTTCACATATGAATTTAGTGTGAGAAAATCTTCCCATAAGTCCGCCTGAAAATTCTTCAAAGCCATCTTGGAACGTGACATACCGGTTTTTTTCAGAAGGTGTTAGTAGTAAACTCAGTAGTGTGCGCATTGGGGGGGGGGGACGGGTGGGCCATGGGCCCCACCTCTATAAGTTGTCGGAGGAAAATCATCTGGTCGGGGGAAATCGGGAGCAGTCTGACCTACTCTGGCTGAGCAACAGGCGCGCTCTCCCATGTGTGTTTTAATATGCTTCAAAATGTTTCAAATATAGCACCATTTTGCGTCTCAGCTCTCTTTCTTAGGCAAAAGTTTCTAGACCCCTCCCCAGGACAGCAAAGAATCAAACCTTGCGCACTCTGTTAAAACTTGTTTTACCTTCCAAAGGTTTACCACTAAATAAATAGCAGTTCTGAAAAAAAACGGTAAATCATCTATTAATCTATAATTTGACGAGTATGATTTTTTTAATTAATCATCTAATTAATCATCTATTATAAGCCAAGGAGGAGGGGCGAAGGGGACAGTCCCACCTTATTTCTAGTATTTATATGTTTATTTTTTACAATATTGCTAGTGTTTCCCCAAATTTATATGCGGTAAATAGGCCTGGGAAGTGCCATTTCCAGCTATCTGGGAGGCATTTTGAGCCAAAATTTCCTTGCGCTCCGCGCCAAACGAAGGTGGCGCGGAGTGCTGAGAGTCTGTCTATGGGCTACGTCTTCCCCCTCTCCTCAAATTCCTGCGCACGCCACTGAGTAAACTCATCTATAGTCGGGAGTTCGGGCAGCAATATAGACAGTGGCATAAATTCAGTGGACCTTCAGTTCGGACAAGTGTCGTAAAAGATACGCAGTCATAAGAATGTTTTCAATTCCGTTGTATGGTTTTTTGTCCCGGAAAGGTACAAGACCATTTCATCTAATGGTAGTGGTACATGTTTTCACTGACCTAGCCAGCAGGGGGCAGAATGCCGGCACAGAAATTTTAGGGACGCGGTCGACGATGTTGAAAAAATGAAGGGGATCAAAAATGAAACGGCGAGAGGAGGGACGGATGGGATGTTGTTCGGGTGGAAGGGTGAGGGTTAGAGGCCTAGAGCTAGAGGGAGGGTAATTGGGAAATAATTCCTTCACAACTGGGATCTTTTTATGATATTGAAAACTATGACGAAACAGATTAACAGAACAATGTAGGCGTCCACATCGTATTTCGTTTTTCGTAAAAATTATGAATAATATTATTCAATGATAGAATGAAAATCAAGACATTTTCAGCACATGGATCTAGTGTGAAAAGAAGCAAAATATAGCACGATTTTTTAAGCCCTTCGGGACAGCAAAAAAATTTCAAAAGGAAAGGGACACTCCATGACGGCGGTCAAGAACGAGAACTATTAATAGACTTTGCCCCTGCGTTTTATTTGGTAATTTTCTAATCATTCTGCAATTTTCTCATTTTTAATTGAAGGGAAAATTTTTTCCAAACAAAAGCTCAAAATATCGACTGCTTAGACTCTACTTACAAGCCTGTGAAATGCCATTTCCGGCTATCTGAGGGGTCGTGATTTTGCAAAATTTTCTGTACGCTCCGCGCCAACCGATGGTGGCGCTCCGCTTAGATAGTCGTTCGGGCGGATGTTTGGCCGTCAGCGCGCCCCCCCCCCCCAACGAAAAATCCTAGATCCGCCCCTGAATATCGGGATCGTGATATATTTTCAACATTGGACATATACTTGTTGTTGTAAGATAATTCCTTGAAAGAAGACCCGTTAGAATATATGATGACAAATGTTATGTTATACATGCTATGAATAAATTCAGATTTCAGAGGTAGTAAATAAAGTGGCTAGATGATCTTTTAATGCATGGTAACGAGCCGGGGGATTTTTTTTTAGTCCGTCTCGGATAACACGATTCGGTTGAGAAACTGGAATAACTTTCTTATCCAGTAAATAAGGAACTTAAGCAAAAATAGATGAATTACAGGAGTTAATAACCATCAATTCTAGTAGTTTCACAATTGGTGGCAACATACTTGTATACCACACGAAGGAAAGTTGCAATAAAATATTTTCATGTAACGAACGTATTAAACTTATGTTCCGAATTAGGTCAATTGACGAGCGTTAATGTTATATTCGGACATGCCAACGATAGCTTCTTACGAGGCGACTGGCTCCTTAGTCAACACAGGGAGCTGATATTTGGACATCGCTTTGAAGTGGGGCTTGTGTCGCCAAGGTCACTCAGTAATCCATCTCTTGTATCGTTCTTGACATTTCTATAAGACTTAACACCGGATTAGTAAGTTAATACAAAAGTGATTTGTCGTCTGCTACATCTACAGTAAGACTGGGGGTTTTTGTCCATTGCCACAACATTGCCACAACATTGCCACAACATTGCCAGTCGTCAGGGAAATAAAATGGCAGTATGTCAGTTACGTTTTACGAAATATGAACAAGAATCTATATCTGGTTACTTCAGGAAACTTCAGGAAACTTTTCTATTGTTGTAACAAAACTTAGACTTCTGCCTCGTCAACTCATTTGCACGCGTTGTTGTAAAGGAACGTCCTAGCTGTATTTTCCTATTTTAAATAAACAGTCGTTTCGAGTTTAATATCACCTACTCTAAACCTGTTGGCGGCGCAAACCTACACATCAAAGAATTTTTCTGCGCAGGCCACTTTATTACGTGATTTGAATGATGTTGCTAGGTGAATGATATCAAATTGGAGCCAGCAAACAAAGGAAAGAAATTACCCTGCGCCAAACAAACGGCTTATCGTTAATAATCTAATCTCGATTTAGTGGGTCTTAAAGTATTTACATAAATTAAAGTGTTCGATAGATCTCCATCCAAATAACAACTCCCTGGTCAATATAACTTTGATATGGATGCACTGAAGTGCCTAATTCCAGTAGCCTCATAGTACAGATGAATGCAACGACACGTATTAGGACCAATCAGCTTCGGCGCTTGCGCTGTGCACAATGCGGCTCAAATTACACTTGCGAAGGGTCACACCGTACTCACACCAGTTAAACGTGGTTCATATTACACTTAAAGAAGGTCCACATTTCAAATAGCGTGTGTAATTTGGACTAATAGAGTTCAGTTTTGAAACTGAGTTTTTATCCAGCGAATGCTTTTTCCTGTCGACGTAATCCATGTGCACAACTAGTTCATTGAAGGTTACTTCTCCTTCACTTCCGCCGTTTCCTAATTTTAAGTCTTTTCTTCAGTGGTTCAAATTCGACAGCCTTACCCTAGCAAAAAGGGTTTGGTCGAGAATAGACAATTAGAATTGCTCTCGTTAACACGTACAGCCTATGTACACAAGACATATACACCAATTAGCCAGGTAATACGGAAACATTCTGCCGAGTGTCCAGACGGAAAGGTAATTCCTCGCAAGTCCCTTTATAATATTCCTTCATCCAACAGCTTGTCCTGCTCCTTTGTAAGACATCCCGGTCAACTGCAGTGACATCCTGTCAATAGCATCCTTATTGATCTAAACCGTTCTGTGCCGTTATTACCTATCCTGTTCAACGGAATATCCTGTTCGAAGGTGCCATCTTTTCTAGAGTTAAGCGTTCTTAAGGGTCTCTAAACATGAAAAATAGGTACTTAACATCTGATACTTCTCTAACTAATAAAACTAATTAAAAAACCTTTCTAACATAACAATCCTGGCAGCAAAACTGCACACTATTTATTTTTTGCATTGCTTAAATGATCTTCGGGATTTAAGTGTCATACACATCAAGACCGTAACGGTTAGGCTATCTTAAATAGTGAAGCACTGTAGGTTTTCAATATTGACATCCGTGCTTCTACGTATATTCTTATTTGCTTGGACTCTGATAGGGTAAAATGAGCGGAAATGTAATCAAGTCGCGTCTCTAGTCAGGACCTCCTAACAAAACCTGACTTGAAAAAATTGTGGGGACTTTTCCCCAACTGAAATAACACAAAGATTCTAGTCGATGACTAGACTCGAGCCACTAAAATAGCTGTAGCTGACTGACTTGCCGAGAAAAGAGAGACTTGCTTACAACATTGAAAATGAACGACGACAGACTTACCATATACTCAATTTTTTTTTTTTTTTTTTGAGTTGTTTTACAACTACATTACTTCGGACTTGTAAAAAACCTACTTACATATGGTGATCACTTTGAGAATACTTGTAGACATAAAGAGCTGTAGACACCAAACACATTGACTGCCATGTGCTTGTCATAGGAAAAACCGTATGAGGGTTACGCAAAATAATGTTTTTATTCTCAAGTTATGGCCCATTTTAAATAGAAAAAAATGGCAAGTTGGTTTTGGGGTTTAAGTCGGATTGTTGCCTAGTTTACAAGAAAAGTATGCCTAATCAACTAGACAAATTGAAAATGTATATAGATGCCGCTTAGTCTTCCTTTTAAGAGTGAACACAGGCTTTGTCGATGCAAAAGTTAGTGTAGACAGGAAGCCGAAAATTATGCAACTGCTCACAAAACTGTTATTCCTCTGAAGAAACAACGGAATGGTCCGCGTTCAAGGACCCCGATTCAAACATAAAGCTAACCCAAGACTAACGATTTCATGTTAAAAGTCAAATTTATGTCAAGTTAAAACCACAATGAATTAGGACTCAGATCATAATCGTACCGCTTGCGCTAGTATAAGGCTAGATATCAACTTTCAACAATTGATGTAATAATTCATGACACAACCCTTGCTCCCAGTCGGAACATGCTTCACTGAATTACTTCTACATTTATAGTTGACCGTATAGCTTGGTCTTATTGCTAGACATGCTTCAAGTGGTTATGGAGGAAGTGTCCACCAGTTCACAAACAAATTCGTGTTCCCAACTTTTTACAGGTAAACTACCTCGCTCAAGGTTTAAAAACATTACACAGTTCTTTTGGGCGTAATTTCATTTTCCTAAACCCACAGAGGTATGGACGACCGTATTATACAGAATATATTTTCCCTAGCTTACTGCATATTGAACACTGGCAGAACTGGTAGATGTACTGATTTATCCTATTTTCGAGTTGAAGTCAAGCTTGTATTTGGTTTCACTTCCTATAAATTCAGAAACAATCCAAAAGCGCCACACTTTAATTTACCATTACAAGGAGACACGTTGATGATTTTAGAAACAAGCTTTGCGAAACATGATTATAATTCCATTCATATCAGACACAAAAAGAACCCCTCCAAAATTTTCTGAGGTGCACAAATCTTTTGCATGGCTTATAAAGCTAGTACCTCACGAAGAAAAAATTCACTTGCGTATGGTTTGTGACTAAATTTCGCAAATTCGCCAAATATTAGTAAAACAGTAGCAAAACTGTCGCCTGTATTAGCAGGATCGCAAAAGCATCGCCAGCGGTTTTAGACATGTTCAAAATTTTCTGCGACGATTTTGCGAAAGTCGAACGCCAAATGATAGCAAAGTGTTAGTAACACATTCTCATTAATGGAGCACTAATATAGAACTAACGTCGAGCGTTTTGAAGACTCGTTCCTAGGCCGAATGGCCTCTGGTTTTACCTAGGTTGTTTCACGACATTAGTGATAAGTTAGTACAAAGTTAGTGTTAATATTTTGCGACTGTTTGACGTAGCTTTGGCGTTCCCGTCTTCACGTGAGACATACTTAATTCGCACGTTTATTTTTGCCACTTTTGCGTTTTGGAAAATGCAATAGTCGCAACAATAAACGGGCGAATTTGTCTTCGTGAGATTGTAACTGTACTCAAGAAGACAAATTCGCATGTTTGATTTAGCGACTGTTTTGCGTTCCAGAACGCAATAGTCGCAAAAATAAACGTGCGAATTTGTCTTCTTGAGGTCCTGGCTTAAGGGTGACTTATTTTACCTCCAACAGAAAACGGTTCAAAATTTAGCACGAGTGACT
Source organism: Holothuria leucospilota (assembly GCA_029531755.1). NCBI lineage: Eukaryota > Metazoa > Echinodermata > Holothuroidea > Aspidochirotida > Holothuriidae > Holothuria > Holothuria leucospilota. The sequence goes on along the minus strand of CM055961.1, from coordinate 71,113,704 downwards.
TAAATTTACCGTAATCTACTGTTACTATTTTTTTACTTATTCATCACATTAAACAATTTCTTATGTTACTGCAGAAAACAATTAAAAACGTCATACGAGAGTTATGAGTATGTATCTTTTGCAAGATACCCACCCCTAGACCTTCCGCAATTACTATCAGGGGGTGAAAAATTTATTAGATGGCGCTCTGTTAAAACATTCGCCGTTTCCTTGTGAGTCCACGAGAGCTCCTCGTCAGCTTTGGAAGAGTTTTGTACTTTTCCTTCTGATCAAACAGATAGATCATAATACAAACATGTAGACCGGTAAATGTATCTTGAGTTAAAATGATGGGTTTTCCCCGTAACATTGGTGAAAGTAGTCCACCATTTGAACACATAAGTTTCCGAACACAGTCGTGCATCGATCATTAAATAATACAAGCTACGTTGTGGAAGCAGGAACAGGGTAGTATTCCCGGGAAAACAACGTTATTTTCCCGGGAATACTACCCTGTTCACAAGTACAAGCGATAATAACGAGCCTCCCAAAATTTTAAGGTTTTGTATTTGGAGAATAAGAGTTTCCGCGAAAGATCAATTTCGGAAATGTTTAATCAGTTCGTTTTTCCCCTTCCCTTTAAAAGCTCCCCTGAAACCAGGGAGTCCCTATCAGCTCCCTGATAAAACATTTCCGAAATTGATCTTTCGCGGAAACTCTTATTCTCCAAATACAAAACCTTAAAATTTTGGGAGGCTCGTTATTATCGCTTGTACTTGTGAACTATGGTTGACTTTTGAAGTGGGTTTTGTAGAAATGAGTTGAAATGCATACCATTTTTAGCTGTTATACTCCGCTCTGTAATTTGCTTTCATTACATATATAGTGATTGGGGTAGAAATATGCACCAGTTATTGAAACCCTTGTAGCTCAGAATTACGATGGTTGTGGTATTCAAATCTGAAAGTCCTTTGAAAGAGACAGGTCAATCTATATAGGGTTACAATGGGTATCTCCATGTTGAAAACTTTTGCAAGTATCTAGGGATCGGAATACTAATTAAATTAACGAACTGGTAGTGGGCTAGTGGGCTAGTGGGCACTAAGTTGACTCACCAATTCAACAAAGTAGGAGACGTCGTTTCCCCAATATTATTTGTTATCGCTCCAAATCGATGTGCAAAACTCTTTTTTATGTCATAAAAGTTCCTTGGAAGGGATACTGAGACAGTGTATAACTACTTCGCTGGCTTGTGTATGGCAATGGGGTAGCAGCGCGACTCTTTAGTGAACATGAAACATACTTATTTTCTTTCTAAACAAGCAAATGCCGCTTGAAAACTAATTATAGGCGTCCTAATGTTATAACTACTACTATAGTTTCCGCGGGTAACACCCCTGTAATCCTACCGTGGTGTTTCCTGCACGGCACCTCATCAGGGGCCCAATGAAAGGCCATGAACCAAGGCCTTCCTTGGAGCACTCTTCGCTGCAACGGCGCATACAAAGCTGTAAACCATTTAATGTCCGATTTTGTTAGAGAGTATCATTCAGGGCTCAAGTTATACCAAACTGACTAGGACGTCCCCTATCCAGTCGCTCTATCAACACTGCCTTCCCCCATTATTTTATGTAAAACAAGTAATGTTATAAAAACCTTACAATTTAAGGCCACATCGTACATTTCATGAAATCTCACAAAACTTACAGTAAAGAATTCTATATTCCTAGAGCAGGGTTAGTGCCAGAGGGAGGGAAGACTACAGCCCCTGCCTCATTGAGGAGGTATAACAATCCGTGGGAGAATAATGGAAATCGTCAGGGGGCCAAAACTATACTTGTTAAGATCATTATCATTATAATGAAGTTACATGTTAAGTTGATCTAGTCCATCGTTTGAGGGGGAATGATTTTTTTCTTTCCAAGAGGAGCCATAGTGGGTACAACCAGGGAGCTGCAACTCGGACTGACAGCTCTGCAATTATTAGTACTCCCTGGATTTGATCAGGCGTCCCCACGATTTAAAGGGGATATGCAGTCACACCAAACTTATTTTGAAACATCAGTTAATTACATCAAATATCCTCTTATTTCCCTTTAAGCATCTTTCATGACTTTTCAAAAAATAAACATTGTACAGGTAAAATAATATTGTTAAGGTAAATATTCTGTGTGAAGCAAATAATTTTGTCACAAAGATATTGTCACATGATTAAAAAGAACCATTCATGAATTAGGGTACTGGGGTATAATTATTCGAAGTGGGCCGGGGTGACCTCACTTTCCCTTGAACTAAGTTTGTTAGTAAGGAGGGCGCCAGATAGTTCACTACTACTCTTCAGATTTTGAAGTGCTGTAGACTTCTGCTTCTTCCGTAGTTAAGTTTCACGTACTGTAGTAAAATGGTGATAATCCATCGTCCTCCCTTTAGGCCGGTTCATATAAAAGTTTAACACTATTCAACTTTTAGTTATGACTGTGGTTGGTCCGGAAGAGCAAGGAATGATCGTATACGGTTCTTAAAGCTTTATAGCGTGCGAAAAAGTTGGAAGCATAACCTGCCCAGTGGCATTGACTTCCATTGCTATGAAGACATGTGAACGCTTCATATTACAATATCTACACTCTAAAAAATTATTGCCCAACCTAGGCAAAAATTTACCCAGCCGTCGGTTCCGTATGCCACCTAACCGGAATTGGGTAAAATATTGCCCAACTTAGTTGGTTAAGGGTTTTACTCATTAGTTGGGCAAAAACATTGCCCAACCATTTGCGCAACTAATTAAGCAAACATTTTGCCCAACCAATTGCCCAGCTTTTAGGTAAAACATTTAACCAACCAAGGTGGGTGATTTATTACCCAATTCCGGTTAGGAGGCATACGGAACCAACAGTTGGGTAAAACAAGTTACCCTACGGGGTTAGAACATCTCAGAGAAGTTACCTTCTACAAGTTTTAAAAGCTACCGGCATGACTAATGCTAGCCACTTTTAATACTTTTTCAAAAGTCCCCTCGACACTCTGGCGAAGAGCCAAGGGGCGAAACCAAACAATACTCCCGAAGGAGTTCTGCTCCCTTATGGAGCTACGTCCCAAATGGACAATACGTCCTCTAAAGGACAAACATGTGTGGTCCTGCTCTAAACTGGCTGAATAGAACAGGCGCCGCACGTACCTGGATGCAGTTTAACGTCATACCCACTTTTAAAAGTAGCAGGATTTTAATATATATATATATATATATATATATATAAATGTTATGGTCTGGCCATTATATATATTCAGTGAGACTTGTTTGTTATTATTAACGATTAATAATACAATTTTCTTCACGATATTTCAATCTCTCCTTTTTATGTTGTATTGTACAAGTGAGAAACATAAACATAATTTTCTGTAAGAATTCACCATTGCCAGCTTCAATTTATATCAATTAGACCTGCAATAAAGGATAAACACAAATTTGCTTTGAAAAATTCGGCGGAATGCTCCATTCAAAGGATAGGTATATAAACATTTCACAGCATTTTAAACATGCACTTTTCTCAAATTGTTGTAGCAAAAATGCCCACAGTGTAAGTAAACGTTTTGCAAAATGTTTATTGTGAATGTAAAAATTTAGAAATAGGTGTTATTAAAAGAATTAATTGGCGGTATGTTTAACCAGTGTTGGGTAAAGAACCTCACTTAAACCATTTCACCAACAGTTGGTTTTTCTGTTCTTTTGCCCAACATTGTACAAGTGTACGTATAGGTACCGTCCGTATACTGCAGTACAATACAGTACCTTTTCATTAATTGTGTACGTACGTATGGCGCACAAATCAGTTCACTTTAACCAACCTGGGTAATATTGCAAGAGAGATGGACTTTACCCAACCTGAAGGTTAACCAACCCAGTTGGTTAATCTGTTTTGCCACTTTGTTGGTTACCAAACTGCCCAGGTTGGGCACTTTGAATTTTACCCAACTCTTTTTAACCTTTTTAGAGTGTAAAGGCAGCCACTGTTGACTTTATGGATGATCTCCAGTTTGCCTACAGGAAAGATCGTAATACTGAAGATGCTATATTATATACATTGGACAATTTATACTCTCATCTCGAAGATTCTAGTTTTAGTACCGTTTCAGCACGTATAATGTTTTTTGATTTCTCGTCTGCATTTAACACCATAAAACCTCATATTTTGGCAGACATTCTACTCAAAACAGGCGTTCTCCCGTGTGCATCAGTAAAGTGGATCCTGCATTATCTTACAAATCGTACACAATTTGTTCGTATTAACGATAGTGTTAGCTCTGATATTACCCACTGTAGCACTGGGGTCCCCCAGGGCACTGTTTTTGCCCCTTCCTTTTTACTTTATATACTGCCAGTATCCGTTCTGATGACCCATGTTGTCCTCTCATCAAGTTCGCCGATGACAGCGGTTACCGGCAGCAGGTCTTTAATTTTGTTAATAAACGTGAGCAGAATCACTTTGTATTGAATGTTGGTAAGACAAAGGAGATGATTGTTGACTTCCGTAGGGTTAATAGCACAGTACCCGAGCCAGTTATAATAAATGATAAAACGGTGGAAAGGGTAAATCAGTACAAATATCTTGGTGTAATGTTCGACCATCAACTAAGATGGGATGCACATGTTGATTATGTCTCGAGACGGTTGAAATCTAGAATGTATTGTTTACGTTATTTACGCTTTTTCAACGTAAATCAAGCCATTTTATTACTATTTTATAATTCCATCATCGGTAGTGTTTGGTCATACTACATTATATCGTGGAGTGGCAATGCAACCAAATCATTAAAGTTGGTCATTAACAACTTCGTCAAGAAAGCTAGTCGGATTGTTGGTGTGCCTCTTCCTACAGTGGACACAGTGTACGAAAATCGGGTACATGAAAAGTTACTATCAGTGTTGAAAGATAATAGCCACCCCATGTTTAGTAAGTTTAATGATTCGATTATTCCACGTAGTGGTAGAATGAGGCCTCCAAAAACACATACAAACCGTTATCTCTCCTCATTTTTGTGTCAAGGTATTATCTATCCATCCATCCATCCATCCATCCATCCATCCATCCATCCATCCATCCATCCATCCATCCATCCATCCATCCATCCATCCATCCATCCATCTATCTATGCCCTTAATCAAGAGGAGCACTAAGACATGCATAGCTATCTACATTTCTGTAAAAATGCGAGAATCCCCAATTGCATAGTTCTCCTAGTGGTGCATGACTCCCAATGGTGCATGACATTTCGTAGGATAGACGAGTGGATTCGATACAAGGCATATTTTCTTTTTCGATTACATAGGCATAGGAAGCTTTTCTCGACTAGGAGGGGGTTGAACGTCCTTTCAGACCGCCGTCTTAGGGGAGGGGATTAAGAGGAGGGGATGTCCCCCTCCTCTTGGAAAATTTTGTAATATTTGAGGGTCGTTAAATGCAATTTTGTAACATACTGAGCAAACTTTACGGAAAATTACTTCAAATGTTTGACATGTTTATACAGACAGAACGAATGAGGGGTTTTCGTACTTGAATTGAGACGGGCAAAAGTATACTTCAACCCACCACATTTCGACTGGGGTGTAGTCCCCAGACCCCTCTCCAGTTCTTACCCATATGCCCTGTTAAAAGTCAACTGCCAAGAGGATATTCTATTTTGACTCTCAATGCGCAAAAATGTCTGCCCGCTTTGTGCATGCGCTATGCAGTTTTACAGGCCAAGTTGATAGGGAAGAGGTAAATCAGCATTAACTCGGAACGGTTGTTCAAGTATGTACATCGTGCAAAATAGGCTTTGACGTGCAATATCGTTATATTTATGACTTTTCCGACTCACCAAGTAACCGTAAGACTCCTTATCCCACTATCTCGTCATCCTTCCCCCACCAACGTCCTATTATTTAATTACCCCTCCCTGCTAGCGGGGTCTCCTTTTTTTGGTCGCCTGTTTTGGAGCTTACCCCCAACAGGCAAATTCTGACGTCAGACCTGACTCATCATGCTGTGCATGGTAGAAGCGGAAATGTTGCAGAATTGTGTTTGGGGGCTTTTAGACTTTGGAATGACACATATTCTTCATTGGCCTTCGTCCTATACCCGCACATGGTAGACGTGCGACGAATTGTGCTTTAAAGTGAAATTTCTGTTACCTAGAGTGTTTGAAATGTCGATTTTTCTAACATCAACCCATCAATGGTGGGCTTAGGTCTCTTAGGCCAGTACGCAGGGCCGTCGCGACCGGGGGGTGTGGGGGTGTCTCACCCCCCCCCCAATTTCGCCAGAGCGACGATAGTCGGAAAATCTGAAATGCCAGTTGGAATTTCTGATATCTCAGTCTACCACATTTTTCCGACTGAGCCTATGTCACCTTTGTATATATTTTCCAACTAGACCAAGTGAGAATAATACCAAACATTATTCTCCTCACATAAAATCAAATCAAAGCTGTCGTTTTTTCGCAAATTCTTCTCAAACTCTCAAAAGTTTTGCGCCCTCCGCGCCCTTCAAACCTTACCTCAGTGTTGTTCTTATTATCATTATCTTCCGATAGCAACTTCCGGAGAAGCACAACAGCAGAAGTTGAAAGCTGTTTACAAATTACCAGGTAAAAGACTGGCTTTTTGAGTGGCATGCTAGTTTGTTGGGCAATTGAAAGTATCTCGATGCAGATTCTGAATGCAGGTTTTATTATGGAAATCTTATTTAATAAAAATGTGGGCGCGTTTCGCGCGCATGCGTCACGATTTACAATCTATCTCATGAACATTATTAAGGTAATTAGACCAGGTACAGTTCTATGGGAGCTGGGGCGCTTTAGCCCCACTCCCCAAAATTTTTCCGAGCCCCACAAAATTGCGCAAAATTATATATAGACTAATATTGGTGAAGACATAGATATACTCAGAAAATATTCCAAACGTCTTTTTATCAGGCCCGTAGCCAGTAAGTTCTGTAACGATTCTTTCTATAACTTCAAAAAATTTTTCGCGCGCTACGCGCGCCTTCATCTATAGTTCTATCTAGTGGTAACGCCCCTGTTTCAAATATACTGGATTTCAACGTTTCCACAATGTTGTTCTTCCGTGTAGGCGTGATTCTAGAGAAACACGAAAATGCATCGTTGCGAAGTTCTTTCCTCTTTTTCCTAACTTTTGGAAGATTCTTTCTTCAGCCTCGCCATCGTGGCAAACATATTTTGTAAGAAAAAGATCTTTCAGTTTCGTAGGAGATCCTTAATGGGTAAGGTGAAGAATATAATCCCCGACGGCGACTATGCAGTCACCCGAACAAATTCTTGGTTTTGTCCAGATTCTTCAATGAAAGCCAAAACTTTTTCAACTTTCCTTAATGAAAATTTAATAAAACCCCAAATTTTTCGGCGCGCTCCGCGCGCCTTATATTTTGAGTTCGGCAACCCATTGCATCTGTCGGGACTTATAGTAGCTGCCCCCCAGTCAGGGCGCTTCCCCCATGTCGGCAAATTAAAGCACCACCCCTGGCTGAGCCTTCGTGCAGATCTTTCATTTTGGCATTGAAGTATACCCCCAAATTTCAACGCGCTTCGCGCGCAATCCTCACAATCCACGTTGTATCACTTATGAACATTATAAGCACAACGTACCAGTAAACTTTTATAGCATTAACTAGGTGTACATTCTGAAAACGCGCTTGTTAGTCCTAAACCCCTTTTGCTATACCTGTCTGGGAGGTCTAGTATCATTTTTATGCACCTATACTCTCTCTCCCGCCCATTCCTCATTGCTGGAAGCTGTTCGGCTAGATTTTCGTTCAAAATTAGTACAAATACGATAGATGTAAAGTGATTGGCGTCATACTCTATATTATTATTTAGATGCCAGGTAATAAGCATTAGGCCTATGTCATTGCCCCCATTTTATATAATTGATCCAGAGCTTCCAGGAGACCTATACAGGTAAATGCTAGCATTAGATGCCAGAATAGAAGGCATTAAAGTAGTCAAAAAGGGGGGGGGGGCTTCTGGAGGTTTGTTGACAACGTAGTCTTCTCTTAGACAACATTCTTTCTACTTTCACCTAACCAAATCTTAGTATTCACTAAATTATGGACATTTTCCAGCCATATATGATCAGTTCCAAAAGTTTCCCGAGATACCACCATTTTGCATCTAAGCAACCTTACCTTAACAAAATTTGGGACCTTCACACCCCCCCCCCCCCCCAACATATGACCCTAGCTACGGCCCTGCCAGTACGTCTCTCTTCTTGGAAAACCTATGAAGAACTCTTGTATCTATCCTTTCATAAGAGTAATTCTTTTCCAACGCACCTGTTTTCTAACACATCAAGCTAGAGAAGATGATTATTCTAAAATAAAACTTTGGCATTTTCCTTCAAAAGCAAAGACTTTGATGACAAATCACAGTGATTTCCGTCGATATTTTGTAACTGTAAAAAAATGCAATGCTCACAGTCTGAGTGAATTAGACAGATCGGGTGCATCAATTGTTAACGTTGACGCAGAGATCTCTATAATGAGAATGCAAACAAAAGCGGCATACAGCTGTTGTCTCAAGATTCATGAAATGTTGCTGTGGTCATGCAAGCACTATATTCGGGTCTGTATAGGTGAATTATTTAGTCCTTCCCCTGTCCGTAAGCTAAACCCGTAGCGAGCAAATCTTTGCCCAACCTCTATACTAGAGAGATTTGGAGATATACATTTGCGACCCATCAACCGACCGTGGTTCTTCTTTTAGAGTGGAAACAACACTGCTATTTCCAAGTAGCGCCTGGGTAAAACAAAGAGAAACTCCTTTTGGGCCTATGGTTGTCCTCTATCGTTGCCATATGTGGCCCCATGAGTCTCTTCCATTCGAACACGCTTTACGCACTTCTATATTTCAGCCATCGTCGTTATACCATTTGAACCGCTACACATACACCTACGTCACTACGTCACAGCGTAAAGTTACAATAAATGGATCTTTAAGGGTCAGAGCATTCTAGATTAGATATCCATGTGTTAGTTAGGTCTATCACAGATGATTTGTTAGGAGAGCACTTAAAGGTCGTGTGACATGCCACCAAAAAGAGCTGTTTCATTTGTCATTTAAAGAATTAAGTCCTCCAATCAAAGATCCGTTGTAATTATTTCAATATCTTTTACCGTTCTCAAAATATACGTCTTCAAAGTTTGATGGTTTCTGAAGAAACTAATTGCCTATGCAAAAAGAATGATGTGAGATGTTGCACAGTGTGAAAATTTCTTTTGTCAACCGTATATAAATTCTCTCTTAATTACTGATCATACAGATTACAGTTTGGTGAGTGATATTAATATTTTTCAAGGAAAAAATTTTAACTTTTATAATAAACCCCTCGGGGAATAACAATGCTACCAGTGTCCTTGAAATTTAAGTTGAAAAAACAAAGGCTAGCATGTGCCATATGTGGTATGTCCCTCTTTCGATGTCATATATTTGCATATTTAGCTCATGTTTGTTCATGATAAAAGTGTGAATAGAAATTTGCCTGTAAAATGGTCAATTTTTGATGGATTTTAATTGGAACTGTGGCTATTTTCTGGATTTTTAATGCTTTTTACATGAAATATCCAACTATGTTATTTTCATGTCACACAACCTTTAAAGCAGTTTAAAAGTTATATTCCAAGGTATCAATTTTGTGTTTTTATTTAAATCCTCCATCTGTGAGGGGCGTATACGCATTATTTCTAAAGAGAGGAGTAGACTGACATAGAGACTGACAACTTAGTTTTTTTCTTACCTATTTGTTTTCGCCGTAGTAGTCGAAGGAAGTTCTCCACAGAGAATTTCAAAAGCTAAATTGCTCTGAGATGCTCTGTATGTTTTCTCAGTTATGACGGACAAGTGAGTGACTATTGTATGTTTTACAGTATGACTTTACGTTGTGACTCGAGGATCCTGGATGAAGCACATAAAAGCGTCCAAAAAAGTGTCTTTTTTGAAAAATATACCTAAATATACTTAAATGTACCTAACTATTATATACTCACCAAACTTTAAACAATCTGTTGAGTAATTTTAATAGAGATAATTTACACAGGATAAACGAAAGAAATATTAACACTCTGCAAAACTACACTTTATTTTTGCAAAGGCAATGCGTTACTCCAGAAACCTTTAAACTCTGTCTTGAGAACGGTGAAAGATATTGAAACAGTTCCAACCGATTTTTCAGTTGCGAGATATTATTCTTTAACTGAAGTAAAAACAGTTCTTTTTGGAAGCACTTCCCTACAACTATAACGATATGTACATCTTCGAGGCAAGGGAGTGGATCATGGAGGGATGGGGGTACGCGTCCCCCTCACTTTTTTGGAAGGGGGACATGTCCATAAAGTCCCCCCCCCCCTTTTCAAAATAATGAAAACTAAAACTGTGATGAATTGTTATATAACATAGATTACGAATTGACACTACATTTTGAAAGCTAAATTTCGCCCAATTATGGCACCATTTGCCAGAAAGATACCTTCTATTTTCATTTTTTTCAAAGGAGAGGGGAACAACCCTCCCCTTAGGCCCCTCTCCCAGGACGGCGATTCGCAAGTGGTGAAAAGTCCCCCCCCCCCCCCACACACACACACTTTTGGAGATGGATCCACGCCACTGCTTCGAGGCTCAGTACAGTCAATTTGCAACAGTCGGCTACTGGTTACACCGAAACTTTTATACCTTTTTGTGAAAATGTGAAAACATCTTTCCATGTACATTGAGTACGGGACCTTAAAATGACCTCGGTATGTTAGCTAATCCCTGAAAGTTCAAGGACTAGATCAAAGCTCCAAAGTACATCCACGGAGGTTCAAACACTAAACGATAAGCAAGTCCCGATAGTTAGACACTATTTACTTTATGGAACAATCACATTCATTCTGTTACTTCGATGTCACTCCACATTGGTACAACGTTACAATATTAAACCAGGGAGGGCAAGTAACAGCTCCCTGTTTGAACGCAGCTGTTCACTTTGTAAACTTTACAAGCAACGAAACCCGTACGCAATGGGCAAGCTTCTCATTCTAATCTTTCTGGTTACCTCTCTGTTGGCCTATATGTTGAATCCCTTCGTTCCGGGTGAACTAGAAGAAAGATTCAAGTATCGTTGCCTGATGGCCTTGTACAATTCCTTCCGTCTATGGGTAAGTTGTCTTCTTGTACTTTTCTTTTGCACATTAACTCGGCGAGCGGTAACCATTTTGAAGGGCAGAAGCTGCCCTCATTTCGCACAATATATCACAGACTGAAGTTAATATTTTGAACAAATTTTCAAAGGATTAAAATTTACATTATGATAGACCTTTTCAAGACTGCAAACAAGGGGTTCGATTAGTTCGGACCAACTCCCACTCGGCTAACAGTTATGATCCGCTTCGGATAATACAGTAGTTCTGCTGTGTTGCGACCATACGGATTTAATAATGTAACATATGGGGAAAATATTGTCAATAATAAATATACGTGAAACATTGAAAATAGTAGCACCATTTTGCATCTCTGCCCCTTCCGAAATCAAAACCCTTCAAAGGAAAAAGACATCTCCCTCAGAACGGTGACTTGTCTTTAACACATAGGTCAATGAGAATTCTCACTATAATTACGACGAAAAATTCCAAGTGTCCCAAACAACCCGATACGCAAGTATAAAATTCACGAAGCATGGTTCAAAATTTCTAATGCAGGCAAAACTCATCGCTCCCTCCCCTCCGCCCTCACACACACCCACACCCACAAACTTACAAACAACCTTATTTTATCAGTGTTCTTGTCAACGCCACAGTTCCCTCAAAAGGGAAAAATGTTTTTAGGAGGTGCAGTCCCCCTGAACCCCCTTGGCAACTGGCTTAAATGTTAACTGTCAGAAATAGTATTTCTCATGCCTTATATGTTATATTAAAAATATAATAAAAACATAGCATAATAGTAAGTAAAATATACGTTGCAACATTTGACTGAAAATAAGAACTTAAGATATTTTTCAGTTTTATTTCATATCAAAAAACAAATGTTTACCTGCTGTCTTTAATAAGTTGCCCCTAGACAGGTGGGCGTATGGCATTTTATCCCTGTTCCTACAAGACCTGCCTTGGATCCACAGTTGTGACTAAAGGGCCTCCGAGCTGGTAAGGTCCAGGGACAATTCTCCATGGAACACCAGGAACAGGACATCAGGGGCTTAGGGGTATTTAGAAAATGGTGGGCTTTGATTCAGATGAGGTTTTACGGCTCAGTTTCTAACCAATTGGTTTAAGTCGGGTCGGCCAGTCGGCTCTAGAAAATGGTGGGCATTAAATATGAAAACATTAAATACCTTAATCGGGTATAGCATGCCTACTACAGTAATCAGAAAAGCACATACTTACCGAGTTGACCAAAATTTTCATCCCAATCTAAATCTATGGCCGTGTAATACTGCGTAAAAGTTTCTAGGACCAGATCGTGGGGTCACTTCCCCCTCCCCCTTCACTCTAATATGGCTTGCGTACGGTATGTCTGACCACCAATTGATTCAATGATGTAGTTTGCCCCTTTGACGGACGCTTATTATCCCTGTATCTTCATTGGTTGCCCTCTTCAACTAAACTGATGAATACTAATTGAAAATTAGAAAAAAGTACATATTCGACATATGCTGAAAATTTTGACAAGAAGTAATGGTAGGAAAACTAAGACGATGGGTACGCTTCAAGTGGACTGAAAGGTAGTATCCCCGCTAAGACAAAAACGTTTTTAAAACGTGTTAAGTGGTGTTATAAACGTTTTATAATTACACCATTTTGTACGTTTTAAAAACGTTTTGTCTTAGCGGAGATTTTAGTTGCGTTTACGTTTCCCGTCATTTAAAGTTAGAAATGTTTTATGTCAGCCTTTAGAAAATTGTCTCAATAATGTTGATAAAAATTTCTTGCACAGATTTCATTCAATTCTTAATCTTAAATTATATCCTCAGTTCGCTTCGCTGATCGGATTGCTTCGCTACACGGGCCGGACGCGTAGTTTTTTTATTTTTTTTTCCCAGGACGAGTCAGGCCAAATCTGGCCAATGGACCAATCAGCTTCTTGGAAATAGGCCACACCTCTAATTCCAAAATCACAGCTTTTCGACCCTTTTTTGTAATTCTGACGCCAGATTATGGAAGAACGGGCCAAATAACCCCAGTCCACGTAACCCTAACCTAACGTTTAATCCTAACCTTCATTTTGAAACAAATTGAAAATTTTTTGAAAACTCGATTTGCCCACGTTCGTCCTGGGAAAAAATAATGCGGGCCGGACATTGTCCGCCGTCCGCTCTCTATATGAATCACACTCAATGAAAAAGTCCCAATCCTTCGAATGTTTTCTGTCTATTCGATGCACTACATGACCATGCAATGAGGAGTGACAACAAGATCAGTGTGTAAGAAACTCCGTCCCTATTTGTGGCGACCAACCTGTGTTAGTGCCTCCTGTCGTCTTAAAACCCCAACGCTGCCATTATTCATACCATGAGCAAATCCTGTCCTTGCGCAATAAATACGCAATCAATAAATGCCCCTCAAAATAGCTCCTTCCTCAAAGAATATGGCAAAGCCGTAAACATCTTTACAGTTGGGGACGTGACCTTGACCAGAGCTCCATTTCATAAAAGTTAGGAATATTCTCAAAATTAAAGCTCCTAAACCGCTGAGCAATAATTTGACCGAAATCACTCCTTTCTTCAAATACTTAGGGATAAATCAAAAGTGACATTATTTTAATCTGTGAATTTTCTGCCAAATCAATTAAGAACATTTCTAAATCTACCAAAGATCATTTCGAATCCTAGGCACAACTTCAGCATGAAGATAGGAATGAATTCTTCCTAAGTCCAAGATAGGAATATTACTAACTTTTATGAAATAGAGAGCTACTTCCAGCCCAAATCCTGAATCCCTTGAAGCGATGGATGTGGGGCTCATTTAGCTTTGAAAAAATTAGCGGCCAGATTATCTGTGGTGTAATGTAAGACATTTCCTTCACGACTTTAATCCATTAAATGACTGTTTCTATCATCTCCGACATTGATATCATTGAATCATCTATTTTGCAAGCATTGGAAATAACGATGTACCTACTATTTTCGTTAGGCTTGTAAGAAAAGTGGGGGGCAGTCCCCTCTACTTTTAATAGTTAAGGACATGTGCCGCAGTCCCCTACCTGCTAATGCCCGTGGGATGTGGCCGGCTGAAAGTACTATGTGGTAAAACAACACAATCAGCAATTTAGGCTAACAAAGTAACTGAAACGGATTTTCTGCTTCGTAAATATCCGAGCTTCCGGAAGCTTTCCCCCTGGAACACCTCCCCTAATTACACGCACATTGGAGTCTACCTCTAGACCCTGCTAGGCACATAGCCCCCCCCCCCCATCTCAATAGTACAATCCATGCTTATCGAACGAAAGTGAACTATAGATTCCCCATTGGGAATCCTGAAATTCCTGGGAACTGTCTGTGTGGCTTTTGTTTGATTTTGACGTAGTTGAAGACTTTATCTGGTAACATATAATCTTATAATACTTTACATTCACATCATTAAATTCTATCAATTTCACTTACAGCCAACAGATGTAGGTGACATCCTTGATAACGGGTAACCTACTGCCTGGTGCTATTTCCAAGCATATTCTTCCAAAATAGTGCACATCACGATAAACTGAGGTTTCATGTGCATTTGCACTTTGGGGGTCATGCATGTAAACGCTTTTTATGTAAAAACAAATTTAGTTGGGTTTGTACTTGGAGCAGATACTTAACCAGAATGCCTAATGGTAATACGGAACCATTCACACGCAACTTGTGACAGAACTGTGAAAACAAAACGTAACGAATATGGGTACCGTCCTTGGGTTGGAATGTTTTCTAAGAGAGTATTGAGACTTACAAGTACTTAGATGCCAGTTCGCGAGTGGTGCTTTAATATTGTATGTCTTTCGATGATAAAGAAATGCATTTTGGAGTATGTGCACATATTTACATGGCTTTGTCCTCAGTGAGGACTCCCCTGATGGAATCACTTCAGTTGCAACCCTTCTTACAATCACACTCTAAACAAATTTGCTAAAAAGTGGCACTTTGTTAGCGTATTGCATTCCTTACCTGGGTAGTCCCGCCTAGAACGACTGCGTCCACACTGATAAAGCTTTTCTCTCTTTCAAACAGGGAGTTCTCTCGAGTGTAGTTTCTTTCGGTGATTGGACCAGTAATGTTGTAATAGGTTCTAATTCGGCCTGGTGTTTGTTTACCGACCACTATCCTATGGATCACTTTGGCCCTGGTGTCATCACGACGGAAGAGATTCTGAACGGTACAAGAGTGATAATTTACCGGCCGCCTGTGACGTCAGATCAACTTCTGCCTGGATTCATTCATTTTCATGGTGGTGGACTGTCCTATTCGACTGCAAGTACGTTTTAAAAATCAAATAATTTCAAATACTTTAATATTACTTTGCAGTTTGATAAGCATTGTCGGAGCTGATACGGGAGCGAACTTACTATTATTTTTCTGGAGACTACACGAAATGTAGATCTCTTCTTGTTTATACTTTTTTGATTACTTTCCTGGTTAGGGTTAGGATTCGAATCCCATCTAGGACACTTACTGTTTCATTTTGTGTTACTTGTTCGATTTTTGGTTTGAGGTTTCGTCAATCATATATGAGTTTACCTGGGGGGACGTCATAAAAAACGTCATAAAACATGATATGTCAAGAACGATAATTTGAGGGATAAACTTCTGTGCAACAAAGCATTTCTTTTCGGCAAAGGAATCATTAAGCCTTTTGGGCTTTCTGGTCATGTATACAAGTGATGAAAAGTTTTTAAGGGAAGTGTCCTTAACTTAGTCGGTCGTACGATCTAATAATAATTTAACGATCTAATAATAATTTAGACCTTAAAGGCAGTTGCTTTACAATGCTTAACGACCACGAATGTGAGAGAAGCCTATTGCTTCTAAATAACTTCACGTCGGATGGCTAATAAACGCAACAATTTAGATCAAGTTTGGATTCTATTGGAAGGCCAGTTTACGTGAGAAAACCGTAGATACGTTTAGATGAAAAACCCCATTTCACTTTGGCCTAGTCCGGGATTGAACCCTGAACCTCCCGGCTACTTTTACTGAGCTTTATCGTTCCAAATGCCACAATCTTGTATCCGGTTTCATTGCACCGAGTTACAACAATAACATAAGACTTCATAAGTTTATTGTATTATCACTCACGTCCGTATACTGAAATGCTGCTTGCTTTCTTCGGTAAGTGTGTGCGATACAAACTTTGCTTTATGTGGCCTCGGACTTGGTTGAGAAAGTGCAGGATACAACGTTGAGCTATAACTTATAGTTCAGGTTGTTTCAAATATCGCTAAGAATACCGAATCAAAACCCCATAAATTAATAACCGTCTCCAAATGCCAATATGGTTGTGTGGGTCTAGACGGAATGACAAACGTACGACGAATATTCTGTTGTTCAAGCAAGAACATACAAGCGGACAATAGAGTGCAGGATAAAGGCATACACTCTACCTACATTAAGACGGTAGCTGGCTATGTCTACTCAGCTTCCAACATTTCTGTAAACAAGACTTTGCATGACGTAACAGCTTTCCATTTTCCGAAGTTGGTATTGAAAAGCTTTTTGTCCTCTTAAAGGTGCTTTTACAACAAACCGAAATCTGCTGCGTTTTGCGGGTGGGAGCCGCAAAGCCAATAGTTTGTACGTATTTCTATGCGCGATTTATGTGTAAACGGTTCCATAGAAATACGTACAAGCTATTTGCTTTGCGCCTCCCGCCTGCAAAACGCAGCAGATTTCAGTTTGGGTGTGGACGCACCTTAACACCTAGGCCTACATTAATCTTCATAGATGGCATTGTGTTATGAGAAATTAGAGCAAATCCATTAAATTACCAGTATACCATGGAATATATTTCTGACAATTAGCAACTGTGAAATTGCAAACTCTTCCTCTTGTAGGATGTACGGCATATACATTGAAGATATCACACAAAATGCTTTCGCAAGTCCATGTAGAGATTTAAACTTACCGCCTCCTCCAATCAGTGTGATTCGCAGTGCAATTTAACTTTCAAAAAAATGTACAATTTAAAAAACGAGCTTATAAAATGCTCTCAGTAGAACGGTGTAAAATTTTCGTTCACAGATGGTCGATAATAAGTACGATTGTCAAGTTCATGCCCAGGTCTATACCCGGGAATGTTTTGAAAAAGGGTCCTATAGTCAACAGCGCTTGAGGGGTTATTTCAGTTCCTCATGCCATCTCGACGTCCCTAATTCCACAATGCTATACTGATGTATCAACTTGCTTGTTGAATTTTTACTAGCATTGCAAAGGTGAGACCAGGGCCATAGGGAGCCAATTTGAGATGACTGAAATTCGAATTGATACTTCCTACCAATTCTGATCAGAACAACAGCAACATAGTTACAGCTATATAGGTTCCAGCAATAGACCTTTTTCCATATAGCAGTCACAAAGGATTGTGGGATTGAATTTTGGTGTGTGTAGTTTTTGGCCACAGTAGAATGCCATTGAGAAAAACGCCCCACTTCAGAAGTGTATTCCTATTTGGAAAAGGGTCTATGGAAAGAAGAGTGTCATGTGCCCAATACACGGTACAGAAACCGATACCAAAATTTGATAATTAAGAAATAAAAGGCGAACTACCTTCAAAATGGAGGCGCTTCATCATAATTTCTTATCAGAGAATCAATCGTTCTTTCTTTACACAGGGTCATTTGCAGGGATCGGTAAGAAAATTGCCTATCGTGTGAATGCTGTCGTAGTGAGCGTTGAGTAAGTATAAATGCATATACGACTTCAAACACAGTTGTCTTGTCGAAACTTCATCAGTGAAAAGATCGCTTGGTTTCATAACCGAACGTCATTTTTGGATCACTTTTGCATCTGTTACTGATTAAATAGAAATCCTGCATGACGTGACTTTACAATACCAAAATGATGACTATGGCCGGTAAGAATTTTTACTTTTTTTAAAAGATAGTTAACTGTTTTAGGGCCGAAGAAAACATTTCAGGCTTTTTCCCTGTGCTTTTCACTAAAATGACTTCATTGTGAACATATCCACTTTTGTCTACATTTTGTACATTTGACTTGTGATTTAAAAGTCTCTCTCTTCCCGATCATTGGACTGAATCTTTCGCAACTATATTTCCAAGATCTGAAGTGCCGTCCTTCAGTTTAAAAGTGATTTTTACATCCTTTGGCATAGCAGAAGATACATGCAACTTTTTCTGGAATAAAGATGGCAAATTCAACATACAAGGTCAATGAATATAAAGCTTAACTAAAGCACCTCCATGAAGATAATTACCGAATTATGAAGATTATTATCGCTGTAGATGACGAGCCATGACTTGTTTCATGCATTTTTTCGAAGGAAGATAGCCCAAGGAATAATGCCATGACTCTGTTTCTCTCTATTATTATGCAGCTACGATAACACGCCGAAGAATAAGTTTCCTGGTCCTGTCAATCAAGCCTTCGCAGCAGTGAAGTGGTTCTTACTCCACGCCGAAGACTATGGCGTTGATCCGAACAGAGTCGCGGTTGGGGGCGACAGTGCAGGTGGATATCTTTCAATTGTCATGACCCATCTAGTCCATGATGACAAATCTATCCCTAACATTAAACTTCAGATATTAATTTATCCCTGGACACAGTGTATTGACTTTCATTTCCCTTCATATCAAAAGCATGAAAAAGTGTTTGGTCCGAAAGATGGCGTCGTTCATAAATTCGAAGTGGCCGAGTCTTGCTCACTCCATGCATTCGGTTCGGGGAAACCAGATGTTCTTCAGAAGATAATGCAAAACAGAATTATTTCTCCAGCTTTCAAGAAATCAGAAATCTACCGCAAAACTTTGGGTCATGATTTATTACCGGCTTCCTATCGTGACAGTTCTTATTACAAAGGTCCATTTCCCGATACTGATGAATCAGACGAGGATTTCTGGAAAGAGTCTGAGAAGATTTTTGCCGATCCACGATTTACACCTCATTTTAGAAAGAATATGACAGGTTTACCAACGGCATACGTCATGACCGCTGGTTATGACTCCCTTCGAGATGAGGGCTACCTGTATGCCAAACAGCTTAAGGATGCAGGCGTTAACGTCACGTTTGCTCACTATGAAAAGGCTTGGCATGGAGTGCACTGGATGGCGCCACAATTTGTATTCAAACTTGGTGACAAAGTAGACGAGGACTTTTTGAGTTTTGTGGAGCAGAATGTGTGATTTTATCTCCACTAAGTTGTACATTTGAAACAGGAAATCCTAAGGGACTTCCTTTATTCACAAAATTTTGGTAGCCCTTTATTATCCCGGCTTCATTTACCAAAACCTTGCTGAGATACAGCTATGCATAGCGGTGATTGTTTATGGTTACAAATCAACCAATGAAACCTGCCAGTGTAAAACTTAACTGAGAAGAACCTTCATTGGGCACCTGTAGTTAGATTGGTCTCCGATGTATCCAGTGCGGTGTCCAGTCAATACATTTAAAGAGACTTTGTTCCTGCCTGTCAGATTTTATCGTGGTAAAATCATTTACTTTGAGTTACATAAGAGACTAAATATCGTTATCATTACATCATCATCACGTCGTCATTCCATTTTCCTTTTTCCAATGTCCCATTGACTCTCTAGCAAAGAGCCAAGGGGCAAAACCAACGTTTCCCCCCGAACGAGTTATGCTGCCCAAAAGAGCTACGTCTCCGATGGGACAACAAACATTTTTCCTTGAGGTTCTTAAGGGTAGAAAACGTCATTCAAACTTTCTTCTTCCCTGAAGTGAATTAAACTAAAGCTCCCAGGGTTAAATGAATGTATCACACATCCAGGAAACCATGTGTCTGAATGTATATGAGGTCGACAGGGACCGGGGATAAATTATGCATATTTTCATCAAGGGTGTCGTAGTGAGACATAATGTTTATATCTTATCGCAGCGATCAAATTTGTTTTTCTAAGTCTTAATTCAGTGCCTTGTAAAAACACGATAGAATCACGTATTGGTTATTTCCTACAGATCTTATGCATATGACGTCACAGAACAGACAGTGCGCCCCTCGATGAAGGTAAGCGCGTAACATTGCAACAAATGCCAACAAGTGCAGACAGCTGATTTGTGTACCTGTCGGATACGCACGTGTCTACTACGCTTGCATGCCAAGTATAAGTCGTGCGTACAGTGTGCTCCATTGCTTACTCCAAAATGACTGAAGTCGCGTGCTGTCAATGATAACAGTTAAGTCTATAATAATTTGGTCATATATTAACTCATCTTACTGGACTGCTGAGAAGAATTTATTCCTTTATCTGACTCCTTTGGAAAACGTCTTCTGTGAAGCTTTACCCTAACAGTGGTTTACCTCAGGAACGGAGGGTATCTCCGTCAAAACTTTAAATATTCCTGGCAACGTTAGCTGCACTTACCATTGATACCTTCATATTTGAAATTTTATATTTGAAATACCTCATTATATACCGACATTCAACGGAAATGGCAACGAAAATATCATTTTATCTCACCTTGACAACCCAGTTCCATCTGTTCTCTCAAACCGGCCCAACCTCACCTCACCTTGATTCCGAAAGCTCCTAGCAAGCGCCATGTATGACAGATTGGCGGATTTTCCATACAAGTTAGAATAATATCTCCTTGTGAGTCATTAAGTGGAGGACGGTGAACATCCCTCATACTTTTCAAAGTGGGGGGATATCATCTCTTTTTCCAGAATCCTAACAAAAACAGTCCATACAATTATTGATTTAATAATATCAAACTCGAAAATGATAGGAAAAATATTTAAAATAATTGATTAAAATCTTGGGAAAATGCCCAAGATTCCACCACAGAGCATCTGAAATCAATAGTTTGCCCTAGATATCATGCTGATAGGGCTTTGCCATCCATGCTTGAATTATCTGTGGTCAAGGTAATGTCTCCCACATTTGCGAAGTTGTTGACGCTTTTGAATGGGTCAGTTAGGTTATTCTACGGATAACTAAAGAGATGAGTCTTCCTCAAAGCAGCTTATTCGTATCTGTATTTTCTACCTCGGACATCGACATCATTTAACAAATAAGAGTCTTCGCTCCTAATAGTCTCATATTTATTCATCACATAAAGCTCAGATGTTCAGAATTATATCAGTGTCCTGGAAGGCATTAGGCATATGCACTCTAAAAACGCCTGGTTCAAATTTTAACCAAATCCGTCCAGATAGGGACTAAACCAAAATCTGGTTTAATATTCCACTAGATTTCGTTCATTTGAAAGGAGAATGGGTAGTTTTAAACCAAAATTGTCAAATATTTGATCATGTTTCGGTTAAGTGCCTATTTGATCCTTTTTGGTTAAATTTGAACTGGCTGTTTTTAAAGTGTAGCTATGTAGTGTACCACAATCATTGTTTCTCTCATTTTAGAAAATGTTTCGTTTTTATTTAACTATCCGTAGGCGCTTATATCTCCTCTTTACCTCCTGAAGAGACCGGTATTCTTTGTAGACCTTAAATCTTTATATCAGTTGCACAAGGTATGAATGCTTTTTTAAACCAATTTTATCAGTTGTCATGTTTTAACAATTAGCTCAAATACCCGCACTGTACCTACGTTAATATATTCAGTGACTGTCACAATTTGGTCTAGCTAACAAAACCGAGTTTCTTTGTATTTATTTGCATCCATATTCTTTAGGGAGAGGGGGCTACGGGACTGGGCGCCACCCCTTACAATTGAATTGAGTAAATTTACGCCCCAGAAAATTTGAGCATAGAAGTGTCTTGACATAAACAAATGCCAAAGAAGGTATACATCTAAAATAAATAGTCGTAACAAATTTTGATTTTACTAATTATTAATGACACATTTTACTCCTTGATTTCACAACATATATAAAATATGAATCAATCAAAAACATTTCACGTCCCTCGGGTGGCAGTGTACCTCTACAGTTATAAATACCGTAAACAATAGCGGCGCTTCTGTACTTGCACAGGGGATAGGTCCCCTCACCCCGCCCCTCCCAATTAAATGTGCTACTCAACCCAACGATAGAATGAGCTAAGCTTATGCCCCAAAATACAGAGCTTCAATTTAAATAATTGATGGTCTTGAATTTACAATGTTTTTCGGAACATTTCGCTCACCCTTCGCAAGCATTACTTTGGACCACTCTCCTTCTTGCATCATCAAATCGAACTGTCCAATTTTGGGGTCTTATCACTGTGCATCATATATCATTTGAAGGGTATTAAAAGCTAAATTCTAATGCCCACAATTTGTGTCAATACCTCAGAGTTTTCAAAGACTTACACTAGTTGTAATACTGGCCATTAACGTCTGTATATATATATATATATATATATATATATATATATATATATATATATATGTATATATATACAAATGTATATATAAAAGGAAAAAGACCACAGGGCGACGCCACAATATCAAACGATGTGAAGGCGCCACCCCCTTTTCTTGTTTTCCTTGTATATGGGATCCAGTACGCGTACTTCAATATGCATGTATATATATATATATATATATATATATATATATATATATATATATATATATATATATATGTATATATATATATATATATATATATATCCGAAACGTTGTGCGTCCTCTTCATTTAGAATGTTTGCTTTTTGAAAGTTTTTAGCCTTTTACAGTTTTACCGTTTTACATCTTAATGTTGTCTATGTAGATTGGACACGATCTTTTTCCGCTACAATTGATCATTAAAACTTTTAGATCGTTTTAACAGCATGCCGTGTGTCTTGTACTTGTTTCATCTTGTCGTTTATATATATATATATATATATATATATATATATATATATATATATATAACCCTACTATAATATTGTGGTTTATATATATATATATATATATATATATAACGAAATATAAAAATATACAAGAAGACAGACTAATTACGGAAAAATACTTCAACTTTATTGCGACGTTTCGATAGGCTCTACCTATCTTCTTCAGGTGTAAAACAGCTCTGAATCATAAAGACGTACGTACGTATGTATACCAACTACCAGAAACCTTAAAAGCCGTGGCTACCAACAGTAACAAAAGAAAACCAGAACACAACAAAAAAGAAAGCTACTTAGGTTTGCTTGACTAGTTTCTTTATGCTAATGCCTGTAGGGTGAAAGTATCTAACTGAAGTATCCATGATAGCTCTTTTTGTTCCCGTAAATGGCTGCTGTAGGTTGGTTTGTTTTGTATTCGAATTAATTCAAAACTGGTGCCACCCCCGTTAAAATGTTTTCCTAAAGGATTATGACCTTTCTAAAACTCTTGCCTATGCCCCCTGTGTCTCTAACGCAATTCCCCTCCCGTTTCTCTCACATACTGTTTTCCACGGGATAAAAAACTAATTAGATAAATAACAGACTTAGTAGTACATGTAACAGAACTAAAAATTGTGAATTTTCCCTTTGCGGAATAACTAACAAAAGTAGACGTTTCTTTTCAGACTGCACAAGTAACACAATTTCGAAAATGAGCTTTAAAACAGCCTTTAGGTTGATCTTCAGACTTATTAAGTCTGTCTCGAACTAAAGGTTGTTTTCAGTTAGGCGGTTGTCGGAAATATAATGGTTATCATGAGCTCTTATCGTGAAATGAGTGGTACGTACCACTCATTTCAGGATAGGAGCACATGATAACCCTTTTGGGTTCCTGTGTAATTTATTTTAAAACATTTGAAATTGTACCTAAACAAGTCACATATTCACTTTCTAGTTTCCCTCTTTCTAAAAGCTTGTCTATAACATTAAAAAATGTTACTGTACTTCTTATCTTCGAAATTACTCACCGCAAAACCCAAAACATTGATACAATACTTAAAATGAAACGGAACTGTATCAAGTTCTTATGACTAGGGAGATCGTCGAATGGCCATCTTATCTTTTTAGATAACTCAAGATAACTTAGATAACGAAGTTTACCACGTGAGTGATACTTTCAGTTTCAACATGGGTGACTGTCAGGAATTTTGGAAAACTTGTACTCAGGTTAAAACCGAAAGTCTTCCTTACGACATCGACTGATACCTTTTTGCATTTGATCATTTTGTTTCAAATTTCGATAAGAGAAGCTCATGTTTCTGGACTATTTTCGTTTTTGATAAAGCCCGTCAACTCACTGAATGACAAATTGCCGCAATTTCACATACAGGGTCGATTTCAAAAGTCTCTGAAAAGTATCCTGAGAACATACTTAAATTTTGGAAAAGACGAATAATTTTCAAATTACGTTTGACGATTTCACAAACTTGATGAACTCCAACACGCTATTTTATCATACAGGCGAAACGAATAAACTTTGTTTGTCATACACAAATATTAATGCTACAGATTAAACAGATTCTTTTTAATATTTTAGTATCCTACCTCACAAAGGTACTTGTATTAATTATGTGACTTCATTACTCCTCGGTTCTACGTGTTTGTAGGCACCTTACACGATCAGTCACGTTTGTTTTAAATTAAAACAACGTTCAGAGACTTTTAAATCATTAAATTCCAAAGTTGCAGAATTGTGCTTAACTTCCTGCAAACGGCAAACGGGTGAAGGGGGGAATCGCCCACACAGTAGCAAATACTGTTGTCGTTGACCAAATATTGGGTGGAACAAAAGGTGGTCCGACCCACCTTCCAGTCTATTGGGGGACCATGTCCCAACCTCTCCCGTGATCACCGCCTCATCTTTATACAGAAAAATATTGGTCACCTTGCGACGGAGAAGCCTGAACATGAATGGCAAGAAGACTCGAGGGAGGGGGTATAAGGTCCCTTTATAGAAAAGATTAAAATGACACAGCAATGTGATTTCCTGGCATCTGGCCATCAAGGTGAGTACCAATGAAACATTTTATGGTACCTTACATAACTATGTTGTGTGACGTTCTATATTTTCCGTATGGAAATATTATGTGACCATCAGAATAGCCATAAAGCGATAGTCTGTTAGACGTTACTTCCTTGACATTCTAATCAAGGAAATTAAACAACAAATTATAGTGCAGTTTTACAGTCATCTCAAACACTTAGGTCTTTTGAAAAGCTGAAAAGTGTAAGCTGAATTTTTTTAGTTTGGAAAATTAAAATGACAAAAATGGGAATGGAGAACAGGGGCCGTATGAAAGGCGTGGTCATATGCCGTAGTCACCATATAGTCATATGCCGTAGTCACCATATAGTTATATGCCGTCGTAGGTCATATGGGGAGGGGGTTTAAGATGTAGATTAGCCTAATTGCAAGTGTTTACTGTGATCTGACATGAGTAAGTCATGTAGGGGATTCAAGACACAGCCCAAAAGTTTGTCTGTTAAGTATGTTAAGACATGCTCTAATATGAGACTGATGATGTTAAAACATGAAGACCACCGAAGGGAATAAGTCACCGAGACGCGAATTGCGTATAGAGCTTGGTGGCCTTTGGTAGACGCCGTACGGCGTCATTTCAAGCATTTAAAGAGGGGGTTTGTTATGCCAATTTCATGTTGTGCCAAACCGAGAAGTGCAAATTTCTTAAATCCATGAGCACACGAGTACCAGATATTTCAGCCCAGTTGTAGTTGTCAGGCTGCGGAAAGTAACGAGGAATTTTATGGAAGGGAAAATAAGTTCTTGATAAAAAAAGGATAGCATCAGTGCAATGAATGTCGTTGTTTCATACTTACTTTGAATCACAAACGTTTGATTTGCAGCAAGAAGTTAGCGTTGAAATTGATGAAGGACATGTGGGGAACTGTCCCACATGGGCCCCAGAACTATCCCATATGGGTCATATGGGCATAAGGGCTGGCCCATATGGGCCCCTTATGAATCTTGGGTGCAAACTTTCATGGGCCCCATATGGGTTCACCCATATGGGGCCCATATAGGTTTGCTACCTGGGTAGTAGCTCAATGAAAAGGGTATATTCATCTTTGGAAAATAAATGCAGGTTATAAAACCGAAGTAGGTTAAATATTAACTTTTTACAACCTAATACACTTTGTACTTTCGTCAGATTACTTCGCTTGCATAAGAAAAGATATTCAACTGTCCAGAGGTGTTGCATAAGTAATGCTTCCATTAGTAATAGCAAACACAACGCAATGTAAAGAGCTTTAAAAGAAGCAAACCAAAGGTTGGACTTTGTGTTCTGCCTTTGAAGCAAATTGTTTGAGTCATAGCTACCTAATCAGTAGCACTGACGCACCATCCATCGCCAGTCGTAGGTGCTAATGGCACAAGGGGTATGTGATGCCTGTAATATAGGGATAATATTGCATTTAAACATTCCACACACTTGCTGGTGTCTAATTCCTGGGAAAAAGACCCATCAAAATATATGATGACAAATTTTGTATGATAAAAGCTTTGAATCAATTAAGATTTCACAGTTAATAAAGAAAGCGGTGATATGACCTTTAGATGCATAGTAAGTGGTCGGGAGGAATTGCTTTGATCCGTCACGGATAACACGATATGATTGTGGAACTGAAATAAAGTATTGATCCTGTAAATAAGGAAACAAATATAGGTAGATGAATCACAGGAGTCAATGGGCTGAAGTGACAACTATGATCTATTCCGTCCTAGATACAAGTATCGACAACGGATTTGGAGCAGCAAAGTGCAACAGCTGTCAGGTCATTATTCCAAAAATGCAAAGCCCCCAACTCATTCCAAACAATACCTTTACCAGGGACATTGGAGAAAGCCGTGTATTTTAACCATAATTTAGATCACCATCCGTTCGAGCAGTTTCACAATGGGTGACAGAATAGTTTTATGCAGCATACAAGAAAGTCGCAATAAAACATTTAAGGCTGGACCTTATTTTTCGATTTTCGTAAACTGATAGCGCCGATCCTATTTTCGACATATCAATTAAAGGAGCTGGGTAGTCGCCAAAACAGAATAAATTCTCGGACCCGCCGATTTCGTTATGCTTCCGGTTATGCTTCTTGGTTTATGGGTTCGATCCGAAATGCATTGTGCCTAGTACACACAACTCACAACGTACGTACATGTGTAGAATATAAGTGTTGCATGTTTTAGTACGATACTGCTTACTTTTTAGGCCTAACGTAATTTTAGTTAGGCCTAAATTTTCTTAGTTCGCTAATAATGAGTTTGATGGTGGTTAGTAAAAGCGAATCTATTATGGGGAAGAAATGGAAACTCATTATTTGCAAAAACAACAACTTACCGGAGGTGGTTGACTCAAGCATTTTTGTTTCCTAGCCCCACATTTACACAGAGCTACAGGCGGAGGTTGCTCGTGCTTTTACACGGACAGCCTCCGCTACAAGACTCCTTACGCTGACACGTTGATTTGAAAACACAAACAGACGGTTCTGTGCAGTATAACCACTAGCATCTGCTTCTGATGAGCTTTTCACTAGCTCGAAAGGAAAACTTTCACCTTCCAACATTTTGAAACTGGTTATATTACTCGAAATGAAACCAAAATAATGCCCAGAAGCACTACAAGCATAACACAATGCTTACACAACCAGATGATCAGTTGTTCGCGGAAACGGTATCAGAATTGTCCATCGTAGCTGCCATGATAACTTCGATATATTAACTAATTGATCCATTGATCAGAACCGTTACAAGTTGAAACGATACAAAATTGCCCGTGTCAGAAGAAAAAGTAACGAACTATAAATTCAAAAAACAAATTGTTCAATATGTAGCAAGTGAAAAACAAAAATCAAAGAAATATAACACAAACGTAATTACTGAATTACATTGCAAAATTATTTTAACTGAGAAAACAAACGCATTAAGAGGAATATTTTCAATATTAGCATTACACTGAGGGTAAACATCTCGTTTAGTATGACGTATTTATTTCCGAAGTACGTCACTACCCAGCTCCTTTAAGTTTCTTCAGGGACAATTTGCCTGAAAAAATGTTGCTTAGGCTAAAAATATTTCGGCAGCTTTCCTTTTCAACCTGTCACTGAGTGTATTGAAATGCCCACTTTGAGTAGCCTCATTATTAGTGGAAAGACACTCATTTGAACCAATCAGCTTTGGTGTGTGCACTGTGTACCGAAGTGGTTCACATAGCACTTGCAGAGTAGTCATATTACTCTCTAAATGTAAAAGATTCACTCTTTCACGATTGCCTACAGTAGCCACTCTTTGGTCGAGTGGAAATCGAGTGAAATGCTACTCTGCTTCGAGTGGTAATTACCTCTAAACGAGTGAAAATTTCACTCGATGGAGAGTGGAATGTCACTCCAAACGGAGAGTGTTCACCGTAGTCAGTCTTTTGGATAGATTTTCACTCTCACATTTAGAGAGTACGCTTACACTAGTTCTTATTACACATGAAGAAGTTCCACATTTTACATGGTGTGTGCGATTTGGACCACTGGATTTCATTTACTTAAAGATGAATTTTTAGTTGTTTATGCGTTTTCCGGTCGACTTATTCTATGTGCAGCACTAGCTCATTGAAGGTTATTTACCGATGTTTTTAAGTTTCCTTCTCCACATCCTTTTTTTTTCTATTTTAATTCTTTCCTTGATTGTCCAAACTCAACGAATTTACCATAGCAAAAAGCTTGGTGGAGGACAAATCATTAGAATAGCTCTGGCATACGCCAACTCGATGATCCAAGACTCCCCACGGTCAATGCACACAGGTTTACTAAATGACATACACACCGATAATTTCCTTCACAATGTGCCTTATATCAACAGCATGTCCTGCACCGTTGTAAGATATCCAGGTCAATGGCAGGGGGCATTCCGTCAATAGCATCCTAAGCTCAAGGCTGGGCCTAGTGAACGTTGCATACCAGCTCCGTGTGCAGTAAAAAAATATACAAGATACAAATGGGAATGGCCGGTTGCCATGGGTCATTTACTTCTGGTTACGTTGTACTAACTTTTAATTTTTGTCAAGTTTGTGACGCGGAAAGTCTTTAAAGAAGAGCACTATTTCCAAAATTTAGTTACATCGTTGTTATATTTCATGATTTATGAATTTTTTTACTAAATTAATTTTGTTTAATGGTACTTTGCTTATCTCAAGCAGACGTTGTTTCAATGGTTGTTAATCGTGTCATCTTTCTCGGGGTTTTGCTTTCAATAAAAATGTAGTTATTTACAAACACACTTTTACTTTCTTTTTCGACTTTTTCATCAGAATTATTGTAACGCCGCACTACAATCTTGGCATTACTGGCCGACTGCCGAATTCTTTTGCTAAGTATTGAATACGGCTTATAACGCCTTCCTAAAATGTTGCTGCGCGTACCGTAACTAGTTCGTAAAAATATTCTTGCTTAACCTTCTCAGCCTTCTCAACCTTACAGCCGTAAGTCGATCTGGGGCCGTCATTAAATAAAAACCCATGTAGCAAAAGCGAATACCATGACTTCATGAAAGGTTAACGAGTCAACTCAATGAAAGAGCTCTGCGGATAAATTCCTAGAAAACGCGATGATATGTGATTAAGGCTTTAGTTACCAGGTTACCATTGAGGTGTAAAGCCTGGAGCAGGGAGGTGACACCTCCCTGCCTGGAGTATATTTCAATTATGGTAATCCCTGCTTCTTAGCACGCAACACGAATACATACCAATGGAAAGCAAATTGGCTCCATTGCACTAGTTTGAGTGTGTTGTGCTGTATTCCTCTCACGTTTAGTTCAATGGTGAGAACAGAGCCCTTTATATGACAACAGCATGTGGACGGAACTGTACAAGTGAGTGCTGTATGATGAATATAGCGGCCACTTTACATGCACAGAGTGGATCACAACACAACCCTTACTCAAAATCCATATCTGGCTTTATATCTGGAAATATCTGGTTGATTAAAGACTTTATATGGCCATATAAAGCCATATATAACTTGATTAAAACACAACCCAGATATGCATATAAAGTTTGATATGGCCATATAAAGCCAGATATAACTTGATAAAACTGTGATCCAGATATGTATATTAAGTTTGATATGGCCATATAAAGCCAGATATAACTTGATATAACCGTGATCCAGATATGTATATGAAGTTTGATATGGCCATATAAAGCCAGATATAACTTGATATAACCGTGATCCAGATATGTATATGAAGTTTGATATGGCCATATAAAGCCAGCTATAACTTGATATAACCGTGATCCAGATATGTATATGAAGTTTGATATGGCCATATAAAGCCAGATATAACTTGATATAATCATGATCCAGATATGTATATAAAGTTTGATATGGCCATATCAAGCCAGATATAACTTGATATAATCGTGATCCAGATATGTATATAAAGTTTGATATGGCCATATAAAGCCAGATATAACTTGATTAAAACATAACCCAGATATGCATATTAAGTTTAATATGGCCATATAAAGCCAGATATAACTTGATATAATCGTGATCCTGATATGTATATGAAGTTTGATATGGCCATATAAAGCCAGATATAACTTGATAAAAATGTGATCCAGATATGTATATTAAGTTTGATATGGCCATATAAAGCCAGATATAACTTGATATAATCATGATCCAGATATGTATATAAAGTTTGATATGGCCATATAAAGCCAGATATAACTTGATATAATCGTGATCCAGATATGTATATGAAGTTTGATATGGCCATATCAAGCCAGATATAACTTGATACAATGCAATTCCAGATATGCAAATAAAGTTTTATATGGCCATATCAAGCCAGATATAACTTGATATGCTAGATATGCAAATGAGCATTTTGTTAGTTTGTTTTATTATTTATTTGATTTGATTCTTGGATTATGCTTGTTACAAACTAAGACATGTTTTGGATACAGCATCACCTTCCCAGACATTGCAGTTATTTAGTGGCTACACTTCTGTTAATACCGCAGTGTACTAAGTGAACTTAGGCAAATGATTTGCATATTTGGGCGGAGCTTGTATCTAAACCTACATTTTTCATGATTTAGGATTTCTAAACAAAATTTAGAGTCAAATACGTAATTAAGTTTAAAATAAGAAGCCCATATCACTGTGATTACATAAAATAGGAAATTTCAAGGCATTTTTCTGTTCACTGTTATGAAATAAGTTGAATTTATGTACTTAAGTCAATTCAACCTAATACTTACATTAAATTCTAATTCATGGAGCACTTAAACATTGTTTTCTGGTGTTCAAAGTGTACTTACCTGGCACAGGAGTATCCCTGATCACGACGGCGGAGCTATT
Source organism: Holothuria leucospilota (assembly GCA_029531755.1). Lineage (NCBI taxonomy): Eukaryota > Metazoa > Echinodermata > Holothuroidea > Aspidochirotida > Holothuriidae > Holothuria > Holothuria leucospilota. The sequence continues at coordinate 71,082,352 of CM055961.1, read as the reverse complement.
CAGCCAGTCTACGACGGTGGAGCTCCCAGGTGGGACCTATTCTATTCAGCCAGTCTAGAACGGGACCACTGTCAGGTGGTGTCAGTTAAGTCACTGTTTGTCCCTTGGGGACGTTGTTACTCCTTCGGGGAGCAGAACTCCTTCGGGAGTATTGTTTGGTTTTCGCCCCTGGCTCTTCGCCAGAGAGTCAGGGGACTTTTGGAAAAAAAAAAAGGTGTTCAAAGTCTCCATGAGGAGTGTGGACTGTAAGTCCTAACTATGATTCATAACTAGAGCAGATCTGTGCCATATAAAGGCTTGATCCAGATAGAACTTTATCTGGCCATATATGGTTTAGATCTGGTTCTGGTTTAGATCTGTGTTATATCTGCCTAACTTTTTATCCGATCTGATATAAATTCCATATCTGGTGCAGATATGGGCCAGATATAAATTTCCATATATGGGCCAGATATGGGCCATATAAAGAGTGAGCCATATAAAGTTTTATATGGGTCATATATGGCACAGATATGGGCCAGATATAAATCTCTTTATATGTGGCATATATGGATTTTCCATATATGGGCCAAAAATGGAGTAGCCATATATGGGGCATATCTGGGACATATAAAAGTGAAACTTTACCTGGGCCATATATGGCCATATATGGCCTTTATATTATATCAAGTTATATCTGCCCAATTCTTGTACAAGCCAGATATGAATTCCATATCTGGCCCAGATATGGGCCAGATATGAAATCCCATATCTGGACCATATATGGATTTTGAGTAAGGGAAGTGCCTTCAGAACATTGACAATGTATGTTTCTGTGTGTATAAAAGCTGGTCGAGAAGTCTGAGGCCGCTCCTTCCGAATATGACGGTCAACGTAGAGATTGAGAAAGGAGTTTCACGTAGCCTACTAGAGGATTTATACAACAGGGCTTGGGATTTGGAGGGAAGTGAGTGGCGTACGCTGATTTCATCTAAGAGGTTTGAGATAATACAAGGTAGCTTACACCGTTCAAAATGTCTATAATGAGGATAGATCACCTGGCCGGAACGCGTGAACCCTTTGCCTACGTAGCAGACTGTACCACATATTCCTTGTTCAGTCACATTGTTTACTCAGTGAAGCCTAAAAGGGGACTGAACAAACCGTATCCGCCCCGCGGGCTAGTGAACCCTTAGAACAGCACAATCCAATAAAAAGAAATCAATCCCACCACCGGCTACGTCGTTTCCTGTTAATTCAGGACATAATTCAAAGGCATTCTGGCATGTCTCATAGTCGGTGGTATTTAACCTAAACTGGATACCCCTCCCTCGACCATGCGATCCACCCCTTCCCAGTTCTTATAATTGAGTAAATCCAGGGATGTTTTAAGAATATTATTTGGAGCGGTTAATAAAGTGTAAAGTATAGGTCTGGGTCAGAGGCGACTAGGAGAAGAGGTGCGGATAAGGGGCTTTGCAGGTCAATGCTTTGGTTGAATATGAGCTTAATAACCCCTTCAAAAAACGAAGATTTTTGCAAACCTTTCTGAAAGTAGTGAAAAATATTTGACTAAATAAACGCCGTACCGAATCCACAATAAAACTGTCCTACTTCAAACTGAAAGGACTTGTTTAACATGCACTACAGTTCTGCGTATTTGCAAGCAAATGCAAGATCTAGTTGTTTTTGTCTGATTGAATGAACAGGATTAATGAACTCTGGACCTGTGCATTAAACAAAGGATAATGCACTCTAGGGGTTAATGCTATCGCTGCATCATATCCACGATCGAGCATTATCCTCTCCTTGATGCATGGTTCAGCGTAGATTAACGCTTTAGTATTGCGTATCCTATTCAGCGGAATATCCTGTTCAACGATGCCCTCTTTTCTAGAGTTTAGGTGCGTTTACACCAAAACCAATATCTGCTGCGTTTTGCATACAAGCCATATGCTTTGCGGCTCCCGCACGGCAAAACGCAGCACATTTCCCTTTTGGTGTGAACGCACCTTTAAGCGTTCTAAAGTAGGCGCGGATCCTAGGGGAGGCTTTCCGGGGCTCAGCCCCCCCCCCCTTTTCGCCACATCAACAATAACAAATACGCAAAAATTAGCATAATGTTAATCTAGGAGACTATTCAAGGGGGCTTTGAGCCCCCCCCCCCCTTTTCGAAATGTCTGGATCCGCACTTGTAAAGAGTCCCTAACCATCTGATATATGAAATTTACATCTGATTCTTCCCTCACTAATTAAAGGACCCTTGTTATATTACACTCCTAGCAGTCAAACTACTATTCATTGTGTGCATTGCTGAAATGACCTTCAATTACAAATGTAGTTCACAAACACATTTGTGTTCCCCACTTTTTACTCAAACAATACCCCACTCAAGGTTTAAAGGCATTGCACAGTTGTTGTGGGCACAATTACATTTTCCTGATCCAGCACTGGCAGATATGCTGATTTATTCTACTTTCGACTTGGAGTCAACTTGTACTCTGTTTCACTTTCTTTAAATTCAGAAAACAATCCGAACGAGCCACACTTTAATTTAACATTAAAAAGGGACACTTTGATGAAACAAGCTTTGCGAAATATGATCATAATTTCATCGTTTCCCAAAACAGCGCAGAAGGTTTTTTGAGGTGCATAAATGTTTTGCATGGCTTGTAAGGGTAACTTGTGTTACCTTCAACAGAAAACGCTCCAAATTTAGCAGCAAGAACGAGTGATTTTGCTTCGATAAATTTGCCGTAGCTGTTACTATTCGGTGTGCTGCAGATGCTTTGTTTTTCCCTTCTTTTTCCCTTCTCATCACATAGTACTATTTCTTGTATTAATGCGGAAAACAATTAAAAACGTCATACGAGGACTATGAGTATTTTTTTTTTCAAGATACCCATTCTTTGACCTCAATCACGGGGTGGAAACGTAGGAGATGGCGCTCTTTTAAAACATTAATTTAGTGCGTCTACCCGGGCCCCTCGGCAGCTTGGGAAGAGTTTCGTACTTTTACTTCTGATCAAACAGATGGATAACGCAATTTATATAGACTGGTTTATGTATCTTAAGTTAAAGCGATGGATTATCTTTGTAACATTTGTGAAAACAGTCCACCGATTGAATACATAAGTTTCGGTACCATTTTTAGCTGTATTTCTCCGCTCTGTGATTTGCTTTCTTTAATTATTTAGTGATTGGGGTAGAAATGTTCACCAATTGTTAAAAGCGCTGTAGCGCAAAATTTTGACCGTCGTGGTATTCGAATTTGAAGGTCCCTTGAAAGAGACAGATCAGGCTAGATGGGGTGACAAAGGGTATGACCACGTTGAAAACTTTTACACGTATCTAGGGACCGGATAACCAATTAAATATAACGGTGTGTAAATCGATGGGGGAAAGAACTGGTCATGGGCTAGTGGAATACCCTAAGTTTGACTCATCAATTCAATGATACAGAAGATATCGCCTCTCCGATATTATTTGTAAGCACTCCAAACCAAAGTGCACGACTTTTTTGTCATTAAAGCCCTTCGAAGGGACACTGACACGGTGGATATAATTTGCTAGTTTGTGTTTAGCTTGTGTATGGCAACGAGGCAGCAACGAGACTCGTGAGGGTACATGAAACATTGATTTTCTTTTCAAACAAACAAATGCCCGTTGAAAACTTACTATATCTCATTTTGTAACTTTACTACTCATCAAGTAACTGTGGGAAGCGAACGTGGATCCTACCGGGATATTTCCCACACCCAATCAGGGACCCTATGAAAGCTATGGACCCACGTCTTCTTTGAAACACTCTACGTTGCAACGGCGCCTGCGAAGCCGTAAACCATTATACGTCCAATTTTGCTGGAGAGTATTATTCAGGTCCCATAATATCAAACTGACTAGGTCATACCTTTAACAGTCGCCCCTCAACTCACCCCCTCCAATGGGTGGCGATCCCGGGGGACAGGTGGACAAGTCCCCAATATTTGAAGAATCGTTCATTGGCTTTGATTTTTCACACGGTAGATGGTTTGAAAATGGGATCGTTGCCTTTCAATATTGATTACAAATCGTGGCCTTACAATATAAAGCCACATCGTTAACTTCATGAGATCTCACAAGACTCACAGTAAAGAACTTGTAGGTGCAACTTTTCTCTGTCATCCTAGAGCCGGGTTGGCTGAGGGGTAGGGGGAACTTTAGTACCTCCCTCATTTAGGAGGTGTAACAACCCGTCGGAGAATAACAGAAAATTTTCCGACAGCCACAAGTATGCTCTTTTAAGACCTGTATCTTGTTTATAATGAAGACAAATGTTGAAGTGATCTAGTCCATTGTTTGGAGGGAAATCATTTTTTTTCTTCAGAAAGGGGACATAGTGGGTACAACCAGGAAGCGGCAACTCGGACTGACAGCTATCTGGCACAGTTACTAGTAATTCCCGACTTCGTTCAGGCGTCCCAGGATTTAAAGGGGATATGCAGTCACACCAAACTTATTTTGAAACGTCACGTAAGTGTAACAAATAGGCCTATCCTCTTATTTCCTTTGCAAATATCTGTCATGACTCTTCAGAAAATAGTTAACATTGAAGGTAAATCAAGGAGTTATTACGTGTAAAGCAGATAATTTTGTAACAAAGATATTGTAACATGATTAAAAAGAGACATTCTTGAATAAGGTTTCTAGGGTATTCTAATTCAAACTGATTTTGGTCTCAAGGAGGGAGCCAGGTTATTCACTACCGTACTACTCTACAAATTTTGATGTGCTGTAGGCTTCGACTTTTTTCATAGTTTAAGTTTTATGTACTGTAGTTAAATAGTCGAGGTCCATCGTCCTCCCATACTTCAGTATACCGATATAAAGATATAAAATTGGAACACTGTTCAACTCCGAGCTATACACTCAAAAATATCAAGTGCTAATATCGGCACTTCAAGTGCTAATTTGGTAGCACTTTCAAGTGCTCCGGGAGGGACAGTACCTCAGGTGCTAAATTAGCACCAATTTAGGTGCTGTTTTTTTTTTTCAGCACCTCGAAGGTGCTGACACAAGTTTGATCATATTTTGATGAATTTGGTTTGAAAACATTGTTTATATTTGGTAAGCTGATGCATAAAATGCATAACCCATACCATGGAATGACGCCATGATAGTATGGAAATGATTTCAGAAGAGCCTTTTAAGTACATAGAAACATGCACTGAAAAACAAAAGAACCCAAACCGGATCGGAGCTTAACGCAACCGACAACCACCCACACAACCAACCCAACACAACCAACCACGCAATCGCCAACATGCTCTCACCATCCACACCCAGCAAAGAAAACGAAAGAGTCTTTGTTACCGTCAACAAACAGAAACGACACAAGGCCAAAACAACACACGCCCAAAGGCAACAGACACACCCAAGACAACAACACGCCCGAAGGCAACCATGCGCGGAGGGACACGGGGAGTCCACCTGCCATGCACACTCAAATCACTATTTACAGTTTATTTACAGTGTATAAAACTATTTACATGCAACGAAACAAAACAAACTCCCAAAGAGATCGAACGAGCCAGGTAGGGGATCGGGAACGTCCACTCTCTTCGGGAACCCGAACTGAACTGGGCAAATACAGGCGCACCTTGCCCAAGGGTGCCCCGGAGGCAGTTGTGGCAAAGGGTAAACTCATTATCCCCACGCTTAAACAAGCAAATAATTGTGCTTTTTAAGTGCATCGAAACGGCACATACAAACAAAAAACAAAAACTCAAACCGGATCGGACAGGAACATAAAGGCAAAACTATCCACACACCACCAAATCAAAACAGAAAATTATGTTCATTACAACAATAGAACCACACACACACTGACAACCCAATGCCCCACAAACCAACCTCCCCCCGGCCACCCTAAACCAATAACAAGCCCTAAACCCTAAACAAGCAAATAATTTCAAAAGAAAAAAATCCCAAACTGGCGCACTACATTGATATTTGTAATATGTAGTTCATTAGAAACTATTTAAAGTGATGTTTACAATTCTTTTATAGTAATTAATAAGTGTTTAAAAATATATGCTATAAACTATACCATTTAACCGGCCATAAATTAGCCAAGCAGGGGAACTAGTAGTTAATTAATTCCTAACAAAATGAAAGACGCAAATACATTTGTTGTCGAAGTTGGAATCGTTGAAGAGAAAATTGTCTCGATAAATTAGCCCCGCCCACCAAACCAGAATATTCCATTAATTCCAAAACGCCATCAGCACTCATAGGGTGCTGTGCATTAAAAACAGCACTCCAGGTGCTAATTCAACATCAGCTTCCATTAGGTGCTACCATTGTAGCACCTTAGTTTTTGGAGTGATGTCTGTGATTGGCCAAGAAGAGCAAAAAATTACTGTATATGGTTCTCATACCTTTATAGCCCGTGAAAAGTTGGACGTATGACCCGGCCTTTAATCAAGAGGCACACCAAGACATGCATAGCCATATACATTTTCCTGTAAATGCGAGAATTCCATCTCCAATCGCATAGTTCTTCCTATGGTACATGACTTTGGCGAACATTTCGTAGGATAGAAGAGTGGATACGATACAATGCATTCTGCCCTGTTACATAAGCATAGGAAGCTGTACTCGACTGGGGGCTGAACGTTGTTTCGGACCCCCGTCCTGAGGGAGGGATTTAAGGGGAGGAGATGTCTTGAAAAGTTTGTAACATTTGAGGATCATTAAATGCAATTTGGTGCAACATATTGGGCAAAATTTAAGGAAAAGTACTGCAAATTTTTGACTTTTTTACAGAGAGAACAAGTAAGGGGTTTTCGTCCTCAAATTGAGAGGGACGGAAGCATACTTCCGCCTACCACATTTCACTGAGAAACTTAGCCCCTTACTCAACCCACCCCGTTTACTAAGTATACGCGTCGCAAAGGGTCAGCTGTGGGGAGGCTGATCAATTTTGACTTTCAGTGCGCCCAAATGCTTGCCCGCTTTGCACGCTCTGTAATTCCACAGGTCAGGTTTATCGGAAAAGAGCTAACTCGGAACGGTTCGTCAAATACGTATATTGTGCAAAATAGGCTTTGGCGTGCAAGTTCGTTGTATTTAAGTCTTTTCTGACTCACCGTGTGATCATAAGCCTCCTTGTTCCACTATCTCGGCATCCTCCCTGCATCATCCTCCATTTGTTGGCTTAACGGGCAAATTCTGGCCTCAGACCTGACTACACGAGATGATGAATGTCAGGTAGTTAACCATTATTGACCTGTGATATCCTTAGATCTTGTTTTGCGATGTTCCAGAACAATGTTATACACATGTAACGCAGGCCTTCCGTCGAGTTCAGGCGATAGGCTTATGTTCTGCAGGAATACTAATAGAACTGAGGGGGATGGGGGAAGAGTGGACACGAAAACGTAACAGAAAGACAAAACAAGCCAATTTATGTTACAAAAGGAAATCTCTTTTACTCTCCTGAAAGTTTCATTGAAAAATTAAAAATGTAAAAATGATTGAATTGATTAAGTAGCCGTCAGTTATATGGAATCCTCAGCAGGCTGAGCTTTTAGAGTCCCGTTGGCTTTAGTGTGCTGAAACCCTGGCCTAGCAGAAGGACCTTCCCTGGAGTTCCCTGAAGAGAAACTCTCAGCACGCTGAACCCTCAGGGGTTGAAACATCTAGTAGGATAACCTTCAGTGCTCTGATACCCTCAAAGAGCTGAAATATTCAGGGGGGTAAATCTTGAGTGCGCTGACACTCCGCCGATTTACCTTCCAGAGCGCTGACACTCTTAGGACGAAGAATCCTCAGCGCGCTGAAACACCTCAGCGGGCAAACCCCTCTGCACGCTGAAACTTTCAGTGAGCTCCAAACTTCAGCACTCCGTCAATCCAGGGCGTTTCTTTGATAACACCTTAATTTAACGACTCCCTTCCTTCTAGAATTATTCGTGACACATCCTCACCATTTTCCTTCTTCCTTGCGACTCCTCCTTTCCCCACTATGCAATTCTTCTCACCCAGTTCCGTTCTCCGTCCTCTTCGTTCTGGCAGGGCCGTAGCGAGCGGGGGGTGTGGGGTGTCACACCCCCCAACGTTTGGTCGCCGTCGGCAAATTTTCGGTCTGTCGGCAAAAAGGGGAGAGGCAAAGGAAAAGAAGAGGAAAGGAGGAAAAAAGACAGAAGGAAAAAGGAAAGGAAGACGGAGAATGAAAAGAAAAAGAGAAAGAGAGAACGGGAGCGCGTGGCCAGTCTGTTATCGGCTATTTCGATTTTTAGCTCTTCATTAGTAATTGGCCCATTCAAGTTGAAGGCCCGTCGGCAAATTGATTATGCGTGTGACGGCCGTATACAGCCGTATCAACGGCCGTCGGTGTAATTGGACGATTGGCTGAGTCCTTCGGCAACTCGGAGAAAGAAAGGGAATCAGTGGTGGCGTCAGGTGCGGGCAGGAGGGCATGGCCCCCCGTCGGGGCCGATTTCGTCGGGGAGCTGTTATGCATACGATAAAATATGTAGTCCCCGACAACGATTTACCTAATTTTGGTCCAAATTAGGGCTAATTTAATCGATAAAACCCCCAAATTTTCCAATTTTCTTCTCTAAAAACCCAATTTTTTTTTCAAATTTTCCATGGTAAAAGCCCAATTTTTCAAAGTTTCTCGAAATAGAGCCCAAAATTTTCGGAGCGCTTCGCGCGCAATATTTTTCCTTCCTTCCTTCCTTTCGGCACTCCATTGGCCTCGTTGAGGCTTTGGGTTGTTGGCCCCTCCTGTCGGGCAAATCCTGGCGCCACCCCTGAAGGAAATTAAAGGCTTCCATATAGGCGAACTATTTCGGCCATATGACATTCTTGAAAAAAACCACTTTCTGCACATTATTCCTCACTTTTATCATCACCATGGGGAGCAGCACCCTGTTACCCATGGAGTAGGCATGCTACAGGCCCTAATCTTGACTTCAAACACATTTTGCAAACTCCCGAGGATCCGGTTTACCCACAATTATCCTGGGGAAAAAAACCATGCATCCTGAGAAATAATAATGCGTGCCGCGCGTGTCTTCCCTTCACTACAGTCTCAGGGTTTTAACTTTTAAACACCAAAATGAAACAGATACAGAACCCGCAGAGAACCCATCCTGGCGTTCAAAGCATATTTTGAACGCTTGTGTTAAGATTCTGAACACTTTTTCTCCCTTCTTGAACGCCAGACGCCTATTTGAAAACTTGCCGTATTTGAACGTCTGACGCGTCTAGTGTTCAAATTCTGAACGCATAATGTTCCAATTCTGAACGACAGGTCCAGCTCGTCAAGTACAGTGGCATGACGGGACGAATAGCCTAACACATTAAAATTATCCGGAATCTTTGCATTGGATAATGTATTATGAACCAAAACCTACCTATCCTGCATGAGACTTAATTTTTTACCCAGAGATTATGCTAAAACCTCAGAGCTTCCGGGGACTTCGCCCCCTGGACCCCCACCAGTTGCCTTAAGGCGGGCTCAGTGTTTTAGCCAGCCCCTAAGTTTGTGCAAAAATGTCGCAAAAACGGCAACAAATATCGCACAATAAAAATCTGACAGGCAAATTCTACCGCGGGTGTAAATTTTGAGGTTCCTCTTTAGGGCAGAATTCCACTCAAATATTGCACCATTTGCAATCTAGGCAACTTTCAAATTCCAAAAATTTCCAAAGGGGAGGGTAACACCCGCTCTTCTTAGACCCCTCCCTAGCCCACAGATCAGTTAATGTGGCATTGAGAAAACGTCCAAGCTGAAACACTGGCGGACCTCTGGATCCCAACCACTTGAAACTATAGTAGCTTGACGAGAGGAATAGCCTAATACATCAAAATTATGGGAATCTTTGCATTTGATGATGCGTTATGAACAAAAATATATCCATCCTGAGACTTACTTTTTCACGCAGAGATATGCTTAAACCTCAGAGTTTCCGGGGTCTTCGCCCCTGCCCCCTCCCGCGGGGCCTTGCCCCTAGACCCCACCATGGGCCCTTAGGCGGACCCCTGGACCCCACAAGCTAAAGTTCGTTTCCGCGCTACGAATTACCAGATCTGTCGGCAAAACATAGTCTCTATGCCCCTCCAAAGAAAACGCCTTCGCTACGCCCCTGCTGACTACCCCCACCCTTCTAGCAGTCGATGATGCAGTATGATCTGATGCGCCCCCTTGGGTGTGCCAGTGGTATTTTCCCTAATCAAATGCATATATTTTAAGTAAGGGTGGAGTAAAAATTAAGCCGTTGCTCTGCTCTTTTACCTGCCAGCTTTTATGCACAACTGTAGGCCTATAGAGGATTATCGAGAGTTTTTGAAGACTGTCTCTTTCTACGAAAACTGATCATTCTCGTGACTGGGATTTTTTGACCTGTGTAACAAACGATGATGTTATAATTTACCGATAAAGTAACAACAACCGATAATGTAATAAATAGTTTACAGTTAATGTAAGAACAACAAGTAATGTGGAAAAATGTACCGATTGTGTAACAACCGATAATATAATAAAAAATTACCGAAAATGTAGTAACCACACCTTACCGATAGCAGGCGCAGATCCAAGGAGGGGGGCTTTCCCGGCCTCAGTCCCCCCTTTTCGCCACATCAACAATAACAAATACGCAAAAATTAGCATAATGTTAATCTAGGAGAATATTCAAGGGGACTTTCAGCCCCCTCCCCTTTTCGAAATGTCTGGATCCGCGTCTGGATAGTGCAGTAAAAGTTTACCGATATGTAACAATTTTTGTTAACCGATAACGTAGTAAAACATTTACCGATGATGGAGTGTTATGTCTATATTAAAATTTCACATACGTATGAATGTACGTTATACGTTTATGTGAATATGAATACGTATGTGCGTAAATACGTGGTGTTCATGCTCATATGCATTTACATTCATAACTATGCGAACACGCATCTTGAGTACGTACAAAAGTACGCAAATATTGATAAACGTGTGTGAGTGTATGTGTGGGTGCGATGCGTGTGAGAGAATGTGTTCGGAAACAGGCAACTCGGATCCACGCCAACTCGAAAGCACTGAGATCCATCGATATTTTTTAATAAAATGTGAAGTTCTGTAGATGAAGAACACAAATGAAGATTTAAGACTACAGTAGGGCCTCCTTCCAGAAAGACATGTCTTTAATTGTCAGGGAAGTCAGACCAACCCCTCAAGCTGCGGTATGTATTTCCTCTGACGTGTACATACCTACTACGTATTCTGCTTTCGGGCCAACTAGACCACAACCAACTCGACCCCAACCATCTTGTCCTCTGGCCAACTCGGCCTCAAACCAACTCGTCCTCGTAATATACATGTTGATGTTCACTTACATAGCTTCCCCGTGTGCCTACATATTTATACACACATACGTAAACAACCATGCACCTTCCGTCATTAATTCATATTTCAAGAAAGGTGATTACTGAAAGTAATGCAGGTTGAATTTTTAGTTGTAAAATATTCTCTCAATCTCAAATCTTTTTAAAAGTATTTCGATGGATCATCATATTTTCAATTCGGGTCGAGTTAACGTGGGTCCGTGTTGACTTGGGGCCGAGTTGCCTGAGGCCGAGTTGGTTTGGGACAGAGTTGTCCTGTTTCCACACAAGCCCATCCACCATACCACCTACAACCTTGTATACGCATATAGTATACGTACGTGGGTGAGCCCGTGGTGTGTACAGTCATGATATGTGTATGGGTGCACTGGCCAGCGTGGCCTTAGCGGGTACCGGCACAGCCGCCGGGGGCTCCGCTCTCGCACGTCTTTCCCAGCTCACGTGCGGCTCGAAACTGGCGTAGCTGCCCGAAAATTCCGTCACTGCAAAGAAAAGTCGCGCGTGGTTGCACGTGTCTGCCTTGGAGCGCAGCCCGCCCTCAACTGTCCGTCTACTCACTTCGCGGGCAGCTTCGCTGCTGGGAAATTCCCTTGCATTCCTTGCGGGGTCCTTTCCCAGTACCCCGTAAGGTACTGAGTGTGCGTATGGGTGCGTGCATGTATACGAACTTACATGATACATATATACGCTAACATATTTACATGTACACACATAACGTATAAAGTTTGTACATACGTACATGAAATGTGAATGTAAGAACATGTTACGTGTGTTAACATAATGTTTTACATTATCGGTAATATTTTAACTACGTTATTGGCTAACAACATTGTTACATCATCGGTAATTTTTTCACATTATCGGTAAGGTGTGGTCACTTATTATCGGTAAATTTTCTATTACATTATCGGCTGTTGTTACATCGGTAAATTTTTTATAACATTGTTTTAAAATTATCGGTAAATTTTTACTACATTATCGGTTGCTGTTACATTATCTGTTAACTTACTTCATTATCGGTTGTAACAACCTGTTCATTAAGACAACTGCAGATGTGTAAACTCCGTTTCATGTAAGTACTCCATCACATTACGTGATATCGCCCTTACTCAAGTCACCTTTCACTGAACAGTGCAAAACCCGACCTTCTGGGGGGAAAGTCGGGATTTTACTTGATGTTCGTACCCACAGATTATAGCCTGTGGGACACTTATCAGGTTTTATCATATTTTTATTGATTTTACCAAGTTTCTAGGCTATAATCTGTTGGTGCGATCTTATAGCTGCAAGTAAGAAGCACTCGATCAGAGCTCAAGGTCTGATGACACGATACAGGTAGGTATTTGATGTGAAAACATTAAACACCTAGAAAATAGCAAAACAGTTCCTATCTAAATCCATCAGGTATGGACCATTAACATGGCAATTTCTTTTTTACACTTAATATCATGAATAAATATGACGTAAAAACGCAAATGTGTGACGTCTAAAGAGGGACCCACAAACTATGTCTAATGTAATCTTTTATTTTCCAACTCATTTACAGGACAGTTGTTACATTGGCATGTCGTGAGGGATTTATTTTGGAACTTAAACTGGTCTTCCTGGAAAATACATCATTCACCAAACTGTGAACTGTCTGTCGACTAATTAAGAGATAATTTACAAACTAGGTCCAACAAAAATAATAATGCTTGAACTGAGCAACACAAATGAGTCATTATTTTTGCACAGGGAATGAGTTCTTTCAGAAACCTTCAAAGTTTGTCTTGAGAATGGTGAAAGATATTAAAATAATTCCAACGGATCTTTCATTTGAGAAATTTTATCCTTTAATTCAAGTGAAAACAATTCTTTTCTGTGGGACGTCACTATAACCATAACGATAGCCTATGTACATGTTCGAAGCTCAGTACAGTTAATTTACAACAGTCGGTTGCTAGGGACTCCAAACCTTTGGACCTTTTCTTTCCTTTTTTACAATGTAAAAACATTCCATGTACATTGAGGATAGGACCTAAAATGACCCCTGGGTGTTAGCTATTCCCTGGAAGTTCACGGATTAGATCACAGCTCAAAAGCACGTCCATGGAGGTTCAAACACTAAACGACAACCAACTCCCAATAGCTACAAACTATGTATATTTAGTTTATGGTACAATCACACTCATGCTGCTATACTACTTCGATGTCACTGTACATCGGTACAATATTGGACCAGAAAGGACGAGTAAAACTCCCTGATTGGACACAGCTGTGCCCGTAATACTTAACAAGAAAAGAAACTCATTGCATACGCTATGGGCAAGTTTCTCATTCTAATCTTTCTGGTTACCTCTCTGTTCGCCTATATGTTGAATCCCTTCGTTCCAAGTGAACTAGAAGAAGAAAGGTTCAAGTATCGTTGCCTGATGGCCTTCTACAATTCCTTCCGTCTATGGGTAAGTTATCTGTTTATACTTTTCTTTAATTTGCACATTAACGCGGTGTGCGGTAATCATTTTGAAGGGAAGCTGCCCTTTTGTCGCAAAATATATCACAGAAGTTGAACATTTTGAACAAATATTCAAAGCATTAAAATTTGCATAATGATACCCTTTGAAGGTTGCAAAAAGGGGTTCGATAAGCTAGGAACCAACTTCCCTCCGCCCCCCCCCCCCTCTCCGCTAACAGATGATCAGCTTCGGATAATACAGTAGTTCCGTTGTGTTGAGACTATGCGGATGTTATAATGTAACACATACCGAAAATATTTTCAATGAAAAACATATTTGAAAACGATGAAAACAGTAGCACCACTTTGCATCTCTGCCTCTTCCAAAATCAAAATTCTGTAAAGGGAAGAACAAATTCCCTCCCTCAGAACAGCGATTTGTCTTTAACAAATAAGTCATTGAGAATTCTCACTTTAGTTAGAGTGAACCATCCACTGTTTAAGAAACAACCCGATAGGCAAGTTTAAAATTTGCACAACATGCTTTAAGCTTCCACATTCAGGCAAAATTCGGTCCCGCCCCCTCCCTCATAACAAAAACACTAACCTGTGCCATATTCTTTCTGTATCATATCTTATCAGACACTGACTGGAGTTATTCTTTAGATGATCTACAGTCTTTCGAGTCTGATCAGAAATTGATTTTATCAGTGTTGTAGTCAAAGCCATACAATCCTCGAGAAGCTTGGGACAGCTGGATATACATCAATGTGATTTACCGTGCAATAGGCCCATAGGCGTAGGAGGCGGGGGGCTGGGGGATGCAGCCCCCCAACCAAAATTTTTGGTGAAAATTCGGGTAAAACGCTAAGAATTTTTTCGGGCACCTACTGAAAGAAAAATAATGCAATGATGTAGCTAAAGGGTATTAATAGTTTAAAAAAATTAATTGGTAATTAATATGAAGTTCTGATTTGAATTGCACCAGCACCTATATATTCCGTATTAATTCATCAGTGTGTTTTTCAATGGTTGAACTTATATTATGATTTGGCAGTGGTGTCTTTGAGGGGACATGCCCCACCCTCACTGATGCTGATTTTTTTCCTACCTAAAATAGGGAAATTTTTAACACAAATTTTACTTCAAAGGTAGCATATGTGGCACCAGATTGCATGTAAGGACACCTAATTTATCAAAAAATTTTCAAAGTGGAGGCAATGCCGATTTTTTTCTGTTTTAGTACCTAAAATACGTAAATGTTTTAACACAAATTTCTTCAAAGGTAGCATATTTGGCACCAAATTGCATGTAAGGACACCTAATTTTTTCAAAAATTTTCCCCTTAGACCCCTCCCCCAGGCCGGCGATCACCGACTTCGGCCAAAATTAAAACCAATATAAAAGGTATTAACACGGCATATTATTGTATGTAATTCGCATGCGGTGTGATAAGCGATGCATGCCTATATGATATGTACCTTAACATGTTGAAAACGTGCGTGGAGCTCTAACCCTAACCCTAACCCTAACCCCTAACCCTAACCCTAACCCCTAACCCTAACTAATAGGCCTAAGTCCTATCATTTCATTGAATAGGCCTAAGTCCTATCATTTCATTTTGTGATATGACCTCACTAACTTGCTTCGTTATCCCATGACAGACTTGGTGAGACACGCCCTTAAAAATTTGCAACAGGATAATGAATTTTGGAGATAAATCATGCATTTTTGTATGGGATCTTTGAAGAATGTTTAATTATTATTCAAAAGTCGAATTCGAATCGGTATCTATGGGACCTCGGCTAAATATCCGGGGCCAAAGGGTAGAAGACCGACGCATTACTTCATCCATATTTGGCCAAAAATCTATATTGAGGTCAGTCCCGTCTCGGTCGAGGGTAACAGGAACTAGTTAGCTGACTTTACAGAGAGAGATGAAACGTCAAATTTAATACATCTTTTTTATTAACCTTCACAAATGTCTAAAGTTCTGGCCTTAAAACAGTGAATCACACATTGTGCAATTGTAAGCGAAGTACCTTCTTGCTCCTTGGTCATCTTGGCGACCCTGCAGTTTGGGCTAACTAGCAACACTATCAAAGCGTCCCCCGAAATCAGTTGGTTTGCTTGTGGGGACATTGCAGGGAGTGGGGTGCATTGGCGGCACTATGTTAGTGGTGTGTAGCGTACTAAGAAAATAATTGCCAAAATTCATCATGATGACAGGTCCGCAGGCGACGAGGTACTGAAGGGGGGGGGGGGGCTAGAAAACTTCCTGGTGACAGAAAAAATTATGAGGGCGAGATGCACTAAAAACATTCCATTGCCTTATGCAGGCAATGGTATGTTTTATTTCCTACGATGAGAAAATTTTTTAGGGGGCACCGTCCAGCTGGCGCCCTGGCTACGGGCTTACCTATTAAATACCGGAAATAGTGTTTCTCACGCCTAAGAGGTTATGCTAAAAGATTCTTACAGTAAGTAAAATATACGTTGTTGTATTCGACTGAAAAAACAAAAGCTTCAGATATTGTTGTTTTTTTTTTCATTCCATAGTAGAAATTTTTACCTTTGTTTTATAAGTTACCCCTGGACAGGCACCTATGGCATTTTATCCCTGTGTCCACTACAAGACTTGCCTTGGGTCCAAAGTTTGAACTGTAGGACCTCCGAGCTGGTAAGTCCTAGGGCAATTCCCCATGGAGCATCAGCCACAGACTATCGGAGGCATTAGGGTACTCAGAAAATTGTGGGCACAAAATATGAAACATCAAATACCCTAACAGGGTAAAGCATGCGCACCACAGTAATCAAAGCAGCCCAGACATAACGATTTGACCATTACTTTTACACCAATCTAAATCAATGGCAGGGTAAAGCTAGTAATTAGTGCCGTGCCTAAGGAAATTAACCACGTCAAAGTTTCTAGGACCAGATCGCCAGGCTCCCCCCACTCTGATATTGCTTGCATATGTCTGGCCCCGATCGAATCAATGATGCAGTTTGAGGACGGTCATTATTCCTGCACTTTTATTGGTTGCAACCTTAAGCTTACTTGACGAATATTTAAGTTAAAGAAAAGCACAAATTCGACGTTTGATGTGAAAATTTTGACGAGAAGTTAGAGTAAAAAACGAAGGCGATGGATGCCCCTCAAGCGGACCGAAAAGTAAGGTCATTTTAGTTGCGCCTACGTTTCACGTTGTTTTAAAATCGGGAATGTTATCCATCAGCTTATGGAAAATTGCCTCAATAAGGCTGATAACAAATACATGCACAAATTTTTATTTAACCCTTAATTTTATCCTCATTTTTCCTTGCGGATCCGACTACGCGGGCAGAACATGGTCTGCAGTCCGCTCTATGTGAATCACCCTCAATGGATAAGTCCCAATCCTCCACTTTAAGGAATGTTTCAGGCTTATTCGATGATCAGAATGCACATTGGATGCGTCTTCTTACTGTACTAGATGATCACCCGATCAGATGTGACAAGACAATGTGTAAGATTCGACTTTCCCATTGTCGCGAACAACTAACCTCACCCGTGCTAGTGCTAGTGCTCCTGCCATAATCAAAGTCAAATAACAACTCCCTGTCAAAACTAAAGCCTGTCCTTGCGTTGTAAATAAATGTCCCGTTCTTCAAGGAATGTGTTAAGAACGTAGACAGCTTCTTAAAGGTGAGATACACGACCTTGACCAGGATATGACCTTGCAGAGAACTACTTCCAGCACAAAGCGTGAAGCACAGAAGCAAGGGTTCCGGGGCTTAATTAAGAGCATTAAAAACTTTGAAAGCCAAATGATCTGTAGTGTAATTTGAAATATTTCTCTATACGACTTTAATCCATTAAAACGGCTATTTCGATCATCCTGGACGTCGATATCATTGAATAAGCTCTATGATAGGCTATAGAAATAAAGATGCACATACTACTTTCGTTAGGGGTCTCCGAAAAGTGGAGGTGAATTCCCCTTCACTTTTAAAAGTTAAGGACTTATCTCCCCGTGCGCAACTTGTTGATGTCCCTAGAATGCAAGTGATGAGTGTGTAAAAGTTAATCATTGGGCTTTCAAAGTAGCTGTAATGGATCTTCTGCTTTCTTAATATCCGAGGCTTCCGAGAGCTTGCACCCTGGACCCCCTACACACTCGGCGTCCATATCTAGACGCTATCAGGCACCTATGGCCCCATCCCCTCCCAATAGTACAAATCCATGCTTGTCAAACAAAAGTGAACTATAGATTCCATTGTGCTTCCCTCCTGAAATGCCTGGGACGGGCTTGCGAGGTTCTTGTTTGGTTTTGACGTTTTTGAAGACTAGCTGATTATATATGATCTTATAATACTTTACATTGACGTCTTAAAATTCTATCAATTACACCAATAGCCACTAGATGTGAGTGACATTCCTGATAACCTACTGCCTCATGTAATTGTGCTGGATCAGCACATCTTGCAAGTATAGTGCACATCACTATAAACTGAGAACTATAAATTTACACTTTTGGGATAATGAAGGTAAATGCTGAATACAGACAAATTTAGTTGGATTTTGTACTTGGAACAGGTACATAACCAGACTGCCTGATTAAAATACGGAATCATTCACACGCAACTTGGGATAGAATTGTAACAAAACGAATATGGGTGCCTTCCTCGGGGTGGGGTGTTGTCTAAGTGAAGGTTTTATTGAGAATTGCGGGTGCGTAGATACCAAATTCACAAGTGGTACCTTGATATTGTCTTTCGATGCTAACACAAATGTTTTTGGAGTATGTGCACATATTTGCATGGCTTTGTTCCCAGTGGGGAACCCCCTGACTGATTTACTTCAGTTTCTACCTCTCCCAAAATCACACTCTCTCAAAAGAAATTTGCTATATTGAGGCACTTTGGATAAAGCGTATCGCACTCCTTACTTGGGTAATCCCGCCTAGAACCACTGCGTCCACACTGATAAAGCTTTTTCTATCTTCCAAACAGGGAGTTCTCTCCAGTGTATTTTCTTTCGGTGATCGTACCAGTAATGTTGTAATGGGTTCCAATTCGGCTCTGTGTTTGTTTACCGACCACTACCCTACGGACCACTTTGGCCCCGGTGTCATCACGACTGAAGAGATCTTGAACGGTACAAGGGTAATAATTTACTGGCCCCCTATGACGTCAGATCAGCTACTGCCTGGATTCATTCATTTTCATGGGGGTGGATTGTCTTATTCGACTGCAAGTACGTTTTACAAATAATTTCAAATACTTCACTAATATTTTGCACGTTGATAAGCATGTTGGAGCTGATACCGGACCAAAGTTAACATTATTTCTTTAACGATCCTGCAAAATGCGGATCTCTTCTTGTTTCTTCGTTATGGTGCTTGCAAGACTAGTGGAAAAAAATTTTCAAGGGGAATGTATTTAACCAAGTCGTTAGTACGATATAATAATTCAAGCCTCGAGGAGCAGTTTTCTAGGACGCGAAGCGTCAACGAAAGGTGGGAGAAGCCTATGGCTTCACGTTGAGTAGCTAACCAACTCAACAGTTTATATCAAATTTGGTTTCTTTTGCAAGTCCAGTTCAGGTGGGAAAATGGTAGATTACTCTTGGCTTAAAAATACACCCTATACGTTGGTAGGGGGGGGGGGGGATAACCGCTAGACCAAGGGTCCACTAGACTGAAGATTAGCTAGACTGAAGATCCTCTTGACCAAAAATCTTCCCTAGTTTAGAGGTAGGGTTAGGATTCGGGCTATACAAAGATAAAGGTTAGGACTAGGATAACGATTTGCCTTTGCTAGGATTAAGGTTTGGGTAAGGGTTAAGATTTAGGTTAGGACTAAGTTTAGAGTTACTAGCTCTTGGGTCTAGCAAACCTTCCATCAAGTGAACCTGTGATCTAGTGAACCGTGCGCCCCCCCCCCCCCCATTTGACAGGCCGGGATAGAACCGCGAACTTTCCGTGTGCTATCTCATCGATCGAAATGCCGCACCACCTTATATACCCTGTTATATTGCATCGAGTTTTTTTTTAAATAACTTAGAAACTTAAAATGCATTGTTACCCACATCCGTATTCTGTTACAAAGAGAAATTGCTTTCTCTTTTAGAAACTTTGCTTTACCTGTCCTCGGTCTTGGATGAGAAGTGCAGGATATGACCATTACCAATAACATATATGGTTGTTTCAAATATTACCAAGTCTCCTAAATCAAAATCCCATAATTAATATCCGTCTCCAAGATGTGTATTACATCATGACAATATGGCTGTCGTGTGTCTTGACGGAATTACAAACTAAAATTACGACAAAAATTCTGTTGCGGACCAAGTTCATATGACAAAGCGGATAGTATAGAGTGCAGATTAAAGGCATGAACTCTACCTCCATTAAGGTAGCTGGCTATCAATATTATTGTAAGCAAGACTTTGTATACTTACAAGGGAATATACTCCTGAAAATTAGCAACTGTAAAATTATAAATTCTTGTTCTTTTAGGATATATGGCAAACCGTGATTGGGATATCACAAAAAATCAGTGCCCTCGCAAGTCTATTGAAAAATTTAAAACTTACCGCCGCCTCAGACCGGTGTGATTCGCAGTACGATTTAACTTCCATAAAATGTGCAATTAAAAAACGTGGCCATAAAAATGCTCTCAGTAGAATGATGTGTAATTCTCTTACATAGATGGTCAACAATCAGCGCTATTGTCAAGTTCAGTCCGCATGTCTCACTCAGCACTGTCGAGAGGTCTATACCCGTGAATTTTTTTAAGGGGTTCTATAGTTAACTGGCTTGAAGGGGTTATCCCAGTTCCAAATGTTATCTCGACGTCCCTGATTCCACAATGATACTGATGTGTCAACTTGCGTGATTGTTGAATTCTTACTAGCATCTCGAAGGTGGGACCAGGGCTAGAGGGAACCAATTTGGGATGACTGAGATGGAAATTTTCAGTTGTGATCAATTCTGATCAGAACAACAGTAACGAAACATAGTTTCAACTATAGGTTCCAGCAATGGAAAGGAAAGTGTCATGTGCCCAGTTCAAGGTTCCAGAACCGATACCAAAATTTGGTTATTAAGGAATAAAAGGTGAAATACCTACAAAATGGGCCTACTCCATTACAACCCCTTATCAATGAATCAATTTATCAGTCCTTCACTGTTTCATTACACAGGATCGTTTGCAGGGATCGGTAAGAAAATTGCCTATCGTGTGAATGCTGTCGTAGTGAGCGTTGAGTAAGTATATACGACTTCAAAACACAACTGTCTTGTCGGAACTTCATCAGTAAAAGGAACGCTTGGTTTCATAACCGGGTGTCCTTTTGGTTCACTTTTGCATCTGTTACTGATTAAATAGAAATCCTGCATGAGGTGAATTTTAAATACCAAAATAATGACTATGGCAGAAGCCTTAATTCTCGAATGGTGCCTTAGTTTGTTTGTTTAAATTGGTAGTGTTAGTTTACCTAAACTTACAAGAACATGCGCTGCAAAGTTTAAGTAAATTTAGAACTCCAAAATTTTCAAATAAAAACTTAGACAACATTACTATAAAAGTTATCCATATCGTGTACAATAAAGTAAAATTACACTTAACTCATGTAGACACTATGTTTTTTAAGCAATGACACAAATAAACGAAATTTCTACATTAATTTGGTGTAAAATTTAACTTAAAAGTTCTGGAGTTCTTAGTTAACTGAACTGTTCTGAGACGTGGGAGATTGTGTTCCTCCGGAATGCTTAATTTACGCTATGTTAGTTAGGATTGTACGGCTGTCTAGAAGCGGAATATTCCATAAACAGTTTTCTCTTATTTTATCAATTAATTTCCAGGGAGGAACCACTAGGACGTCTGAATGTTGTTTACATGGGGACGTGGGGTTGTGAATCACTACACTGTTTATTTGTATATACGTTTCTGGGAGGTGTGGAGTATGGCTGTTCCCATCACCTTTATTTTCAATTCTGCTGATTAAGTTAACTTAACTTTTTTACGACACAAAAATAGACAGCTGGCCATGAAAATAACTTTTTGGGGAGGAATATATGTATGGGTATCCCCTCCACTTTTTAATTGCTTTGAATTCTAACATGCCGTATTGAAAATTGGTATAGCAGAGAAGGGGAAAGAGGTTTTTAGTAGTTTTAACGAGACCAATACACCTCATGATTACAATGTATTTTTACTGACTTTGAGTCAATTTTATAGGGGCGGAAAATATCAACATATCGTCTTTAGAAAAACAAGCATTGTGTGATATTTGTAAAGTTATTTACGATATTCAGGTGTTAAGTAAGTAACTAATGGTTTGAAGCTTGAAATGGTTTTATATAGTACTTAACAACATGTCTTAAATTAATAATGTGATGAAAAGTTAAACAAGTGTTTTTTGCCTTCCACAAAAATATCAACGGTAACATCAAGCAAAAAATCCATTTTTGGAAAAAGGACAATAATATCCATCTGCCTTTTCATAACTTTGTTTTGCAAATTCCAATTAATTTATTGATAGGGTTAGGCCTGTATCCATACAAGGCACCGAAGAGGGGTGAGATAGCTCCTAGGAGGAAAGTATTGTTTGAGGGGCGAGATAGACTAACATTAAGGTCATCGTAATTTTGAACTTTCTGCTGGCCGACATTTCGTTAGGGGATGGCGCCCCTGATCTCTTGGGCTACAGGCTCGTAAAAGTTGCGCAGATAAAATTATTTTAATTCGGTACACAAAACGTTAGCCCCGATTGTCAAACTTGTCACAATTTTGTATGAATGGTATACACACGAAAGTTTTGCGACTGCAGTGAGTGCCAAATATGTGGGTTTATTCTATCCGAGAACGTATAACTGGGCTAAAATTCCGACCTCTAGTAAAAATATTAGAGACTCTGGAGGGGACAAATATTATTTGCTGTGACTGACCAATCAATATTGTCCAAATTCTAGCTACTTTCCTGTCTGCAAGCCCGTAGCCAAGAGGGAAGGAGGTTCGAATCCCCCCTGGAAAATTTCCCCTTAAAAATCAAATATTACCATTGCCTTAATGCATTTAAGTATATCTCGCCCTCCTGATGAAATTTTCGTCCCCAAGCTATCTTGACCCCTTTCAATGCCTTGTTTGGCCACGACCTGACAAATATTTAGGTGGATCCCTGATGTTTGATGTTAGCATGAATTATAATATCATTTCTTCGCCAATATCATTCTATCTCTTTGGCAACAGATGAATATGTAAATATATTATTTACCAAATTTACTAAAATAATTTGGTTGCCTTAGGCAAACTGGTTGCCCTTTGGCCGGTGAGGATGTTTTAAAAAGATAGCAAACTGTTTCAGGGCCTAAGAAAATAGTTCAGCCTTTTCTTCCTTTGCTGTTCATTGAATTTCCTTCAGTTTGAAAGTGATATTTAAATCCTTTGACACTGCAGAAGATACATGCAGCTTTTCCTGGAATAAGGACAGTATACAAGGTCAATGAATTTAAAGCTTAACTAAAACAGGCTATGGCGGTAATTACTATCGATATGATATTATCATTCTGGACGACGAGTCGAGACTTTTTTCATGCATTTTTACAAAGGAAGATAATCCAAGGAATAATACCATAATTCTGTTTCTCTCTGTTCTTATGCAGCTACGATAACACGCCGAAGAATAAGTTCCCTGGTCCTGCCAATCAAGCCTTCGCAGCCGTGAGGTGGTTCTTACTCCACGCCGAGGAGTATGGCGTTGATCCAAACAGAATCGCCGTAGGGGGCGACAGTGCAGGCGGATATCTCTCAATTGTCATGACCCATCTTGTCCATGACGACAAATCCATTCCTAATTTCAAACTTCAGATATTAATTTATCCTTGGACACAGTGCTTTGACCTCCATTTTCCTTCATATCAGAAGCATGAGAAAGTGTTTGGTCCGAACGATGGCGTCGTTCACAAATTAGAAGTCGCCGAGTCATGTTCACTCCATGCATTCGGTTCAGGAAAACCGGATGTTCTTCAAAAGATAATGCAAAACAGAATTATTTCCCCAGCTTTCAAGAAATCAGAGATCTACCGCAAAACTTTGAGTCATGACTTACTACCGGCTAGCTATCGTGATAGTTCTTATTACAAAGGTCCATTTCCCGATACTGATGAAACAGACGAGGATTTCTGGAAAGAGTCTGAGAAGATTTTTGCCGATCCACGATTTACACCTCCTTTTAGAAAAAACATGACGGGTTTACCAACTGCATACGTCATGACCGCTGGTTATGATTCCCTACGAGATGAGGGCTACCTGTATGCCAAACAGCTGAAGGATGCAGGCGTTAAAGTCACGTTTGCTCACTATGAAAAAGCTTGGCATGGAGTGCACTGGATGGCTCCACAATTTGTATTCAAGCTTGGTGACAAAGTAGACGAGGACTTCTTGAGTTTTGTGGAGCAGAATTTGTGATTTTTTCTGTAGCCCTTCATTATTTCTTCTCCATAAACCAATTCCTTGCCAAGAAGCTGTGCAGGGTGCTTATTGGGTAATGTTACAAATCAGGCAGTGAAATCTTGTGTCTAGAAATCCTGCCAGTACAAAACTTTAATTGAGAAGAAACTTCACTGGAGACCTGCACTGAGTTGGACTGGTCTTCAAAGAACCTGGTACATTAGTGTCCAGTTTTAGGGATCAGTCAATGCAGTTAACTAGACTTTATTCCTGACGGTTAGATTTTATCGTGCTAAAATTGTATACTTTGGGTAACATTAAGAGACTGAATATCTTTATCATTACATCATTATTACATCCTCATTCCATTCTCTTTTTTTCCAAAGTCCCTTCGACTCTCTGGCAAAGAGCCAAGGGGAGAAACCAAACGTTACTCCCGAGGGAGTTCTGCTCCCCAAATGAGCTACGTCTCTGAGAGGACAACAAACATTTTTCTATTTAAACTTTCTTCATCCCTGAAGTTAATTGAAACTTAGGTAAAGCTCTCAGGGATACCGCCCTGTATGATGCATTCAGGAGAACATATGCAAGAGGTTGATAGGAAACGGTGATACATTATGCATACATTCATTAAGAGTGTTGTAATGACACATAACGTATATACTTTATCGCAGCGATCTTTTCAATTCAGTGCCTTGTAAAAATACGATAGAATCATTCATAGGTTATTTGCTATAGATCTTATGCATATGACGTCACAGAAGAGAAAGTGCGCCCTTCGCATGAAGGTAAGCACGCATTATTGCAACCTACACCAACAAATGCACACAGCTTATTTGTGTACCGGCCGGATACACGGGTAAGTCTACTACGAGTGCGTGCGAAGTGTACATCGAGCGTGCAGTGTGCTCCATTTTTACCTTCCAAAATGACGTCGCGTGACGTCAATGCATAAAAGTTAAGATTTTATTAACTTTGGTCACACATTACCTCACCTTACTGGACTACATAAAGAATCTATTCCTTTTTCTGACTTCTTTGTGAAATGTACTCTGTAAAGACTTACCCTAACAGCTGATTTACGTCAGAAACGGAGGGTACCTCCCTCAAAACAATTAAACATTCCTGGCAGCTTAACCCACACTAAATAATGATACCTTCATATTTAAAATTTTACATTTGAAATATCTCATTATATACCGACATTTAACAGAAATAGGCATGAAACTTCCTGCGTTTATCTCACCTTGACAACCCAGTTCCGTTCGCTCAAACCGTCCCCACCACTACATCACCTTAGTCCCGAAATCTCCTAGCAAACGCCAGGTATAACAGATTGCCGGATTTTCCAAATAAGAATATTAACTCCTTGAATGTAAACAAGTGGGGGACGGGGGACAAACCCTAAACTTTTCAAGGTGGGGGATAGCCTATCATATCTTTCTCCAGAGTCCTAAAGAAAACAGTAGATACATATTTGACTTTACAGCTTACAATAGTTGA
The DNA here is from genome assembly GCA_029531755.1 of Holothuria leucospilota. Taxonomy (NCBI): domain Eukaryota; kingdom Metazoa; phylum Echinodermata; class Holothuroidea; order Aspidochirotida; family Holothuriidae; genus Holothuria; species Holothuria leucospilota. Next base: position 71,056,621 of record CM055961.1, on the reverse strand, counting down.
TTCAATAAAATTAAATTTGAAAACTATGGAAACAACCATTTAAGTGACTAAATCGTGGAAAAATGCCAAAGATTTCACCACAGAACGTCCGAACCCCAACGTTTACGGGCCCTTATGCTGGCGCTGTCGATAAGCAATTAACACCATGTCCCTATAGTATTTATAAACATCACTTGCATACTATGACATATGAGTAATCGCTCCAGCCTAATAGTTTCATATTTATTCATCAGATGTAGCTCAGGATAATCCTAATTATATCAGTGTTTAAGCGACATAATAGCTGTGTGGTGTACCACAAGGCTCTTGGATCTTTGTTTCTGTCATTTTACAGAAATGTTTTATTTTTATTTAACTAGCCGTCAACGCTCATACCTCCTCTTTACCTCCTGACGAGACGGGCATTCTTTGTAGATCTTAAAACTTTATGTCAACTGTTCGTGGTGTGAATACTCTTTTTGAAGGCAATTTTATCATTTGCCTCGTTTTAACCATAGCAGAAGTATTTCACAGTAACTACATTAATATATTTAGTGACTGTAACAATTTACACTAGTTAACAAAGTCGAGTTTCTTGTTATTTATGTACGTCCATAAGCATTCTTTGTAGACAATAAAACTTTACGTCTACAGTTTGAGGTATGAATACTCTTTTTGAAGCCAATAATTTGATCGTTTGTCATGTTTTAACCATAGCAGAAGTATTTCACAGTAACTACGTTAATATATTCAGCGACTGTAATAATTTACACTAGCTAACAAAGCCGAGTTTCTTGTTATTTATGTACGTCCATATGCTAAGGGAGATGGTGCTACGGGACAGCCCCCCACCCCAAATAATTTAATTGCGAGGCAAAAAATTTTAAGTCCCAAAATATTTCAGCATAAAAGTGTCTCGAAAAATAAAAGAATGCCTAAGAAGGTATCAAATTTTGATTTTAACAATTATTAATGACACATTTTACTTATCCACAACATAGGGTGTGATCAAATAAAAAATTTCCGCCCTTCCCGTGTGAGTATACCTTACATTTATATATACCGTAAATAATAGCGGCTCTACCATACTGACATGGGGGAATAGGTTCCTGTAACAACGCCTCCTCCCAATTAAATGTGTTACTCAACCAAAACATGTAATGAGCTGAGCTAATGTCCCATTAGAAAGAGCTTTCAACTTGAATGATTCATTGCCTTAAATATGCAATGTTTTCGGCCCACTTCGCACACCCTTCGCAAGTATGTGTCCCATTATTACTTTGGGACCACTCCTGAGTGTGATGCCATTGTTCCAAGTCTTTAAAATTCCTCCCATCATTTATCCCCTCCCGTTCAGAACACTCTCCATTATCAAATCGAATTCTCGAATTTTGGGGTCTAGTCAGTGTGCATCAAATATTATTCGACGTATATTTAAAAGCACATTCTAATGCCCACATCTGTGTCAACACCCCAGAGTTTTGAGACAATGCTTAAAATGTAACGGAACTGTATCAAGTTTGTACTTCGAAGGGGATCGTCGAGTAACCATCTCATCTTTTTAGATAACTTGACTTCACTCAACAAAAGTCACCAAATGAGTGATACTTCCAATTAAAGCATGAGTGACTGTTTGGAACTTTCAAAAATTTTTATTTAGGTTTAAACCAATAGTCGTCCTACGACACCGACTAATACCTTGTTGCATTCGATCATTTTGTTTCAAATTTCAATAAAAGAAGCTCATATTTCTGGCTTATCTACATTTTTGATAAGGCCCGTCAACTCACTGAATTAAAAAAAAACCCGCAAATACCACAGACAGGATCGAATTCAAAGATTTATTAAACTGTTAAAAGTATCCTGATAACACAATTAAATTTTGTAACAGAAGATTAGTTTTCAAATTCCATTTGACGATTTCACAAACATGGTTATCTCTAACACACTCTTTTACCAAAAAGGTCAAACGAAAGGACTTTGTTTGTAAGGGTCACTCACAAAAATTAATGCTACATATAAAACGGATTTTTTTAATATTTTAGTATCTCACAAAGGTACTTGGAAATATGTGACTTCTTTATTCTTCGGTACTATGTGCTTGTAGGCACCTTACACGATCAGTCACGTATCTTTTAAATTAAAAGACCGTTCAGGAATTTTTAAATCATTAAATTCCAAAGTTGAGGATTTGTGCTTACTTTCCTGCAAATGGCAAACGACTGAAGGGGGAATATTGTACGTTGAAAACGTCATATATTAGCTGTCCATGGTATTCGGAAAAGAATTCTCAAACAATCGATTTTGGATTTCTGGGTGCAAATTTACTGCCCAATTAACCCGTGTAATCATGCGGTAAAAAAGACGAAAGGGACTATTTTGGTGATAATGCTTGGATAAATAAACGTTTGATAGGCCCTATAGTTAAAAACAGTTTGAAATACATGTGGTTGTCAGCAGGTATAACATCTCTACTATGTCAAACGACTGCTGCTATACAACACTTCCTCTGAAATCATGGCAGCGAAGGTCATGTGAACAAGTCCCTGGAAGATAAACATAGTAGATCCAGACAGGGAGCTGCTCCCTGATCCAGGGAGGCTCATACCTGTCATACCTACCAATAAATAATTCCCTGTCAACCATTCGTCACAATGTCGTACGAACATGAACATACGAACATGAACAAATGTTACTGTACCTTCACATGCATGTATCGAACACAGTTGATGAATGTACACACTCTTCATCAAAGTAGAATTAACCTATTGTATTCACGATGGACAAGTTTCTCATTGTCTTTTTTCTGGTCACCGCTTTGTTGGCCTATATGCTGAATCCTTTTGTTCCAGGTGAACAAGAAGAAAGATTCAAGTACCGTTGTTTGATGTCTGTTTTCAATTCCTTCCATCTATGGGTAAGAAAAGTAACTTCGGAGTAAAAACCTTTATCTATTTTGTATACACATGGCTAGTAGCCAACGTGTTTTGTATAGAAGATGTGTGAGGGTTTTACCGAAGAATGTTGAAAAAGAAATATTTTGGGGAGTACATCTTGTTGTACAGAAGAGTTGATGACGTGCCTAATTTTACATTTCATGGGTCTATATAATTTAATCTATTATTGGCGTATGGAACAAAAATCCGTGTTCAGAGCCATGAAAACTCGTGTAGTGACTAGAAGTTGTCCTGTTTTGCCGCCGCACGGCTCAGAAGGGCACGAACTTAAATTAAGCACGAGTGGGTCTTTTGAAATGTATGACTAAGTCATCTCCTACATCAAATCTAACGTATCTACACTTTCTAGGTTAAAAGTTGTATTTCTACGAGTCTCGATTGAAGCTTTGCTTGGAAAAGATGTGTCATTGTGAAGTTTGCTTGAAATGACAACTACTTGCAGCATCAAGATTTCTGTGGATTTTCACTTTGGTGACTTTTCCTTGTAATACATTTCAGTTTCACGGCTTGACTTATTTGCAGCTTACGTAAATTACCGGTACATTCATATATTTATAACTACATTTTGGGAGTGACAACGTATTCGTATAAAGAAACAGTGCCACGTTGCTATAAATTTTTAACCTTCGGTATCTGCCGTTAAAGCCATCGATTTAGAAACGTATCAAAACTGCCGATAACACATAGGTTCAAGACTGTCCCAATCTAGTGGTACATTCAAGTTGCTTGAATTGCAGGGAGCGGTGTATGTGATTTGCCTCACTGGATTGCACGTACATTGAACTCATTTCAAACAAAGAAATAAATACCAAAACTGATAACCATTGACTAAAGTTCGCTTGTCTCTTTACACCTAAATACTACACTTCTAAACTGTTTAAATTAATCCTACACTTCCAGTGACAATGAAATGTTTTAATGCTGGAGCGTAGACTTTGAAGGCCCTTTCTACGTCTATATAGACAGACGTCATTAAACCTCTTATGTCTACAATTCTCACTAGAACAAGTAAAAGTTCTGTTTTATCATGAAGCTAATGCCTTTGCCATGGTCCAAGTGCAGTCTGCAGTGTCACTCGAGTTCTGATTTTACTTTCCACTTGAACTCTTCCCTTTATTTCATTCAACATTTCCCTACCCGAGTAAAGGTGAAAACGTGATAAGACACAATGTGTAGATAACATTCCGCTGAAACATCCTCAGCAGGACTTTCTGTATCAAGGCCATCAATGTTTATTTAATATGCAGTTAATTCTTTATGAAACTGCTTGAGGATGCAGGCGTTAACGTCACGTGGGTTCACTATGAAAGGGCGTGGCATGGAGTTTACTGGGTGATACCAGAATTTGTATTCAGACTTGGAGAAAAAGTACAAGAAGATTTTTTAAAGTTTGTGAAGGAGAATCTGTGACCACTTTCGTTTTAGTAACAATTTAGTTGCAATGTCCCCTTCAAATTGTGTGCTTTCCAAAGTCGGAAACCGATTGGCGTTCCGATTCCCAAACCGTGAGTCTATTAATAGCCTGTACAGTTGTAAAGAGCTCTGATAAGCTTGTTACCAGCTATTTATTTTTACTTGGAATGACCTGGCTGTTTCACAATATCTCTTTAGGCTAATGACAGCAATGGCATCCCATACCGTTGTCGTGGTGCCACGGTTGCCTCAGCCTTTGGTAAGCTACAAGTCGAGCATAATGAATTACTTTGTATTGTGCTGATGGAGCGTTATTCAAAATCTGTAACCATGGTAACTTAAGTACGTAACCACAGGCGTACGAGGCTGGGGGACTGCATCCCCCTCTCCTGTCCCCATTCGTGAAGAAACTTTGCCATTTGGGGGCAGTATAGTATTTTCTGGTAAAGATGCATTAAATGTTTGGCAATAGCGCTGCCGCACCCCCCCCCCCCCCCACGTTGGAAGTAGTTCCTTACGCTTATGTACACAACACATGCAAGTTCTATGTATATAGAGATGTATTCTGTTGTAGTTAGACTTCTTTGACATGAGTGTCAATGGCGCAAACCGACTTCGACATAACCTACGTGGCAGGCTGAAAGACATATTGCTTGTTTAGTTATATTAGGAAGCATTAAAGAGGGGCTGTGAGCAAACAGAATCCGTTCCCCTAGGTAACTTCGACAACTCTGGCCAAGGTATGGGTACCCGTTACAGCGATGTATAATTTTTCGTAAGACGTCACATTACATTATGCATAAACAAATTTGTGGCTTATGCATAAACAAATGTGGCTCATATGGCACTGCGTGACAGCTTATTACGCATTCACACGCTAAGCACCCATACTGTGCTTTGTTTGCACACGTGTGACAAATTCTTAATACAGCTACTGAATACCAAATGACTTCAGTTGGTTTTATCAGGGCGGTCCCTGGGTTTATCCTGAAATTGTCTTGGCTTGCACCTGGTCAAAATCTCCCCCCCCCCCCTCCCCCAAATAAAAATGCAAGCGGCAGAATCGATTGCTTTAGCCGAAAAGAAGTTAAATTTATTCCAAATTTTCTCTAACATACTTTGATGATATGAAAAAGATCTTCAAAGTAGATTATCGTGATTTATTGCCGGCTGCTTATCGTTGATAGTCCTTTTACAAGGGCGCTTTACCAAATATTGGTGAATCTGACAAAGACTTCTGGAAAGAATCGGAAAAGAGTTTTTCAGATCCTCGATTTACTCCTCACTTAATCTTTAAGAGAACACGACGGGCTTACCAACTGCATATGACATGATCGCTGGTTAAGATTCCCTACGAGATGAGGGCTAAAAGCTAGTGAGATCAACTTTTTTCATGATAAGAATATATCATCACTACATTTGTAAGACGTGGGGCTAAAGCCCGGGTCATACGGCCACGACTACCTCTGACTCTCCGCCGTAGACAATTTGCATAAATCGTAGACATTCTGCTGCACCGACTGCATCCAACTACGATTGAACATGTTCAATCCGGCCTCTAGTCGTGGAACCGGCCACACCACCACGACCACAGCCGACGCGGTTGGTGGTCGCTGTCGTGTCGTGGGTTGTCGTGGCAGTGTGACCCGGGGTTAACAGTATGTAAGATATTATGTGTGATGTAATATTTTCAAACCAGCGTAACATGGCGTAGTTTACACAATCAAGTGTGTATCTAAAAGTAGAGACGCGTACTATCTTATGGCTCACTGTACAAAAAACTTTCAAAGCACATATAACACAACTACAATGCAAAACATGTTCATTTTCGTAATTGAGTGATCTATTTGAAAAAAAAAAAACATTGCTTGTTCTGAGCCCGGGACCTGACTCCTACACCAGCCCATCCTTTCGAATGTGATCTACACGAACGGAAATTATCATACGTAAAGGTAAAATAGAACAAGTTGCAATGACAAAGAAATGTAACGTAAGTTTTAAACAGGGCGCTGGCTTCAAAAATATAGCAGCAGGAGTTTGGTCTTAATCAAATTCAATAAAATGAAGCGCTACTACTTGAAAAGGAGAAGAAACTCTCCAAATCCGCTTGTGCCGACGATGAGGCAAGGTTCATAAAAGTCGTTCATAAAAGTGTACTCATCTCTTTTCTTTGAATTTTACTGAAGATTAAAGGAGTTTTCAATTACTTGATACTGAACACAACATATTCACGTCTTTTGCTAAATGTTGAAGTGCACATCGGGCAGTTTCGTCGTTCGGTTTGCCAGTTTGTTGAGATGCAGTAATTATGAACAAGGCGCAAGGGAAAATTATGAAGTGTAAATATAAGTATCAGGTAAAATAGTGAGTGGTCCTATAAGTGTGTTAATTATTAGATCTAATTGTTCGGTTGTTTGAGAACTCCTCAATTTCTGACAGCAAAATCCTCAAGGTAGGTTCCTACAGATGTGATACTTTGTTTCTTTAAAGAGAAAATGCAGTCACTCCAATTTGGATTAGTGATCCCGTGTACCTTTTTTCATGAATGGCTCTTAAAAATCATGCGATAGTACTTTTTCACCCAATTATGCAATTCACACAAAGTAACTCCTTGGTTTTTCTTGTATATGCAATCTTTATGTTGTGCAGTATCGTAAAAGACACTTTAAAGTGAAATAAGAGGATATTTGTGAGCGTACCCGATGTTTCAAAATAAGTTTGGGGACTGCTTCAATGCGCTTTAAATAATGATTTAAATGAAATGAGCTTTTAGGCATTCTTGCATTTTTCGGAGCTTTCACTATCATATCCAAGGACATTCATTTATATCAAGTTGCTCGGTGCCGTTTCCCTTTTTCTTGCGTGGATGTTGATTTCCCATTCAGACAATGATGTTTGTGAAATATATATATATATATATTATATATATATATATATATATATATATATATATATATATATATATATATATATATATATATATATATATATATACGGTAGTGTTCTTTATCCAGTGTGCTTTTTTCGTTCTTTATTGCTTTTTTCGTTCTTTATTGCTTCAATACTGTGTAAAAGTTGGAAAAAATCATGTAATTGTTCGACACCTCATTAAAACTGGCAATATCTGGGGTCATATTCGCTCTAAGGCTAGCAGAATCATTGAATGGCTTGTGAGAACTACAGAATTTACTTGCAAAACACTTTTACGCTCCTGATCCATATTCTGCGGTCTTGAACCATACGAAGAAATGCTAAAAATAAATCCATTAAAATTTGGATTGGATCGACCTGGTCAATCAACGTTGGATCAAATATACTTGTTCAAGTTCTAAAATGAATCAAGACTGGTTCAGAACGAGCCAGATGTTGTTTAATATTAGACCAGATTCCGAGCTGGCGCGCGACTGACCACATTATATTCAAATTTAAGTAATTCAAATGAAAACGAGACCGTAAGTCGTGCATCCTAAGCATACCGGGTAAACAGATCTGTCTGGAGTGTCAGCCTAGCAAATTATTTGAACTGATTCAAACTACATATCGCATGACGTGGAATGGTATTTGCACAAATAGAAATGTTTTCTTCTCATCCGTTCCTCCATCACAACGCCCCTAACGATGGCCCTCCTAACCGTGAAAATCTTCATCATTCTTTCCTCACACCTTGGCCACTGCAAGACCTGCAAGTTGTTTCCCCGTTACCATCGGGAAACTGGCCAATACGTCATTTGACGTCATCCCGGCTGAGAGGGCTTTGTAGATTTGCTCCTAATTGTGTCTATAGTACTTTCTTGAACATACCTTGACTAGCATTGGTGACACACAACCTCCTCGCTCATTCGATAGGCCTCATGTGCTGCTGTGTTCGCGTAAGTAAGTAGCATATGTGATCGTGAGCGACACGAGTGTGTGGTTTACAGGTTTACTGTAAGTTCAAAAAGCAGAAAAATAATTTATCCAAGTATTTAAACTACGATCACAACAAGTCATTTCAATTATAAAGACTTTCAGAAGAATGTTTTATCTCGTCAATGACAATTTCGTTTCATGGGAACTTAACACCGACCGATTACTTTGAGCCCTGAATTAACGTGACTTAGTCGATCAAACCCCTAATGTTGAAATGATAATTAAACTGCTGCCACATCTACCATTACTGCAGTACCTTGAACACCTCTTTTCATGAGCTTTTCACATCTTTTCAATCATTATTTCATTCAAAGAAAAAAAACCAAAAAAAAAAACATGCAAATACAGAATAAGCACTTTAAAAAAGACGAAAATATTAAGGGTACCGATGTATTCCAAGCATACAGTCAGAAAGAGGCTCGTTAGGGACATAGCAAAAACTACTCAAAGGAAAAAATCTGAAAGTAAGAAAGGTAAATAAAAAAATATCTGGACCCAAAACCTATTCTGCCTATTCTGTGCCCGGTGTCGCCCCAGAGGCAGGGCTTGTAGGGCAGCCCACCCTTTCCCCTCTGGAACCTCTCTTTCTCTTCTTCTTAGATGCCTCTGCCTCAGAGGATTTGTCCGAACTATCGGTTCCGGATTCCATCAACCTCTGCGGGTAAACTTGGAAGCATACTCAAACATGTGCGGCCACAGTTTCGTAATACATAATGTCATGACTTTCTTTTCCCTAATTACTTTTATTCTTAAGATCTTTTTGGCTCATGACTTTTTCCTGTTTTATTTTGCCTAAGATATATTTTTGTTAGGGTGGCTAGTTTATAAAGTCGAAATTTCGACATGATTGGTGAATATATTATAACGAGCCTCGAACGTATACATATAATTATCCAGCCGGAAGTGAAGGATGCATTTCACAATGTTTTGTAAATTAAATGTGCATACCTTAGCTTATGAACGATTTTCCACACAAGTATGTAATAAAGAAAGAACGAAAAATCAAGATGAAGGAAAAACTAAAAGGGAAATCCAGGAAAATAGTCAAAATCTTTACCTTTACGACAAAGGTCAAAAATTGGAGTTTTCGACTCGAATTTTACTAGTCTTTATTATTTATATAAGGGTGATTCCTTTCTTTCTTTCCTTTTTTTTTTTGCCCATGAATTGTTTTTTCTTCTTTTGCACATGATTTTTTTTTATTTTTTAGTTTTGCTAGGTTCCTAACAGGTCACTGTAAGCACGTAAGGCCTGCATAGATGTACGGGATATTTTTCCATGGGCTGAGCCGTGTTTGGCCAAGTAAAACTTTTCTTGTTCAAGGAAATCGCAACAATTTTTCCAAAATTGTCCGCGAAATAGGTTTCTCCTGAAGTCTGCCACACTATACGTTTGGGATAGTACTAACATGCCAAGATGATTCCACAGAACTGACGGTCGTCAGAGTTGGCAATGAATTGGGAAAGTCTGGCAATGAATGGGGAGATTTGTCCTTCACTGCTTCTTTATTTTATTGACTTCTTAAGGTGTATCATGACACAGAAATTTCTTCACAACAACGCATTTGGCAATAATGTTATTGAAAAAATCAGATTCTGTGGAAAATTTACACCATTTCTTGATATAAATTTTGTCAAGTTCAAGCCACCAGAACGTTATAATTGAAAGATAAAAAACAAAAGAGATCACGTGATCTATACAATAATTCGACGCCTGTTGGACAGCCACTGAACTTACTCCCCGAGTCGGCACACGTGTCACCGTGTTTTGAAGACTGAATATTTGTAACACAATCTGGTTGGTCAATAAAACTCAAGTGAGGGAGTGGGTGCAGCTAGAGAACAGCTCGTTCATGAGCTCTGGTTTATGACTAGATAAATTTTGGGCTGACGGCTGTTTTATTGCTCTGTTCGACTGTGTCTTCTGTGGGTTCAACTCATGAAAGGAAAAATATAGTCACCCAATTTGAAAAAAAGTTTACTCTGGTATCCTCATTTATGAATGGCTCTATTTAAGTCACGGAAGAGCTTAGTAGAGCTTTCTCTTCTAAAATAGGGGGTCCCAGACCCCCTGGATTCGCCCCTGCAATACACGCAATTCTTCCGGCATTTTGGGAACCCTGGTTGTAACTCCCTGGACAGTCTCCGACAACGTCGAAAAAGTCGGGTTGAATTTCCGCCACAGACTATATACAGTGGTAGCTGCACTGAACCATATTCACCATCCATAAAGGGGACCAGTCGAATGTAAAGAGAACACCACGTTGATTTAAAAAAAGAGATCTATGTTACAGGTAGATACAGTATTTGTATTCCAATATTCATAGTTTTTTTCAAAACGTTTATAAATAAATGTAGAGGTGTATCCTCTTTTATACTTACCCGCCCGGCGGACGTGTATTCCTGCACCCAGACTGACTGCACTCGCAATACTAGTATGTTCGTCAAAAGAGGTACATATTCGACACCCTGCTATGAAGGTTACTTCTACACCTACATTATTTTACACCTTCGTCACTGAGTTCACAAGTCACGAATCCCACTATCATCTTCGTCTGTGTGAGATACCGCGTTTTGCCAAATTCGTTGCTTGGCTGCTTGTTGTTCACCTGACCAGTGCCCTGACCAACTCCCTGACCTGAATTATCTATTTAGAAATAGTTTGTACTTTTGCCTGTTAGGTTTGCCTGCTGCCTTCAGGTCAATGCTATATCCACTGTACTGTACTGACTGTTGATTTTACGTTAACAGACGGAGCACAGCTGAGACATTCAATACAAATTTAGTACGCTAGTGATTAAACGATGGGCAAGTTACTCGTTCTCTTTTTTCTGGTCACCGCCGTCTTGGCCTATTTGCTGAGTCCATTTGTTCCTGGTGAACTAGAGGAAAAATTTAAATACCGTTGTCTGATGGCCGTGTACAACTCCTGCCCTGTATGGGTAAGTTCTGTGACTTTCAAATCAGTAGCCTACATTTATGTGCACTTTTTCAGCCTATGCAAACTCATAACACTCTAGTCACAAGAAAACAACCTCATATTCTTTGGTTGAGTCAAAATATTGCCATTTGAGTTTAATAAACGACAAATAGGGTCACCTTTTTCCTCATTTTTTTTTTAAGTTCCTCAGCCTCAGTCTTTACCCTTTGGGGTGAAATTTAATTTCAAGAGGTCTTTTTCCAAAGCCTTCTTTTTGGTAATCACCTCTTTGTAGGAGCTGCAATGATTTTACTATTTAGAGGAAGCAAAATGTTGCAGGTTGTGTGAACCACCTTTGCAAAGCTGTGACTCTAGCTGTGGGCCTAACTGCCTAACAAACGTAAATTCTTACTTCAGCCACTGAAATTTCAAATAAAGAGATTACTATCTTTGTGGATAAATCCACCATTCCTAATAAAATTTTTCCTTTGTATCATTGTCCGTCCGTATTCAAGGCCCATGGTTTCCAGAAGGATTTGGGGACTAAAACGTGGGAAGGCTGTGTGCGGGGTCACGGAAAGGGGGCTGAATAGCAGCTGTCCACAGTCTTTACTTTCATTTCAAAGTTCTTGTAAAATAACTTCCGATGAAAACGTCTCTTTCTCTGAAATCAAAGGGTACGTACTAACAGTTTTAGACCTTTAACACGCAGCAGAGTACAAGTTAATAAATCATTGATGATGACAAGGTAAATTGACGCGTAATTTAACCTAATTTGGAAGAATACATTGAACTAAGACCTAATTAGGCTGTCATTTGATAGGTTAGAATATGTTTATTAATAGGCATTTTGCAGATGATGTCATCTCTTATGTTTTACTTTGTTTTTATTATTTTCTTATTATTTTCTTTGTTTTTGGATAAAGGGGGTGGCATGATTTTTTATGACATTTTTCACACTTTTCTCTCTTCAATGATACCAAATTTATACCAATCCGACTTATTTTGAGAGAGATATCACTGTAGTAATATGTGCCCTAAGTGTGCTTCTGTGATTCTTCTGACTCGCACACACACTGAAAAGCTATCAAATGACCTCAGCTGCCCAGCGAACCTTCCACACACAATGCAAGGCATACAGAAATTGTTCATTATTTTGTGCAGGTGACATAAAAACTCACACACAGTTCAGGGTGCTCACAGCTCCCTGGTGCACTTTAGAATGATGTGTGGCAAACACAGGCTACAGCAATTATTTAATTGCGGGCTCCCATTCATATTGTACAGGACTTCCATACCAGCAGCAGTCCGAGGTAGTACTTCCATGACACCAGGGATTTGTTGCCCATACACATTGTATCATCGAAGTACTATACCTCCGAGGTACAGTACTTACATAATTGTACAGGCACAGTGTATGAAAACAGCAACGAGGGCTTGTCTCATATTCACTGGAGAAATGATTTGTAGTGCAGAATTGTATGAAAAATTTAAACATGCAATCAGTTTTGTCTTGGGCTGTGGGGTTATTTTTCTACAGGCTTTAGAAATATGCGACCTTTGGGGGCAAAATATGTAAACGCAGGGCATTTTTGAAGGCACAAATTGCAAATACCTTGGGGAAGCACCTAGCTATAGCCCCAAGTTATTCAGAGTGTTTTAGATGTATTTGCACATGTTGAAAGGTAATGTTGGGTAGTTATAGGACATACAGCTTGCTCCTACAAGGATTTTCTGGGCTGGACCCTGATTTCCGGCCAAAATTTAGAGTTCTCTTTCTGTCAGTAGTTAAACCAAGCCTGTATGCATGAAGAAAAGTAGAGATAAAAATTCTGCTAGGTGTTGCTAGGGCTAGCAACTTGTTACTGGAATATTAAAACGTGTGTGGAGTTTGTTATTTTGCTGACGGTGACATCCCTTATATATTTCAGTTCCATTTTTCCTCATGTTTTAGCATGTATGTAATAACGCCGGAATAAACTGTATTCGTTGGATTGGTGGTAAGTAAACCGACGAGACCCCACATTTGGAAAAATAATTGACGAGGTGAGGCTGGGTCCGTTACTTAACCAAATTTGGAGTCGAGGCGGCTTATGAGCCGATGATAGTCATACAAATGTGGTTTATTCCTATCACAACCCCACACAGGCTCACATCTAGAGGAGGGCGTCCTTGTTCTAGCCCCCCCCCCCTTTTCGGCACCACGCTCTTTATTTGAGACTGTCCTAAAGCACCTGTATAGTGTGTATGCTTATTTGCATTGTCACATGCCAGAAAATACCATTCAAGTGTCTAAATATTGGCATTTCCCAAGACGCCCCTCTTCCGTACCAAAATATCGGTCTACAACTTTGCTCCGTCGCTGATCGGTGTTCACCGGTCAGTGAGGCCCTAGTTTTGACGGAAATTATCTCCCTATGGATAACTAAACGTCACTCAACCACCTGTTGGAAGTTTCACTTGAAGTGAGAATCCATTTTTCCACAGATAATATTTACTGAACTTGGAAAAAATTAAAATACAGAAATGATTTTGTTTCTGTTTGAAGTAAAAAAATACACTTTTTCCGGTGAAAAATGGTTAAGAAATGGAAAAATTACAATTTTATATGTCATTCTATTCTTTCTACCGCCAATGTGAGCTTTTCAACTCAATTTCCCTTTGGCTTCCTCGCATTCTGAGGCATAGTAGAGGTTGACCTTAAGTATTATCCTCCATACCTGGATTTGCCCCTTGTGTTTAAGTAAATTGTAACGTTTGTATACATAGTGGTAATGTTTATACTGCATTATGAATATACTGCTGGGATGCTGGTTGAAGTTTTTTGTACTACAGACTGCATCGTTTTGTTTACCCTGTGTGTGTGACATATACTGCAGGCCTCTATGGAATATTGCCTTTACAACTAATAAGAGGCTATTCGACCCCATTTTTCAGTTTAGCAAGTATGCTGGGTTACGTAAGTAATTTGGAGACACGTTAACCCGACGGGTGGAGTGGAAAAGAGGCATATAGGTAGCTGGGGGTGGGTGACTGGTTCAATTTTGTCCCAAGTTAAAATTATGTGGGCCAAAATGCTCCGTCCCAAGTTTACGGTAAGATAATAACAGCCACACTGAGGCTTATGCTGGAGAAGATGAAATCCTGCAATCTTGTAGAAACTTATGCAGGCTACTTATAGGCTAGCCTGGTAAGAAGTCATTAGGACATGGATAAGGGGTGGAGGATACGTCATAGTTAGGAAGGTTTATGGAACAAAGCTTAAAGGAAGAAAAAGAAATTTCAGTCTATTGCGCATGCGCCGACACAGTTTGGGATTTACCCATCAGTTGGGGATTGCGACACTACCAAGGCTTAAAGTGATATTACCTGTTTAAAAAGGGGAAATACATAACATTAACTTGTCCAAAGTATTGGAATATCGTTTGAGCAGTCCATCCGAACAACAAAGATAAAGAAAGATCCCTCACAGGACTAATTCTTCCAAATATTTTTCTATTATCATAAAAAGTAACGACAAAAAATATGAAAATCGATGATAGTTGCACACAACCTTTATCCGATTCAATCCCAACCCTGGATGAGCAGACCAATGGGCAGGGGCATAGCCAGGGTTTTTGGTGTGGGGGGCAAAGTTGACTCATCGTCCCCATTCGTAGATGCAAAAATGGTGCTATGTTTTGCTTTTTATACTAGATCCCAGTATTCTCCACAGGGGTTTTTAGAGGGGCGCAGGGGTGGCGCCAGGATTTGCCCGACGGGGGGATCAGACTCCCCGACGGGGAGGCCAGCGACACGAAGCCCCGACAGCCCCGATGCCGTCGAGGGGTTGGTGAGGGGGATTTGAAGAAATCCTGTTTACTATACCATGCCATTGTGGGGCATATATTACATAAAATTTGTATATACTAGAGGACCTCTTCTCTTTCATACCTCAATATATTAAATTTCATAATCTTACTTTCAAGCGTTAGTTCTTGCCTGGTTGCTTCCTATTGCTTTATATTTTTACTTTCTCTTAGTTCCTTCTTTTATTTTCTTTTATTTTCCTAATGTTGTTGGCATGTATGTATTTTGTAATTTGTCTTAATTTCCTTATCTTACTTTTAAACGTTATTACTTGCCAGGTTGGTTCCTATTGCGTTATACTTTTACTTTCTCGAATTTCCTTTTTTAATTTTCTTAATGTTGTTTGCTTGTATACATTTTGTAATTTTAGTGTCCTTTTTTTTTCTTTGTACTGTTTTATGCGAGCATTCAGTTACCCTTGTGGGGTTTAATAAAGTTGATCTTATCTTATCTTATCTTACACAGATTTACCCTTTTTCGGAATCTAAACTGTGAAATTGTAAAGCGCGCCAAGCGCGCAAAATTTTTGGGGTTTAGCCTACACTAAAGAGAACCTGTACTTATTTAAAACTTACATAGGTCAATTGTCCGGGCAGCTGGACCCTATCGGACATAACTTTCATTGTACTTCCCTCCTCGGGTCACTTAGCCGTACTGCACGACAGACATTAACTTGAGAACATTAAAGGAGCTGAGTAGCAGCCAAAGTAGAAAAAATTCTCGGACCCGCCGACTTCGTTACGTCACATCCGGTTATGCTTCTTGGTTTATCGATTCGATCCGATACCGATACTTATCAAAGTCATGCATGCAGTGTGTCTGGTGTGACAGTGCACTTGTTTCTGTCGTTAACAGTACTAACGTTAGCCTAACTTAGGCTAGCGTTAGGGCCTAGGTCTACCACGAAAAATAAAAGTTTGATCAAAAAAAAAAAACAGTTTCAGTACCTGCAAAATCCACAATGTTGTTCATGAACCTCACCTCCTGCAGATGATGTGCGAAACAGGCGTGTGCCTTGCCACTAGTAACGCTAATATACTACATACGAACGTACGTTGTAAGCTGTGTGTACTATATGCCTGGGCAGATGCATCGATCAGAACCGATACAAGTAGAAACGATTCAAAATTGCCGTTGCCAGAAGAAAAAGTAACGAACTAGAAATTCAAAAAACAAATTGTAGAATATCTTGCAAGTCTAGGTTTACCGAAATGAGATGAAATTGTACTAGATTTAGCTATAAGTAATGGAACTGAGGAAGAGTGAGCAAAGCTTACCGAAAATTGTAGGTTTTATCTCAGAAATGACCTTTTTGAAAGCTAAGTTAAGTAAACCGACTATGGGTGGCGACAGAATTTTCCCGACAGTGGCCGGGCACTGGCAGCGACCTTAGGTTCCGACAGCCCACTATGTCGAGGGGGTGCATAGTGAGAAGGGGATTTGAAGGAGCCTAACTATCCCATGCCATTGCAGGAAATATTTTGCATAATATCACTTACTGCTTCAAGAACCGACTGAGTTGCACGCTGATATCGTTCTTTTGAATCTGAATCGTAAAACTGCAAAGCGCTCGAAGCGCGCAAAAATTTTGGTAGGCTTACCCAAAGAACACATGTAATCATTGAGAACAAAAAGAAAGAAAGAAAAACTGAGGGGGTTGTAGAACATATCGGGAAAACATATAGTGTATCGAAACCACCTGGACCACCCGATGAAATAGCCAAAATTTGCTACGTGAGTCGCTCAACAAACTGACCGTACAGCATGACACACACAAGAGAACAGTAACTAGGCATTGCAATATGGGATGAAAGTTGCGACCTCTACATAAGCTGTGTACTCTGCCTACATCTTACTTGATAATGTGGACAGGACTTTTGCTATCTAGCTATGTGGAATGGAAATATTGAAGAAAATGCAGTGTGTGAAAATTTTCGGTTCTTATTAGAGAAATTGTCCTTTTAAGAGCAAAAAAAAACGGGTAAACCGTCGGGGATCTTATCGACTAAGACTCCCCAATGAAGCTCTAAAAATTCCCATACGGGAGGACCATGGCCCCCTGCTCCAATCTAGCGTCACTCCTGTAGGGGACGGCCCGCCCTCCGACTGAAAATGACGTCGACAACCAACACTTTTTCGGGATTTATTTATTTTGTTTCATAATCAGGATTAGGGTTCGAAAAAGTTTGTGTTCAGTCCCAAAGGCATAATCAGTTGAGAAAAGGGAGAAAAGATCCGAAACACTGTTTCCAGAAGCTATGACATCATTAATATCCAAAGTTTTAATTGACTTTTCGGAGGCCTATTGCCAATGCGTCCTGCATAAAATAAATATGCCGTCCATTCTGCTGCGGATTCCATCGTCAATACTTATCCCCGATCCGCATACTCGTGTTTTTTCGACTGCGTTTAGGTAACAGGCGCATGTATGGCCAATCGAAACCTCGAACAACGATAATTTCACACCTTCCCGAACACTTTGTTTCAATAATCTGTTTCGTCTTAGCTTTCAACATCATAAAAAGATCACACTTCTAAAACCAATATTTCCCAATTACCCTCCCCTAGGCTCCTCACCCCCCCCCAACTCCGCCCCACCAACTTTTGCTCGCCTTAAGTTTTAAACATAGCCCATCGAGTCCCCAAAATTTCTGTGGGGGCACTCTCCCCCCTGCCCCTGCTGGCTACGCCACTGCCAATGGAAGTGCTCTAATATATGAATATGCAGATGTTTTAGCCAAACCAGCACAGCGAAAGGTGCCCACGCATATGCCAGCGAACGAGCACTGAACACACTATTCACGTAAGAGCCTAGCTACGTACATGAAGACTTACGGTATAGTACCATGGAAGTATACTACTTCGGAGGTAGTACTTCCATGATAGTTCCATGAGATCTAATATCTGAAAGGTATTATTGACTCCATGATAATAAACCGAAGAGACATTTCCGTTGAAGCCCACCTGACTAATTTCAGAAAAAAGACTACAGCCCTCGTAAGCAAGTTACTACCCGGAACAGAGCGGACCGTGAAATTTTTGTAATTAGTGAGCTTTCGTGATCACCAAAAACCGTTGGCCCACTTTTTGTAAAAATCTGAAGGTAGACTCAAATCTATTAATCTACGAGACTCACCATCTACACAGTTATGTAATTACTACCTCCTAGAAAAAAATATTAAACAATTCTTGAGTCATTCAAATCCTCGATGGTCAAAGGTTTCGACATCGGAGATATTTATCCTCGGTCGCAAGGTCATAACTTCCCTACCTGTTACGTTTCCCTGCTGAAAGGTACATAGTTATTGCCTTCAGTTGATTCTACAGGTACGAACCCTTTTACATGTTGGAAACTCTTGAGACACCATCTTTAATAACCGAAATTGACTGAGGGTATAAACATTGTCGATTCGAACTTCTATACATTCAGTCAGGCTACTTGGTGAGGATTTGGACCTATTCTAGTTTGGATTGTCATACTCCAGGTTAGTGCCCCTTGCTATTGTTTGGCATCTACACTGGTAACACATTTTTCGTCAATTAGTGTATCATTGTACATTTTATAGTAGAATATTTGATAAGTATCTGCATGTTTATCTCAAGGACAAAATACCTTGGGATGCGACGAACGGGCGAAGTACACAAGTGTACAGGTGTAACTGGTTACCGTTACTAGCGTTAGTGTGACAGACTCTTCTTGAATTGTGTTAAGGGTTGAAATCTACTAACACCCAGTACTGTGATGAACTTACGCTACGTTTTCTTCCGGTAAAAAATTCAAGTGTACTGTGAAGTATCCCTTTGACTTTCCCCTACCCCCTAAATCGGTGATTTTTCAACACTGGCTATCAGTGGCAAATACCCTTTGTATATTTCCTAACCACCAAAGATTGTGTTTAGTAGACTTGATTTTTTTCTGTTTATGTTTATTTGAAGGATTCGACTAAACATGACAACGTTAATGATCATTCCAGGTGGCACTTTCCTCAATTTCATCCTCAATATGAAGCTGTAAATACAGGACGGTAGTTTTTTGTATTGTTTAGCACCTTTTTGGTATTATGAAGGACCAAGAGTATCGATATACACATGCAGATATGCAATTAATTAACTTGCGATTAGAAGAAATGTTAAAATAGATCGAGAGTGAAATCAAGATGATGTGCAGTGTGTATAATGATCATAAACCATGAACAGATTGTCATTTCCGGGCTAGAAATGTAAATTTTTCATTTCTTAACTTTCGTTTGACATTGGTGATTCAACAGTAAAGCCGCGGTCACACTTTAACGAATTCGGATCGGATTCCGATCCGATTTTTGTGAGTTTTTATTAAAATCTTCTCCATTTTGGGTCAGAAAGAGTCCAAAATTTGCCAACCAGTGTAAATATATGATTTGCATCAGAGGTCTATGAAAATGAAATGTTAACTGATTTTTTTTCGTGACGTCACATCGACGGACAGCTTTTATCGGACACGCGTAGTCCGATAAAAGCTGTCTTTCGATGTGACGACACGAAATAATTCGTATAAATTTAATTTTCGTAGTCCTGCGATAAAAATCATATAATTACACAGGTTGGCAAATTTTGGGTTCTTTCCTACCTGGAGAAGATTTTAATAAAAACCCACAAAAATCGGATCGGAATCCGATCCGAATTCGCTGTAGTGTGACCGCGGCTTAAGATCCTTGGAAGATTAGTAGTCTAAACTTGTTTAGAGGCATGTAATAACATCAGTTCAAGTCAAAATGGGACAAACAAATCAGTCTACTGTACACAATTTCATTTTAAAATGGCATAGTCAAGATTTAGGTGAAAGGTCAAATTTCGTAACTTTGTGACGCTGACTAACCTTAACAGTCACGTGATAAATTAAATCTGTGTACAAACAGATAGACAATTTTTTGGCTAATAATTTGAGGGGCCGTTTGCTTATCTCGAAGTTCTGGATGAAAAATAATAGCCATTTTACTTTCCACCCACCCTTTATTTTTTACCATTTTTTTTTTTTTTTTATTTTTCAACACCGTGACCCTTGGCAGATACCCCGCTATATTTCCCCAACACTCGAAGATACCCATATACCTGAATTTTTCTGTTCATAGACATGTTAGGAATTCGAAAAAATATGGTGGCATTAATGACCAATCCAAGTGGCACCTACCTTAATCTGAAGACGGACTTACACAGCCTGTTTATGTACTTTGTCTCATTTAAGATATCTTGTTGTTACTATTAAATTTTACATTTTTCAAACAGGGTGTTCTATCAAGTATTCTGTCTTCTGGTGATCGATCAAGTAACGTTATGATGGGTAGTAATTCTGCCTTCTGTTTGTTTGCCGACCACTATCCTACGGACCACTTTGGTCCTGGGGTAATCACCACCGAAGAAATCTTCAGCGGCACCAGGGTGATTATTTACAAGCCGCCAGTGACGTCAGACCAGCTACTACCTGGATTCGTTCATATCCATGGAGGTGGACTTTGTTATGGCACCGCGAGTAAGTTTTACTTGTTCCTCGTTCCAAATCTTGTGTTGCGTCTGAAATTAAATCTCATCATTGTTCTGTAACATATCGTCTTTTATTTCAGACCAGAAACCCATCACTTCATACATTGTTTTCTGTAATTACTTTTTCATATGTCTAAGTCTGACGTTTGTCTAGACTACATGATAAATATGCATCAATTTACTTTCAATCAATTTAATCATAGAAAGGTACCAATTACGGGTCGTGGAAGAATTTTATCATTTTGGGGAAAACCATTTTTCTCCCTACTGAGGAAAGCTTATGGAACACAATGTTTAGGCATGCGAGCCTAACATAGGCAAGGTTTAGCGAAAACGAAGAGGTGAGGCAAAACACCGTTAAGGACGAATTTTTCGATAGCTTTAACATTTACACCCACCAAAAATCTGAGTAGTTTCATAGCATTAGACCGTTAAACTTTGCAAGAGGGTTTCAAATACCATTCGCCACTGAAATTGTACACACAGAACGTCAAAATGTTCTCCCGATGGGGGAGAACTAGATTCTCCCGAACTAATGACAAGACCTTACAAAACGACATTTACTATAAGCTTAGCTGTTTCTTTGCACAGGATCGTACGAGGGAGTCTCCAAGAAAATAGCCTTCGATGTGAATGCTGTCGTTGTCAGCGTTGAGTGAGTATAAGTGTATGTAGAAAGTTTTTTGGGTGTTACTGAAGTAGCAAGGGCGATTGGGTCACGAGTTTGACCCATCTTGGTCCTACAAAACGTATAACACAAGAGCCTGCCCATACAAAATTTGCTGTCAACTGATAATTCAGGACCGATTTACCTTTACGAGGAAGCAAAGTGAATTTGTACTATGGTTCTATCGTCTTGCTATTTGATTACATGTTTCAAAGGTTTCTGTTTGATATACTCTTAGGGAGCCTTCAGAACTTTTATAGATACCCTTAAATCCGGTAGTTGTAATCAACATTCAACATGATATCTTAAAAAAGTTTCTCTTGGTTATGGTTTGGATGTAATACGACTGACAAGTTGAAAGGTGAAAAGTTTAAGGACATCAGGGAAAATTCAACTTAGCGAACCGATACTTCTTGCATGAGGGGTTACCTGGAAAAAATTGCCTAAACCCTTAAACTAGAAGGGAGAAGGTATCTTTTTATTTGACATTTTATTTATATGAATAGACAAACTAAGGGATAAGAAGTTTAAAGGGGCCCATATAGAGAGTAACATCACGAAGGACAATCAACATGCGCCATTAAAACTATCATCAGTCTGTCAAATGTTCATTCAATGTTACAACTATAAATGCACGAACAAGGAAGTCGTTACTTGAAATATTTGAACGAACATGGCTGCGAGTACGAGTCATAAAAATTCCTTTTCCTAGACTTTTCTTCTCTCTTAAACGCAAGCATTCCACGGCCGCTGATCTACTGATAAGCATATTTTAAGCCTTGACGGGCATGTATCACGATTGGCTTGCCTCTAGCTTAATAAAAACCGCCTTGCATTGATTTTAATTTTCGACAAACCTGAAGGTGATTATACTTTGTAAAGGCAGTACAGCTTGCAACCAGTGCTAACCAATCCATCCACTTTAACGCAGCTAGTCCTCATTTAGCCATACTGTTTTTTATCGTAAAGTAAAAGCTTATTATCATGGTTTTCTTAAGTTACAAGAGTTACACAAGTTAGATTACATCAAGACATGGAGTTCCCGCCTACTTTAACAAAGAGAGATAAGACGATTTTTAATGAATGTTTTACTGAATTGTAATGAGAACGTTGTTATCCGTATAACAGCTGTTATCTCCCTGTTGTAATTACTGCCTTTTGAATACTTCAAACCTAATTGCAAATTAATTGGTAGAATCGAATCTCCATTTATCTTATACAACCTTGGAATAACTGTTTTAGGGGTTTTCCAGATTTCAAAAAAGTGCAGAGAGAGAAAATTGGTCTTGGCAACAAAGTTCAGAAAATTACAAGCATCTTACGTTTAATACTTGACAAAAGCCCTTCATTTCTCACAGAACATCACATGTGGTGTACCTCACTTTATTTCTACTCAGATCTTAGTTGATTTAGCTAAGTATTTCCCTTTACTGATATTTAGAAACCTTGTCAACAATACAAAAAAATTCATGACATTTCTACCTATCGGGTTAATATCACTTGGAGTAATAAAATAAAGTCATGCATTTCCCTGCACGTTATTGATAGACAAGTATTGATAGAGCAGTGTTCTCTGTATTCCTATACAGCTACGACAACACGCCAAAGAATAAGTTCCCTGGTCCTGTCAATCAAGCCTTCGCAGCCGTAAAGTGGTTCTTACTCCACGCGGAAGAGTACGGCGTTGATCCGAACAGAATTGCTGTCGGTGGCGATAGTTCAGGTGGATATCTCTCCGCTGTCATGACACATCTCGTCTACGACGACACATCTATTCCTAATTTCAAACTTCAAATATTAATCTATCCCTTAACACAATGCATCGATTTCCATCTCCCTTCACATCAGGAGTATGAAAAACAGTTTGGTCTTAACGAAGGCATCGTCTCCAGGTTGGCAGTGGCAGGGGCTTGCTCGTTCCATGCATTCGGTTCAGCAAAACCAGACGTTCTTCAGAAGGTAATGGAAAACAGACATATATCTCCATCTTTCAAAAAATCCGAATTCTACCTCAAAACTTTGGGTCATGATTTATTGCCGACTGCCTATCGTGATAGTCCTCATTACAAAGGTCCAGTAAACCATCTTGATGAATCAGATGAGGACTTCTGGAAGGAGTCTGAAAAGATCTTTTTAGATCCTCGATTTACACCTCTTTTCAGAAAGAACATGACTGGCTTACCAACTGCTTACGTAATGACCGCCGGTTATGATTCTCTGCGAGATGATGGATACCTGTATGTCCAAAAGCTAAAGGATGCAAGCGTTAACGTTACGTGGGTTCACTATGAAAAGGCCTGGCACGGAATACATTGGATGTTGCCGGAATTTGTCTTCAGACTTGGGGAGAAAGTACACAAGGACTTCTTAAATTTTGTGAAAGAAAATTTGTAATGAGCTAGCTGTTTCTTTCAAATATACATTTGGGGAGAGAACATCGTCTAGGAAATTCTCGTTGGTCTCTAAGCAGTGGAATTACTTGACCTTGGATTAGTTGGATAATATAAAGTTGTAGATATCAAAGGAGCTAAACTACCAGCTTACCAGTTATCTATGATGTTGAAGTTTAGTGCAATTGACAACTAGTCATCGGTTTTTGCCACACTCGGAATTCAAACTTCTGTATCATTGCTAACATTTTACAAATGATTCAACAAGCGTTAGTAAAAGAGATCTTCGTTACTTAAAGATTGAATATACAAATCCTTTCCCGTTGAGTTACGTTTGCACATCATGATGGAATGAAGGTCATCGTTTGCAGTCCAGGAGATAGCCGCTTTCGGGTGAAAATGAGAATTCACTCCATCGGGGGAAAATTTTGCATGGCTCAAAACATTACAGTTTATATGCACTGAGTGTGTACTCTTCGCAGCGTGTATTGAAGTATGAAATAACAGTTCATAAAGCGAAACACAGGGAACCTTCCACAGCGTGCTTATGAACACGAGTGCTGGCATGATTCACTTGCACACCCTTGTGTGGAAAAGAGTGCAGGAAACTTGCCGCTGTGTCGAGTCTATTAGGACAAAGGACTTTGCAAAATTACTCATTATCTCATAAAACTGCCAGGTGAATTACCAGACATGACTCTACTTTTGTATTCCCTTAGTCACAAAGTTTCTAAATATACCAGTATTCCATTTCCTGGAATCGACGAAAACTTCTAGGTTGTTTTAAACGTTCATGCCGCTTAAATTTGCGCGGTGTGATCTCTATGCATCATGGGTGAATTTTGAAAATAGCGCTACCCATGGCAGAGTTTCCCCCCGACGGGTGAAAATTCATTTTCACCCCAAAAACGGTTATCTCTCGGAGTGGTTTGTGAATGCGTTTACAAAAGCTTTGGCTTTTTGCTGCCTAATGATTTGTTAAACGTCCCGCTAAACAGTGGAAATTTTACATTATTTCAGCGCTTTTAACACATTCGTTGTAACTGTGAAGTATCTACATTAATTGGCTCTCATATTTTTCCAGCCAATTTTCACAGCATGCTATGTGTATTGGGTGCAGCTGCAGCATTTTTCAAACGTGATCCACCTTTAAGAGGCTGAGACTGAAGACAACTGAGTGTGTGACAGTTTATTATGTCGGTTTATGGTCATCTTTAATCACCAAATTGAAAAACCAAATAAAGAGCTCTTTCGCAAATTGTCTGACGATTGATGTTAAAGGGTTCAGAACAAGGTGAAACATAATATCTTGATAACCTATACTGAAGTGATTTCGTAGGGATACTAATTATTACTCAGGGTAGCAGATGGTCACCGCAGCTTGATTTGGCTTGGTGTTCGAAAAGGTTGCACACCCCTGGTTTAGTCAAACTATTTGACCATGTTTGGTTCGGTGCATAGTTGACCCAGTCATTGGTCAATTTGACCAAAGTGTTTTAGAGTGTACCATACTAATACTACTGATACTTCTTTGACATTCCTCAACGATTTACAAAAAATGTTACAAATAAATCCAATTTCTACGAAGAAACTTCAAGCTTACTTATAAACAATTGTAAATAGTGGTGGAACAATAAGCTATGTTTTACTGTATGTAATGTGCATCTATGTTTTGTTGTGTGCTTTTGTAATAAATCTTTGTAATTTATTCTTACTTTCCTATAACATCGTCGCAAAAGTAAAGCTGCGCTACTACGCAAAAAGTTCACTGCAAAACCCAAAAAAATCATTTACAGACGGAATTAAGCAACTAAACGTGTAAAAGTGCAAAATAGCGGTAGCTTACCCACTACATTTCAGCAACCATTAAATATTATATTTCCCGTCTGTCATTATGCATGAGATGAAAGTTACAGTTTTGATTCTAAACGCCGCCTAATCTTACAAGAGTGACCCTAGTTATGAATTATGTCACCAGTATAATAATTGTACCCTTTATATATAAATATGAGTGAACTTCTTTATTTTTATGATTTAAAATTTTTTCGTAAAATTAATGTAGCAAATTTTGTCGGTCAAAAGTATGCTTAAAAATGGATTTGTTTTTCGCAGATGCCACAATTGTCCACTTGTCTTGGATGCTCAGGATATGATTTGAAATACTTCAACAGGTTTGTGATTCGATAGATATATCTCGGATACCCTAAAGGAATTCCCCTACATGAAGCCAAGCTCCCTTGCTGGGGGGGGGGGGCAGCAATCCAGCGCCGCAACAAAAGTGATAAGTTGACGAAGCTAGGAGTGGCAAAGGCAAACTGTGGAGGCTTCTATTGGAGAAATTTGAAAACTTGGGGATTTTATTGAAGAATCAGCACTTTTTAGTGCAACTCTAAGAAATTAGTTAGGTCTCTGACGGGCTTTACATACTTTGACCTATCCATTTAGGGTCCGGCAATTGGAAAATTTCTCCCAGTGAGGGTCAATCCCTCCAAACCCCCAACTGATACTACTCCTGGATGTATCCTTTAAAGAACCAGAAAGCCCAAAGGCTTAGTGATTCCTTGCCAAATGGGGATGCTTTGTTGCACTGAGGTTTATCCCTCAAATTTATCTTTGTTGACTACATCATTTTATGTTTAAACAATTTGACCTCTGCTGACCTCACATGACCTTTGAACCCCACCAAATATAACAAGAAAGAAAATCTGAAGTGTCTTAAAAGGGATTCAACTCAAATGGATCTTGGATCTTGATCATTCTTGGAAAATTTTGCTTTCTGATCTCTGGTGACCCTAGATGACAATCTTAGGAATACTTGGGATATTTTGCTGTTTGACCTCTGGTGACCCCATATCATGATCTTGGGAATTCTTGGGATATTTTGCTTTTTGACCTCTGGTGACCCCATATAACAATCTTGGGAATTCTTGGGAAATTTTGCTTTTGCTTTTTGGCCTCTGATAACTCCAGATGATGATCTTGGAAATTCTTGGGAAATGTTGATTTTTGACCCCAGTGATGCCAGATTACAATCTTGGGAATTCTTGGGATATTTTGCTTTTTGACCTCTGGTGACCCCATAAAACAATCTTGGGAATTCTTGGGAAATTTTGCTTTTTGACCCCAGTGTATTCAGATTACAATCTTGGGAATTCTTGGGAAATTTTGCTTTTTGACCTTTGGTAACCCAAAATGACCTTTGACCTCCACCAAAACAATAGGATTCTTCTTTACATCATGACAAATCCATATACCAAATAAGAAAAGTGTCAGTCATTCTAATCTTGAGATATCGTGATTACGAGCTTTTCAGCTTTTTACCTCCAGTGACCTCAAATGACCTTTGACCTTCACCAAAAACAAAAGGCTTCTTCCTGTCAACATGACAAATCTATGTACCAAATAAGAAAAGTGTCGGTCATTGCTATCTGGAGAAATCGTGTTTACAAGCCGTTTAAGAGGTTTTTGCAGTTTAACCTCTGGTGACCTCAAATGACCTTTGACCTCTACCGAAAACAATAGGATTCTTCCTCTCAACATGACAAATCTATATAGGCCATTCCCATCTTGACATATCGCGATTTCAAGTTTTTCGGTCTTTGACCTCTGGTGACCTCAAATGACCTTTGACCTCCACCAAAAACAATAGGATTCTTTCTCTCAAGATGACAAACCTATATATCAAATATGAAAAGTGTCCGTCATTCCTATCTTGAGATATCGCGATTACGAGCTTTTCGGCTTTTACCTCCGGTGACCTCAAATGACCTTTGACCTTCACCAAAAACAATAGGGTTCTTCCTCTTAACATGACAAATCTACATACCAAATATGAAAAGTGTCGGTGATCCCTATCTCGAGATATCGCGATTACAAGGTTTTTGGTTTTTGACCTATTGTGACCTCAGATGACCTTTGACCTCTACCAAAAACAATAGGGTTCTTCCTCTCATCACGACAAATCCATACAGGCCACTCCTATCTTGAGATATCGCGACTTCAAGGTTTTCGATTTTTGACCTCTGGTGACCTCAAATGACCTTTGACCTCCACCAAAAACAATAGGATTCTTTCTCTCACGATGACAAACCTATATATCAAATATGAAAAGTGTCCGTCATTCCTATCTTGAGATATCGCGATTACGAGCTTTTCGGCTTTTTCCCTCCGGTGACCTCAAATGACCTTTGACCTTCACCAAAACAATAGGGTTCTTCCTCTTAACATGACAAATCTATATACCAAATATGAAAAGTGTCAGTCATCGCTATCTCGAGATAGCGCGATTACAAGCCATTTGCGAGGTTTTCGCAGTTTAACCTATGGTGACCTCAGATGACCTTTGACCTCTACTAAAAACAATAGGCTTCTTCCTCTCAACATGACAAATCTATATACCAAATATGAAAAGTGTCGGTCATCCCTATCTCGAGATAACGCGATTACAAGGTTTTCGGATTTTGACCTCTGGTGACCTCCGATGACCTTCGACCTCCTCCAAAAACAATAGGGTTCTTCCTCTCAACATGACAAATCTATATACCAAATATGAAGTGTCGGTGAATCCTGTCTTGAGATATCGCGATTACAAGCAGCGTCACAAACGCACACACACACATACACAAACCCACCCACGCACACACACATACACACACACGACATCACCATCGCACAGATTCCTTGCCTGCCTACGGCAAGGAATCAATAACAAAGCACAGCTGTCGAAACTTAAGAGCTGTAGGGGCTACAGACGGCTCCCTCTCCCAATTATATTCAGTCTGAAGGTTTAAATTACCTAGAAAATACCAACTTCTGGAGCTGTATTGTTCAGCCCCCCCTCCTCCCAACCCCCTCCCCTCCCCCTCTCCCCCTCTCCATCCTCCTCCCTCCCCCTCCCCTTCCATCCCATCTCCCCCTCCCCCCGGTATCTTAGGAAACTCCGATGGCACTACGAAATATAACTCAACGGTTGTTAAAATCTTGCCGAAAAGGTTCGCAACATATGGGTAGGGCAATCCTCCTACCGTAAGTTCAAAATGATGAAAAGAAACATGGTAGAAAGTTATTTGTCTCGAGTCCAAAAAATAAAATATATGCAAACGAGAAGTCAAAGAAAATGGCAAGACCCACACGAATGTATTTATTTGTTTGTATTGTAATCTAATCAGCTACTGCATTTATAAACGAAAGAGATCACAGAATTATTGAGGCACACCTGGGAAAAGTATCGGTAACACTTTTCTTGTTAAAAGAACTGTTTTATCAGCAGGTACTCTAATGGAGGATGCAGTATTGAGAAAGTAAACTCTGGATGGATTTTTGAACCAAACTTTAAAACTTCGTGTCAGCATATTGTTCCCACTACAACATGTAAAATGTGAAAACTGTGAAAAGCTAAATGTTAGTTTAATACAATGTAAAATATATTCACTGGCTTGTAAAAAGGCAGCATGTAAAGGAACTGCATAGAAAGTTTATCTTCGAAAGCAAAAGACATATAGAAATGTGACTTTAATTAAAAACAGAAACGTCTCGGTTGTGAACTCAGAAGTATTAATTAACAGCTGCATTTGCTACACGATGTTGAGGTGTAGAGGGCAGCAGACAGCTAACAGGTAAGTCGGCAGTATAGTCGGTCACCTCACTACCCGGCCACCACTATCATGCTGTATTCTCTGCGCTATGAAAGCTATTTCAAGCTCCAAATATTGCCTCAGCAGGGGGTATCATGTTTCCAATCTCATTGCCCATGGGACTGGTAACAATGGAAGTTCTTGCAAATGCAAGGACCTCCGAAATGCACTTCTGTAGAATATATTTGTGTAAATCAATTATGTCGTGGGATTCACAGCTTCACCTGAATTGTGCACCGATAATGAGAATGAGGGGAGAACTAGCTTACCATTTAACAAGTGGCCAGGTCTTTATGTACAATATTTTAAACCTGGTTGTGGTGCAGAAATCATGAACATACTTAGAGGTAGGTGAGTACTTACAAAGCTGTGCACTGAAAGAAACGTTCCCAAAGTTACAATCCTGAAAATCACCACGAGTCAACGGAAAGTTGGTTTGCTAAAAGTAACCGGTTGCTGCTTCTCATAGCCGTACCTTAAAGCTAAAATTTTTCCAATCCCTTTCCATCCGTTATCTACGAATACCCTCCCCAGTGCGTTACCTCACTTGGTTTGTCTTTCATCCATCCTTCACTTGGTCAGACAACACATACTTATTATGTTCTTTCCTTTGTTTAAAGTACTTATTTCTCTACCGTACAAATCTAACGAGATCACGACTTCAGAGCGAACTGAACCTTTAATCTTTCTAGAATTGTATTTATTATTTCGCAGTAAGAAGCGCTAATATAGTTACACTGGGATTTAAGGTCTGACCTGATTGGATACAAACTAATCCATCCCATGCTGGTTTTATTCTAATTCCTTTGCTGGACTTATGTCGCGTAAATGGTAACCTTACGGCACCTTTTTAGTTGCCACATGATTTTGTGTGCAAAACCGACAGCCTATTATTTTGAGACTTAATTCTGGAGGTGCCACGTGTCTCGTGCTGTACAGCTACTCGTATATCATATTGCTCGTGATATGCGTTTAGTATAACAGCTTAAGTGTAACAGTATAGTACACCTAGGCTAGTCAATTTTGCCGATCCTGATGTCCCAAATTCGCCCACCAAAAGTTTTCCATTAATCACTCCCCTAACCTCCTTAAGTTTAAGAGCACTTTACACATGCCATGTCCATTTCTCGTCTGCCGCCGGAGGATACTATGTAATGTCATGCATTGATGTAACTCCCATGTTATTGTAGAGGACAAAGCTATCTAGATAAGCGGCATGACATTGGTACACATGATATACGCGAAGCCGACCGGTACAAAAAATTAGCTGAGATCTACCTTTGTGTTGTTGCAAGTTGTAATGCTACGCGCTTACCTCCAACGAGGGCGCACTTTCAGTTCTGTGTTTTCCCATCTTTTTGGTCTATGGCTTGCCAACCATTCCCAAAAAGTCTGCCTTATATGCAAATAAAAGCTATCAACCTGTAAGTTTTCTCTTAACAAAAATCAAATTTTGCTTCTGCATTCCACTGCTGCGACGATATTCCAACGACCAATCGGAGTGGTTTATTTAGAGGTGTTGATTGTGTAGAATGGTTACAATTGAAAATTTAT
Organism: Holothuria leucospilota; assembly: GCA_029531755.1. Classification (NCBI taxonomy): domain Eukaryota; kingdom Metazoa; phylum Echinodermata; class Holothuroidea; order Aspidochirotida; family Holothuriidae; genus Holothuria; species Holothuria leucospilota. The sequence continues at coordinate 71,025,834 of CM055961.1, read as the reverse complement.
GTAACGTCACTGCGAGTGCGAGACGAAAGGGGTACTTCTTCCAAACAAAAAAATCTCCATTATGAGAACGTATGCTGACAAAAGTTCGAATTACATCCGTTTAACATTCATCGTCAGTTCCGATCTGGTTTTGATGGGTTCTTCTGTGTTCTCACTGTACATCTCCTTCAAATGAGCCTTAGTGATACATATGAACGTTTGGATAAATACTAATGACTTTAAACTCTCATGAAAGCTGTACATCTCGGCACCCGTATATTTTGTGAGTCGATGGTCTTTTTTCCTAGCCTAAACACAACTTTTGGCGTATCGACCATTTCTAGTTCACAGAAAACATTCCTGGGCATACTTGGTGCTGGAGTACACGAAATGTCCCCCTGGTCTTGGTGAGCACCAGGAACCTGTGAAGAAACATACAATAGAGGAACATCTCATTATACAAATCTGACAATCCAATTCATGAATCGTTTATTGGTGGCGTTCTTTCAAATAGCAACGCCCATAGGACAATTGTGACAGTTCACGTTACATCTACTCAACATATTTTGTTTTAAATGGTGTGGTGGAGGTGGTTTGTACAGTATATTGAATATGGCGTAATAGCTTCAATCCTCTAACAGCATATATCTTTCTCGCCAATTACATTTCTGGCCAAGTTACACGCGTGAATGGATGACAAGTGTGAAACGAATAACGCAGAATAATCCCCAATTTGCTTTCTGGCATTGCGCCCTCACCCAAGTGGAAGCGGCACATCCGCATCTAACAGTTGAAGGAACAAGCATCTATATCTTAATTTAAACTGAATCAATAGAAAATAGCTTTATTCTACAGAAGTGCAGTTAAGTGATTTTAAAACTGCTGTTAGGATGATTTTTTTACACTTTGATCGTCTTGCCAACATCTAATTTAAGGTGCGTTCACACCAAAATCGAAATCTGCAGCGTTTTGCTGGCGGGAGGCGGAATTTTTTCCCAGGACAAATAGGGGCAATTTTATTTCAATGGAAACTTAGAAAATCGCCCCATTCGTTCTGAGATAACAAATTTCGCGTCTCGCCCGCAAACTAACGCAGCAGATTTCGGTTTTGGTGTGAGGCACCTTTAGTGCCGATGCACTCCAAATTACAAACGACTGGTGACTAGTTTAGACCAGTCAACGAGAGAAGCATTCAACGCCCTTCTGCTTTACTTCATCTCCCTCCAAATGTGTAAGCCTCTTCCCTTTTAAACAACCATATATTTTCGTAATTGGAACAAAAAAATTTCCACCAGTCACCGGAAATAATTTCAACAGAAGTCATTGAAGAAGGCATCATGTTCGTAGGGCTGGAATATATTTGAGTTTTGAAATATATATATATATATATATATATATATATATATATAATAAACATATAATAAACATAAAATACAACACTTCAATTTATCTTTCTTTTATCACTAGGATGGAGGACTCCGGTCCGCTGGCCATTTGATCAAGCCCGCGAGGCAATTCAAGAATGATGCTTACATAAACAAGTGAAATATAATTGAAAATGTAATCCGTCATTTATCCTGCTAAGCGGATATTTTAAGTATGTATACAATTGGTGCAATACAATTGCTAGTATATGACAAGCCTATCATTGTGCACAATATGTAACATGCAATGTATGCTGTTTCGATAGGTGTAAACGAGGTGCTGATTCCTTGTACCAATGGTTGTAACCGCCCAGCTTTGCGTCAAAGAGAAGCTGCAAACACAGTGCAATTAATATACCCTCTTTTCCGCAAGGCACTGAACAGAATTGCACCTTCACATGTATAACCAGGGAGCTGTTATTTGGATGGAGATAGATCGCTTTGAAGTGAGGTTTGTACCGCCAAGGTCACTCAGTAATCCATCGCTTGTATCTTTCTTGACATTTCTATAAGACTTACACTGGATTAGGAAGTTAACACAAAAGGGATTTGTCGTCTGCTAAATGTACAGTAAGACTGAGGGTTTTCCTCCACTGCCACAGCATTGCCAGTCGTCAAGGAAAATGAAAAATATTGCATCTTTCGACGCTCGGCGACGCGCATTATAGTATATCAGTTAGGTTTTATGTTGAAATATGAACAAGAATCTATATCTGGTTATTTCTGGAAACTTCCGGAAACTTTTCATATTATTGTAACAAAAGCTAGACTTATACCTCGTCAACTCATTTGCATACGGTATCTTGTATGAGAACGGGCTAACTGTATTCTTTTAAATTCAACTGAACAGCCGTTTCGAGTTTATTAACACCTGCTCTAAACATGTTGGCGGCGCAAACCTACACATCAAAGTATTGTTCTGCGCAGGCCACTTGTTAAAGGATTACGTGACTTGAATGATATCGCAAGGTGAGTGCCATCAAATTGGAGCCACCAAACAAAGGGAAAAAATGCCTTTGCTCCAAATAAACGGCTTATCGTTGGTAATCTCCCCTCGATTAAGTGGGTCTTAAATTATTAGCATAAATTAAGCTTTACGTTCTATCTCCATCCAAATAACAGCTCCCTGGTATAACTTAAGACAGAAACTCAGTAATATTTTCGCTGGCACTGTTTTAGTGTCGGTAGATTCCGCGGGTCAGAACTCTTGGCCCTCATATACAAGGGTTGCAAATTTAAAAAAATATATACTTTGCTTCCCAAAGGGAATATAAACACTAAAATCCCTTTACAAACGCTGTTCTAAGTCGGAGCGGTCATAGTTACTCATTATTACTTCAAACATAGCCTAATGAACAAAAGAAACGCATAGTAAAATTGGGGTATTTGTGGTCTGTTTACCCTCTCGCATTCAATGCCATTAAAGGATCGTGGATGAAAGTTTCGTTCTAACTGCTGCTAAATTGTACATACTCCAGAGTACCTACTGTTCTATGGCCTCATCTATCTCTTCCTCCTAGATCCCACAAGGGCCCACATGGAGTTCTGGGCTCGCGTGCGAAAAGGGAAAACTTCGTGCGCCCTCGCCATCTGGAGTGCAGTTGGCCCGCACGTGAATTATGGCTATCTGAATGGCCTCTGCAAGAAACAGGTTTTATACCCCTGTTTTGAAATATATTATATATATATATATATATATATCTATATATATATATATATATATATATATATATATATGTGTGTTTGTGTGTGTGGGTGTGTGTGTATGTGTGTGTGTAGGTGGGTGTGAGTGTGCGGGTCATTAAGCTTTCTTCTCCATGATATACTTATCGAGACGGCGCAAAATGTACAGAAAACAGTGGGAAAGGCTACCTGGGACCTCAGTCAGTTTGCTCTGGTTCACCATAGAGCTAAATCAGTAATAGGTCGATAGGTTCATAGAGATTATAATCTACGGAGTTTGGTATTTTGATATGACGGGGTGACAAAAATTATCATTGAAAAAAAGACATTGAATATACACGAATTAAGGCACCTGTTTTTGGTTTTAAAATGTACCTAAAGTCTAGGATAACCAGAATATATAATTGAAAGGTTGGAAAATTAGTCTCATTCATCGAACTCCCTTTTTCATTCCCTTTTTTATTGCGTTCTCTGTTGAGCGATATAAAGAGTTGGGATTTATTTACTTAATTTGAAACAGTGGATTGCGCAGTAAGTTCTGACGTCCTCCTTGTACAACTCACATAACCGGCTTCTGTTTCCTTTTGAAATTAACACGTTTACATGACTTTCAATTGATAAATTAGCTGTTTCCTTTCGCGGTATGTGAACACAGAGAGCTTGTATGGTCAATTCACCCTGTAACAGTAAGACAGTGATCACATTTTGGAACAGGTTGCGGTGGCTTTCAAAAAAAATAAAGAAAATCAAAGATGTTAATTTGAGTAGTGCAAGAATGACATCACAAATGATTGTGCAACCTACCATTTAGGAATGAATAAGCTTCAACATTTTATATTTCAGCTCAGGAATCTCTTATGAAGATGAAAGTTGGACCATTTGGATTCATTTGTCAAGCTTTGTAAGATATATTTTGGAAATTTAGACTTTAGGTGCACTTTAAGTTGTCGATTAACGTTTCCAACGTACGTATCTACTGAACTGAACTGAACATCTAAGTGATAATCACCCTTGGAATTACAAAATTCTTCGAACTATCAATAAATCACTTCAACAACTGACCTGTACCACTTGCACGGTTTCCCCTGACTTAGTCACTGTGTACAGTACACGGTCAGCGGGTATGTAGTCCGCCTGACAGAGTCGCAATTTAAACGCCTGCCGTCTCACTCGTCTTCGTTCAGTATTTGGTATGTATCTTGTCGATTGTTGCGCTGTCCGCCGGATCTGCCCCGGTCCAACGGTTTCATTGCACTGGATGTACTCGGTAATCCGGATCCAATCTTGAAAGTGTTCTAATTCTGTAGTATTGCTACAAGTTTCGTTTCTTTCGATAATTAGACCATCACCACGTGAGACTGCTTCAGGCTGTGATTGGGTGATTTGTTCTACTGGCGGTGCCTGAGTAGTAACTATTGTTTCCTTCTTTTCTGGATAAATAAACATACTCCTGAAAATATACATCAGAAAGTCAGAAAATAAAAATCATACCGTCTTTCAATTGACTTCCTTTTTTTGGTAATCTAACCCATAATTTCTACAAACTCATGCAGATGAAATACGATTCTGTCCTGCGCACTGTTCTTTTTTTTTCTGCAAATTATGTCACAAGTTATTTGCAACTAATTATCTGAAGCAATTGAAAAGTGCCTAAAGCGAGATCAAGGGGGTCGCCTTCCAAACCCCATCGCGCCTTCAAAGTTTCTGTCCGGAAATTTTGACCCTTTTAGTCAAGATTTCTTGCAAACTGAACGTGTGTGTTGATGGAGTGGAGGACGAGAGATATCGAACACCAGTGCTACCCCTAGCCCCATTTGTTCTCCCCACGAACTACCACCTTTACCAGCTTCACTGGCCGACATTTAATCTGAGCTATCATTTAACGAAATTACCAACGGTGCAAATGCTCAAACTTGCCAAATTTCAATCTACGGCAGCAGTTGTTCTTGGAAGGTAATATCTTTAGTGGCATTTTGGTATGTGTCATTCCATGAACCCCAAGGAAACAGTCATTCCGTGAACCCCCAAGGAAACGTGGTCATTCCATGAACCGCAAGGAAACATAAAACCAAGTAATAGAAGAGTTCAATTTTAAGGACTTACTAAAAACCACCTTCCTTAATACTTATTTACAAGTAATTATGAAAAAGGGCACTAAGGTTCCTTCTGCCGATGGACCTTGAGTGAAGTTTGAACATTTGGAAACTTTTAACAGTCATTATTATTAAAATTTCTGGCACAAAAGATTCTGCAGTTGACCTCTGAAATCTGGCATCTTAATGTTGACTACATCGTCCAAGGTTCCCTTAAATCAAACAATAATTGCAAATAATTTGCTCCAGTGACCTCTAATGACCTCAAAGTGGCCTCCAGATTTTTCTGAGTCAAATGGTTATTACATCTACCAAGTCTGGGTGCAATCCTAATTAAGGTTACAAAATTATTTGAATCAATAATTTGACTGCAAGGGACCCTACTGACAAATCAATGATTTTGACCTCAGGGGACCCCGATGACCTCCAAATGACCTTCATATTATTTGGCACCAACTTCACCAAGTGGTTATTACACACACCAAGTGTGGCGTCCACCGCTGACTTACGGTAACAAAAAAAAAATCCGAAATAAAGATTCCCCTTTTTGACCTCTTATGGCCTTTAATGACCTGTGGGCTAGGGGTTGTAGAATATGTCCACGGTATTCCTCGCCTGTCGTAGGAGGCGACTAAAGGGGAGGACTTGTACTGTATTTGAAACTGAACTTAAACCGTAATTGAACTTTACCTCTTTATCTTGCTGACACTATATAACACATTCGTGTTGGTGTGACGATAAATCCCATCTAACCAACTGCGCATATTCTAAAAGAAGCACGTCTTAAGGAATATTATGACCGACTTTCATGAACATAACATACTAAATGAGAAAGAAGATACATCTTCTGAGATTTCCTGTAATAGCCTGTATTGACCCCGAAATGACCTTTAACCTCATCTTCCTGCTGATCAAACGATGCCCCACACCCATTGATCATTGTTTTCTCATTTCATCGAAATCGCCCCAAAAGATGGTTCCACAGCTTGTGAACAAATGCTGACAGACATGATAGAGAGACTACGGAAGCCGAGAACATTGCGGTGGTGTGAAATCTGACATGCCAGTTTTCCCACCCGTTTCTTCGGTAAATATGGGAAGGAGAAATCAGGATACGATTTCTCCTCACCATTATCCACCGATAATGTGGAATGGAGAAAACCAAAGTTAGTGAAGGGTACTTCAAGAAAGGACTATTACACATTTGTACAGTGTCTATTTTCAACCACCCTGTCCATAAATGGACGCGCCCGCACATGATACGGATTGGCGCTATATAACTTTGGTTATATTATTACCAACGTGGGATGATCCCACCGTGGTAGGGAGAAATCGTCAACGAGCGAGCTAGCTATGTTACTTATATTGAAAAGAGGATCGATAGACACAGTCCAATTATGGACAGGGTGTTCGAAAATAGACACTTGAAATGGTCCTCTCTTGAAGTACTCCCTCACTAACTTTGGTTTTCTCAACTCTAAATTTTCGTGGATAATGGTAAGGAGAAATCGTATCTTGACTTCTCCTCCCATATTTACCGAAGAAAGGGGTGGGAAAACTGGCATGTCAGATTCCACACCACCGCGATGTTCTCGGCTTCGTTTAGAGAAGGCTAGTGTGACAATGGCCGATTGCAATAACTCTCAGAGCTATATATATCTGGTCTGAGGTAAAAATCTGCGATAAATTAGTATCTTCATATGGTGTCTTTGTAGCCTACTCTTGCGCGTAAAATGCTGTTAGCAGACAATTGAAATTAGTTTTCATGATAGAAAGTAAATTAAGAGAGAACAACGTCAGACGATCTGGACTGAAGCCACTCATTTGGCTCTCTGTACTGTAACAAAGCAACGGCGCATAATACAGTACATTATGTGGTTGCTTTTGCCCCATCATTGGTGGAGGAACAAGTATTCAGGTTTAGGAGTTGAAAGTATAACACTTAGGGCCATGACTTATCTCAGCAATGAAAGGTACTCCTATTCTTTTGAAAAAAAAATGACGAAATGACTTTTAAATGATTGATGACTGATTAATTATTATTTTTTTTTTTTTGCCGTACAGCGTATGCGCCCTCACTATTTTTTAACAGGTTAATACAGAGCAATGCATTGTGTGTCAGCGTTCTCCCCTCCTTTAATTTCTTTGGCTTCTATTTAATGCTCACATCTTTCTAGTGTCTCAGAGGTTCCGTAGGAGTTGTCAGTGGACTTAAAATGAGCTCCTATAACCTAGACCCAACCATCAAATTGACACATGGTTTGACTACATAGGGGTTGCTCAGAACGCTCTCCAGCCATTCTGAAAATAGCGATTTCAGTAGGAGCGTTTTCAGAAATGATTTAGCTGATAGAATTCTATATTTTTCCACCAGTAGTGAACTAGAGATAAGAAACATTGATGTCATAGGTGTATGGAGCTGACCTCAGCTGGGGAGGGGGCTTATCACTGATTCGGACCGCCGTGCTAGGAAGGGGTGTAAAGGAAGGGGTGCCTCCACATTTTGAGATATTCTGGAATATTTAAGGGTCCTGAGATGCAATTTGGTGCTACAACATTAAGAAATATTACGGCAAATTTTTAATATATTCTTTAGAGGGAACAAATAAGGGTTTTCGTCCTTGAATTGAGGGGGACGGAAGTGTGCTTTCTCCCCACCGCTGTCTTGCCTTCTTTATCCCCCTACCCCCTCCGCTTCCTAAGCATATGATTTATGTCATATTTTTACAGTAACAATGAAAATAAAATTTAAAACTAATTTTTAACCACCAGAGTATGGAGATAAACTGACCATACCAATATTTTCATGGGAGGTTCAGTTTTTAAGGTTCACAATAGGGGTATCAGGTGGAATCTGGATCCCCCTCCACCACCCCCACCACCACCACCGCCACCATCACCACCACCATCACCACCACCACCACTGGTCTGTAGACAGCTTGAGCACGGGGCCTTGTCCTGATAGACTTCTGTGCCCATCCCATTTGGAAAATCGATCAAAAATATTTTCTACGAATTAACAGCAGCGGGGAGTACTATGCTGCAAGCCCTATGAAATAATTGACAAATGATCCAAAAAGACGTTTAAGTTGAAGAAGAACTGTAGGAAATAGGGTAGGGTGTTCTTAAGAATGAAAATTGGAGGTATCTTAATTGTTTTCTCTCACAAATCCTCTGTTAAATACCAAATTTTCACATGTCTTCATTTTCAGTTTCAGTTTCAGTTCCAGCGTTTCAAATGCTTTGCAGTTTATTTAACAGTAAAGCTTTCACAATTGTTGTTTTCGATGCAGACGTGGAGAAACACAGAATCGTATAGATGGGAGGAAGATCTTTCCGCTTTTCTTTACTTTTTGAGGAAATTTTCAATACTTAGACTTGTATCGTGGTACACATATTTTGTTAGGAAAATTAAAGAGCCTCAGTGCTGAGCGTGCATGCAATTTTTTCCATGGTCAATGACTTCTAATGCAAATCTCGCCGCGCTTTGCTCTCAACCATCACCTTTGACGTTCTTTGATCCATTAATTAGCGCAATAACAAGCCTGTGCTATAGTGGCCGAAATTAGATGCACACTGCTAAGTTAGACAACGAATACCAAGAGTTTTTCATGTAGCAATCGAACACCTTCAGTAACATTTGTAGCATGTAATGTTATACAAAGCTATTCTAGTTACATAAAACATTTTGACACGTATTTTGCTTAAAACATTAACAAAGAATAAACATTTAAGATGATGATGATGACGACCACGACCACGACCACGACCACACGCCGACGACGACTCCTTTTTATGGATACTCTCTTCTACCTCATTCCTTTGTAAGCTGATCGTATAAATTCACGAAAAGTGTGAAGAACATGCTGAGCTTTCAGTGTCATGCTGGAGTCAGCTAAAAGCTCCATGATATAGTTACCATTTTGTTAATACCCCAGACCGTCGGAAAATTCCCCTGAATCCCATCAAGATTTTACTCCTGAACCACAATAGAGTCATCGCAGCTAAGGGTCCCCTCGCTGCTTGCAAAGGATTCCATCCTCCAACTGCACTTCCGTAGCTACACATAATCACAGTGACCACAGCCTTCTTTTCGTTCACTTTTCGATACCTCTTAAACATATGAGTACGAAGGGAGGAGGTTAGGAGCTGCAGTCCACTACAGGGGCAGAAAATTTGCTGTTCTGGGGCAAACTAAATGCTATTTTCGAGCAAACGTGATTAGCCCATCCCACCCCATTGAAAGCGATCCCGTACGTTTCTCTTTTTTACCTCAGCAGGAGAGCTAACTGCTCCGACGGAGGGAAGATGTATGGCGCTCCCCGCGCATGTGTACCCTTAAAAGTGATTTCTGAGGCTATCTGGGGTGGGCTTAAGAAATCATCTCATGCGGTTCCCCCAAATTACGAACTCCGGGTGGCACCTTTGGCTACAAAGAGTAGCCTTCATCGGTACCGCCCCCCCCTCCCCCACACTTAATAGTGCTGGTGCCCGCTATGTCAAAATTCCCAGCTACAGACCTGCTTTCTTGGCTAACAAGGACAGACAAATGTCGCATTTAGGGTACCTTGTACATTACTTGATATCCATTCCAGCTTTTCAATCTCATAATCATACATGGCAGATGCTTCATCCGTTAATCTAGTGTCATTTGTAACTTTCTATACCGACTACTTATAGTACCTTCTATCGCTGCCGATTAAAACAGTTTCTTAGTTTGTCACGATTTTCTTTTTCTAATGGATCAAGCCGTTTTATACCCGAGAAAAACCTGTATCAGCCAAGAAATTTTGGTCCAGTTTCCCAATAAATTTGCTAGAGAAATGGGTGTTGACCACACTACGGGAGATGAAGCCCCGACACCCTTGCTCGTGCATCTATCCTGTCAACTAAATTAGAACATGAGGACATTTAGCTCACCTATACATTTTCTTGATAATTTTAGTTTGTTCCCTGGTCGCCACTATGATTGGTTCTTGGAAAAGATCAACAGAGAATGATTCGACGTTTTCTGGCGTGTACCTCGAGATGAACTCCTTGTTGTAAAAAAGGGCATCCTTCTGACAAGTCTCAAATTTGACTTTCTTACATGTGCAATCTACTGATGATGCCCCTCTGGTTAAGAATATCAACCCGATGAAGAGAGGTAGAATGAGCACGGTGGCAGTCGACTCCATAGCCTTCAGTATACTCCTCCTGAAAATGAAAGACTTAAGAAAGTACATCATAATGAATACGACGATATACACTCTACACACGTCCGGTTCAAGTTGAACCAAAAACGGATCAAATGGGCACCGAACAAGAAAAGGATCAAATATTTGACTAGTTTCGGTTCAAAACTAACCATATTTGGTTCAAAATGAACCAAATCTAGCCAAATATGTGATCAGAGTTCCGTCCAGTGCCAATTGATTGGAAACGCTTCAAATTTGAACCGGACGTTTTTAGAGTGTAACTATAAAATTTGACCAAACTTTGGTGGTCACTCTTTTGCCCTATTACAATTGAGATAAGGCAGTCCACTCCTCCCCCTTCTACCGTCCTCAGTATTGTACAACGTCAATTATCAATTCAACAAATGCTAGTGAAGCACTGGTCTTGGTGACTTTTTTTTTCCTTTCGACGTCTCTATATTCCGTCTGCGGGAATATAGAGACGTTGAAACATTAAGGTGTACCTAACTGGTTTGCCATATACTAACAAGAACACCAAGAGGCGTAGTGATTCCTTGCCAAGTTGAGAGATGGGGAAGATATGAGCGCACAGGTTAAATCTACCTTGCAATCAATGAAGACATCACTGTAGACTTGTATAATTAATACAGTAAATGTATGACATATTAAGCTTCTTTATACACCCCTTATTGAGATAATGTGGTTACAAAAGATTTTATACCTTGCCAGCTGGTGACCATAAATGACCTCTGACGTCTCTTAAAAACAATCCCAACTGAATTCTTTGAACATTGAACTTACACATTAACTTGTGAAGTTTGCCACTCCTATCCTTCACAAGAATAAGGAGACTGTATATTCATACAGGCAATTCCTTGCTGTGGTGAATCTTTGCTGTTACCATGCCAGCACCAATTACATGGACACATCATTTCAAGGTGAGCTGTGTACCACTATTGATGGTATTGGTAATTTTTCTTTTGGGACTTCAGTTCTCTCCACTTTCCCGTCACCTACCTAAAATCATTTAGGGCTGTCAATCAATCATATCTTTGACAGTCTCCTCAGACAAAGGACAGCAAATTGGGCTCTCTTTTGCCACTTGTAAAGGTCACTGGTCAAGCAGTTTCGCCTAATCTGTTTACAATGATATGGTCTGTCTGTTAAAAACACTAAACAGATCAGTTTGAGCCACATTGACTGATACTTTGTAGAATACTGTATTACCATCATATAACTTATACAAGTTTTGTACAGTATCAATACAAGGGATGTTCTGCACCTGTTAATTAAAATATATAATGCTTGGTCCACAGTACTTAGCAATTACACATCAATCTGGTTTTGACTCGGACAGACCACCAACAAGTTAGGTGTCAGAGGCGAGCAGTATATCAGTCTACAGGTGAGTTGTGACAGTTTTATCCTCAGTGGGCATAGACGGGAACTGTTATTACCTCTGGTTCTTGTGGTGAAATATGTTGTATCAATCACAACATCTCTACATCTCAAACCAAGTGTGAGGTAAAATAAATTAGAGCCTTAAAACCTGTGAAATCATAACATAACCCAAGTAACTGTAAATGGAACTGTTCAAAATGATTATATTAAAAGCAATAAGATCATGGGGATGAGTGAAAGGCAGAAAATATATAGAATGTTTGGAGTAAACATAACACCTGCAACCTACTGTACCATGTGCAAACTGATCTTTGAACCACACAAAAAAGAGTATCTCATGAATTCTGTTCAAAAAGTGGAGTGTGTAAAAATAGTTTTCAGGGTTTGACCCCTGTGACCCCAGATGACCTCTGAACCCCACCAAAGACAATCAGGTTCTTTGTCTTACCATAATGCATCTACACACTAAGTATGAAATTTATCCAAGCTTTCTACCTTGATATATCGTGTTAAAGATGTTTTCAGAGTTTGACCCCAAATGACCTTTAACCCCCACCAAAACCAGGTTTTTTGTTTCACCATAATGCATGTAGCCTACATACTAAGTATGAAATTTATCCAAGATTCCTACCCTGAGATATTGTGATAACAAGGTTTGTAGAGTTTGACCACCGGTGACCCCAAATGACCTTTGACCTCCACCAGAAATAATAGAGTTCTTTGTCTCACAATAATGCATCTACATACCATGTATGAAATTTATCCAAGCTTCCTACCTTGAGATATTGTGTTAACAAGGATTTCAAAGTTTGACCCATGGTGACCTCACATGACCTTTGACCTCCACCAAAAAATGTTACTTGTCTTTCTCTTACTATAAGGCATCTACATACTAAGTATGAAATTTATCCAAGCTTTCTGCCTTGAGATATAATGTAAACAAAGTTTTCAGAGTTTGATCCCCGGTGACCTCAGATGACCTTTGAACCACACCAAAACCAATCCCAGCTGAGATCTTTACATGCTTTACCCACAAACCAACTTTGAAGTGTCTCTCCCTTTCCCTTCAAAAACTAGAGTGATAACGAGATGTTGTCACACACACACATACATACACACACATACATACGCACACACATACACCGACATCACCATCGCATAGATTCCTTGCCTGCCTTCGGCAAGGAATCAAAAACGTATAGATCCAGTACATTTGCAATAAGAACACGAGTCAACTGCTTTGCGTTACTATTCCTTGTCTGCACAACGGACCAGCATTTCCCCTTTACCTAAAATGGCTGCACTTGTAATGTCAATATGTTACTTACAAAGAGTCTGTTTTGAGGTTGCTTCACTCGTTCTCCTTTCTGGCCATTAAAACAAGTATACATAAAGTTTTTAATGCAGCCTTGGGATCGTCTCAAGAAAGTAACTGGTGCCGAAAAGGGGTGGGAGAGCAGTGAGGCTGGAGCTGGACTACCCCCTCTGGATCGGCGCCTGGTCCTTGTAATGAAGTTTATTCAAGTCAAGGATATCAAGTAAGTCGTATCTCATGAGTTTCCCTTTCCATGTCAAATATTTGCAAGTTAACCTCATGTTTATGCATTACGCAAGTGTAAACAAAGCATTGCCTTGTTACGTGTTCAATGTTTGGAAACGTTTGGAAACATCAGTCAGTGCTGCAGGTCTTTATGTGTTTAACAGTGACAGAAAATAGTCTATGTCTGGAAACGTTTATCATGGCTGCAAGCCTCTATGTCTTTAAAAGAGACAGAACAAAGTCCTTGTCTGGAAACGTCACTCAGTGCTACAGGTCTTAATGTCTTTAAAAGTGACATAACATAGTCCAAATCTGGAAACGTCACCCAGTGCTACAGGTCTTAATGCATTTAAAAGTGACATAACATAGTCCAAATCTGGAAACGTCATCCAGTGCTACAGGTCTTAATGCATTTAAAAGTGACATAACATAGTCCATATCTGGAAACGTCATCCAGTGCTGCAGGTCTATATGCCTTTAAAAGTGACAGAGCATAGTCCATGTCTGGAAACGTCACTCAGTGCTACAGGTCTTAATGTCTTTAAAAGTGACATAACATAGTCCAAATCTGGAAACGTCTCCCAGTGCTACAGGTCTTAATGTCTTTAAAGTGACATAACATAGTCCATATCTGGAAACGTCATCCAGTGCTACAGGTCTTAAAGGCAGTAGGCAGTCACCCCAAACAGAGTGAGTGTATCCTGTCACTCTAGTTCATGATTGGCCTATTTTGATCATGTGACAATATTTTTGTGAGTGAATTGTGAAATTCAAGGAGAAGTTTGCCTTTCTTTACCTATTGTTTGTAATAGTTATGTTCAAAACATCTTCAGAAGTGCTTTTAATGCAATAAGAGGAGATTTGCAAGAGTTTGCTGATTTTTCAAAGAAAATTTTGGGGCGACTGCCTATTGCCTTTAATGTCTTTAAAAGTGACATAACATAGTTCGTATCTGGAAATGTCATCCAGTGCTGCAGGTCTATATGCCTTTAAAAGTGACAGAGCATAGTCCATGTCTGGAAACGTCACTCAGTGCTACAGGTCTTTATATCTTTTAAAGTGAAAAACAATACGTATTTTGCCTTCTTTCCCTCAAAATAATTCTCCGCGCCGTAATTCTGATCAACGTCAAACATTATTCAACGTTAGATCATTCTTTCACAAAGGCGTAGGAAGCTGTTCTCGACTGGGGAACCGAACGTTGCTTCGGACTGCCGTCCTGGAAGAAAAGGGGTATGCCCCTGCCCTTTGGAAAGGTTTAGAATTATTGAGGGTTCTTAGATGCCATTTGGTGCAATATGTGAGCAAATTTAAGGACAAGTACTGCAAATTTTTGACATATTTTATAGAGAGCACTAGTAAAGAAAAGGTTATCGTCCTTGAGTTGAGAAGTGACGGAGGCAAACTTTCGCCCCGTCAAATTTTGACTGGGGGCTTTAACCCTCCAGCCCCCCGCCCGCTTACTGCGCCCTTGTTCTTTCAGAACATTGCATTCTACAAAATGTGTTCATATCATGCTCTCTACAGGACCTTGTAGTGAAATGTACTACGGGAACTGGGCAGCTATATAAATGTTTTCCATTTTTCCTGTCTGCCAGAGGTGTTACGTTTCTGCATTCTAGGAAATATACAACGTAACTCTCAAATTGTTCAAAAGAAAGAGTCGTTTTTTCACCCCTTCCCCCCCCCCCTGTCACCACCACCACCACAATGATCTTTGTAAGGTGTATCGCTAACTGTATTGTTGTGCCACATTCGGTTAACACACGGTTTATCTCTACAATAGCTGCATGGACTCGACGAAACACAAATGTCGAAAGCTGTTGAAGCTACCCTGTAGGCATATAGGCTAGTTAACAATATCCCACCACAAAAGGTGTACACCCAATGTCGCAACCTAACGTGGGAGCCACTCTTCTCGTAGTATGGCAACGCTGTTTTTAGAGTTAGAGTTAAAAGAGGTTTTACGGCTCAGTGCTGTTTTAGAAGTAGCTCAACATCATCACATTTACTGTTTATGAGATATGTGTTTCGAAGGTTATGCCCCTAACCTACTATACGCCACTGCCATTTCTTAAACAAGTAACAAGCATAAATCGCCAGTTCGGCTTAAGATATTTTGGCAATGAGTTGACCACAGAAACAAAAATATACGAGTTGGGAAATCGCAACGCAATATGGGAATGGGTCAAAGGTGAAGTGTATCACGCTTACAGTGTCCCAGCGGGGGTGTTGCTAGTCTTGGTCAAGACCGGACTTAGTAAATCTTTCTTTTCCCTTTCCAATTGCCACAACACAAGTATATTTTTGGTTGGTGGCGCTATCCCTAATATACCTCTCTTTGCGCTCAGACATCTAATACCGCTTTGCTCTGAACTGTACATATCCTCTGATTGCTCTCGTCCAGATGGTGAACAGTGACAACAATCGGACATCGGGATAAGGGCGCGTTGTATATTTAGTTTTTGGAAATGAAGGATACAATAACTTACTAGAAGAAGAGAACTACCATCGTCTTAACACAAGACTAGGATGTTGCATGTTGAGCTTGCAGAGCTAAACACGTCGCCCGTTGTCATGGTACACTTGACCTTGTGACCCGACCGGAAGTACCGAATTTCCCAACACGTCTATTGGGAGGACTGACTTCAGTTAGAAAGTCATGTAGGTGGCTTAAAAATTGTTGACATCAGCGAACGGCAATTTTAACAATCTAGCCTTAACAAACTTAGTTTAGCACATAAACAAGTAATTTCTCTTCGATAATCGTTGGGACGGTGCCAAGGACAGGTATTTCCCATGTGCAATGACTCACAGCGTGTATAAAATACCGCGAAGTACATTCCCCACACACAATTTTAGTTGGAAACCGTTATTCGGGCTGCAGACATGCATGGCACCATGATACTACTTAAAACAAGTTAAGGAAATTTAAAGCAGTGCGGTAGGTTAGGCTAGGTGAGGTTTAACGTCCCAGTTTCTAACCAATTGGTTCAAGTCGAGACGACCACGGCCTTTTTTTCCAGTAGTGGCTCACTGGTTTGTTTTCCCTACTCCATTGTTTATGCTGAGCACCAAGCACAAAGGCAGTAGGTTCCATTTTTAAAGTCTTTGGTATGACCCGGCCAGGATTTTTTTTCGGCGTTTTTCTAGATCTATCCACTGAAAGCTTTTGATACCGTAAATCACTATATTTTATTACGTAAATTAGATCATTATGGTGGTCGTGGAATTGCCTTGGACTGGTTTCACAGTTACTTGTCTAACAGGAAACAAATTGTCCGCATAAACAATAAGTCTTCTAGTATAAGTAATATCACTTGTGGCGTACCCCAAGGTTCCATCCTACAGTCCTAGGGCCTCTGTTATTTCTTATTTATATAAATGATTTATGTAACTGCTCTTCCCTGCTCCATCTTGCCTTATTTGCCGACGACTCTAGTATTCTTTACAAGCATGATGATCTAACAACTGGGGCCCGGGTAATAAATAGCGAACTAGAACTAGTTTCCTTATGGTTTAAAATCAACAAATTATCCCTGAACATTTCCAAAACCAATTTCATGATTTTTCACCCTCCTCAGGGCCAAATAGGCAGTGTTGACATATTTCTTGGTGGAACTAAAGTTGCCCTTGTTAATAAGTCAAATTCCTCGGCATTCATATTGATCCAAGCCTTACCTGGAAACACCATATTGATGCACTTTGTTCCAAAATATCTAGAATAATTGGAATCCTGTCTAAAATCAGCTCCTTCATTCCTTCCTACATTATTCAATGTCTGTATGATTCACTTATACATTCCCATCTATCATATTGCAATCTAATTTGGGAGAACACTTATCCATCTTACTTAAATCGCTTATACTTGCTTCAAAAAAGGGCTGTTCGAATAATTACCAACTCTTAATACTATGCTCCCTCAAAATGCCTGTTCTTTACACAAAGAATTCTGAACGTTTATGATATTTACAAATACCAAGTTTCTATTTTTATGTTTAAGTATGTAAAAGGCCTTTTACCCTCTAATTTTGACACTTATTTCTCTTATAATCGTGAGTATCATTCACACAATACTAGGTCTTCTCACTGCTTTCGTATTAATCTTTCGTCAAATGCAGTATCCCACAGATTATTTAAAAACAGTGGTATTACCCTTTGGAATAGTTTAGATGATAACAGTAAAAATATGAACAACATTTCCTCTTTAAAGAACAGACTCAAAAATCGTCTACTTTATAACTACCTCTTGTAAATGTCTTATTATCTTTAGAATTATTATGTTTTCTGGGTTGTCTGTTTGTTGTTATTTTGTTACTTTGTCTCGATTCATCTTGTGTTCACTTTACTTTGTCAAAGGGGGACTGCTTGTACAAGCTATTTGCTTTTTCAGTCCTCCCCCACCTCCATGTTCAAGTTATTGCTTCATTTTGTACAGATTGCATTATGTGGAAATAAACTCAAACTCAAACTCATTTGAACCCTGGACCAGCAGTGCGGTAGGATGAAGGAAAGACCAAGCCTGCATGAAACTGCCCGCTTCTTTTGGATAATATTCTTTTGTTGTATGAAATATAATAGGCTAATTAATATTCCAGCGTTGATATAGGTTACATATACCCCTGTGGTGCAGGGATGTTGAACTTTTCACAAAGGTCCTGTACTGAAATCATGCAATAAGTAAGATCATGTGACGTAGATGATCCATGTAATAAAATAATGTTTTTAACATCCCTGGAAATGTAGGGAATCGTCATTATTTGGTTATCCTGGTACCGCATAAATATCATGTTACGACATGGCTATTTGACCAGCAAAGGTCATTTTACTAATGAATCCATACTTTTATGCAAACCATCCCGTTGCTATCACTTTTGGCTATCACTTGCTCTTCCTAGATATTTGCAGACATAGCTCAGACTTAAACAATGTAGAAACTTTCATAGCTTTATTTCGCAATAGGTCAGCTTATGCATTGACGTAATGCGACATCATTTTGAAGGATAAACAATGAAGCACATGGCACGCATGACTTAGAATTCGCACTCGCACGAAGTCGACTTAAGCGCGCATCCGGCCACAGACAAATCAGTTGTCTGCATTTGTTGGGTAAGTTCCAACTATATGCGCTTGCCTCCATCTGGGGCGCACTTTCTGTTCTGTGATGTTATATGCATAAGATCTATACTACAGTATGAATCGGCCTTACTTGCTAGGAAATACGAGAAGATTTGGTAGAGTTCAACAGATATACTCAAAATACGCAAGAAGAAGCTACTTTTTTCCCAAGGATAATGGGACACATGTCTAACCGGATCATATATGCCTAATGCTCTTGTATATAGGTAATAGATGCGCATTCTAAACAGCATTACGCCTTGCATGGTCTGGCAAACGTGATCGGTCTTTTAACTTTGCAATGTCTTGTTTGGTTTCACCAAGATAATTTTAACGATCCAAGTGTATGATTCAATTAAAATCAAGTCAAGTAAATCCAAGACAAGTCACCTCCACCCCACTGCAATAGGTGGTGGAAAAGGGGAAATAATTACCTAACCCATCCAGCCGGCTGCCCTAGTGGGTAATATAAGAGGGGCATTAATGTCACCTCGCTTGGCTTTCTTTTCCCTATTATTTCTCAGGGCTTACTCACCATCGATGAGCGATGAACTTATATGTTACTTTCTATTAGTTTGTAAACCATTACATGAAATATACGTGGTAGGTGACGACATACGCGTTGACAAACATTATTTTACGGCCGAGCACTTTTACCTGCAATTTTAAGAACATATGCACAAAAGTAACATACACTTTGCCCGAAAATACCTAAGTATTTGCCTGAAAGAGAGTCTGCTGCACCAGCGCTCGGTCTAGTAGGACTATGGTTGACGATATGGGGATACCTATAATAGTAGGCCTACTTGCGACGTCTATATCGTAAATATGCCTTTGACACTGGCAGAACACCATCATGTAGATAAAAAAACATTCAATATTCCCAACGTATGAAAAGTTGCCGCCGATATATCCGACACCTGTTTTGTCGCGCGACAAGAAGAAAACATTCTGGAACACAGCAGTTGAGCCTTGTTGAGTGAAATTGTGGGCTGTAATTCGCTCATTCATTGTTTACCGTAATGCAAACGATAAATCCATGATTAATGGTGGATATTCCCCATGAAAGGATCGTTGGGTTTACAGAATTTTCAATTTACGCGAAATATACATATATACAAACGCGAAATATACATAGAGAGCAGCAAATGGTAACCAGGCATAGACATGGCATGTGCTTTTATGTCTGCTGTTAATATCACTAAAATCCTGCATATGCCCATTGAACTGGATCAGGGAACTGGAAGACAGCGCCCTGACGGGATTAAATCCTAAATTCCTAAATGCTCTCACTACTTATGGTTAACGTCCGCAGCTGCAGTTAATAGTACAGCATTTAAATACATTAGGCAAATCTAACATTGCGTTCTTTCATCCCACACCCATGTACAGTTGCAATACATTGATGTAGGATTCTGTCGTATCCACGTTAGACTCAGATTGCATAGCCCATGTAGTTGTCATTTCCATGGGCATATGACGCCGGCCGGTTGGCGAGACAACCGCCCTACACAAAACAAAAGTTGATTTCAGTTACTTCAGGGCAACGTTCAAGTCGTTAGGTGTACACGTATATTTGCAGAACAAAATACATATCATGATTGCTTGCTGCCAATCAAGGGAAACTTTCAGTGAAAACACCTTGTACGTTATCTTCTCATTCACCCATGGACTCTTTTGGAAGGAATCAAAATACGGATGCAGCGCATGGCTATTAGAAAGGAGTATGCTCGATTTTCTGTTACATCTCCATATGATCACTGAAGAAAGAAAGCACACCTTTGCGTTTAAGGAGGGCGGCATAAAACTATTATTGCTGTACCTATCATATCTATATTAAACATCTGTAGAACCATTCGTGCATCTCCCCACATTTTTTACGCTTTATGTCTCACGTGTAGGCTACGTGATGTAAAGACCTTATGCATATGGCGTCACAGAGCAGAAAGTGATCCCCAGTTGGGGACAAACGCGTATCATTGCAAGTTGCACCAACAAATGAAGACAATTAATTTGTCAACCAATCACAACCGCGCGTAAGTCTACACGCGCTTGCAAAGTCTACTCGCTGCGTGCCATGTGCTTCATTATTTAGCCTCGAAAATGACGTCGCATGACGTCAGTGCATAAGGTCTATACCATTGACCCAATATGTGCGTCAAAACTGGCAGCGATTTCTTTACAATGCCGTACTGTAGCCTACCAATAGAGTATGACATCGTCCAAGTTTAACGACCTCAATATTTTCAACGATTACTTCAACAAGCAGGGTGTACATAAGACCTATGACGTACATCAACGAGGGCAGTTACGAGGTGGCCAAAGTGTAACAAAATTTACCAGCTCTCTTTTTACAACTCTTTGTGTACGTTTGATTTATTACGTATATATCAACAAAATGGTCAAAGTCTAATTGCCTAAGAACGATCTTGTCAACGACTACTATCAAGAATGACTTATCACCGAGGTGGTGAACGAGTCTAACTACAAATACAGTCAACGATTAATCTACGACACTTCTGCAAGTACATGTCCAACATTTAAAAACCGTCCATAAGCCACTGAGATTTCAGAGATGCATAGGTTTGATAGATACCAGAAAACTAGCCAAAAACTGGACGCCATAACATCAATAACAGCCATCTGTGAGCTACTACAAATGCATAACTGTGTATCAAGATGCCACGATTAAGGAGAAAACGATTATTTACAGCATCCTCCACCTTACATCTCCGTTTAATTATGTCTTTCTCTCCATGTTACCACGATCAACACTACTTCCTCGTGTTTAGTTTCTC
Source organism: Holothuria leucospilota (assembly GCA_029531755.1). Taxonomy (NCBI): domain Eukaryota; kingdom Metazoa; phylum Echinodermata; class Holothuroidea; order Aspidochirotida; family Holothuriidae; genus Holothuria; species Holothuria leucospilota. Next base: position 71,004,621 of record CM055961.1, on the reverse strand, counting down.
ACGAGATGGAAAACGATAGACGCTCAGTTGGTCACAATTTCCACTTAAAGACAACCAACTCAAGGTTATAGCGGAAGTTATTGAAGTTGTAGATTGATCTTTAGCGTTAAGTAAAGTCAAAACTCTGCAGGTATCCGTGTGTTGTCTTTACACGTTTTCCTGGTTACTAGGTCATCCTTCCATCCTGTAGGCCTGACACCTTTCACCGGTTGACCGACCGGTGAGGATGTGATTTCATTCTCTTGTCAAAACCAAGCTTCCCCAGCCAGGATGCCGCACAGTCAAGTAAAAATAATTATCATTCAAGAAAACTACTTAAAAAGTTCTTTGCTTATTAGTTGATGGACCACTCTTCCTACCTAATATCCACATGACTCAAAAGCCATTACTTCAAAAATAAACACTTTTCTGATAAATATCTTACATGTTCTTTGTTCTCTTGGGTTCTTGCTTTAAATTTTTACATCAAATATACAAATGGCAAGTTCACAGTCAGCCCCAGATCGTAAACAAAATGTTACTCTATTTTGAATCATATAAACTCAGGATGATGACAAACAACAATGCAAGCAATGTCATTAACTATTTTGATTTGTAAACAGTGTGGTCCTCTTTGACTTTAACCTACATGTTAGTTTATACATGAGACCTTCGGACGAGTTCAAATCACCGTTGATAAATCTTTTCAGAGATACCATTGTGTTGAAACGTTAACGTAACTCATTGTACATTCTCTTTAAGCCTCTCGACTCTTCGGCGAAGAGCAAAAGAGCGAAACCAAACGTTTCTACCGAATGAATGAGTTGTAATTCCAAAAGGAGCTTCGTCCTCGAGAGACACCCAGTCCTAACGTGACCAACCTCACGACCCTCAGACCTCTATATCATTTGCCATGCGTCGCCCAGTCCTAGACTGGCTGAGAAGAACTCATATCACACATGATCATCCAAGTTTTGCTTTCCAAACAAGAAGGAATTGACTGTTCTGCTGTTTCTTCTGTTTCTCGTGCGTGACTGGTATTACTTTTCGGACGTGCATATTACTTAAGGCATAAAGGCAACACATACTGATACATTAAGCAAGTTACGCACGCGTAGGTATGCACGGTATGCATTGAAACAAATAATGATCTCAAGGTGTACTAAAACAAGCATGTAAAAGAGCGCTTTGAAAATTCCTTACTGTGTTTTGACTACCTCATAACCTGATTATGATTTTTACTTTGTGTTCTATTTTTAGTTTGGATTTGTTTATTTATTTTTGTCATTTCCGAAGGTTAACTTTTCTGCGATGTCGAAATACCGATGAGTCTTTGCTTACTGTAATATCCAATTAGCTTTCACTTAATCTGCTATAAATGTAGACCTTAAAAGTATTTTAAGGTTCAAACGAAGATCTAAAGTTTAAAATGCCATACTCAGCTCTTACACACCCAGTAACAATTTTCCTGAAAACTCTGGAAATTTTGTTTGAGCTCCGAACTCTTGCTAGTCGTAATTGGATTTTCTTCATTTCTTAAAAAAAGGGTTAAGACTTGTGTCGAGTTTTGTTATGTAAGAGAGGTACTCTGTACCTTAGCATTCTGGTGAAATTTGCATTGAAATCCGATGTGTTGTTCTCGAGATATTAGCCGGTGAAGTTGTCTCATTTGCAATCTCAATTGAACTTGAAGGAAGCACATGTGACATGACAAAGTGAGCTTCTGCTGAATGATATTCGTGTCAATGTGTTCTTAATTACCCGGTGGTGTACTCTATATGCTCCATTATAATCTCACACAAGATTTTACTTGTATAAATTTCAAAACAACTTACTATCTGTTTAATATGCAAATACTGAATCTGCATATATTTTCCCCCAATTAAAGGTGATTTTAGACATTTAGGCCATACCTGCATTCAACAGAAAGGAAAGTGCACGCAATGATGGGAAACAGAGATCCCAGGCTAGCAATGTCCGCATTAGTTACTTACTGAAAGTTGTTAATACCCTTCTGTAAGACAAAGTGAGTTCATTCTTGATAACGCTCGATGTAAATACATATGGAGTGAATAATTTAATCTGTCTTACCAATCTACAAAGTCGGAATAGGGCAACAAATTAGAGGCACAAGGACTTTTTAACTTCCCAAGGTGCGAAGGTTAAAATAAATTTCTTGTCTGATCGTGCAGCCAATGTGATCTTAGCAGCCATATTGGATCTCCTTTTCCATCCCCACCCACTCCTTTCCCTCCGCCTCGCTGGCTCCCCTCTTGATCATTATGCTCATATTATACAAAAAGGCTTATGCTTAAATAAGATGTACGGGGTTTTATCTCCGCAAAGCAGGGCAAAGCCTAGTTTAAAAAGTCACAACTATATGAGTACTGACGTAGTCGTTTACAAAAAGATGGCAACCATCGAACTCTTTCCTGAGCTGTAGTCCTCCTCTTAAGTAAGTCAAGGTTTCAATTAAAAAGCCAAAAGGCAGAATTTCATATACAGGATAAAAGTACATGGCTGTAGCAATGATTGTTTTAATACGCATAATAGATATTTTGAAAACTCACCGTTAAGTTTGTCTGCTAAGAAAGAAAGTGTGGAATCTTCAAGAACTTTGGTGGTCAAACGATAGTACTGGTGTATGTCCCTGTAAGATCAAAATTGTTATGAGTTAGCAGTGAAAATATAATTTATCTGTGCCGCCACAATGCAAAAAGAACCTTGAGGCTCGAAAGCTTCCACAGCCAAGGAATTGACAACACGTTATTGGTTGAAGTAAAGTTGACGTAATCGTATAGCCACATGTAAACACTAGTTCCATACGGAATCACGGCGTTCGACCTGACACAGTCACTTAGTATTGTAGGTGGTTAGAGTGAGAAGTCTAGCCATACTAGTTTCAAAACCGTCTCGACACCTTCCAGTTGTGACGTCATTTACCAAAGGGCAATTGTATCGAGCAAATGCACCTATTAAAAAGAAAGCAATTACTTTTAAAGGAGGGGTGTAACACCAAATTGAGCATGAGTCGTACACTTTGTTTCAAAACTTACGCACAATTTCTTTCACGAGATAGTCGATGGAAAAATTGTGCTCTTACGATATAAGTGTAGGGCCGATTACTGATATTTAATAATGGTATCTGTCTATTATTCTTTTGATCGCCCCGTGTCGTATCTGTTAAAATTTACCTAAAAGGCCGATAACCACACAACCTTTAGTCTCCAGACGGGTCTTTACTTCATTTTATATTACAATATTTCCGTAAATGGTAAAGGGACACTTGATGGTTGAGCAATATTGCTAGATAATATAATAGGGCCTATCCAGAACGCCTTTTACTCAATATCTGTATCGAATCGCTGACTACATTGAAATATCGGAAACCGGTATTATCGGTTATTCATTATATCGCTGCAACACATCGAAATGTCTCCAGAAAAATCTTGAGGTGAAACTGTGCCTGTTTTGTGCCAGGATATACCCTTTAAGCAACCCAGGACGTTCCTTAGAGAGGAAACAATGGTGAACAACTTCCTGATAGTTCAGTTAACTTTCAAACGATTCACATGACTTTCAATAACTAAGCTTTATTCGATGAGTTGAATTTTCAGAAAGAGGAAAATTGAGAAGCGTTCAAGGAGTATTCGGCTACAAAGGAGATATTTTGCCCTCTTCTCGCTGATTATATTTTGTTTCATATTAGTTATGTTCAATGAAAGAAGTTATGCTTTTAAGGGGTGGAAAATTTGTACAAAAAGTACCGGATCGTAACTTCTGACTTCAGTCAGTGCACTGAATACAATTCCTGGATCGATCAATCACCCCTCAAGTTATCAACGACTGGCAGGATTAAACACGACGAATAAAGATATTATGGCTGGGAAATTGCCCCTAAACCCATATTATTCAAGGAAAACTGAAGAAATAGCAGAATTTGGGTTTCCATAATTTTATGTCCATTCTCATATGAGAGTCAAAATTCTTTCTATGTACTACCAAGGCACAAGGCTGATCATATCGAGAAGATGAGAATATTTTGTATGACACTTACAGAGATATTACAGCTCAAAAGTGCCCCTAAACCCATATTTTGCAAGGAAAAATGAAACAAATCGCAATATTTGGGTTTCCTCAATTTCATGCCCATTCCGATTTGCGAGTCGAAATTCTTTCTCTTTACTACTGAGGCACTAGACTGCCCATTTCATGAAGATGGGAGCATCTTGTGAGAGAGTATCGGAGATATTACTTCTCAAAAATGCCCTTTTACCCATTTTTTTTTACTAGTCTAAAAAATGAATAAATTTCAATATTTGAGTTTCTTTATTCAATATTCCGTTTTCATCTGTCAGTGTGATTTTTTCTGTGGACTACTGAGGCACTTGAGTACCAATTGTTTTGAAGATGGAAGATCTTGTGCCGCTCTTAAAGAGATCATCATTGTTCAAACTTGTCTTGTAGTGCCAAAACTGGTGTATTTTTTATTAATTTAATGAAAAATGAAAATATTGAAGTTTTAGCTCTTTAGGGTCTGTACCAATGGAAAATTTGTCTGCTTTTAAAATTTTCAAAATTGATGTGTGTCTTAACAATCCACTTTTCTTTTAATAGCAGAGAGATCAGTAGATCTAGTTATTCAATTGAAGGAAATACTGGGCATAAAAAATGATCCCTGAGGCCAAAATTTCTCGACGAAATACAAAGAAATTGCGAATTTTCAGTACCACTCATTTCATGTAGGTTTGAATCTGGGAATCTAAATTTTCACCAAATACTACCTGCTTGTAAGACTACCCATTAAAAAAAGTTAAGGTCGTTGGAATACACACTTTAAGAGAATCTGGTACTCAAATTTGTCTCCCGGCGCCAAACTTGCCAAAATTGCCGATTTTTTGCGAAAAGGGCCATGTTCGACAGGTCACTACAAAAAAACGGATCAATATTTTTGGGAAAACTTTGAGTTTATTGTGGGAGACTGTGTTTATTTTACCACCTTTACTCCTTAAAGACAGACAGTCATCACCCCAAAGTATATTTTTAGTGTGGGGGTATCAAAATTCTCAGTTGGTGACTGCTGTTTCATTGACATCAAAGTTTGAAAATTTGAAAAATGGAGAGTAGCTCACATTCCACACAAGGCCGAGAGAGTGCTTTTATTACATTTTATAGCCTTGTATGCTCACCAGGACATGGCCTTATGCAATAAAACAGGTTTATTCCTACACAAGGAGGAGCTTCATACAGTTATGGGAAGAGCTAAAAGGTGGATAGTTGGGAGAATTGGAACTGTCTGGGATGATGAAAATCCCCCTTTAAAAAGTTTTAGACCCCAAATGTTGGCGCAATAGCGCCTTTCTTGAGCCAAATCAGCCAAAATGATCAAAATGGCGGCCATTTTGAATTGGCTGGTTACCCCCTTGCACATGAAAAAAATAGAGCACATACTTTTCTGATTGTCTGATGTCTACTCTACATTATATCAAAGTTTTAACAAATATAGCAAAAAACAAAAGCAACAAACCAAAACGTCCCTGAGTAATAGGTATATAGGGAAGTGATAAGACAACCTACTATAATGTTACGTTAGTTCCGTTAGGTTGTCAAATAGAAACTCCCTGGTTCAGTTATACAGACACAATGTAGTAATAATCCCCACTAAAGTACTGTACTGAACTTAGTTCGTATTTTCCGAACTTTTTGTACATGCTGTAAAAGGCGTTTGTTATTGTCTGACGTAATGTGATAGAAATGATTTGATTGGTGGATTTCAAATCAGGGGTGAAGGTGAGGTTTTTCATGCATAATTGTTTGGGTGAACAAAACTATTAGATGTTACAGAAAGGTTAATTACTCGTTAATTAGTGCTCCGAGGGTAGAATGTTTTTCTTAGTTACCTCTCTTTCATCGAACGGGACTCGATCGCAAGTAAACGAGGACAGATTCAATAAAAAGCCAGACAAACGCAATATTTCTCTTTAAAAATTGCCACTAAAACCTGACAATAGAAAACAAACTTTGGTATCTGTCTAGGTTACCAAGGACAAGGCCATTGGGTAATATTACACAAAATATTAGTATTTTTGAAAGGGAGCTCTTCACATGATATAGCCTTGTCTACTTGAAATATATTAGGGACTATTCGGGGGTATAAAGAGTCTATTTTATCCTTTTTACTGACAATTATTAAGGAGTGTCATAACATTCGGTATTTTTCTCCCTCCTCAATATCTTTGACGGCCGGGGATGATTCGGGCTGCTGCGCAGGAGAAACGTTCGCCGCCAGTGTGTATTTTGTACGCTGTAAGAAAATACAAATATCGTCCCGAAAGTTGAAGTTACCTTATAATTTGGACAGACGTTAATAGTGTCTGGTAAAATCAGCGTCCTACTGACCACCGAGCAGGCTACCGAGTGGTTGAAGACACACTGAAGTAAATTCGGATAATATTTCCGTCACGAAGAAATTCTGTTCATTACATTTATTGAACCTTGGCAAGCATATACACACTGTTAGCACGCTAGTTTGCCATAGTTCGAAACCCGTGCCACATTTAAAACAGATATTGTTGAAGAGAATATTTTTATTGTATACTCTTTAACGTGATGATGTTATTGGACACTGGACAGATTGGGAGATATAGCCAAATGACTGAATAGCACCTTTAAAACTACTTATACTAGCCTCCTTAAAAGGGCACATTGAGTTGGTTCACGTAATTCATGATTTTGTTATCACACCTGTTGAGGTTTACTCACATCTTGATAGTAAATGGTCAAACTAAGAGATTCTGCACATGTGATTCACAACTGAAATGGTAATGATAGGATATTTAATGATTAAAATCATTTCTTACAAATTCATGACCAGACACTTTTTACTACAGTTAGGTATTAACCATATGCAACCCCTGTTCAAAGACAACCAATGAGTGAGGCTTATCCCAACTGCATTGACAGGCTTGCAACTCCTATAACCAACAGCTGCTGTGATTAAAGGTCACAATTGTTTATAAGTGTTGTTTATTCAAGAGAGGCTGGTCTATCATGAGCTTAGACAAGCTTGGTGAACTGCAAGCTCTAAAACCCATAAAAACTACAATTTTTCACATTTTTGGTCACTACAGGAAGTGAAACATGAGTAATGAGGCTAATTAGAAGCATTGTCATGCAATGATTCCTTTCAAACTTGTCACAAAATAATGGATATCAACTCAATGAGCCCCTTTAAGTGGAACTTAAAGGGAGCTTTGAGAGATGAAGAAACATCGACCTGATCTGTCAGACAATATGATTATGATAATTAAATCCTTTTCAGGTACCAATATTTGATTGACAGGTTTCATTGTGCATATTGTTTAGCCGCTATTGACTTTCCTTCATCCGAGGAGCTATCTCAGATGTAGCAGAGAACAAGAACCATTGTCTTCCCAATCTCGGGACCCAGACAATGCGGAGCTTTAGTGACGGCAAAATTTATAGTTTCAAAGGAGGGGCTAGAGTTGGATCTCAATGTCTTACAGCTCCCTGTATGTAGGCCTACTATACTACATCTATGGCAAATACCCAAGCTTCCGTACTCCAGGAACGTAAATACCATTTTGTGCACTTTCTGGGTCACTACCGTAGCCTAGTTAACAGGTTTCTGTTTTTCTAGTGTCCTTCAAATGATTTCTTGCTACTTTGTTATTTATATGAACAATGTTGTTTATGTACTTTTTGAAATCATTTGTGAAATAAATTTGAATTGAATTGAAATTGTAGATGTTGCATGCCTCAATCAAACCAGCCCGTAGCCAGAAATTTGCCAAGGGGGGGGGGGGGAGGGACGAAGCCTGTAGGCAAATTTGCCAAGGGGGGGGGGGCGAAGCCTGTAGGCAAACTGTCTATAAGTAGTGATACCATAGGTTGGCGTACAAGAAAATTTGCACAAAAATACCTCCCAGATCGCTGAAAATGGCACTTCCCAGGCCTTGTCAGTTTCATCTAAACATTTTTTTTATTTTGAGTCACTAGCAATATCATAATAAAACGTTATTAAAAGAATACCACAAATATACTCAGGAGGGCTGCCCCCTCCCCCCCCCCCGGCTATGAGCCGGAATCAAATTGACGGCCAAATGCTGCTAGTCTGGTTGACACTTAACATTTCTCTTTAACACTGAATATATTTTTTATGTCTATCTCTTTATGTCTCACATTTCGGTGATAATAAACGACGAGAAGAAAATTTACGCTGTAGTCATTCTACAAGATGCGAACGCTGCAACACCTTTCAGTGGTGAAAGTAAAAACTGTGAAAAACCATTTGACCCAAATGTGGTACGACACATTGATAATACAAGTCACGTAGATATTAGATCTAAAAGTCCTCTGCAACCTTCCTAAAGTACATCCGCCCTGGGGTTATAGAAATACAACATACTTTTATATTATAGCCGATGATATTATTGCAGATTGCACGAACAACAATGAAACGGCGTCAAAGGGAAAACAGATTGGTTATGATATATATAGGATCAACTCCATTCATGGTTAACATGACCTCTTCCAGATTACTTTTAATAAGCAGCTACGAGTCACATGAATACAGATGGTAGTTTTCTTAGCCTGAATTGTGTCAAATAAGCCGTCTGTAATTTCAAGGTTCGTGCCTCGGCATGTATTTGCCGAATTGTAATGGCATTCAATTAGAATCGTGACTAAGAAATTTGAACTCATACACAACCTATAAAGGTCAATCGTTAGAGGTAATGGGTCATATATCTTCAAATGGGTGTGTAAACGGTAAGATAGGCTCTGGGTTATATGGCAAACTTTATCTCCAGTACTGAAACTGTCGTAAAACTATGCAAACCTTTTTAGAGTATTGTAACATGTGTAGCTTAAAAGGACTAGTTATGTGCTCGGAAATTTCTGAGACATGATCAGTTTTCGCAGTTGGTGAAGCAAAGATTAATGGGTTTTGAGACCACACTGATAATGGCTAAGAATTCTGAGGTCAGTTCTACAGGGAGCTCTCATCAAAACATTTGTTTATTCCACTGGTGGTGATACAATAGTTAAAGTTAAGAAAAGAGGATACAATGAGAAGAGATAAGAAAAGAGGACTCATGGATAAAAGTTACGAAAAGAGGGTTCATTAATGAAAGTTAACTACATGCGGTCAAGCTGTTGGTTAAGTACTAAAGAAAAACAAAAGATTCTGCTGATGGAGTAGGTCAACAAGGGGGAAAGAGTGTCTCTAAGGGAAGGTACAGAAGACAAGGTTTATAAATACCAGGGAATCTGGGCAGAAGGAAAGTTTGAGACAGACAGCCAAACAGGCAACAAGCTTTATAAATATATGTACTCTATGTACTCTTTCGTTCTGTAGATCCAGCGCTGGTAAAAATACAGTAAACTTGTAAAAATTCTGTGTCCCTGTCATGTTTTGAGTGGAAGTTGTGCCTTGGTGTAAAAGTTCGCCATCAACCCATACTAGTGGGCTCACGTTACATTATAAAGGGATGAATTCAAGTCTGCATACTTTTCTAAAGTGCACTTGCACTTTCCATATTTTCCCTCCCCTTCGAAGTGCAGACTTGTGTTACTACCACATTCACTTCGACATAGCGTGTGCATCGCCTTGCATCTGGTGCAGCAATTGTAGACATCCCTTCTCTGAGGTAATAAGTCGTAGGTGGTAAATCTCGCCATGATCAATTAAAGTAATGTATCCCACTTCGAAAGGAAATTTGCCCGTTGATCATGAGCCGTGAATAACAAAAAATGGTAATACACATAGTCTTTTACGTAACAGGCAAACAGAGATATCATCTTTCAATAGGTAGACCAAGAATATTAGTACACTCGACCAGCTTATTCAACGTTGCACTGAATTTCCCTCTTGGAACTTAAAAAAGTTGAACTTGAGCTTGCATCGATGGTTTGAGCAGATCCATTAGTTCATGAAAGTCTCAACCCGACTTGTTTAAAATATATAACTCTGTGCTTTAAAACGGTAAGGACCATGTACAGTTGTACACGGTATGAGTAATAAAAATTCTATGGTGTTAAGGTATCGATAAGCCTTCTTTCACGCATGCGAGGTGCATACGTATTAGAAGAAAATGCAGTTTATAATCTGTTAATTTTTTTCACAGACTTTTAACGAACCTTTTTACTAATTTCACTACATGTGGAGGCTATTTCTTGTCACCACTGAGCATGACTTGCAAGCAATGTTCAGACTTCTGTTTTGCGTCAGCAGTTCGTCGTGTGGAATAAGTTACATGTCCTCTTCTGTGCAATGAATAGGTTACACCGGTGTAGTAACGCTTCACAAAACAGTGGTATCTAGGTCACCAGTGCGACTAATTCAGCTTTAGTTGACCTACTTTACCAAGTTTGCTAGGATAATTAAAACGTGTTCTTAAAACAAAACATTCTACAATAAATATTTGAAACCCTTAGGCAGATGGCAAAGAAGGAAGTGGTTTGTGTAGAAAGACTACAAAGGCTGCACAATTACAATGTAAACATCACTTACTGCTAATAGTGCAGTCGAAAAGTGCTTGATTCAGTACTTTCGTTTTCAAGAGACCCTTAACTGAGGGTGCCACGAGCTTTAAAGGTGACAGGTCGTCAATTTGGTAGAGAGTAATTGAGTGATAATAAATCGTTAGGCCTTCTGGCCTTGTGATTTCTCAGTGTTTATCAAAATATTGATCACATGCAGGCCACTAAGCTCTGTTTACGACGGACGAAATTCCCTTTGTACAATTTTCTTCCTGTGATAAGATACACACAAGGATGACACAAGGATTTGCCCAACGGGAGGGGCAAGTTTTCCGACGGAGGGGCGCAGCAACCGGAAGCCCCGGCAAAGGTGACTGGTCGCTGAAAGCATCTCCAGTGTACAACTTTTTCGTTGAGCGAAGACTGCCGAAAATTTGAAACATTGAGGTATCTTCTGGAGGAAAGTTTGGAAATTGGGGGAGGGGTGCGGGGTTCGTTGGAGAAGTTTGAAAACTTTGGGCTCTTGTTGAGGAATCTGCCTTCGTTGAGAACAAACTCGAGTAAAAAATCGAAGTATCTTTTCGCCACCGGATGATACATGCTTCTGGTTGAAAGTACTAGTGAAAGGCATCTGAGTGAGATTGCTAATAAAGAGTTTATGGTTGGGAGTGCTCAGGCTTATAAGATGTTTCTGTTTGGGGGTACTATTAATGGGCTTCTGGTTAAGAGTACTTTCAATACGAGTGCTAGTGAAATTGCCCCCATCCCTTACGCCCCGCCTTTCAATGTATGGGCACCAGTATATGCCCATGAGTATGAACAAACGGAAACAGCGTTAGTGTTTGGGTAGTCATAGCTGGCTCACTGAGGAAGCACCTCAAACCCCGGGCAAAACGTATTACTTTCTGGTAGTTTAAATACCATTCTTTTGGTAAGGCCTATCTTCACTCGGTGACGTGTTGTTCTTATATATAAACGTGCTCAACAATTTTGCAAATAAAAGACTGACTGAACCCTCTTTTTGTAAAGAAATTTGGACACTATCAACTGATGCGATAGTTCAACACCACACCATGGACTGAATATCGGATGAAGGGGTGTGTAAGATACGTGATGAATAAAATCAGCCTCAAATGGTATTAAAGTTAGTTGCAAGTATTAACAAGAAAAGCAGAAATGTATAAAGATTTCATTACACGCACAAGGCAATCAACTTCTGTTATTGTCTTTATCATCGGTCATGGTCAGAATCGTGGCTACTTATAGCATACTCAGATCTAGTCAGGGTAACCCTGTTGCGGGACGATTTCGATGGGGTAAGCTCGAGGTAAGTGAAAAGGCAAGAAGTAAACGTCTCCTCGCCGCAGGGGTGACCATGACCAGCTTTGATCTGGACCTATTTTTATATATCAAGTGCGAAGGGAAATGGACAAAGAAATGGCCTGCCTAGATCATTTCCATAAGGAAACTTGATTAACGTATATCTGAACCTAAAGGCAATTATAATAGTAATTCCAGGTTTCCACATTGATAAAAATGGCTTTGAAATATTGCAGTGTAGGTCATACAAGTGTTGTTGTGGCAAATCTGCATGACAAAGAAACTGACCTCCCCCCTGAGAGGTTAGTTGTCATAAATAAGATAGGTCTACTTGTAACGCATAGGACCTATACACTGAACTTAATAGTTTAGATGTTGCATACAGATCACGTGACTTGCAGCCACAATCATGAAGTACCATTACTAGCAAAGATTAGGCTAATTGGCCTGCCAATGGGTGAACAAATGCACAAGGAAAAAGGAAATATCTCTAAACTGGCAACTTGAGGGGATGATTTTTTATCCACACGACTATAAAATATATGGGAATCATTGCACTTTCAGAGAAAACGGCTAAGATTAGCTCGAAGTGGCAGAGTACATTCGTCACAAATAACTAATAGAGATGTAATATAAGATGTGTACATTTGATGAAGCCTATACATACACTTAACCCCCATTATGATCAAAAAACCAAAAATGTATTATTCACGAAAAGCCACTGCGAAAGGTTAACGCTAAAGGTTATCTGTAAATATTTCTGTCTGGAACTTGAGTAATTGTTTATTTGAAATTCATACTCAGCTTCCCGTCTGTTACTTTAGTAGTTGCAAGAAAGTCATATCTCTTCTCACAATGATCATTTCACTATTAAGGTACGTTCACACCAAAACCGAAATCTGCTGCGATTTGATGGCGGGACACGAAATTTGTTATCTCAGAACAAATGGGGAGATTTTCTAAATTTTCGTTGAAATAAAATTGCCCCTATTTATCCTGGGAAAAAATTTCCGCGTCCCGCCCGCAAAACGCAGCAGATTTCGGTTTTGGTGTGAACGCACCTTTAAACCAAATTTTTCGTAAACCATTTGTATACAGACAGAGAAACAACCAATCAGGCGACAACAGCAGTTACGATGTGATCATGTAGGAACGTTTAAACGTGAGTCAACAGATTTCAATTTCTAAAATTTTACTTTCATTGTTTTTATTTCATAGATAAGGGGACCTGGATCATCATCTTGGACACTGAGTGTGGAAAAATATAATTAAAACCCTCAACCGAGAAGGGTTGCCAACCGACAATGTTGCTGAAAAATTTGTGACAATTTGGCAAGTATCATCTTGCATGCTAGTGAATTATGCTGCTTGTGTAAGGATCAAGCGATCGTGATGACAAACTATCGTGACTCCCTGCAATAAAATCTAGAGGGCTGAAACCAATTTCTATAAGCTTTTTAAGACTTTTTATCGAAATTTGCAGTCGATGTACTCTCTGGTAAGGAATTGGCAATTAAACAAGAAACTAAGGCAATTGTAGCCGCGCGAGGACAACACATAATCCAACTTCTTCACACAAAACTTGTTGCGTCGATCCACAGACATGCCCGTGTAGAAAACTTTATCAATAAAAACTAGCGTAAAAGACTACCCAGAAAATACGCTTTCTTTCAAACCTTCATTGGGAATGAACTATACGTGGGTTTCTGAATAACGCCGAAAATTTTTGCATTGGAAAGTGCTTAAAGCCCCACTTTTTCTTTCAAAGCAGTTAAACTTGGCTCCATTCCGAGTTTACTAGCCCTTCCTTCATTTTAAAGAATAACTGCTCTCAGCGCCTCACAGACTACCAAATAAAGATCAGAGATCTGCAGTTTACATGGTCAAGGTCGTTTTCTCCTGAGTATACTACTGGGTGTGATCTGCACTAAAAATTGACCAATCAGAGTGACTTACTTTGGAAGGAAGTATTCTCTGTCGTTCCCTCTTATATGTCAACCAAAGTGTAGTGACTATTCATAAAATTTCGGTTGCCCCCCCCCCCAAAAAAAAAAACCCATTTGGTTTAATGGTTTCTGCCTTTAAGTAAAATGGAAGCACTGAACAAAGAAAAAGTGATGTAATAGGTTTCCCTAAAAGGTATCAGTAATGCCTAGCCAAACATTTAGCCATAGCTGCCCTTTTTGGCTCACGTCGGTTATTCGTAGCGATGAGATGAACGACTTCTAACAGCCGGTTTAGAATCAGCGACGTGCTCATGACAGTTGTCAATTTTACTTATTTTCCGGTGAAGTCACATGACAGCTATAGATCTTGCAACCTGCAAACAACTCCCTGCTACAAAGCCTGTAACGACCCAGTCAGCAATATCCGGAGGTCCACCGGTGCCCATTGACGGCTCCTGACCGGCCATGAATACGCGGTCAGTCTCTAGAGGGACGACGGAGGGCCATCGAAGGTCCGCTGACTGGACACAACATTGCAAAATGGATAAAGTTTTTAATCAATTAGCGTCACGCCCATGGGCAGAACGCCGGCGAACCGCCGGACATGGACATTTGGCTAATGGACCTCCAAAGTGGATGACAGTGGTCCGTCGAAAAGACGATCAAATTTTGCTGACAGGAGATACCCTGTACTAAGGAATCAGCGCTATCACAGTTCTTCAAGAATTATCGTTGGAGAGTAACCCTATATATAGGGTATTGGCTGCTATAGCAACTCCCTGTCTAAACATATTTAAACATATTTAGGAATATACCTAGAGTTCTAAATACAGTTGATGACTGCACTTTGATTGACATTCATTCAAACCGTTGACTATAGCTTCACTCTTGCTGTTCAATGATGATTTCTCAATTAAGCTCATACACAGTCACTGTGTGTCAATGTATATGGCCTCGGGCAAATTACACTAAGTGTAGGTTAGGGTAGGTAGGCCTACTGTGACTCTATCTTGGAGATGGACTAGATCGGTTCCTTTGGATGAAATTCGAGGAGTGGCTAAAAGTAAACTTAGTCGGGAGAATTTTACTCTCGGAGGAGATTAGAGAGCCTTTAACGGAAAGTCAAAAGTTAAAGATCACCTAACTCTTCGTCACAGTGCGTGGAAGTACCTTCCTTCTGTACTAACGGGAGAAAGAAATCTGTAGTGATCTGTAATGCTCTCGGTAACAGCGACGCCACTCTGTATCAAAGAGACAAAAATAATAATTTTTCTAAAGCAGTCATGTTATTTTAAAACAAACAAGTAACTCAGACCGCATTTTACGTGTATGCTATACTGTCACGCAAAGGTATTTTTAAGGACCATTTATCTCGGCGCCTACAAAGGTGAAAGTTCCATGCAGAAGGTTTTATTACTTTTATACTTTATTCTAAGTTTTATTTTCATTGATATTTCCCTATGATATTAAAATGTATTCCTCTCAGTACTACTCACATTTCATCCCTAAGGCTCTGAAAGTCTTATACAGCCTGTGTCGGTAGCGGCTATTTGCAAAGAGAGATTACAAATAGATATGCCGGTATGTTTCAAAAGATATGCTTGTGTTATGCTACAGAATTTAGTCAAATATGTGACCACATTTCAGTTGTCTTAGAATTGAATACATGACCAGATCTGGTAATAAGAAGCTCTGCGGACTCCAGTCCCCAGTCGGTTCAAACGGAGCCGGTCGTTGTAATTATAGTGTATAAGACAAGATTATCTGCAGCTGTGTCTTACATTATTTGTTTATTCCGAAACATGGTAATTTCTGAGTTCAATGTACAATTCGAATTGTAAGAAGCAAATCCGGCTCATATGCTTCTAAAATTCTCAAGTCCATGCCACAAACTATATGCTCCCGCACAAAACAGTCTGTGAGTGCAGGGTATATGTTGATATTACAATGCATTACACTCAAGAGGATATATTGATATGTATGTGATAAAGGTAAGATATTGATACATGCCTTTATACACATACCCAACATACAGGGGTGAAACCAAGTAGGAAAGGGTCGCTATGGCCACCGTGAAGACGGCTACCCTACCCCTTCTTCGTCGGAATTTTTTCCAACTTCGTTGGGGAGGTCAAATTGGTACGATAACGAAGCGACGTCCAGCCCGTCCCGACGGTATATTTGAGTTTGCTCTCAAGAAGGGCAGATTTATCACTTAAAACAGAAAAAAATTTCGATGTTTCTAAAAAACCCAAATTTTTCACATTTTCTTCAATAGAAACCCCAAATTTTTGGTTTGTATTGATTCTGCATCCTTTCGGCTACTCATCGCCTCTGTCGGGGCTTCTAGTTGCTGTCCCTACCTCTGTCAGGGAGCTCGGCCCCGTGTCGGCAAATCCTGGTGCCACCCCTGCCAGTATTTGCATGTGCATAAGGATTCACGTCACGAAGTGACAACTTCTACCTTGAATGATGGAAAATGTTATTCGCTGGAATTTGCCAGGCTGCTGACCGCAGCTCTTAAGTAGATCTACCCCCTTCCCTGTAGGGATACTTAGCCCCCTATCGGCAAATCTTGGCGCCACCCCTGCCAATATCCTGTTCTTTTAATGCCGGCTATTTTTGTATGTACATGAGGATTCACACAAAGTGGACAACTTTACCTTGAATGATGGAAAATGATATTCAATGGGCTTTGCCAAGCTGCTGAACGAATCCCGCTAAATGCCAAAACAGATGCAATTAAGCATTTGAATGCATGCTTTCCAGCTTTCCGTCGATGAATTGATCTATGCCAAAACAATCTTCCAGCAAAGATTAGACCACAATTTCCAACTTAGCCTAATCCTACCTTGCTTTTACAGATATCTGGTCGAACTCTTTAGCGTACGAGACATTTTTGATTATGTTATAACTTTTTTTGTGTATAACTTGTTATAATGGATAAAATACCTGGTTAAATAATATATACTCCTGGAAATCATGGAATAGTAATTTAGAAAGGTTATATCAAGGCCCATAAACTGCAGTGAGAGCTTACAGACAAGGTAAACACAGTTGCACCCGATATGATTTTGTGATAGTCGCCTAGTCTGCATCCTGGATTCTTGCCCATTCTGTTACAACTCCTATTTTCACACATTTGTAAACGATATTTTTCAAAGTCCCTATTTCACACCTATGGAAAAGTAGTGTTATTGCTGTACTATACACAATAACGTGCACCATCCTGAAAAGTTGTGAAAGAGTTTGAAATGCCAGGGAGGCTATCAGGCTAACACCTCCCAGGAAAATTGTGAATATTGTGTAGGGAAGATTCACAGTAACCTATGCAGATGTTTTATAGTACATTTAAAAGTAGTTTTCACATTTTCCGAATGAGTGGGACCGTATATTCTATAATGTAAATGAAGTGTAATGGAATTTCGAACATATAATGCCACAAGCCAAATGTCCCAGCGCCATATACTATTATACAATATTGTATAACATAGGGGCTGTCTTTGTAATGAGACGATATGTTTGCAGTCCAACTTGTCATTGCCTATACCACCTAAAACAGGTAATGGAAGCACGTTATTCAAAGACATTTGAAGATGACGTCACATTAGTGACCCATCTTGAAGTATATTCATTGACAACGACTGGCTAAACTGTCTTTACTCTCAGAAAAATGTCACGGTACTTCGATGTCTTAACATAATGAAATCATTTGCTGTTAAAATTCTTCAACCTACGTCACATGTTCGGAATCTACCATGCATTTAGATAAAGATTCGGATGACCGGGAAGACTGGGTTTAAAATAGGGTATAACGGTTGCTTTTGTGGACTGTTTACATGCACTATCTCGAGGTCTCTTCGTAGCCTAGCCGTCCTGGCTATCCCAGACCCGTCAGAAAGTTTCTAAGATTGGAGGCTGATCCACTAAACTCCCAAGTTTTGTTATATCCTAAAGTATAATTTTTAAAGTTTATAGACACAAAATCTTTCAAACTGAAAATTGTTGGGGCCGCAGCCCCTAGCCCTCTCTCCCCCACCCCACATCGGACGCCCCTGTATCCCAGTGAAGCCATACTGCCAAGAGACAGAAGATTAAATTCGGTGAATATGTAACCTTGCCCGTTAGGTGACTTCATTACTGTTTGTATTGACAGCACTAAAAATGACTTTCAAACCAAACCATTCTTTTGTGTAAGTGGGTTATAATAGGTCACTAACCCTGTAGATAGTTCTCACGTGACGTCACTTGCCCTCAGACATGGCGGTTGCTAACCCTAGCTGTGACGTCACTGAGAACTACACCTCCCTGCTTAAAGACCCTGAAAATGCAAGGACCTCTTAAACGCTACTCTTTGGAATAATGTTTCTGTCAATCAATTGCGTCTTCGAGCTCACCGTGACTGCTTTACGTGAACTGTTGTTCACCTAGGCAAAGTCTAGAGAAGTAACACTGTTTACTTCAAGGGAGGCCAATCCGTCCTGTATAGGCCAATACTAGAACTGGAGAGGCGGCTTTCTGCCCATTGATGGCGTTGGTCCCTGGGGCCTTAACGGAGCGTTAGAAAAAGGATTAAGTGAACTATGAGATAATCGATTTATAACTTTTGCAGGCGGTATCATGTAAGATTGAACTCAGAACCATATTTGTCCGAAATGTCCTTTTAAAACCACCGCGCAATCAGTCCTGGTCCCTGCGACTGCTTTGGGTCTCTAACCTAGTCAAAGGGGAAAAACAATCGCCCAAACCTTGTATTGAAACCGCGGCTTCATTTTTCCGATCTCATGTGAATAACTTAACTCGTGTAAACGTACACAAAGTTTATGGTCCCAACTAGCAACCGGGTGAGGGTTCGCTAATTGCAATCGGAACGACTACCGTCGCACTGTAATCCACTAGTTCAATACTATCAAGCGATTACAGATACAACCAGGGTCACGTATTCGGCATTCCTCTACAGAGCTTCACGGTCCACCAGTGGGCCGCGGCCCACCGGTTGAGAAGCGCTGCTCTACAGTGTAATTCAACACCGATTGCTTGATATCAAGGCACGTGAATTACCAACCGCAGGAATGTAACTAAATAATATCAATGCGACGTATACAAACGGGAACGGATCCAAGGGGGCGTAAGGGGCGTACGCCCCTATTTTCGGCAAAACAGTGATTTTTGTAATCAGAATTTTACATTTCCAAGGTCATCACCTTGCAACATGCACTTTCTGCAGACTTTTAGGCCCCCTTTCTCATATTCCTTGATCCGGCCCGGTTACAATGAAAATCAAGTTGAATTTGCTGCTTAACAAGGTTTCATGTCGGTTACGCAATGGCATGTATACAGCAGTACAAATGGCGCTCCATTTGTGCCACTGTATACTATATCATCGAATAGGTGGAGTTTCATTTCAGTTATCCTCAATTTCTTTCACCATTTCTGAGTTTGGGCATGACTTTGTAAACACATTCATTTTCCCGCGTTAGTCTTTATTGTTGTCAATTTCGTATAACTTGTGTTGAGAGGAGGCCCTACTTTCTTGTACCTTCATGTGAGGTAGTAGTTTCATGGTGAAAATAAAGTGAGCCAGCAAGCAACCAAGGCCTTATACCGGTACAGTGAAACTTCTTTCCTTATATCAAAGTCAAAGAATTAGTCTTGGCGGTCTAAAGCCTTTACGCTGTCATAACTCATTTCGTTGTCAAAATGGCATAATATTTTGACACAAACTGCACGGTAGTTTAGTTCTGTGCAGTTTTTGTCATAATATTATGCTGTTTTGATAACGATATTTTGAAGGCGTTAGACCTTTTGACAGTATAGTAAGCTTTGACAATGATAAGAATTGTGAGTATTATGAGTTTTGACAGCAAACTGGCTTAAACTACAATCGGAGGTATCCATGCATATCTACACTGTACAGGTGACAGAAGCAGACGGTAAATAGAAATTATTTGTGGATGAGACAATGTAAATAGAGGCAGGTGGCGTCCATCGCCCTTGTCGGAAAAGGCTGCCCGCACCATTTGAAAAATTTTGGAAATATCCTGGGGAAGCCTTCTGAAAATGATATGATGTAGCTGAAGAAAATCCCTGACGACAACTAGTTAAATGGTCCCAATAGTTAACTAGTTTTGCGTTCCAAAAGAGGGCAGATTCTTCCATTAAAACCCCTAAATTTGCGAATTTTTCTCAACAAAAACCCAAAGTTTTCAAACTCTCTACAAAACGAAAAAGATAACTTTTTTTAAATTCTTTTAAATTAAACCTTAAAGTTTTGGCAGTCGTTACCACAATCTGTTGCAGTCGTCGGGGTTTCGAGTTGCTTGGCCCCCGTAGGGGTCCCCCACACCCGTTAGACAAATCCTGGCACCACCACAGCTATGAAATAGCCTTTGTTATGGACTGTGTATTGATCGACATCAAGGAAGCAAATGGACTATTTGTAAGTCCAAGGTAAAGCAACAACTTTTTGTACGAGGTAATCAAAGAGTGTGACAAGTTGCCTCGATTTGCATAGAGCGTGCGTGCCCCTCCTCATCTCTCTTCAATTTTCGAAAATTTTCGGTTTGCTTATTAAAGAAAACATGGAATTAATATCATCCTAAACGTATTTCTTCCAAGGTACGAGTTAATAACAACATAAACAGTTTCGGCTCGCTTCGCGCGAAATTGCCACTTATATGGAACTATTTTGGCGAGAACAACAATCCAAAAAATAAACGTATCCAACCTTAGGCTTGCATCAAGAGGCGATTATGAGGCAACCTTATTTTATGGGCAACACTTGGAACGTTACGCACATGATTTGAAGTATATTACTCATTACACAACCTTGTTCAATATTCAAAACTCTTTAAGTGCATTTACAAGGGAATAGGCATTATGAAACATGAATATTAACAAATCCTCGACCTTGTTATACCTTTACTCCTTTTCAGTCATTCACGGTTGGATGCTGTTCATTTGGAGTCTTATTCAAAATAAGTAAACTACGATTTCTGTGGAGTGCTTTGTGTGCTCTCCTGTCGTGTCATTTGGATATCAATTAAAAGTACCCTATTAACATTTGTAATTACCCCAGAGCTTCCAGGAGGCCTTATGCCAATCTCTGGTACCAGCATTGGGGTGTCATGACAAATGCAAAATATCACTAAATAACGGCAATTCCTTAACATGAAAGCAATTCAAAGTTTTGCCATAGATAGCAAAATTTACATCTAAGCCATCTTACATACAAAAATATTTCTCAAGGGAGGAGTTTCACCCCCCTCCTCCACCTAGACACCACACCCTTCCCTTACACCCAACAAAAATAAGAACACTTCACTCGTTTATATATATATATATATATATATATATATATATATATATATATATATATATATATATAAAATCAGTATATGGTCAATTCGAAGCCTTGCCAAAGATAGCACCATTGCATCTAAACTACGGCAAAGGAACAAAGTTTCTCACTTAGACCCCTCCCCCAGGTGGGAACCTCCGCACTAGGTGGCAAAGGAAGAGTCCACCCCGGGTGCGAATATCGTAGATACGCATCATATGCACACTTTAACCGACTCTCGGGGTTTATTTGGGGTGGGATGACGACATAATCTTCTGTCCCCTCCCAATCATCAAACACTGGAGGCGCCACTGCCTCAAGCTATGCAGACTAGGCCTTTTTACAGTACACATTCGGACCAGTCGTAAATCTAGATGTTGTTTTGCAGTCAAAGCTAAGCGCCAAGGGAGAATTCGCGTCTGCAGTTATCAAAAATCGGGAAAACATATTATTGTACCCTGGTAATAATAACCAGATTGCCACACTCATGAAAGTAATTATTCTCACATCGAAAAGAAACAGTATCATTGAACGTAAGGAGGTACAGAGGGATTAATAAATGCAAGGGAGTCTAAAGGTTTTTGTTTTGATGGTCTAGTTTTACCATACAGTCCACAAGACAAGGTGACGGTTTGCTAAGTCAATGGGTGATTTATATAACTGAGTATCCCCCGTGAATTGAGAAAGTACTTTAGCTGCTAATGTCACATAAAAAAGCACATTGCTCAAGTGACAATGAACTTGCCGTATCGTAAATGCCTAAGAGAAGACATGCTTGCTGATATATGGGAATGGGTGAGGTGGATCGCATACGCTCGTAGTTGCGCCATATTACACGGCACCCAGACGAATCGAACCCCTCCCGGATGATTCCCACCCTGACAATTTTCCCTGCACAACTCTTCTTGGGACAATCCCCACCAAACAATTACCACCAGGACAACTCCCATCAGGACAATTTTCCACGGACAATTCCCACTCTGGGGAAAATATAGAAGTCGTCTGAGGGATAATTATCATATCTGCGAATTACCCGAGGGGAATTGTTAGCCTAGGAATTTTCAGGGTGGGAATTGTCCCAGGGGAGAGTTTTTCAGGGGGATATTGCCCCGATACTGTACTACTGTGGGCCTACGTCCTTCCTTCTTTTATTACATAGAGTCCTCGGGACCCACCCAAGAGGGTTCAAAGATCCCCCTTAACGCACAAACACACTCATCTCAAGTGTATTTTTCCTGATTCCCCATTATATATATTCGTTACAAAATTGCTTGCAATGTGCACATTATGAGTGTCTGAAATTTTCGCTGGCTTTTCGGTTCACAATTCGAGTATCAGTCCGCTCGCCTCATTTTTTTCCCACGAGGTTATGGGCAAATTTGGTTTTTCAAATGTTTTCAAATTTGTTTCAAATTCATGGTTAGGGTTATTTTTAGGTTTAGGGTTACGTGAACTGGAGTTATTTGGCATTTTCTTTCATAATCCGGTGTCAGAATTACAATACAAGGGTCGAAAAGCTGTCGTTTTGGAACTAGAGGTGTGGCCCATTTCCAAGAAGCTGATTGGTCCATTGGCATGATTTGCCAATAAACTCGTGGAAAAAAAATTGCGCGTCCGGCTCCCACCCTCCACTCCCCCAATGAAAACCACGGGTAGTCAAGTGCTTGCAAAGAAAGGAATATCCAGCCTAGATACGCAACTGCCTAATATCAAACTCAAAAGAGTCCTGGAGGAAGCAAATCGTGGTAAAGGTTACAACAGAATCTGGAACGTAAGTTTCATCAAGATCAGCGATAATTCCTATTACTGTCAAGATCTATATAGTTATTATTTTACAGAGGAAGTTTTATTCTGTTTTTATTGGCGTTTTGTATTGTTATTATAACAGTTTTATGTTCTACCCTGTTATATTTATTAGACTGTCTCGACGGACTTGAACTAGATTTCGTTCTTATGTTTAATTGCATCCGCTCAGTGATCCACAGGTCTCCGTTTGCCTTCCCCTCCCCTGTTTACTACTCAGAAAAACCTGTTCAAGGCGACTAGTCAAAATAAAAGAATACAATGTCATCTGTTCTAGGCAAGTAATCAAAATAAAACAATGTGATCTGTGGATGAAGGTATTCACCAATTAGTCCCTGGTCTAAATTATTTATATATCTCTCTGAGCTTGTTATCACAGAAAAGGTCCCATCACCTACATAGGTAAATGCGATTCCAGACTTTAGGGTGATACTACATCTAATCCTGTAAACTATAAGTTACCTGCGTAGCGCTTTTCTTTGTCTTTCGCCACACTGGGCTACCGCCCCTGAACCGAACGGAATTTTCGTCCCCTCCGCCGACCATGGGCGTCCGCAGAAAAAAATTCAAGGGGGGGCAAAATTCTTTAGGGGCCCAACTTTTTCCATGGGAAATATTTTACTCCCAGAAAAGAGTTTAGATGCTACTTTTTCACACAGTGTTGACAAAGGCATAGCCAGGAATTTGTCATGGGGGGGGGGGGGCGAAGCGCATAGACAGACTCTCAGCGCTCCGCGCCACCATGAGTTGGCGCGGAGCGCATGAAAATTTTGGCCCAAAATGCTTCCCAGATCGCTGGGAATGGCACTTCCAAGGCCATTTTACCGCATATAAAAAGGGGGAAACATAAGCAATATCGTAAATATAAACTTTAAAAAATACCAAAATATGCTCGGGGGGCTGCTGGGGCCTGAGTGTTGATATTTTTATTTAATTCCTGTTTTGAGAGTAGAAATTCACACTGATTGAACTGTTAAGAAATGTTAAAGTTAAGTTTTCTTCATTTTTTTCTTTATTTTTTCTTCGTTTTTTCAAGTTTTTGATTTTCCAGGGGGGGGGCAAGTGCCCCCCTTGCCCCCCCCCCCTCCGGACGCCCATGCCGCCGACTGCTGTTTTGTCGGCCCTGGGTGCATCTACTACTTCTACATAATGGTATCGTGTATACACTTAATAATTTCCCTGCTTTTTCTACAGGGGTGAATTCTTATATATACCCAAAGACACTGAGATACCAAACCTGTGGGAGTGAACTTGGCATTTTCGTGGAGTCAGCATTTTCGGGCAAACGTTCTTACCCCCTCCCACCGTCGCCCCCCCCCCCATGGAAAGTACTTCCGTACACTTATTACTACTCCACTTGTATTAGGATATGGGCTACATATTTGAATATGCCAGTGTGACTGACAATGTTTGATTTATATCCACCAGGATTAACTTTCAAACAGAGCCATAGACAACTTCGTCTATGTTAGCTGTTTTATTCGTAAGAGAAATGCAGCCTTTTGAATTCGCCGGCATACAGTGGACAAATTAATATACGGCAATGTGAATACCAATTTTACATACGTCCTTCTTAGAAATGGTCAAACTTTGTCGATCAAGTAACCATTCGATGGGTGTACGTGCGACGGGAGTCCAAAAGCCTCCATAATCCTCGGGTCACATTTAGTCTCGTAACCTTGCTAAAATTTAAATGCACATTGACTTTCTTGACTGGGGAACACACATAGCCTACACCTTTCTCACTTTATAGACAATTTCTCATCCCTCAAAAATGTAGTGTCATACCCTTAACTTAAGAGTAATCTTTCGAACCAAACTTAGTTTTATGACGTCTGCATTCCCCGTCCGAAGCGTAGCCTACACTTTAACACCAGTCGTATGAATAGCATGCAAAAATGCTTGACGATTTCGGGTAGGCTACGTATAGCCCTGTACTTTTACATTACAAACTCATACAGCCTAAGTGTGTAATTAGGAATCGTCTCATCACACTAGCATGTGATGCATTCCGTTGTAATGAGTTACAGGGGATAAGTGATCATTAATACAAAACATAACATGGACTACTGATTGATATATAACGGTATGACAACAATTGTGTAGGTGATAATAGTCCCATGGGGGTAACATGTTAATAACATTTAACTTGGATGAGATAGCCGGTAATATCTATTTCATATCGCTCAATCATAACTGCCCTACTATCAGTCGTTTTAAATATGTGACATTTGATCTCATAAGACATCAGATGTAAATTGACCTCGCTTTTACCCACAATCAAGGTAATGCTTTTGTCATAGTCTGGTTCACCCAATAACAAACATGAAATATCCTAACGAATCGTAAAAGCTAGGGGTCAGACAAGCTTCCAAGTTTACGATTACCGCATGAGTATGCTTAGTAAGATGGGATATTTAGGGGCGACGCGATAATATAACAAGATTGAAACATGGAATTACCTAGAAATTTTCAGACTTGGCACGATATGACGCGATGAAAACTGAGTTAAAAATGTTTCAACTATATATCACCCACCTAACAGCGTCGTCTAGCGGTATTTCATTTTCATGTGACCAATCTTGAGACAAAATTGTCATTTTGATACAGTATTCGGGTGTTGGAATATCTCTGAGAGATGAAAGAAAAGTCACCCTGGCATGTGGAAGGCTTTGCCACATTTCTGTTGTGTCATATTGCGTCGCATCGTAACGTGTACAGTGTGTAACTGGGTTGAGAGGCTGTTTAATACATCAGTCAATCATCTGAAGTGGCGGTGAAAAATGGAGAGGATAAGCCGCCACATTATCCATCAAATGACCCGTTTATTTTTGTCGGTTTTGACAGGGCGACGCACTTGGGCGGCCAGTGAGTGTGTTACAGTAGCGAGGCCCCTCATCAGCTGTGGTTACACCTCTATATTCCTCTCTTTGTTCCGACGTCTCTATATTCCGACAAGTCTACACTTAGATCAGTGTTAGGATAAGGGTAATTCTAACTGTATCCCTTATCCTAACACTGGCCTCATATAGACTAATCGGAACACAGAAACGTCGGCACAGAGAGGAGTCCCCCTTAGCTATTCCGTTAGCCCGTCGCTTTTCTTCATACACGTATACGGGGTGGTTTAGAGAAAATAGAAGCCCAAGTGGGATCATTCTCAAGTTACGGTCCATCACTGTTAAAATGGTTTATCCCTAAAACTTAAACAAGTGGATCCACAATGGAAAAAGCGAGAGGGCTTTGTTGGTACTTGATGAGCAGGCGAAGGTGGGCGCATTGTGCTCTGACGTAACATAGGTTCCACACTCCAGTAACCGCATGCCTCTAGAACTGATTGCGCGGCACCCGAGTAAAGCTACTTTAAACAGGGTTGATGATTCAACATGTACAATACTACAGGAAACGAGGTAATGGAACATAGGCCTATAACTAATGTTTCAAACGTGATTCACACTTTTCCGAAATTTTATATGGACATCGGGCCGGGGGAGTGAAACCTCTTCGAGAAGCACTGCAAGCTATACACTTGTCCGAGTATAAAGTCTTAACTAGAGCACAAAGATGTGCAGAAGCTCATTCCATAGTTTTAGGGAGAAGTCTGCCGCCACAGTCTCTCCAAAAGTGAACAAAACAATCCTACACGTGCTACCCTTTATCCCACTAGATGCCCCAAAACTTAAAATGGAATACCACCACCCAGTACTGTAGCTGCACCAAGTCAGTTGGAATAGAATGCACAAATGCTGTATGTGTGATTTGTTCGAGTTACAACTTCAACAATGAACGTTGCATTCTCTCAAATAGACAGCATTGTTCTACAGCGGGAGCATTGAAATACCACTCATAGACTATCACTTTAACTTTATCTAAACAAACATACACTGCAATCTAGCAAAGTCCCAGAGTGGACCTTCTTTCACAAAGTGTTGAAGCGATACCGAAGAAAGATTTTGTGAAATTGGTTAAATGGGTGAGCGGGACAAAGCCAGTTAAAGGTCCCTTTGATCTAAAGTTCGGTATATAAGTTTTAATCTTCACATGCCAATCATACTTCTGAGCAACTTTGATGTCATTTCGTTAATGCGTCTAGGAGGAGAGACCGTCTGTAGTAAAATTTAGTAGGGCACAAAATGACCCTCAGATGACCTTTGATCTGAAGTTTTTCACACCCCTCTGATTTCCCCTCACCCCGGGATTAACGTGACCAACTTTCAGATAAATTTCATCTAACATTGCCCGATATATTAGCCTTTTATGCAATTTTATGCAATTGTGGACAGACGGAGAGACAAACAGACGGACGGACGGACGAAAGGACGGATGGATGGACACCCACGCTGGATGGACGGACGCCCCACCAGTTTCGCTGGTATGAGCTAAAATGAATGCCTGAGCTTTCATACCACAGCGGCGTCGAGTGGCAGAATGGTCTATTCCACCTGCTGTGCACCAATGTGTTTCACACGTGCTTGGGTTCAAATCCCGCTGGATGTACGTGACTGGGTTCTTCTCCGGGTACTCCGCTTTCCTCCCACTTCTGCAATTGGCTTGCCATCAAAATCGATTGCTCAGCCGACGAAGTCGGTTGTGCGCCGGACTGAAACCCCTCGGGCGGAGTTAACTATCCGAATTTGCTTTTTCCTATACTACAAAACCAGGGAGCTGCCACTCTAACAAAATTACAAACTCTGCTTCCCAGAATTCCTTGTTAGTCGTCTACTAAAAGCAATACGGCGTAATAAAGCCTTATGTTACCTGAAAACAGGATTTCTCAGAATGTAGGTGTATAAACAGAACAGATAAACCACTCCCCCTGCGAGCTGGTAGTTTTAACATGATATACGCTTTCGATTTATATGACCTAACATGTATGTACTTCGGAAAAGGATCACAGCTGCTTGGAAACACGTATTTTCTTTATAAGCCAGTTTGAAGCCATGTGATGCACACAAACAAAAAGTGATAACGAGACCAGGGAGCTGCCAGGCCGGAGCTGCCACTCTAACAACTCCCTGACGAGACCAGGGAGCTGACAGCTCCCTCATACACACACTCGACCAGTACCATAAAGTCAAATTTTGTTCTCGGGTCTTAGTAAATACCACCCAAGTACTATTGCTCCTGTAATTTATCACTAAGTATGTAAGGTTATTTAATAACCACAGGGGACAAATGTGGATCTCATTCGGGCGAGCCTCGGTCCTTCCAATTTTATTTTCCAACAGTTTTTGCGTTTTCGAGTATTGTACCCTAAAGTCGATATTTATTGCAATTATTTCTGATAAATGTTTTTGCAATTACACCACCTTGTAGCCTAACCTCGTCAAAACCAGCAGGAAGAATCGCTTATAAGGATATCCTTCTTCACAATTCTCCTAGCCACTACCCCACCCCATAGGCGTCCGGAGGGGGCAAAGGTTCACTCCCCCCCCCCACGGAAAATCAAAAACTTGAAAAAACGAAGAAAAATAAAGAAAAAAACGAAGAAAATACAACATCAACATTTCTTAACAGTTCACTCAGGGTGAATTTCTACTCTCAAAACAGGAATTGAATAAAAATATCAACACTCGGGGACTAACAGTCCCCCTCCCTCGAGCATATTTTTAGTATTTTTTAAAGTTTATATTTACGATATTGCTAGTGTTTCCCCTTTTTATATTCGGAAGTGCCATTTCCAGCGATCTGGAAGCATTTTGGGCCAAAATTTTCTTGCGCTGCGCGCCAACGCATGGTAGCGAGGAGCGCTGAGGGTCTGTCTATCGGCTTCTCCCCCCCCCCCCCTCACCTTGACAAATTCCTGGCTACGCCTTTGTCAACACTGTGTGAAAGTAGGATCTAAACTCTTCTGGGAGTAAAATATTTCCGATGAAAAAAAGTTTTGCCCCCCCCCCTAAAAAATTTTGCCCTCTGAATTTTTTTTTACGGACGCCCATGCCCACCCCCACTCCCGGAGGCTAAGTCCGTAGTAGTTTCTTTGCCAACGGTCGTGTCCCTACTATTGGAAAACGTACAGTATAAGTTGCTAACAATTTCCTAGTCTTGTTCAAAATCTTAGAAGTATATTTGTACAAACTACAATACAACGTTGATTGGGTACTGCTGTAAATACGCCCTCTTCATCCAATTTGAGTTTTGTTAATAATGAACCAAATACTCGAAAACGTACAGTTAGTTGACAAGCGCCCTCATTTATTGAAACGTGTGAGAAGTGAAAATCTTCTCGTCTTGACCAAGACCAACACTTTCCAAATGATCTATCCTTCTTTATACCCTGTTATTTTACTTGAGGATCTGTGTAGCCATTATGCCACGCAATGTTAATTACTTCGCTAATAAATCCATGACATTGGTCTAAAGACTTCTAAGTGAAGTACAAGTATTTTAGCGATATTTTGAATTTAAATTCAATTTACCACCCTGAGTCAGTAATAGGACGATGACAAATCGCATACTTATGGGTGTTACTAGAAATGTTTATCGAACAATTGAGGTCTTCTTCAAAAGAACGGTGTAGGCTAAATCGAGTTTTGATAAGAGATGTTTTTAATATTAATATTCTAGTAAAATATGCATTGAAATCCGATATGTGGTTCCCTTTTGTTTTGCTATAAACTTTGCAGCCAATTTTCTCCTACACAATCTCATGTTGTCATAATGTTAATACATGAGAGGTATAGGAATTTTGCAAACGTCCTCCAGAGAATAGTTTGGTTTTCACCAGTTTCGGTTGTTGGCACAACAGAAAGAGTTCTTGTAACCCGAAGTTGGAACTTAACTGACTTGCATGGGGTTGTCGTCTAATCCAATGTTAATTGTTGTGTTACAGGTAACACTCAGAGGAATTTAAAAACAATGTTCTGCTGGCTTGGTTTTATGACAAAGTTGCAGCCTCCAACCGGATGAGAAATTCCCCATTTTTCGGCGTTCTTTTGCCATACGACCGGTCGTAAAGGAAGCTAATAATAGACAACTAAATTCTGAAATGATACAGCGATTACCTTGCAACTAGTTCTTTTAGAGACATTTGCAGCAGAAACCAGGGAGCTGTGAGAGATGGAGAAACATCGACCAAATCTGTCAGACAATATGTACTTGAGAATAATTTAATCCTTTTCAGGCAGCCAAATTTGATTGACAGGTGTCTTTGTTCTTATTGTTTGATTTTGTTGACTTTCCTTCTTAATGATGATCTCCCTCTTTCAAAGCGCAGTAATCCTGTAACAAAGACCATTGTGAAGATGTTACTTTGAAGATAACTGCGCAGCCGATAAATGTGAAACGTTTTCACCGTTTTTGATCAAAACGACTGTTCACCCACTCTTAAGTTCCACAATTCCATTATTATTCTAATTTCAGCATTAAGAAAGGAATACACCTGTCTGAAAACCAATGGGAGTCTAAATTTTGGTGATGACTTTCAAACGTTTCCGGCTTGTTCCTGAAATAGCGAACAATGTATCTATGTTCAAAAAGTAATAAAAAGATGTACTGTACCCTTTTACAACGCGGCACCTGGCGGCACAAGTTGAAATAAATTTTGCTCTCCTTGACGGCTGGCAATGTAATATCAATGGGGGAAATCATCCTGTGAGCTCTCTCAGATGCAGCAGACGACAAGAACAATTGTCTTCACTGCCTAATCCCCCTAAGTTTTAGAGGAATTTCAGGAAACAGACAATGCGAAGCTTAAGTGTCGGCAAAACACTCATTTTCAAAGGATGAACAAGTGTTGTTTCTCCATCCCTTACAGCTCCCTGCAGAAACTACCAACTAACTTATAAAGATGGTACAATGACCCAAGATTTCTGTCAAATATGACCACATTTAGTTCAGTTCATAGCGTTGCAATTGTGTTACGGAAACCAGCTGCGGAATGCTAGATATTCACATTCGCGAATCCATGTCAAACGGGTGAACAAAAGGCATCAAGAATACGTAGCGGTATCACTGAACGACATTTTCCAGTGGCTTTTCACAAGGGTCCCATGTGAAAGAGAAAAAAAAATTCAGTTGATACCCTCTTACCCCCCGTAGCAATACTCTTTTCCTAACTCGAGATACCTAATATAAAAGACTACTTATTTTTGTCAAAAAATACCTCCAGTTCTCATTAAGGTCACAGAATGTTATGTAAAGTGGGCACATTGCCTCAGATTTCTTTTGTTTTCCCTTGTAATTGAATGTCCTGTTGTCCTTGAAATTTGATTCTGTTGGAATGTTGGAATATCTTTCCATGTATGTTAAGCATAAAGCTACACCATATGTACGGCATAACAAACAAAGTTGCCAAATATTCCCTACATCAGTGTCAATATCTTAAGAAATTCAATGCTTTGTCAAATTAATGTGCCGCGATGACATCACAGATTTCCCATAATGCACTTTATCTTGACAAAAAATTGCGTTTCTTTGAAAATTAGTATCTTCCAAACGCTACAAGCTATTGAGATGCGATTTTCACTTCCTACAAGATAAAAATTTTCTGCATTTTTTACAGTCATTGATTTTTTCACTGTGTTACGGCTTGTGGTCGCGAGTCAAACCAATAACAGCGAAAGATCACAGAAGAACGAGATTAAAATTCAACAACTTAATGATTATTTACAATCTCCTTATCTCACTTAAATTTACAATAATTAATTAGACTTACTCACAATCCTTTACTTAATATTTCTGGTCTGGTCCAAGGGCTGGTAGTGCATGCACGTTGACGATGGCACAGTGGTAGACCTGCAGCGTGCTGTAGCGTAGGAACTGGTTCCACGAGCGAATAATGACAAGACTAGGTAGGCGATGGATGATAACAACCTCAACACACAGTGTAGAAACGGCGTAAGGCAATTTGTCACAAGTGTGAAGTGTCAGTGGCTGGCCTCATATGATTCGGTCAACAAACGGACAGCAGAATAACGTCTGGACTCGATGGTGTTTCTCGATGAAGTATTAGGGTATCTCTCAATGTCTCTCTCTCCCACAACAACTGTTGAACTGCCTTTTATATGCTAGGCTTTTATTCGAGAACTCTCCAGAATTTAACAGAAACTTCTAGTGCCCACAGTCCAGCAATTACGAGAACGTTCCTTAATAGAAACTTCTAGAACACAGTTGAATATTCTAGTTGAATAACGACAATTGCAGTTTCTTAGAAGTGTTGCCAGGTCGCTGCTATAATTGGGACATAACGTAAACAGTTCTCACTTCTAGACAGTTCTAGAACGGCTGCGTTGAAGTTGAATTCTCTGGAACTTTCCATTCGCTCGTCGATGGATTCAATCCGGTGTTCCTGACGGGTCGTCTTGTAACACTCCCCCCCTTGAAAAAGTTTTGGACGTCTCGGACAAAACTTAAGTTACAATATTTACAATGTATAACTTTACAGGAATAACTACAGTATGTATATTATGTAGTCCAATATTCAATGGAAGGTATAATCATAACATACAACTTGTCTTGCAAGGTGATGATAATACATGAATACAGTAACATCATCAATACACAGTGTGCCATAGTTAACACAAAATTTCAAAACTTACAGTGATATCTTCAACATACTGCATCAAATCAAATTCTCGACAAAGAGTCTGGTACAACATTGTCTTTCCCTTTAATGTGCTTAATATCTACATTATATGATTGCAGAAATAAAACTCCACCTCATCAATCTTGATTTTTGTTCTTCATCTTAGATAAAAATGTCAAAGGGTTATGATCAGTGTATACAGTGATAGGGAAACTAGTAGTTCCCAAATAAACATCAAAGTGTTGAAGACCAAGTATCAAAGCTAATGTCTCTTTTTCAATTGTTGAATAATTTTTCTGGTGTTTGTCAAATTTCTTAGAATAATAACAAACATGGTGATCAACACCATGCTCATCAGCTTGAAGCAAAACTGCTCCTATGCCATTGTCACTGGCATCTACTGCCAACTTAAATTGTTTTTCAAAATCTGGAGCGATCAACACTGGTGAATCATTAGTGCCTTTTTCAATAATTCAAATGCTGCTTGGCAATCATCTGTCCAATCAAACTTTTCATTTTTCTTTAACAATTTTGTCAATGGTGCAGCAATGTCAGAGAAATTCGGACAAAAACGTCTGTAGTAACCAGCCATGCCTAGGAAGCGCATGAGCTGCCTTTTATCAGTTGGGGCAGGGAATTTGTCAATGCCCTCAACTTTAGCCTTAATTGGTCTAACTTTACCCTGACCAACCACATGCCCTAAGTACACCACATGGGCACAAAGCAATCTCACTTTTGACCAAATTGACAGTCAAATTAGCTTTGGCAAGCTTGTCAAATAATGCCTTAACATGTTGTACAGTTCATACCATGAGTTGCTGTATACAATAAGGTCATCAACATATACTTCACAATTTTCTAAATTTGACGTAAGATTATTTACTAAGCGCTGAAACGTCATCGGTGAGTTTTTCATACCAAACGGCATAACCTTATACTGAAATAAACCATCTGGCGTCACGAATGCCGAGATTTTCCGAGCCCTCTCAGTGAGTGGTATCTCCCAGTACCCCTTTAGTAAGTCAAACTTTGACACATACGTAGCTTTCCCAATCCTATCAATGCAATCATCGATACGGGGTATCGGATAGGAATCCGTTCTTGTGACCGCATTCACCTTTCGGTAATCAGTACAAAATCTGTACCCACCGTCTGGCTTGGGGACCAATATACAAGGCGAAGACCATTCACTATTACTAGGTTCTATAATGTCATGGTCCAACATATACCGAACCTCATCCCTGAGATGTTGTCGTTTTCGAGGGTTAACTCGGTAAGGATGCTGCTTGATTGGTGTAGCATCTCCCACATCAACATCATGTTCAATCAAATTTGTCCTAGTAGGATCATCTGAGAACAAGCATGCATATTCATAGATTAATGATTTCATTTCTGACTTTTCTTTGTGATCCAGATGACTTAATTTCTGGTCAAGATTTTTCAACACATCAGAATTTTGTAACTTAATACACATGTCAGGAACATTATTAGCCTTGATCTCATCATTACTGAGTTCATAATCAGCATTGATAATACACACTTGATCACCTGTATCATTAGTGTTACTATTTACATCATGTACACTTTCATCCTTAGAAATGTCACAATCTTCTCTTTCATAATATCTCTTCATCATATTAATATGACATACTCTTTTAGATTTACGCTTGTCAGGTGTCAAAATGACGTAATCTGTGTCATTAACTTTTCTCTCAATGACATAAGGTCCTTGAAAGCGAGCTTGAAGTGGCTGACCAGAAAACAGGTAAAAACACTAGCACCTTATCACCAGGTTTAAACTCTCTTTTCACAGTGGTCTTGTCATACCACGCTTTCATTTTCTTCTGAGAGTGCCTCAGATTTTCCTGAGCAAGTTCACATTGCTCCATGAAGACGATCTTTAAAGCGGGATACATAATCAAGTAGATGTATGTCTTCACCTGGATCTGATAACCACTTCTCCTTTAACAATTTCAATGGTCCACGAAACTGTGTGTCCAAAGACAAGTTCAAAATGGACTGAACCCAAGTGACTCTTGTATAGATTCCTGGCAGCAAACATTACAAATGGAATGCCTTCATCCCAATCTCTCTCATTATCATGGACAATATGTCTTTAACATATTCTTCAATGTTTGGTGAAACCTTTCTAAAGCCCCTTGGCTTTCAGGATGATAAGCCGAAGACTTAATTTGGTCTATGCCTAACTCATATAACATCTGTTGGAATACAGTTGACATGAAATTAGACCCCTGATCTGACTGGATCTCTTTCGGCAACCCAAACAATGTGAAAAATTTAAGTAAAGCTTGTAAGACTGTCCGAGCCTTAATATTCCTCAGAGGTATTGCCTCTGGAAACCTCGTAGAAGCGCACATAATGGTTAATATATACTGATGTCCTGCCCTACTCTTAGGTAGGGGACCTACACAATCAATGATGACTCTACTAAACGGCTCTTCAAAAGCAGGAATTGGCTTTAAGGGTGCAGCCGGAATATTCTGATTCGGCTTCCCAACCATTTGACATGAGTGACAGGTCATACAAAATTTGGCCACATCACTTTTAAGTTTTGGCCAATAAAAGTGATTTAGAATTCTGTGGTAAGTCTTATTGACTCCTAGGTGCCCTGCAAATGGCATTTCATGAGCAATACTCAGTATTTCCCTTCCATAAGTCCTAGGTACCACAATTTGATGGTAAATTCTCCACTCTTCATCCAATAGTGCATCAGGTGGTCGCCATTTACGCATCAAAATATTGTTTTTCAAATAAAAGCAGACTGGGACGTCTTTAGATTCATCCTCAGTGAGTGCACCAGCTATTAATGGCTGAAGCTCTTCATCACGTTGTTGTTGGACTGACAACTGGTCTCTGTGGAGTGTGTCAGACATTTTTGATTTTTCCTGTTCCACCCCCTCACTATGTGTGGGGCCAGGAGACTCACAATCCTGACTATCATTAAGATTAGTCATAAAAGATTGGCTGAGATCATACCAAGAATCTTCACTTTCATGAATATTTTTACTGGAATCTTTTCCAGACTCTGACTCCTCCTTTGGGAGTGTTATTCCATTTTTAGGAACTAATTCCTCAATTTTAGAGGGTGGATGATTAAGTTTATCATCCTTATTTTCAGAAATCATACCCTCATTTTTAGAGAGTGGATGTTCAAGATTATCATCCTTACATGATTCCCTACTTGTTCCACTTTTGGGAACTGTATCCTCACTTTTGGAGGGTGGATGTTTAAGATTATCATCCACGGCGAGCTTTTGTGACATAGCTCTAGTGACAGCACAGGCAGGGAATAAATTTGGAAATTCCTTTTCTAATTGCTCTGTGTTGTTATAATCACATGGCTTATCTGTCAAAATTGCATTGGCTACTACCTTTCCACCAGCTAGGTCATTGCCTAGCAACAGAGATACCCCCTTTACAGGTAGAGTAGGTCTGACCCCTACTATGACCGACCCAGAAACTAAATCTGACTTCAAATTAATTTTGTGGAGAGGGACAGAAATAAATCCACACTCAACCCCCTGAATTAGTACATTTGCCCCTGTGGAAGTAGAGTCCGATAATGGCAAAACTCCATCAAGAAGCAACGACTGAGTTGCGCCTGTGTCACGCAAAATTTTAATTTTGACGGGTGGATGAGCTGAATTCCCATGTAGGGAAATAAACCCCTCAGACACGAATGGAAGGTATTGTTCCTTAATTTGGTCTTTAGAATTAGGCCGTAAAGTCACGACTACCTCAGAAGAGTTCTCTACATTGGCTAAGGCATTAGAAGCTGTTTCAGTCTCCTTTAATTTTGCCAATGTGAAGCAATTTGCCATTGTGTGGCCCTTTTTGTGACAGAAACCACAAGTTATGTCTTTAAAGGCAGCTTTGTTTGAGCTGACCTGGTCGTTCTTTTGACGACTTAAATCTGGTTGTTTTTTTCCAGAATTTGTTGGAGAGATAGAACCAGACTGAGATCCACTGTTACCTGTTGTGCCACTATTATTGCCATATTTCTTATTTGGCCTACTAAACTGACCCTTGTTTTGAGTCTGACCCACTTTACCAAACTTATGGGTAAGTGCATACTGATCAGCCAAATTTGCAACTTCCTTTAAGTTGTCAGCCTTATTTTCCTCAAGGTGAGTCTTAATGTCATCATTCACACACCGTTTGAATTCCTCGACCAGCATCAGTTGTCTTAAAGTGTCAAACGTGGAGACCTTTTTGGAAGCACACCATCTATCGAAATGCCTTTCTTTTTGATAAGCAAACTCTACATATGTTTGTGTATCCGCCTTACGATACTTTCTAAATTTTTGGCGATAAGCTTCAGGCACCAATTCATAGGCTTGTAATATGGCCTTTTTAACCTTATCATAATCCATGCTGTCCTCTATTGACAGAGCGGAATACACTTCTTGAGCCTTGCCTGTGAAATTACTCTGGATGAGTATGGACCATTTATCTCTTGGCCACTTTAGTTGCTCACCCAGCTTTTCAAAATGGTTAAAGAATTTCTCCACATTATCCTCCTGAAATTTGGGGACAAATTTTACGTGCTTAGAAACATCGAATAATCCCCCAGTATCCAGGCCTATTTTAGGGTCTGAGCCTTTTATGACCCCTAACTCTAGTTGCTTCAACCTAAATTCATGTTCTCTTGCCTCTTTTTCCCTTTGCATTTGCATTTCTCTTTCCTCTTTTTCCTTTTGCATTTGCATTTGCATTTCTCTTTCCTCTTTTACCTTTTGCATTTCTCTTTCCTCTCTTTCCCTTTCTCTTTCCATTTCTTTTAATCTAATCTCCTTATTCATTTCTATTTCAAGCCTTTTCAATTCAAATGTGTTGTCAGTTGGCACAGTGATAGCTGTTTCCAAAACTGTACTAGGTAGGATACTTTCATCCACAAGATATTCTAGAACATATCTTTTAATCTCGTCTTTCCGCATTAAAGGCTGAAATTCAATGCCATAATGTTTTGCGACCTTTACAATCTCAGACTTTTTTAGTGAATCTAGTTCCTCGACTGAGGGACTAGCCACGAATTTATCTAAGTTGAATGGCATTTTGAAATTGTATCAAGCCTTCAACAAACAAATAAGTAGTCTGAGCAAACACAGTTGCTTACGATTCACAACAGAATTTCTCGAATTTTCTAGTATTTTTCGTTCCCGGATGTTAGGCCACCAATTCTGTTACGGCTTGTGGTCGCGAGTCAAACCAATAACAGCGAAAGATCACAGAAGAACGAGATTAAAATTCAACAACTTAATGATTATTTACAATCTCCTTATCTCACTTAAATTTACAATAATTAATTAGACTTACTCACAATCCTTTACTTAATATTTCTGGTCTGGTCCAAGGGCTGGTAGTGCATGCACGTTGACGATGGCACAGTGGTAGACCTGCAGCGTGCTGTAGCGTAGGAACTGGTTCCACGAGCGAATAATGACAAGACTAGGTAGGCGATGGATGATAACAACCTCAACACACAGTGTAGAAACGGCGTAAGGCAATTTGTCACAAGTGTGAAGTGTCAGTGGCTGGCCTCATATGATTCGGTCAACAAACGGACAGCAGAATAACGTCTGGACTCGATGGTGTTTCTCGATGAAGTATTAGGGTATCTCTCAATGTCTCTCTCTCCCACAACAACTGTTGAACTGCCTTTTATATGCTAGGCTTTTATTCGAGAACTCTCCAGAATTTAACAGAAACTTCTAGTGCCCACAGTCCAGCAATTACGAGAACGTTCCTTAATAGAAACTTCTAGAACACAGTTGAATATTCTAGTTGAATAACGACAATTGCAGTTTCTTAGAAGTGTTGCCAGGTCGCTGCTATAATTGGGACATAACGTAAACAGTTCTCACTTCTAGACAGTTCTAGAACGGCTGCGTTGAAGTTGAATTCTCTGGAACTTTCCATTCGCTCGTCGATGGATTCAATCCGGTGTTCCTGACGGGTCGTCTTGTAACAACTGGCAAATCCCTTGAATCATAATTTGCTAGCTGCTTTGCTGTAGGAACTTTGCAACTCGAAACTAAAAGGAGCGGTATTCCGTCCGCTTGCCAAAATCGATGTATTCAGTAAATGGTATGCACAGTTGTCAAGTGCAGCGGCCTGTTTTTCGTATACACAAAAACATACATACAAAATATACGCGCAGGAGTCGGGGGCATTCTCCAATGCCCCTCAGCGCCTTCATTTCTTTCTGAGGGTTTTAATAATATTTAAAGGGCAACAAATCTCACCTCAAAACAGTAAAATGCTCCCAACTAACCTTATTTCTATCCCCCTTCTCCAATTTCAAATAGGACAATTGTTAGTGCAGCTCCCAGACAAAGCAACACTAGCCTGTACAGGGAGTTTGAATTGATCAAAGCCATCTTATCCAAACAGGCTATGTGTGGGCTCTCTTAGTGTTCATCTGTGCAAGTCATGAGTGACCAATCAGTGTGATGTTAGCTACTGTTTGAATTTTGTTTCAATCAGAATGCAGTCACCAACTGTATTTATAACTATGGGGTTATTCCTAAATATATTTGGAGGGATGTCACAGACCCTTTAAATCATGCAGCGTTCACAGCATACATGTATTCAGATGATTAAAATTAGTATTGCAATTTAATGCACCAGAGTCACGCTTGTGGAAAGTTTAATTTTGTTCTCTAAATTTTGATATCGCACAGCAGAACATCCGGCCCTCACTTTTTGATGGTCACGAAAAGACAATTTGGAGGGACGGCCTGCAGCATTGTATGATAAAGTACGTTGATGCTAGCCTACACTGGTTGGTATACTAGGGGTATAGCATCACAGTGACATGTAGGCTGTTGCTGTTTGAAACACTACTGAGTTCTACGATGCGTACGTTGCACAGACCCTTTGACCAGTGGTGCTGGCGGCCTTTTAATAGATTCCAAGATCGTGTGCCGAAAATCCCAAGAATTCCCAAGGTGAAGTACGGAATGCCAAAATACAAGTAACGCAACATATTATCTACAAAGAAGTTAATAGATGGTAGAAGGAAATGAGCTTTTCCAGGTTAAATTTCAGCTCTGTCTACACCTTGTTTTTGTATATAAAATAAAAACATGCATAGCAACAACACGTTGGTACTGTTTATGTTTTTGAATGGAAGGGGAGAAAATTCCCAGTATCATCATCGCAATTCCCCTGGTAAGCACAAAATTCCCAAGATCTTGGGAAATATCACACGCGCCCGCACCACTGCCCTAGATGTATGCATATGCAAGAGCTGATATGATACATCACTTACATGTAGGACAACCTAGTTGATGATAGGTGAAAGACCAGTCAGGGTGATGTTATAGTTTTCATTTATGTTACTCAATAAGAGTGCAGTGACCGATTGTAATTAGAACTATATGGCTATTCCAAAAATGTTTGAGGGATGCCACAGACCTTTTAAGGATGTCCGTTCTTCTGAATTATAGAGGGTAGCCTAATGATTTATATATAACGACATCCGCTTTGAGGGCATATGTTGCGTATTCATTGCTTACTTTTGATAAGTGCCAATTGTTAACCTATGTTTTTTGTATGAACGTTGCTCCAATATCAATCCCATCCAGGTGAACAAAGCAGAAGTTTGCAGCACCCCACCCGCCTTTCCAAAATGATAGGAGATTTGTATTGAACATTGGATGGCAGGGTTCCATAAGCTGATCTGTGTATTCATATTTAGGTGAAGGGCATGTGTAAAATCGTATTTATTAACTTGGTCCTTTCCTTTTTTTGTGATGCTGGCAAGTTCCAACATATTGAACATACGTCAGAATGTGGGAAACTATAACAGCACCGAATGAGAACAATCGTCCATTCTTCGGCGTCTGGGTTCCAACTGTCGCAGAATGGCATTGGGCATGCGCTAAACACTCAGTATCAACCTTACTCTCGTTATATGGATGTAAATCGAACACTGTACCTGTTTGAAATGAGATGTTAGCGGGGAGGATTAAACTCCGAGGTAATATTGCTTTTTTAAAGAAAATTCAATTCGACGGTTATTCCTTACACTGGTTACTGACAACGACACTGTTACAAGTAAGGGCGCAAAATCGGGCAGAGAACATTCCTTTTGAAGGAAATTTATATCAAACACTGTCAGTATTCTGTGAGGTTACAGTATAATTTGAAATTTGGGATGTTGATTAAAGAAAATCTGAAAACAAATTTGTTTTCATATATTTTTTTTTTTTTTTTGAAAATATGCCTTCCTTGAAAGCAAAACCTATAAAACCGTCGAAGCGACTGTTTGCTGTCAAGGATTACATACTCCATCATACCCATCAAGGGTCCCAACGAAATTAGACATTTTCAAGAGGAGTGCATTCTTCCCCTGTGAGGGCCATGCCCCTACCTCCCCCTCCCCACCTGGTACCACCCCTGCCCAATCCTCCGACTCAGAGTCCCTCAACCTTGCATCCAGCCCCACGAAATAAACACTTCTCTCACAAACACAAACAAATCCGTGTCAGGGATGGAGAAAAAGTTTTCTCTACGTTCGTTAATTCATCTTCTGAATATGATTCTTTTAAAGGAATTTGGGCAAGTTGAGCAAGTGTTTAACCGTTAACAGGCTATACTTATATTCAGGCTTTGTATTCAGGGGCGTAGCTAGGATGAAATTTTTAGGGGGGCTAGGTATCAAATGGGGGGTCACGGCATCGATCGCCATCCTTAATTCTTACACATTTTATTTGGACACGCACTATTTGGGGGGCTGGCAAACATCTGGGGGACCAGGTCCTCGTCCCCCATAGCTACGCGCCTGTTTGTATTTAATAACGTTTTGATGATTTCTTTTTCACTGTACTAATCACAAGTATAGTCAATGTCCCTTATTCCGCCCACCCCCTGGAACAGGAGTCTAATTCACATTACTCCATACTTTTATCACAGTGGCAACGCAATTCGACTCTCGAAGCTGAATTGGGAGACATTTTTCATTGGAATGAATCCATTCAAGGTGGGTGTTCTGCCAGGCGCGTAGCTACGGGGGCCTGCCCCCCAGATATTTGCTAACCCCCCCCCCCCAG
Source organism: Holothuria leucospilota (assembly GCA_029531755.1). Classification (NCBI taxonomy): domain Eukaryota; kingdom Metazoa; phylum Echinodermata; class Holothuroidea; order Aspidochirotida; family Holothuriidae; genus Holothuria; species Holothuria leucospilota. The sequence goes on along the minus strand of CM055961.1, from coordinate 70,963,128 downwards.
AAATTGTGTGTGTCCTAATAAAATGTGCGAGAGTGCAAGAATTAAGGACAGCGATCAAAGCCGTGACCCTCCATTTGATACCTAGGCACCCCTAAAAATTTCACCCAAGCTACACCCGTGTGTTCTGCTAAATATCGTTCAGAGAGTTCTAATTTATTACCACCTTACTTTTTCCTCCAATATTTTTGAGGAAAACTGCAAGACAGGTGTCGAAAATCCACCATTTTCTTGGGCACACGCAGTTGTCAAAGGTCTATCAGTTTTGCAGTCTACTGAGTTAACATCTTTGTGCTTGTTATGCTGAATCAATTTGCCTGCGAAATTATATTACCAAAGTAGGTCGAAACTTAAATATGGCAAATAAATAACATGAAATCTTCCCCAAAGACCATATCTTCAACCAATCATTGTTACTTCTTCTTTTTGTATCCCAATGAAGGGCGTTTTATGTCAAATTGAAGAGAACGAACCAAAAAATTCCTGGTTCTAATTTTGTTGGCATAAATGGTGAGAAATTTAAGAAAAACCGCTAAAAGTGAGCAATAATCCAGATATTTCATATCTATTGCTACTCATAGGCATAGGAAGCGGGGATTTTAGCCCCCCTCCCCCCGTCGAAAATGTGGTGGGGCAGAAGTATGCTTTCGCCCCCCTCAATCCAAGGACAAAAAGCCCTTATTTGTTTCCTGTATAAAACTGTCGAACATTTGCAGTAATTTTCCTTAAACATTGCCCAACATGTTGCACCAATAAATTGCATCTAAGGACCCTAAAACATTCCAAAATTTCCGAAAGGGGAGGGGTACAGCCCCTCCCCTTAAACCCTCCCCTGGAAGGCGGTCCGAAACAATGTTCAGCGCGCCCGCCCCCCGTCTCGAACAGCTTCCTACGCCTATGAATTGCTACTACTACGCTAAAGTACCTCGTTGCCTTAATTTGTACCTTGACATGCTTTGTACCGCAGCCTTCATAACTAGGAGTTGCCTTTAATTTTGTTATTAGTATTAGTAGTAGTAGCATTGCTAGTACTTTAGGTTTTAATCGATTGATAACAGGGGCGGATGCAGGTTTTGACTAAAGGGGGGGTTTTGCGATATAGTTACTATCTAAGCGGAGCGCCACCATGTGTTGGCGCGAAGCGTACAGAGAAAATTTTTGGTCCAGAAGACCCCCAGATTGCAGGAAATGGCATTTCCCACGCGTTTCCTAGGCTCTTTGATCCGTATAAAAACAAGCTTTCATTGAAATTCCCTGTGTCAGAAATTTTATGATAAATGTCGTACCAGAAAGTTGTCTCCCTCCTTGTGAGAGATGCATGCTATACAGCCGAACGATCTTGGGCGTCAGGAGTTCGGAGCATTCAGTCATTTGTTGTGCTCTCTCTAGGCACTCACAGTGACTCACTCAAAGTTGCTCGCTTGTGCTCAATAAAGAAAAACTTGTTTCTCTTTTTGAAAATCTTCTGAAAGTATTTTGGTGTAGGGGCCTTAAAATTAAACTGGTAGGCTTAATTGCATGCATGGGATTTTAGGGTTGTCTCGTTATCTAAGCTGAGCGCGACCATCGGTTGGCGCGGCGCCAGGGGTGGTGCCAGGATTTGCCCGACGGGGAGGGGGGCAGGATTTGCCCGACGGCGGGCCAGCGACCCGAAGCCCCGACAGCCATGACTGTCGTCGATGACTGGCTGAGGAAGGATTTGAAGAAAACTTGTGTATTAGATTAGAACATTGAGGGCATATATTTCATAATATTTGTATATACTAGAGATCTATATTTCCGCCCTGATTTATCCGTTTTTTCCTAGAATCTGAACTGTGAAATTTTCAAAGCGCGCGAAGCGCGCGAAAATTTTTTGGATAGGCCTACACTAAAAAGAATCCTGTACCTATTTGACAGCATATATATATGGGTCAATTGCCAAGGCAGTTGGGCCATATCGGGTATAAACCTGCGCTGAACTTCCCTCCTCGATTACCACTAGGCAGTACCGCACTCTACAGACACAACGAGCGAACATTTAACTAGGTTTAGCAAATAAAATGAAATGACCGACATTTACATAAAATCCATGTATTCTACTTCTATTAAGTTACTTGAAAAGGTGGAAAGGGTTTTGTACTATATTTAAGCTATTAGTAACGGAACTGAGAAGAGTGGGCAAAGTGGACGAAAAATTTTGGATTTTATCGCAGAAATGACCCTTTTGAAAGCCAACATAAGTAAACCGACCAGGTCGGTACCGACAGCATTCTCCCGACAGGGGGGCCCGGATCATGCAGTGACCCGAAGTTCCGACAGCCCCTATGTCGAAGGGGTGGTAAGGAGGGGATATGAAAGGAGCCTAAATATTCCATGGGGGGGGGGGGGGGTGGGGGGGGGGGGGGGTGGGGGGGGGGGGGGGTGGGGGGGGGGGGGGGTGGGGGGGGGGGGGGGTGGGGGGGGGGGGGGGTGGGGGGGGGGGGGGGTGGGGGGGGGGGGGGGTGGGGGGGGGGGGGGGTGGGGGGGGGGGGGGGTGGGGGGGGGGGGGGGTGGGGGGGGGGGGGGGTGGGGGGGGGGGGGGGTGGGGGGGGGGGGGGGTGGGGGGGGGGGGGGGTGGGGGGGGGGGGGGGTGGGGGGGGGGGGGGGTGGGGGGGGGGGGGGGTGGGGGGGGGGGGGGGTGGGGGGGGGGGGGGGTGGGGGGGGGGGGGGGTGGGGGGGGGGGGGGGTGGGGGGGGGGGGGGGTGGGGGGGGGGGGGGGTGGGGGGGGGGGGGGGTGGGGGGGGGGGGGGGTGGGGGGGGGGGGGGGTGGGGGGGGGGGGGGGTGGGGGGGGGGGGGGGTGGGGGGGGGGGGGGGTGGGGGGGGGGGGGGGTGGGGTAAAAAAATTTTTTTCGGTTCCCCCAAAAAATTTTTTAAACCAATTTTCCCTTTTTCCCCCCAATTTTTCCCCCCTTTTGCGTTGGGAAATTCACGGCCAATTTAAGGAAAAAGGGAAAACCTTTTTTTTTAAAAAAAAAAACCCTTTTTTTTTTACAAAAAAAAACAATTAAAAAATAATTTCCATTTAAAACATATTATGTGAGTTGAAACTGTGGCATAAAATTCTTTTTATTACTTTAAAAGGAAAAAAGCTTTTTCCCCAAAGTCACTTTCACTTTTAAATCTTTAAACTTGGAAGGTTTTTAAAATTTCCCGGGGCTTGATTAAAATTTGAACATTTGCCGGTATTAAACTTTTTTTACTTGCGTTTTTCCGAACCTTTAATCTTCCTTGTAGTAAGTACTTGAAAAGGGAAAAAGTCACTACAAAAAAATTACCAAGAATATAGGAATCTTCCCAAAATGTTTTAAATACCACATGAACTAATGAGAAAAATAAACCCGGAATAGCAGGAAAGTTAGATAGCTGGTTTAAGTGTTAAAAAACATGTTAAACAATCTAATTTTCAAATTTTGCATTTGCTTATTAAAAAAAATTTGACAATTTTAAAACTGCCGTTTTTTTTAAAATTAGAAATTTTAAAATTTATTTGTCCCAAATTCTGTACTGTTTAAAATTTCCATAATATTCATCTTATTTCAAATTTTACATTAAATAAATAAAGGTGAAAAAAGCTAAATTCAACCCTTTTAGGGAACAAGGTACAAAATGTAAAAGGGTTGAATTAAAAAGAAAACAAAATTCCCCAAAAGTTCTTGGGAAAATGGGGTTCCAAAGCCTTAAACCAAGGGACTGCCTCATTTTAAAACATCCCAAAGTTTTTTCCCCCCTTTAAATGTTTTTGGTTGGAGTTGGTTTTAATGTCCACCTACTTTAACTGTAAGGCCTAAAAAATTTTTGAAGTTTCTGGAAATTTGGTTGGGCAGCTTTTAAGGGTAAATTCAAAACCGGGTAATGATTTTGCCTTTTTTTTTGTAATTTGGGTTAAAACCTTTGGACAACGAAAATTACTTTATTAAGAAAAAAAAGTTTGGGGAAGGTTTATTAAAAAAATCAGGGAACTAAAATTAACCAATGTTTATTAAAGGGACCCCTTAAAATTTAATTTTGGGCAATAATTTTGTTTTGGGTATTTTGATTCAAAAATAAAGGGGTCAGAAGAGTTGGCAGAAATTTTCACTGTCTGGGACAAGGACATTAAGCCTTTAAAGGGCAAATGCAGTCATCTCAAATCAAAATGGATTATACCCATATTCCTAATCCTGAATGGATTCCACTCTATCTTACACCATGTGGTGGCTACGGCCAGCAGGAACAAAGGTTTAAGGTCGAGTGACATCATCATTTTTGAACAGACTTAAATATTGCTATCAATCTGAAAAATTTAAATGTCATGTCTGCTAGACTTGGGGGGGGGGGGGGGGGGGGGGAAAGGTGTGTGTACAGAAGTCTAGGCAGACAAGTGACAATTTAAAATTTTTCAAGATGGATAGCAATAGTAATGTCTGTTCAAAAATGATGATGTAACTCGACCTTAACTTTGTTTCTGCATGCAGTAGCCACCATGGTGTAAGATAGAGTGGAATCCATTCAGGAATTAGGATAAATGGGTATGCCATTTTGATTTGAGATGACTGCATTTGCCCTTTAAAGGCTTAATGTCCTTGTCCCAGACAGTGAAAATTCTGCCAACTCTTCTGACCCCTTTAATTTAAAGAATACAATTTATCTACCCACTGCATCTCCGAAAAGTAATTGCAGCCTACACACTACAGTATGTGTGTATTCAGTGGTGGAGTATGTACAGTACAATAATACAGGCTTGGCTTTATTGGAGGACCTGATTCACTGAGCTTTGTTTTTAATATTCATGCTGCCTGCTAATGAACCAGTTGTTTTATACATTTAAATAAAAGTATATACTTTTCATGTTTCTCGTTAGCAAGGTTAACCAACTTACGAAAGAAAAATGGCCACAAACGATCATTTACCCAGTGCTCTACCTCTGACATTTTCAACACTTAAACCAAGCATCCTGGAACCACAAAGTATCTCAGAAAACCTTGCAAAACTAACTCAGGAGACAGAACTTCAGAAAATGCTAGCAGATGAGAAAATGAGGTGTGACATGCATAAAACCAACTACCAAACACTCAAAGCAGAGCATACCAGGTAAGCAAGGGTGAAAATTAACATGGACTTGTGGGAGCTTAACTAATGAAAATGTAGATGTCAGTCCCTTGGAATGGTAAGTGGACTGGAAGCTACATATTTCAGTCAACCAGAAGCTTCAATTGCACTTGTTTGGTTTTACTGGTTTAACCTCAGACCTCTTTTGACAGTTTCTTTTGTACCCTTGTGGTGCCCTTAAAAAGGGGGTCTGCTTGTAAAAGCTTTTAAGCTTTTTTCACACCTCTCTCCACAATTTAGTATTAATGTAAATGTTGTAACATAAGTATGTATATATTATTGTGGAAATCTTTCTCAATACAGTACAGTACTGTATGGTACAATACAATTTTTGTCAAGAACTTCATAAAGACATTCCTTCAAATGCAACACTTTGGCAGTGTTTCTTCTAACTTGTCTCAAATTTGATAATTTCATATAAGCAACAGTGCAAATATGTAAAAATTTCAGCACTTGGTTTTAACTGCTTTGCTTAGGCCTATACATCAGACTAGGACTAACATAATTACCAGTGGGCTAGAATTGCCAGGGGTTCATATACTTGCTTGCACCCTTAGTTGCATGTGAGACTATGTAATACATTTTAGGAAGATCTCATAGATTCTGTAGTGAAGGATTTTTTGATTAGGAGTCATTTTTGTAAACCTCATTACTCAAGTACTATAGCTCAAACAAAGGAAAGAGGGCCAACCAGGCTTCGACAAATCCCCCGCCCGACAGTCCGGGACAAGTAAAAAGTTTAATACCCGGGCAAGTGCATTGTTCAATATCATAGCCTGCTGGGCAAGTACCCTTGTGAAGTCTCCTCCACAAAGGGGTTTAAAGGCATATTAAAAGTGGACAAGTAGATATTCATGCGGACAAGTAGACTAAGAGAACAGCTTGTCTGATTTACAAGTAATGAAAGAAAGAATTTGTCAAAGCCTGGGGCCAACAGTACTTCCACTTGCTCAACCAATGCATACATGTTTATAAGTGAGCAGTAAATTGATTCATTTCACTTAATAATATCATGTTTTGTTTTTGCTGCCATTTCAGAAGAACAAGTAGAGGGATCTTACTTATAGTGATTGTACATGCACCAGTGCTAGCTCTGCCTTACATTGACATGTGTCCAATTGTACCCCACACATTATTGCAGAAGTGCAGCTTTTTTGCACTACTGTGAGAAACAATTGGTGAAATATGTCTGCTGTATCTGACTTTATTTGAACCTACTGCTTAAAAAAATTTTGGCAAAGTAGATAAGAAAATGAATGTGTTTTGTTAGCATCGGCATATATTGAGAAGGTTGGGATGGAAAGTAATAAGAAGATCATAAAAGTTTGCCCAAATAGGTTCACTTTACTGACAACATGATACTAAATTTGATGTTGTCACCTTATTGCCATACAGGGTCAGCATGAAGGATTTTGTTTTGCATAGCAAAACTGCTATGCATTTTTAATGCTGTATAACAACAGTTATTTTTTCAATTTTTGTATCGCTACTGTGCTCATTTGCATTGCAAAACTGTGATGTGATATGGCTATTGCGGACCCTGTTGCCGTAGGTGTTCAAGATTTCCAAACTCTTCACCTTAGAATGTAGGTTGTGGTAGTATTATTTCTAGAAAATGCAAGCTGTGACATATTTTACTCCAGTTGTCTTCATTTATGGAAAATGTGGCATTGGATTCTCTTTCACCTGATGTATTTTCAGAATGGTTTCTCCCAATAATGTTTTCCGTGGTACATTAGAATGGCAGTTATCACGAATCTCTTGTAAGGCAAACAGTTGCCTTTTCTCCAAGTTATTTGAAATCCTCAAAGTTGGTTAGGGAAATGTACCTTTTTCCATTCTTAAGAAAAATTGAAATCACAATGTTATGGTTTCTTTTCTCTGGTACAGAGTTCAAAATGATCTGAGGAGGCTGCAAGAGGAGCTAGATAGTGTCAAGGAAGAGAAAAAGGCAGCTGAAGAGAAACTACAAACCTTAATGGCAAAAGCAAACAAGGAGCTGGCAGAGCAATCATCTCAGATTGATGAATTGAAATCACAGGTTAGTGCACCTTCATACCATATGTTATCAATCTATATTATAAGCTAGACCACTTATGTCTGTGGAACTATCCTTAACATGGAGGGTCTTATTATGTGTTCCATTTTGGTCTTGTTCAAAATGATTGCCTGCGTTGCAACACCCTTTTTAAGGTTAGGGAGAGGGGTTTAAGAGAGTAGTTCAAACATTCCACAAATAGAATGTTTGGTGTCTCTTTGTATTTTGAGATTTTGTGTACTGCATGCAGTACACAAGACAGCTCATTATCCAAATCAATTGACACTTTGATTGCCAATTTTGAATGCGGAGATGAGTAGTGTAATGTGCGGTTTGCAAAGCTTGTGTCATAATCCTTTTTGGAAGATGTATGAGAAATTTGGCGCAATAAGGTTTGTTGCAAGATATGTTCTCAATTGCTGACATGTTCAGAAAGATTGATGGGGTCAGTGTTGGACCATTGGGAAGGTTGTTGTCTATTTTCCCTAGCAATATGTACACAGGTATTTGTCTTCCATCCAATGGTCTTATTTGGGAGGAGGAAGAAAATTGAACCAATCCCAAGCAATAACTGTGAACTTCACTCTTTGTGAAAGAATGTTGTGGTTGGACAATTATGAATCAGTGGATCCTGCATTTGTGAGACATTAAGTTGCAGTATAATGGTTATAATATCCCAGATTAGGAAATACCAGAAGGGTGGAAGGAGCTTGAATTCCCTTTAGGAGAAAGAGGCAACAAAGAGGTGTATTGGGAAAGCAACAGTGCAGTTGAGTTGCAGTTTTGGCCATTCACTTAGCTTTCAAACATGTCAAATTTCCCAGTGTTTCAATTTGAGAGTCAATTGCACCTTTGGGTCAAATTTTCTTATGAGGCTGAAATATGTTTTATTGTTACAACTCTTTTAGGTCTTAACACCTCAAAAACTGGAACTCATCAAACTGAAGATTAGTGAAGACATGGAACAACCCTTTCGTGAGAGACTTACTCAAGTCTGTACAGACTTGGAACATTTTAGAGAAGGTTACAACAAACTACGCTATGAAAACACTTTCTTGAAGTCAGAGTTTGAACATGAGCAGGCAGAGAGAAAAAGAATTTTGGAGGAGTTGAAAGTTCAACATGAGGCAGAGGTGAGCAGATTGAATGAAGTATATATAACTATTATCTCTAGGTGATGGATGGGTCATGATGGGATTGAGGGGTTGGTAGGGAGAAGCTGTTTGAAGATTTGTCATGTTTTTTGTATTAAAATTGGACATATTCAAGCTTTGTTGAAAAACTTTTATGCAGTCTTCCACTGATTCTTTTTTTGAGGAATTTCAGTTTTGTTCTTGAGTGCTGTTTCATCATTCTTTGTTTTGCACTGAAAATAGCCCCTTTCTGCAAAATGATTTTGGTAAATAGTTATATCTGCAAACTTGGAAAAGATGAATCTAACTGTTCACATTTTGAAATGGGAAACTCTTGTATGCTGTATTAGTTATCTACAGTCCACGTTATTCGCTATATACTTAACTTTTGGGTATGTTTTGCGGTAAAATGTCTTGTATCTCATTTCACCTGGATGCTGTGCATGTACATTATGTCCTTTGTTTTTACAGGTGGAAAGTTTACGGAAGGATAAAGAGACTATAATAGCTAGGTACTCCCAAGATAACAATCAAGAAGGAGAAAAAATGAGAAATTTGCATAGGGAAAATGCACAGCTGAACTTGAAGGTCAAAGGTCAGTCAGGAAAAGTTTATAATTGTTAAATGTCTTCCATCTTGACTTAAGAGCAATAAGTACAGTGCACATAATAGAGGTTCATTTAGTTTGCTTTGATGTATTGCTAAGTACGTGGTACTAGCATTTACCAGTGGTACATGGTAGATTTTCTGTTACTTTTTTGAGTGATGTGTGATAGGTGCAGTGTATTAATCATTATATTTGTTTGTTTTCTTTGTACACGCATGGAAACCTAAGATGTGTTTGTGTATCAGGCAATCACCATGATCCACTTCTCAAATGAGTAGACTCTGATGAAACTGGACTATCTTCATTTGATTTTCTGTAAGTGCCCCCCTATGTATCACACCCTGAATAATATATACCCCCTTACCATTGCCCAGGGATAGTTGGCCCTTCACTGAAGTGTGTGTCGGTCTCAATGTTGATGTCCAAACTGCCCAGTTGTGGTTTGGATGAAACCAGAACCACCTCAAACCAATGAAGCATGGTAATCAGGCCGTAGCAAGTGGGGGGGGGTGTCACACTCCCCAATATTTGGTCGCCGTCAGCAAATTTTCGGTCTGTCGGCAAAAAGTGGAGAGGGAAAGGAAAGGAGGAAAAAAAAGAGAGAAGGGAAAGGAAAGGAAGGGAGTAAAAAGGAAGACGGAGAATGAAAGGAAAAAAAAAAAGAAAGAGAGAACGGGAGCTCGTGGCCAGTCTGTTGTCGGCTATTTTGATTTTCAGCTCTTCATCTAATTGGCCCATTCAAGTTGAAGGCCCGTCGGCAAATTGATTATGCATGTGGCGGCCGTATAGTATTAAACGGCCGTCGGTGTAATTGGACGAGTGACTGAGTCTGTCGGCAACTCAGAGAAAGAAAGGGGATCAGTGGTGGTGGCAGGTGGGGGCAGGGGGAGCTGTTATGTATACAATAAAATATGTAGTCCCTGACAACGGCCAGTCGCCACGACGATTTACTTAATTTTGGTCTAAATTAGGGCAAATTCTTCAATAAAACCTCCAAATTTTCCATGGTAAAAGCCCAATTTTTTCAAATTTCCTTGAAGTAGAGCCCAAAATTTTTGGCGTGCTTCGCGCGCCAAATTTTTTCTTCAAACATCATTTTGGCACTTTATCAGCCTCGTTGAGGCTTTGGGTTGTTGGCAGCTTAACCCCCCTTTCGGGCAAATCCTGGAGCCACCCCTGAAGGGCATTAAAGGCTTCCATATAGGCACACTATTTCAGGTCATATGACATTCTTGAAAAAACACTTTCTGCACATTATTCCTCACTTTTATCATCACCATGGGGAGCAGCACCCTATTACCCATGGAGTAGGCATCCTTAGCCCGTTTTCTAAACCCTAACCTTGACTTCAAACACATTTTGCAAACTCCTGAGGATCCGGTTTACCCACAAACATCCTGGGAAAAAATAATGCATCCTGGGAAAAAAAATAATGCATGCAGCGTGTGTCTTCCCTTCTCTGCAGTCTCAGACTTTTAACTTTTGAACACCAAAATGAAACAGATACAGAACCCATCCTGGTGTTCAAAGCATATTTTGAACGCTTGTGTTAAGATTCTGAACACTTTTTCTCCCTATTTGAACGCCAGATGCCTATCTGAACACTTACCATATTTGAACGCCTGACGCATCTAATGTTCAAATGCTGAACGCATAGTGTTCCAATTCTGACTGACAGGTCCAGCTCCTCAAGTATAGTGGCATGACGGGACGAATAGCCTAACACATTAAAATTATCTGGAATCTTTGCATTGGATAATGTATTGTGAACCAAAACATACCTACCCTGCATGAGACTTAATTTTTTACCCAATGATCATGCTAAAACCTCAGAGGTTCCAGGGACTTCGCCCCTGGACCCCCACCAGTTGCCTTAAGGCAGGCCCAGTGTTTTAGCCAGCCCCTATTTGTGCAACAATGTCGCATACATGGCGACAAATGTCCCACAATAAAAATCTGACAAGCAAATTCTACCTGGGTGTAAATTTTGAGGTTCCTCATTAGGGCAAAAATCCACTCAAATATTGCACCATTTACAATCTAGGCACCTTTCAAATTCCAAAAATTTCCAAAGGTGAGGGGGACCCCTCCCCTTAGACCCCTCCCCCAGGCCACAGATCAGTAAATGTGGCATTGAAAAAATGTCCTAGCTGAAACACTGGCGGACCTCAGGATCCCAACCGCTTAAAACTATATTGTCTTGACGAGAGGAATAGCCTAATTCATCAAACTTATGGGGAATCTTTGCATTTGATGAAGCATTATGAACAAAAATATATCCATCCTGAGACTTAATTTTTCACCCAGAGATATGCTTAAACCTCAGAGTTGCCGGGGCTTCACCCCCTGGGCCCCCTCCCTGCGGGGCTTTGCCCCTAGACCCCACCATTGGCCCTAAGGCGGGCCCCTGGACCCCACCCGTTAAAGCTCGTTTCTGCGCTACCCATTACAAGATCTGTCGGCAAAACATAGTCTCTACACCAAAGGAAACACCTTCGCTATGCCCCTGATGGTACTCAAGACCACTGGAGACGAAACCTGCATAGATTTGGAATTTTGGATGCTAGCCACACTGCACAAAGCAATGTTCCCAAACCACCTGGGACAAACTCGAAAAACTCCAAAGCAAGCTTTCCTGGAACAAGTGTAGGGCCTTTAGTTGATGAAAGCTTCTTCATGGTATGCAAATGAAACTGTACAAAATATTCTGAGATAGGAGGATTTACATGGACTTTTAATAGTGTTCAGTCCAATAAACAGTGACTATAACCTACTATAACCTGTTTTGACATTTTTGTTCAGAGGGGGATTGTGATTGTGGCCTTGGATAAAAAGCATTAAATTTTGTACACCAATTGTATTGACAGTTTTTTAGGCTTTTCTTGGGTCAAAAGCAGAAAGACCACTAAACACTGAGAGGTTTCATGACAGGTCAGACCACCCAGCAGTAGGACTGAAATCACCAAGACAACCTTTGACTTTGGTTTCGGGTGGTTTCAGTTTGGTCCTGGTTTGGGGGATCTATTTACCCTTCACCCATACCCTCATCTATGCTTGTAGGTCTTCCAGTCATGGCTATTGGAACTACAGTAACTATTCTGTCGATCCTCTCAACAAGGTGAAACAATGCAGTATACATAATGAAGTTCACTGCTCACAGTCCAGTGTCCAAGTAACAATTCTCTGGTTTAGTGACCCCACAGCTATGATAGTTCATGCTAGCTGGGAAGGTGGAGCTTACAGTAAAATCTCTTTGGTTGTTTGTATTCACAAATTTGTACAAATTTCCTTTTGGGTACAGTACTTATTTCTTTTAAAGTTTAAGCAGACACCAGAAATCATTTGCAAAAGTATTCTTTTATTTTTAATAGCTTCAGTATTAGCCTTAAAAGTTTTTTTTTTTTAATTTTTACTCAGGTTTGTTATCAGAACTGAATGAAATCCGTGCCCAGAGGGAGCAGGCCGGCTTACAGTCTGACCATGTGTCAAGATTACAATCCAGGCAGCTGTCAGAACATACTACAAATATCAAAACACTTGAGGTGAGCAGTTTGTGTAAACCATGCTCTTACAGTACTTTATTGCCATTAACATGTGAAAAGGTTGCCTCATACCCATAGAATCCATTTTGCAAATGTGTAATGCACTTATCAATTGAATGACACACCCCACTCCCCCCCCCCGACATTGTTAGTCAAATGTGAGTCATTGGCCAATGACAGTGTGATGCACATGTTGGTCATTGAACCACTACTGTCAGCCACCAACATGACTGAGGGGTGAGTCACATTACCTCAATTGTCAGTCACTGTTGTGACCAAGGGCTGGATCATTGTGAGTCAATTGTTACATGTTGTATAGGGATATCCATTGTCATTCTCATTTTTCCAGGCAATATTGGTGACCCAATGTCAGTCAAAATTGCAAATTGTGCATCAGTTTTGTGACTGAGATGTGAGTCATTTTATATTAACTTTTCAGTCACAGAAGTGACTGAAGGGTATGTCATTGTACATGTTTTGTCAACACTATTGTAGACAATGACTGACCATTTCCGGGGGTAGAGGGGTAGGTCATTCAATTGATAAGTGCATAACTGAAAGTCTCAGAGAGATTGTCATGGCAGCAGTAGTTTGCATTCAAACTTGGTGAAAGGTTGTGACAGTTCTCCTTCCACATCTCATTCCTGCTTGTCACCATCATCAAAATATATCCTCTCATGTATGTTTCATGTCTTCTGGCAAATTTTGCACGTACTTTATTTCAGTATTTACAAAAGAAAATGTAAACCTTCTCATTTCCTTGAAGAAAAGTAAATTATTTAGGTTAACTAAAAGAAAGAGCAATTCAACAGGGTGTATATTTCTTTACAGAGGTTTAGAAGATGTTGAGTAAGTCCCCTAATCATGTTTCCCAATGTGGCCACTTGGTAAATTGCTAGATGTCTTCTAGTCATGTTCATCCCAGTTACAATTTTCACAAATATAGTTAAGTAGGGTTATAGACCACGTGTTTGGTCTAGTGGTAGAGCATCCGCCTCTCATGCAGGAGGCCCAGGTTTGATTCCCAAGTCGAGTCATACCAAAGGCTTAAAAAATGGAACCTACTGCCACTGTGTGTGATGCTCCGCATAAGCAATGGAGTAGGGAAAACAAGCCAGTGCCCCACAACTGGAAAAAAGGCTGTGGGCACCGCTAGATTAAACCAAGAGGTTATAAGTTGAGGCATGAAACCTTATCTTACTAAGTTGGGTTATATTTTATGCAGGGTGTTTGAGTAAACCTCTGTGATACTCCTTACTTCAGTTATTGTAGTCAGTTGAGCACCAAAGAATCAAGACAAAAATATGCCTGGTCATAATAAAGCCAGTCAAACATTTTGAAGGGTTTATGAACAATCTTATGGTATCTGTTGTTGCAGACTCAATGTGGGAAGACCCAAAGCAAATTATAACACTTAGTCTGCAGATGATATGAGGGCAGCCTAGTGTTATGACTTACTGGTTGCTCAAGTTCCAAGCAAAGTGAATAGATGTGTTGCAGTAACATCAATGTTACTTTTCCAGGAAGGAGGGGAGGGGGGGAGGTGCTCTATGGTTGGAGTGTCTGCCTTGCATTTTAAATGTCACCAGATCAAACCCCTAGAATCATTTATAACCATTTCTCGTAACTCAAGAACTTTCTTTGCAAAACTGCTTATAGCAGCACTGATGGGGTTCTGATGTAGGTGATTTAAAAATTGTTTCTGGCTGTTCCACTCAGGTGATTTCCCATTCAGGTCTCAATCATTAAAGGTTGCTCAGTACACAAGTTGGTCTGTGGAGCTGAGCAAGTGATGTCTGCCCTTTCTTGACACTGTGAAAGTGGCATATAAGACTGGGGACACTTTTTGCTGTTGAATGTAGGTGTCAAATGGTGGTCCTAGTACTTAGCAGAATTGGGGGACGTTAGTACACCCTTATCTCATTACCTTACCTCTGAACACTATAAATGGAAATAAGAAGGTGAATCTCACTTGTGTGCATCTGCTATCAACTTGATGTAGGGTCTTCGGTTAGCCCAAACCACTTTCTGATATTGAATTCTGAACCATTTGAAAAAAAGTACCTCTTACTACTGATTTATTGTCATTTGAAAAGCTGTCTAGTTTCTTACATGGCATTTAATAATGTTTAACTGTTTTCTCTCATAAAGAAGTAGATATTACGTGCTTGCTAATTATTGTGTATTAACCTTTCTGAAAATTTTTTAAACAATTTTGGTTACTCCAGGATACCATTACATGAGAGTTAATTGAAGTTGATTGCTAATTTATGAACAAATCACTTATTAATGATTGTTAGGCAGTGATGCTACTGATGCACATGTTACATACTGTGTGTGCTTGGGATTACACTTGAAAAGTTTTTATCGTATTAAACATTACGGTATACAAGCATTCCAAATGAATTCTCTAACATGGCTCGGTCTATATAATGAAATCAAAGTTATTGTGGATCATTCTAGGACTAATTCCAAATTTAATGTGTTCTATTTTAATGAAATGAAAATTAGATTGATCTTAAAATCACACTGCACAGCTTTGCACATTTAGTTTCAAAACAATGGTCAAGTCAGGCCATTATCTTCTAGAATACAGTTGCCCTGATAGAGGTACATGCCCCGGAATGTCTGATGGAAAATGAAGGGGAGACTGAATATTCCTGAGACTTACAATTACTTCAGATTCTAGTTTTGTGCTGATCAGTATATTTGTAGAGGTAGTAGAAAAGACCTGTTACTGCATTATAGGGGAATGATTTAAGTTTTATCAGTCTCAGTAATATCACTGTTTTGGCAAGAAAAAGATCAGAACTGGCTGTTACCCAAGTACACAAGTTAAGAGAGAGTTTGTCAGAAATCATTTTTACTTGTCCAAGGCAACTAGGTTGAACCAACTTACTCTAAGTCTGTAAATAAAATTTAAGACTGTTTGCAAGTCTCACTAAGACTGGGCTGGGCTCAGAATTTTTAATTTTTTGTAATATTTAACAGACTGAGAAAGAATCTCTGAAACTTCACATGGATCAACTACAAAAAGAACTTGCATCCTCACAAGATGAACAACGTACACTCAACAACAAAATCCATGACCTAGAGAGGCAGAATTCTGAACTCCGTGGCCAACTGGAAGAAGCAATACACCAGAAGAAACTTGAACTGACAAATTCCAGGATGGAAGCTGTGAAAATCAGAGGAGAGCTAGAAAGAGAGAAAGATGGATTATTAAGTGAATTTGAAGGTGAAGTATTTTGTCTGGTTGAAAGCAATTCTTCTTATGGGGAATTGGGTTATCATCTCACTTTCTTACTAAAGAATATTATGATAGATTTGATTTAGTGCCCCTTGTCCCCCTTCCTGCACCCCCTCCCCTCACCAAAGACTATACCTGCTCATGTTTCTTTTCAAATTTTGTCGTAAAGATTGTTTCCCATCAGTAAATTTACTTTCCTATTTAATAGTTTTCATCCTGTCCTGGCAAAATTATGGTTGCTCATCATTACTTTCTGATATATCATTGAGAAGAATGTGAAAACAGCTTGAGTGGCTCAGTACTGTACTTTGCAAGTTTTGAGTTTATTTTTTTCATCTTTCATTTTTTTTCTAGGAATTAAAGCAAAATTGGAAATAGCAGAGAGTTCATTGCAAGCTCAGAGTAACTTGGTAGCTGAGAAAGAAAAGGAAATTGCAAGGAAGGTCCAAGCTGTTAGAGAAGAAGAATGGGGGAAAGTCAGTCAACTAGAAACAGAGAAGTATGATGTCAAATTGATTTGATTAATATATACTTATGACCAGTTTTGGTTAAGTCTTGGCAGTGAAGCATAAATCTGAAATGCTGGCATCTGGAAAAGACATTTAAAGGCTAGTTTACTTTGCAAGATTGGAGAAATAAACTTCAGGGAAACATTTTCAGGATTACTGGAGTGCAGCAGTAAAAAGAAAGCTATCCTCCTAAGTTAGAAGTGGAATGTATGTACTAGAGTAAATATGAAAATTTGTTTACTTGTATATAGAGATGATCAACTCCTTGGCCACACACATGACGCCCATTTTCCTCTTGACCCTTAATGGTGGGACCATAACAACTGTTCTAAAGTGCTGTTGGCCTTCTTTTAGCAGTACGTCATGGTGAACTCAATGTCCCAACTTTATTTACTTTGTAAAAACTTGGAAGTCCAGACCAGGTGATCCTTTGGTTAAAATAGCCTAGCTAAAACCCTAAGCATGATAAGTGTCTCATGTTTGTTGTGTAACCTTTTCTGCAGACTTGATTGTGAGGCCAAACTTCAAGAGATGGAGAAACTGTATTCTGAGTTGGAAACAAAAACCAAACAGCAGAGAAGTGAATTGGAAGAGAGGGTCCATGATGCTGAAAAGAGACAAGATGATGCAGAAAGAGAAGTCTTGAGTCTAAAGTAAGTGTTACAAGTAAACTTAAAGCCATCTCCAAGTAGATAAAGGCATCTATGGTCATTTGAAAATGAAGCCTTAAAAGCAATTGGGAGGTTCGTGGTTTGATCCCTGCTCATGGTCATAGAAAGGTGGATTTTTCATCCAAGAGCAGTTTGTGGTTTTAGTGTGTGAAATGAATTTTCTGAATCAAAAGAATCTAGATGAAGCTAAAATGTTGAACTGGAAGACTCTGAGATAAAGTAAAATTTAGATGTCCTCATGAGCTTTTTCTACATTTTTGCATTATATAAAAATATGTACCCTTCCTGGCCTGAAATGTTATTATATTTGCTTTGGTACTAGATGGTGACAAAAAGAAGGAGTCATTTTTTCCATGGTTTAAACGATGGGCGGCAAACCAGTCCTACCCATTGCTCTTGCTCTACTGACATCGAAAATCGGATAATAATTTATTAAACACTGTTGTAATGTGGCCCGAACGCTGTGGGAGGTGGGCGGGGTGAAAGTCGTTTTTCCCCCACCTCCCACCAGAATGGAGAGTGCTTCCTAAGTTGTCTTCTTTTTTGGCGACCTCCATATGAGGGACAATATTGTATGTTTTTTCAAGCCCATTGTTGGTAAAGGTTTGAGGTTTTGTAAATTGCATCCACGGACAGACTGATTGTGTGACAAAGAAACCATGAATTAGTCTCGGTTTTGACCAACTTATGATAGAAAATTTAAAAAATCACCCCTTTATTATAGAACTTTTTTTACCAACAATCATTGTTACTTCTTCTTTTTGTATCCCAATGAAGGGCGTTTTATGTCAAATTGAAGAGAACGAACCAAAAAATTCCTGGTTCTAATTTTGTTGGCATAAATGGTGAGAAATTTAAGAAAAACCGCTAAAAGTGAGCAATAATCCAGATATTTCATATCTATTGCTACTCATAGGCATAGGAAGCGGGGATTTTAGCCCCCCTCCCCCCGTCGAAAATGTGGTGGGGCAGAAGTATGCTTTCGCCCCCCTCAATCCAAGGACAAAAAGCCCTTATTTGTTTCCTGTATAAAACTGTCGAACATTTGCAGTAATTTTCCTTAAACATTGCCCAACATGTTGCACCAATAAATTGCATCTAAGGACCCTAAAACATTCCAAAATTTCCGAAAGGGGAGGGGTACAGCCCCTCCCCTTAAACCCTCCCCTGGAAGGCGGTCCGAAACAATGTTCAGCCCGCCCCCCCCCCGTCTCGAACAGCTTCCTACGCCTATGAATTGCTACTACTACGCTAAAGTACCTCGTTGCCTTAATTTGTACCTTGACATGCTTTGTACCGCAGCCTTCATAACTAGGAGTTGCCTTTAATTTTGTTATTAGTATTAGTAGTAGTAGCATTGCTAGTACTTTAGGTTTTAATCGATTGATAAGAACTTACCTGCACAGTCTTTGAATTATTACAAGTTGGCTCGCAAAGTTTCCCCTTTCCTCAAACAAAGAATTCAACAAACCAGCCTCCCTTCAGATTTAGTCCACACAAAATTAGTTGGCTCTGGTAAGCTTACCTCCCAAGTTGTGTGTTTCTCGCGATAATTTAAGTAAATACCTGCAAGAGAACAACTATTTGGTCTCATATGCATACGGTCAGGTGTTCCTCATTCGCTCATGAAAGAATTGACTCGACCAGGGTCCCCTGGCTCGATTAAACTGTATATATTATTATCTCAGAAATTTGTTCTCCGCGTTACCTATACCCTGGAAGTAGTCCAACGAATAAATAGCTAGCGGCCCAGAGCGTTGCCCCTAGTGTATAAATATCACAGTTTCAGCTATTTGACAGATTGCAGTACACGAACTCTTAACACCACGGGTGCTTGAAGATTCGACCTCGCCATCCAACGGAATAAAATCCAAAATTATGAAATATTATACCCCACTTTCGCCCTCAAGCTGCGCAGCACAAAGCAGATATCATGAGCCCGCCGTCTAAGCCCAACTACGTCTAAAGAATGTAGAGGGCAAAGGTCAGAAAAAGAACGAATTAGAATGGATGACGGATGGTCTTACGGGACACAGAGCATTTTGATGAAAGAATGTGGGTCACACCTCTGTTGACCTGAAATACAATTAGTAACAGTACATTTATATGATTCAACAACAGTTGCCGAAGCCTTTGCCGATAGTATACGCCTGTTGGCGGCCTGTAAAGGTGTCTTCCAGTAATGACTTACTTCAATATTAATGGGCCTTTGTCCTACATTGGATACAATTAACTCTGTTGGCGGCCTGTAAAGGTTTCTTCCAGTAATGACTTACTTCAATATTAATGGGCCTTTGTCCTACATTGGATACAATTAACTCTATTAATCCTCTCGTAGTAAAGATCTAGATGCAAGCAAACTGGTTTTCCGTTTCTTTTCAGAGTATACAATGGCGTGGATCCATCTCCAAAGGGGGGGGGGGCGGGACTTTTCACCATTTGCGAATCGCCGTCCTGGGGGAGGGGTATCTTTATGGCAAATGTACCACGTTTATGGCAAATGGTGCTATATTTGGGCTCAATTTAGCTTTTAAAATGTAGTGTCAATTCTTAATCTATGTTATAATACAATTCATCCCAGTTTTACTTTTCATCATTTTGAAAAAGTGGGGGAACTTTTTGGAGATGTCCCCCCTTCCAAAAAAAGTGAGGGGGACGCGTACCCCCATCCCCCCATGATCCACGCCCATGAGAGTATACACACAAGTTATACTTTGTGACTTGCAGTGGTTGTTCCGAGAGGATCACATGTCCCACCCCCGCCCCTTCCCTTCAAAAAAAAAAAAAACTCTGGAAAAAGTTAAAATGTTTTGTGTGTGTGGCTCAGAAGTAAGATTATTCCCGGTTATTTTATACCGAAAATGCTTAAAAACTGTTTTACTTTTGAAATGCGATTTTATCAATTATGCACTGGGGTGCTGGGCGAGGGACAAAGTCCCATCCCTATCCTCTCCCTTCTCTCTAATACTACGCCCCTACAAATGAGTCCTGGATTCGCCACTGGCTTGGAATGATGGTGGGATACAGGCTTCCGGGGCTCAAGGATCAAAACCCGTCTTACTTCACTAATAGTATATGATAATCTCAAGTTACGATAAATTCAAGTTCAGACTTAATTAAATATCGTTCATTTCACTAAAATTAATTTGTGTAGTACATGAAAAAACAAATGTATTTGCCAGAATTGGATTAATGAGGTCAGTACCTTAACAAGAATTCTCTTATCGAATCGATAGAATCTATTGTACTGTTTTTTTTTTTCGAAGTTTGCTTGTTTTCATTGTGTATAATTTCAACCGTTTGGGGCATTGAGTAGTACCCAGCTACAAATGCGAAATGATGTCAAGAATGACATTCAAAATTAATATTTACTATTGTACTACAAGCACTTGTGTTAGTGTTCAGTCTTGTAGTAAACTAACATCCAGCAGTAAGTTTGTCTTCCGTCCAGCTCCCTGGTTTCACTGAGATGACTTCAATACAGGTGGGACAAGCAAAAGAACGTACAGAGCAAAACAACGTAGATCGTGTTATTCAGTTTCATCATTTAACCTGCTATGCGATCTACAATCACTTCACACTAGATTATTTTTGTGCAGCTGGTGACATTAATTTTGACGAATGATGCCCACCACGGCGCACATGGTCGACATCATTTCACTGACACGTTTCGTGTCATTAGGTCTACGATATGCAATCTACAAGCCCTATTTACAGCCTAAAAATTCCTGAAGGCTGTCACAAGTTCACGACGTGGGTTTCGAAAAGTTCCTTACAACTTTTAAGCCTGCGTAGCTGACCTTGTGATCTGACCATACATCATTTAGATACCTAAATTCCTTATGGAGGGGTGGGGCAGGAGTACATATTTCCCTCACTTTTATTAGCTCATGGACATGACACAGAATGACCCTTTCAAACGAGCGGGAGAGAGCCCAAAACGTCACGGTTCTGTAAAGAAAATCAAGTGGATTTGGTTCTGTGAAATAGCCACGTTGTCACAATCGTGCAGTGAAAATATTCGGTTTAGTTGGCCTCTGGACCCCTTGCTGAAATAATGAGAACGGTCGAGGCCACTTTTTCCGCTTTCTACAATGCTGAGCCCCTCTGTCACCCAACCCCCCCCCCCACCCACACACACATTTAGAAAACGATCGAATGCATGCCTCTGGCCCTTAGCTTTAGGTCAAGAACATATGGCCCTCAAAGAATACCTATTCAAAACCAATGTCCTGGTTCAAAGAATGTACGTTTTGCAGCAGTAACGGTGTCTAAGCGCATGTGCTATCTGTTGAGATAATAGGGTGACTCTATGGATATGCTCTGCTACAGATCAGTATTGTCGTTTAAACTGACAAGGATTATTCAGAATTGCTAAGAAAATCGCGATAGCAAATAGGTTAAGTACTGTAATTTTGTGTGCGCTTTGTATTACGATCAAAACGAGCAGTATTTGAAGATTTGTCTGCTTAGCTGGCCACAGAATCTCTGGAGTTCCTGCACGTATTAGATACACAACGGTATTTTTTCGAGGCCATGGCCACAGATGATATCAACGTACATGGAAACAGGCTGGCTGCGCCGGTTGCTATGTTTAAATTAAAGACAGACTGTCATCACCCCAAAGTATATTTTTAGTGTATGTATATCAAAATTCTCAGTTGGTGACTGCTGTTTGATTGACATCAAAGTTTGAAAATTTCAAAGATGCAGAGTAGCTCACATTCCACACAAGGCAGAGAGAGCACTTTTATTACATTTTATAGCCTTATGTGCTCACCAGGACATGGCCTTAAGCAATAAAACAGGTTTATTCTTGCACAAGGAAGAGCCTCATACAGTTATGGGAGGAGCTAGAAGATGCATAGTTGGGAGAATTGGAACTGTCTGGGATCATGAAAATTCCCCTTTAAAATGACCGCCGAGCATGGATTCGTCGGTTGCTGGAAGAACCGATTTGCAACGATTATTATTTTCTCTGCCACATCTTCACACCGCTTCTCAAGACTCAGGGTACTAAGTATTGCAATGCCCGTAAACAGGTCACAGGATGGCCCATTACTACGCCACATCCCAACCCCTCCTCGTGTATACTAGAGCCCCGCACAATTTTCAGTGTGGCCCTCCTACGCCTGCTCCAACTCCTATCTTTATCATTTAATTCCTGCCTATACGGACCAACGTCTTATCACATTGATTAAAAAGGTGAAGCATTGCAACTCTCCCTGAACACCGTACTATGTTACACCAGAAATCGGGCCAATATGACACACATTCGAAAATACGGTATATCGCCGCTGTCAAATCATGGAACTAGGCTACTACTTTGTACTTTCATGGCCAAATATAAACTATTGATCTGAGTATGAACCAACCTTCGTAGCAGGTGTCGAATATGTATGCTTCCTTTTCAGCGAAAATAGGTGCAGAAGTAATACACGCCCGCCGGGCGGGCAAAGTATGAACTGGCCTTTCATTTAGAGGAAGCGAAGAATAAATTGTTTTGAAGGTCGCAAATTTATCGTCATATCAGGACCAAATAGGAAATGGTCCATCATCCGGTATTTTAAAAAGAAAAATATTCTTGGACTTGATAGTTTTGTTGTCATGGTTCATTTGTACTATATGGAGTGAAAGTCAGCATGACTTATTCTCCGGCTATTAAAAAAATAGTATTTCCTGAACGAGTGTACGAGCGTATATATTGATGATTTGGGGAAAATTTATTAGGTGAAAATAGAAATCACAACTTGACACTATCGTTGTTGTTTTGTATACAATCGCATGACCAAAATCTTTAAGATCCTTTCACACTTAGTTGCGACGCTACGTTATGTGATACAATTCGATAACAAAGCTGAAAACTGCGTATTACAGACTTTAACCCTTTCACTGTACTATAGGCGAGATAAGGTGTTATATACGACGTGACGCGATAAGACTTATATATCATCTTTCACTCATGTGTCACCGAGAGATATTTTCAGTGACGTATCATAAGACAGTATTGCCATTTTCTTTGATCACGTACATGACTAATCGAGCATTGCAATTTCGCTGAGAGGGGGGGGGGGAGCTCCCCGAGGGACGAGGTACAGCAACCCGTCGCCCCGACAACGGTGACGGGTTGCAAGAAGGACGGCGAGGCAAATCTTGACCCTGCCCCGCCCCGCCCTCCCAAACTTTAGAGTTTTGATAAGAAAAAGTATGAAAAGACTAAGAAAGGAGTTTGAAAATTTAGGTCGTTTACTGATGAATCTGAAACAAATATATCTGAACTTAGCATTTAAATAAATATATATAGTTATATTGTTATAATATAGTTATATAGTCAGGCCTATCAGGCGCGTAGCCAAGGGGCGAAGAGGGAAGCCCCCCCCCCCTCCTTGAGCATATTTTTTTTTTAATGATTTTTTATGATATTGCTATTTACTCAAAATAAAACAATGCTTAGGCTAGATGCAACTTACAAGGCATGGGAAGTGCCATTTCCAGCTACCTGGTAGGTATTTTCGGTCAAAATTTTCTTGTACGCTTCGCGCCAACCTATGGTGGCGCTGCACTTAGATAGTTTTCTACAGGCTTTGCCCCCTCCTTGGCCAATTCCTGGCTACGCGCCTGAGGCTATACAGTCAGTAAGGTAAGTCAAATGTAGATGTAGTTAGCGGTGTTTCCCACAGAAATAAGCTACTTACCCCGTAGTCCCTTTATACCAGGGAGTTGTCGAGGACAGCTCCCTGTTTGTACTAACTTAACCCTAAGATGTAATATACACCAATCTTACCAAGGTCAGGAAAACAAGTGGACCAGATTTATTGAGAGGTATCGTTGTTGGATGAAGTTTTCCCGTTTGCTTGATGAATAGAATACCAAAGCTACAGAAACGATAAAGATATAATCATTGATGACTTGAGCAACCAAACGAATTTCCATTCACCAAGAATCTTTCGGCGCCAAGCTATTTCCACGGAGCTTTGTATCCAAACACTACGGTATTATATTATAACGAGACATATCTCTCCCCTACACACGCGGCTCAGTTCAGGACGTTTGTGAACGCCGTTACAGGATAACTGTGGTCATACAAAAGCTATTCAAATATGCATTGCAGTTAAAGGGCCGGTGTATTTGACTTCGTATGGTTCTGCTATAAGCAACGGGTGGGCTGTTCAATTGTCCATAAAAGTTGTTTGATGCTAAGTAATTACAATATTAAGACAAATTTAAAAGGAAAATACCCTATCCTCGTCATTTCATTTGATCGTCTCTTACCATATCAAAACTAAAGACTAAGTCCCCTGACAACCTTACCTTGACCCCTTGAAGACCCTAAGGAGAGGACACTCGGGTAAATTTGCAAAGTAAAATGTTTCTGACAGGTTATTTCTGAAAAGACTTTACAGTTTGGCAAGAAGCTTTACTATAGTTAAGGTAGATAACGCATTTCAAACTTTCCCTGCGCGACAGCGCACGCAATATACAGAATAAAGTATTACCTTACAGTATTACATATACGCTAGGTTAAATTTTATTCTAGTTTCATATCGGAACGAAGAGAAGCTCTTGTGGATGAAATCAGAAAGAGACGACCAAGCATTCTTGAAAAAAAAGCAATGCAGCAAAAGTTACAATGCGTAACCTTCAATAAGCAAGAACAACGCATAAAAATGAATGCATTACGATGATATTGTACAGCCAAAATTGACAACTTTTGGTAACTTGAGAAACTTGAGCGCATGCTAGAAATTGAAAGACTCCACAAATAGCCGGGGTGACAGTGTCCCTTTAAGTTGTTTAAGTCTTTACTCTAACAGACCCCTCAATGGCTTTTTGTGCCTTAAAAATATATAAACATCGAACAAGAATCTTTACTTTGATTTATTTTTCAACCAAGTTGCTGTTCGTTTTGTAAACACTCCACCAGTGAATATTATGTGAATAAGAGGGCAATATCCAGGTCAAATTAGCCACGATTGTCTGCTAAATGCATTGATGCATGAGAATTTGTAATAATATTTTGGTTTGGAACTCACTCCGATATACTAGGCGACCATGCACTAATCTATAGCATGGAAGTACTACCTCGATTGGAGATAGTACTTCAGTGTGCCTGGAAGAAGTTTTCATCATATGGCGCGAGTCGGACAGTCGAATGGTCAATATGGATCCAACTATTCTCGGACCGATATTCATAAATATTACGTTTAATTGAAGAGCCAGAGTCTAATTTTAGTCGTGTGTGTAATTTTCTAAAGCATGAGATATCTAAAAAAGATTTTAGCTGCACCTTGTAAAGCCTATAAGACGCGCCATTTTCTTCGGCAATGTGGTAAGTATTTCGGCCATAAGTTTTCTTGGGAAGCTACTCCCAACGTAATGATGGCTCTTGCCGCCCTTCCTTTGGTGTTTAGATAGTGTCAAATATTGTCCCCTCCCACTGACTATTGTACCCCTGCCACAGGGGCTATAGGAAAATTGACAAGGTATATCTGTACAGATATATAGCCTACATACAGGCTATAAAATACAAATATCATTAAGATATCGGTATTTTGAAGAGTATCGATATTCTGTAATTCGGTATATCCTATTGGCATGTACCGGTATGTCAAACCCTGCCCCGCCACCGTCAGTGCAACTACATGTTAAAATAGTGAGTACGGTCGACTAGGGCCGTTACGGAACAACGAGGGGGGGGGGGGGTATTAAAAAATATTTCTGTTTGATTTAGCGGATACAAGAGCTGCAGGGTGGCGCCAGGATTTGCTCCACATGTGGGCCAAGCTCGCGACAAGCGGCGCAGCAACTCGAAGCCTCGACAAAGGCAAAGGGTTACCGGAAGGATGGTAAAAGCAAAAGTTGAAAACCTCAGGTGTTTCTTGAGGAAATCTTGAAAACTTTAGGTATTTATTGAAGAAAAGTTGAACATTTCTGGTTTTATTGAAGAATCTGTATTCCCCAAGGGCAAAATCAAAAATAATAAATAAACCATCGGAGTGACTGCATGGTCGCTGTTGGAGATAACATAATTTTTTTGTATGAGAAAAAGAAAATGTTTACTTTTCTCAGGGGCAGCCTTCCCCGACGGGTGACAACCATCCCCTTGTCCCCGCATGGCGCCTTCCCTGAAGGGCTGACCTTACACGATTTTAGTCTCAATGATCAAGAGGCCAAAGTGGGTGCTGGAAATATACGGCATTGTTTTTTCAATATGTCACAGCCTACAGCCCAGTCATTTTCCTCGAGATAGAATAGTTATCGTATCGGATAGTAACGCTTTTCACATCCTGTGTGAAAGTCCCGTTCGATCTGATCGTTGTCCGTGACTTTACACAAGATCGTGAAACTCTAAGAAATCTGTTTAAGTTATACAAGTGACAAGTAGGCCTAGCTACAAAGATTTTGAACGGTTCCAGATAATATCGTAAAAAGAGGCTTAATACATGCCCTTTAAGTGTTTTGTGTTCGTTTGCTTTTATCGTTTGTTCCATTTGAGTGGCTTTTGAAGAGAATGGCTTGGTTTGATACACAACCAAGGTAAAGTAAACGAAACAATTTGTTCAAGCGTAATAAAGTTCCACTTTTATCAAGTAAAGTGGGTGGGCAAATTGTGGACAAACATGAACTTGTTGGCGTTTATATCTCAAGAACAACAATCAACGGTTGATCTAAATGTCAACTGTATTCTGAGAGAGTAGGCTATACGCATCTTACGATCACAGTATAAATGTGGCTTTAAAAGTTATTGGCAGCCAATACAAGAGGGGAGACAAATGGGCCACTTGGCATGCACAGCGAAATTTCAGGTGGGTGGACCAGGGAGGTGTTATTAGCTAATAACACCTCCCTGGGTGGACTCAGTGGACGTAAACAAAAGGAATGGATCTTTGATAAAATCTTTAAGAAAGTCCTGTAAACAAGCAAGGTTTTAAAGGGCGCGAGATATCTTCTGAGGGTACTTTTTCAAGGGGGTAAGATATGTAAAACGTGTTCAGGTAATAATATTTTTTGGCCTAAAATACCCCTGGTGGGAATTTTCTCAAGGGGGCCACCCCTGACCCCTTCACTTTCGATATATATTGAAAAGGAAACCATTCGTCTAATCACATGATATAACCATGGTGGTGCTTTTGGCAGTCCATGGTAAAATACTGCTGAATATTTCAAAAATCCTAGACTCCGTTAAATAGGACGTTTATCACGATACAAAGTTGTACGATAAACCTATGTACTATAATATATCACGCTACATTACACCAAAATCAATAAGTACGTACCGTGCCTATTTGGACGGACCCGCCGCCGCTCTCACAGTGGAATGACCCACCAACAGAAGTGGCTGATAGGCTGAAGATGGGTTGCCCGCCCGGCGGACGTGTATTATACTCCTGAACCTATATTGGCTGCACTCGTAATACCAGTATATAATAGAGTATGCACGCAAAAGACAGTACATATTCGACACCTGCTATGAAGTAAGAAGATGGGCGGCTGTGTAAGGTTAGAAAACAAAAAATATTTCATGTATGGAAGGTCTATCATTAAGACTGGTTTTAGTCCTAATCTTTGCATTACGGTAGAAAAATAATAATAGCATTGATGGATATTTCGGTGACATAAGTTCAAAGGCCATCATCACTGCCCAACATCGGTATGTTCCGTTAAAAAGTGAAAAATGCATCAGCTCGGGAACGTTTGAATGGTCTTCTACTCTTCAACAGAAATAGTGTCATGGGGCAAAATAAACTGCTTGATAAAATAGATGAGACAATTAAGGAATTTCCCCAAAATTTAATTGACCTTATGCATTGACGTCACGCGACGAAAATTTGGAGGGTAAACAATGAAGCACACTGCATGCACTAATTAGATACCGTACGCGCGATTAGTAGACTTACCCGCGTATCCTACTGGTACACTAATCAGGTCTGCATTTGCTGGTGTAAGTTGCAATGATGGTGGCGAACTCTCTTTTCAGTGACGTCATATGCATACGGTCTTTTACAGAGAGGATTCCTGAGTTGTAAACAAGTGATGGCAAACAGGAATACGGAAAGTAAGATTTTTTATACACGTAAATTCATAGGCTTACGAGTCAGGTTGGCTGGAAGTACTACAGCCCCCCGGAGTTCGGACTAAATCTTTCTTTCGATTTTTGGAAAAAGTTGGGCAATTCTGTCTGACAATAAATATTTTTCTTGCACAAAAGCGGTTCAGTTCCCTCTCCCCCTACCCTGTGACAAAAATTCCTCAAGCATGTGGTAAATTTTGTTTACATCTCATTTACGGCATCATTCATATACACATATAAATGTAAATTAGATATGCCATCATTTATATCTGGTTATGCTTCTACATCTTTCATGTTGATTAGATTTCGAAGTTTTTTTTTCAAAAAGTGCAATGACTCCACATTTCATGGTGACCATTTAGGCCTGACTTTGCTCTGGGTTCGTTCTTCCATTTTAATTCACTTTTCATTGCCAATCTGACCCAGGGCCGAAGTTAAGAGAGGGCAGCAGGACACGTGCCCAGGCGCCCCCACATAAGGAGCGCCCAGCAAATTACCATTTTCTGTACTACTAGTAATACTGGAGGAGGTAGGCATACGTGTTTTTCTACCATACTATTGTTTTAATGAGGAACCCAATTAGTTTCTTAGGTGCCCCCCAAAACGTTGGTGCCCAGGGCCCTCACATTTGTAAATCCGGCCCTGATCTAACCCCCAAACCCTTACCCTCATGACCGATGGCATGTTAATATTGTGTACTCTTTTGATGTAGCGGATTGTTACTGGATTGTAAGTTAGTTTTGCCATCCCCAGGGGTTCATAGCTTGCAACCCGTTGCCCACATCCGGGCTAGCCAATCCGCCCAGTGAAGCATATTATGTTTGAACAAATGTAAAGGTTTGAAAAACAAACAGACATTTAATATAGTTGATAAAGTATGAAACGTAAAATGAGGTAAAATATTAAAAAAAATATGTTTTTGGCAAGCTTCGCTCACTCGAATCGGTGATAGTTGTCTTGCTACGAGGGACAGCTTAAAATGGAAGAAATACCCCACCACCACCCCTCAATTCAACCTGCTAGATCTTATACTTACCCAGAATTATGCTGAGCTGTGCTATCGTTTCATTCGGAACAGATCCAGTGTAATGCATACTGGCATGTAAGTTTAGTGGGCTGTTTGCATCAATTGTCATTTGAAGAGAGTTACATGCTTTACTCCAATGCCCACAATTTTAAAAGTTGTCCCCACTTGACCCAAATCAGGACATGGCCGTGCACATCACTAGGGTTCATACCTCAAGACGGGTCCTGGACCCGTCACCTTGGGAGAACCGCTCTTTGATCTCATAGCGCATTCATCGCTGTTACTATGGTTACGCAGTGGTTCACCCCCCCCCCCCCCCCCATAATGTTGCTCCTTCCTATTGGCTCGACTTTCAAAACTTTGGTGCCATCACTTTTTCAATGTCTGCAATTTTGTTTATACCAAGACTTCCAGAAGCTTTGCCATGGACCCAGCCAGGTTCCTTAGGTGTTCCGTGAGCCCTTTCAATCAAAGGGCTCCTAGTGATCCAGTGGCATTCCGATTAAACCCTTATGACAAAATTGTGGAGATGCACCAGCCCGAAGAGAGAAAGTCATACTCCTTTGCTGAATAATTTTATATCTTTTACTGGCATGAATTCTATCACACTAAAGTATTTAAATCTTCGAATTAGTCCTGTGCAAGATCGTTATATGATGTTTGAAGTTCCCTCTTTGCTGGAATTGGAGAGCCCATTTTAAATGTTTAAACACTGTCGGGGTACGGTTTAACGGACAAGCTGACATCGTTTTGTTGACAAGCGCCCTGATTCATCAGAAAGTGGGGTAAACGTGTTAATCAGTAACATCCTGAAGGCAGTATGTTTGGTGCGTGACCGGAAAACCCCTGACATTTTTCCATGAACAAGTCCCCGGGACAATTCGCACAGACAATTCCACCAGGACACGTACCCCTTGGGCAATTCCAACCCATGAAAATTACCCTTCAGACAACTTACCCCACCACAAAACGTGAAGTACCTTTGGGTGGAAATTGTCCTGGGTAATTGTCCTGGAACTACCTTGTGTGTGCTGTGGGTTGTATGCCGACCATGTCTGGGGGAAGTATTCCAGGCTGGGAAGACTGTGGGAAACATGGTTACCCCTCCCTACAAAAAGGCAAAGAGAAATATCGTACCAACTGTTTTAAAACACAAACACTTCCTTTTATCACCTATACCTTCAACAATGTGTGGAGTTTCATTCGGTGAAAAGTTATCCGTAAGCCCATGCATACTTCTCTCATTGTAAAAGAAAGCTCCGCTTAGAAATGTCAAAGAAATAATAATCATTTGGGTATAACAGGCAAGATGAGTCCTCCACCTCACCCTAGGAAGGCTTTCCCCAAATCACCACAATATTTCGATTACGTTGGGCGGTTAGGCCGACAGAAGGGCTTGAAAACTCAAGTGAATATCCTTTGCAGCAAATAGGAGTATGCTAGGACCCCAGTTGATAGCGCACATGCAGGCGCGGATCCAAGGGGGGGGGTTTCCTCGGGCTCAGCCCCCCCTTTCGCCACATCAACAATGACAAATACGCGAAAATTAGCATAATGTTAATCTAGGAAAGTATTCAAGGGGGCTTTCACCCCCCCCCCCTTTTCGAATTGTCTGGATCCGCGCCTGACATGTGCAATCTCACGTTACAAAGACACATGTTGTGACCGGGGGCGCTCTACCCTTATCTGTAGTCTACTCAGCAGGCTCATCACCTTCCCGGGTTCCTTCCTGCGATACAGGTCGTAACCGCTTACAGCAGCGAAATTTAAATTCACATTGTTCAACAAATTTTCAAGTTTGCTCCTGGGCTGTAACGCCTGAGTCTGGACGTGGACTCTATTCCGGACGTGAGTCCGTCTTTTACTTTTCATTACCGAAAATAATAATAACAATCACGTGACAGAATGCCAGGACCGTCTTCGACCAACTTTACGATGAAAGGTAGTAGGCAGTCACCCCAAAAATTTCTTTGAAAAATCAGCAAACTCTTCCAAATCGCCACTTATTGCATTACAAGCAACTCTGAAGACATTTTGAACATAACTATTACAAACAATAGGTACAGCAAGGAGAAATTCTCCTTGAATTT
Source organism: Holothuria leucospilota (assembly GCA_029531755.1). NCBI lineage: Eukaryota > Metazoa > Echinodermata > Holothuroidea > Aspidochirotida > Holothuriidae > Holothuria > Holothuria leucospilota. The sequence goes on along the minus strand of CM055961.1, from coordinate 70,932,083 downwards.
CACAATGCACTAACAAATATATTGTCATATGATCAAAATAGGCCAATCATGAACTAGAGTGACCGGGCACACTCACTCTGATTGGGGTGACTGCAGTTTACCTTTAAGATGTAATTGACCTCAGATGATCGTCCTTCAGTCGATCTTTCACTCAATGTTATAACACTATTAAAAGTTGGGAGCGTATGCTACCTGAAAGTCTGTCGGGTAAAGACACTACTCAGCTTGGTCGAAAAGTTGCTACGTTGTAAATTTGCTTCAAGTTTCTTTTTGCCCAACCGGGGTATCTTTACCCAACATTAGCAGCGATCCTGGTGGGATGGGGCAGTGGCGTAGGAACCTGAGACAGAGGGACCATGGCCCCCTCAATAATTTTGTCAAATGTCATTTTGGCCCCCAAAAATCGCGATAGTGTTTAATACATATAAAATAGATGTGTACGGACTTTTCTAAAGTAGGCCCTGTCGTCGGCTTATCTGGTGTCATGAAAACACAATCTTGTCCGCATCATACTCTAATACAATAATCTGATTATTTTACAAGAAAAAGTCATTAATAACACATCTATTAAGGTCAATACTGATGTTATAAAATGTCAGAATTTCAACTTTCAAGGAAATTTCCCCAAACAGGTCAATTTCGGGAATTCACATTGAGTTCTGGATATTTTTTTTTTTTTTTGGGAAATCAGACATTTTTGAGAAATAACTTGCAGGAAACTTAATTAACTCTAATACCAAGATTAATTAAAATTATTTATAAATTTAATTTGAAGTAAATCATTAATTTCCGATTTTCAACGACTTAAAAAACTTCTTTGGTAATTAAAATAAAGTTCTGATTTGAATTGCACCAGCAGCTCTCCCTCCCCTTACACCCCTGCCCAAGCCGGCTATCACACAACATAATGCATGCCCCACCTCCTTGAGAGAAATCCCGGCTACGCCACTGATTACTATTATCATTGTAACGACTTTACCAAAAATTATAATCAATATGGAAGGGTAGTAACACGGCAAATGATTGTATGTAACTGGCATGCGGTGTGATAAGTGATAAACCAATGCATGCCTATATAATATGTATTGTTATTGTTTCCTTTTTCTTTGACTATTTCTATTTTTTGTTGCTCTAATTAAAATCGGAAAACTCAAATTGATCGAATGTGATACTTTGGTGTGGGAAGGGGGTCAAGGTCGAAAAACCGCTCTGGTCTGCCCCCTCCCATGTGAAACATCTTCCTACGCCGCTAGTGAGCAACAACTGGAAAAAAGGCAGTGACCGGCCCGACTTAAACCAATTGGTTAGAAACTGAGCCTTAAAACCTCACCTAACTCTAACTCCTACGCCGCTGTGGTATATCCCCCACGGAATTGGATGGGGAGATACTGTACACTATACCCCTCATGAAATCAACCCGGCAGATTCGGAAATCATGTAAAAAGTAGAGTTAGTTATTGAGAAAACTTAATATAACAGAAAAATTAATAGATCTGACAGTTGTCATAGTATCACGTTGGAAAACCTGGAAAGGGCCATTTCCGGTGATGTCGGGGGTATTTGGGGCCAAAATTTTCTTTGTACGCTCCACGCCAACTGGTTGTGCCGCTCCACTTAGTGCCATTAACTATATCCTCCTCCCACCACCACCACCACCACCACCACCACCGCCACTTTCAAAGACGGATCGCTGCCCACGTTATCCAACAGTTTACCGTGTTGACTGGGGGTATAAACTTACGTACGGAACAGTTTGAGAGTGCGCAGGTTGTTACCAAATTCAGAAACGCTAAGGTGAATTCAGATCACACAAGGTGTAAACCGAAACTGATGGGCTATGCCAAGTTTCAGTGTTACCTATAAACAGTAAAAAGAGAAAACGAAACTGATGGGCTATGTAAAGTTTCAGTGTTACCATTAAACAATGAAAAGAGACACGTCGAACGTCGATGAGAAAAACGTAAAACGATCTGTAAGTGACGGTATCTTTAGAACAATTCAAACAAGCGCAGTCCACGCGTGTATAGACAAAATATCGGACATGATACGTCTAGCCAGTCGCGTATGCTCCAATTAAACTCTTAAATATAACACGGATAATGTTTTACATACAAATCATATTACAAGTTAAGATAGGCATTGGCTGGCCCTTTTCTTAGGGTTGAGCAACACAGAGTGACTTATTCGTGCCCTTTGCCATAGTGCGTCACATGGCTGGATGAGCTGTGTCGTGGGCAGCCTCTCATAGGAATGTTAAATCAGGCAGTCGATTTGGGAGCACCCTCTGATTGAGAAAAAGCTGATGTTACTTTACTCTTTCATAGGTTACTACAAATTGAATCCCCCCCCCTTTCCCCGGTAAAAGATTCTTTATCCATTGATGGAATTGTCAAATCATCCGGGTAAATTACATAGAAACACTAGAAATTTGTCTCTGTAAGGCGTAGACAATGTAATAAGTGGCTCCCCGTGAGGACAAAGGGGGATATCGTCTCCCCTCCCCCCCCCCCAAAAAAAAATGTAATTCAAATCATGGTTTCAGTACATCAAAAATCATGTAATAAGATATTATTATGGTATTATGCACGACGTAATTCCTTTCCTTTCACAAAGGTCAAATATTGTTTGTTGAGCCATTCGACCACTAGTCACATGGATTAATACTGTGCGAAGCGTTATGACTCCAAGATATCTCGACAGTCCCCACCCAACCCCCAACCTCCCAATAAAACTTCTCACAGCACTTTGGTATGCATGTAACTGTGTAAGTACCATCAGGGAAGTGTTCTCATATCACCTTCTCGTACGACCTTTCCTATATGGGGTTGAAAATCTCAAACAACGCCCTGCATGATTCAGTTCTTTCGCTATAGATCGTTATAAATAATTGCTGGTACTCCAGACAAGCAATTCAGCCCATGGAGAAACAATAAAAACCCAACGCGTTGCTATCGAACAAGCAAAACCTGACGAGAGGTAATTCATTGCATCACCAAAATTGCCCGAGTTTGTTTAAAGTGACCAAATTGTTCGTTCAAATATCTTGAACAATCATGAAATATATTTTCACCGTCGCCGTTGGGCTTCTTCTTATTGCCGGTTGTTGCAATTCCTTCGAGGTGAGTAGATCTTTGGTTTTAATTGTTGGGATATTTATCTAACTTTTCAGTTTTACAATCCTCACTCTCTGAGAGAAGATCAATTGAACTTTTTTGTTTTTTAGTGAGTAGATCTTTGGTTATAATTGTTCGGATATAGAAGTGATCAATTTATCTAACATTTCAGTTTTACAATCCTCACTCTCTAAAAGAAGATCAGTTAAACTATGTTGTTGTTGTTGTTTTTTCGGGAGGAAGATATCGTAGTTAGTGTGTCGGTGATTAACTAAGTAAAAATGTATAAGGTAACTTGCGATGTCGGGGTACATTTAGAACAGATGGAAAAGACAAATACGGATCATTGTAAGAAGCGACTATGGAATACTGATGACCCCACATCAATGAACTTAGCTTTACAAAAAATTAAAAGATCAAAAAAAAATTTAGTTGCAGTGTGAGGGTTCGGAGTTATTTTCTACCCGTTACATGAGCAAAGCGTCACTGTATTCCTTTTTGACCGATGCTTGTGGTCTCATTTAGAGACGAAACGATACTGTAACAAACGGTCAGATGTCACTGGCCGATACCAGTGGTGAAACAAATGAAGGCACCTAAAGCATAAAAAGAAAGGTAAATCTACCTCCAAATGTTTCCAAATGTTAACTTGTTTGTACTCCTAAAGGATAGGTCGCCATCCTCACAAATTATTCCGTGCAGTCACTGCTTTTTCGCACCTCTAACTCTGGCCTACCATTTAGTTGACCCCTCCCCCCTTCCTTTTTTCCAAAAAGCCTGAATAAGCCACTGGATTTTACGCAACTAAACTAATATAGGAGGTTTAGTAGCAGCGTTTCAAATCCCTTTAAAGTGTGACTGATCCTTGTGCGTTTAATCGAGGACACCTTCTGTTCATTAAGCAGAAAAGCTTTTTAAGTCTCAGATGCTCATGTCTTATGCCTTTATCTTAAACCACTCCCATAGAGAGCAAATTCTAGCTCCAATCAGCTTCTTGGTTTTAAAAGAGTTAAATAGGTATACCTTACGGGTTAAGTTGTAACATGTCCAAATCTTAGAAATGTTTATACTCAGTCTTTAACGATTAATTCAAACTGGCAGTGACGCCGACACGGGGAGCGCGTGCCTCGCCCAATCGATTTCAGATTTTTTTTTTTGAAAATTTTAAAATGATCCCACAAGGCGTTTAAGCTATATATTTCTGTAGGGGGTGGGGTGAGGTGTGTTTTCGACCCAGTGATGAATCTATTGTAACCATTTTCTATCATAAGTGATTCTCAAAGTATCAGAATTATCGCAAATCTTTCGCAAACTATCAAAATTTTCTCGCGCTCTGCGCGTTTCAAACCTTACCTCAATATTGTCCTTATTACCAATAATTTCCGGTAGCAACTCTCGCAGAAGCACAGCAACAAAAGTTGACAGCTGTTTACGAATTCTCAGATAAAAGACTGGCTTTGTGACTGGCATATCGGTTTTGGGGGGGGATTGAAAGTGTTTCGATGCAGAGCATGAATGCAGGTTTTCTCATGGTAATCGTATGAAAAATTTCGGCCCGCTTTGCGCTCATTCGTCACGGTTTGCATTCCATCTCATGACCATTATCAAGGTTATAATACATGCAACTATTCTGATCACAACACTTTTCCGAAAAACAGAAGTACATCTCCAACCTCTGTAAGGGTCCATGGGATCTTTTAATCTAATTTATAGCATGATGTGAAAGGTTGAAAGTACATATTTGCCGTTATACAGTTTCAAAAATTGAAACCGAGAGCTTCTCGCGAAACCATTCCCGGAATAGATGGTGATGGTTAACACACTTACGACGAAAAAGCATTCTGAAAAGGGCTTTTTAGTCCTTAACCCCTTTTGCTATACCTATCAGGGAGGTCTTATATCATCTCTCTGCACCTATACTCTCCCTCTCTCCCATTTCCCATTGCTGGAAGCTGTTCGTCTGGATTTTCGTTCAGACTTAGTAAAAATGCGATAGTTGTAAAGTGCTCGAGATCATACCCTATAGTATCATTTGGATTTCAGGTAATAAGCATCATGTCAGTGCCCCATTTTATACAATTAATCCAGAGCTTCCAAGAGGCACTTTACCGGTTTTTGCCAGGATTAGATACCCTTTTATAATGCACAATGAAGCAAACAAAAAATTCCGTAATAGTTCAGAAATGTTTTCGTGGACTCCACGCACGTATTTTTACGTAAAACCTATCCCCGAACAGAAGGCATTGAAGGAGCCAAAGGGGGGGGGGGCCTTCAGGAGGTTTGTTGACAACATACCCTTCTCTTAAACAACATACTCTCCTCTTTCACTTAACCAAAATTAGAATTCACTAAATTATGGAAATTTCCAGCCATATGTGATCAGGTCCACAAATATCCCAAAAATGGCACTATTTTGCATCTTAGCAACCTTAAATTAACAAAAATTTCTCAAAGAGGAGAGGGACAGTCCCTCCCCTTAGACCTCCCCTAGGACGGTACCTTTATGTAGTGACAAAGGAAGGATTTCACACTGCTGCAAACATCGCAGGGACGCTTAAAAAACTACAATTTAAGCAGATTTGGGGGGTTTAACTGAGGTGGCATTACGAGGTCATCTGTGGTCCCCCCCCCCAACACCATCCTGGCGGCGCCACTGCAAACTGGAACGAATCCGATCAAGTAAGCATTGAAAAGTAATCTGATCAAACATCGAAATAAATTTGATTCATTTTGACCCGGACATTGTTATTTTTGAACCAAAACTAATCACATATTTGATCCAATTTCGGTTCAGAGCCCCTTGTGATTAGTTTCCAGATCAATATGATGCGGACCTTTCAGAGTGTACCGTATATTAAATTTTTGTCAGCATGCTACAAAAATGAGAATATTTATATAACAATATTATTCATAAAACTATCCGTCTAGCATGATAATATTTTAATTAATAAGTTGACCTTAATTTATTGTTACCTTGCAGAAGAGAGCTGCTTCGGATTACCTAGTTGTAGACGATGAGGCGTCACTCAATTCGGCGAACGAAGCGGCCGCAGGTTATACTAAAGTAGTCGCGTTTCACGCCAGAAGTTTGTAAGCATATTTCATTTTATTCCCATCCTACCCATTTGTTGATAATCATCGAAATTTAACGATACTTCCAAAAATTATATCGAAAATTAATGAAACTAATGGAAGGTTGTTAAAAATTCTTTTTTGAGTTTCTAATTAGCTGCCACTTTAATCCTCAAGCATTATTGTCACTTCCACAGTGGTGGTCATTACTATTTTACAAACATCTCAATCATGTACCCATCAAATTTTCTGTTTCACATTTTTTCAACAAAGTATAATAAAATTATGGAACGCCCTTTATGACAGTACAAAAGACAATCTACGGTTTAAAATTTATAAGCTCCAAAAACATCTCATTCATATATAACAATGGAACATAGGCTTACAATTATCATCTCTTAGATTATTCATAAGTATTGTTCAGTTTTCTTTGTCTTTTACTTAATTGTTCCGCCTTTGTCCGTAGAGTTTGTTCTCTAAGTTGCGATATTATTGGGTGATTACTCCTACAAACTTTTCCAGGCTTACAGTTATCACCACTCCCTAGTCTCTCTCTATTACTGAAGTTTGCACTGGTTATGGAAGTAGTTTACGAAAATATAAAAAAATCTGAATTAATTTTTATGAAACTGAAGTTTAAATTTTTCTGGTTGAAAGGTTTCTCACATGGCAACACTTTACTAATTTTCATTACTTTAAAAGATCGTTAAATACATTTAACATGAATGAACTGACTATATCAAAAGTGAAACATTCCTATTAATACAAACGCCAAGTTCACTATTACTTTCACTTTTAAATTATAATCATTGCTGCTTATTTACCTTAATAGACGAGTTGGGAAATTCGGTACTTCCGGTCGGGTCACAAGGTCAAGTGTACCATGACAACGGGCATCCCGTTTAGCTCTGCGTACTCAGCATGCAACCCCCTCGCTGGGACACTGTAAGCGCGGTACACTTCACCTTTGACTCATTACCATAATGCATTGGATGAAAAACATTTCCCAACACGTCCGGCTATACTTGCCGATATACAACTGTCCTTGAAGTACTATGTTACAAAACTCTATAACATTCAGGCTCATTGCCAGGCGGGGGCACGGAACCGACTACTGTGCACCGGTCGCTGTTTGGAATGGCCATTGAAAAATAAAATTTTACTTCCTACGAGCGGTGGAGCCGGTGTAGGGTATGCAGGGGATGTATGCATGTCTCCTAAACGATTATCGAAAAAAATTTGAAATGATATAGCAAAAATACATGTTGAAGTTACACCATTTCCTATTTCCTCGGGTGTCTGTTCTTTCCATAGAGTAGGGTATGGTTCGTTCTGTCATGTTTCATTTTGTTGATTGTCTTGGACAAGTCCTGCTCAAAGTTTGCCCGCTTGGCGGACGTGTATTACTCCTGCACCTATATCGGCTGCACTCGTAATACCAACTTCCGCAAACTTGAGTATTAGAGTATGTACGTCAAAAGAGGAGTACATATTCGACACTTGTTATGAAGGTAACCCTCAACTTTGTTAGTGTGAAAAATAAGTTAGTGGCGATTTTGAGGGTTATAGACTATGTGATACTTTAAAAAGTCAATGAAATGTGTAATGAGCAGTTTTTACATGGACATGGACATGGTCAAGGGCATTGGCAGTTAAAGTGCCAGTGAAGTAATTTTAATTTTTATTAAAGGCTGCATCTTTAGAAGTTGTGATCGGTGAAGCCTTTATCCGTAAGCGCCTAAGGGTCGAAGCCGGAGGCTGGAGACTGAGGGTCCTCCTCGAGAAATTTTTCTTAAATTTGGTGGCTTTTGCGGCCATTCTAGACCATTTCCTGAGAAACTCCTATTACCCCCAGGTGTAATTTGAAATGCTAATGAAATAGTTTCCTTATGACGATGATGCAAATTAGATAGTAACCGTCACTCAATTTGCTGAGGATGGTGGTAGTTGGTGAGGAAAGTAAACAGCAAGAGGTGCAGCGAGGATTTTGAAAATAGTAATTTACTCAAGCTGCCCTACAGAAAGTAATAACGAGGCAATTCCACCTAAGTTTTCCTACGCGTTCAGCAGTACAGCAGTACTAATGAGACATCGATTTATATAAGGAGTATGCGAAGCACGCCGAATTTTTTTCGAGAATTGCGACTCCCTTCCCATGGGTAGGGTTTGGGACTTTGTTTGCAAGGACCATGGTGCGTTTTGTGACGTACTGAGCTTCAAGTCACAATAGTGTGGCGCGTAGGAAAAGCATTTTAAGGCGCCAGACAAAATTTTCAATTGTATTAGTCAGTTTTCTTTAGAGGTGGGCGCAAAGCGCGCCGAAAATATCTTGCTAGCATTTTAATGGTTTTTGACATTAATGTTTTCCTTCATTTAACAATGAAAAATTTTAATCATGGTAGGCTATTTAAACTTCTCTTGTAATTTCTCTAGTCTCGCTTCCTTTCGCTCATTTTTTATTATTTTTATATTTTAAGCTCTGGAAAAAAGTGGGGGGCAAGTGCCCCCCATGCCCCCCATAATCCCGCCTATGGTCACAACCATAAAAAGAAAAAAAAAAAGGTTTGGATCCTTCCAAAAATTGTATAACTCTCGCGTCGGCGCTTGTAATCTGGGTTTCAGACGAAACTTTTTAACACATAATTCCATTGCCGTGTTTTCAGGCCAACCTGAATCACTCATACGAGACATTACAATGGCTGTACTTTGAGAGCGTTCAGAGAAACATTAATATTCGACATGCACAGAATAAAGACGAAAGAAAACTTGAGCCGTACTGGGTGGACGGATATGCAGATGAGGGGAAAATATTTTTTTCGTTTTAAGGCTGCTTATGGCATGGATGTCTGAGTTGCTATAACGAGGACACCAGTCATCCCGTTTATAATTTATCAATGGGTGAAGTGTACAAACGCACCGAAAAAAAAGAAAAAGTTTTTCCATGAAGTTTACAAAGACCACCAGCATGAGAAAATCTGGGAACATGACTGGAAAATGTAAAAGGAACTCTCTTACCTGAAATGAACAAAAAAATAGCAAAAGTTCCCAAGAATTTCAAGGCCCTCAACCCACGAAAAGTTTTTTTCTTGGATAGAACATACGGAGTTAGATTATACTATGAAGTGTGCGGAGAAGACCAAATCAAATACTTAGTCTTCTGTACTTTACATCCGTACAACCAACAAGTATTGCGCTTATCCTGTTGGCATTCAAGAATTTTTACCACTGACTTGCCAAACGATGTGTCTGGGTACTTTGGGTTGGTACGTTGTACAATTTTACCGCCGCAACATTTGTTTCACCCCGTTTTGCCCATAAAAATTCATGACATGATGTTTCGCCCTTTGTCGAAGTTGTGTGGGTAAATAATGTCGTTCTCAATGGACTCACACAGAGTTAGAACGAGCATTAACTGGTACATGGGTGACGCTCGAAGTACAATAGGCAGTTGATGTAGATTATAAAATCATAAACGTTGAAACAGTGTGGCATTTTGAAAACATAGTCAGAATACGACGGAACGGCAAAGGAAGGGGGTTATTTACTGACTATGTTAATATTTTTAAAGACTAAACAGGAAGCCAGTGGATGAACTGATTGGTGTGTTTCTGACAAAGATCGAGAAAGGTATTTGTCAGAGTATGCCTCGAACGATGGGACTGATTTAGATGCAAAGGCAACAGAGTTTAATCCTGGTCTGAGATCACTCGGAAAATTGATGTTGAATAGTTTTGGGGGCAAGTCTGGCCAAATATCTAATATGACAAAGACTTAAATAATAAGCTATGTTGAGCATTTGTACGACCTGTCGAAAGATGAGGACACTACAGAAGTGCATAACATTCGTTTCATCAATTTAGAAATCGTGGAGGTGTGTTTTCAAGAAAAGGATTCGTGCGCCTCTCCTAATTCAAGGGTACATGTAACAGCCGCTTTTACGACTTGCCACGCCCGTCTGCGGCTACATGGTGTTCTTAATATTTACAAGAGAGGTTCTTTACTTTGACACAGATAGCATTATTTACATATCACGGCCCGGGATCCTCCTACAGGCGATTATCTAGGAGATCTTGCTATGAAATAAATCCTAAAGACGGCAGCTTTATTCGATCGTTTGTTACGGGTGGTCCAAAAAATTACGCCTACACACTCAATACGGGTGAAGCGGTCTGTAAAGTAAGAGCCATAACGTTAAATTACGAAAATGCCCGGAGAGTAAATTACAATACATTGTATCAAATGGTTTAAAACATTAGTTCACCTAACCGCCATGTGGTGACCGTTACTGACCCTCGAAAAATTACGAGGGATGCGCTTTCAAAGCAAATAGTGAATAATCCTATGGCGAAAGATTATAGGGTAGCCTATTTTATGACAAGCGAGTCATCCTGGATGATTTTAAAACGATGCCTTATGGTTATATACATGCAAATAATTGAATGGAGATGAGTACATGTCTTTTCACAATTTTATTGAAAGCTAAATACTTTTTTGTCACAAAATAACGATGCCGTGCTAAGGTTTAATCCATACGAAAGTAAATGTAACGGGTAAAATAACATGTTAATTATGGTTTATACACATGCAACTGATTGAATGGAGATGAGTAGCTTACAAGTCTTTTCACAATTTTATATTAATCTAAATGTTACATTTGGTTACAAAAAAGAAAGTAAATGCAGTTGTAAAAATTACACGGCCATGTACTACGCATGAACTAGAGAAAGTAAGAAACTAAACAAAGAATAAAGAAAATGAAAGAAATATAAAAACATATAAAAGATTTTTACGTGGTTTTTGTCTTTTGTTTTTTCAATAATAATGAAAGTGAGGACCAGGTCTAGGATTGTTTAAAATGATTCCCAAGTAATTTTTCGTCGTTTAGACTTTGCATTTTCTTTAGTTTTAGTTCTGATATCTCTTGGTGGTGTGGGAAGTAGTTTTGACATGTCCCCATGAGGTCCTTCCTCCCTTAGCTGGTGCATGACCCGACGTCGCATGAAATTTCCGACGTAGGCCTCTGGAAAATTTTATCTTGAAAGCCAATGAATGAACTGTTGCCAAAAAATAGGATTGAAGTTTTTCCGAGTAACACATCTAGAATTAAGTCAGTCAGATCAGAGCCATTAATAGTTTCCCCGTAGTAGAGCAACTCTTCGTTTGTATTCCATTCAATAACAGGGTATTGTTCTGATTTTCGGTGGTCGCTGATCCAATCAAGCAATAATTTAGCCTTATTCTTCAAAGATTTTGGAAAGCTTTTTAAAAGCATCTCTGATTTTAAATCTGCGAGTTCTTCTGAAATGAGGGCAGCATCACCACTGCCATCGCTGTCATCTGTGCCGTCTGGAAAATTTAGAGATTTAGAAATTTTGATTCCAATGGGTTCGCTTGTCTGCTGTTTTTCCACGTTTAAGTTGCGTTGCAGTATTTGGTTGTACAATTCCACTTTTTCGTACAGAGATACATCACTGCTATCCAACGTGGCTTTCATGTCTTCATCTAATTGACTAAGTATTGACTTTGTGTGATCTTGACTGATCATGTTCAAAACACGCCGACGTGCGATGTCTTGTTAACTTCCAGAAAGGTAAACAATATACGGCTCATACCTCGAAATGTTAAAGATGTCCCTGGGCCAAGCCTAACTGAGGTCTTTAAGTTATGTTTATGTTGATACAGTTTAACTTGTTGGCGTTCCCCTTCAGTCAATAACTCATGAAAAACGTCAGTGACATTCTTTATGGTGTCGTAATAACCATGAGGTATACATATTTTCCTGTCATTGAGCAATATTCTACAATTACTTTCAGTCACATTGGGCCAGTTGACAGGATACTGGATTTCACAGAGGGCAACTTCCCATGATCCATTTAAAACTATCGGTTCAGCTAATTGCCTCGTGAAACTAGCAAGGGTATTGTCAGGAAAGTATTGAAAAGAGCTGTTGCTTGGTAGCGTGACATAAAAGTGTGTAGCCATTATGCTTTGTCAATGTTCGTCACCCAACTGTTAAATTTGGATGAGTATCCTTTCCATTTAACAAAATATTCTACCTGTCCATCTCGTTTCCTTTTTTTTTTCCAAGACCTTCTCCACTCTAAAGAGGGCGTCCTTATCAAGATTGATTCTTTGTAATTCGTGGTCGTAAAAACTTCCTTCAATGGGTTACCCTCCTCAGTCAACAAGTTTATGTACTGGGAATGGATAGCCCTTTCTTTTGATAATAGTAAATATTTCTTCGCTCCAGTTTGGCAGATATCCTTGTTCAAACTTTTATTTTGATTTTGATACTCTCACTTCATCCCCAGCATTATAATGAAACTTACAAAAATTCATTATACTGGGATATAAAGCTTAATTTCCAGACCCGCTCCTCATTAGCTTTTGTAACTTCTACTGGGCGCATTTTAATCGACCTGTGATACGAATGATTATTACACAAATAATGAATGCTTTCCATTCGTGCAATAGTATGAATAATTTCATGAGTTGAAAGATTAAACGTTCTATTCAACGAGGCGAAGCCGAGTTGAATAGAACGTTAAATCTTTCAACGGCGGGGGGTTTGGGGGCCCCTGGACTCCAACCACTTAAAAGTAAAGTGGCCCGACCAGAGGAATAGACTAATGCATTAAAATTTTGGGGAATTTTTGCATTTGGTGATGCATTATGAACCAAAATATATCCATCCTGAGACTTCATTTTTCACCAGGAGATATGCTAAAACCTCAAAGCTTTCTAGCTACACTTTACCAGATCTGTCGGCAAAACATAACCTCTACTAAACCCCCATTGCACCTTCGCGACACCCCTGTTCTTACCCCAAGTTACAAACACGATAACCTCGAGAGCCTCGTGGTCTCCCAAAGATATTTGTAGGTCTGAGCTGAAACCTCAATGCCAGTATCCCCATTTGTGTATATGCCTACCCTAGAGCTTCCCGGAGATAATTTGCCCATGGATCAGGGTAAGACGTTACCGTACTCCTAGATTACACAAAGGACCCTGGTGGCTCATGATGGACCTCTCTCTTTCTCCAAGGACCCCCCCCCTTCCAGCTGGGTTTGCGAAGCTAAAGAAGCCTCATGGTCTCCTTTCCTTCATTAGTAGAAATTTTCTACTCCGCACTGCATGAGGAGGGGAAAAGTGCCACTAAGGAGGGAATTTTTTGCTTGCCATAGGCGAGCATGAGCACACTTAACCCCACTTACTGATGCTGTCTGTGGTGGACTTCAGAGTATCATCCCCTGTGGTTCCTCCAAACCATCACTTTCAAAACGATTAACCTATTTTGTACAGAGATTCTTTTTTCGCTATGCTTTAATTAGAATTCATCCAAAAGTGTTCAACACTTACAACCAGTGGCGTGTGCAGGATTTCGGAGGTGGGGGGGGGGGACAACCTGTGATTCCCCCAACTGACATGGAGGGGTGTCACAAGTGCACCGAAGGTGCACCACGAGCGCGAAGCGCGAGTTTGCACGCGTGGGGTCCAGGGGGCGAAGTCCCCGGAAGCTCCTGCAATATAAGGTAATAAGACCGCCGTCAATCGGTTCTAGAGGCCTTATTGATCAGGTTTTGTTTGTTCAGATTTTGTGAAATTCGATGTCAATGACGGAGAGTTCAAGTTATCCTCTATGCGTTGTAAGCTGCAGTATGCTATAGTATGTGTCACATAGCTTACATTGACAGGGTAAGATCACGAGGACTGCAAGATCACGAGGCCAGTCAAGAAGGCTGCTTGAGATGATCGCAAAAGTTAACAGCAGTTTATCCTTAAACCTGTACAGTTTTACCATTTCAGATGGTTAAAGTGACTAGCGCGAAGCATCCTGTCTGATTATTCACTGAAGGGCGATTGGGAGAGCTCTATCCTTTGGTAAACAACCATATAATGAAAAAATTCTCTCCTAATTTCATTCTGTAGGCTACTTCTAAGTTTCGAAGGGTGGCTAGACGGGCGGAGGCAGCGATCCGAAGCCCTGACAGCCCCGATGCCGTCAAGGCGATGGTTAGGAGGGATCTGAAGAAAATCTGTGTACTCAACCATGCCATTGTGGGGCATATATGTGCATATACTAGAGGAACGTAGTTTCGGGGCTGATTTAATATATTCGGCCCAGAATGTAAAGTGTGAAATTGCAAAGCACGAGAAGCGAGCGAAAATTTTTGGGGTTATCCTACACCAAAAAGAATCGGTACTTATTAAAAGACAATTAAGGTCAATTGTCCTGGCAGTTGGTCCCTATCGGGCATAACTTACATTCTACTTTTCTCCTCGTGTCCTATAGCCGTACCGCACTACAGACCCAAGAGAACATTGGCTAAATGAGGTGATATGAGGTGAAATTTCCAACATTTACCCAAATTCATGTATTCAACTTCTTCAGTTACTTGGAAAGCTAGGTGGAAATGGTTTGAAATATATTTAGCTGTAAGTAACAGAACTGAGGAAGAGTGGGCAAAGCGTACCAAAAATCTTGGGTTTCATTGCAGAAACGACCCTTTGAAAGCCAAAATAAGAAAAACCGATCGTAAATGCATAGCGACAGAATTTCCCGACAGAAGGCTGGGCCATGCCAGCGACCCCAAGCTTCGACAGCCTCTCTGTTGAAGAGGTGGTGACAAGGGGATATAGCTTACTATCCCATGCTATTTCAGCGCATATTTTGCATATCACTTAATTCTTCATGAGTCGAGTTGCGCACTTTATATATAGCGGTCTTTGGAACTTGAAACTTGAATTTGCAAAGGGGGCGAAAATTTTTGTCAGGCTTACACGAAAAAGATATGTGATCATTATGAACATAAAGAAAAGAAAGAAAAACTGTAGGTTCTAGACCATATCGAGGATAACATACATTTTATCGAAACACCTGGAGTACACCCTATGAAATAGGTCCGTGAGTCGCTCGCAAACTGACACACACAAGAGAATAGGAAATAGGCTTAGCGCCATGGAATGGAACTTTCGACCTCCACATAAACAGTGTGCTCTGCCTACATGTTTCGTGGTAAGGTTGGCAGGACCTGTGCTATCTAGCAATGTGGAATGGAACTGCAGAAGATCCTGGAGTGACTGTACAGCGCGCGTAGCGCGCCGAAAATTTTGGGTTCTGATTAGAGAAATTGTCCTCTCTCGGGCGCCAACAGGGACTGCATACTCTATCGTAGCGATTAAGACTCCCCGATGCGGGCCATCCCTGTTGAGTGTTCAGTGTGTCTCTTCAATATTTTTCTCTTCCCCTCAACCCTTGAATCCCCCGACTGAGGGATTTTCCCCCGACTGACTTCGGAAGTGGGGGCCTGGGCCCCCCCCCCCCCCGCCCCCCCCCCTTTGAACACGCTACTGCTTGCAACTGCGGCAAAAGATTAAAGATAATCGCTTCAAAGTGTGAAAGAAATTCCCTGAAGACCCTTATGTGTGATCCGAATTTGTAGTGTAAGTACAATGCCAATGGAACGAGTACAAGTGTGTGGTTCTAGTTATCAGCACCAGTAGACCTACAAGTACTCTTCACGGGTACCAACACAATAGTTTGTATTAATATTCAGTGCTTATCTTACCCTGGTTATACGTAATTACAATAGCTGAGATGGGAAAATACTTTCCCGCAAATGCATAAAAGGAATGAGTCAAAAGGTCAAGGTAACCAATTTTCTTGGCAAAAAGGCACGATTCAGCTGACCTTGTGACCCCACCCGAAGTACTGAATTACCCAAGTGGCTTTTTGAAATTTTTTTAAGAATCTATTTCGGGAAAAATATCTTCCAAGGGCGATCAGCCCCCAAAGCCCAACCCCAGCGCCACCTTCTTTAGCTATAGGCGAGAATAGGTACAAATCTATTTTCATGGGTACGAGTACAGGCAAATGTGTTGAAGTGTGAATCCGAGTACATACTTACTTCATCTTTTATGTAATGCATTTAATTTCTTTCTAAATTAATTTGACAGTGGTAATGGAATAATTGGTGGAAGTCACATGCAATCAGCGGCTGAATCCTATGCAGCAGGCGACATACTCTTCATAACATACAAGCTTTACGACAGCGTAAGTATTTTACGTCAAGTGTACAGCACGTATACTATGTGCAAGGAATATTTACCTACTCCATATGTTTTAAAAGTGCAAATGATTATGAATCATTGCTGCTGCTTCTTCATATGTAAGTATTTTTTCAGAGGAAGCTCTTGTAACCTTTAACATACTGCGTATTGCTCAGGTACAAAGAATGGCATTTAGCTCAAGCCCGTAGCCAATTGGGCGGGAGCGACCCCCCAGAAAAATTTACTCCCCTACAAGATCATAAATTACCATTGCCTTAATTCATTTTAGTATATCTCGTCCCCAATGAAAAATCCCACCCCGAAAGCTGTTTCTCCCCCCCCCCCAGGCGCGGATCCAGAAATTTTGAGGGGGAGGGGGCCCAAGATAGAAAATCTCATGTGCACCCAAGGTGCACCACAAGGGCGAAGCGCGAGTTCCTACGCGTGGGGTCCAGGGGCCCGCGTTAGGGCCCCTGGCGGGGTCCAGGGGTGGAGCCCCGGTGGGGGTCCAGGTGGCAAAGCCCCCGGAAGCTCTCGCAATATTGCATTTTAAAAGCACAGAAATCGACCTCCAGTTCTTACGTCAGTGAGATTTTATACCTTTTCATGTTTCATGGAATTTGATGTGTATGGCTCAGTATAAGTTACTATATGTACCTGCAGAAGTTGCGGAGAATATAAGTTATCTTAAATCTTACACGCCAACATTATGAGCCCTTGTAGGTAACTTGAGATGATTTTTGTCATAATTAGTGTTTGATTTTCGTTATACGGTATTCGGGTTTAGGACGTTAAATGAAACAATTGCGCGCAAAGCGCGCCGAAAATTTGAATTTACATTTAAAACCATTGCTATGACTAACGGTGTCAATTCCCTTTATGTATGTATATCAATTAGAAGGTGGGTTCGATACTAAGTTTTCAGTTCTCATAGGAAGAGGAGGGTGAAAAAATGAATATCAGTTGCTTTACATCCTTACAATGCTGGCTCCTCTGAAATCACGTTTATGCACACGAATAATTGGCTTACGGTAGAACCCCACCGATGAGTAATGCGAATACGTTTGGGACCTTATTGATAGTAAAAGGAGCAATTCAAGGCTAAAAGTACGCAGATCAAGCGAAAATCAAGAAATATTGAGAAGACTTTGCAAAAATCGTGAAAGATTTCAAATGATTTTTGGTAAAAAGTGAGAAGAATAAATCCATCACTCAAAAAAACGTACCTCTCTTCGTAAGCGTAAACAATTGCGCGCGAAGCGCGCCGAAAATTTTCGGTATAGAGCCTCCCGGAAGCTCTGCATTAATTGTACACTGAAAAGGGGGACCAACAGGACTCTCACAACCTGACATCCATATGGGAGGAGAGATGATATATCACATTCTTTTTAGGTATAGCAAGAGGGATTGTGGACGGGCAAAATTCGTTTCAGAAAGATTTTCGTCGTTATTGAACGTCGCGGTAAAATGTTTGGGAAATAAGCAACGGCAATTACGTACTTTCAATCTTTCAAATCATGTGCTAGACTAGATTAGTCAAAGATCCCATAATGATGAGAGCCCTACAGAGAAGGAGATGTAGTTTTTACAAAAATGTTTGCATTGGAATAATTTCTTGCGTCATAGCTTTGTCAATGGTATATGAAATCGGGTATAAACCCTGTCGTATGCGCGCGAAGCGCGCCTAAATTTTGAGTAAAATATTAGTCCATGACAAAACCTGCATTCAGAACCTGCATCGGACACTTTCACTTTCCAAACAACCTATGCTATTCAGAAACGAATCTTCTGACTGAGAATTCTTAAAAAGCACTTTTGCTCCTTTGTTCCTCCGTGAGTAGTTACCGAGATAATAAGGACAACTCTGACACAAGGCTTGACGCTTGCGGAGCGTGCGAAAATTTGGAATTTGTCAAGAATTTCCAAAACTTATGATACTTTGAGAACAGTTTGTGAAAGAAAAAGGTTAGAAAAATAAACCAATCATCAAAAATACATCTCACTTTACACCCTTAACAGAAATCTGTAGCTTAAACGACTTTTGGGACAATTTTAAAAATTTTCAAGAATCGATGGTGGAGGGGGACACACGTCACCCATTGCCCACTGTGCCGACGCCACTGTCTGTAGCTTAAAAGCCTTTTAAGCTCATTTTAAAACTTTTTAGACAGTTTCGAAATCGAACAGGGTATGCACGCCGCTACTTTGCCTGCAACGGCTGGTGCCACTGTGCACAATATCATGTCACCTGACAGCTTGTCTTCTGTAGATTACAAAAAAAAAAATTCACTCTTTAACGCAAAATTGTTACTACATTTCAGTGCAACTAGCCGAGCCCATACTGCATATGTCACGATGTCAGTTTACTTATTTAGATCTTAAGTTAAGGATCATTACTCAGCTATTCACCTGTTTTCGAACATTGTAGCTCTCCTTTCGTCGCCAACCACTTTGAAAGATATCTAAAGAGATAATCTAGCTATAGCTCCACCCAACCCCTACAGAAATATATACTTTGAATACGTTCTTAGACACTTTTAGTCCTTTTTTGCTCTTAATTTTTCTTTCTCCTTTTCTTTTTTTTTTCTTTTTCTTCCTTTTTTCTCCTTTCGTTTTTTTTTTTTTCGTGGCGGGGGGGGGGGCCCAGGCCCCCCCTGGATCCGCGCCTGGCCCCCTTCAGTAACTTGTCTGGCTAGGGCCTGATTTAGCTTTTGAGCTGGGGCTCGCCGGAAGTAAAGTGTTAAGAGACTGAAAGGCCATGAAGGAAAAAACCCTCCTTACCGAAATCTTTTTCGAATGGAACGCCAAAAGGGTAAAGTACGTTGTTGTTCCAAATTATTTCGTCCATTTTTATGTCGTTGTTCCTTTCTATTTTGTTGTCAATTTTGATTTTTTTTTCCTTTCTATTTCTTTGTTCCTTTTTATTTCGTTGTCAGTTTTCTTGTCAGTTTCATTTTCGTTGCCCACTTTTATTACTTTGTTCAGTTTTAATTCGTTGTCTAGTTTAATTTTATTCCCTTCTTATTTCGTTGTCCATTCTATTTTTTTATTCCTTTCTATTTCGTTGTCAATTTCCATTTCTTTGTTCCTTTTTGTTTATCTGTTTCTTTCTATTTCGTTGTCAATTTTTATTTAGTTGTTTTTCTCGATTTGGTTGTTCCCATCCAGCTTGTTGTCTCGGTGTAGTCCGTTACACAGTTCATGTTTGTTGTTCTATTTGGCAGTTCATTTTTAATCGGTTTATTTTTAATCGGTTCGTTTCTAATCGGTCAAAATCCATTTATTGTGTCTGCGGCGCTGTTCATCAAGTCTTTGCAGACACAGCCCGGAATTCATGTTACGTGCACGTCAGGTTGCACTTGTCCGTGCAGTAAGTTGGCGTTACCGTACCTACATGATATGCATGCATAATAAGAGAGGTGGGAAACTTCGATATACAATGTATGCTGGGAAGGAAAGTGTACCACAACCAGTTCGGAGATAACCGCTTTCGGGTGAAAATGAGAATTCCACGATCGGGGGAAAATTTTGCCTGACTCAAAAGCATGAATATTTATGAGCACATAGTGTCTACCTCTTCACAGTCGTCGATTTGTTTCATGTGTGTGTATTTAAATATAAGATAATAGTTCACACACAAAGAGCGAAACCACGAGGAATTTCCAACAACGTGTTAATAAACACAAGTGCTGGCACAATTAACTTGCACACTTTTGTGTGGAAAACAGTTCACAAAACTTGCGGCTGTATCGAGTCTATAAATTAAGCTTAGGAAAAAGAATGTAGCAAAATTGCTCGAAATCTCAAAATCTGCGCGGTGAACTTTCACACATTATCCGACTTTCTTATTCCCCTTGCAACAAAGTTTTCAAAAATGCCAGCATTTCTCTTTCCTAGAATCGATGAAAATTTCCAGGTTGTTTTGAACGTTTGTCTTCGTTGAATTTGCGCAGAAGGATCGCAACGCATCATGGGAGAAATTCGAAAATGGTGCCACCCATGGCAAAATTTTCCCCGATTGGGCGAAAATCGACTTTCCCCCGTAAGCGGTTATCTCCCGAACTGACAATAGAGACTGCATATGCAAGACAAACATTTTGCAAAGTCACGCACATTTTTCGAGTTTTAAACTATGGTTCTCTAGAAATCAATCACGGGTCAAAGAGACTAAGGAAAAGTTCTTTTTAAAGTTAACTTATGTTTTAAAGTTGGACCGAAAAGGTGAGACAGTATGATGTTAAATTCTGAAAGACAAAAAACAGTCGTTCCCAGCCTTCGTATCCGTGCGAAGATGTCCGTGGACTTGATCTGTGATAGTACAATGGTACAGCAAAATCTAATTTCCAAACTCGTTTATCTGCGTGTCTGGTATCTAGGACTGGAGGACATTCGGCACCATACTATCAAACTCCAAAACTGCACACTGTCATGTTATAGGCATAGGTAAATCATACCAGTGCCGTTCATATATAGTCATTGCTTATAACACTTCTAACGTATGAAGGCAATTCTGGTAAGATTAGGCTACGATCAACGGGTGGCCAATGTCTTCAATGGAGAAGGGGCAAGTAACCTAGTATAGCCTACTTTAAGAGCTAACCTAACGGTAACACTGGTAGGGGTGCAGTGATTGCGTTTGTGTAACCGAGGCCAACAAAATTTGATAGTCGAGCTATTTGTTCCATTTTTCTTTGAATTCAAACATAAGCCTATAAATAGTAGTCGTTAATCATGGAATCTAGCACCAATTTCGTACCAGACCTGTTTGATGTGTTACAGCGCCATCATCACAACAAATTGTTGTGATCCGATTAGAAACGAACCGATCAAAAATAAACCGATCAAAATGAACCATCAAATAAAATTGAACAGCAAACTCGAACTTGCAACGATCTTTATTAAGACTACAAGCTGGATCGAAACAACCAAATCGAGAGAAACAACGAAATAGAAAAGTTGGTCAGAACAGAAATTGACAACGAAATAGAAAGTAACAGATGGACAACAAAATGCCTCAAACCGACGCATGATAAACATCAAAATGACCATTCGGGTGACCCACGCATGCAAGACACAGAATTGTAGAAGGGGTGGCGCCGGGTGGGGAAAGTGCAGGGGGCCATGATCCAATTGTCGGGAAAATTCAGTTCCGTCGGGAAGCCTTAATGAGTACGATAAAGAATGAAGTCCCCCGACGGCAACCAGCCGCAGGAACAAATTTCTCGAGTTTTCCTATGAACAGATGAATATGGCATATTTTCCAATAAAACCACTATTTGTCATGTTTTCTTCAATGGTAATCCGAAAATTTTCGGAGCCATTAGCGCGCCAAAATTTCGCGTTTGCCATCCCTTCTGCAACCCGGCCGCTCGGTCGAGAGCTTGGCCGCCCCTTGACGCCACCCCTGATTGAAGAGGCAAATATGTGGTTAAGAGTCCGATTTCCTGTAATCCAAAGCGCCTGGAAAGCAAAATTTTCTGACCTTAGCCCCAACCATGATGGGCTAAGGTGGGGTTGCTCCTGATGGACGCTGCAAAAGCGCAGATTGCCCTCTTATGAAACCTTTTCCTATAAAAACTTCGTACCCCTGCCTTTGTTTGCCGTAAATACAGCTCCGGGACCTCTTAAGTATGGATTTGCACTGCGCTAGTCTCCCTCATTTCCACCTCACAAACTTCCACAGACTGGTTAAGCTACTGGGATGGTGGTTTATTTGCCTTGATATGCATGTAATTCTTTTGAAACAATTATATTTTCACTGACGTAGTTTCAGAGAACTTTACAAGTTTATCATTCTCCTATTTTCAGAACCGTCAATACACTTATGACTTTATTGAGAATGGTGAAACTGTCCACCAGGAGACTGACAACTTTCTCTCTAGCTACACCATCCAAGACCTAATCACAGAATACTTCGATTAGCTACACAAGTATGACATCATTCGTATCGTCTCCATGAAGAGCGTATCAGAAAATGGAATTACTAAGGGGCTGTTGCATTATCCTAAGCGTATTAAGGGAACTTCTGGTTCAGTTGTCACTGTTCACAAATACAGGCTGCAACTTGATTGGCAGATATTCAAACAATATTGTCACTCTGGATTGGTCAATGATGACATGTGCAGGTCAGTGAAATGTGAGTAAGGCTTAGTTAAAGAAATAGGATAAAAAAAGTTCACAGTAATGAATACACAGAAGAATATGACCTTGAGCAAATTAAACCCATTAGCTTGTTTAAGAGGTGCGGTTGACAGTTTTTCTTCTAATTAAAGGAAGGGCTGGAAGCTGGCTTGGTGTGGATGTCAACTATCTGTGACGAAATGATTGACCCTTTAAGTGTAAAACTCGGCGCTTTATTTTCTCACCTAAGAGGCTGTCAATAAAGGGACTCGCTTCACCAGATCGGGGTTTCCCAATTTGAAAGCGGCTCACGCACGATTTTTGGCATGTGGCACGGGTGCAAGTTGGATAAGGAAGAATACTGATGAAAATTGAAAGTAGATGGTTCAAAACAAGAACACGGTCGTAAGAAATGATTAAAAATCTGTGTTAATTCGTCAAACATTGTGCATTTTTGTGGTGGAAGCTGTTTCAGATTTGTTGGCCAAATCAAATTAAAAATGAAATGTTAAAGTTTTATGCTAATAAGAACACTTACAAACGAACAACATTTACCAGTACTATATTCCCCACTCTATTTTTCTTTCCAGCTTTTAATAAGTCATGCCTCTACTAAATTTAAACACTAACTCTGGACAAGTTTTTAGATTTAGAGCATTAAATTGGGTGATGAGACTTGTACATTTTACGAAATTTTATTCCAGGGGGCCCTTGCTCTTGCTACATTAAAAACACAAAAAAGCGAGGCTTCCCTCGGAGCTCTTCCCCCTGGACGCCATCATGAGCCCCTCGAGTGGGGGTCCTAACACCATGTATTTAACTGCTTCTCGCTCATGTTCAATGGCTCCTTAACCAACAATGATTTTATCATGTGGTGCTTTAAAAATCTGCTCGAGCAACCCTGCCCTATATATACCAAATGTTTCGCATGCACGACCAGCCTAAAAATTCTTTTCTAAACTTTTGTCTACAGAACAATGATCATGAACATCCATACGTTTCATTGACCAATCGAGTAACTTGGTTTCATTTCTTTCTCTTTTTTTTTTCTTCTCCTTCTTCATTTTTAAGAATGGTAGCATACCACTATTAGTGGAGATCTATACTGCTTGCAGTTTAGGGCAATAGCATTGTTCTTATCGTAGCATTTTTGACATGTAACACTTTAGTATTTATTATTAACTTTCTTTCTCATGGCTTGGTAGTTTCTTTAAGAATCGTGCATGTTAACTGAATATGCAATAAAAAATAAAGGAGGTGTCAAAGGTTCAAAAAGTTTACAGTTAATGTTTTACATCAAACGGTAGTTAAGAGTGTGCCTGGAGAGAGTGGTAGATGAAATGTCTACTGTACGGTATGCAAAAAGACTTCTCATGTCTCTAAGCAAGATAATTGAATCTAATAAACGTTCGACTAACTTTAAATGCGGGACTTTTCAAGTGCTGTACGCAATATACGCCGTTTACAGCAGCGGAAATATGTGACAAAACGTGGGAGATGCATAGCCCTTGAAGCAAAATTTACTGCATGGAAAAATGAGAGCTAATCGGAGCATCTCCAAAATGGAGAAAATGGAGGAATATATCGCCCCCTCCTCCTCCCCGCAGTGTGTCTTTGAGCATTTTCGTCGGCCTGTTCCAGTCCACTTAGCAGAAAAGTAGGTGCAACTTAAGAAAGGAAAACTTAAAGGTCAAAAGCAGTCGCCCCAAACTTATTTTGAAACAACAGCTAAATGTCACAAATTTCTTCTTATTTCTCTTCCAAGTATCTTTCATAATATTTTAGGACATAAATATTGCATATTCAAGGTAAACCAAGCAGTTGCTCCTTGTAAATTTTACAATTGAGTGAGAAAAATACTGTCACATGATTTTCAAGAGCCATTCGGGAAATAGGATAGTCTACTATACAATTCTTTATTGGGGTGACTGCATTCTCCCTTTAAACCACAGTTTACGAAATGTAAGCAACTCCTTTTTTGTATGTACGAAAATAAGGGGGGGGGAAGAAAAAACAATTGCGCTATAGTAGCTGTAACGCTGTTTGTAATGTTAAAGGATTTTCATTACATGCGATGTACGTCACTCTGGCCGATTGGAATGAAACCAATGGAGCCGTGGACCCAGAAAAATGGTCAACCTGAAAGCACCAATTGTTCTAATGCAGCCCTACGTTCATGAACAAGGAGACCGAGGCGACAGCATTGCTGCAAGATGCGACAAGGTCAAATAATGAAACATGGGAAAGACCAGCATTCTCAACTAATTTACTTGGAGATGCCTCACTCACTACTTGCTATGTCTTCTGATGGTCATTTTGATAATGCCTCCTAATCCTAGTTGATCCAGGCAGTTGCAACTCCCTGGTTGATCTAGGAATAGATATTTAGAATTTTGAGAAGAAAAGCAAGATTTCTGTCGGAAATGAACATTGCTGGGTACCGCCATGATGAAATAATGTACAGATTAAATTTATGGGGCGCACTGCTAGGTGTTTTTGACATGTCAAAATACACTATCAAAGTCTCGCAATTGTGTTCGTCTTTCGAAGGAAGTAGACAATAGCACCAGTCGGTCAGAAGTTAACTAGACTTTTTATGCGTACTAAGTTTTTGTAAAAAATGACCACGTCTTAAAAAATCGACATAATCGTCAAATTTTTAACGTTGGTTACAGGGGCGGTGGTCCCGGGGGGAGGGGGATGGGGATATATACCCCACTAAAGTGGGTGGGTAGGATATGTGAAGTTTACCTTTCCCCTACCGTTTATCTCCATGGTTACAAATCCTTCTCTTCTTCCAACTTTTCAAATCTTCGGTGTAAATTAGGACTTAACACTGTACATCAAGCATTCATATTTTGCCAAATATGCCATACAAACCCCGTAGCTAGACAAGACAATGCAGGGGCAATATAGCTCGGGGGTATTTTTAGGGGAGGGACATGTACCAAAGTGGTCATTTTTATTTTCTGTGGGCAACAAAAATTTTCTTGAGAGGAGGCGCCCCCTGGCCCCTTGGCTACCAGCTCGCCTATTACGTGATAGTAGCTTTTTGCATTCTTGCTATTCCCACCTCTTGGTCGTTTTCCTTGCCTAACTCCGACCCACAAATTTGTACGAAATCCAAGAAAGGTTTGCATTCCTTAAAAGTTAAAGGACTACTGTTAAAGAAATCCTGCCCATATGCCCTAGTTTGTCCATGACCCAGAAATTAGACATGGTAGCCTAAGCAATATTTTTGCTACCGGTAGCTCCTTGTGTTCACCGTTATTGGAGTACATGAGAAAATCTCTTCCCTGGAAGACCGGCGCAACGAACTGGACGACCACGACACGAGACGGCCGACTTTTTGACGTCATTAACCACAAACGATTGCTTGCTTGGTCGGAGCAGATAATTATCCAACATGTGAGCCAGGAACTGACCATTGTTCTGTGGCAGTTTTCGTGATAAAATTGTCGATAATTCCACCAAACCCGGACAGATTTTTCTGTTTAGAAATTTGTTTTAACGTCAATTTATGCATGAAGTTCAGTTCTAACGAATAATTTTGCATAAGTGCGCAAATTACTTCACAATGCTTCAAGCGGCTTGATGTCCACTGGAGGTGAACAAACCGCAAAAAAGTGACATCTGGAGAATATAATCCTTGAAGCGGATGAAGACAATTTTGCCCTTCCTTCAAGCAGGGAGCTGTGAGACAGTTCCCTGCTTCAAGGGAACAAATTCTCTAACGATAATACACTGTTTGTTATCCATTCAATGATACAGAGAAATTCTAAGCTTTAGCGAAAGCTTAGGGTTTCTTTAGCAAAGATAACACATAGCAGCCAAAATGTTTGACGAACTTTGAGATCAGATGGTTACTTTGTGTCATTTTTTGCGGGCATTATTCAGATGGCAGAAAGTATACCGAAAAATCAGACAGGATATTTGACGGTTTTGTCTGTCACTTTCTGCCTGTCTTGTAAGGCGGCGTTATTTGGGCAAAATATACTCTCTTGTAACTCAAACATAGGGCAAGCAAACAAAATTTTGCTTTATTCATAATCTTTTCCCTTGACAAAGGCCTATCATCAGTGGAGGCGCTACATGAGAGTCATCCCCCTAATTTCCATTTCCTCTCACTTGTCCCTCACTAAACCTGGTAATTATCCAAAATACGCAGCCCTGTGCTACTCGTTTTAATTAAAAAAAAACGCGATGCCATGTATGGGACTCTTGATTGCTAAATTGTATTAAAACGTGAACTTTGGGGCCCTTCTCGCTCACCCATTACTGATATTTTCGACGTCGTTAGCTCATTCGGGGGGGGGGGCAAACATATCCCCTCACTTTCAAATACGGATCGTCGCCCATAGTTGTTTACGTATGCGTGGTAACTTGGGTAAGCGTGCTCGCCTTGTTTAGCATGTTTCCATTTCTCAGGGGTTAGCTGCGCATATCCACCATAGGCAGCTTATACACAGAATCACACAATCGTCTCATCATGACATTTGGGTCTTACAGGCTTACTTCAAGTTTATGGCCATGACCCATTCTGAGTGCTAGTTCTCCCATTCTTACTTCCTGTAGGACAATTTTGGTAAAATTGTTGTTCTAAAGTCCCGGAAAAGCCTTAAAAATTATTCCTGCTCCCTCCCTTCCCCGCGTCCTCTGTATCATCAGTCCCGGACGGCTGTTAGTCATACGGAGTAAGACTACAACTGGAAATAGTCAAGTTGTGATTTTTTAGTCTATTAAGTGACCATCAAATGTCATTTGAAGAAGCTAGTATGCATCACTACAATGCCCACAATTTCTCGCTCCTGCGTCGCCTTGTCGCCTTTTCGGTGTTTCCAACTGACTTCGCCTGATTTTGCACCCATTGCAAAAATCCTACGTAATTCCATGAATTTAATGCCGCCCCATGTGACTTCAGTACTAAGGGGTTAAAGGTATAGTTAGCTTTAAATATTTGCATACATCCCCAAACTTTCATTTATCAACTCCACTTGCAATTTTGTTTGTCATGGCAAAGTTGGCTTCCTGAGACTTAGAAACCACTTTTACCCCCAGATATGATGGTACACTTCGCCCAACAAAAGATGAGGTTTTGATTTGAGTTTCGTTTAGACGAACATCAGCTGACAAATCCATCACTCAGTTTTCCCTTTCGTCCTTCCTGACAAGGATGTCTATAAATCCAACCCTTCTTATCTCTTCAAGATAAAATCTTTTGTAATAGTTTCGCTACATATCTTTCTAAACAATTGCTAGTATGCCAGGCAAGAAATTCAGCCAACTGAGATGAACAAGAAGGCAAAGAGTAGTTTTCCAGCGTGCAAGATCCGTCGGACGAGGAACAATCTGTGATTGCGCCGCCAGTCCCCAAGTTTGCTTAACTTCAACAAACTCCTTGTTCAATTACATTTTTTAATCATGAATTTTTTCAATCATGAAATACATTTTCATCGTCGCCGTTGGACTTCTTATTGCCGGTTGTTGCAATTCCTTTGAGGTAATATGATTACTTATGATAGTCTCAACAAATCGTACTTAATTTACTGAAGTATTCGTTCCATGATCTTCACTCCACTTCAGTCTAACTCAGTTTCCTTCTAACAGGCCGAAAGTGAAATATCGGTGGATTAAGTAGGCCAAAACTGAGACTATTATGTACCGGTAACTCCCTAAGTTGGGGTGCATCCAGGAAAGATGAAAAAGCCTACTCTGAATCTAACAGACTAGGGTGGAATGTTCATGTTGCTAGAAAATCAAAATTGAACAGAAGTAATCAAGGAAATTTATTTTCTTAACGAAAGCAGTTATATTCTGCCTCTTACATAAGTAAGCCGTCACTTCTCAAACCCATCAGATCCATACCTGTTGTCTAAGGAGAGGAAGGGGCGATTTTAATCGCTTAGGGTGTTACTGATCCTTATTTCTGTAACAAAGATACCGTCTGATCATTTATCAGAATACTTAGCTGCCACGTTTGAGATGTTCATATTAAGCTAGTTTATGAGCATTCGTCTTCTAAACATTTTTAATTTCTTCTGGATCATCACAGAAATTATATTTTTTTAAGATTTCCATTGCACTTCACCTTCTATAAGACTGTACAAAATTTTAACTTTATTACAAAGATAGCTATACACCAGCCAGATGAGTCAGCCGTTAATAAATTGCATCACATTCGCCGGCTTACGTGGCAGAGCACTACCCCCCCCCCCCCCCCCCCCCTTTGCAGAATAGGCTTATTGCAATTTTTGTTCAAAATTCTCCGCTTTTTTCGGGGACATTTGAAACATTTTTGCATTTTAATAGTACCCCCCAAATTTCTAACTCCCCCCTTTCAGGGTTGAGAGTAATAGCATAGGCTAATGATCATTCTCATACATTTGTTTCCTATATAATGAAGGATGATTTAAGAAAATTATCACAATTTACAACAATTTAATCAGCATTCACGGTAGCAATGATACAGGCCACTTAAAAAGTGTGACTACTTCTTTCTTCTTTCTTGTCCTATCAGGGGTACCACCTGCCACTGACCAAACCACGTTTACCATGAAGGACACGAAAGTCTCTCTAACTGTCAGATTTTTATATTTCGTAATTGGAATAACATTCAAAACGTTATTTCTTCTAACAGATTTTTCACAGATCAAAAAAGTGGACTTCAGAAACAAGCCCAAGCTATCTTTAATGTTGTGGAGTTACTATGCCCGTGGCCTACAAAGGGAATGGGGGCCTACGGAGAAACTAGCCGCAAAGAGAGGGTTGCGAATTCGCTTGGATAGTATCAACGAATTTTAAGTTTATAGTCATCGCAGACTGGTGCCTATACGAAACAATGAAAAGGGATACGCAGTCGCCTAATCTTATTTTGAAGGATCCGTTAAAAATTGTCAATATTCTTCGACTGGCCTTTTACTCAAAGTTGTCGCCAAAAGGGGTCAGGGGGCACCTCTTTTCCTTCACCCAGAAAATTAAAAGTACCATTGCCTCAAAGTATTTGAGTGCACTTGACAGCTATCTCAACCCCCTTTTTTCGTACCTTGTCTGGATACGGCTTAGCTTTTAAGTATCTTGATTTTAAACTATCTCAGATCATAGATATTGCATTCCAAATCGTGGAACATTTTGCATGGATTTGACATTTTAGTAACAAAAATACAGTCATATGATTAAAAAGAACCATTTATGAATTAGGGTACCAGACAGTGGCGTAGCCAGGAGTTTTTGAGGAGGGGAGACTGGAGGGTCACGAACCTTTGGGGGGGGGGACAATTTCTGAATTCTCTCCCTCTCTATAGGGCTTACATACAGAACTGTGTATTCCAAAATTTTCCACGGGGGCCACCTGGAGTGGCGCGGTTTTGTCGTGGGGGGGCACGTGCCCCCTCATGCCCCCGTAGCTACGCCACTGGTACTACCAGAGTATACTAATTCAACATGAACAGTGACTGCATTTTCCAAACCTGTTTAGAAATACCTTATAAAATGCAGGTCGCGCTGAAACCTCTTTTTCCTGCTTAATACAAATCCACCTTGTCGATGAAATTCATATATCACTGTCGACAAGTTATATTTCATATTTAACAATGTGTACAACAGAGTGATGTGACCATGTAGGTGGAACTTTCAAACCACGGTAATTAATTAAATTAGTTGGCTCAAAATGAATGCAGAATGAGGGATTAAACTAGGGCCCAAAGTTTTCCGCGGAAGACGCGGAATTGGCATTAGAAAACGGAAAACGAAGTTTTGAAAAAAGTTGCAAAAATAAATCAGGAAGTTACTATCAAAATAATTGTTATAAGTTATCTGAGTGGTTTCTAAAAAATACTAAATTAAATTGTTTGAAAAAACATCGTAAAAGGCATTTAATTATCCTCTCTAGCCTATTATGTAAAAGGAAATCACAGCCTGAATCACGCGGTCGATCGATCGAGAGAGGTTTTTTTGTACTCCCACTGTAAGTATTGTGCTGTACAACATTGTATTTCGGCATATTCTTTAAAAAATGGAAGTCTGAGATTTTATACAGCTTTTGAGGAACAATATGAACTTTTGAAGATGCCTAAATTAAGGAAGTGGAAGAAAACGGATTTTCTCACTTATAAAACAGAAGAAAGCGAAATTCAGCAATTGCAAAGAAAATTTGGGGCCCTAGATGAAACCATCATACCAACAGAAATCCAGGCCCGTAGACATAAGAGGGCGAGTGGCTTCCAGGGTAGTGAAATATTTTTAAGGGGTACGAGATATACTAAAATGCATTAAGTTAATGGTATTTTTTAATCTTCTAAGAGGTACAAAATTTGCTAGAGCCCGCCCCTCCCGCCTCTTAGCCCCTGCGCGAGTTTGCAGACACCTCATAATTACTGATTCATTTTGAAGAGGTGCACATTTGAAACTCATATGGCTCGAATTTAGTTAAACCTTAATCAAATTTTTGAAGTAATTTCAAATGTGTACAAAATTTCTTTGTCAGCGTGCAGACTATTTTGATTATCTTTATGCAATCATTTCATCGGGGCCGTCACTTTCGGGGGTGCGGGGTGCTATACACCAGAAATTTCCAAAGTGCGGTCTGTCGGAACAATTTTGTGGTCCGTCGGGAAAAAAAAATTGCCGCCTCCTTTTTTAATTCACTTATTTGGGGCTAAAGCAATGCCGGGATCACAACGTTTTTACTTAGCCCGGTAGTTAGGTGAATCGGGTGGAAATATTGCTTTGAACACATTTAACCGGCAATCTAACCTCTCCCAGATGTAACTGTATTGGGAAACTAATTCTATTTGTCGGGAAATTATTATATAGTGTTAGGAAGTTATCTAAAATTGAGGACTTTGTGTCAGGATCTCTACTACACTCTTCTGGAAGCCATTGTCTCTTGACGAAATTCAGGCTATCGGGAAAATAATAGTTCCGTATTGCTTAATTGTCTACCATGAAATAGGCACCATGTCCCACCGGGGAAGTGATATGATACCTCCATTGTCCGACACTGTGAAATAAAAGCCTTTTGGAATGTGATGTAACTCATCCTGACTGGCCGTCTTGGATGAGTTGTAGGTATTCGTGGTCAGTTGCGTCGTATCACAGTCCGATTGTAGGTCCACCACGCAACACACTGTCGGGGTTGATATCAGTCCATCTTCCAGCTTCCTGGGCGATGACGGCCCTGGCACTCTATCACGTGATTATCAATAAGAGTTCCAGCTCCCTGATCAATCACACATGAGGGCGAGCACATTGACTTTCTGCAACCGTCGTCTGATTTCGCAAACCGTTCTTTCTTGGCCAATTCACAAAAAATGGGTCGCAGTTGGGTGGATGAAGCTGCAAACTACCACGACTTTACTGCGACGTGACCCCTACAACCCTCTCCGAACTCCCCTACGAATATCAAACAATTTGATATTTCCGATGCAGTCATGACGTAGACTGTCAGATCGCCATCTGAACCAAAAGTCTGTCAAAGAACAAAATTTCGAACACACTTAACCGACCTTTCTGCCCCGACTGGTTTTCGCCGTCTGGTTGTAGTCGGATCGGTACGGTGTGGTCTGGCTTTCCACCTACTCAAATCGTTAAGTCGGGGGGCTTTTGTGTGCTGTAAACACTTGAACGTGCGCACACTTTGTATCGCAATGGTTGCAAAGGACACTCGCTTTACGACTCCATATGTAGATGCAGTGCCTAAAAACGTTACAAAAATGCCTTGACATCCTATTTTTAGGAGCGCTTAGCGCGCATCATTCGTAACTATGCACTCATTGTCCGACTAATACTTCAAAAAGGACAGAGCGTGCTTTGGGGTACTGCAAAACTCGGTGCAACCTCCGCGATTGCCCATCCTAGCTCCCAACCCTCAAACCTGCTGCACCATAAAGAAATCAAACTTTCGTTATTCCTATCTATTATGATACAAAAGGGCTTATTACAATTTTTGGTCTGTTTAGTGCGTGGTACGTATTTAGTGCTATTTGTAGATAGTTTCTAAGAATCAAGGATAACATTACTAATGTCGGGCAAAGTGTTATTTTATCGGCCCGTTTGAGGCGCATTTCATCTTATTCTCTTGTTTACCTATCACTGACAACTTCCCATAGAACACGGTGGGTATATTAATGGCAAACTCTGTAGAAACTCTATGACCTTCTACCCACCTCGCGATCAGTCCTGCTGCATCTTGAAGAAATCAACCGGTGGTTAGTCCGAATTATGCTATTTTGAAAAGTTGTAGACAGACTGCGATTTTATAGTCTGTTTAGTGCGTTTCAATGCCATTGCAGGCAGTAGAATGTTTCATTCCCGTTCCCACATTCGTGTAAATGCTTCAGAACTCCCGGAAACTTCGCGCCGTTGGCCCCAACAGGGACCTTAACTGAAATGGGTCCTAAGGCGGAAAACTGTGCCCCATGCCACAGACGATTTTATGGTCCTACCATGGAGGTAGGCCCTACTACCTAGGAGCTGGTACTTCCATGACCAACCTAGCTGTTGTAGCAGATAAATGAAAACGGGGGCACCAAGGTCAAATTGACATCATTGCCAAATGTTAAACTGCGTTTTCCAGTAGGTCCTTTTTTGTCTTGTCCGCCCGTTATACTTAACTGCTCCATTTTGTGCTTTTTACAAAAATGTCCTTACTGTTCTTGACACATACCGGTATATTTTGTCGGCAATGAAACCCTTTTTCGTCGGAAAAAGGGCCAACAACCCCTCTCCCCCCACTCATCGATCCTTAGGGTTTATTGGAGGTAAAAGGCCATCTGAGGTGACCAGAGGTGAAACTATGAAAATCTAGTTTCTTGCCATTAACTTCCATTATTACCACATAAAATGTTGCGGAGTTTCAGTGAGATTTCTTATTAATTACTGTGTCCTCCTACCTGGCTGTAACCAAGCAATACTTTATAGGCGAGGGTTTTCTCACTGTGTTAGGGGGGAATTTTCCATGGCTAACCTGTGTATTGGCGTCCCCGTTTCCTCGAAGCCAATTTGAATTGCCTGTTCAATGTCCTCAGAAGTTAACAAATCAAAGGTTAAAGAGAATGTCAACATTCTGTTGAAGGACGGTATAAACGAATGTAACTCTTTCGTCTTCAGCACGCGGTTGATGTGTTTACCCTGGTTTTCTATGCTCCTGTAATTATATTGCTTTTTCGACGGAAGTGACACTTCTTTTTCTGAAAACGAAGAGCTATTTAACGTGTTTACTAAATACAATTGACCTGTGCTTGAAACGCACCATTGAATTTTACAAATAGCTCAAAAAACACTGTGTAAGCCAGGTAGCTTCGTGCTGGTGAAGTCTTCCATGCAGTAACACACATTGCAGAGTTACACCGTACTCCGACTTCGACTGTGCACTATTGCTAGAACGGGAAGGTTGATAAATGAAGACGGTACGAAACTAGCAGTTGATATGACGCATGTGACGCTACTGGTGAAAGGACATCCTTAAAACACGGTGTCAAATTCATCACTTGGTCATCAAAAGGTTGGCGTTATGAGCCCTTGCAAGAGAAATGTTTTGTACGCTTACCGTTGACAATGCTGTAGGCCTACTTATTTAAAAGCACAACCGCCGCTGTACTACCAGTAGGTGTTTAAAGACCCTACCTTCGGCTGATACTCCATACTTCCTGGCTCAATATGAGGTGAGTAGTAGCACCTAACTAGTAATAAAACTAATGTTCCAGTGACAATATCATAGCATCTCAAATGATAGAGAATAATTTTTCATCACATGCTCTTCAAACCCCACACCTATAGGTTTTTCAGAACTCAAGATGTTCCTGTTTAAATACAGGTTGCTTTTGTCACAACCAGACTTCAGGTCACTTCAAGGTCACAAAATGTTATGTAATACCACAATCTTTTGTAGTTCTTTATAATTGAAGTGTTTAATTTGACCTTAAAAGGTGACGCCAGTGAACCATTAAATAACATTCATTTTAGCTTGAGCTTAAAATTTTGTGAGAATAAAGGTTACAACTCTAAAAAAATGTATGCATGTTTCATTTACATGTGCCAAGATTATTAAGAATATAAAGATGTTCAATTAACCAGCCTGTATGACACCACAGATTTCCCATAGCGCAATGCGCAGCTGTGAACTGAATACTTTGTTTAAAATTCGGAACTTCTAAATGCAACATCCTATTGAGATGGGGTTTAAACCGATAAAGAGAGGAAAACTCCTCTCATTTTACGATTTTTTTTTTGTACTTTGTCACCGAAATATCCCTTTTAATAGGTTGTCGCTTGAAGTGGATACAGTAATAATTTCCTCTGCCCGACAGTATATTTCCAACTTCAAGTCTGGCTTCCAATTAAGAATGTACTTCTCTATTGCACCTCCTAGAAAAGCTAGCACGTCCTGATTTTACACGTCCACGATAATGTTCTGCTGAGTACAATGCTATGTGTAATGTTAATGTTATGGTGACAAGTGCCACATAAAGAGCTGTTTCCACTTGGTAGATTAAGAATAAAATCCTTCAATGAAAGATACGTTGGAATAATCACAATATTTTTTACCGTTATCAGCATATACCTTTTCAGAGTTTGATGGTTTCTGCAGTAGCTCATTGCCTATGCAAATTAATGACGTAGAATGTTTCACAGTGTCAAGATTTCTTTCATTAACACTTTATAGTTTGTAGTTTAATAACTGATCAGATAGTTTACAGTTTGGTGAGTGATATCAATATTTTTCAAGGAAACAATTTTCACTTCCATAATAAATCCCTCAGGAGATTACAATGCTACAAGTCCTTAAAATGAAGGCTACCATTAGTCAAATTTGGTATGGCCATCTTTCGAGGTCACAAATTGCATATTTAGCTCATGTTTATTCATGATATAAGTGTGAAATAGAAGTTACCCTGTAAATTGGTAAATATTTGATGGACTTTGATGGGCATTCCGGTTATTTTTTGGATATTTAATGCATTTTACATCAAATATCCAACTGTGATTTTCATGTCACCAGACATTTACTGTTTCATGTGCCGGCAATGCAATGCAATTCGCCAGATTCTTAAGAGTCCATTGACAGTACAGTAGGCTGTTCGCTTGTAATCAATTCTGCATATCCCTCTTAAAGCTATGACAGCTGCTGGCTGAAAAATTTTACCGCAAATCTCCTCCCCCCTCCCCCATTTTGCGCGTCGATACAGTTAAGTAATTGAACCAAATTTATTAAATAACAGGATTTATTTAAGGAAAAGAGGTTGTAAGTATTGCTTTGTCATGTCGCAAGGAGCTGGGAATAGATATCTTTACATAAGATGATGGCGCAAGCCCCCGGAAATCAATACAAATTTTGCGCGCAGAACGGGCGAAAATCTTTCCCCGTCGCTGATCCCTTTTCCCTCTCCTGCTGAGATGCAGAAAGCAGGGCAATGTTTAATGGAATGTGAAGTGCGGAAGTAAGGATAGGACATTCCCTACAGGAACCATCAGGATACGATTTAAGCGGAGCGCTACCATCATTTGGGTGTATTTAGTAATTTTTGATCGCCAAAGATGCCACACAGATAACAGGAAACAACACTTCCCATGGCCTTGCAAGTTGCATCAAATCATTTTGTTTTCTTGAGTTCTTTTGTTTTAAACGGTTACACTTCCAACCAAATAGTTATCGTATGGTGTTAATAAATTGACAGAATTCTTAAGGATAGCTTGTACCCGAGGAATCCGTTACTTGTCATCTGGGTTTCCGGTCCCGCCTTTTGACAAGGTTTTGGTCATTTAAGAAGAATTAGATGCAAAAAGTATGTCAGTTCAGCAATTTTGTCTTTATAACTGGATGCAATTAAATCGTGTGTTGTCTAAAAGGAGTGTTGTGGTTGCTTCGTCTTCTTTCTACATATAAGGAATCATAGATGTAAAATTGCAAAATGGGAAAAAGACTTTGTCAGTCCTGGCAATGGTACGGCAAAGCGCCTTTGGTATTTCTAAAGTTATCTACTTTCGTCAACCCCCCCCCCCATTTCTCAGAATTGATTATTAGACCCTTCTATGAAGGAAAAAAACGTCGAGCTCGAATAAGGAGAATCCCCTTTGGACAACAACATTTATAAACCTCTTCCAAATACATGTTTGATTCTCTTGCCTGTACAATTGCGATGATTCGTTTTTTATGATTTTTGTCTTCTTACAAATTGCAGTCGGTGGAGACATGGCGGCTTCAACAAAAGGCAACACTTCTCCTACACAGATCGGCACTAGTAAGTGTTACTGTGAGATGGGATTCCAAATGAATATTTGAAGTTTTCAAAAAAGATGTACATTTTCAGAATCTAGTTGGTAAATGTTACCACTAAAGTTTACCGTCATGTCAGTGGTGATTTAATTGCTATCAAAAAGTGTGATATAGATGCTCTATTAGCCCTCTTTATTTCCGATTTATCAAGAAGGGTTGCCTTTATTATGAAAATTGATTTGGTTGCACAGAAAAAGGGTGAGCTTGTAAAGAAATGTGGTGCCAAGAAGATATCGCGATGATGAGTATTCACATCATAACAACGCATTTTCAGCCGATAAGATAGCATGATACGTGCGCAAAAACCTTGTCCTACCCGTTTTTGAGTGATATATAGCAGTACAAGAATTCTGATATTTTAAAGAGACACTCGGCGCACAACAAACATGGCAAAATGTAATTTTACAAACTTTAATTTCGAGTCCGGACAACCGGTGACATATCCCTCTGGTGACCGGAAGGCAGCCAGAATACATCTTTACATGCACTGGGATGATAATATTGCCTACACCATTTATTCAATCAGCATTTAATATAAATTCAATCTTGAAATAATGGTGCACATTTCATTATCCCTTAAGAGTTGGGTACGAAGAATGTGCGAACATCTAACATCCATGTATCCTAGGTCTATCTAAAGCTAATAATGACAGCTCTTGAAATTGTTTGTATCTATAAACTATTTTGAAATAAGTCTAATCGACAAATAATTTGTTTGGGAGTATCTACAAGCAATTTTGAAGGGAGTGTTTTCTAAAGACATGCCTCTTGTTTTAATTCTTCTAGCCTAACCAAAATATGAGATGTACAAGGTTTAAAAGTTAGCAAATTTGCAACTATTTCCAAAAATTTGCCACTATTACCAGGCGAATGCGCCTTAAATTGGTCACAAAATTTCGGTTTATTTCTTTTTGATCCATAATAGAGAAATGTATATGCCTTTTAACAACACGTGGACAAACTGCAAGAAGATTTGTAATTGAAACATAGTTTATCGCAGATATCCACCATTTTCATGAAAAATAAACACGAATTTTGTTGAAATACATTAATATTATTTGTTATGTGAGTTATTTACGTAGAATGGAAGCCACTACATGTGCTTGACAGGAACTTAAATCATCTTGTGTTTTAGGTAATTCGTTTACATTGAATAAGATACTGAAATTTAAAGTGATAATCACAGAAACTGGCGTGTATATCATCAAGACAGTTAGACTAAGTTGAACCAAGCCTTTGTTTTTGTTTTTCCTTCTTATGATGACAGGTAGACTTGACCAACTCCGAAATTACCTAAAAGCTGCTTATAGGCTCTTGTATGAAGCAATTCAGCCTGTTCCTTGCCTACTTGGTAAAATATACTGTGTTAACAACGTGTTTGTTGATGGCTGTATTGAAGTTAACAATGTTCCTGACAGACCACCAGAAGCACTGGAAGATTCCCCTTTAAACACCCACCAATCCCAGAATGAACAAGTCAAGTCTTATCGTGACATATTTGATGACAAGACCGTTTCATCTAAACGTGTCATCATGGAAGGAGAACCAGGGTATGGAAAATCTTTGTTGGCACTTCAAGCTGCTTATGATTGGTGTGAAGACGGATGTCTATCATCTGCACTGAAAGAAGTTGAACTGCTCATCTTGCTACCGCTACGACTAATGAAAGGAATAACATCTATATACGAAGCTATCAAGCTGTTCATTCTGCCTCTTGAATGTACTCTTACCAAGTTGGATATAAAGCAAATTATGGACTGCTGCACAAGAATTGTTATAGTTCTGGATGGGTATAACGAGTATCCTGATTTGAACAGTAATTTAAACTCAGACATTACAGAAATAATCAAAGGAACAATGTTTAGTAATTACAAAATAATACTCTGTACACGGTCAGGGTGTATACCACGTCATCTTGATCCTCGTACCCTTCGAGTAAGACTCACGGGATTTGATGCAGTCTTACGTGAAAGATATATCAACAAGACCGCCGATGGTGATACCAGTGCGATAACAAACAAAATGATACAAATTGTGGAGCAAAATCCTGTTATGCGTGATTTATGGCAAAACCCATTTTTCTTTTCTATGTTTGTTCATATGGTTGATGAGAACACAGTTATGGACAAGTGTACTTCTGTAACACGTTACTTTGAGTACATGATCCAGTGCCTTTACAGAAATATGCGGAGGAAGGACAATGAGATGGATGGTGCAGTGTCTCTCTCACACACAGCAGATAAACGTCGTTTGTATAAACTTGCCTTTCAGGGATTAACAGAGAAAGAACAAATGATAAGTTGGGAGAAGGAATATTTTCGTCAAAAGGTTGGAAGAGCATGTTTTAATGAGCTTATTCAAGTAGGTATTCTGGTCGAAGAATTTTCTCTTCAGACGAAAGTCACTACTAGCTTGCCTGTGCCTGGGCACGTGTTACAAAGAAATTATGTGCGATTTTACCACAAACTGTTTGCCGAGTGGTTCGCAGCACATCATCTTAGTGGGCGTAACGGTAGCTTGTTTGAATTTAGTCTCAGAAAAATACTACGTAAGGTTAATCCCATCCATGTGCAATTTCTTTTTCGTTTTGCATGCGGCTTGAGGCCCTCATCTGCGAGGAAAATCATTAAATACTTACGAGGGACTACCAGTGGTGATCCGTGTGCTAACTTGTGCTTCTGGGAACAGACATACGGAAACATGGACATCTTAAGCACTATTAGCGATATGTGCTCGAGGATGGTATCTTTCGAGAGTGGTGACAGCCAGCTACTCCAAAGATCAAGAATACAACTTTTTAAAAGAGCGGTAGAGAATCAGGTAGCAGCTAGTTCCATACCAATGATATATTGCCCCCAAGTCTAACTTTACACCACACAAAAGAAATGCAAGTTTATGAAATAGTTTCGAAGCTACCATTACAGAAAGGAAACGGCAGTATAATAGCAATGCCATACACCGTGCACGGTCTTGACTCACTTCAAATTATAACATAATTACATGTTGAAGGAATGTTGTAGAATATCCAACTAAAATAAGCAAATTTCACATTTAAGGACCACCGTGTGCTATCTTAACACACACACACCCTCACATATATATATATATATATACAGATATATATATATATATTTATATATATCATATATATATATAGCACATGTATTTATCACATATATATCACACACACACATATATATATATATATATATATATAACATAATTTATAACATAATTACATGTTGAAGGAATGTTGTAGAATATCCAACTAAAATAAGCAAATTTCACATTTAAGGACCACCGTGTGCTATCTTAACACACACACACCCTCACACACACACACACACATATATATATATATATACAGATATATATATATATTTATATATATCATATATATATATATATATATAGCACATGTATTTATCACATATATATCACACATATATATATATATATAAGCCCTAATATTCATCCTTATCAAAGTTGACATGATAAATAATTGACATGATGAAAATTATATTATTGTTCAATTATTTGTGTGGCTAATATGTCGAAAAAAACTATAAAACGAACGACTTACAGTCTAAAAGATTTAAAAGCTTCAAAATAAAATTATTTGCTCAGATTAAAGCAACGGTATCTACAAAACCTTAAAACTTACAGAAATGTTTATTCAAACATAATGCACATCTTTGACTATCATTTTATTTTCACTGCTTACTCTTTTAGCAAATGATGCCTATACTCTTATACAAGATTGATACAGGCCTACGACATAGTACCGGCAGGCAAAGTGACCATCATACATCCACCGTGATCCCGTACCCTTTTGTCAGGCTTCAACAACTTTTTGAACTAACCTCACAATCAATGTCATACAGTTAATTCGACTCCTATTATTTCATCTTATCAACGTATTTACTGTAGCTAAACAGACTTACATTGTTCGTATTTCTCTGGAGGAAGCATCTGCTACTCAAGCTTCCTCCTCATCTCGAAAGGTATTTTGTGGATTGTAAGGAGGCTATGCAGCTTTTTGTTTGGTTGAAGCAATGACACAGAAAACATTACATAAGAATAAATACGATAGTGCGAAAGCATACAAATTGTTTGGAATGTATGTCTTCCACAGATTCCTATCACCAACGTGCGCATATGTAACTGTTTCCATTCTATTGATCTGGGCAAAGAATCTCTGTGTCTTTCTTCCGGCTTACAATTGCCGAGGCTTGAAACACTTCGGCAGCTTGAGATTCATTTTTATTACAATACCGATCTATGTGAGAGGGCTAGAGACATTCTTGATTATGTAGCGAAATGTGCAGGATTGCAGAAATTAATGTAAGTATCATTATATAATTAAGAAGACATAATCACAAAAATAATGACATCTGAGAGTATGTTCAAAACATTTTGAAATGCTCGATGTATTTTTGCAATGGCAGATTATGGATTATGGATCAATGGGTAAGATTAGGGAAAATAATACTGCAACTTATAATACCAAAACTTTTTTCTTTTTTCTTTATTAGTTTTACAAGTAAATAGCCCAGACTGTTTCCTTTGCTACTGAAAATAAGTTACAAAAGCCGAGTATTGCGAAAACGAAATTAAAGTCTTGTCTTACAGTTTTCAACAAAATTGTTAATCTGGTGTCCAGGTCCTTTATCAATGTACTTGCTGGGAGGAAATACCTCTTCAAAACTCTTACTTTCATCTTACTATTTTTTAAATCTTCGGGCTTATAGATATGATTTCTACCATTTCAGAACCTTGATAAATGCTTGATTAACTAATCCTGTGTGATTGTTTTTCATGCTATCCGTCAAATAGTTACTATATGTACCGTGAAAACTTGAGACAAATATTTCTCAAAAACAGTCTCTTGAAAATCTGCATCGACTTGTTGTGAGCTTGCAAGTGTGGAAAAAATTGAACCGCACCGAGGGTTTGAAACCGCCATCAGCTGCTTTACGGGCAGTGTCTTCAACCACTAAGCTATCACGAAACGTGAAAGCTTAGGGAATCAAGAGCTTAGTGGTTGAGCCTCTTCCCAGAAAGCAGCTGATGGCGGGTTCAAACCATCGGTGCACTGGTTCCATTTTTGTCCCTGGCATTTTCTTTCAACCTTTCCTTCTTTGATAAGAAAAATGCTATATGTCAGGATTGGTTTAAATTTGGAGGATCGAAACTAATGCTACCTATCTGTCTGTCTGTCTGTCTGTCTGTCTGTCTGTCTGTCTGTCTGTCTGTCTGTCTATATTTATAATCTGGATTCAAGTAAGTACCAGTAAATGCCAATGAATAGTGCAAAATTTTAAATTTTCCTCACGTTCCTCTGATATTACGGATTCGCCTATTTGTCGCTCGTATATACAAAGTTTCCCTTCACAATTTTCCCCATTAAAACACGGTTGTTGCAGTAGTAATAGTAATAAGATTTCGGGGCTTACTGATATAAGAGAGTTGCCTTCAGAGATTGTGCAAAAAAGCCAGCTAAACTTTATCTAAAATGTGGCTGATTTCTCTGCAGATTTTCATCACACTCTATTATTCTGTTACCTCAGTCGATTGATGACAACGGTGTACTGTCCATTCTTCGTCGAAGAAGCTGT
The DNA here is from genome assembly GCA_029531755.1 of Holothuria leucospilota. Lineage (NCBI taxonomy): Eukaryota > Metazoa > Echinodermata > Holothuroidea > Aspidochirotida > Holothuriidae > Holothuria > Holothuria leucospilota. The sequence goes on along the minus strand of CM055961.1, from coordinate 70,889,838 downwards.
ATAGGTGATTAGACGATTTATTTGTTTTATTGGGCTGATTTCTTTTGCACCGGGGTATTTAAAGTACACAGTAGGACATCCTACTTTCAATTTACATAGTATGATAACTTTCGGGCAAGTTTTAAAATGGACAAACTATTGGGTTTTATTTTACGTTAAAAAAGAGCCTACAACCTTTTTATACCTTGAGGTAATCAAAGTTTTAAATGGTTATTTTTCCTTACCAAAGACTAACGAGTGCAAACATTTGTCACCGCTAATACTTTGTGAGACCAGGGAGTTGTCACAATAGAACTTCCCAGTAAGACTTTGTCTTTGAAAGACGAAAAATGAAGTGACTAATTATGTTAGAAAATTAACTTCTTGAATTGCTTCTAATGAAATGAAGAAGATCATTCCATACAAATAGTGTAGCAAACAGCTTGTTAACAATGAACGTAATTTTCTTTGCAGTTGAATGGGAGTATCTATTTCGACTTTTAAAATACACCAGGAAACTGAATACTCTGTCCGGAAAATGGAAGGTTAGTGAAAAAATTGAAAAAGGGCTTTCGATAGTTTGTAATATTAGTAAGCTATCCTGCCTGTCTGATATTCATGAATGATCAGGACCCTGTCACGAAAATAGTGTGTGATGAAACATTTCCCTCTCTACTTGTTGTAGCAGCTTTGTAGATTGTGCTCCTAATTTGGTTTTTGTCCTTTATGTTACGTAACCTATCGACAGTGCTCTTCATATGTTTGACATGTCCAGTTTCGATTTTGAAATATACCCGCCCACTGTAAGTCAGTCGAGGAAAACTGAAGGTTTGAAATTTAATAAGTTTCCTTCATTAGGAAATATAATATAATTAAACTGTTTCATATTCAGCAGTAATCAGGACCCTGTCAAGAAGGTTGTGTGTGATCATTAATCAGCGAAAACATTCTCTTTTGTCTTGTATCCGGTTGCCGCATTAGTTTTGCCAACTGCACTCCCAATCCGTTTTGTCTTTCACTATGGTCTTAATCCATCTGAAGACGAAAGTGCAACACCGTTTTGTTTCCTTTTTACATGTTTGAGGAGTTCAGAGAGTCTATTTTACCTTAACTTGCATGTAAGAGAATGCAGACCCATCTTAGTTCAATGAAAAAACCATTTAGAATACCAGTAAGGCAAACGCGATGAATGATATTCCTTGCTACTGTTTTGCTTCTAGATTTAATGGTTGCACTGAGTGGTGGTAACGTGAACTCTTATTGCCACAAACAAGTACAAACTGTTATCACCTATCACTCATATCTAAAGTATCTCACCTGTACATTTGGTATTTTAAGTAATTATTGCGCGTGGGGAGGTAAGAAAAATGGATCTTTTTTCTTCCTTAAAAATGTCTGATTTTTCGATTTGATAGGCCTAATTAAAAATCCACTCATGATCATTTAGATAGTTGCAGGTGTTAAAGATTCAGCATTCCACGACAATAGCTACTTGGTCATTTAATAATTCATACTTACGTTTACTAAATAACTTTTGCAACAGTAGGAACATTGCTAAGACAAAAAATATTTATCTAAACAACTTCACAGTAAAACAATTTTTGGCATGCGACTGGTGTGTTGATATCAGTAACGATAAAATATGAGTTTGCTGCTTTACCATCAGGATGATTACCTGGGTGAAATGCCGTGCGGCCACTTTCGACAGTTGGTAAGTTAACTTTTACAGGAAATACCTTTAGCCAACAATCAAGGGAAAAGTTTGCATGGCGATACGGATCATTGCAGTGTTTTCAAAATGCGTTTTGCATATTTTCAAAGGTGTTTTCCCCTCCAGTTTCGAATGCCGGGGTTTCTGTACACTTAATACACATAATAATACAAATATTATGTGTGTTAATACACATAATATTTGGTGCAACATAACTCGAGATAGAGGGGGAGCTGGAGGAAGGAACAGTACCAACCACTGAAGGTTAACATTGAAGCTGTATATGATGGTTATTGACAAATTAATGAACAATTCGACTTAAATCTTTTCAAAGGTTTCGCTATGATGTAAGGTTCATTAGTCAATCACTTCATGATATTTAAATAAGTCAGTGATATTTACTGCATAAAACTAAAAGAACACTAAATAATCCACTTTCATACCTTCCAATCTGTCTTTTAAAGTGCCATACACTCTACCAAGGATCTAAACAATTTTTGATATTTTTGTATTTATCATTACGCTTTGCAACAGTGATTTGGAGTTTTGTGGTAGGTTGCGTATCAAGACTGGTTCATCATTAGAGGTTCCATACCATATTTTACGCAAATGCCTGTCACTTGTCAGTTTTATTTTAAAGTTTGGAGACACCAGTGTGCAAGACTGTATCATGGCAGTGGAACATGAGAATCTTGAACTTTTATCAACATTTTATCGACTGATCGATGGAAGGAATTAATTGGATCAAAATATAATTAGGTACTTCCTGGAAACTTTATTTCTGCCAGAAATGCGTTAGTATCTTCCATGAGGTTAATACAAGCAAAAAGGGAAATTTAATTCATACATGCAATATTATTACTTCAATAGATGATTTTTTATTAATATATATTGTGAAAAATACTACACATCACCCTTTTTGCCTTTGTAGGTTATGAAAGTCAACCCACCGATAACTAAAGAAACGAGCAAAGCAGATGATTGCGACCATTAAGAGTGTGTTTCGGTTGACGATGAGAATCAAAGGACAAACAAAATGAAGGAGAAGCTAGAACTGATCATGAGTATGATGTAGCACGAAATGAAGGAGACCATAGGAGGCGATTCTGGGGTATAGATCTTCCATAAAAAACTATGGGAGATACGTAACCATTTTTCTCCCTTTTCTAAGTGGGGTAGGGCAGTCTACTTTGTAAACTAAAGTTACGAAAATTCTTAGTACAGTTTGTGTGTAAACATGTAGTTGACGGCTAGTGTCTAGAAACTCAAAGAAAACAGCACCTCCGAGGGAAACCTTCATAATAAAGTTAGCATGAATATTGAGACTGTTTAATAAGGAATTTTTGCGATTGTCACAAAGGTAAAATTTTAAAGGCATATTCCAGTTGCATTTCACATGGGTCTTACGTAAAAAAGAAAAATATTACAATCCGTGTCCTCCAAACCCCATAGTAATACTCTGTTCCTTAATGTCACTTTCAAGATTAGTTACTTACGTGCAAAAGTGCCTCCAGGTTAGAGCATCCGACTTGCAGCCGGAAGGTCAAGGGTTCAAATCCTGGCCGGGTCATACCAAAGACTTTAAAAATGGAACCTACTGCTTTTGTGTTTGGTGCTCAGCATAAGCAATGGAGTAGGGAAAACAAGCCAGTGAGCCACAACTGGAAAAAAGGTCGTGGTCGTCTCGACTTGAACCAATTGGTTGGAAACTGGGACGTTAAAACTCATCTAACAAATTCATCAAGGTCATATAACGTTATGCCAAGTTGGCACATTGCCTCAGATTTCTTTTGTTTTGCTTTATAATTGAATGCCCTATTTGTTTTTGAAATTTGACACTACTATGGGATGTTTCAGTATCTTTTCATGTAGATGTATCCTAAAACCACACCATATGTAGGATATAGCAAACAAAGTTGTTAAATGTTCCCCATAGCGGTGCCATTATCATAAAGAAGTACAGTACTACGCCTAATCAATGTGCTGCGATAACATCACAAGATTTCCCATAATGCGCCGTATCTCTCAAAAACATTACAATTCTTTGGAAGTTTGTATCTTCCAAATGCTAAATGCTATCGAGATGCGGTTTTTACCTCCTAAAGTAAACATTTCTGTTTTCTTTTAAGTTAATGAATTTTGTCCCTGGCAAATCCCCTTAAACTCTTCACTGGTTGAGCTTTTTTGGGGGGTGGGGGATGTGTTAACGATCGATATTTCATCTTCGAATGATAAGTTCTTTTTCATACAATGTTGATACAAATATGTGAAGTTTAAGTTCTTGTGAGATCGAGTATCATGAATTTCGGGACTATAAAAGATCTCTTCAATTTGGCAGTAAAAAATGACATGTATGTTCGAGTATAAAAGAATTATAACTGGACAAACATGAATAGTTTATTTTTACAGGATATTACATATTTATTATTTCTCGAATACTGACAGACATTCCAATGGTCACGCCCTGCCACATTACGACGACCGCTGACATAGGTACTATATGCTTCTACCCAATAGACCAGTTCGAAAATGTTTACACACAATGCATCAGGGGAGGGGTCAAAGGTGGAGTGAGCCACTACCCTAAGCGGCAGTCGTCGAATATGTATCTGTCATGGGATTACGAAATTAGTCTCAAATTACTTTTTCCATCCCATGCTTAAATCTATCCCATTATTGTATTACAACCTTTCATGTTTACCAGTAGCTACCAGTTCATGCGCACTGGACTATCCCATGACGTCACAAGCCCGCTACCAACATGATGAGTGCGCTCACCCATCGCGGACCAGATAAGCTCCACCATGGAAGTCAAATTACCCTGCAAGCAGAATTCTACCTTTTTTTTCAAGACTTCGATGAATACCAGTCTTTGAGTTGCTCCAATCCCCGGTAGTGTTCGACTCAGCATTCCATTCGAAACGTTGTTTTTACTGTTTGGCCACTCCAATACATTTCTTAATTTCTAAGGAGTGCTTATTTCCTCCGAGCTCAAACCAAAATATTACAGAACTGGAAATTCACAATAGAAAGTTTCATCCACTTGAATTCATGTTTTCTGTAGTTTTACCAACAAAAGATTCGTTTTATGATCTATTCCAATGTATTTGAAATGTAAATGGGAATAAAATTCTCCACCGAGGAACAATAATAATAGCCACGATGAGTGTAACGAATATATTCTATTACCTTACGAAGGCACTCATTAACAACCAGTGTGGCACCAGGATTTGCACAACAGGTTCCCCAACGGGTTGTGGGAGTGGGGAAGGGGCAAACGGAAACCCAGACATGGACGACTGGTTATACGGGAACGATGTCGACGGGGAGGGTAAGGAAGGGTTTGGAAGATAACCAGGATAGGCCATTCTAGTGCACGGTATATTTTGCATTATATTTTTAACAAACATGATGTTTCGAGTTGGGTGCCGTTTTACTTATTTTTTCGGGAAATTTGAATTGTGGAATGGCACCGTGCGAAAATTGTGTGGCACAATTTGAAGAATTTTTACGCATTTACAGTAAAAAACGGCAGTTGTAGGGGCTATCAAGCCTTATCTTAGATAACAAGCATTACATGGCATCCACCCGTGCTCAATAATTTATTCAAATCTTACTTCACGATTCGCATGATAGACACAAGAGAATATAGCTGTGCGATATGGAATGAAATTCCCGACCATTACATAAAACTGTCTATAGGCGTAGTCTACCAATAGCTTACATGGTAAGGTGTTAAAGGCCTAACTAAACTAATGTAGAACGGTACTAAGAAAGAAAAAAGAAACAACCAAAATTCTTACAAAGCGTTAAAGAGCGACGAAAATTTCGAGTCCTTTTTAGAAAGCTGCCCTTTTGACAGCAAAAACAGGTAGATCGTAGATTTGTCGCCTTCGGGGAATACATTGTTTATAGCATTGAATAACAAAAAAGCAAAATCCAAGAAGAGGGTAATGGCTCACTCTGGCCCCACGTAGCGTCACCCCTATTTAGAGCTGATCCTATTAAGCTTTCTCCAGTGTCAACAACCTCTGACCGAAATCCAACCTTCATTTTTAAGGCGTATCCATCGTGATTTGTTAATGCAACTTTTCAAATTTACAGGTTCGTTAAACGAGTTTATAACTTGCGTTGGTATTAAGTCATTTTCGGAAAGTCCAAGTCAAGTCACAAGTCACTGCCCGTATTTGAAAATCAAGTCACAAGTCACAAAACCATGTACTCGAGTCAGGCTCGAGTCCATGTTGCATGACTACAGTGTACGGCTGCATGTAAGGCTTCCATATATACTTAATTTGTATCTTTATTGCACGTTAATTTTATATTTGTTAAATTTACCTAGGAAAGAGCTTATTATACCATGACAAGAAACTGACAAATAGATTTTTTTTGCATTAGCTTCTCAATTCAGAGTCGTGTTTTGCTCCCTTCGTTTGTTTGTGACCAGGATATAGACATCAATATCTAGGTCAATTTCTCCTCTGGTCATTACCCGGATGTTATCATCCATCACTCTCAAGAAGCTGGTCTAAGGGAGTGTCGTCTGCAGATAAAATATATCAAAAACATGATATTCATGTACCCCACTCAGTGTTCGCATTTTTCATACACTAATTATATATTTCGTTAATGATAAATACACTGCACAGGCGTGGATCCAGGAGTTTTACAAAAGGGGGGCTAATTCGATTCAGGTAAAGTTCGAACAAACAAATGTCAAAAAAGCAAAGCCTCTATGAGGGGTCTGAGGAAAAATTTGAAATAAAACAATATTTAATGGTAGTCCCTGACATCTGTCAATTAAAAGAAGTACACATAGTCTACGTTGTGCACTTTTGGGATTGTCTCAATAAAGAAAGTGGTGCCGAAAGGGGGGTTGGAGCCGGAAAAGCCCCCTCTGGATCCAAACCTGCTGCAGAACTGTACACTAAGTGAGTCGAAGCAACAATAATTAATAATATAGGACGTCGTTTTGACTTTGATTAGTAAACAAATGTAATCTTTGGTACGACTAATTAACCTTGTTTTGACTACGCTATGTTTAGATCGTGGGAATTTTGAGATTGCTGGTTATTAGTAATTATACTTATTAATAGCCACACAAAGTTTTCTTAAACATCCATCGCTAGTTTACCATTTATTTCATCAGTAACATATACTCGACATCAACATAAAATAAGATTACTTGTAGACAGTATACTATAGTAGCTATTATTTGCTGCCTAAGTACCATTAAAAAGAATAACTGACTAAAGAAGGTAATGACGACAAAATTCTTTTGCAGATTTCCTACCAACCGTTCTGAAATAGCATAATACTAAGATGTATGAATGCCATTCGTAATACTATGCAACAGGAAGATTCCCCATAAAATTTTCTCAGGAATTTCGAATTTACGAAATAAAAAGATTTTCTGAAGAAATTGATAGACAGCCAGTAGGAATGTCGAATGCAGTACAGAGATCTGAATTTGTTTACATAGCAACAACTCCAATTAAAACTGGCAGAATGTTTACAAATGCGATTGTTTTTTATTGTGCGTCCAACATTGATTGAAGTCTAGAATGATTACAGGTTAAGTAGCTAGTACCGAACGTTACCTCCAAAGGCCTGTATTCTTGCCTAAAAAATTCCACCTGTTAAATATGAAGGTTAGTTTGATTAATATCAAATTCGTGCAAACATTTAATTTTCAAAATTTAGGGAGGCTGCATAATGGAATTTTGTACTGAAGTAAATTAGGAGATATATTCAAAATTTTTACAAAGAACACGATAACCATGTTATAGTCGCATTAAAAGACTGATTGATGGGTAATTGCCGATATCGATTAAGCCTAAAGATTCCATTTTAGTATCTCATCAAATTAATGGCACCAATGAAATTTCAGCAGGTCCCTAGCAAGACAACTTACTGAGGGGGGAGGGCAAGATAGCTTCCAGGGGCAAAATGTTTTTCAGGTGCCAGGGAGCTGCCTCTGGTTCTCCTCCTTTCTCTGGCTACGGGCTTTAAAATAAGCCTAGAGTAGGGCGGACAGATGGATCAATGAAATTCAATTCTGACATTTTTCCAGCAGCGATTTGTAAAGAAGGTATATTGTTATCAGAAGCCTGAATTCATTAACAAGATTTCTAAGCATTAATTTAATGCTCTTAGAAATGTTAAAATTGCAGTGAGAGGGAAAATATGTATTACAAGAGACATAATAGCTAACTTGATATTTTGCATGTACTTAAAGTTCCATCGCATTTTTCTTCGATTCATTTAATCAGTGAGTTGCCACGGAGGTAACTCCCTGGTTTGATGATGCGTCGAGACCTAATACGTTTCAGCTAGTCTAGAACAGAACCAAGAGTGACCGACTCATGATGTAAAGGTCTGAAGGTAAAAAGGTTCGTCATTCTAAGTCTTTGAATCCTATCACTGAACTCAGTTACGTTAAAAGGAGGACACCATCAGGGTAACGTTTGAGTGGCACCTTTGGCATCCAGGACTTTATAAAATGTTAATATAAAAAGGTAAACTATCCTTATAAAAAGGTGAGATTCATCCCAGATTTTAACACTGAACTAAACTACGAATATGGAACGATTACGAGCAGACATACCTCCATCTCATACTCTTCACTGGTCAACACTCTGCCGCCATACTTATGCTAAACGAGAAAGAAGTTAATCCGTTTATTATAGCAACTAATGTGTATAAGTCATCAGTCATATGATGGATCACCTGAAAGATGTTAAGAAGAATGAAAAATCTCAAGAAGGCCTATTTGCTTCAGTGATAATCGGAACACCAGTGATGAAGGATTGATCCATAAAGATGTGCAAACCATGAAGGTATACAGTTAAAGACATCTTTGGGAGTATTTACAACTTCTTGAAGAACAAAATACAAAGATTTTCTGTTGACATAATCAAGAACAGGTCTAATGGAACTTTTCGTGCAGCAGAAAGGAGTCACGTATTCAACACTTCCCACTAAAAGCATAACATTCTCTGAAATTTTGATAAGTGCATGAACGAGAAAGGGACACATCTCCTCTAGGAGCATTGCTTTAACAGTCTAGAACATTCCATCGAACCTGCCTCATGAATTCACTTTTAGAATCGAAAACGTATAGAGACATGAGGAGCAAACATCATGACTATGATCTCATACATGAACATCTTTAATTTTAGATTTGCGCACTGTGTGTACATGGAGACCCTACACCATGGACGTCAATCCTGGGGGGACAGGGGGACACGTCCCCCCCCCCACATTTTGGAAAAACGCCCATTGACTTAAGATTTTTACACAGTAAATTTTTGACAGAAGTGGCCATGTCCCCCCCCCCCCACATTCGAGTAAAGATTGACGCCCATGCCCTACACACACTCGAAAAACCACAGAACCCTTCACAACCACAGAAATAATACTGGTCCCCATGCACAGTGCACGCGTGGTCATGTGTTCACAGCGACTGCAACACATCAACATACGGTAACTGATGAAAGTTCATACCAACCTTGACAACACCAGAAACAATAGACAGTGAATAAGTCGGCCTCCTGAGAGCTGTGTACCACAAAACTGAAATACAGGATTGCAACATAATGTCAAATAGCACAATGTAGCAACATGTTAGGAGACTGAATTGGGGATTGCATACGAGTGTACCTGTCAAACGGATATCATAGTTGAATCTAGGAGAATGGGTGCATTATATTAGCTCTGAAAGACGTTTTGTATAAGGCACAACTAACAACTTTTCATACCTCAGGATAGATGAGTAATTCTGAGAGCCGTAACCCTCAAACTCGAATTAAGATTGCAACATTATGTAAAATGTTTGCATACGGTGTCAAATACAAATTTAGCTGAAACTAAGATTTCACATAGTTTTATCTCACTCTTAAAGTATTAATAAATTACTCCCTCGAAGCATGGGTGCCATATTAAGATACTGTGTGCAACACAACTACTACTTTTAAGTTATGATAACTTGCCAACTCTGGGGGAAAGTTGGAGAACTCCAAACGTCGTTCAAGTCGTTGTTAAAGAAGATGGCATTAATGAACTTTAAGTAACTTAAAGAAAAGGAAGACAATATTCCCGACCCAATGCACATAACGCATCTCATTACCTTTAGCATCCCTTATTGTGATAAAACAGCGATTTTCATAATCACCTCAGGTTCAATATTTACCCCTTTACCCGGCGTGTAAGGGACGATTATTCCCAATTTTGCTCAAAGAAGACCCCTATGTGCTGTGTTTTGGATAACTATGGTCAGCAAAATTTTGAAGTGACTCCCGCCACAAACCTTAAATACGGAATTGCAACATGTTAATATGATGTATTGAGTGAAGCCTTAGACAACACCCATATATTACACTGACCAGTCAACAATAGTACTACGTTACTCGGAATGCTTGTGAGCTGTTTATTCCTAGCACTTGCGTGTGGTAGGCTATACAACACAACCAACAACTTGAAGTTATCTAAACTTGTCAACTTCATACTTTCATTTTTGTAGTAAAGGGGTGTCCAAACAGGCCATCTACTATATAGCCACTACCGACAATCGTTTTAGTTGATTCAAAGGATAAAAAATAAACCCCTCGATATCCTTTTATTTTTTGAGTTTGAACATGTCCACGAAGGGGAATGACCAAGGCCACCATCCCAGGTGTCTTAGCTCCGCAATCTTTGGTTGTCTCCAACGATATTTGAGCTTTCACTTTTCCAAACTTTCATTTACCACTGCTGTTAGTTAACGGCCCTTTTGCACCATTGATATCACCGACTGAAGTAGCGAGAAGACAAAGCTATTCATTATGGAAACATGTTGAGTGCAAAGGAACATAAAATTGGCCAAGCCTGTAGAAGTCCCGGGTCTGATTTTAACTTTGACCCTTTCCAGTTGAAACCTTTTCTCTGATAAATAGGGTAAAGTGAACTTTCATTTACCTTTAACATTTCTTGATAAGAGATCGGTAAGGTATTCAGCCATGAAGGACTGTGGCAGGAGACAGTTGACAAGACTAGAGAATAAAAGAAGTTTAGGAAAGAATATGAAAATTAGAAATATCTTGCGAAATATTGGTTTTATATCAATTTGATTTTAAACATGGTAATTTTGTGACTTCATATCCCTAAGTTAACACATTACTAATGAGAAAATATATGCACTTTTACATATTTAGTTTAAGCTTTTAAAGTATTGACAGCCGTTTCCTTTTCGATTCTTTGCCGAAGGCAAAAGGACCAAAGCAGTTACCATGACGTGTGTGCGTGGGTGTATATATGTGTATGTTTGTGACGCTTGGGTTGTAATCACGATATCTCAAGATAGGGAATAATGGATACTTTTCATAATTGGTATGGATTAATCATATTAAGAGAAAGGACCCAGCCGTTTGGCGGAGGTCAAAGGTCATGTCTGGTGTCAAAGGTCATGTCAGGTCATCTTAGGTCAAAAACCAAAAGCCTTATAAAAAAGATATTTTAAGGCAGAAAGCATGAATACTTTCCATACTTGACATGTAGATACCTTATAGTCAGAAGATGAACCCTACTGTTTTTGGTAGAGGTCAAAGGTTATCTGAGGCTTAGGGAAGGTAGCACTTCATAATTCTTGGGAATTACTTGTAAGCACGATATATCAAGATAGGAATGATGGATACTTTTCATACTTAGTATTTGTATTTATAATTTTCAAAGAAAGAACCCGTTTTTGTTGGCGGTCAGAGTCATGTCAGGTCACCAGAGATCAAAAATAAAAATACCTGTAAACAGGATATATCAACATAAGAAGCATGGATACCCTTCATACCTGGCATGTGGATGTTTTATAGTAAGAAGATGACCTCTATTGCATTTTTAGAGGTCAAAAGTCATGTGAGGTTATCAGAGGGCAAAAACTGAGACCCTTGTAAACACGATATCTCAAGTTAGGAATGATGGGTACTTTCATACTTGTTATATAAATTTATTACATTAAGAGGAATACTATTATAGTTTTTGGTGGAGGATGAAGGTCATGTGAGTTCACCAGAAGTCACAAAGTGAATTCTTTTTAAACACAATATCCCAACATAGGAAACGTGTATACTTTTCTTTCCTGGCTTTGGATGAGAAATTGAAACGCATGTTTCCCGAAGATTGCATAAATGGTTTCCCGAAAAAGGAAATCTTCTGACCAAATGGGGTCTGCAGACCAACCACGCCTAAGTATACCAGTGTCACATAGGCCCATAGACAGGAAATTTATTGAAGAGATATGCTAAAAAACATAAAGGCAATAGCTATCTTAAATTTTTCAGAGGGGCAAAAAGATTTTTCTAGCGGGAGCCTCTCCCTGCTCCCTCCTCCGTGCTTTCGGGTTGGAGGTCAAATGAAGTAAATGTAGAAACGACACACGTCCTTCCCCCTTCACCGTCAATTGCGGGTTTGCTCTTTTATGGGCAGCATCTATCTACCAATGACGTTCCGCTTGCGAGAAATCATCCAAACGATTGATGCAAACTTTCCCTAAAGAATTCTTTTAGGACGCTTACTTAAATTCCTCCAACCACCCACACCTCAATCAATAGTAAGATAATTTAATTCCTCTAATTACTCTCACTTCGATAAAAAGAGTAAGATACTCTAATTCCCCAACAACTAACACTCCAATGAATAGAGTAAGATATTTTCATTCCTCCAAACACTCACATTTTGATAAAAGACTAAGATACTTAATCTAATTCCTCTAATCATTCATACTTCGATGAAAGAGTGAGATGCTCTAATTCTTCCAACAACTAACACTTATATAAAACGAGTAAGATATTTAATTTAATTCCTCCAACTACTCATACTTGAAAGAAAAGTGTAACGTACTCTATTTCCTACAATGAGTTACACTTCGATGAATAGAAAAAACTTCTTAGTACCACTTACACTAAGATGAATTGAGTAAGATACTCTAATTACGCAGGTAACCACACTTTGATGAACAGAGTGTTACAAGACGACTCGTCAGGAACACCAGATTGAATCCGTCGACGAGCGAATGGAAAGCTCCAGAGAATTAGAACCGCTACAACAATAATGTCACCTTCAACGCAGCCTTTCTAGAATTCTGTAGGTTAGTTAGATAGATGAGGTTTAACGGCCCAGTTTCCAACCAATTGGTTCAAGTCGAGCCGGCCACGGCCTTTTTTCCAGTTGTGGCTCACTGGCTTATGTTCCCTTACTCCATTGCTTATGCGGAGCATCACGCACAACGGCAGTAGGTTCCATTTTTAAAGTCTTTGGTATGACTCGACCTGGGAATCGAACCCGGGCCTCCCGCGTGAGAGGCGGATGCTCTACCGCTAGACCAAACACGCGGTCTTAGAATTCTGTAGAAATCTGTAGGAGAACTGTTTACGTAATGTGCCAATTATAGCAGCGGCCTGGCGACACTTCTAAGAAACATTTTCATTGTTTACTACTACTGTGCATACAAGGAACATTCTTGCAATTGCTCGACTGTGTGCACTGGAAGTTTCTATTAAATTCCGGAGATTTCTCGATTGAAAGCCTAGCGTATAAAAGGCAGTTCAACAACTGTTGTAGGGGAGAGATATCATAATACTTCATCGAGACCAGACGCTGTCATACTGCTGTGTTATCATTGTCCGTTTATTGAGAAGTTATTCTCTGACCGAATCACCTGAAGCCAGCCACTGACACTGCACACTTGTGATAAATTGCCCTACGCAGTTTCTACACTGTGTATTGAGATCGTTATCATCCATCATCGCCTAGCCTTGTCATTATTCGCTCGTGGAACCAGTTCCTACGCTACAGCACGCTGCAGGTCTACCACTGTACCATCGTCGACGTGCATGCACTACCAACCCTTGGACCAGACCAGAATAATATTAAGTAAAGGATTGTGAGTAAATCTAATTAATTATTGTAAATTTAAGTAAGATAAGGAGATTGTACATAATAGTTAAGTTGTTGAATTTTAATCTCGTTCTTCTGTGATCTTTCGCTGTTATTGGTTTGACTTGCGACCAAGCCGTAACAAGAGTAAGATACTTACTTTAGTTCTTCTAGCCATTCACACTTTGAAGAATATAATAAGATACACGTCATTTCTGTAGCTGTTATTTTTCTGCCGTCTTCCCTTATCCAGAGTTTCTTGAGCGTCGTCAGCACCGGCAGTAGAAAGTTGGATTTGAGTTTTATAAAATTTCCGCCGGAAAAGTCCACGGTGCTGTAGCAGTTTTTCAACCATACTGAGGAAATGAAAAGCTGTAAAGGAAATTTTAACAAAACGAAACAGTTTGAGAATAATCATGATTTGGAAGAAAGGTATAAATTACCCCTTCCTTGACATTAGTAAACATATCCGAAAATTGACTTTTTTGGCTGTACCACAAAATTGGAGAACATGTCAATGGTAATGTTCAGCATGTGGGTATGGTAAAAATGGTTTAAAAAAAGTTCAAAAGCTCTTTTCACGTGAAAGTGATGTCATAGCGATATCAAATACAAAATTTTATTTTAAAAGCTAAATTACCTTTATACACTTAAACAAAACTTAGTTGAAGATGAGGTCAATTAGTCAGTGACGCTTAGTAGCAGTGAACAAATTGTTTGATATGAGTACTTAATGTTGTTTTGACAAACCTATTAGACAATAGATGTTATGAACTGAAAGTCAATGCAAGATCTTTAATTTAGTGACAGATCATTCATCCTTTGTCAAAATATTATTTTGCCCGTTGAATTCAATCAAAAGTTAATTTCAGTATTGTTCAATTCATTAAACATGCATCCAACCTGAGATTTAATAGGACGGGGGGTCCTCGTATGTTTTTGATTAGTAAACGTTGCGCATAGAACGACCGTCTAGGCGGCATTGATCGGAAATTTTCAATTTCTGATAACTAATCAGGGTTTGTCTTCTATTTGGGGGGGGGGGGAGGAGGGGCTCTTCTCGAATGTTTTGAAAAATGAAACACTTGAAAAGTTCACTGGGCTATTTTGTGGTCCACAGAGGATTTTTGCCCCCCTCAACATCTTTTAGGTCGATTTTGGAGCGATTAGGACGTGTTAAAACTTCAGTGTATTTTGAACTCAGTTATTAATGTTCTACATTTAAAGGGCTACTTTAAATTGGAGCACCAAGCACACGTAACCCTCCCAGACTCACTCTCTCCTCCTGCGCCCCCTCCCCACATCTAGGTTCTTAGATACATTGCAGGTATGTTTACTAAGAATTTTCACCCTAACACTTGTACCCTCTCGGTTCATTGATCTTAAGGATAGCGCCCCCATTTCCGATTTCATAGATCCCCGTCCAGTCATGTCAAAATATTGTAGTCATATTTTTCATGGGAGGCCTATGGAAAATGCAACAGCTTTATACGAGGGTATCATAAGAATAATTATGTACAAATTGAACTTCTACTGCCTGAAACACGTTTTGATGACCTAAATATGGGCAATCAGTAAATAGACTCTGGTATAACTCGGAAATGCTGTCTGGGAATATGAACACTAGTCTCATTTAACGAAATATTGACTCACTTCGTTTTTCACCGCAATTTCAAGTAACTGAGCTGTGTATCTCTGTAGCAGTTTGGTGTCTTCCGGTTTGAATTCAATAGGTTTAGAACACAGATAACTAACGGCATCCAGAGTGCTTTCATCATGTCGGTCTTGTTCCAGGATACACATAATTGCAAACTTTTCACCTCCTTTATTTTTCTTGACGCACTCCATGATACTTCCAACAGCACTACTATTGAGTCCACAGACAAAATGATAGAAGTACTGAAGATCAAACGGATCTATACACTGAAGGATGGTTATCAAATGATACGCATCCATTCCAACTGCGTACTTTGCAAAGTAATGCGCTGCGTACCATTCGCAAAAGATTCTATGATAAAACCTGACTTCTTTTTGATATTGATAAGTGGAAGGACTTCTCTGTCGATCAACGTTACCCAGGACATTTTCTTCAATTAATATACCAATCCGAACGTAGTGTTCATAGAAATCCTTTCCAAGCTTTTCGCACATTTCTTGTCTTTTCCAAACGATTCTGTGATATTTTTCACTTAAGCCTTCAAAAGCAACTTTATCAAGTCTACGGTGATCCTTCTCGAACATGAGGTGTTGTTGAGCATTCCCAGTTCCCATCTTGTTGGTCCCATGACTGTGGAGGCACGTCACCATGTACTGAAACAATCTTGTGACTGTCTTGAATGTTTGAAAAGTCTTACTTTCATGACTCATGTGAGCGAACATGACAAAAAACAAAGGAACCTGACAGAGATCTTCAAGAACTGGATTTTCATGTAATCGTCTCCTTATCCTATCAGCAACTCCCACAACTTCACTTGCTACAGCCTTACGAATATACTCATCTCTAGCTCTGTCGTCAAATCCGGTCAAGCGTATTACTTTAGTTTCCGGTGGATACTTTTTTGGCATATATCTTGTGGTAAGGAGCACTTCGAAGTGACGAAAGACTGGTGCCATTAGCATTTTCATGATGTCAGACATAGGTATACTATTCTCATCCGGATACTCGTCAAAGCCATGTAGTATCACTACTACGGAGCTACTACTTTCTATTACACTCTCCAAGTCACTTTCGTTAAACTGAGAACTTCTGGGCAAAATGAATTGTTTTATTGCTCTGTATATCGATTTTACTCCTCCTAATTGCCTCAGTCGAAGTAGAATCAATATTTCCACATCTTTTAGATAGGATTCTTGAACACTGTAACACCAGTCGTATGCAAATTGCAACGTCAGTGTTGATTTGCCGTACCCTGCCCCAGCTACTAAAATGCGTCTTTTACCCTGAATATTTGGATTACTGAAAACATCGTGATGCGATTTCAAAGGTATCCAGCTGGACCCTGCTAAATATTCGATGCCACCCTGTACAAAGATCTTCTTCACGGAGTGCAGTCTATCTCGTATGTAAGGAATGGTTTGAACACCGTTACATAGATGATTATATTTCTCTTTCAATTGCCTCACTAAAAGATCTTTATAAACTGAAAAAGAGCAGAAGGGTTTTTCGGATTTGTTGATGCGAAAACCATACAACCAATTAACTTGTCCGTGCTGCTTTTGTAAACTTATTTCGTTAGAGATGCTAAGGTTTTCAAACTCAACTACTCTATTTAGGAGCTGATCTAAAACCCATCTGAAAGTTTCATTTTTGCAACAGGCTGCTGTTGTCGGGCTTAAAAGGTACACAATAAACCAGTTGGGTATCTGTTAGACAGTTAGAACCAGCTAGGCCGAAACACTAGTTACTTGCTACATATAACTGCAATCATTCTTGTACTAGAGATAACGGAGTTATGATAAATTACCTTATTTTAAAGGACTGTACACATGACATACCTGCCTTTTTTGATGTAAAAACATTAAAAGCGTTACAATTAAACAGTCGCAATATCCATCAAAATCCAGGATATATTGACCATTTAACACAATAACTGTTTTTGCAATAAAACCATGAATAAACATGAATTACTTAGGAAAATTGTGACGTGGAAAGAGGGACGCATGTGATATGCTTTCTGTTATTCTTCGTTTGTTTAACCTTCATCATAAGGACAGTTCTATTGTTTGCATGCCGTGAGGGTTTTTGTTTTGGAAGAAGCAATTGACTACTTTAAAAATGTTCACAATAAACTTAGCACCGACCTTGAAACTATCTGGTAAGTAATTAACTGATAATTTATAAGCTTTAACAAAAGAAATGCAGATTGTGCAACACTCCTCATAACTTTTGCAGAGCAAAATGAGAATCTCAGAAATGATCAAACTTTGAAGAGGTATGTCTTGAGAGTGGTAAAAGATATTCCAAACGTTCATCAGACTTTTCATCTGGAGATTTTAATCTATCATCAACGTTAGGAACATTCACAGCACTAGCATACCAACATTCAAATTCATGATTAGACACACAACCGTCATGGGCCCAACATCAGGGCAAGTTTAAATTGGGCCACAAAATGCATATAAGCCTCTGTTATAGGTTTAATGGTATATGCATAATAGGGAGGTGTACTGCATATTGTACAGTCTTATGGCAGAAATAATGGCCGTGCAGAGGTTTTAATGGTCCCATTACAGAAAGGAAAATGTACTCTGTCCCTATCTCAAACTGCTCAGTAACTGTTTTATGATTAATGCCACATGCATTGTTCCCAGTAAATTTGTTGGGACATGCCAACTGTCCCTCCTTTCAGACCCATGTCTGACCAGACCTTGTCAACAGAGATTCTTAACTGAGAAGACTCTCTAATTGCAACAGGGTAATTAGCAGAATGTTTGATAAGGTTTTACAACCAACTATATACCATAGTGTTTTCAGCAGTACTACAGAATTTGTCTTGCGCGTTGTACAAATCTCGGAGGTTATAAAGACTGTTCTTTAGATCGTAGGAGGGGGTAAAATTTTATTTTTTTTTTTGGCATAATTTGAATCATTCGGGGTTATGACACGTCTTGAGTGTTTAGTCTATAGTTACCAATTTAGGTCGATGACAGCAACACAAGATTTCACCATATCAGAGTGCCGTAATACGCGAGGTTTAAATATTTACGCCTACCCGTACACCAGGTGACTAATGAATCGAAGTCACCTAAACAGAGTACCGTTATAGGCGAGGTGTTAATAATATCAGGGAACTGTGAGATAATATATAGGCCTGATAATATATAGGCCGACTCGTACACCAGGTGACTAATCAGTCCAAGTTAAAGCAGTGGTGGGGGTGAAGCCTTCCACATGTTAGCACTACTGCATTTGCATAGGTGCGGAAGGATACTGCAGGGTAGTTCCAAAGGTTTAAATTCACATTGCTTCCAATATGCCCTCCTTCCTACACGTTTCTTCAATAGATATGACTGTGTAATCGGACATGACATTACGTGATATTTGTCAATTTGCATATCTCCAGTATTTTACCTTCTGATCTCCTCGTTGGACTATAAATGGCAGCCATTGGTCACCATGCAGGTTTACCGAAGCAGGAAAATCGTTGAGCCTTTTATTCTGTGTAGCAAATCAGATTTAAATACAGAATCAGTTTAACTTCAATGTGACAGTCGTAACACCAAGGAGGTATGCTGCATTCTAAAGGCAACCTGGTCAAATTGAACCAGGAACGAGGTAAGATTAGCAAATCACTTCGAGGTAGTAATGACGGAAGACTTTAATTTTATTAGGAAAGTGTTGGTCAAGACGGGAATTTCTGGCTTAATTACGATTATGAAATGGGTGGCTAATTTGTGACAGCGACTGAGTCCTGGTTAATTTCAATCAGGGTGTTTTAAGAGTTTGCGTTACCATTCCGGGAGATTCTCCCTTTCGGGAAAAAACCAAGGTTCTTCCAAATTTGTGAAAAGTTATTTGTTTACAGTGCAGCACAGTATATAGGCTTGCTAGCTTAACGTAGCCAAGATTTATGTCAAGAACTAAGACCACGCAAAATTTTGTATTTTTCTTGAAAACGATGTGGGATTGTGGGTGAAAATAAGTAAAAAAGAAGGCACCCATGATTGTTCTCATGATGGGGGAAAACTAGATTCTCACAAAAGGGCGATTTTCCCTAACTGGTTACACACACCTCCCTGGCAAAACGTTATGTTTACTTATTGGTTGTACCCATAAATACCCCCTGTTCATATCTTGGCTCCTCTTTGAGAGTTGCAAAACCAAAGGAAACAAGTGAAGAAGCAGTACTGAAGAGGACACACCTTAATTCTCCTATACCTTTGAAATTATTTTCTTCATAATGAAACTTACATTCTTTCTATAACCACCCCAGGTGAAACAATGAGCGATTCACTGAATCCTTCTTTGCAAGTTTCAAAATCAGGTCAGAATAAAAGGCTTACGTTGTTACTACAGTTGCAAATTGAAATATTTTTTTATATATTGATGATTTTGAATGAGCATGTCACAAATGCAAAATAGGTTGTGTCATAATAAAACAACTTAGTCTCACCCATAAATTATAGAGAAAGCTCCCCCCCCCCAAAAAAAAAATATTATGCATTTCATTACTTACTTGTATTATTTGCAGTGGCGCCGGCACGGGGGAGCATGGGGGGGCGCGTGCCCCCCCCAATGAAAATTTTTTGAAAATTTTCAAAAAAATGATCCCAAAAGGCGATTAAGCTATAGATTTCTGTAGGGGGTAGGGTGAGGTGTACTTCAACCGAGTGATAGATCTATTTAATCATTTTCTATCACAAATGTTTCTCAAACTATCAGAATTTTCGCAAATCCTTCGCAAACTATCAAAAATTTCGCGCGCTCCGCGCGCTTCAAACCTTCCCTCTGTGTTCTTATTATAAATATCTTCTGATAGCAACTCCCGGAGAAGCACAGCAGCAAAAGTTGAAAGCTGTTCACGAATTAACAGGTAAAAGACTGGCTTTTTGAGTGGTATGTAGGTTTGTTGGGCAATTGAAAGTGTCTCGATGCAGATTCTGATTGCAGATTCTGAATGTCATGGAAATCTCATTTAATGAAAAATTTCGCGCGCTTTGCGCGCATGCTTTACGGTTTGCACTCCATCTTATGACCATTATTAACATAATAATACATGGAACTATAATCACAACATCTGTAGGGGCCTATAGCATCAATATGCGATCTTTCAATTTAAGTTGTTGAAGCATGATTTGGAAAGTTGAAATTATGCCGTTATATATTTTCCAGAAAATTTTACCGAGCGCTTTGCGCGCAGCCATTATAGGTATAGATGGCAGACACGTAGCCAAGGGGGTGGAGGGGGCATCCGCCCCCTTGGGCATATTTTGGGGTTTTTTTAATGTTTTTTTTTCAATATGGCTAGTGTTTCTCCTATTTATATGCTGTAAAATAGGCTTGGGAAGTGCCATTTCCAGCGATCTGGGAGGCATTTTGGGCCAAAATTTTCTTGCGCTTTGCGCCAACCCATGGTGGCGCAAAGCGATGAGAATCTGTCTATGGGGTTCGCCCTCTTGACAAATTCCTGGTTACGCCCTTGATAAATGGTGATTTTTAATACACTTACGACAAAAAAAGAATTCTGAAAACGCCTGCTTAGTCCTTCACCCCTTTTGCTATACCTATCAGGGAGGTCTAATATCACCTTCCTACACCAATAGTCTCCCTCCCGCCCGTTCTCCATTGCTCGAAGCTGTTCATCTGGATTTTCGTTCAAAATTAGTAAAAATACGATAGTTGTAAAGTGCTCTACTCTATATTATCATTTGCATGTCACGTAATAAGCATTATGTCGTTGCTCCATTTTATGTACTTTATCTAGAGCTTCCGGAAGGCCCTATACAGGTATCTGCCAGCCTTAGATGCCTTTTTATAATGCACAATGAAAGGGAGGAAAAATTTCGGATATCCCAACAATGTTTCTGTGGACTCCACGCACGTATTTTTGGATAAAAACATTGCCAATAGAAGGCGGTAAAGTAGCCAAAAGGAGGTTTGTTGACAACGTATTCTTCTCTTAGACAACATGCTCTCCTTTTTCACCTAACCAAAAATTAGAATTCACTAGATTATGGACATTTTCCAGCTATATATCATCAGCTCCAAAAATATTCCAAAAGATAGCACCATTTTGCATCTAAGAAACCTTAAATAAGCAAAAATTTCTCAAAGGGGAGGGGGACACCCCCTCCCCTTAGACCCCTCCCCCAGGACGGCACCTTTATGTAGTGACAAAGGAAAGATCCTCACTGCTGTATTCAAAGCGCAGGCGCATAAAAAAAAACGAATATTTAAGCGTCGCCACTCAGTTGGATAAAAAACATCCAGCCAGTCGGAAAAATTAGAATTCACTAAACTATGGACATTTTCCAGCCATACAGGTATGTGATCAGCTCCAAAAATATCATAAAGATAGTACCATTTTGCATCTAAGCAACTTTAAATAAACAAAAATTTCTAAAAAGGGAGGGGACACCCCCTCCCCTTAGACCCCTCCCCCAGGACGGCACCTAGCTTAGTGCAGTGACACCTGACAAAAAGGAAGGATCCCCCACTGTGTATACGAACGTAGGGAGCACACGGGAAAAAACGCATTTTGTGCAGACTTGGGAGGTTAACTGAAGTTCCATTACGACATCATCTGTTGTGCCCCCCCCAATCACCAAAGCCTGGCGGCGCCACTGATTATTTGAAATCTTGCAACTTTGAGTGATCAATTTATTCATGAGCTACTTAGAAGGAAATTTATTCCTGTAAGAATTTAATTAATTGTAGGCCCAAATTAGGCTAAATAGAGTTTTCAAATTCTTGTTTCAAAGGTATGAAAATTTTTGTATACAACCCCTCTGCATCGAGAAACTTTCAATTCCTCAACAAACCTACATGCCAATCACAAAAGCCAATCTTTTACCTGAGAATTCGTAAACAACCTTCAACTTTTGTTACTGTGCTTCTGCGGGAGTTGCTACCGGAAATTATTGACAATAAGG
This sequence comes from Holothuria leucospilota, assembly GCA_029531755.1. Classification (NCBI taxonomy): domain Eukaryota; kingdom Metazoa; phylum Echinodermata; class Holothuroidea; order Aspidochirotida; family Holothuriidae; genus Holothuria; species Holothuria leucospilota. The sequence goes on along the minus strand of CM055961.1, from coordinate 70,867,652 downwards.
ATATTACTGGGGTAAGGTTTAGAGCGCGCGGAGCGAGCGAAAATTTTAATGATTTGCGAAAGATTTGGGATAATTCTGATAGTTTGAGAACCATTTCTGACAGAAAATGATTACCACAAATCCATCACTCGGTTGAAAACACACATCACCTTACCCCCTACAGAAATTTATAGCTTAAACGCATTTTGCGATCATTTTAAAATTTTCAAAAAAAAATTCTGAAATCGATTGGGGGAACGTGCCCCCCATGCCCCCCCCCCCGTGCCGGCGCTACTGCATGCGAGCATGTCTGCTGTTGCAGTATTGTGACTAAGGCACTATTAGCTTGGCTAACCTATATCAGTTTTATGACATTCGTTAAGTTAATATCTTTCTTCTTTACAGATCGAACCTCACTAGCTCTTGTTCTCCGACTCACCCTCAGTCTCCAGCCTTCGGCGATCGCGATTTAACGCTTCGCCGGCCAAAACTCCTCCGTCACTTCTGGAACTAGGTAGTAATAAAATCATTACACCATATATATATATATATATATATATATATATATATATATATATATATATATATATATATATATATATATATATATATAGTTGAGTCGGTAAAGCTGAAAAATCTGGGCGAGGTGAAAAAGCAATGTTGACTCCACCGGGATTCGAACTCGGGACCTCCCGCTTGCTAGTGCGGACGCTCTAACCACTGAGCCATGAAGCCAAGATGGTTTGGCCTTTGTTCAAATCCCATATGAAGCACTCGCAATTCACCTCCTGAGCAGGCACCTATTTTGGGAACAGCACTAGTTCTCCTTTGATGCAAGCCCTACCAGAGATCAGAATTGATGCAATTCAGCCGAACACAATATATATATATATATAAGCCACGTTTACACCATCCATCTTTGATGTTTTGTTTTACACTCTGTATTCTGTTTATTTACCATTTAGTTAATTTGTTGTATCGCTAAACTTGTCTAGGAGACAGAGAGTTCAATACATGGGTTAAGTATTACATTTTAGTCACTGCCTAATTTTATTTCGGATCTGTCACTACTGCAATTCCCGGATCGGGTTGATTAATCGTTCGCTACCCCCTCCCCTTTCGGAAGAATCTAGTTTTCCTCGATGGGGGCGAAATTGGTCATGGAAGCCGCCATTTTGTCTATTTCCCCTTAATTCCTGACGTTCTGTGTGTACATTTTCAGTGGTTTCAGTAGTTTTTGAACCCCTTGTAAGGTTTATCGTTCTCATATAATATAACTAAATGCATGTATTGCCATATCAATTGATCAGCTACCTGCTAAACGATGCTTCACCACGCCGTTTTTGAGAAAAAGGCATGTTCGCGGGAGGTTTTCGTTTTTCGAGAATAATGAATCCATAAACGTTCATTGACGAAATTTGAAAATTTCCCCAACGGAGGGCATACCCCCTGGCCCTACTTGGCGCCACCACTAGGTGCAGCTGCTCACGAGTCAGTTGTTACTGTTGTCCTCCAGTCTACCTGACTGTTCGGTCAGTTTCACTCCATACTACAAAACTTTTATCACGAAAGATGTCTCTTAATCATTCTTTAGAACGCTAAGCTCTAATTACTGCATCTTAAAAGGCATTTTTTTACTAAGTTGCCTTTTTTAAAATTTTGTGCTTACAATCATGTACTCTAAAAAGCCCTGTTAGTTTCCAGGGAGGGGGAAATGACCCAAGACGACTTAAATACTTGATCTCAACTGATAGTTATAACGTAATTTCTGTCCAACAGATTGTAAAAAGAAGTATGCAAATCCATACCGTATGAAAAAGATACCCACCATTTTTAAGAGAGAAGAATATATTGACCTATTAGTACATCCCATAAGATGACTTCATTTCATTGAATCTATTGAACACCTAAGCACCTAGCCGTCAGGGTGGAGTGGGGAGCTAGTGGCTACAGCTCTATCCCTCAATAATTTCCACTTGACAGCTTTTTTCTTAAAACGTCAAACGTTACCTCAGAAAATGCCTGAAACTCTGGTCCAACCCCCTCCCCCCTATCGGAGTTGAAGGTTCAGTCCCCCGTCCGTATTAAACTTCGAGATCGCACTGAAACGTGGATTGTGATTGAAATTTATTTAACTTACTTGTTATAATTCATCGCAGCGATGACTTTCAGAGTAGAAGTAGTGTTGGCAGTTCTCGCACTCTCCGTGTTGAACTGTTAATAGGACCTTGGCAAACGTGGCGTGTAACGGTATTTAGCACATAATCCATGTAGTCTGGGTAGGCCTATGCTTGCTATACGACAGTATTTCACCTCTTAAATGAACATTGATCTCTATAATGAACATTCATCTCTATGGTAAATGATAAGAAGCATAGTAGACGATTATTGTTAGAACAGACTGTTTTAGAATGTCACGAAATACACATACATGACTCATGGATAGGCAAATATGATATAAACTTCATCTGCCAATGATAAAGATATAGTATTTTCAATTGACAACACGGAACACACGTAACACACGCAGTGCCTTGACACGCAAAGTGACATTCACAGTCGCATTTTGTTTTCCATGTTGTCCGTGAGGCGTTTCACCTAGTGACAGAGATTGTTTTTGGTTTGAAAGAAAATGCACTAAAGATGCCAGGTTGTCTAGATTTCTCCTTTTAATGCTATATATTTAACATACTTCTGAAATATAACATATAGTTAAATATTCGGCATTTTTCCGAGCATTTTTGATTAATTTGGTATTTTCCGTCCTTCTGTCATTATGGCATCGGATCGGGGACATTTTACTCTGCTACTTTACTCAATAACATAGCAACAATCAGACACCGAACGATTAGCCGACGATTAAAAAATAGCCTGTTACAAGTGATTCTGTGTTATCATTTTGCGTGCGATTCTAGTATGTTTCCTTGTTCCTTATAGCATACTTGACTCCAAATAAGCCTTCTACGCGCTATTCTATCTCCGAGAATGATCACCCCAAGTCAAGCAGAGGTCGGTGTTCACTATCCATCCCATAGAACCCATGACTGTTTCTATATCGTACCGAACACATAACAGCTCTCAGCTTATTCAAGTCAAATTTACTTTTCACATGATGATATGACAGTGATAACAATTTCAAACTAAACATGTGGATAAAACCACATTGGAAGGGCACAGAAGAATTGTTATCAACCCAGTGAAGGGCTGGGTAAATAAAATATGACGTCACTTGAAATGTGAAATAGGATGATTGGGTGGAGGATAATTTGTTTAATTGACACAAAATCATGTGCATTAAAAATCATTTAACGGGCATTGATAGGGGAACTAGAAAAGAGAGAAATCTATCAGCAAAGTTAGGGGGGGGTAAACATTACATGACGTCACAAAAAATGGGGGAAAAGATGATTGGGTAAGGGGAATTTGTAAAGTGTGAATACGGTCCTTTACTTTGGGAACTCCCCGTGGCATTCAATACACGAAGTTCGCTATTCGTCGGGAGCTTATATCAAGGATAAGGCCAACAGCAGACAGTGGAAGGGGTTCGGACAGAATTGTTGACTTCGCTGGACATAAAAAACCCTGTGAGTTCAAAGTGTGGAAAGGTCTTATGTCACCGTGAAGGACTGATACTTAGCATGTGGACGACTTATGTTGCTTACAAGACCCTCATTGTTTTAGTGAGATTAAAGGTCATTGAGGTCACAAAGATCAAATTGTGAACACATCGTAAATCATGATATCTTAAGAAAGATAACTTTGAGGGATAAATTTTAGTACGACAAAGCATTCCTTTCGACAAGAAATCACTAAACCTTTGGTCTTTGGTTATAATTTATTTGTTTCATGCTTTGCTTGCGTCATTTTCATTTTACTGTAGTTTTCATCAGCCGGACCAAAATGCTGTCAAATAATTGCACCCTCATAAAGAGTCACTTATGATCAATTCCTTTCACTGGGCTATTGGTCTGCGACTGTCTTGAAATCATATACTAGGGAAGAAGCTAATAATAATAATAATAAATTAAAATATCTCTGAGACAAAAATATCATCACAGCTAATAGGAACGAGACTTAAAGTATTCAGCAATATCCAGGATATGCAGCCTCTTCCCATATACCAGTAAAATAATGTTTATCTTATCCAACGTTCTTTTTAATGCCATGATAAAACGTAAGCGTGTATCCAGTTTTCCGTAAGGGCAGGATCGTACCCCGGATATAATTGTAATCATTGCATAAACTTACAAATTCGAACGTGGTCTCGGGTGGGTATGTTGTCTTTATGGGAGGTTACATTGAGGAATTTTTAGTAATCACTGAGGTGCTCCTGAGTGTTGACTGATTAAGAATTAAGCGAGTTTAAAACATAAATTGTTGTAATAGTCGATTAGAACGGAGCTGTAGTCAGGTTTTGGGCCAAGCTTACTCACTAGTGTTTCCGACAATTCACGATGCATGTAAGTCCTAAAGCTTTAAGCAAAAGGAATTAAGGTTTTGGGACCCAGTTTGCATATGGAAACTCACTGGAACTATTTTCATGACAGCTTTTAGGAAGTATGTGCACATTTGCCGTCATGATATGAATATCAGTGATTAAATTTTTGTCAAAAATTTTATTTTAAACTTAAAAGCCTTTAAAATTTTATTTTAAAGGCTATATACGTTATCTACTAATGATAAATGTTGCTTTGATGTATGTTTTCAAATTTGCATACTCACGGAGTTTGACGGTTGAAATTTTTGATACTAAATGTTATTTATGTGCTTGTACTGGTAATAAAGGTTTTTATTTTTGATTGCTGGTAAGAAGCTTGTACTCTGGCTGAACGAAATGCATTTGCATTCAGTGGAATAACTGAATTTGGCTCCGTTTTACTCGGCGGCCAACGAATTTGTCCCCCATGTTGAAGAAAATCGGTCTCCTCACATTGCAGTAAACGAAAATATCCCTCCTAGAAGGTGTCCCTGCCTCCCTAAGCTACCTCCCTCGAGACTGTAAACCAAGGCACTGGTATTGTAATAATTAATAGAACATGTATGTCAAAATTGGCATCGTTTGTAACATTTATTTCACCTTACATATTAACACAAAGTCACAGACTAGTTATAGGATGAATGAAATACATGGAGTGAAGAGGAAATAAAGAATCACTCTCATCGTATTTGAATAAAAAAGAGCAATAAAAGAATGCAAGAAGAAAGAAAAGAAAAATGAAAGAATACAAAATTAATGATGTATACTCTAGACGAGTCTTGGGGCAAAAATGGGAGATTCTTAACAATAGTTTCTAAGTTGTTGCTAAACGTACACCTGAAATTCAAACACACTATTTCCTTAAATCGTAACATATGTTTCAATGTTGACAGCAGATGAGCGTACTAGAATAGTTATGGACAGTATTATTCAGCTTGGAGAACAATACAAACATGTTAAGATAACAGCTCATTCAGGTATTGAAAAACAACCAAAATCCCTATTAGTAGGTGTCAGTTATACAAGTATTCGGCAAATTTCAAAATGGGCACTGTTTACCTAACGCAACTGGAACAGGAATTAAAGGAAACATGCAGTCTCCCAAAACTTACTTTGACACGTAAACTAAATGTTACCAATCTCCTCTTATTTCTATTGCAAGTATCTTTCAAAATGTTTTAGAACATAAAGATGACATTCTCACGGAAACCAAAGGAGTTTTACGTAAAATTTAAAAATTTGGTAAAAATTGTTGTCACATTATTTGAAATAGCCATTCATAAATTTAGATTCTTCGGTATATTAATTTAATTTGAGGTGACTGCAGTTTCCCTTTAAGTGAGTAGGCTTTTATGACAGAATGAATTTCATTCAAGCGAACCAAATTTGTACTATCCTAAAAGAGGTTACAAAAAGAAACACGAAAACACGTCAAGTATATAATGCCAAACTCTAGGGGAATAGATATTTCAATGTTTCAAGTTCAACACGCTAGTCGATCTGTCCTTGGAATCTTATTTAAGATATCGATAATATCACTTTTTACCTTGAATGTTGATCACGATATACCCCTTAAGTCTTTGACCTTGAATTTCGTGTATTAAAATCCTATAAAGCACAACACTGCTTTTTGGTTCTTATTAAATGAGAAGATAAAAATTAAGAATAATCCTATCAAGGTCTACGTTCAGGGTAGTTTCAAAAACTTGAAGGTTGCTATTAGTTAACAATATACTGGAGGCATTACAAGAGGACTAAAGTTTAGGATCTCCTAGGAACGTGGTAGGTTACTTGTATAAATGAAAAATAAGGGAGGTCCCAGTACAGATCGTTTATGCTTGTGGTGCAGTCAGCTACATATCTTAAGTATGACTGGCAATCAGTATTCATTACTCAGACCTTGTACTCACAACTCAGTGCTGGCAACCGACACCCTGGAGTCGGCTCAAACGATACAAAGACAACCGTAAATCTTCGTTAAAAGCCTGCCGTGCTCTGTTCAAGTTCGCACTTGAGAGCAGGGATGTAGAACTCGAGACCGTCGAGACCGGTCTCGAGACTGGCTTCTCCCGGTCTCGGTCTCGACACCTTGTGGTCTCGGTCTTAGTCTCGGTCTCGGAATTTCAGTTTTCCGGTCTCGCTTAGAGACCGGAAAAAACTTGTCCTTTTTTTTCATTTTTTTTTTTAATAAACTCATTTATTTCAAACTATTTTTTAAGTTCATTTACTTTCATTGAAAAAATAATTCATAGAGAAAAATCATTCATCCAGCGAGTCCACACACTGTACCGGTATCTAGTATGGGTTGAACTTCCTTCTGTGAGCTAGTGAGTGGGTCTTTAACTTAACTTGGTCACTGGGGATAATAGTGCATTGGACTAGTCCAGAGGTCAGGTTACTCAATATAATCAGGACAGTGGCACTGTGGCAGTCTTGTACTGCACTGCTTTGCGTGTTCACTGTGTGTGTGTGTGTATGTGTGTGTGTGTGTGTGTGTGTGTTGAAATCCCCTTCTCAGTGAGCCAGTGAGCCACAACTGGAAAATAGGCCGTGGCTGGCCCGACATAAAACAATAGACGAGTTGGGAAACTTCGGGATACAGTGCATGCTGGGAACGAAAGTGTACCACAACAGAGACTGCATGAGCAAGACAGTATTTTGTGTAATCACGCTCAATTTTCCTGTGTTAAACTATGGTTCTCTAGACTTCAATCACGGGTCAACGAGAATTTTCTTTAGAGGAAAAGTTCTTTATAAACTTAGTCTGAAAGGTTGGGCAGAATGGCAGTAAATTGTGAAAGACAAAACATACTTTCTCAATGCCCTCTTGTCCGTGCGCAATTATCCGTGGCCTTCATCTGTGGTAGTACAATGGTACAGCAAAATCTAATTTCCCAACTCGTCTATTGGTTAGAAACTGAGCCGTAAAACCTCATCTAACTCTTACTCTAACTCAGTGTTTGTTCAGTGTTATCCATTTTTTAGCTCTTCGGGATTGCCTGTTGGCATTTTCATGACCATATTTAACCATATCTGGCTACCAATGATCGTTTGGCTACTGAAAAAATAGAATTAACTAGTATACGTTCCATATATAAATATCTTAAGTTATCGGCCAGAATTCTTTCTTAGATGGGAAAAAGGTGCAACTGCAAAACATTTGGTCATCATGATCAACATACTACAGCTATCTGGCAACTCTGAAGTCTATGAGTCTAGGCCTAAATATTACACACTGTTAACTGCATATTCTATGCTAGGCCAGGAGTGAGGAACCTTTTTCCTCAAATAGTAAGGGCACAAAAAGCTTTCCCCAAAGGGTTCAGGCCAAGGAGCCCCAAGCAGACCCTGGTGGGGTTAGGGGAAAAGCCCAGGTAAGGAACTAGTGCGATGCCCCCAGAAGCTATTGAGTTTGTGTGAATTTGTAGGCAATAGAATGTCCATCCACTAACTTTTAATGACATTGACTGTGCAAGGCTACTCAGACCAGGAGTATCACAATATGACCATTTGTGTTCTTATTTATTTATGAAGCAACAGCGAACGAAAAGTGCGCATTTTGGAACCAACTTTATTTTTCTTCACTTAAAATTGCAAAATTATCTACTTTTTAACGTTTCACTCAGAGGCGCAAATCCCGGGGGCAAGGGGGGTATTTCTCCTCTAGTGAAAAAGTGGGGGGCAAACACTAATTTGGTCCCCCAAAAATGTGAATAGCAATCCTCTTTTTTCGCCGCTTGGTCACTTTTGACATCCCTTTGATAACAACACATGACAACAATACAATTATAGGCTATAACTGACATAGTATTTGAATGTCTGTTGATCAAGGCCGTATGGAATATCATCTGAAGCTGAAACCTGGCGCAGACGAATCAATTTTCAGTCGAAAACACTTAAGACATGTCTTAGTTATACCTTCACTTCGTTTCCTAATCTAGGCTATCTATCTCCGCATTTTGTGCCCCGGTTCGGCAAGAGAGCCCTACCTACCGTAAAAGTTTGTCCTTAAAAATTTATCAGCTGAAGTTCCTCCTTCTAGAGTGTGACTGATATTGCTACAGCCTATTGATGAGACTTTTTGACATTTTGTCTTGTGGAGCAAAATTTGGTCAGGTGAGCCACAGAAAGTGACAGATTTGCTAATTATAAACTCAACTTTGCAAAATCAAAACCGCGATATTAATTTACATCAAAAACTGAGCCATTATGCAGGGTTGACAATTTCTAAACGAACGCACAACCTATCGAAAACGAGTCACGGCCTTTCCTAGGACTGCAGGAGAAAAATCTGTCCTCTACGTATGTTCCTTAAAAGAACCATTTAGATTTATTATCAATTAAGTAAGTCAATCTGTGGTCGTCTCGAATACTTATTAAACGTTGTCCTGCTTTTTGTACATTTAACAAAATCTCAGCTCTTTCAAAACTTTAATCCAGTGAAGCACATCAGTAGTATTAATTTACTTTGTGCCCTAACTAACCCTTTTGACAAGTGTAAATGTTCTAAAACCCAGGAGCCTTTACACTAAAAAACTTCCGTTTGAAACAATCTTTCTGCAATTCTTCTGAAATACTTAAACCCATGAGCTTCCGGGGGCTTCGCGCCCTGGACCCCCACCGGGCTTTGCCCCTGGACCCCACCAGGAGCCCTAAGGTGGGCCCCTGGACCCCACCCACGAGGGCTTCGCGCTTCTCTCTCGCGGTGCACGCTATGAGTGCACAGTTTCAAATCCACGCGTACACCATATTCGTTTTCGCCCCCTCACTCTCAAACAGAGATTTGCGCGCCTGATTTTACTCACTCTTCAGAGGGACACTTCTACCCCCCCCCCCCGAATCTACCGGAATAAGTACAGTGCCCTCTGAGTTTCGTACTGTAATAGACATCCCTATATATGTGATACTGTAATTCTGTTCAATGTTATGTAGCCTACCACTAGAAGTATTAGGATTCTGCAACTGGTTTGTCTTACGAAACAGTGGGCATGTTATGTTGTGCATACTAGGGGTTTAGTAGTAGTATTACGTCAAATATCCAGAAAGTGGTACGTGCAAGATAAATGATGGACCCTTTGGGCTAAAGCAGGATAAACGGTGGGAACCATAGGCAAAAAGATTATTATCAATGACTTTGTAAATGATTCTGAATTTTCTTTTATGAATTGCCTTGAGGGCCGGACATAATTGTCTGGCGGTCCGCGGGCCGGAGGTTCCCCACCCCTGTGCTAGGCCTACATAGTTATCTGCAATGCTATCCTGGACTCGAAAACAAAATGTCCGGTAATTGAACTACGAGTAGTTCATGGTAATGTTTGGTCCGAAAGAAAGGTTGGCAGTAACTAGAGTTATGTGACTCATTTATCTGTGGGTTGGATAAACTCACTATTATGCGTTAACTGGCACCAAGTTCATCAACACAATGAACACTTGTAGCACTGACTGACTCCGATTTAAAGAGAAGGGCCACATTAGAAAAATACATGATTATCTTAAGTTATTAATTAATGTTAACTATGTTTGGCATATGATAATAGAAAACAGGTGTATATATCAATGAGCGACGCACGCTTGTTACTATATAGGTCGTTTGTTTCTGTTGCAAGTATCTTTTATAATGTTTCGGAATATAAAGGAAACAAAGGAGTTGTCTTGCGTAAATTTACAAACGGAGAGCGAGAGGGAGCGAGAGTAAATCCGTAATCTTAAGCTGCGCTGTTCCACTCATAATTACGCTGTTTGTGTTGCGCTAAAGTATGTGTCACATGCCTACCGCCTTCTTACATTCAGCTGTCATGTGATCGTTTTCAAATTTTTCGTAATGTTTAATTCACCTGATGATCGGGTCTTGCCCCCGAAACTTACAAGTTGCGGAAATAAACATGAAACTTGCTAACTCTCCTTGGTGAAAAAGACAAATTATTGAGTTTATTCATTAAAAAATTGTAATCTGACCTGAACAACAATGCTGTGAGTTAAAATTTGGAACTATTCTACCTTCTTGCTAAATTCCTACTATTTTTCACAGCAAACCTCTCATTCCATCTTCATTTAATGCTTTGTTCTCTTCGTTGCTCTTTTGTTTACAGGCTTATTATGCAGGAATGTATTCAAGTCCACCTGACCCGAGTTCAAGCCAATAACGATTTTCTTTGCCCCAGTTCCAGTAGCCCCGGATATACTCCTTTAACATTTTTAGGCTAAGTGCCAGTTTAATTACGTTATTGTCATGAGTCAATTATACAGTCTGGTCTACTTAGTAATGAAGTTTACTGTATGTGACTAATTCGTACCGTGCACAACACTGAGCAGCAGTAACAATTCGTCTTTGGTAATTTTTTATGCAATTTTCATGTTAACTACTCTGAGCTGGAATGAGCTCCGAGTCCGGTTACATCCATTTCCGGATCAATTATTATTCCAAGACCTTTCGTTCTCCATTAATTTCGAGTAAAATAGTCCTGAAGTGAGGGACCACAGCCCTATTATTACGCCAAAAGAGCCAGCTAGGCAGACAGTTCCTTACTTTATTGTCGTGTTTACAGTTTTATCACTTACCATCTGGCAATATCATAATCATACCACCAACTTCTGCACAAGCATTCCATAATGCAATATGTAGGTCAATTGTCAAAAAAGCGATCACAGCGGAGAGTTTGGGGAATTGCTTTCGCTCCTCTTGTTTGTGAAGAATATAGTTCGCGGATATTTGAGTTACAGACGATTTTAATGCCATTTACTGACTAAAAAGGTTGTTTTCCAAATTAATACCAGCAATACACCCACAGAAAAATACACAAAGAAGGTACTACGAACATACTTTCATGCGTACGCATGCGCCTAGGTAATTAGGTATCTTCATATAATTGCACTTGGCCAATACGTATACGTTCAAGTCTACATCAGTGTGAACCTTACCCACTAGCTTCAATGTCAAAAAAAAAAAAAAATCCCAGCCTTTGTTAAAGGCATCCGATCTGTGGGTTAGGAGTAGGCCTATACTGTCTATGTGACCTGTTTGTGTGATATCGCTCTAGGGCAACGAAGAGCTATATAGAAAAAGAGCTTCCTTCCAAAGGTGGGTTTTTAAGAATTAAGCTACTATGTAGATTGCAGGTCATACTCAGGGTGATAATTTATGTGCAAAGTGGCAAGAATCTTTTAAATGATAATTTGAAAGGGTAATCTCACTGCATGTGGTGGACAAACTAAGCCCACTAACCATCGGAATCTCTTTTATTCTGTGGTAACCAGTGTTTTTTTTTTTTTTTTTTTTTTGTTGTTGTTGTTGTTGTTGTTGTTGTTGCATGGGTCACGTTTGCACTAAGTGTCGTTTTTTCTGCAAATAGTGCAACCCAAAAGTGCAAGAAATACGACTATTATGAGAAAAGACCCAGCAATAACTGACCCATTTCCACGAACGAAATCTGACAATGAAGACCATATATCCTGTGAATTACGTAATGTCTCTGTCGTGATGTCGGACCACATCGTGCTTGCCTCGTTATTGTCGCAGATCTCATCAAACGGAAATGTTAGGAGACTTCCTATTGTGTTGTGAGGGGTGACACACGAGACGTCGATAATAAAGAACCGGGACTTTCGAAACCATTCTTGAAGAAAGAATAAATCGCAGTCACAGATCCAAGGGTTACCATTGAGCTCCAGCAAGAAGTCGTGAACAATTTCAAGCGTCTTGGAAGGAAATTTTGTCAGTTGGTTGTATTGTAGACGTAATGATCTGAGGTTCTGCAGACCCGTTAACGATGAAGGGTGAACAAAATGAATATAATTGGCCCGTAAACTAATAACTTGCAAATACTCGTTTGCTACAAAAGTTCTTTGCGGTACTTTCGTGATTCGATTTTCACTTAAGTCCAAAGTTTTCAGTGACGGAAGTTGGGACAAAAGTGACACGGGAATGGTCTTAAAGAGGTTACCTTTTAGAATAAGGGTGCTTAGAGCAACTTGTCGTCCACCAAAAACGGTCGAGCTTATCTTGGTTAGCCTATTTCTATCAAGATATAACACTTCTATTTGTCGGAATAGACTTAATTCAAAGTGTCTTAAATATTGGAAGTTGTTATACCCCAAACTGAGAGTGCGACAAGAGGTTAAATTGCCAGAGATGTTTCTCAGATCGGTAAGATTGTTCCCGTCTATATAGAACCCTTCGAGTCTGGGAAGAGTGTAACTTGCTTCGTCCAAAGGAAACTTATGGACAACATTGTAACTTAAATGTAGGTAGACCAGATTCAACAGACCAAAGAATGCAAAGTGTCCAAACTTCGATATCTTATTTTCCTCTAGATTAAGCAGTTGTAGCAATTTGTTGTGGCTAAAAGTGAATGACTCTATGTTAGATATTTCGTTCCCACTCAGATCTAAATATTCTAAGTTCACAAAGTCCTTCAAGATATCTTTTGGAACTGTAGAGAGTTTGTTTCTCTGCAGCTTTAAAGTTGTTAGAGTTTGAACACTCGTACCGATAGACGTGTTTATCGTTCGAATAGAATTATTAAACAAAGCCAATGATACGAGTCTCGGAAAACTTGGAATAAAAGCGCTTCCATTTTGGAGACTTGGTAGGTTCATGTTGATAATTAGTAGGTTCTCGAAACTTGAATTCGTTGGCAATTTGGGAAATACTGTTATGTTGGAATCTAGGCCGTTGCAACGTAATGTAAGGAAAATCACCTTACATTCCTGTGGTGCATCATGTTGATCTAATGATACATTATTTACAGAAATAGTGAAAACAAAAATCCAAACTATGACATTGATTGATTGGTTGATCTTATACATAGCTCCACTTTCTCGAGGCAGGTGTTTTAGTATATTCTGCAAAGAAAAAAGATAACGGGAAGCGTGTTAAGTGTTTTGAACTTGTCGCAATTTTTACTGTTAAAAACTTAGCAAACCCATACGTGGAGCTCGACATGGTAAGTGTTTTGCAGAGTTCACAATGCATGTAGACAAACGGTTTGATTTATATTGGCTTAGATTACAAATTTGCAGGCTGGGATTAATGCAATAGTGCCAACAGGCATGTGAAGTAGCCACGCCACAGCTGGGTTACAGCAGCTCAACTCCCATGATCCGTGAGTAAAAAAAATATAGTCCCAAAGCATTTGTTTCCTGAAAAAAATGTTTCAATATCACTCCCTTTTAATATATGGGTAACTTTAAAATTGTAAAAAAAATTTCTTTAGATATGTCATTTTTGAGGGGATTAGGGAGCACCCATGACAAATAGTTATTTCTTTGTTCCTGATCTTCCCCTTTCACCCCCCCCCCCTCCCTCCCGGCAAAGGCCCACAAAACACAAAAGCCTATTTACGCGCCTCATAGCGAACACACACACACTCTAAAAGGATCCCAGAGAAGATCACAAGAGTGCTTTCTTCATTTTTGCTTCAAAAAATGACCCTGACTCAGCTTGGATCAAACATTGATTCAAAAATTTGTGTAAGCTTCATCGTGCCCCAGGTGGTTTTTAGAGTGCAACAGTAAACATCAATTAAATCGCCTTATTCCTCTAATTATAACCCATTTCCCTTGGAACATGATTATTGCATTTTAGCGGTAAATCGACAAGTTGTCTACGAATGAATACGAACAAGGTAGCAAAAACATTGCTACGTTACAGAGAACACCACATTATAGCATAGAACGGAACAGATTTGATTCGAATAAAACACAACTGAACAGAAGAACCGAACGCAGCAGCAACAGAACCGAACATAACTGACCTAGACCCATAGAAATAAAAGTAAGGGAGAATGACGTCAGCCGATGTGGACTGAAGCCATTGATTTGGCCAGTGTGTACGGCAACATCGCATCTGCGCGTAATACAAATATCACGTCATTGCGTTTGTCTCAAGTATTGGCAAAGAAACTACAAGTTTTCAAGTTAGGAGTATAAAACAATTAAATACTTAAGGCACCATGACTTATTTCTGTTGTGGAAATTACTCCAAATTTTTCGAAAAACGGATAAAATAAGCTATAACTTCTGCAGCAGAATGCACACTGTACGTACGGAGAGACATCAATCAACCGGTCTTTTGCCGTACAACGAAAGCGCCCTCACAATTTTCGTGGCTTCACCGGTTAAACATGCATGGATGCATTGTGTTAGCGTTCTTCCTTACTTTTATTTCTATGCCTAGACCTTATTTACTGACGTCACACGAAGTCACTTTGGCAAAACAATGGAGCACTCTGCACGCACGACGTAGTCTTCACTGTCTGCATTTGTTGGTGTAAGTTGCAATGATATGCGTCTGCCTCCATTACAGGGAGCACTTCTGTTCTATGACGTCATATGAATAAGCTCTATGCATAGAAATAAAAGTAAGAGAGAACGCTGTAACAATGCATCCCTGCATGTTGAACCGGCGAAGCCACGAAAAATGTGAGGGCGCTTTCGTTGTACGGCAAAAGACCGGTTGATTGGTGTGTCTCCGTACGTACAGTGTGTATTCTGCTGCAGAAGTTATAGCTTATATTATCCGTTTTTCGAAAGATTAGGGGTAATTTTTACACCAGGAATAAGTCATGGTGCCTTAAGTATTTAATTGTTTTATACTCCTAACTTGAAAAAATTGTAGTTTCTTGCCAATACTTGGGGCAAAAGCAATGACGTGATATTTGTATTACGCGCCGGTATTCTGTTGCCGTACAGCCTAGCCAAATCAATGGCTTCAGTCCAGATCGACAGAGGTCATTCTCCCTTACTTTAATTTCCATGGCTCTGTGCAACACAACAGAACACAAAAGAACAGGTCAGATCAAAACACGAAAGAACACAAAGGAACAGAACAGATTATAACGTATTTAATGTACCCCAAAGGATTGTCTCGTAGATGTGAGGTACATGAAAGGAATAAAAACGGGGCATGCCGTCATTAGAAACAATAATGGCGGAAACAAAGTCGGACTAAATCTAAAAAACAGCGTCAAATCTGCAGCTAGGTTATTATGACTTCCATAGAAACAGAGACAAGTGTGCAACATAAAATGAACTTTTTATCATGTCATCTGTGTGAATGGTACTTATATATAAGAAATTAACAGTTTGAAGGTGCTGAGAAACTTCCTCTTAAACATCAAGGAATCATATTAAGTACTTAATTTCTTTGAAAGAAAAACTGAAATCGGACAAGAAAGGGAGCTGGCATGTATTGAACTGTACCAAAAAATGTATTCATTTAGAGATTTCAGTCGGTGTAGTTGCCACCTGTTTTGAAATAATACAAGTTCTTGGAGCTTAGCGATCACAGTTATGTTTGCACACACACATGAAATGCGGGGTATACGGTGGATATAAGAAAACCCCCGTGGTGCTTTGCTTTGCTTAACATGAGGAAACATGATTGGACAATCACGCAAAAGCCTCTTGGGTTCCATTGTTTTCGTGGGCACCTCAAGTTTGGGATAAATATGGGATGCCAACCTTGATTGTAATATGCAAGTACATGGGCTCTACATAAAAAAAATCATGTAATATCTTTGGAAATTCATACTCTAAATCCTTTTGCTTTCGTGAACAGTGATATCCTTTTTGCTTTTCTGCTTCGTTTTTTCTTGTTAATTTAGTTTTGTGTACAGGGAGTGCTCTATACTTTGTAAGGATTTGCGTCTTTTTAGCTGTTTAGTGCACTTCATTTCACAAGTGTGTGTTAATGTAAATGTAATTAACTTTTTGATGTACATATATAGTTTTGTAGTTGAGAAAAAAATCAAATTAGCTAGTTTAATGAAAATAATGGCATTAACATGCTATAGCTACGTGTGTCCAAAAATGACTGATGTGGGTTCTACGTGGGTCCATTTACATAGGATGATCGTTGATTCTAGCAGTAGTCTGGCATATGCTTAACCTGGACAATTTAATACGATTGACATGGGTTGCCCACACCAGTACCATATGAAATTTATGTGGGTTCCACAAACGCACAAACGTTCCCTGAAGCTCTGAGGTATTTAAAGGTTCAAAACTGTTAGAATGAAGCATTTGTCCATTTTAATACTCATCGCATGTGCACTAAACAAATCACAAAACTCGCATCTTGATCATTGTAAAAATAGCCTTGCTCAGAATAACCTGTAAGATTTATGATGAAGAGGGTTTGAAGTGTGGATAGTTAGAATGATAATGGAAGTTTGTACACAGCTATGGAACACGTTAGATGTTCTAAAGGAAATTACCACAAAACAATACTTAAAACGGATCATCACAAAGAGCGCCGATGAAAGCGGCCTTATTTAAGACAATTTATGACAGCCTATTGCTTTAGTCTTATTTTTAATGCAGTATTATCCATTACAAAAAATTCTTCGACGTTCTCGAGTCACGTATTCCTTATAGTAGATTTCATTTTGTCGATGGTCTGGGACAAGAGACCCTTCATTTTTTTAATCTCTGTAGACATTAAGGTTGTTGAGTCGATGAAAGTTTGAGGGTTATAGGTATAGGCCAACTCCCCCAAATCAATGAATTTTGTTATGGGTAGATCTTACAGAGGCATGGTTATAGGCATCAGCTGAACGAAATGCTAGCAACACAATTTTCAATGGAAGCTGACTTTCGTGAGGTGTGACCGACAAAACCGGAGGCTTCGGACCGAGGGTCCTCGCTGAGGACTTTTCATAATCTTAATGGCTATTGCGGCCATTCTGAACCATTTCTAGAAAAAATCCTGAGCGTTCCCCATTTAAAATACGTTTCTTTTGATGGTTGAACATTTAAGATGGTAACCGTCGGCCAGTTTGACGAGTATGGTGGTAATTGGTAGGGGAAATGAACAGCTGGAGGAGGTTGCAAGGGTTTTGGAAATAGTAATTTGCTCAAGCTATCTTACAGAATGTATATAACAAGGCAATTCCACAAAAGTTTTCATTCTTAACCAATCCTTACTTGACACCTATTGAGTTCACGCCTAGCTGGCTGACAGGTTCATTGAGAGTCGCGATTTCCTACATGCATGGGTAAGTTTCTGAAATTTGTATGCAAGGACCAGTGTGCATATAATGACGTACATTTGGTTCTGTCAGTAACCTTTATTTGAGGGTTTCAAGTCACAAACGTGTGGCTGGAAGCCAACGCCCATGCTTTAAAGAAATTTCAAATAAGATACCGGTACCAAACAAACTTTTCAACAACAATTGCCCCTGACCTCTCCACCTTTGAGCTCCCCTAATGTATGAATTAGTTTCATTGCAAATGCTCGCAAAGCGCGCCGAAAAAAATTTTCTGGCATTTTGTAAGTCATTTGATATTCATCTTTTCTTTATTTTACATTGTAAAATTTACCTTAATATAAAAATGCCCCTCACAAGTTTTCTAGTCTCGCTTTTTTCTTTAAAATGGTATTATTTTATTATATTTTAAGGTCTGGAATTGGGGGACCAATTGCCCTCTCTTGTTCCTCGTAATTCCGCCGACGCAGCTGACTGCACAAATCATCAGTCACCAACTAAGGTGAATCTATAACCTGTTTAAATTAGTGTCAAGCAAAGTGCAGTCACGAACTGTATTTAGAGATGTGATTATATTCCTGAATGATTATATTAGGGTGATGCTATAGCCCCATTTGAAGCTCTTTTCTAAAATATCCATAATGCTGTAACACCAGGCATTCCAGAATTTTACACCATTGGGTCATTACGACCAGCCACGTAATACATGGGGAAATATCCAGAAGCCAGTTTTTGCCATATCTTTGTTGTAATGATACGTAAGATGCACTGCAATGTTTATGGCTGAGATGTCAGAGAGACATCTGTGACTGTCAAATTTCAGGCTTTCCCTGATTACGAACCCCCCGAAGCAGTGTTTGGGTCAATTTGACGGATATATGATCATCACTATTAACCTTCTTTTGAAAGTGCATACTAAATTAAAATGTACGATATTTAAGGGGAGGTACTTTATTTAATTGTTAGCAATAAGGAAATGGTATTTTGATTGCTAGCTGCAAAGGATTCGCAACCATGTTTCTTAACTTCAAAACTTTCTCCTACAGAGCCGGATTCTTGGCCATGGGTACATTACCATCACTGACTCGCCTTCTTCCAAAATTCCCCTTTATTATAATGCAGATTTTATATTTAATTTTATGTGTTTATCTTGATTACCAGATCTATGTGCTTTTAATCCAACTTTTCCAAGGAACAGAGTCCCCCGTATCCCGTCGAGGCTTTGCCCATTTTGATTCGTTTGGTCGGGCTCCACCCACACACAGAATGAGCCTTCACTTTTGCAAGATCCACGAGCAGAGTCTGCTGGTTGGAGTGGGGCCCCTAATTTTTTGACAATGATTCAGTATATACCCTCCAACTTAAAGGCAGTATACAGTCGCCCCAAAGTTTTCTTTGGAAAATCAGCAGGGGGAACTCTTGCAAATCTCCTCTAATTGTATTACAAACACCTCTGAAGACGCTTTGAACATAACTATTACAAACAATAGTTAAAGCAAGGGGAAATTCTCCTTGAATTTTCCATTTCACTAACAAAAAAAATTGTCACATGATCAAAATAGGCCATTCATGGATCACAGTGACCGGGCATACTCGATTTGATTGGGGTGACTGCCTACTGCCTTGAAACAACTCTGACTGTCTGAATAGCGACGCGAGGGTTCAGTAGGGCTTTTTCGGTCTTACAACTATCCCCTCTTCCCTTCCTCTTGTAGCCACTATTTTTTTAAAGATGATCCAAAGGCTGCCCGTCAAAGTCAATGTATAATTATCTTAAAGTCCCAGTACGACTTTGCATAAAGAAATACTTAAACCGCCGAAAATCGTCATAGCACGAGAGCCAGATATATGAAGTTGGTAACAGTTTAAGAGGCTCTAACATACCTAGAAGAACAGTCTTAGCTTCTTTCGGGAGTAATCTTTGTCCGAAATGCACATATTAAATTCGGCTTGCCAACTGAAATTCGAGTTCTCTCCTCGTAATGAGCTTATCAGTCAGGAGTATGAACCAATGAAAGTCTGTTTGTTTATAATTATTCATGAATAAACAACTATAGGTGCCTTGCCCAGCTGATGCGCACTGTCTAAGAAGGTATTTTCTGATTGGCCGATTCTATTGTATTGTATCGATTGTATCCATTGTTAAGGTTAGGGATTAGTTAGGGATTAGGGTTAGCGTTAGCCAGTCATAAAAATTCTTCTTAGACAGTGCGCATCGCCCCGCCTTGCCTACATGCTCAACTGTAGTGAAATGTACGCACGCAAGTAGTGCAGAGCATTTGCTTGTATATTCGAACGGATGGACTACAAACAGCCTAGGACTATACTCGGGTTACTGTAGGCTTAGAATTGTAGTTAGAAATAATTACCCATGCCAACAAAATTGCAGCACAACTAACATGAAAAAGGAGGAAAACCTCACCTGAAATCCTAAGCAAGATAACGTTGCCTGGCACAGCCACAGGCGTTTGAAACATTACGTACATATACACTACACTATATATATATATATATATATATATATATATATATATATATATATATATATTATATACATATATATATATATATATATATATATAATAAGACAAGACACGGTAAGACGTTCCGATCTGAGAAGAAGTAAGCCCAGTGCCGTGGCTGCACTGCCACCCAGTGCTTCTACACTCTAAATTCATTTTTCCTGAAAGGAATCTAAAATTACCTGAAATCGGTCATTTCAGGAAAAATGGATTTAGAGTGTGGAAGCACTGGCATTGAAGTGCGACTGGGCCTACTTCTTCTCCGTACATGTTGTGAGAAATGACTTACCTTGTCTTATTATAGTGTATATAGTGTGTGTAGTATATGTACGTTATGTTTCGAACTGCCTGCGGTCACAGCGAGGCAAAATAGTGGCAGGCTGTACGAACATGCACAGCCACAGTTCGGCCGTTAATGTCGCGCAAGTTGACTGCCCAGTTGTGTGTTACGGCCGTATAGCTTTATTCTTCATTCATCAAGCACACCGTAGCCTAGCATTCGCCGTTGGCTGCATCGTGCTGCACAGTCGTCAACATGATGTGACCTCGAAGCAGCTGAGTAATGAATATTCATAATGTGCTAGAACTTCCGACCGTGATGAACCTTGTGCCTATTGAAACAGCCGTTACATTTACAACCACGATTTGTTTAAAACAACCTTTCACTTTCGTAAATGTCTTTTTTCTCCAACACTTCATTTCTCTGGTTATGTTTGGGTTTAAGTAACCTTACGCACCACTCATTTCTCTTATCCAAATTCGTATGCAAAGTCGTAACTGGGACTTTAATAGTCTGCTTCAAAATTGTTGAGTGGTCACTCTTCATTATGATGCTCAAATCGACACGAAATGTTTCTTTATATTTCTCAAAACTGACTGGGGCATGTGAAACATGATTTCTGTGAAACTCAAAGTTAACAACAAATGTGCCTAAAACACAGTAAAAGAATATTTAATTCAATATCCCAGTACATGTTTAAAATTTCATCTAATAATCTCTTTATAAAAGCACTAAACCTGGGTACATTTAGAGCATGGGATTAAGCAATTCTTCAGTCCGACAGCACACAGCTGTAAATTGTTAGTGTAGGTATGCAGGTCGAGTGGTACTATCATGTGCCCAGTGCAAGCGCACTCATACAACCCACGTACCAGTGCAAGCACACTGATACAACCCACGTACCAGTCCAAGCACACTGATACAACCCACATACCAGTGCAAGCACACTGATTAACCAACGTACCAGTGCAAGCACACTGATTCAACTCACGTGCCAGTACAAGCACACTGATACAACCCACGTACCGCTGCAAGCACACTGATACAACCCACATACCAGTGCAAGCACACTGATACAACACACATACCAGTGCAAGCACACTGATACAACCCACATACCAGTGCAAGCACACTGATACAACCCACATACCAGTGCAAGCACACTGATACAACCCACATACCAGTGCAAGCACACTGATACAACCCACATACCAGTGCAAGCACACTGATTAACCAACGTACCAGTGCAAGCACACTGATTCAACTCACGTGCCAGTACAAGCACACTCATACAACCCACGTACCAGTGCAAGCACACTGATACAACCCAAATACCAGTGCAAGCACACTGATACAACCCACATACCAGTGCAAGCACACTGATACAGCCCACATACCAGTGCAAGCACACTGATTCAACTCACATACCAGTGCAAGCACAATGATACAACCCACCTACCAGTGCAAGTACACTGATACAACTCACGAACCAGTGCAAGCACACTGATACAATCCAAATACCAGTGCAAGCACACTGATACAACCCACATACCAGTGCAAGCACACTGATACAACCCACGTACCAGTGCAAGCACACTGATACAATCCACATACCAGTGCAAGCACACTGATACAAGCCACATACCAGTGCAAGTACACTGATACATCTCACGAACCAGTGCAAGCACACTGATACAACCCACATACCAGTGCAAGCACACTGATACAACCCACATACCAGTGCAAGCACACTGATACAACCCACATACCAGTGCAAGCACACTCATACAACCCACATACCAGTGCAAGCACACTGATACAACCCACATACCAGTGCAAGCACACTCATACAACCCACATACCAGTGCAAGCACACTGATACAACCAACATACCAGTGCAAGCACACTCATACAACCCACATACCAGTGCAAGTACACTGATACAACCCACATACCAGTGCAAGCACACTGATACAACCCACATACCAGTGCAAGCACACTCATACAACCCACATACCAGTGCAAGTACACTGACACAACCCACATACCAGTACAAGCACACTGATACAACCCACATACTAGTGCAAGCACACTCATACAACCCACATACCAGTGCAAGAACACTGATACAACCCACATACCAGTGCAAGCACACTCATACAACCCACCTACCAGTGCAAGCACACTGATACAACCCACATACTAGTGCAAGCACACTCATACAACCCACGTACCACTGCAAGCACATTGATACAACCAACATACCAGTGCAAGCACCCTGATACAACCAACATACCAGTGCAAGCACACTCATACAACCCACGTACCACTGCAAGCACCCTGATACAACCCACATACCAGTGCAAGCACACTGATACAACCAACATACCAGTGCAAGCACACTGATACAACCCACATACCAGTGCAAGCACACTGATACAACCCACATACCAGTGCAAGCACACTGATACAACCCACATACCAGTGCAAGCACACTGATACAACCCACATACCAGTGCAAGCACACTGATACAACCCACATACCAGTGCAAGCACCCTGATACAACCCACATACCAGTGCAAGCACACTGATACAACCAACATACCAGTGCAAGCACACTGATACAACCCACATACCAGTGCAAGCACACTGATACAACCCACATACCAGTGCAAGCACACTGATACAACCCACATACCAGTGCAAGCACACTGATACAACCCACATACCAGTGCAAGCACACTGATACAACCCACATACCAGTGCAAGCACACTGATACAACCAACATACCAGTGCAAGCACACTGATACAACCCACATACCAGTGCAAGCACACTGATACAACCCACATACCAGTGCAAGCACACTGATACAACCCACATACCAGTGCAAGTACACTGATACAACCCACATACCAGTGCAAGCACACTGATACAACCCACATACCAGTGCAAGTACACTGATACATCTCACGAACCAGTGCAAGCACACTGATACAACCCACATACCAGTGCAAGCACACTGATACAACCCACGAACCAGTGCAAGCACACTGATACAACCCACATACCAGTGCAAGCACACTGATACAACCCACATACCAGTGCAAGCACACTCATACAACCCACATACCAGTGCAAACACACTGATACAACCCACATACCAGTGCAAGCACACTCATACAACCCACATACCAGTGCAAGCATACTGATACAACCCACATACCAGTGCAAGCACACTGATACAACCCACATACCAGTGCAAGCACATTGATACAACCCACACACCAGTGCAAGCACACTGATACAACCCACATACCAGTGCAAGCACACTGATACAACCCACATACCAGTGCAAGCACACTGATACAACCCACATACCAGTGCAAGCACACTGATACAACCCACATACCAGTGCAAGCACACTGATACAACCCACATACCAGTGCAAGCACACTGATACAACCCACATACCAGTGCAAGCACACTGATACAACCCACATACCAGTGCAAGCACACTGATACAACCCACATACCAGTGCAAGCACACTGATACAAACCACATACCAGTGCAAGCACACTGATACAACCCACATACCAGTGCAAGCACACTGATACAACCCACATACCAGTGCAAGCACACTGATACAACCCACATACCAGTGCAAGTACACTGATACAACCCACATACCAGTGCAAGCACACTGATACAACCCACATACCAGTGCAAGTACACTGATACATCTCACGAACCAGTGCAAGCACACTGATACAACCCACATACCAGTGCAAGCACACTGATACAACCCACATACCAGTGCAAGCACACTGATACAACCCACATACCAGTGCAAGCACACTGATACAACCAACATACCAGTGCAAGCACATTGATACAACCCACATACCAGTGCAAGCACACTCATACAACCCACATACCAGTGCAAGCACACTGATACAACCCACATACCAGTGCAAGTACACTGATACAACCCACATACCAGTGCAAGCACACTCATACAACCCACATACCAGTGCAAGCACACTCATACAACCCACGTACCACTGCAAGCACATTGATACAACCCACATACCAGTGCAAGCACCCTGATACAACCCACATACCAGTGCAAGCACACTGATACAACCAACATACCAGTGCAAGCACACTGATACAACCCACATACCAGTGCAAGCACACTGATACAACCCACATACCAGTGCAACCACACTGATACAACCCACATACCAGTGCAAGCACACTGATACAACCCACATACCAGTGCAAGCACACTGATACAACCAACATACCAGTGCAAGCACACTGATACAACCCACATACCAGTGCAAGCACACTCATACAACCCACATACCAGTGCAAGCACACTGATACAACCCACATACCAGTGCAAGTACATTGATACATATCACGAACCAGTGCAAGCACACTGATACAACCCACATACCAGTGCAAGCACACTGATACAACCCACATACCAGTGGAAGCACACTCATACAACCCACATACCAGTGCAAACACACTGATACAACCCACATACCAGTGCAGGCACACTCATACAACCCACATACCAGTGCAAGCACATTGATACAACCCACATACCAGTGCAAGCACACTGATACAACCAACATACCAGTGCAAGCACACTGATACAACCCACATACCAGTGCAAGCACACTGATACAACCCACATACCAGTGCAAGCACACTGATACAACCCACATACCAGTGCAAGCACACTGATACAACCAACATACCAGTGCAAGCACACTGATACAACCCACATACCAGTGCAAGCACACTGATACAACCCACATACCAGTGCAAGCACACTGATACAACCCACATACCAGTGCAAGTACACTGATACAACCCACATACCAGTGCAAGCACACTGATACAACCCACATACCAGTGCAAGCACACTGATACAACCCACATACCAGTGCAATCAAACTGATACAACCCACATACCAGTGCAAGCACACTGATACAACCCACATACCAGTGCAAGCACATTGATACAACCCACATACCAGTGCAAGCACACTCATACAACCCACATACTAGTGCAAGCACACTGATACAACCCACATACCAGTGCAAGCACACTGATACAACCCACATACCAGTGCAAGCACACTGATACAACCAACATACCAGTGCAAGCACACTGCAAGCACACTGATACAACCCACATACCAGTGCAAGCACACTGATACAACCAACATACCAGTGCAAGCACACTGATACAACCCACATACCAGTGCAAGCACACTGATACAACCCACATACCAGTGCAAGTACACTGATACATCTCACGAACCAGTGCAAGCACACTGATACAACCCACATACCAGTGCAAGCACACTGATACAACCCACATACCAGTGCAAGCACACTCATACAACCCACATACCAGTGCAAGCACACTCATACAACCCACATACCAGTGCAAGTACACTGATACAACCCACATACCAGTGCAAGCACACTCATACAACCCACATACCAGTGCAAGCACACTGATACAACCCACATACCAGTGCAAGCACACTCATACAACCCACATACCAGTGCAAACACACTGATACAACCCACATACCAGTGCAAGCACACTCATACAACCCACATACCAGTGCAAGCACACTCATACAACCCACATACCAGTGCAAGCACACTCATACAACCCACATACCAGTGCAAGCACACTGATACAACCCACATACCAGTGCAAGCACACTGATACAACCCACATACCAGTGCAAGCACACTGATACAACCCACATACCAGTGCAAGCACACTGATACAACCCACATACCAGTGCAAGCACACTGATACAACCAACATACCAGTGCAAGCACACTGATACAACCCACATACCAGTGCAAGCACACTGATACACCCAACATACCAGTGCAAGCACACTGATACAACCCACATACCAGTGCAAGCACACTGATACAACCCACATACCAGTGCAAGTACACTGATACAACCCACATACCAGTGCAAGCACACTGATACAACCCACATACCAGTGCAAGTACACTGATACAACCCACCTACCAGTGCAAGCACACTGATACAACCCACATACCAGTGCAAGCACACTGATACAACCCACCTACCAGTGCAAGCACACTGATACAACCAACATACCAGTGCAAGCACACTGATACAACCCACATACCAGTGCAAGTACACTGATACAACCCACATACCAGTGCAAGCACACTGATACAACCCACATACCAGTGCAAGCACACTGATACAACCCACATACCAGTGCAAGTACACTGATACAACCCACATACCAGTGCAAGCACACTGATACAACCCACATACCAGTGCAAGCACACTGATACAACCCACATACCAGTGCAAGCACACTCATACAACCCACATACCAGTGCAAGTGCTCTGATACAACCCACATACCAGTGCAAGCACACTGATACAACCAACATACCAGTGCAAGCACACTGATACAACCCACATACCAGTGCAAGCACACTGATACAACCAACATACCAGTGCAAGCACACTGATACAACCCACATACCAGTGCAAGCACACTGATACAACCCACATACCAGTGCAAGCACACTGATACAACCCACATACCAGTGCAAGCACACTGATACAACCCACCTACCAGTGCAAGCACACTCATACAACCCACTTACCAGTGCAAGCACATTGATCCAACCCACGTACCAGTG
This sequence comes from Holothuria leucospilota, assembly GCA_029531755.1. Lineage (NCBI taxonomy): Eukaryota > Metazoa > Echinodermata > Holothuroidea > Aspidochirotida > Holothuriidae > Holothuria > Holothuria leucospilota. The sequence goes on along the minus strand of CM055961.1, from coordinate 70,840,663 downwards.
CAAGCACACTGCATGACCCACGTACCAGTGCAAGCACACTGATACAACCCACATACCAGTGCAAGCACACTGATACAACCCACGTACTTGTGCAATCACTGGTACAATTTTTTGAAAAAATGTATAACGGGAAATACGTCCTTTTAATCTTCCCAATCATGATACAGTGTATATTAAAAGATCCCATATTGATGTAAGGCCTCTACAGAGGTTTGGGATGTACCTCTCTTTTTCGTAAAAGGGCTGTGATTAGAATAGTTCTATGCAGTATTACCTTAGTAATGGTCATGAGACGGAAAGCAAACCCTTACGAATGCGCGCAAAGCGCGCCGAAAGTTTTCATTAAAATAATATTTCCCTGACAAAATCTGCATTTAGGCTCTGTATCGAGAAATTCTCAGTTCCCCCCAACAAACCTATACGCCAATCAAAAAGCCAGTCCTTTTCCTGGCAATTGGTAAACAGCTTTTAACTTTGGCTGCTGTGCTTCTCCTGCAGTTGCTATCGGAAGATATTGATAGTAAGAACAATATTCAGGTAGCGTAAGGTTTGGAGTGCGCACGAAAAGTTTGATAGTTTGCGAAAAATTTACGAAAATTCTGATACTTTGAGAACCATTTGTGATAGAAAACGATTACAATAGATCCATCACCCGGTCAAAAATACACCTCACCCTACCCCCACAGAAATCGATAGCTTAAACGCCTTTGGGGATCATTTTAAAACTTCCAGGATTTTTCAGAAATTGGGGGAACGCGTACCCATGTCCCCCGTGTCGGAGTCACTGCTCTAAAACTTATCCCTTCAAATAAATGCTAAGTTCATTTTTAGGTGTGTATGGCCTATATCGTTACATTTTCGAGAATACATGCATTCAAATGTCGGGCAAAGTGATCGCCCCACTCTCAATTTAAGGTAGTCCTGTGGGCATATACAGACATTAATAACTTTAAAGCTACACCAACAGGCACTATCAGTTTAATCTACAGCAAAGTAATTTAATCGAATAAATTTAAAAAGACTTACCTTTCCCTTCATGAACTTACGTCTAAAATTTTGTTTACAATATTCTATCTTGGCTGATACAAGTCAGGAGTATACTAGTAAAGCTCCCACAAATTATCTTCTGAACACAGTCACCTTTATAATTGAGTTAGACGTCATTTACTCAGTCACAACTGATGCATTTCTCAGTTCTCGAAGATCACCACTCAGTCTGTCTCTAAAGACTTCTAGACCATGCGGTAATACATTCGTTATTATGCTGATAACTCGCACACAATGTACCGTGAATTTAGTTTTGGGCAATTTGATTGGATAGAAGCAATTCTCCAATTTAACTTGTACCATATGAAGATTAAATAAGTAAAATATGTGTATAAATGTCTACATATACATGAAGATTGATAACGATTAGTATGCGACACCAGCGACCTCATTCTGCCGCTGCGATTGATCTTACTGTTGCTTTGGATGGAAAGGGTCATTTCATACAGAATGTAATTAATCGAAGCCCACAGCTTCGGTTGTAGGGATTGCTTTCGGGGACACGACTTTTTCGACTGCTTATCCGGCTCGGTATACTTTCTCGTGCACACAAGTTCAACATTAACGTATTGGCACAGCGAACAGCTACGCACGCGAAATGGCAAATTTTTCAAAATCCATCCGTCTACGTATACTCGTATGGCAAATTTTTCAAAATCCATCCGTCATGAAGTACAGTATACACGTAGGCCTATGGCAATTTTTTCAAAATCCATCCGTCATCAAGAATACACGTTGAACATGGACGTATCGGCATAGGAACAGGTACGCATACGAAACGCATGCTGCTTACTAAATTCCAACCATCTAACCGATTGTGTAATTTAATATGATCGAGTGGCTAATAATTATAATGATCGTAAAACAATATTCAAACATGTTTTCGATACTTTTAAACATCAACGATCAACTAAGAAGTGCATTTTTCTAGTCTTTATTTCCGTTGGAAACATATTAACGTTTACCAAGTGTACGACGGATACATATACGTAAAACTTACACATGTAACATGCAACAGAAGTTGTCTATACATGTACGTGACGTGCCCAGGCAAGGCGCGCGATGTGCAAGTGCAACGCGGTGTGTATACCGTATGTGTACCTGGCAACATACAAACAAGATACGTACATGTGTCCTGTCCTACCTAGGCCTAGTAAGTAGTATATATAGCCCAATCTACAGTCAATAACATTAGCCAAAGGTAATTTTAAGTGTCGTTTTAACTTCGTGTTAGTTTGCTTTGTTACAGTAACGATAGCGTCCGTTTTTTGCCCCGTTGGAGTAATAGGAGCGCTAATGTAACTTTTAACGTTAGGCTTATAGTAAACAAACCATCTGTGGCTCGCAAACAGTTGGAGTGCTTCGTAGTTTCTCCAAGTTAATGGTACATTATAATGATATAATCATCCATGGTATACAGTACTACAGCGTAGAAGTAGTAGCTTACTAATTGTGTATTGCCTAGGCCTACTGTAAACTGTTCAGTTCATGTGCATTTTCGACTCCGGCATTACAATCTTGAATCTGTCGGGCTGGCTTCGGGGGCTACTACGATTCAAAGTGAATCATAAGCTGCGGCAGATCGGGTACGTCCGCCTGAGGCCTTTCATTAGGTGGCCTGGACTAGTCTCACTGGAGCCATCAAGCTCATAAAGTTACAAGGAACTAGGTGGAGCATTAAGGAAGAGATTTGCATTTTGCCTACAGTCCTAACGTTAGGAATGCAATGTAGACTAGTCATACGGTATAATTGCAGCTTTTGTCAGTAGAGCTACGTACTGTATGGCTAAATCTGTTTGCTGTGTGATATTGTTGGTATTTCTCTACCAACAGTTTCAACAGTCATGGGCTTCGATGAACTTGCCTGCAAGTTCAGGATTTCTAGTTTAACACTGGCATATATCAGGTAGACCGCATTGACAGATGGAAGAATTCTTCCCTAGTATTCTACCCGCCCGCTTGACAAAGTCATCAAGTTTAAAAACACCCAGGAAAAGATCAAGCAAGAGTTGAAATCCATCATACGACTCAATACCCATATTACCGGGCTTAACAGGGCCTCTCTTTTATGAGCAGTCAAGCGAGAGTCACACCTGGTACTACATAAGATCTTGTAGCCACTTTGCATTAGCAACTGAAGAAGAGCAGTAGTTACGCTCGAAATATTTTGTACTTGTTCAAGTCATTAAATTCAAGATGGAAATGAAAGTATCGTTTTTTGCTTCGCTTTTTGTTTTCATATATATATATATATCTATCTATCTATATATATATATATATATATATATATATATATATATATATATATATATATATATATATATATATATGGTGAAAACCCCTTGAACACTTAAAATCATGAAGAGTAATTTTGATGGATGTCATAGTCGGCATGTGGCTGCCCCCATATCGCCTTCATTAATTCAATTGTGTTTTGTGTGGTCATAGGTACAAAAGAGGTCAAATGAGGTCAAACGGTGAAACCTGGTATGTAACTGTGAGGATCTACTATGCAGCAGGTGGACGACCCAAATTGTTTTCAAGAGCCCCATTGGTTTTGGATGAGGTCAAAGGACGTGAAGTCATCAGAGGTCAAATTGTGAAAACATCGTAAAACATGATGTCTCAAAAAGGATAAATTTTAGGGATATACCTCAGTTCGACACAGCATTTCCTTTCCGCACGAAATCACTAAGCCTTTGGGCTTTCTGGTTTGAATCCACACATACCGTAGTAGTTGCTAGGGGACGGTCGATCCAAATCCTCAAACATGTCATTTTATATTTAAAATGGTCTGTTGTATGTAAGATGGTTTGAAATATAAAAATAGTCTGCAACGTTAAGTGGTCTGCTGTATATATACCTTACGTCACTTTCCGGAAGACGACTCACAAAATCTGTTCCCACTTACTTTAATCGATCAGATCACTATATTTCGCATATTTTTGAAAAAATTTTTTTGTGTGTGCATGTGTATGTCTGTGTCTGTTAGCTGACTGCACTAATGTGCGCCTTTTCCCAACCCTTTGCCCTTGCTGTGATCTGTAACCACCTGCAAGGAGGACGTCAGATAGGGAAGTGTACTATACAGAAGTCGCTTAATGGTGTTATGTAAAGGAGTTCTCCTCAAATAAAGTCTCCGACCAGACTTTATATGCAGAGTTTATCAGCTCATGGATAACAAACTAACGTCATATGTTTATCCATGACGGCAGCAGTAGATCCATAACCCTGCTTTGTTCGTATCCTCATTAAAATTTGACTTGTTGATTTATAAAACTAGCCTTGATTCTCCTTCTAGATGTCCCTTATGATCTGTTGTGTCCACTTTACATAAGATAAATTGCATATTCGTCTTAGCGGAGAGTGCTGTTTATCCGTATCAAGGTTAAACTATATGTAGGACGACGAAGGAAACACAGAAAATGTGGTGTGATATTTTAGCTTAATAAGTTTATATCAGATAACGATATGTCTCTTTTATGAAAATACCTTGAGCTTTAACGTCATGCATGCATATTTAATGTCTATCTTCCTCGACGAAGATTCTGAGAAGAGATTTCAACCTATGAAGTGATTACTCTAACAGGATAAATTAGAAGTAACTCCTCTTAGGTTTAATGAGATCACAACATATATCCGGCTTTAAATAACAAAATTTGCAAGATTTATAGATAGAAATGTCACATGGCAAAGGTTGGGGTAAAGGAAAAGAGATAACTTAAAATCGACAAGACTGCTGATCCGAAGACAAACTAAGTCTTCCAACGAATAAAATTTTCCCCACTGAGTACTTTTACATAACTATTCAGTTTATAATCCATTAAAGGGATTTGGCATCGGTCCATCGAACTATATTCATCATATCTTTGTAATATGGAGATCAGCAAAATTTCTCTAAACTACCGGTAGTATACTTTACCGGTGTTATTTTTTGACAATTTGACTTTATATATCTCACTTCCGTAAATGGCATCGATGTATTAAATCTCTTTATACACCGACTGGGGATATATTAATTGATAACATAAATCGTACAGATTAAATGTCTTTGGCTTGGTTATGTGTATAGTACTTTGTATTTAACATATCGATATCTGCGGTCTGTGTTCATAGTCAGTTCACATATAGCAGAAAAGAAAAGATGGCTGTTGTTCTGAAACTATGTTCTATTTTAGGCGATTTGTATATTCATTTCATGAATGTAGAAAATGATAAACAGTGTGCTTAATTTATCTATGAATTATATTCATATTTTTTACTGCTAACTATTGACATATCACGGTAAAAATAGACGTCTTCATTTTCTTAACACATATATGACGTTTAAGAATTAGAAAACGAACAACAATATGGATAAACACAGTAAATGACTGAACGAATATTAACACATGATGAACAAAATGACGTCAAGTAAAGTGCACTCCGCAAACACGTTTATATGTTATATATATATATATATTTATATATATATATATATATGTGTGTGTTAATTTTTCTTTATTAAAAACATCTTGATGTTTACAATAATCATGAAATAAACGTGTTTACGAGATGGCGTTAAAGTGGCGTCAATGTGTTAAAGTTGGCGTTTTAGACGTTTGATTTGCTTATGTATTTTATTGTTTTTTGCGGTTACATTAACACCAAGACGCGTTTATTATCTGTTACAAAAAAGTGTTAATCATTTTTACAGTGATATATACTTACTAGAATATACAGTACATCTGATACTCTTATTGATAATGTAAATACAAATGACAGCAGCCCCTTAAATTCTGTAATTGTTACATTTGATATCAGTAATCCCCTGCCTATTTGCTTAATAAATAGCACTATTATTGAGAGCAAAAATAATAGCAGGGATTATTCTTATAAAATGTGCACATCAGATGAGCATATCTGATATCATATTTATGACAGATTGACTGGTCCTACCTTTCAAGCACTGTGTTAAGGATGCTTACAATACTTTTGTAAAACTTTTTCGTCGGTAAAGCTTTTGATCTTTTTGTCCACTTAACAAAATCTCATTAAGTAAGAAGAGATCTTTCATCCTATGAATTCCTAATTCTATTTTAAAGTCTATTCGAAAGACTAATAAACTGTAAAGGTTTTCTTATGTGTACGAATTACATTAATATTCTGACGAACGTTATAAGAACAGCTAAAAATAACTACTTTGAATTCAAATTCAGTACTTACAAAGGCAGTGTTAAAACGACCTGGCAACTCATTAATGGTATTTAACAAAAAAAAAAAAAAAAACAATGCATGGTATTTTACAATAAAATGGTAAGACTAAACCTTAACCAGCCTATATTGTGCAAAACCATGTCAAAGAAAGCCACCCGCATTCAATTGCTAAAACTTGCTCTTGTTTTTGATTTACATTAATGATATTCAAAGAACTTATCATGTTTTATCTTTCATTTTATTTGCTGATGACACTAGCATTACTTTCGTCATTCCAACCTACGTAGAACTGCTGAAATAGCCAACTAAGAATAAAGAAGTGTTTCTGCCTGATTCAGGTCTAATAAGCTTTCATTAAATATTGATAAGACAAACTTCATAATTTTTCATCCCTATCAGAGACCAGTTTGTAATACTGAGCTTTTTATACATAGTCAGAATATTTCTCCGGTTAATACTACTACGTTCCTTGGTATAAAAATTGAGAAGCATGTTAAGTGGAAGACTGAAATTTAAAACTACAGATTCTAAGATTATCATTTAATGTATAGAGTTAAGTCTTTTGTTCCAAATGGTGTTTTATTGTCTATGTATAAAACTATTATCCTATCCCATCTTCATTATAGTGTAATTTTATGGGGTAATGCTTCTCCGTAGTTAGTCAATAGCCTCTTCTTCAGAAAAGGACCATCAGAATTGTATGTAATGCTATTTATTATTAGCATACGACATCATTATTAAATGAGTTAAAATTATTCACAATATTTAAAAATTTACAAGTTCAAATTAGGATTTTTATTTATAAATGCTCCCAAAATTTACCTCTTTGTAACTTTTCAGACCTATTTAAGTTTGCCAGTAGTATTCACTCTTATCCCACGCGTAATAATTTATCCCTAGAGTACCCTAAACCCACTCTTCCACGGCTTATTCTACTTTGCGTTATTATGGTCCTAGAGTTTGGAACTTGCTTGAGCCTGAAGTTGTTTTGTCCAAGTCACTATTAAGTTTTCAGAATAGTTTAAAGATGTATCTATTACGAACAAGATTAGATATTATTTCATAGTTAGTCCATGCCTTTCCTTCTTTCCTTTCTTTCTATTTTTCCTCTGTCTTTCTGCTTCCTTTTTGTTATCTGTACTTTCCGTTGGCCTTTCTTTGTCTCTTACATTCAGTAATCAGTATGCTTTCGATGCAAAGTGTTATTTATTGTTTTTCTTATTTGTGTAAGGTAGTCCGACCTCTATAAGCTTTGCTTCCGTCGGGTCTCCCTCACGTTACTTATCGAAATTCTTGTAATGTTATCTTTTGTATGTTGTTATCGTTATCGTAGAAATAAAGAACCTCAGCTTCAACATATTGCTCATACCCTATCGGTCGAAAACTAAAATAATGATTTGACCCCTCTTCCCTTAAATGGTCAGCTGCTACTTTCTTAGTTTTGCCTAGGAGTGTAAGTTTCAGGTGCAGGCCCGTAGCCAGAAGAACCAATTTTAGGGCACACCGATGTTGGAGTTTCGCCGGCCTGGGGGAGGGGTCTGAGGGGAAGGGGGTCCTCCTCCCCTTTGAAAATTTTTGCCTATTGTAAGGCTCTAGATGCAAAATGGTGCGATATTTTCCATTTTTCTTCCTATATTTTATTCAAAAAAGGCTGGTCTCGTAATAAATTTTTCTTCCTTCAGTTCAAGACCTTTTATTGAAAAAATTTGGTTGCAGGTGCCCCCCATGCCGCCGTAGCTATGTGCCTGTTCAGGTTTAGCAGTGAGGTTGAAGGCAATTGATTGACACAAAGTCTTTCACTGTTATGCATTTCAGGGCTTCTTACATTTGCATCGGATATGACGCTTGTAACACGATAAACCCCAAATAGACAATAGAATGGTAGGGTATAAAAACAACTTATTATCGCGATCAATGTAGCATGGTGTTATGTATATAGCGTAAATGGTTGCATATAGTAAAATGAAGGCTTGCTATGAAGCAAAACACCAAGTAAGGTACAAGAACAATAAATCGGCTAAATTGTGAGTGATGAATTCAAAATTAAAAAAAATTCAAAAGATGATGAGATTGTTCTAGAATGGTGCAGTTTACCTGTTATGAACCAGACACGAATCTGATCATTGGCCAGGTGCAGCAGAGCATGTTAGATCCTGGTGGATTTACGATTTCACCTTATCCGATATAAAACACTCCACAACGCACAAAGCGCACCAGAACTTTTGTGTTCGTATTTAAGGATTTGCCTTCCTTTAGAGAAACGAAGGGTAAACCAAACGGGCGATTGATCAGCAAAGGGGATCACACAGTTTTTCGTACTTACTATCTTGAGTATGGCTCCCAAAAGAATTTGGAAAATTCTCCTACCTGTGCAGCACACCCCCTGCAACCCCTCCCTTTACCCTTGTGCCAACACAGGTTAATTGGTGATGTAAAAATAGTTTGTGTCAAACTAAATAGGAAATTGTCTCGCAGTCTAGATCAGCGGTCTCCCCAAACGCAGGTAACATACTGACGGCGGGCGGCCTAGAACCCCGGTGAACTTAATTAAATTTGTAGTTGGTGGTTGATGGCTAAAATGAGGTTGCTTTAAATTTCAGTTAAATGCGATAAAATGCTAAAGTTTCAAAAAACTATCCTTCAAAACTGCAGCATAAGCATATGGCCGCAAATGGAATGTCAAACATATGAATGCCTATACTCTTTCAACATAGGTTCATCATAGAGATGAAAGTTATATAGATAGCTTACCTTCTTCAGGGACAGGGGAGCGAATTTTGAAGTGGAGGGGGGACTCATCATCGAAGAGGCCCGATATATTCAAGTTCAACAAAATGAAAAGTCTTTTAAGGCGTCCCAAAATGCCCACGGCAGAAAAAGTGCTGGGATAAGCCCCCGTAGCTCCCCCCCCCCCGTCGTCCCCCGTCTCTGCGTTCCCCGTTCTTGCCAACTTAGAAATAAAAAGGGAGACAAAAATTATAACCATTGTACATTAGGGTATGTTGATGTAATGTGATGTAATTAAACAGAGACTTGTAAGCCATCTCAGATAACAAGAGGGCGGTACAGTAGCAATTTACATTAATAACAGAGCATTCGTGCAGTCAAAGGACCTCAACGGACTCAAATGGGGAGTAAAACTCTCGACAAGCCCCTCAGGGTTTTAAGTTTTACTACCTTCTACTTCATTATGATTTTGGTAATTATTATATTATGTATCGGTACTTTTCGATGATGTAGAAAAACAAATAAACGAAACGAAACGAAACGAAATGGACTGCCGGGGCCCTTTTCAGGTTTTTCCTGTTCTTTTGCCTATTTGCCATCATAGGCGCATAAAAAGGAGGGCAGTGGGGCTGAACCCCATTTTTGACAGTGCGAAGCGAACATCCTTTTTTCTCCTGCTCTTATGTATTGGTACCGTAATATTTATTGCCGGCAACAGTTTGGCATGATGATTTTCACATTTTCTCCCTGTACACCACGTATGAAGAGCATTGATTGTATATACATAAAGATTGCGGTAAAAAATTAAAATTGTTTCTACAAAAGTAACTTTCTTATGTCTGATGAAACCTATGATGAAGTTGTATAGGGGTTGATATTATTCTTTTGAAATTCGTCTACCGATATATGCTTGTGCTGACATTTTGTTGGTTTCGTGACACTTTCATCGCTTTCAACAGAAATTTACAACAAAAATTTCATCAAGGGTGCATGAAAAATACCCGGCGCGCAGGCCACATTGAACCTGCGTTTACGATTGTACTTTCACTACATAATGGCATGATAACTATTTTTATATCATCATTTAAACAGTGGTACAACTAGAATGTCCGAGTATTCTCGCGCAAGAAGTTCCCCCACTTCCATCACGCAAAAGGCAATGACCAAGAGGTACTTACAGGGGCGGATCTAGGGTCTTTTCTGAGGGGGGGTCCAACATAAAAAGGGCACATTCATTTTTTGAAAATTTTGGTTCCCATAAACGTCAGCGAATATACAACTTACCGCATATTGACAAAGAAAGGATAGTTTTAAACCAAAAGACATGAAAAAACTGGAATCAAAACCTGGAATTTTTTGGGTAAGCCTACACTTATAAGAATTTGTACTAAATTAAAGCTTACATCAGTATATAGAACAATTGAGCGGACAGTTGGGCCCTATCGGGCATAACTTTATTGTACTTCCCTCCTCGAGTCACTAGTCGTACCGTACGACAGACACAAGTGAGCGTTAACCAGGTTTAGCGAAATGCGATTCAATTCCCGACATTTACATAAATCCATGTATTCTACTTATTAACTTGAAAAGGGGGAGAGGGTTTGTACCAAGTATAACTGAACTGAGGAAGAGTGGACAAAGCGTACCGAAAGTTTTGGGTTTTATCCCAGAAATTACCCTTATGAAAGCCAAAATAAGTAAACTGACCATGGGTGGCGGCAGAATTTTTCCAACAGGGGGCCGAGCCATGTCAGCTACCCCAAGTTCCGACATTCCCTATTTCGAGGGTATGATGAGAAGGGCAAATGTGGGAGCCTCATTATCCCATGTAATTGCAGGCATATTTTGCATTATATCACTTAATACTTCCTGATCCGAGTTGCGCACTGATAGTGCTCTTTGAATCTGGATCGTGAAATTGAAAAGCGCGCGAAGCGGGTGAAATTTTTTGATAGGCTTACATATAAAACATATGACGAAACGAAGGAAAGAACTGTAGGGTTTGTAGACCGTATCGGGTGTAACATACATGTATCGAAAACACCTGGACTACACGATGAAATAGCCAAACTTTGCTCCGTAAGTCGCTCACCAACTGACTGTACCACATGACACACACAAGAAAACACCAACTAGGTTTTGCTATATGGGATGAAAGTTACGACCTTTACATAAACTATGTATTCTGCCCATATGTTACTTGGTAAGGTGGGCAGGACTTGTGCTATCCTGCTATGTGGAATGGAACTATTGAAAAAAATAGAGTGACTCTACAGCGCGCGTAGCGCGCCGAAAATTTTGGGTTCTTATTACAGAAATTATCATTTTGAGGGCAAAAAACAGGTAAACCGTCGATTAGTTGTCGTCGGAGGCTGCGTACTTTCGACTGAGACTCCCCTACGAAACTGTTAAACTTCTTCAATAGGGGGGCCAGCCTTCCCAGATGGGGGCATGAACCCTTCCCCCACCTGGCGCCACCGCTATCTCGACTGGGGAGGAGGTTAAAATACTGTATGTTGTGTTCCCTATAAAGTTGCGGCGCAACTGTCAAAAACACTGTCAGAACAGATGACTGAAGTCGAATGTTTGCTTTTCATTTGCGACAGCAAACCGGTCATCGGTCCAAAGACGTCAAAAAAAATTGAACCGACTGACATGGCGTTATTTGACCTGGTTTTGATTTTATATAGTAATTTTAAAATCAAACAAACACCGATTCGTCTATTGTGACTTCTGTTCAACTCTTGGCTGTGGACTTTACCTAAGACTGGCTTTTTATTCCGATCCCTAGGTCAACACTTTTAAAGAAAAGAGTAATTCCAGACTATAAATATCATAGGGAAACATATTTACCTACTCTCTCTTGTTCACGAGAGGATGGATACTAGAGGGTGGAGGGAAGGTTTCGTAGATGTAGCGTTTAGGGAGTGTGAACAGATCATTATTTTGTAAGACCAAAAGACTGACTAGCAATGACCTTTTGGAATCAATTTTAAAACCCAATAGTAATACGTTGCATAAAGCACTAGCTAGTGAGTATGACGTAATATCTGAATGCCCAAGCACGCCACACGTGGTTCCAAGCGAAAAGTGATTTAGAATGCCTGATTGTCACGCAGACATACTGTAGTCACATTCTCTGTAAAACGATTGCACTGTTCGGGTTTCGAGGCGACCAATATAGGCTACCGTAGTCAAATATATTGCCGAAAGTTTCTGCGATACATGGCTAGACTAGTGAATTGGTCGATACTGGATGGGGGGCTCGGAATTGGACAACACTGTCATTACCTGTGAAACTGTCTCGTTTTTTTTTTTTTTTTTTTTTTTTTTGCTAGTGTGAAAAAAAAACATTTTTTGAAAAAGGGCACATTGGAAAATTTGAGGGGGGGTCCGGACGCCGGCGACCCCCCTGGATCCGCCACTGACTTACCAGGCACCGCTCGACCCAATTTAAATTTGGAAACCTTGTGACTCCTTGAAAATGGAATAAAGTGGAAACAGTAAATATTTTGGGTTTCACTGATTCAAAATGACTACCATACACAAAATGGCGGCCAATATTAAAATTCGAGACAATGTAATTGAAAATGTTTGTGACACAGTTCAAGATAATATTTGCTCCCTTTTTATAATAAATATTCAAAAAATTTATTTAAACTTTCTTACTGGATCCAGGCCAATCAAGGTTGTCCTAAAACAAAATAGTTAAAATATATTGGTATAATAAAGACAATAATCATAACTGACAAACATTCCGACACAATTGCTGAAAGTAGCTGATCAAATTTTATTGTAAATTTTCTAAAGTTATTTTGTGACCTTTTCTGACTAGACCAACCAAGATCTAGATCAACTAAGATGACCGAATAGCCAACATGGTTGTCAATATTTTATTAATGTTTTCTATTTTGGGAAGAAAATAATCATTGCTAAACACATTCTTCGAACTTTCTCTAAATACCTTTTCCCATTATATGATTAATTTTCAAAAGTTCTTTTTCTGACCTTTTCTATCGGGATCCGGGTCGATCAGTGACTGGCCGAAAAACAAAACGGCTGCCAGTATTATATTATCTATTCATAATTTAATGAACAAAAATAATAATTAAAATATATTTGACACGTTTGCTTGTAAAATCTTTTCATATTTATGACAAATATTTTAAAATATATTTAAAAGATATTTTCTGAAATCTTTTTTGGGACCTAGGTCAACCAAGATGGCAGAAGAAACAAAATGATCGCCAGTATAACATTTTAGTGAAACATTTAGTGTACCACACATTAAATTATTCCCTTTCAAGATCCTTCTTCTTTTTACATTTCTCTTTTTGCAAAATTTACTAATGCTGCACGTATTGCTGTATTTTGCTGTTAATGACATTCTTCGTCGCAGTGCCTAATGACGTCACAAGTGCTTCAAAGGAGACTATGGTAAAATAGTTCTCCTGTTCGACTCTTAAACAGGAACCTCTGAGAACAGCACCAGAAAATAATTTACTTAGTCTACCGAATGCTTCCCGCTCATGAAAAATCTAACCAAAAAGAAAAAGCATTTACGGGAAATCATCATTTAAAGCTTATAGGCACACAGCCGTGTAAAATCTCACGCACACTGAAATATCTCGTTGCGAAATACTTCGCGCAAAAACTCGTGCTACCGCCTATATAGGAACGGCGCCCACACATACTCGCCGAAAAATGGTGTCGTCCTGCCAACAATACCAGTAAAATAAAAGATTCGTTTAAAAGTGAACCCAATTTTGACTTAATGATTCCCTATCTTAAGAGTTTCAACACTACTTCAGCCCCCCCCCCCCACACACACACACATACACACCCTGCTTTTCTCATTTGTCCGTATTATCGATACAGGTTCTGGAAGCTCTGTTTCGCGACATATGAATGGAGAATAAGAACTCTTTTAATGTTTTAATACCAAACCTTTCCTAATTCTCCTTATTTGTATACTGGCATCAATGGTTCGCCTCAAGACACCCGATTGTATTTCAAAATTTCCCTCATGGTCCAGGCTCGGTTTTACGGGGGGGGGGGGCTTTGGGGACTCAAGCCCTCCCAAAATGTGCTCAAGCCCCCTCCCCCAAACAATGTCCGAGGTTGTGTATACATTTATGCTATACAGTATTTGCGTACATTGAAAAAGAAAAACTGCCAAAAATATCCATTACATAATACACATATGCTGCTTTGCTGGAACAAGCATCATCGATGAAACGGAGCAACCATCTATTGGAAGTTAAAAACGAGTCATTTTTACTGGCAGTTCCTTTTAGTCAGATGTACAACAGTGCAGGCGTTACTCCCATGAATGTGAACAGGACCCGTTGCTCGTAGTCTCTCAATAACGTCAACTACCTTTTTCCTGAAAAAAATGCCTGCATATGACATGAATATATACTCTTAATCTAAGGAGCGGGGTGTCCCTCACCTCTGTTAGTGGTAGGGTGAAAATCAGCTAGTCGGGGGAAATCGGAAGCAGTCTGACTGAGCATGGCTGAGCATTAGTTGCGCTCTCCCAGGCCTCCCAAATTGGCCGTCATGCCGGTGTTTTATTATGCTTCAAAATGTTTCAAATATAGCACCATTTTTGGCATTTTTATTTTTTACAATGCTAGTGCTTCCCCTATGTATATGCGGTAAATAGACCTAGAAAGTGCCATTTTCAGCGATCTGGGAGAAATTTGAGGCCAAAATTTTCTGGCGCTCCGCGCCAACCGATGGTGACGAGGAGGGCTGAGTCTGTCTATGGGCTGCCCCCCCCCCCTTAACATTTTTTTCTGCCTACGCTCCTGTTAATAGGAGGCATCATTTTGTTCTGTATGTCAGTTGGACTTTTCTCCATGTCACAGTATGGCCCCACCTCACAATTTCTGCGCACGCAACTTTATGGTATAGTACTGTATTTATTATCATGGTCTTCAGCCTGGCATTGCCGATTCTCGTATTTTCTCGTTTTAAGAAAAATTATGTCCTGTCGTTTCAAGTCCCCTTCAAGCCCTCCCAAAAAGCTCGGTCTAGAACCGCGCCTGTCATGGTCTCTTTCAAAGTGGGTAATAACTATTTTGGGGAACGGGCCAACTCCGACTTTGACACTTAACAGACAGAAAAAGCTTACTTTTTTCCTCGTTTAAATCTCACCTTACCTTCACTGAATGTGTACAGAGTCAATGTCATTGTGCATTACCGCTTTCGATCAGTCTTTAAAACTACACTTACAGAAAAGCGTGTGGCATGCCACATGTAAACACATATAATCACATGTGGCAGGTCATATGAAAATGCATAAGGATAAAAGTGTGGTCATGAGTGGTGAGACATGTGGTATTGGAACCAATCTGACACACAGATCCACGCTTTTCCTGCATGATTGTCACACCTTGAGATCTGGGTCAAAGTGTGGAAAGCTGCGTCAAGTTGACACATATGGAAACAAGGGCAAAGTGGGAGAAACAGGGCCAGTGGAAGATATCTAATTATTGAATTTACTTTACTCAGCACCAGACCTGTCCACACATTTCCACACTTTACCTACTTTACCCCAGTTTGCCAAATGTTACCTGTGTCAAAACGTGGTTTTTGGTTTTCCACACATTGCACCTTGCCCAACAAGTGAAATTGCAGGTCAATGCAAGGCACTTTGGAAATGTGTGTCAACTTTTTTATCCATGACCCACATTGTCACGCAAAAATTCACAGAAACTGAAGTTCACGACTCTGTACACCCAACCATAGTTTTCCACAGTTTGGCACAGTATTTCACGTGTGGTATTGGAACTTCTGCCACACAATTATTTTCGTAAGGGTAAGTCTCTCCCCTTTCGTTGACGTGCAACACTGCCCTTCTCTTGTCATCTGACTCTAATGCTAAAAATTTCAAATCTGGAAGCAACGTGCAAACACACAGGTCATATCTTGTTGCTTTTCCCTGGTTTTTCAACAGGGATTTTTCTACCTCGGCCTTAAAGTCCTTATTAGGGCCTAGTCTTGCATCCCTCTGTTTCGTACTAGCCAGGGAGTATCTTAGCAACTCTGGAAGCCTGTTAAATTCCCCAGACAGTACTATGTCACATAACTAATGTGGAAACTTCTACAACTATCCTACGTTGCCGTTCGCAGAAATTTCTTGGCAGGGAGAAATAGGCTATGCAGAGCACCACTGTCAGATGGCGCTGAGTGTACCAATGAAAATTGTCAACGATGCTCACATATTGCCGGAAATGGCGCTTCCCGTGCCTTAATATAACATAACGGCCTATAAAAACAATTTTAGGCATCTTTAATAACCAAAGATTCACAAGATCGATCTGAAAAAACTTCAATTTCACTTTGAAAATTTCTGAGGGGACACTGTCCCTGCTGTCCCTACGCACCGCGGTATTTACGACCATGATTACCTGGCTAACATTCTGCAGGCATCATACGCTGTAGGAGATTAAAGCAACTATCTCTTCTCTCACCAAAAAACAGAAAGTTTACTTGACGGAACCTTTGAAAAGGGAGAATCCTTGTACCACATCTCAAAAATGCCAAAGAAAGGGTAAATCGAATTAAAACTGTTAATATAATTCAAAAGCGAAAAGAAATGAACACTTCCTTAAAACTATCCAATAGATCACTATCGAGCAGGAAAATAGCTTTTGGTAAGGGGTTTCAACATCATATCCCCATCGCCCGCTAGACCAACAAGAACATCACCCCTACGAGCCCTAGAAGGGTTAATATTATAAGAACGATGAGGGTACAAGATGCACTGTAAGGAAAATGCGGAGTAAAAGTCCTCGAAGTTCCGTCTGTCATTCAAATGGAATTCCTTCCGTAACTTACAGAAAGATATTTCAAAGTAGCAAAACTGGAACTGCCTAAATTGTCTATACACACTAATTTGAACAACACCTCGAAGGCAGAAAAACCACTAACTAACACTCCCCTAAAAGTGCTTTTCCCCTTGACACTGGAAGATGTGTTCTGGTACTTAATAGCTATGACTTTATAAATAAGATGAACAGACGTTTGAACTCGGTGCGTTACGATGACCTAGACCAAGACCTACCACAGGAAAGAAAATGCAACAGTTGGTCATGACCTAGCTATAAAATATCTGGCACAAGATCAAATAAACAAATCCACCTTCAGCTATCTCAACCCAAATAATAATCGAATTCGAACGCCTGTCATTTACATCCTACCAAAAAGGCGTAAGATATCACCGACAAATAGAAAACGTTTTGGTGGGCACAAAGTTAGTGGCAATGAATCACAAACCGCAAAAATCTCAGAATTTATGGGCTTTTTCTTGGTTCCAGTGTTAAAAAGATTACGAGACTTCTAGACGTGGTTTCTGTAGATATAAATACTTTCCCCTTGCAAAAGATATCAATGAGTGTTGTCTATGAAGCCTATTGCAAGGCAAACCAAAGCCTCCACGAGTACCGAAACTCTCAACTGCATCCCTGTGCAAACTCCTGTTGTTTATTCTAACAAAAACTTGTTTTGAATTAATGGCAAAATTTTGGTTGTACAATCAGGCCCGTAGCCAGAGAAGGCACGGGAGGGGGCGAGAGGGGCTAAGATATGCTATGACGCATTAAACCAGCAGTTGTTTTAAATTTCCTATGGTGTGAAAATTTTCTACGAGGCGTCGCCCTTCCCCCTGTTTCCCGACCTCCAGCTTGTGTGCAATGGGAAGCCAACCCTTCTATATATAGAAATGCTATATTGTTATGTGCAAACTTGAATGACCTATAATAATTACTGATCCGAGATTTTGATCCCTCGCTTAGTTTTTGTGGAAAACTTACTTGTCCCGTGGTCATCGGCAGGAGTACAAGGGCTAAGGTGGTACTTCCCCGACCCACTTTTCTTCAGACCTTAAGAAAAATGCAAATAAAAAATGACCAGAGCAATTATGAGGGACTTTCTAATATTATTGTTAATTTTGCAATGTAAAGTAAAGGAAACCTTAAGCCAAATGCCATATAAAATAACAAAAACAATTGTCTAGTCGCGATTCGCTGGCACCGGCTGTGAAAACTAACTAAAACAGTAGTAGAGCTCAAAAGTGGAAAAACTTTTGTTTTTCCCCTCAGTTAAGATTTCGTTCAAAGTATGGGCGCCACACGTTTGGACTTAAAGCCCTGAAATGAGGGTCACGCACAGAACTAAATGTTAATGTCATTACCCGCAATGGTCATTCGATACACAATTCAGAAACCTAGTCACCCGTGTTCCAGTAAACTCAGTATTCCTTTCACGTTAAGACTGCTGTTAGTAGAAAAGAATTTGTGAAATTGCCTCGCTATTATATCCTGTAGGATAGCTTGAGTAAACTATTATTTCCAAAACCCGTGCAACCCCAAAGTTCCACCATCTCAATCAAATTGACCGACGCTTACCATCTTAAGTTGCAATCATCATAAGAAATATATTTCATTAGCATTTCAATTTATACATGGGGACACAGGATTCTCTCTAGAAATGGTCCAGAATGACTGCATATGCCATCAAACTTACAAAAGTTCTCGAGAAGGACCCTCGGTTCCCAGCCTTCTGGATGTTAACTTCGGCCCTAGAGGTTAAAGACTCGCCGGCGGCAACTTACAAAGATGCAGCTTCTAATGAAAATTCTTTCCCTGACATTTTTACTGAGGACCCCCATGACCATGTGTTGGAAGAACTACACATAACATTTCATTGCTTTGGAGTTAGTTAGATGAGGTTTCACGGCTCAGTTTCCAACCAATTGTTTTAAGACGGGCCGGCCACGGCCTTTTTCCAGTTGTGGCTTGCTGGCTTGTTTTCCCTACTCCATTGTGCTGAGCACCAAGCACAATGGCAGTAGGTTCCAGTTTTACAGTCTTTGGTATGTCCTGGCCAGGAGTCGAACCCCAGACCTTCCGGCTGCAAGTTTCAATGCTTTGGAAAGTAGATATATTATACCCAAAACTCTCGAACTTTCATCGCCCTTTCACTGTAGCAAAAAATTTGAAGGTTCCCATGATCCAGACAATCGACAAAAATATAATACAAATGAAACAAAAGGTGGCTGGGGGAGTACGTGAATCTTCTATGTAATTGACATACTGCATTAAAAACAATAGGCAGATATAAAATCTGTTAAATAACTCTAGTTTCTTTCGCCCATTTCGTGCGCTTTCGTTTTAAATACTGTTTCGTGTACTGCAGAACATCTTGCGTGTTCCATAGCTTCTTACAAGCCCTTCCATTGTCCTTTTATTTACCCACAAGCGGAACCCTCTTATCATAAAAAATGACCTGTTATTTTGAGTAAGGTTATAATTAAAACGACCAAAATGTGTTTTTTGCAATGTATTAAGTGCGCATCCAGTAAGTTTTGGGATTGTCAACTGCTTTCTTCCAATGAGTTTTAAATCTGTAAGTACTGAAGGGAATCCGAGGGCTTTTCCCCTGGGACCCTTCGTCCCCACGGGCTTTGCACCTGGAAGCCACCAGAGGCCCTACAGCTTGCGTCAGGACCCCAAGACTTTTAGGGGGACTTCCCGCACCGGCGCGCCTTCTGTGCCGTTTTTAGTATTTAACGCCGGTTTGCCCCTGCATGTAAGAGTAGCTGGAGTGAAATTACTGTTCCAAGGTTCATTAAACCCCAATCACCAGCCGTACGTCATACCGACAGACACATTCAACATCATATCGACCGGCTGTCGTTCTAAGTTTAGTTCTGTTATAAAAGATTGGATATTGTAGTTTGTTGGAGCGCATTAAAGGGGGGAAACAGTTCAAAGTTGATGCTTCAGATAAGCGTATTGCTGCTCTCAATTATCCCTGCAATGAATTTGAACTGTGGAATCTCCTAACCCCAACCCCAACCCCAACCCCAACCCCCCCAAAAAAAAATCCTATCGTCTGCTGACTGCTATTTTAGTTAATAAAGCATTCGACTACAATAAGGTATAAGTTAACTTTTAGCTACTGAAAGAATTAAAGGCTATACAATTTCGCTCCAGGCAGTAAAATTCCTCCCCACTCAGGCGCGGATCCAGGCGGGGCGCACCCGGTGCACGCCCCCTTTTTTTGATGTTCAACGATTTTTTGACCAACGATTTTTTTTTTCTCCGAAAAAAAATGAGCAAATAGATATGGAAAATATGCTTCCCAGATGCTGGAATCGCATCTAAGCGCATCTAGAATTCAAATTTCTTGGGGGAGGACCCCAAACTCCCCGAAGTGGCTTCGCGCTTTCGGCGCTCGCTCGTCGGCCGAAGGCCGAAGGTGTGTGCACCCCCCCCCCCCTTTCTCAAAATCCTGGATCCGCGCCTGCCACTGTATTATTTCTGGCCACTCCTTCAAAAACAGAAAACGCCTGTCTAGCGCAGCTCCCAAATAAAGTACAGTAGCTTGCACCGAGCTAAATTTGCTCG
The DNA here is from genome assembly GCA_029531755.1 of Holothuria leucospilota. NCBI lineage: Eukaryota > Metazoa > Echinodermata > Holothuroidea > Aspidochirotida > Holothuriidae > Holothuria > Holothuria leucospilota. Next base: position 70,820,273 of record CM055961.1, on the reverse strand, counting down.
CGGCTACAACCCTACAATGCTGTGTGCGAGCCTTATTGGGAACGCAGCTGAGTGCATAAGTCATCAATGACCACCCAGTCTTGACCGCCCGGCGGACGTGTATTATACTCCTGTACCAGCACAATTGGCTGCATTCATAATACCAGAGTATGTACGTTGTTCGAATTGTAATGTCAATCAAGGTACAGTCACCAATCGTATTGATAGATATGATCATATTTATGGTTAGGGTGACGCTATATCCTCCTTAACTGCATTACTTCACAAATATATTGGGGTGTTATAGCAAATAATAAGTTGTAGTTAGTTATGTTTTCATTTAGTAGATAAGTAGCCAAAATAGTAGCTCTTGTTTCTTTCAATTAGCTTTTGGAGGCTTCCTGGACATCTACCTCATATCTATCAATACGATTGGTGACTGTACCTTGACTGACATTACAATTCGAACAGCAGCCTCACTCTGGTTAACCTTCTTAGTAGGAGTAGAATAAGTACGCCTCTGTTCACGTACATACTATGGTATTATGGGTGTAGGGCCCTACGTACAACATTTTTGTATAGGGCCCGACTTTTCTCTTTGCCCTCCGGTTTCTGACAATTGGTTGAGATCGATTAGACCAATCCGGGATCTCGTTCTGTGTTAGAGAATCAAGAGACTCAACAGCAAGTGTAAGTCTTGATCCCGTTCATGTTGCTAGTCACTGGCGTTCACAGGGGGAGGCCATTGGGCCATGTCCCCCTCACTGATGCCATTTTTTTCTCTTTAGTTCCTAAAAATACGTTAATTTTTTAACACAAACTTTACTTCAAAAAGTAGCAAATGTGCCACCAGATTGATGTAAGGACACCTAATTTTTGACAAATTTCCAAAGTTGAGGGGTGTCTCCCTTAGACCCCTCCCCCAGGCCGGCGATCACACAACATACTGCGTGCCCCCCTTGAGAGAGAAATCTTGCGTACGCCACTGTTGCTAGTTCTGTTTATTTATCTCCATAGACCTTTTTCCAAATAGCGATTACAAAGGATTATGGGACAGACTTTTGGTGTGCGACGTTCTTGTCAATGGCATTTTACTGTGGCCAAAAACATGTACCAAAACTCTATCCCACAATCCTTTGTAATTGCTATTTGGAAAAGGGTCTATTACAGCAAAATCTATGGCTGGATACTTAATACTGTAAAAATGTCATAAAATACAGCTAAAAAGTGTAAAGACACTTGTATCGACACAAATTACTCTCTACATCTTACAATTGCACACGGATATACTAGAGGTTGCTTTCTGTGCAACTTGCATTTCAATGTAACCTTAAAGGAGTAGGCACTGTTGATTGTTGTTCTGTTTTGGTGGTTTTTCGGCCTTTGGGCTAAGATCATGTGTAGTATATGTTCTTTTCAGCCAGTCAAGGACGGAACCACGCATGACAGACCCATGATGTAACGGTCTAAGGGTCGAGAGGTTGGTCAGTTAAGTTGGTTGTACTTTCGGGACGTAACCTATGCATGGGCGTGGATCCATCTCCAAAGATGGGGGGACTTTTCACCATTTGCGAATCGCCGTCCTGGGGAGGGGTCTAAGGGAGGGGGTGTCTCCCCCCTTTGGAAAAGTTGCTCACGAAAGGTGGGCTGGATGCAAAATGGTGCTACATTTGGTGCTAAATTTAAATTGAATATATCACCAAGAATTTTTACCTTTTTAGGAAGTTTTCATCTTCCTTGCTTTGGTGAATTTTTTACTTAGTTCTTGAGGTAAATCAAAACCACACTGTGTGAAGTAAGGGAACAGTAAATCGTTAGACTACATATACCATTAGCCAGGGGTCTATATACATGAATTGCAGGGGGTGAACTATTTTGGGACCAACTACATTTCTTGGAGACCGAGTCCCATTGACATAGTTGTATGATCCAAATTTCCTACAAAATTACAATTTACAGGACGGTAGTAATAATCATAGGCGTACGGGACTCTTCCAATTTGGGGATAGAAAAGCTTTTGCCCGAATCTCAAAATAATTCGTTGCAGTTCAGGTGCATAAAATAGACCACTAAGCCATTACATCCGCGCGAAGCGCGTGAAAACTTTTGCACATTTTTTGGGCATTCGATTAAAAATTCGGAAACTCAGTAAAAAAATTTGGGCAATCTTTTCAATTCAAATGTTTTTCATGTCTGGTTTGCTGTTACAAAGGCATACTTAACTGGATTTCGCTAATGCGCGCGAAAATTTTTGCACATTTTGGGGGCATTCGATCAAAAAATCGTGAACTCAGTAGAAAATTGGGGGAACCTTTTCACTTCAAATGTTGTTCATGTCTGGTCTATTGTTACAAAAGCATATTGAACTGGATTTGAGACCGACTTTTTGGCGCGCACAGACCGACCATTGATTTTCACTGGGGGCCACCATCTCCGTATTTACGCCCCCGTCATGAGCATGTTCACTCATATCTAATAAAATTTGGATATGGAAGTGATCAGGACTGTGCATGTCAGAGCTTTTTCGAAAGTCTGATAAAGGTGATATTGGTAGCAATCTTTTCATTATTTCACTGTGGTACACCTTTTCCTTGCATAGTAGTCGACTCTCAACGAACCTTTCCAATATTTTCTTCAACTAGCATAAATAAGTTTTAAGAGCTTTAGTAAATAGTGCGAGTGGAATTTTGTGGCACAGAACCGACGGCAAACTACAGGGGCATCACGGCCATTTTTGACGTCGGCGTTAGCAATTTTTAAGTAACTTTACGAGTTTGTCTCTTATTTCGAGCAATGAGTAAAGACCACAAACATGGAAATGGGGTGGGGCCACCTCCCCTGTGAAAAAATGGAAATTGGAAAGTGTCTAGATGGCAAATGGTGCAATATTTGGGCACAATTTTGCTTTTAAAATGTAGTGTCAATTTGTAATCTACTGTTATATTATCTTCTTTACAGTTTTAGGTTTCATCATTTTGAAAAGGTAAGGGGGACTTTTTGGAAATGTCCCCCCCTTCCAAAAAAGTGAGGGGGACGCGCCCCCCCCCCCATGATCCACGCCCATGAGCCCATGTTTGTTTTTTCGGGGACGTTGCTCCTTTGGGGAGCAGAAATCATTCGGGAATGATTTTGGTTTCGTCCTTGGCTCTTCGCCAGAGAGTCGAGGGGACTTTGGAAAAAGTAGATGTAGGCACTGTTGTGTTACTGTTTGCAGCGTGAGTGGGTAGATCTTTTGTGTGGCGATAAAAATAGACATGGGCCAGACAACTTGCTTCTTAGGGTATGGGGCTGTACATTAGATACCTCAGTAGAACAATAGAAAATTGAGATTTGAAAAACAGTTTAACGGAACCGATTTGGCAGGTTCTCCAATCACAAATGATGGAAAGGGGGAGACTTACAGAAATTTCCACAGAAATCATGAACAATGGAAAATAATGCTCAGGTTTTTGTCAAAGGTTAGGTGTGCCTGTAAAAGGTGTTTTGGGATTCATTCGTACTCAGGAAAAAACACACAGGAGAGCCAGATCCGACCTTGGCTAATACAAACAGGGCTTAAAACGGTAGTCGTAGGCCTGGTGAATAGACTGACTATTGAACCGCAATTCAGAAGATGGTAATTAGCATTTTCACTTCCAAATTCATGTAAATTTGCCAGCAGAAATCTTGATTGGCATTAAAATTATTACAGTTAATTGTGCCCCTTTCTCCAGAAATATTAGAATTTTCGAGACCTTATCATCAAGTTGACAGAGAAATGAGCTGCGTGATATTTGGAGAGAAAGAATTGGGCGTTAAAGCAGGCCTGCACGCAGGATTTTCCAAAGGGGGGTTCGAATAGATCGTTTCAAATGACGTCATGTTTTCCTTTTGAAGGTACGTGTGGACCAAACATGTTTTTTCACTACATCAATGTACTGCACTTCAGTTGTATACTACAACGTGCATGCACGGTCTATTTTACACGCACTTGTAGCCCCACTGTCTGACTTCGAACTTTCAGAATTTGTCTGGTAATATGTGCGCGCAAAGGGCGCAGAAGAATTGTTGTTTGAGAAAAACTTATAGCAAATTTTATACATCAATTCCTGTAGATCATGTTACGCACGTTACCGTTTTCTTTATATTTGATTGGTACATGTTGCCCTTTTAATACCCGGCGTTTACGGGGTTGAAAATGTACTTCTATAGTTTTTAGAAAAGTTTTCGACAGAATTATTCCTTTTATTTTATTCAAGTTGCCCTTAGATAAGGAGTGTAAACTTTGATAAATGCCCGCGGTAGCGCAAATTAAAAATACTATATAAATTAATAATAAATAATATTTTTCAATGCAAACGTCACATGCATCCAGACTCTGCACATAAGCGCTTTCAACTTCAGCAAACTTCACCAATTTCAACAAAATATGTCTACCAAAAAGGCAACGCTGAATTTAATCCTCCAAATCTTTCAGTTTCTTGACATACGTCTTCCAAAAGTACAACGCTTTGCTACTCCTTAATCACGCACAAACCTTCAAACAGTCGGCATAAGGTTGATAACCCTTTTCGTTGAATAATGCTTATACGTTTAAGACGGTAGCGATAATAATCATAGACATGAGGTTTTAAGTGCGTGGAAATTTTAACACTTTTCGAAGCATTCGCAAATTTTTGGTAGTTCTGATTGATAAAGTCTGCACTCGTAAAGAAAAATATAGACTGTCGGGGCAGCTGACCCCTATCGGGAATGGCAAGCACAGTATCCAGTCTCCCGGTTACTATGGAATTATACCCCACGCTACACACATTTCATTTTGAATGTTAACCTTTTACGAAGTCCATTACACAGGGCAACGAAAGTATCGTATCTACCCCGTCTATACGGAGAGGAAATGGCCTCATTCCAACTCGTTTACTAAACCGCGAGACAGGTACGACAACAACTAATTGCGAGTTACGCATAGCAGGGAGCTGCCACTCTAAAGGCTCCCTGCGTATAGTAAGGGTGATACTTGTTCTATAATATTTAGCCAAAATATGAGGAAAAAGTAAGAAAGCTAGGCTTATACAAAGTTTAAGTTCTTGATGAAAAAACTAATCCCTGAAAAGCAAGTACAGGTAAAGTGTCGGGGAGGCTGTCAGCCGAAGGGGATTACACACTTTATTTCATCATGAGTGACTCTGGCTCCTTGACCACCTGTGCCTGACCCGACCTCTGACCTCACCATGCTTTGAACTGAGGTTTATAAATGGAAACGCCCAAATTGCAGAATACCTAATTCTAAAGCAGAGGCGTGTCATTACAGACTTTCGTCTATCATACATCGGTCGCCAGTATGAGACACTTTTTAGCATTTTAGATAGTCATAAATTACAGAAAATAACACCTTTAAAATACTAACTTTGTCACCAGTATCTCGTCATATCAGTCCCTGAGTGTCTCAGAAAATTTGGCATCACCAACGATCTAGATTGCTAAAATTACGCTTTTAAACAAACATTTGTACTGTAGTTCAACGCGGTCCATCAAGCGTGGGCGCCAAATGTGGTAGCAAGGGACATTAAACAGGGTTCATAGGGGCTGTCACAATGGCCCTATTAATCACCCACTGATCTGTAGGGAGATTTCATGCGCCCAAAAATCAACCATCGCAACCAAGGGCTGGAGGGCAACAACTTGCGCAATTGCATGTTAGATCATATACTAAAGCAATGAGCTGTGCTTGGCGCATTTGTCCTCTACAACAATTAGCGTGTCCATTGAATTTGACGTTTTGACTTTTGGTGCAAGCTCCCTATAATATTAATAAACATAAATACATAGGGCTATATGTCGGAAATTTTTTTTATCAGACAGAACCACCTCAGTCATTACCAGAGAATGGGTGTGCAACAGAAAGCAAAGGTACATATAGGGTAACCTCCTTTTGAGAATGGAAGAAAATTAAATCAATGACAATGCGCGCGAAGAATTGGAGGTATTGGGATATCGACGTAACCATGCTTATATTGTAATCACAACTGTGTTTCATTTGTACCTCAGTTTCTGCATTGCAAGAGGGTGCAAGAAGTCACAAGTAATAGAGAACCACCCCTAGATCACAAGGGGGCTCGATATCAAAGGGGTTACGATTTATAAAACGAAGCCAGTGACGAAGCACTCGAATCTCCACTGCCTACGGGCATTAAAGTGCAAGAAAGAAAGAGTTTGCGACATTGCTGCTATAGCCTCTTAATTTTCACGTTTATCAGTATATCTGTTAATTCCTGATCCTCTGTGAATGTAAGTCTCGCAACCCGAATTCTCCCATGCGCAAGTGTGTTCAGGAAGCGGGGGCTGGGGTATCCCGGCCGGCCCTCCCCAGCTAAAAATGTGATAAGGCGGAAGTACGCCAGAGCAGCTTCCTAGGCCTATGCTTGATCTTAAACATGAACCTAAATTACTAGGCTAAGCTAATTAGAGAGCCAGGGAACGGTGGTTGTAGACATTCGTCCATATTGTCGCCGATGGTTTCTCTATCGTGAACAGAAATAATGCACGAAAAAACATTTTTCCGAAACCAATAGGACTTCTCAGCTTCCAATTCCATACTATGCTTAGTTAACTTCCTACTACTCATAGAAAACCATTCGACCGATCACAAGTCGGGCAAAGTTTAAAATCACTGTTAGATTGTTTGATTTGTAATGGTAAACGGAGACAAATTAGTTGGTTCTATTAATAACACATTGCAGTCTAGATAGCGGTTGGACTATACTTTCAAACGTCCTAATAGTAACTTCGGTTTGGAATAACATTGGAGGAGGTTTGCTTGGACATGTTGCTCGCTAATCTGATGCCGAGTTTCTACGTAATACGATCGTTGTATTGTCTTCGTGCACATGCTGGTAATATTTGTTGTTCAATTGCCTTTGCGGAACGAGATCAGACCATTCCTAATTACATAGGCTCGTTGTCCAGCCGAAGTCACTGCGCATACCTACACCTGTTGCAGGTAACCTGTGTATTACGTTGAAGTTGGCTTTGGTTTTGTTATCCTATGGCTCGTCAAAGCTAGCTCGGTATATCCTGTTGGGATTGGATATGTAAACACATCGATTTCACGGTTCGTTTGCTTTTAATGCGGTAAGACCTGATTATTTCTGGCTCGTATTTCTATTGTAGCTGGAGACATGTACACTGAAACCATATGGAAGTTTAGTAATGCTGAAACAGTGATTGCGCGAGCTAATAAGTGTGCTGGCTTCCTGTAGGACAGTTGATGATTGTTAATTAATAAGGAATTATTTGTTGTAACCATCAGGCTAGGCTACTTGATGAATGTCAAACTAATGGGAGTTAGTAGGATTTAACTAATTGTAATATTTACTGGCCGAGAACAACTAAATTTGTTCCTCAATTTTCAGCAATAGGCAAGTATTATTTCTTTTATCAAACGAAAGGCAGCCGGAATTTCCATCGTAATCGTTCTTCCATTTGTAAGACTGATCAGGGAGCTAGGCTGATCCAGCCAGGGGAGGCCGGAAGATAGCAAAATGAAATTAGAAGCAGTTGGCTCATTGGCTTTGACGAAACATACCCTGATGTGGCGGAGCCACTAAACATTCTAGCCATGACTTTGAAAAAATTTGTATGTATACTGGGCGGTGAAAGTTACGAAACGCACTGGCACATAATGGTGTATAGATGTGATAAATAACAAAACACTGTGGCTCGGAAATTCTTTAAAAAGCCAGCCAAAATGTTCGGTTCGTCTGTTTTTTTTTGGGGGGGGGGGTGGGTGGGTGGGAGGAAGGTTGTGTAATGTGAATGCACATAATCGACCTGCCTTCCGATTTCAGCTAAATTCACCACGCAAGCTTTCATAGAGGTCATGCAGTCGATTATCTGTCTCTTATGTTTGTTTGGCTTAGCAAAACCAGCACGAATTTCCCACATTATCGTTGCCTGTGTGGCCGCTCCTCTGCCGGGCGATAATTTATTATCGTATAGATTCGTTATCGTTGCCCGGTGTGACCGGAGCTTTAGACGAGATGTTCAATGATAAAGCAATCGATTACCGAAGACGCATCAGAATTGTGCGTCTACTACAACACAACGTTTCAATGTCCGTCGTTTTCTTCTTCACAATGTGCACCATAGACTGTTTTCGAAACCGAGAAATGTTTGAAATATTAATGACAGTTCCTGTTTACAGTGCTTAAGTGCTTCCTTTATAACTCTGAACGAGACGATCGAGCAAGCTATACCGTTTTAAACTTTAAACCGTTTTGCTTTCAAAGGAAACGGCCGATAAACATTCGAGGCCCCTCACCATGGCAACAAACCATAGACTATTCATTACCATATAAAGTAACGTCCAATTACCAAAAATATTGCACGATGTGAGAATTAGATTTCTTTCCATTTCGAAAGTAGACCGCTTGTTACTTCCACTTAGCATAACGTAAAAACGTAACTGCATTACGGATCCAGGATTTTACAAACTGAGTAGGGATAGGGCTGAATTTATGAAGGCGAACCTGCGAGCGACAAATAAACGAAACCCCAGCGGGTAAGATGTCTGTGGAAAATTTTGCAATTGAAGAAAACGTTAAATTATGATATTCCTTGGCATCAATCAAGTTAAGTACACAGCCATCACCGGTGTTATAAAGTATAGTCATTGCAATTTCGGAACATTAAAGGGGTTCATTGCGTTGATATCGATTATTTTGTGATGAGTTGGAAGGAAGTCATTGCATGGCGATATTTCTAATTTGCCTCATTACTCATGTATCACTTCGTATAGCTACCAAAAATGTAAGAAATTGTAGTTTTTGTGGACAGAGTTGGCATATGAGTTGTAGCCTACCTAATGATAAAAAGTGTCTGGTCACAAATTTGTAATAAATGACTTGAATCATTAATTACCCTATCACTGCCATTCCAGTTGTGTGTTAGATGAGCAGAATCTCTTAGTTTGACCATTTACCATCAAGATGTGAGTAAAACTCAACAGGTGTGAACAAATATGAATTTTGTGAACCAACTCAATAAGCCCCTTTAATAGGCTTATCCGCAGGCAGTTCGTTCGTATACCTGTAAAATGGGTAAGACACGGAGAGGAAGGGGCGTGAAGGTTTTGAAATCTTTGAAATCAGTGATTGATACGATTTCCCGACATTTGGGAATCAAGATATGTGTACAAAGAATCACTCTTTAGTGAACTGGCATTACGTTTATGCAATGTGATAATGCAGTGCTGCAATTTAAGCCCAGCAAGTGTATTTCCGGAAAAATACCGTGAAAGGGAAATTATAAGAAAAATTTGAAATTAAGCTCTGCTAGACAAGCTGACTTAACACTGGGATTAAGTGTATTACCAGGCCCTTAGCCAGACAAGGTGCTGAAGGGGGCGAAAAAGCTTCTAGGGGGGGCGAAAAATTTTCCAAAGGGGGCGAAACATACTAAAATGCATTAGAGCAATGTTAATTTTCGATCTGGGGGCCAAAAATTTTTCCCCCTTGCCCCCCCCCCCTTGACTATGGGCCTGTGTATTACTCGCACTTACAGTTTTTTGCAGGGTGTTAGTCTTTGATCTTTTGAAATGCGGTCACAATATTACCTATACTAAAAAAGAGCACGTCAATAATGCTAATTTTTTATCTGGGGGCGAAAAATTTTCCAACCGGGGCTTCGCCCCCCTTGCCCCCCCCCCTTGACTATGGGCCTGTGTATTACTCGCACTTACAATTTTTTGCAGAGTGTTAGTCTTTGATCTTTTGAAATGCGGTCACAGTATTACCTATACTAAAAAAAGCACGTCAATATTTAGTTTAGTGAGAATCTCGGGCAAAGTCATTTACAGCCAAATCCTAAAAGTGTGGCAATATACATGGCTCTTCTTAATGTATCTAGACAAGAAACTCCTTATTTGTTCCCTCTGTAAAAATTTCAAAACTGTGCAATAATTTTCTTTACACTTTGGACAATATGTTATACCCACTTGCATCTAAGGACGAGGCTCCCATTAGATCCCCCGCAGAATAGCGGTCCAAAACAACTTTCAGCTACTCCCCCAGTTGGCAACAGTTTCTATGCCCATTGGTCTGCTGGTCACAAGTCCCCCCCCCCCCTCCCCGGAAACTAGCTATGAAGTTAGGCTCTTTTCCATGAGAATTCTTGGCATCTTACAGTCAAGTCAAACATACATAAACGTGTAGTGAGCTTTGTGATCGTCTCAAAAGTAGTAGCAAACATTTGTGTGTGAGGGGGGGGGACTGGAGCCGGACATACCTCCCCCTTGGACCTGCGCCGAAATTTTGCATAAAAACCGGTGTTAGTTCACGTGACATGATTGCCTTTATGAGATATTGTAGCAAAGACGAACCCAAATTGGGCTGGATAGTTTATACCGTGGCCATGTGCAATACAGCTCCAAACGGTATAATTGAATTGACACCAACCACTTTTAGGAAAATGCATCTTGCAGCTTATTACACATGGACATGAATACAAAAGTGCCGGGGTTTCCGTGCAATGTGCATTTTAGTGTAACCATTGACTAGGGTACAAGAAACTAAGGAGTAGACACTGTTGCGTTATTGTTTGTAGCTTGGAAGGAACCGGGGGTGTCAACCCAGGTAGCAAACCTATATGGGCCCCATATGGGTGAACTCATATGGGGCCCATTGGGGCAGTTGCCCACATGGGGTAGTTCTGGGGCCCATATGGAACAGTTGCCCACATGGGCCCTAGAACTATCCCTTGTAGGCCATTTGGGTCATATGGGCTGGCCCATATGAGCCCCTTACGAATCTTGGGTGCAAATCATATCGGCCCATATGTTATCCCATATGGGGGCCCCTAAGGATGACATATGAGAAAGTTACCTGGGAAATAACTACTCCCTGGTAGGAACAAACTCTTCGATGGCAAGAAATAGGAGTTTGTAACATGATATACCTCAGTGTATCAAAAGAAAGGTGAGAATTGAAAAACAGGTTTTTCAGTGGAATCCATGTAGCATGTTCCGGAAATGTGACTCACAGAGCTGCGTAGCGTGCCAAGCGCACAGAAATTTTAGTGGCGAATAGCAGTATGGCAATTATCCTCCACTCTTCGAAAGCAAAAAACATTATGAGGATGCAAACGCTGGCATTGACTGAAATAACTAAATGTTGATAGGACAACACAGAGTACTTACCTTAATATGAGACATGATATACAATGATCACAGTATCATCACTAGGTGTTTGCGGATATATTTTCGATTGAATAAGACCTCAGTGATACTATGGTCGAGCAATCCTCCTCCCACCTTACCACTTGCACAGTGTACTGGAGCACAGCCCCGCTTAAATCATTATGTCAGGCTAAGCTGCGTAGCCAGTGGCGCGAGCACGGGGACATGGGGTGCGTGCCCCCAAATCGATTTCTCAAAAGATTCTGAAAATTTTCAAATGATCCCAAAGGCGTTTAAGCTATATATTTCGGTAGGGGGTAGGATGAGGTGTAATTTCGACCATGATGGATCTATTGTAGTCATTTTAATCACAAATGGTTCTCAAACAATCCGAATTTTGAAAGTGTTTCGCAAACTGTCATAATTTTCCCTCTCTCTGCGCGCTTCAACCTTTATCTCAATATTGTTCTTATAATAAATATCTGCTGATAGCAACCGCTCCAGGAGAAGCTCAACAGCAAAACTGAAAGCTTTTTATGAATTCCCAAGTAAGAAACTGCCTTTTTAATTGACATAAAGGTTTATTGAGGAATTTCGGGGGATTTTGCAAGATGGGCGATAGTTGTGTACCCTTAGATTTCCGTTATTGGCAAATGATCATGACACGAAACTTGCCCTGACTGCCTGAAATCGACCACGTTTTTTCTTGGAGAGGGGGACTGTCGCTCCAATTCCCACCTCAATCCCCAACTGTACGGTATGAATGCCACTTTGCAAAATGGAAGGACATAATGCAAAAGTGCTTAAAATAACCTGAGTTTTCTGTATTTTGGCATTATGAGTACATTTCAGTTCAATTGTAGCAACAGTAACAAAACAAACTGAACACATCAGTAGGCAGCATAGTCTACACTGTACCCTCTCCAGCGACAAAAAACTTCAGGGCGTTAAATTCATGGGTTAACATCTTCCGCAGGGAATCTTGAATTGGCGAAGTAATTGCCTCATGGAAACTAGCAACAGTAAGATGACTAAAATAATGCGAGAACTGCAGAAACAGCTTGTGAATTCTCAGTAACAAAATGAAAAGAAGAATAGGCCTTACGTCGAACCGGACTCCATAAAGTGGTCGGCTGTTACAGTTTTGCTTGTGGTTGGACATTGAAAGGGAAAAATTTACCCCAAAATGAATGAGTATCCCTGGGTTTCCTAATTCATTAATAGCTCTTCTAAATCACGTGACAACAATTTTGTAGCTGAATTTTTTAATTTATACAGAATATCCTCTTTGCTTACTTTGAGAATGCCACCTTTACGTTCTGAAACATTGTGAAAGATACTTGGAATAGAAATAAGTTGAGATTTGTAACATTTAGTTCATCTCTCAAAGTAAGTTTGGGGCGACTGCTTATGCCCCTTTAAGGTGAATCATGAACTCAAATGCAAAATTTAATGACATGAACAACTTCGACAGAAAATTCCTTTCAATATTCCTGGCTTGCATTTTTATCTTTAGCGATATGGTTGGTAACATGAAATGCCCCAATTGAACAATGGAATGATGGGGCTGAAAAAACAGCTTTTAAGCGCAACCAATACTACGTGCCGTTGCACGTTGCAGATCACGTAGTGCAGTGTCATTATGCTCGGTCTGCATTCGACGGGACGTGGACTCGATATATACCACCGAGTTTCTCATTTTCTTGCCATCAAAAGAGTTTGCCAAACCAATGGATAAAGTTTCTGGCTAAAGAGTTTTGTCAAATTATTTTGTAAGTTTTAGATGAAAGGTAAATATTTCGTATTTACGATGGCCTGTAGTTTGTTAGATTGCCGGCAAATTAAGATACTTGGAGTAACGGAAAAATAGAGTTTTAAAGGGTATAACGGGAGACTTCATGTGACATGACTCTTGACGCGGTGAAAATGAGACAGAAAGATGAAGGCATGGCTGGCTGGCTGGCTGACTGACTGGATTGCCAGACGGACGTATCTTAGTAATGTGTATCCATAAATGCATGCATTTGGTTATTCGCAAAAAGGTCAAAGAGCGTCAACAGCTTCTCAAAAGTGGGAGAAGGGGACATGACATTGATCTAACCCAATTAAAGCGCAAGTCGCGAATCCCTAGCAACAAGGTTACGGTGCCCGCTTATAGGCCCAAGGAAAGTTTGGATCTCTGTGATGTAATCTCGGGCATATCTCACACGAGTTTAATCAATTTAATGGCTGTTTCCTCCATTTTAGAGTTTTATTTCATTAGTAGTATAGGATGGGGAAATGGGACCCTTTTTGTGGGGGGTAAATAGTGGGGGGAAGACAGTAACGTCACAGAATGAAAAGAGCGCCACCACATCAGTTACGTACGGTGTGATTGAGTCATGCCCTGTGTTGTCACTACACATAGGCTATACGGGGTATCCCATTACATCATCACTGCCTCAAGTTCATCAAGAAAAGCCTCTACATCGATAAGTCCGTTATTATAATGTTGTCTTTTCATCGGTCTGACGCTTCCTGCTGCTCCCCTGCTGCTCACCTGCTGACTCGAAGTCTAAAATCTAAGGGGTTCGGAGTAAACTTTTCGAATAATGGTTCACTTTAAAGTAAACACTTTGCCTCAACTGCATTTTATACATTGTTTTTCATTATGAATTTTACGAAAACTTGTTCGTACTGAACAAGCAGCTGCAGAATCAAGCGAGTGTGTTTTTTTTTTCCCCTATACGTTTACTTCTGCATAGACCTTTACTGTCTCTATTGAACCATAGTAAACACAGGCAGGTAAATGACAACAAGAACACAGTTTTAATTTCTTGTGTTATACTTCTTGTATTTCTACAGACGTAAGTCTCTTTTATTCCTTTAGTACATTTACAGTTCATTTCAAAGTTGGATGTAAAAGAAAACCCAGAGATCTACCCCTACATATATCGTTCCCACATTTAAACTCGTAAGACTCGCATCCAAATGTATCCGCCCTTTTTAGGTTATCCCCTCAAATGATTACCTTAGTGAAAGAGTGTGTACAGTGTCTCCTCACTGCAAAGACTGATTTCTAATGTTATAACGCTATATTTGCTTTCTGATCCACTCAAACACTGTATGCATGTAGGCTCTGCAAATGAACTTAGTAAACTTAGCCTTCATTGATTTAAATATTTCGCTGAGTCGCCCCGCTTTCAGCTCGTCACGGTGAGAGATATGACAGCAGTTTCAACACGTCTAAACATGACCGTGTTTTGTACTTATTAATACGATTGCGTAATATGATTGTTCATCGTGTTGAATTAATGCACTGGCATGGATCCTAAACCCCACATGCATGTACATTCGTTTATTAATGCCAAGTTGTATCATAGTTTAGGGGTGTCTCATGTAACTTAACAGTTCACATCTGCGTTCTCTACAATCTTTCATTTTTAGACCACAAAGTCGTATATGAACCTTTTAGGTTGCATAATGGCTCTTCTAGTAACCGTCCTGAGCAATGAGTGAGGTCAATTGATCTAGTGGATATACAATTGATCAGTGAATATACTTTTCCTAAGTTCGTCATTCACCGAATGTAACTTTTCCGACGGAATCGGCATGCATATACTTGAAATACATTGTATGTTGTAGCGTCACGTTAGCTTCTGAATTGTACGATGTACTGGGACTTCGCCTTTAGCTTAGTGAACTGACTAGTGACGTTTGTTCCTATTACCAGATCACTGTACGACTGTAAAATTTTTGTATCTACTACTTGCAGTGCAGCATTTGTTTCGGACTAATGACTTGAACCAAAGGGTGATTTGCACAAATCGAAAAATTAGTGAAAAGATGATATCATGAGTCCTTTACCCAATTTCATAAATGCTTACAATATTAGTCAGAGCTTTTATACCACCACTTACATTCAGGTTTCATTCTTTGTGATATTAGCCTATAACCTGGTTATGGATGTGATCAGTTCAACTTATGAATATATTTTGGGTACCACAACCGTTTGATCATGTTTTTATGTTGTCATTCGAATATATTCTAATCACCTTTCTTACTCTTCGCTCAGTTGAGCCTCAGATAGGCCTATGAATCACATATTTGATCATCCAGCAACTTATTTTTAACTAGGCAAATTTAGTGATTTTACTTTTCAACAAAATTCAAAAGCGATTTTACATGTCTCATCGGGTTCTTTCGAACAGGGAGTGGGGAGATCAAACCTCCCAGAGCTTTCCCTGACCAAGCTCGTTCAAACGAGTTCAATTTACTTTATATTGGTGTTTGTTTGGGTTTGCAACTTTGCATCCGTTCAAGTTCCTAATCTTACAGCCTTATTTTCATGTATCCACTGACTTTGTATCCTGCTTCACTCGTACCACTTGATTCTCAGCACATTTTATCCGTTTGCTGGTGTACAGTTGATGACAGACAATGACACTGTCTGGTCTTGCTTGTTGTGTGATCGAGTTGAGACATGCCTTTTCGAAGCAGCTCCCAGCCTGTTCGAAGTTTCTGGAACCTTCAAGGTTTACAATTGTAACACACACACACACACACATGCACCTGAAATGCTTGATGCTTGAGTGTACACTTCAAAGATAAATAATTGACCCAAGGACAATACAAAGATAACGATCACTCTCTGAGTCCAAAGAACTGGACAGTAAGATTACGTCATCAGTTCAAAAGTTTATTAAGCTGTGTTTGTGCAGGTAGAGTTAGAACTTCGAAACCGTGTAGAGAATGTATTTTTAGGTAATGATGTCATGGCACTGTCCCTTCGGCTGGTTGCGCAATAAATGTGGAAATAAAGATTGCGACCTATATGTTTGAAACTTGCATAGACTTGTTTTGTCATTGCTGGACGATATTATAAATACTCCAGGTTTGGGCAGCACACTTTATTTACTGTCTTAAACTTCAGTGTGATTGAATCTTTAATTTTATCCAAACTTTTCTCAACTAGTCTTTGAGCTGTGTTTTGAGTTTACCACATATCAGTAACATTGAAAGAATATTGTCTTGTCACCTTGTGTTTTCGTTTTAATAGCACTTAACTCAAATATCACGATGGCCTTCATGTGTTCTTTGTGTCCGAAAGGATTCAAACTGAGGCATCACTTGCAAAGACATATTGGTAGCATTCACGGGACATCTGCAGACTTTCAATGCAGCTGGTGTTTGAAGGCTTTTTCGAGGCGAGATCATCTACTGCGACATCAACGTAAACATGAGATTAATGAAATGGTTCACGCTTGCGATTTGTGTGACAAGGTGTTTCTGCGCAAAGACGCTTTATCTCGACATGTTAAGACCCACGAGAACGAAGATCGTCGATCACGAAAGCGACCGAGCTCGAATTCGCTGTGTGGGGAAGCCGGCCCGGGTGCTGAAAGTAAACGAGAAAGGTACGTTTGTATAGTATTGGTGCCCTGTAATAACTAAACTTAATCAATTTCCAGTAATTTTTTTTTTGTCTGGTCTCCTTTCACTTTCCTTCTTTAAATTTTAAACTAAGTTTTGCTTCGCTTTCTACCATATTAGTCTGACCCCCAAAGTCTCTCTTATTATAAGCATGTTTTACTAATTTTAAATGTATATCAACATTTACAATTGGTCAAGTTGACAGCTTATGCTAGGTGAGCATGTGATGTTTCGGTTGCTTCATACAGGGTTGACTGTGCTTTCAACAGTAACGTGACAGGTAAAGGATCTAAGAAACAAAGTTTAGTCATGGTTATTGGTGGTTTACAGACAAAAGAAAGCCTTTTATGTTTTCACAACTTGCTTTCTTTTGTGACCTCAGTAACTTCAAGTTGTCATCAGCCTCATTCACATTTAGCCTACATTGAGGATATTTATTTCAGAGTGATGATTGCTTTATGACAGAATACCTTTATTAAAAAATTCCAGGAGTGAATATTATCGTTTCAGAAACTGAGAAAACATTTTAATGTTTGGTTGATATGCATGTATGCGTTACCAATTTCGTAATAAGGTAGATAAGTAACTTCATTTTTATGGGGCACTAAGACATACGTTGTTTTGTAGCTCAAGAATAATATGTAAATGCTGCGCTACATTCAATTTCTCAAAGAATGCTACATGCACACTTACTCTTGCAATGGATACTTTAGAAGGGAAGTTATCTGCCTGACTGATTGTTTGCTTTTGTGTGATGTTTGCTTCTTTTTGAGACCCAAAGGTTTCTTGTGCGCCGTTCTGATGCAATGTAAGCAAAATATGCTAGTTTGAAATTATATAGATCTATGTGTTTTCGTTGTGACTCACTAAACGAGTTTCATATTAAAGGGCAAATACTCCTTTGTCCTGCACACTCTACTAAGGATTAGCGTAAAAAGCAAATTTAGAAATAGTTTCACTTTGAAAAGGCCAGTTTCAAGGAAAACTAAATATGTTGCTAAAATTTTCAAGGTGACCTGTTCCATACAAATTTGATATAAAATTAGATTTAAGAGTTTAAACGTTTATATTGTGAATTTTTTTTTTTTTTTTTTTCGTTTTGGTACCATCCATTTTTGAAACTTACATATTTAATTATTGTTAAGTTGATTGCAAAATTTAATAAAAAATGCAGAAAATCTTCCACTGCATGATCTAGAACATCTTTTCCTATCAAATACGTGTGCTCTTGAAAATCAGCTGATTCCATTTTATCTAAATTAGTACTAACTAAAGTTTATTACGGTGTAACGTTGCATCTACATTGACTTATTTTACAGTTTTGGGGTGGGTACGTTTTATGACACGATTAAAAAGTACATCAGTAGTTTAGTACAGGTTTTAAGTTAGGTGATATGCTTTCAATTGGGTAAAACATACAACTTCAAGTAAGAGTGACTGGAGTGTTTTCAATTATTTCACCTCTGCCATAACTTTACATTAACTTTGTGTGGGAAATTCATTTGTCATGGCGTAACAGTTACGATGTGATGGTAAATTGACTTCGTGTAGATGACATCACTATTTATCAATGACCACATATTTTGGGTCAAACTTGAGCTAAAACATTAGAGATAGTGACAAGTAAACTTCTATCTTAAAGGGGCATATTGAGTTGATATCGATAACTTAAAGAGGGTGTTGATGGGTACTACCACATGACAATGATTATTATTAGCATAATTAGTCAAGTTTCGCATCCTATAGTTACGCATAAAGTTAAAATTTTGAATTTTTGGTATCCTGGCTTGTAACGGTTGTATGCATAATTTGAAAAAAAAAAGTGTCTGGTCACGAATTTTTGAAAACCGAATTGAATTGTTTATAGCTCACTTATGAAACACTTATTTGTATGCAAGATGTGGGGATTGTTTAAGTTTGGCCATTTGTCATTAGTATTTGAAGAAAACTTAACAGGTTTGCCAAAAGTTGGTGAATTTCATGAACCATCTCTATGTGCCGCTTTAAAACCTTTCGAAACTTCACAGAGTTGTGGGTACACCGTACATTTCGGGGTAAAATTAAAAATTCATGTCCAGTTTACGTAATGGCGTAGCAACCATAACTTTTTATTCATATTTAATAAATGGAAAAGATTATTTGCAGAGTCTTGTCATGTCTAGAGAGGACATACCCATACTCATTACGCTGTGTTACCCGCTCTTTAAGAACAAAAAATTTTGAAGCAGAGCCAATGGACCCTGGATTTCACGGTGTAACTCGTGGAATTATCAATTTCTCGGATGTCCATTGTGGTCAAAGTTTCCTGAATAATTTTTCTAATGTAGAAAAGCGCGACTCGATTAATCATATGAAACCAGGTTGTTTTAAGTTTGCAGTAAATGTTTGTTTTCTTCTTTTTCTTAACAGGCAATGGAGCTCTGAAGACGAACCTCTGCCGAAACGTGAAAGAACTACAGAGCGTCAATTTCATCAAAGAGATACTGGATTCGCAAGCAAACCAAACAATTCTTCCCAGTCTACTACTGGTCACTACCAACAGTGACCAGCAAGTTGACAATGGAAGCGCTACACGTACCTCTTAGCGTGAGCGTATGTAGCAACGTACCTGGCTACGAGGAACCCATGTGCTTTATCTCGGAAGGGAATGCTGATAAATTACTGCAAAACATGCTCTGCTACCTGACAGAAATATCAGAGAAAAGTTTGACACTCTTGCGAGAAACCTACGACCCCTACATCCGAGAAATAGAGTCACGCATTGCCACCGAAAAAATAGCTTTTGAGAAGTTATGCGAAGAACGGAAGAAACAAGCAAAGCCTCGTCAGCATTACTTACAAGTATTGTACGACAAACCGATAGCCTATTTGAAAGAACTTCCAGTACTCGGCTTTAATTCTGGTAAATATGACGTCAATTCGGTCAAGCAACATCTCTTTCCGTGGTTGGTGGAAAACGATCCCCTGAAATTTATCGTCAAGAGATGTAACAACTACATGTCCGTGAAATCGAAACACTTGCTGTTCCTCGACGTGGTCAATTTCATCGCCCCGGGTTTCAGTTATGATGCCTTCCTAAAAGCTTACGACTGTTCCCTGAGCAAAGGATTTTTCCCATACGAATGGATTAACTTTGACAATCTTGCAAATACATCGTTGCCACCGTACGAAGCTTTCTATAGCGACTTGAAAAAATCTAACATCACCACAGATGAATATGCGTATTGTCAAAAGGTGTGGCAACAAGAAAATATGCAAACGATGAAAGACTTTCTGACCTGGTATAATAACCGTGACGTCGTCCCATTTTTGGAGGCGCTAGACAAAATGGCCCAATTTTACAAGGACAGACACATTGATGTTTTCAAAGATGGGATATCCGTACCCGGCCTCACCATGAAGTATCTTTTCCAAAAGGCCGAAGGTGAACCATTTGCTCTGTTTAACAAGCATAACAAAGATTTGTACTACACATTCCGAGCTAACCTCGTCGGAGGCCCATCCATCATTTTTCACCGCTATCAGGAAAAAGGAAAAACAAAAATTAGAAATACCGACAACGTGTGTCATAAGATAGTCGGGTTTGACGCGAACGCCCTCTATCTATGGGCGATCATGCAGAATATGCCCACCGGTTCATATCTTAGACGTCGGGAGGAGACCGGGTTCAAATTAGAAAAGAGTCGCCCGGTCAGCAATGAATGGTTACAGTGGAAGGCTTACGAAGAAAATGTTTTCATTCGACACCAAGGGAACGACAAAGAAAAACGAGTTGGATTGCGGCGAATTCCAGTGGACGGATTTTGTCAGGAGACAAACACTGTATATCAGTTTCACGGATGTCATTTTCACGGTCACGACTGTTACCTTACCCAACATAAATGTTACACCGTCGAAGAACAGCAAAAGTTTGATATGAGAAGAAATGAAACCGTCAATATCAGAGACTACATCAAATCCCTCGGGTACAACTACGAAGAGATACGGGAATGCGAATTTTACACACAACAGAAGACGTCGCAAGGACTTCAACAATTTCTTCACACTCTACGGTTACCTCTCGAAAAGGTTAGAAAGCTGAGTCCGCAGAGGATAGTACAGGCTATTCGAGATGACACGATTTTTGGAGCAATCGAGTGCGACATTCACGTACCCGATGAACTTAAACCAACCTTTGCGGAGATGTGTCCGATCTTCAAAAATACGGATATTTCCATCGACGATATCGGCGAACACATGAAAATTTTTGCCTTAGAAAGAAAGATCATGACGAAACCACGTAAAAGTCTGATCGGCAGTATGTTTGGGAAAAAACTTTTGCTGGCGACGCCTCTTGTCAAATGGTATCTCGACAAAGGCCTGAAAATCACACGAATCTACCAAGTGATCGAATTTACACCTAAACAGTGCTTTAAAACGTTTGGCGATGCCGTGTCAGACGCGAGAAGGGAAGGAGATCTAGATTCGTCGAGAGCTATTATTGCCGATACCATGAAACTCATCGGAAATTCGTCGTATGGCAAAACGATTACAAACAAAGAGGGACATCGCAACATTCACATCGTACCAGAGGACAAAGCATCCAGACTGATTAATGAAACCACCTTCCGAGACTTGAACGAAATTTCAAACGGGTGCTACGAAGTGGAGTCGGCAAAACCCTCTATTGCCATGGATTTACCCATCCAGATAGGATTCTTTGTGTACCAATACGCCAAACTGAGAATGCTCGAATTCTATTACGATTTCTTGGATAAGTTCTTTGACCGCCAGTACTGGGAATACGTTGAAATGGATACGGACTCGGCCTATATTGCCATTGCAGGAGACAGACTAGACGATCTCGTCAAACCAGAACTCAGACAGGTTTATGAAAGAGAGAAACATCATTGGTTTCCCCGCACAGACACAGAAGAGCACAAGCGCTATGATAAACGCACCCCCGGGTTGTTCAAAGTGGAGTGGGAGGGAGACGGTATTGTAGCTCTGAACAGTAAAATGTATTACTGTTTTGGCGGGAGTAAAGATAAATTCAGTTGCAAGGGGATTAATAAGTCACGTAACGAGGTCGGAAAAGATATGTATTTGGGGGTACTGAACACGAAAAATTCGGTAACGGGTGAAAACAAGGGCTTTAGAGTAAAGGATAATCAAGTGTTTACCTACTCACAAGTTAAGGCCGGATTTACCTATTTTTATCCTAAACGAAAAGTCTTGGGAAATGGTGTGCAGACCACTTACCTCGATATTTAGATCAAACTTTGTTCTGAATGATCTTGATTTTAAGGTAATGTTCATTGTGGGAATAGAAAAGTTTTTCTAGGACAAGTCTGTGGATATGATGTACGCATATTGTTTTTTCATTTCATAAGTATTGTGACACGCTCAGTCAAAAGATCTCATAGAAATTGTTTTAATCGTAATTTAGCGTAAAATTAAAATCAACTTAGCAATATTTCTTGAGTTAGACATGAGAATGATTCAAAATTTTGTGTGACATTTGTTTTGAGACACACTTTATGGTGTCGGGTACAGTTAACAGACAACTCTTCAATATTATTGTACTCCCTTGGTGTTGCCTGTTGACATGTAATGTAAATAGTTTGAGCTTATTCTTTATTGCAACAAGTCTCACTGTGGAAGAGTATGGTAGACTAAAAATAAGTCACCTGTCATTGTTTCTTTGACGTCTCATACCGGGTACTCTTTACAGTACCGCCATTATTCAGAAGATGTAACTGAAAACATAAAAGTAAGGAACGAGGAAACTGTTTCATTGTCTATAAAAGGAGTTTGTGCCAATTTCGGTATACAGTTCTTTGCTACTTGACATTTCGGTGATTTGTTAAATGTTATGGTAACTTGAACTGCAAAACCTACCGTAGACTGTAAAATGATGCAGGTGATAGACGTACAAACGTATCTAGGATTTTAATCTGTTGACTAACTTTGAATGAAATAGTCTCGCATAATGTTCTTTTCGTAATGAACGAAGTATGACAAATTTGAAACTAGAGATTGTTTCAGGTAGTACTACAGTCAGGCTTATAGTGTGATTGTCAAAAGTTTTGAATAGCCAATATTAACTAGACTGTCCTTCGACAGAATCATTGCACTTCAAACAGTACGGGGGTGGCTCAATGGCGGCATAGATACCCGCATGCAAACTTATGTATATGGCTTCCAATTACTTGGATGATGAGTATCTCGTATGAGATGAAAACATACTTAGAAATAGGATAATCACGTTCTCTGTTATGTTCTGCCAGTGGTACAAAAACGGATGTAGTCCATTTCCATTTATGCACTGTTAAAGATTCGTGTTCTCTAGCATATATAATCCAAATGTGAACTGTAAGCCGGCTCAGCGAGCTTATTATTCCACTAATATGTAAAAGTGTTATGTCTTCTATATGATCTCTAAGAGATAAGAATGGTTATGCACTGGGTGATATGGGAAGGGTTTTCGACTTAACAAAGTCTTAAAACAATCATATGTTTACCAATTAATAAGTACACCGAGCATATATGTTTAGAGATGGATGTTGAAACTGATGTCAAATCTCCCACGAGCCGAAGTGGCAGAGTTTATTCTACTCAGCGAAATAGTTTAATGTAATTTATTATTCATATTTCGGTTGCAATAGACCTACATACATATCGTATTTGCGTGGATCAAAAAGGAAATATGCGATATATCAAATGGATGCGTCCATAAAGGGAGGTGACACTGTACATACTCTTTCACTAAGGTAATCATTTGAGGGGATAACCTAAAAAGGGCGGATACATTTGGTTGCGAGTCTTAACTTAAATGTGGGAACGATATATGTAGGGGTAGATCTCTGGGTTTTCTTTTACATCCAACTTTGAAATGAACTGTAAATGTACTAAAGGAATAAAAGAGACTTACGTCAGTAGAAATACAAGAAGTATAACACAAGAAATTAAAACTGTGTTCTTGTTGTCATTTACCTGCCTGTGTTTACTACGATTCAATAGAGACAGTAAAGGTCTATGCAGAAGTAAACGTATAGGAAAAAAAACACACTCGCTTGATTCTGCAGCTGCTTGTTCAGTACGAACAAGTTTTCGTAAAATTCATAATGAAAAACAATGTATAAAATGCAGTTGAGGCAAAGTGTTTACTTTAAAGTGAACCATTATTCGAAAAGTTTACTCCGAACCCCTTAGATTTTAGACTCCGAGTCAGCAGGTGAGCAGCAGGGGAGCAGCAGGGGAGCAGCAGGGGAGCAGCAGGGGAGCAGCAGGAAGCGTCAGACCGATGAAAAGACAACATTATAATAACGGACTTATCGATGTAGAGGCTTTTCTTGATGAACTTGAGGCAGTGATGATGTAATGGGATACCCCGTATAGCCTATGTGTAGTGACAACACAGGGCATGACTCAATCACACCGTACGTAACTGATGTGGTGGCGCTCTTTTCATTCTGTGACGTTACTGTCTTCCCCCCACTATTTACCCCCCACAAAAAGGGTCCCATTTCCCCATCCTATACTACTTTCATTAATCAGCTATATTTTTAGCTATAAAAACATACATGTACCTGCCTATTTTCGTTAGGAATATGCAAAACTGGGTAAGGGGGCAAGCGTTGTTATACTCCCCTTCTTTCAAGTGTGTAGGGAATACCCCACAAGTTGACGTCAATGTGCTAAGATATAAAACATGGAAACCTATACCTGCATGGACCTTCAACAAAGCGGCATTGCCTTGGAGTCGTTTTATTCCAGGCAACGCGAACAAATATATAAATCAACTAAAGGTTTTAATTTTATTTCAGTGTCAATCGTCCCCACTATTTCTCTCTTCAGGAATACCCCAGCGGTTTAGTCAAAGAAGACTAAAGATTGTTCCGTACCGTCTTCATTGCAAGAAGAAATGATGGCAGACATTAACAAAGAATGCCAAGATTACGCAAGAGAATACTTCAAAGACTTGCAACGGACAGCATACAGAGTTCCTGATGTTTTATTTCCAAGGGACGGTCAAACTGGTGACGTCCTTACTCGAGATGAAATTCGCAGTGGATTACACACAAACTATGCTGACAGGAAGCATAGAAACGTTTCAATTAAGAAATTGCTAGAAGAACGCCACGCACTGTCACCGGTTGAAATTATAGTGAAGAGACTGTATAATTGGGGTACCACGTTTAAAGAAGCTATGTTTGTGCTTTGCAACTACGATCATGCAAATTACTTTGCACATGTTCCTTCGCAAAAATCTGAAAGTGACGGTGAATACGACATAATTGCGATGGGATCGTTTGGATTCATCTTCATCCAGGTGAAAGCATTCTCACTGCCTACTAATACAAGTATTGCGGAAAGTAAACAAGGAGTCGATAGTTGCGGTGTTAAGGTGATCGATCAGCGAGAACGCGGTGAATAAACTCTTGGCCGTTGGAGGACAGATCATATTCGGAAGGCCGTAGAGCAACTTATCGACGACAGGAAAGAGTTTCTAGAAACAAACAGAGATCTTCCTTTTGTAGAATTCTCATCGATGCATTTTGTTGTCGGCATACCGGACGTGGAGAGTGTTCATGACAAGGCGGTAAGAGAAGTTATTGCAGCGCAACTTGATTCTTATGACGGAGGTGAAAAGAAGATGGATAAAAGATTGAAGGTGCTTACGATTTATAAGGATACCGTTGCTAGTCAAAAGAACTTCCATGAGTGGTTCAGAGGTTGTATTTTGTCAACGTGTGAAACACAGAGTTTGTTTTATGATGACTTGTATACAATAATAGGAAGATACACGTGTCCGAAGTATTCCAAAGTTTCGCGCTTAGGCATCCCAGGACTTGGAACGAAGCGTTCGAGCGCTCTCATTACTCTATTCAGATTAACGGACGATCAGCAGAAACTGTTGCAGGATAATGCAAGACGACAGATCATCGCTGGAGGCTTCGGAACTGGAAAAACTCTCCTTCTGATTGAGGAGGCGATCAAGTTGGTTATTGGTCAAAACACTGACGATAAGGAGCGCAATACAAAACAACGGTGTGGGAGAAAAGGAAAAAGAAAACCACAAGCGAAGGAAAGCGGAATCCTCAGCACAAACAACACCGATCGACATCCCGAAATGGATGCTAATGGATCATCTACTGAAATGGACCATACTTTGAAAAATGAAACACAGACTCAGCATGAAGAAATAGCCAGTAAAAATCCAATGAAAGATCATATCAATCCATCTTTCTGCTTTATCTTGTCCTGTTCTAATGTCGGTGAAAACGGGTTTGTGTTTAATGACCCAGACCTGCTAGTAGAGCAGCTTGAAAATCATCTCAGAGATCGGGTAAGAGTACGAAAAGAAGGAATTAAAGATCACATTGAAATTTACAAACTTGACGAAGTCATTCAACGATCCTTTCCTGAAGAGAAAAGTTCCCAGTCAAATATTGCATGTGAAATGTTAACTGTGGATGTCCTAACGAAAGTCATACGTGACCTTGTTGAGTCCAAAGCTGGGTACACGTGTCACATTATGTTAGACGAGTTTCCCTCTATTAACTTAGTAAACGCGTTTGACTGGAGGAGTCTTCAGAAGCTTTATGATGAATATCCTCAAATGAGACTTTGGATTGCTTTGTCGGCAGAGGGGAATATGCAGACGTATCTATCGTGTGATAGCACCTTAGCAATACAGAAAACGCTCGGGGTGCCCAGAGACTTTGCTTTTGGATTCCTTCAAGAATCAAAAAGAATGACGCCCAATGTTTACAAACTGATGGAAAGGACGCAAGAATACGAAGGTAAAACAAAGCGAGAGCATTTTCGATGCGGAATTGAAATCGAAGACCACATCCCAATGTGGATTCCAATGCCACGTTGTTCATGTGACGGGATTGAAAGAGGTTTCTTTGAATGCACTTGTATGTGCGATAGATTAAAAATTTCTCTCAGAGAGATTTTTAAAAGGATTTCTCATTTT
Source organism: Holothuria leucospilota (assembly GCA_029531755.1). NCBI lineage: Eukaryota > Metazoa > Echinodermata > Holothuroidea > Aspidochirotida > Holothuriidae > Holothuria > Holothuria leucospilota. The sequence continues at coordinate 70,793,763 of CM055961.1, read as the reverse complement.
GGCAACGACAACGTCTTTATTCTCCTCCACATTGTCATGTTTGAATCATTACGAGAGAAACTTGTTGATATTTGGACGAAGGCCTTACGAGAAATTAAAGTGGGTTGTCGGGTTGAGATACCAAAGTTAGAACATTTCTCATTTACCATAGATGGTGATGAATCCAATAAGAATCATTCTGTAAACGATAGTAAGCAAGTCACCCTCATTCATAACCGATACTTCCATGGATGTGAAGGCAAGGTTATGGTTGTGTTCCCTCCTTTAGGTGGACCTCAGTTCCAACCTCATCAAGAAGGGTTGTCTTTAGCAATTCCCTTCGATAATGTTGTTGCCAGAACTGTGTCGCGGCTATTTATTGTCACTCCCACCGAAATGGGAATGATCCAGTACAGCAAGGAACTCTGCAGGTACATAGAGTATGAAAGATCGCAAGAAACAAACCCCGCTAAAAATGACAAATGGGACAAATTTCTGTCAATTTTTCGACATAGAAAGAATCTGCCCTCTTACCTAATGAAAATGGAAAGAGAAGGTGTCCTTGTGAAATGTCCCGTGGGCGACCTGGTAGTAGATGATGATGAGTCAGTACCAGTGGTCGATACTATGCAAAGCTTGAGTATTACTGAGGCACCCATTACCAAGTGGTACATGACACCCTCTCAAAAGTAATAAAGGATATGAAAATCAGTAACTGTGAAGGACCCTGATAACCTGAGCAAGTCCTTAGCCAAACAAGGTATTGAAGGGGTGAGAATTTTCCCAGGGCAAAATATTTTTAGGGGGTGAGATATACAAGAATGTCATAAGGCAGTAGAAAGTATCAATTTTCTAGGGGCCGAACATACGGGGCATGTACCTGAGATGACTAAACTAATCTGAAGTGTGCGCACATTATTCTCCGTACAATTTTAAGAGCTTAGTAACTAAAACCACTTCACCACTTCCACGTTTACAATAACTATTTCGCTAACATTAAACATTTGAGTTGATGTTTTACTGTAGTTGCATGGGCCAACTTAGCCTAATTAAAACGGCAAGAGATCAAATTATGTTTGAAAACTGACACATAAATATATAGGAAGTAGGAAGTGATATTTTTATTTCCTTTTTACGGATGTTGCAAACCTTAGTATTTGTCTCCTTGCATTATTTTGCACACTAAATGGTACGTACACAGGAGAAAGCAAAAGTCCGTCAGTGGCAAGATTAATCATCGTAATTGAAAAAGTGGAACTCTGAAACAGCAAAGAACAGAGGGTGATTTGCAAGGTATAGCGTAGGCCGTATTGTGATGCTGATTAAATACTGAAAACCCTATGAGCTGACAGAACATTACGAAAGCTTGATTAAAGATATCCATCCATTAGACACGAAAGTGTGATATACTGTGTGGCAGTATGGAATAGTTTTGTGTAAAAGTGAACAAAATGGTTTGATGAGATTTGATGTGCTATGCATGGTCTATGGAATAGTATAGGTTTCCGAGTAGGCAGTCTTCTCATTTCATACACTTCAATTTTTATTATCACAGTGCAACGTTACAGGTCAAGTATAGGTCAGTGATTCGGTTTTCGGGGGTATATATATATATATATATATATATATATATGTGTGTGTGTGTGTGTGTGTGTGTGTATATACTGTATTTACAATTATCGTTTGGACCTTATTAAAGTTTACTTAGAGTTTACAATTTCAAGACTATATAACATTACTGTAGAAGTTGATAAAAGGCTTTCATTGGTTCAACTCTTATCTTCACAGCTTATTCCGTTACTTCGATATATGTTACAATTTCTAAGTTTACCTGATTTGAAATAGTCGACTGAGCAATATTTTGTGATGTCCTGGTTGTAAAACTGATAGTAACTGCTTTTGTGTCCCTTTGAAATTTAAATGTTTATATAACCCTCCCGGAAAATACTCTTTCCCTGAGAAACATGTTGTGGAGCTAATGCGCTGCTTTATAGGGAAACAGTGATACGAAAAGAGCTGCCACGGCCTTAGGAGAAAACAACGAACAACAAATGTTGCAATTTGTTCAGTAGAAAAGCTAGATATTATTGCACAACCGACCATTTTTGAATGAGTGAAGAAACTTCATCATTTTATTTTGTATCACAGGAATCTTGTGAAGACGGAAGTTGAATCATTGAGACGTATTTTGCAATCTTGAACCACGAGTTGTAATTTTAGACTCTAGGTCAATTTGAAAGACTCGAACAACGTGTCTGATTATGGTTTGACCTAGAACCTTATTTCCAACATGGCGTCTGCATATATCAGTAACTACCAGTTGTTACCCCTTTGCATCACTGTTCTTGTCCTTTAATTGAAAACATTCAGCAAAACCACTGTGATCACTCTATAGTGTATAAATGTAAACACAAGTTAGTTAAAACGGTGACTGCATCGACTATGTCACTCTGGTTAATTGCATAAAAAGTGAACTGAGACTTATTAGTCGAAAATTAGTCATTAGGTTTAAATTTAGTCAAAAATTAAGTCACTTGGTCAGAAATCAGTCAAATGTTGAATCACGTGGTAAATAAATTCAAACACCGTTTTTGATCCGTTGCAGAAGACGAATGGAATGGATGCTGGTGATCATGGGCGTCCGGAGGGGGCAAAAGGGGCCCCCTGACAAATGAAATCTTGAAAAAACGAAGAAAAAATAACGAAAAAACGAAGAAAATATAACATCAACATTTCTTAAAAATTCAGTCTGTGTAAATTTCTACTCTCAAAACAGGAATTGAATAAAAATATAAACCCTCAGGCCGAAGCAGCCCCGCGAGCATATTTTTGGTATTTTTCAAAGTTTATATTTACGATATTGCTTATGTTTCCCCTTTTTATATGCGGTAAATAGGCCTTGGAAGTGCCATTTTCAGCGATCTGGGAATCATTTGGGGCCAAAATTTTCTTGCGCTCCGGGCCAACCCATGGTGGTGCGGAGCGCTGAGAGTCTGTCTATGGGCTTTGCCCCCCCCCCTTGGCAAATTCCTGGCTACGCCCTTTTCGACACTGTGTGCTAAGTAGCATCTAAACACTTTCTGGGAGTAAAATATTTCCCAGGAAAAAAGTTGGGCCGCCTAAAAAATCCCCCCCCCCTTGAATTTGTTTTCTGCGGACGCCCATGCTGGTGATTGTATGCGTGTTTGGGTATGTGGGTGTATATGTTAGTGACGCTTAGCTTGTAATACGATGTCTAGAAAATATAACTACTTTTCATACTTTGGATATATATTTATCATACTGAGAGAAAGAAGTATGTAGTTTTTGGTGGAAGTCAGAGGTCGTTTGAGGTCACCAGAGGTCCAGACCCGTAGCCAGAAAAGGTACTGAAGCGGACAAAATAGCCCCCAGGGGTTGATATATCTTAAGGGGCGAGACACACAAAAATGCAACAAAGCAATGGTACTTGCAAATTTTCTAGGCGGCGAATTTTTGTCTAGGCGCCGCCTCTCGACCCCTTTGACACCCCTTTGGCTAGGGGCTCGCAGAGGTCAAAAACCAAAGATGGTAAACACGATATCTCAAGGTGGGAAACATGACTTTTAAACATGGCATGTGGATACTTTATGGTGAATAGGTAAAGGATGTGTTTGGTAGAGAGCAAATTTTATATGAGGTTGCTGGAGGTCAAGCTACAAAACCTTTTAAGTTGCTTGTTAACATGATATTTCAAGGTAAGAGTGATGGATGCTATTTGATTCCTTGCTTGCCGAAGGCGAAAGGAATCCATTCAATCATGATGGCATGTAATGTATATGTAGTGTGTGGGGGTGTTTGTGACGAAAAATTTGGTGCACGATATTTTCAGATAGGATTGATGGATAGTTCCGTACATGGCATACAGATTAATCATATTGAGAGAAGGAACCTTTTTGTTTTGGTGGACGTCAGAGGACATGTTAGGTCTCCAGAGGTCATGAACAAAAGCCTTATAAAAACGTTATATCAAGGTAGTAAGAAGGGAAACTTTTCATACGTGCCATGTTGATGCGTTATATTCAAAAGATTGTCCCTGTTCTCTTGATTGAGGTCAAAGTTTACCGGAGGTTATTGGATATCAAGTAGTGAAAAACTTGAATACTGCTTTCAAACATATCTTAAAAGGGGTAATATTACTTAGGACAAGGAAGTTCCAGTATGGAGTTAAGGAACCCAATGTTTTTGTGGGGGTGAAAGGTCATTTCATTTGGGGTCACCAGAGGTCATTTAGTAAAATCTAATAAATATTGTATTTCATGAAGGGTAACCTTGGATGGATCTTAGAGACTGGTTTCCTCCGGCATGTCCGTGTGTTCTTTACCACTCACCATCCAAATCAGTTACACAGCTGATGACGTTGGTTATACTCCTGGTTTGAAGTACCCTTGTGTGGACCAGTTTAATAGCTAGGTTTACTCACTTTCTTGAAGCCGCCCAAGACAATTCTTGATAACACTTTGAGGAAGTCATATACGTAAGTACTTGCTCTCACTATTACAAGGCACTCTTATGGCTTCCAATTCAATTTTGTTTCAATTCAGAGGTGCAGCTCCTTTTAGGAGTGATTTCAGGTTTTAAATTTGCCTACAGTTAGAGTTTCAATAGTTGGCAGGACTTTTCTTTGGAAGCACTTGATGCTCAGACTGTGTCAACTTGAAACTCAAGGAAGTGAAGGCACTTAGAAATTTTATGTCTTCAGAGGCAAGGAATAACGTCATACAATCGTATTATGCGATGGACGCTGGCTGGCTTTACAGCCGTCTAAGATACGATAGAGGCTAATAGAGATTATGAAAATGTAGGAGCTGAGTTTTAAATCTTGTTGTGTAAATAAATGTGTTGAACAAGGAAATGTGACAATTTCTCGTCGATAGACGAGTTGGGAAATGTTTCCACGCAATGCAATATGGAAATGGGTCAAACGTGAAGTGTACCAAGCTTACAGTGTCCCAGCGAGGGTGTTGCATGCTGAGCTAAACACGTTGCCAGTTGTCGTGGTACACTTAACCTTGTGACCCGACTGGAAGTACCGCATTTCCCAACACGTCTATGTGGGGGAATGTCACGACATGTATATTACATAAGTATATTATTCATAAGAGAGTGCTTGTTTTTAAATCTTTATCAATTGAATTCCTTTCAATGTATACGCACAACGAATACCAAAGAAGTTTCAATGCTCTTGGAATTTGCTGAGAAGGGTTACGCGACTTGGCACAAAGTACTGTCTCATCCAAGCCACGGCATAAGGCTACGATATCATTTGCGTGGATTGTCTTTTTTTGTATTATGTAATTAGGAATTTGACGGTATTTGTAGTATTGCAAGTGGTACTTGCCTGTGGTTAGGGGGTCACTGTGCTCGTGATTTCCGTCAAGTAGATATCGGTACAGACGGAGACAGTCCGCCCACTAGAGCAAAATAAACGGCACAAGAACGTAGGGAAAATTTATATTAAAACAGGGTATATGTAGAAATATACCAACTTTTAGGGGCATCTATTTAAAATATTGAAAACTGACAAGTTGTGGTAATTTTTATTGAATTATACATGACTATATGTATTGAAGGGTCGTTAACCCTAATGATATCGTGTTGAACCGAATCTAGAAGATGTCCATAGAATACAGGAAGTAAAGAAGAACTGAACGATAACATTATCAAAAGAAAAATTGAAGGTTTAATTTAAACCATGAACAATCCAAAGCAAACGAAAATTAGAACGAAGGCTACAGAAGTGTAGATAACTGAACGTTGCTTCAAGAAAGTTGGGCAATTCGAGGTGAAGGGAAGAAATCTTTGTGTTGACCGTTAATTTTATGGATCGTAAGTATTGAACGTTTTACATGTTAATAAAACAGAAGACTGGGGCAGAAAGATAGAAACCAAACCAAATAGAAAGAAAGAAAAGGACGAAAGAAGAGGGTAAGGAAGTCCCTTTGTAAGTAATATATGAGTATTCAAGTTCTTTTCGTTGTTCGAGTCATTTCTTGTTTGTTTTTTGTTTAATTCTGTTGCTAACTTACTTTACGTAAAGGTTAAAGAAACCCGCGATAACGTGTGACAAGGAGTTAGAGTTAGATGAGGTTTTACGGCTCAGTTTCTAACCAATTGGTTTAAGTCGGGCCGGCCACGGCTTTTTTCCAGTTGTGGCTCACTGGCTTGTTTCGCCTACTTCATTGCTTATGTTGAGCACCAAGCACAATGGCAGTAGGTTCCATTGTTAAATTTGCTGGTATGACCCGGCCAGAAGTTGAACTCCAGACCTTCCGGCTGCAAGTCGGATGCTCTAACCACTTTACCATGAAGTCGGTCACCTGTGACAAGAAGCGCAAGTGGAGGATAAAGAGACCAATATGGCCACATATATTGGTAGTACATCTGTAATGTTTTCTATACCCTTGACTCGTCCATACTACTAAAAATGTTTGTGTAATGTTGCCTGCCCCATAGTATAATGTATACTTTAGTACCTTAGCATGACTATGAAATACTGTCGTCATTGAGAAGGAAGAATTAAACTATAAGGCAAAAATTCAAAGGGACCGCATTCGTGCTTGGACGCTGTGGCCAATGTACAAGGACAGTCATAATATCCAGAAAGCCAGTTACACCATGTATTAGAAAAGAGGGACACTGCACTCGTAACACCGTCAAATAACGATTTTGTTTAACCATCAACATTTATTTCATTTATAACAAAGTACATTTACATACTTTTACAGTGCAGTATCACAGTCTAATAAATAAATGTTTCTTGAAATTTAGTAATACGCTAATCGTTATTCTTTTTTCTCAAAATAAACAATTCTGTTTGTAATTGGTAAATGAATTTGCAGATAAAAGCTGAGACATTTAACGAAAAATTGTTTAATTTGCAATTAAATATGTAATATTTTGCGTTCAATATTAAGAATTTGATGAAGTTTACTTATCTTCATAATACACAAAATAAACATAATCTTCCCTTATATCGATATTAATTCTAACAGACATTAAAAATAAACTCTTGCCGGAACTTTTTTGTAATATTACAAGACCAAAATAACTGTTCAAGAGTCTCACGTTGGCTTTTACAAAATGTGCACATAGCTGAGTCAATATTCTTGATTTCCATGTAAAAATGAATTACTACCGACAATTCTATGCAAAGTTCGAAATTCGAAATACTTGACTGTAGCTTCTCTTACAGCAACAAAAGGTTGTGAAAATCGTCTTTCGAATACTCTTTAATATTAAAGGTTTCTTCTCATTTCGTGAGGTATCTCGGTTGTGTGAATTTGGAATTAATATAAAAAAATTATAAGCGACTTTTGCAGGGTGAGTGGCTAAAGAAAAACTTACTTTTTTAAGAGACTTCTCATTAGGCTCTTCAGTATATGTAAAAGTGACCTTCCTTTCTGTTGAAATTGCCTTAACAATACCGTAATAAAGAGTGAACGGAAAATTTCCATCTAGGCCGTGGTTGATGATAAAAGTATTAGAGGGAATAGCTTTCCCGGTATTATTCAGGAAATCTTCATTCCTATAGGCATTGCTCGATTTGAGTATATGGATAAATAAAATACGATGGTGAATTTTAACAAACGAGTTGTTTAAAACATATTGATTTGAAAAATTCTCCCGATGAGCAAAAAATCAAGCCGGCCAAGCACAGCACACATCATAAAAAAACGGATTTGATATTCTTACATCAGGCTTGTCAAAATTACGCTCGAAAAAGAACACCTCATACTTAAAGCATGATCACCAAATGATTTCCAAAACCCTGCACGATCACTTGAACACAATTGAGCTAGACTTTCTGCAAAACTCTCAATATCAATCATATTTAAACCACCATTGCCCTTTGAATTTAATAAAATAGACCATTTAATTTTATCTGGTTTATTGGACCAAATAAACTGATAAAACATTGAATTAAGCTCTTGAAAATAACTACTTGGAGGATTCGGAAAAACAACAAATAGATGCACTTATTGAGAGATGGAAAAGTTTTAACCAGGAAATTCCTGCAAATGGGAATGAGGTCTCTCACCGACCAAACATTCAGAAGATGTTTTTAACGGGAAGTTTTGGTTGGTAATTTTACTAGAAGAAATCATTTTTAAAATGAGAAAATTTAATACCTAAGTATGTGATGGGTCCCTGACTAATGCGAAAAATCAAAGACTGAAAAAGCATGGGTACATTTCTCATGTAAGGGCGCAATGGGAAAACATCAGATTTATCGTAGTTTACAGCTAACCCCGAGGCCTTAGAAAATGTATCTTAAAGGTTCATAATCTCTTTAAGAGTTTGCCTAGAACCGTCAGTAACAATGGCAGTATTATCCGCATAATTTATGATTTTTAAAGTTCTGTAGTATACCGAAATACCAATGATGTTACTGTTATTGTTAATTAAACTATTTAAAACCTCAGTACGTTAGATAAACGAATAAGGACTAAGCGGGAAGCCTTGATGGACTTCCCTTGAAATTATAAAATACTGATGAAAAGATGACAAGTTGCTATATACAGTCTTAATCCATTTGCAGAAATCAGAACCAAAGGTTCAAAGAGAGACAAGGTATTTTGCAGAAAGTCCCGATCCAAACTGTCAAAAGATTTCTCGTGGTCTAAAAACAAAATAGCTCCAGGTATATCATTACAATCACAACGACAACAACAAATAGGATCTTCACAACGAATGCTCTCACCAATAAAACCATCTTTGAGAAAACCAGTTAGTTCGGGAGAAATATTGTCGATAACACAGTTTTTAGACCATTTGCAAGACTTTTTGAAGCAATCTTATAATCACATTCAATAAAGAATCTGGTCGCCATCTGGTCGGTGATCTTTTGAGGGCTTAGGTATAAGAGTAGTACACGCTCTGATTCGTTCGTCAGAGATGATACCATTTTGAAAAGCATAATTAAATGAGTTAAGAAGTAAACGGCCGATATCATCCCAAAACGTTTTGTAAAATTCTGATGGGAGGCCATCAGGACCATAATATATTTTTGGAAAACAAAAGAAAAAACTGGTTAACTCATTCAAAGTAAGACCACTTTCACAGCTAAGCTATTGTTCTTCAGAAAGTTTGGTATGTGTAGTATTTAGATTACAAAAAAATCGGACAAACAACATTTACCTGCTAAGAGTATAAATCACAATAGAAACTTTAAACTTCATCCACTATTTCTTTCTTCTCCCTGAAAATAAAGTTATTGTTTAGCATAAGTTCATGAATAGAGTTTGGTTTCTTTCAATTTTTAATCACGAAGATCACCTTATGCTAGGTTTACATTATGTTACCGGCGACCACGGCAATCACGTCTCAGGCCAGCGTGGACAAAAAATTGACAATTTGGGAGTTTTATTGAAGAAATTTGGATTTTTATGGAAGAAAATTTGAGAAATTTGGTTTTTTAAGGAAAATTGGAAATAAAAGTTGGGGAACTATTAAAGGATATGCCCTTCCTATGCGCAAAAAGAAGCAGATCGTCGGGGCGACTGAAGGGCATTAAAAATTATTTTGTAACACATTCTTGCCCCCCCCCCCAATAATTTCAAGAGATTAATCAACGTAACACGAAATGATGGTGTTCTGGTCCAATTTGTCAAAGCATAGCTTAACTGCACCCATGCAGTATCAACATATACCGTACCATAGTCATGTAAAATGTACATTGTACATGCTGCTGCACGCTGCACCAAGCTTCAGTACAGTAAGCTTGCATAAAAAGTTTATTTTGGTTGCCCTCCCCCCTTGAGAAAAGTCTTGCCCCCTAAAAAAATTCTGACTATGCCACTGATCTAGCCAATCGGCAATCAGGGAGATTGGAAAACTTATGCAACACATTGAGAAGGCTAGATAGCAAATACAATGTTTAGCAAGAACGAAAAGCACGCAAACGCTTGTATTTTTCTAAAAAACAGGGTGGTGAACCACCAATTAGGACGTGGCTTTTCGGTAGCTATTACAATACACCTACCGACAAATTTTGCAAAGGGGGTTCCAATCCCATTTGCCACTGACGATGTACGCCATTCAAGGAACACGTGGAACTTTTGGTAAAATAGGCAATATGGCGGCACTCAGGGCCAGTTATTCTCCCGATTGGGGGAAAATTAAATTCCGGTAAAAGAAAGGGAGATTCCCGAAAGAATTGGTCAATAGCATTTCACGTTGTCTATGCATAGCAATGATGTGTTGACTGGTTTGAAGAGTACCTCACAGGTACGAGAGTACCGTGCATTACTAATGCACGATACTTTGCAAAAGTGGTGCACCGCACAGCAACAAGTATTTACAGACAACTAGGCACTTAGGTGCCGTCACTGCCATGTTATGAGGACAACTTTCACTTACTAGGCAGATTGGTCGGTGTAAAAGGTTTCAGAAAATCACTGTTTTGGCCCTCACAAGGGAGAAAAACTTATCCACTAGAGGGAGTGCTCTCCACTTAGCAAATTCACAAACTTTCAGCAACTTTGAATAACATTGAAAAAGAGTTCTCATGATTTCGGAAAATATCATCTCCTGCCGGTATAAATGCACTAATTAGCCCTTAATTGCGACAATATATTGCCAAAATCTGAAACAAATTGGAGTAGAATTTACGAAAAACTTGTCATGTCAACATAGTGGTCAAAAGTGTCAGGCACTTTAGACATACGTGCCATGATAGAAATAGCTCATGTACGTTGCTGAGCTAAAAAAGACAAAAATAAGCAAACAGGCTAGGTCAGGAGATGGTAACATGACAAATTTTAGAAAACTGAAATTTGATGAAATTATAGATGTCGTCAATGCATCGACGTTTTTGCACAATTGCTGCTTCCAAAATCGGTTGACATTAATTCCAAAATGTAACTGTTTCTCTTAAGCTGCCGTTAAGCAGCTAATCCTGTGCCAGACTTTTCAAGTGAGTGTCGTTTAACCCGGAGGGGTAGGCCAGAGGACCCGGGAATGTAGAGCCTCAAGGGGTTGGTAACTGAAGGTGCCGTTGAGGTTTGAGATTAAGGAGTGGAAATACAAATGAAACCAACTATTTTTTCTTTTTTTTTTTTCCTCTTTTTTCTTTTTTAGAAATGCCTTACCCTTACCTTTCAATGCAGTATATGTTGTAGCAGGTGCGCAATGCATTTTTGTAATTGCTCCGTTTTAAACACAAATATGCAATGTAGTTGACTCTATCATTTGATACAGCCACAGGAACGGTACCAAGATTTCAGTAGTAGGCAAGCTTTCCAACGGAAAACTTGGAACACGAAGTTCCACCGATAGTGATGGGTGCGAGAACGACGAATTGGCGTGGCGGAAGGGGATGATGGGGGATGGACAAGGACAACAGGGAAAAGAGAATTTGAAGAAAGCATTCTTACAACAACATTCCATGTTGTGGCAAATTTGGCACTTATAAACATACAGCAGTACTTACTTAACCGAGTTAAGGTCTGATTTAGCATTTTCGGAAATATCCTTTGTAGAAACTGAGAAATGTATCGGGCGAAGAATCCGTAACCTACTCACTTACATCAACGTCTTCACCACCAACGTCTCACCCTTGTTGTAGATTTCATGCATTGCACTGGTGGATCCAGTATTCCTCAAAAGAAGGCCCAAAGTTAGGACGAAGGGCACATAGAGCCAAATATGCCAACATGTGTGGCAAAATTAACCCAAAGGGGGCTGGATCCGCTCATGCAACGTATTTTGTCCACCCCGCCTGCATGACGAAATGCTTTCTCCTACCATACGGCAAATACAAGAGAAAATAATGCGACTTAAAATGAAATTATGGTCTCTGCAGAAAATATGGTAGGTACGTATGTGGTTGGTTTCGTTGTATAGGAGGAGACTTGTGCTTTTCAAAATTGTTGCGAAGTAGCTAAGAAAGGGAAACATTAACACTCTATTGCAGCGCTACAAAGTTTGCTTTCGTAATGAAGACTGACGACCGTTTGGGACTAAACACTTTATCGTTCCGACACTGTGCCTCCTTCAAAGAAATTTGAGTAAACTCTGTGGCGGTAGGGAGGGGGTGAGGAACATGAGTTCCACTCTGTGTCCACCTGCGCAGAAAAATATTGGTAGAATACCACAGGAATAAAACATTGTTGGAAATGAACTAATCGCCACTTGTACGCATCTAAGTACTCTTAATTTGACGGTAAAACTTCAATTGCTCTGAGTGGTATCTCGCCAGTACACGCTTCTATGTAGGTAATACTTACACAAAACGATGATGTTGTCATAACATTGTCAAACATAACAGTCCCCCTCTTAAGGTACTATGTTTATATGCTTGGGTACCATAGTTTGACCTCTGATGACCCCACACGATTTTGAAATACACCTTTTAGACCAGGGGTTTTTAACCTTTTTGGATATCGTCCCAAACTGGCATTTATTAAGCGTAGGGGCGGCAATCATGAATGCCGAACGTCATGAGTGACAAACGGGGCCGGAGGGTTTGGGATTGGGTTCCCCCCTTTAGATATGTGGAAAATTTTCGATAAAAACACTTGAAATGGTGCAGGTTGATGATCATTCTGATGTTTAAAAAATAAAATAAAAATGTATATCTTTTTTACGGAACATACTGACGTCTATAAATTGTATTACATAATGGTTATCCCGTATATTAGCCTATAGTAGGTGAACATAAGCCCTTATTATTTTTCTACGGGACTTGGGATGAGCTCATGTCCCACCAGAAACTGCAAAATGTCTCACCGGTGGGACGCGTCCCTCAGGTTGAAAACCCCGGTTCTAGACAAAAGGTTGTTTTCGTCAGTTTGCAGATACGACGAGTCCGCTCCTTGTCAAAACGTTATTTTTTATGGTGTTATGTTTACTCCGAGATAGTATACCAATTGTGCAGCTCTTCAGTTTGCAGTATAAATTGTTATACTGACGCGATCCAATATCTTGTCATAGGACCCAACGTCAGTTTTCTCTGGACTGATGAGAAGCATTATCTCGACAAAACCTTTCTTTTCTGTATTTTGTCATTTCACCATCTCTTGAACACATAAATTTCGTTTTTTTTTAATCAAGTTTGTGACTTCATCCCTTCACCAAGAGACCTAGTGGACCTTTTAATATATAGGCAGGGAGTTTTTATCCGAATAACAACTCCCTGGTATACGTATGTCCGATTAAGGCTACTGCTATATCGGATCAGGGATTTGCAAATGTCAAATAACAGATCCCCGGTCGTAAAGGTCAGTATTTTACTCTGCAGGCAGAGCACCCTCGTTTTGTAGCCTGGTCGATTTTGCGCAGTTGCCTCCCAAGCATAACATTTTCAGAGCATAGTTCCTGAACCTAGAGCTGAGAAAGAATAAAGAGACGGGTTCGACGACTATGTAGGACATGAAAATAAGAAGACGAAATTTTAGCAAAAAACTGTAAAATGGTCGTTCGTAAAAATGAGGATCGACCACATAAATTATAAAAAGAAGGTGATATGGTAACCAACACACTGCAAATAATACGGCAAGCCCCACTACAACACACGCTACCTTACTCCTTAGTGCCCTGTGTCTGGCTTGGAGTTTCGAACATTCCCTAATTCTCTTTGCCTGGCACATTAGCTTTGTGGCCATCGAAAAGTATAAAAAACAGATTAAAGTCAATGGGCAAATGTATAATGTTACCATACAGTAGTACGTGACTTTACGTAACATGTCTTTATCCACTATTACATAAGTTGTGTTACACCATTCATTTTCAGCAGTGGTAAACACGAATCCGGTGGGCAGAGCCAAAATGGTGGCCAGCATAAAGACTGACATAACCTTTACCACAGTCGTTTTAACGTTGTGTGATGTTATGTCCATAGGCCGCACAACAGCCCGCCAGCGCTCGAAACTTATCATTAGCACACACAGAATAGAAATTGCAGACAAAAGAACGAGCAAGTAATGTGTCAGTCTGATCACAGATAGAGAGCGGTAAATGAAGTCCAGGCCGAATAGGTCAATTGGAGCCTTGATGATTAGAAAAACATTATTTGATGCGCAAATAACTAAAATGAAAGTATTTCGAACGTTTCTAAGTTCGCGCACACATGTTATGAGTAGAATAATCAAGCTATTTGTTGTCAATCCCAAGACAAAGAGCAGCACTATCCCAGCAATATAGTACATTTCGTCGTCGAATGAATGCTCAAAGAAACAATCAATATATGACGATAAATTATAAATACTAGAATAATCCGTATCATAAGTCATATTTATTCTGATGGTCATATGTTTGGTATTCACTCAAGCAAAACTTCCTCGGAGGATATAGTTGTCTTGTCTTCGCATATCGCGTACAAGTCCGTTAGCGAAATGTTACATGCCTTCCCGGGCTTTGATAAGAAATCCCGGGTGATCTATCTTTGCTTCCTTTCAAACGTGCTAATTGATTTGCTTGCTCGGTCGGCCACTTAGAGAGGTTGGTCTTCAGACTCTAACCGAGATGTTCACCTTATGGATACACCGCCGAAAGTTACTTTCAGCTTCGTGTTATTGGATGGAGCTATAATCACCCGTATAACCGCTGCACTATGCCTGAGTCGTCCGGCAGCTTCAGGGAAGCTGATGCTGGCAGTCTGGAGACTCGTTTCATACTAACAGCTTAGGAAAAATCGTTTGGCCAGTTACGCAGGCTAGTTATGCAGAGATCGGTTGGCAGTGATCGCAATATTCATGAAGAGAATTGAATATCTGTGAAGCAAGTCAAAGTAGTGAGAGTTTTTTCAGACGTTCCCCCTTTTCCTTTACTTGACTTAGCAAGCTGATACAAAGTGTGTAAAATTCGGTGTTGCACGTCAAAGGGAAATTTCCAACTCTATTCAGAATCAAGCCTGTACAAAATTTTATGTTTACAATGTTCTATTGTTGATGGTTTCGCATGTGATATTTCTCTTTTCATGGGAATTGACAGATTGCAGAGTCGCGGTTGAGCAATTATCTCAAAAGTAAAAAGTAAAAAGGATACACGACAGAAAATTCCATCAAAAGTTGACCTCCATCGATGGTAATGAGCTCTACCAACTTGTAAGTCTTTTGGTGAAAGGACTAATCTGAAACAAAATTAAGACTTCCTTAATGATTAAAATTAATCGACATAAACTGTAGCAGCTAGATAGAAATTGATCATACAGACTTATCGCGCTACTTATCACTCATATGTGTATTGGCCGTGCTGGAGCGGTAAGGCGCTTTGGGTAGGGCAGATAATTTCATTTTGGGATTAAATCTTTCACAAGTGGAATGAAGTACCAAACTTTGCACAAAGACTCCTTAGGGGTTGCTCTTCTGAAAAAAAACCGATAGTCACTCAAAAATCAAAATGGCGGCCGATTTTCTAAAGTGGCTTCCATTTTCCGTTTGTAAATACTATTTTAGGCACAATTCTGCGCAGAATTAGCCTACAGGAATGGTCCTGTTGTCAAAATATATCTTTCCAACCATGGAGAAGCCAGCTTCAGCATTCTCGTAGGCTCAGTCGCTTCCCCAACCACTTTATGGCATTGAATGGAAAAAAATGTGTACTCAGTAGGACCTTTTGTATACGTTGTTAAGGGGAGGGATACAGGTTTTTGAGGCGTTTAGGCCATGGGCTAGAGGCACTTCACATGAACACCTCCACAACTCTTTGGCCCATTTTTGGAAACCATTTGGTCCCCTGGAGGCAAAATCAAGTGGTTACAGTAAATATTTTGGGCCTCACTGATTCAAAATGGCTGCCAAAAACAAAATGGTGGCAAAATTATGTATATTTTGTATTACGTAATAATAAAGAAAATAATCTTTAAAAATATTTTTGAGACTTCTATTCTTAAAATCAGTAGCGTAGCCAGGATTGTGTCATGGTGAGGGTTTTGGAGTACGACATGAGGAAAAGGTTTAAGGGGAGGGAGAAAAAACGGCTATTTTAGGTCTCCAGATGCAAAATGGTGCAATGTTTTTGCCTCAAATGTAATAAAGTTTATAGTGATCATGTGTTTTTTGCAATTATTTTTTTTCAAGGTTGGGTCATGGGGGGGGGGGTTTCAACCCCCAAAACCCTCCCCGTACGATTTGATACTTCGTCTGCTTAAAACATTGTTCAATCATTAAGAAATTTTCTCAGTTTTGACGATTTGCCTCATAGCTCACAAAATCTCGAAATGTAAGTTTCAAGGAAATACTCCAATGACGTTCAGTAAAATGAGATTTATCGTGCAACGAAGAAAGTTGCAAATCTCACAGTTTCGTATAGCGTCTGGAAATGATATATTAATGAGTTCTAGGCAAAGCGAGGTCACTTCATTGTTAATTTGTCAATAAGTGAGTGTTCTTAGTTGATCTTGGTATAATTACAAATATTTTGAGGAAAATAGCAAGGTTGCCGTAGGAAACGATCATTGTTTCGCGGAGTCCATAGAATATTGGTTGTCATTCCTAAAACTTCCTGGTTACAACATTCACCAACGTTTTTATTAACATACGGTATTACAGACTAGTTTATTTTAAATCATACTTGCGTAGCCTACACCGTACACTGGTTTAAAGTGCCGGATACGCTTGCTGGATAGCCCAAACTGCAGCACGGGGCACAATGTTTAATAATGGTACTCTTTACAAAATGATTCTTTTTATACATACTACTTATCTCGATTCCCCTGTGGGCTGGGGGTTGTAGAATATGCCCACGGTATTCCCCGCCTGTCGTAAGAGGCGACTAAAGGGGAGAACGTGAACCGTATTTAAACTGTATTTCAAACCAAACTTTAACTGGAACCGTATTTGAAATCGTATTTGAACTTTACCTTTTTATCTGGCTGAGGGTATATAACACATTCGTGTTGTGTGTCGTTAAATCCCATGTAACTAACTCTATTCGCAGATGTCAGGAAATCTCATTTAACAGTGTTTGACTTCAAAACCTTTTCCCCGGGCCCTTTGTCTTGAATATTTTACCGGTATACGAATATTGACCTCCTGGTAAGCCAGCTGTTCCGAAATCGCAGTCGTCAACTTCATAACACCGGCGATGCACGAAAATGATGTCTGCTGATGTATTTATATCATAATTGCCAAATGTCGAAAAATCGCTTCTAGCAGTGTTTGATAATTTAATATTTTCCCCAGACTTCCCCCATCGAGTTTTGCCACATCTGAAACTCCTAGGTCCCAACCTCTCCCTCACAAAGTTAGTCTCCCCCCCCCCCACTGTGGAATCCTGGATCCGCACCCTAGACTCTGTTCTTGGAGTACTCGTACTTGTAGAATATGAAAATCAGGTACTCCTACTATTAGGCCTCAGTAAATATAGGGTTTATGCTCGAACAGTTGGAGCCTTGAACTCGTTCTCGAACTTAAGAGTTTGTACTCACACTTAAACTCTGATACTTAGAGACGTACGTTCAACTCCCGGCGAACAGAATGTTGGGGATATAGTCATAGATCTGTCGGCCCCTAGCACACTCTTTAAGGTTACGCATTTTGAAATTTAAATGTAAGCTGTGCTAGCTTGTATCAGGGGTTTCGCCAGAATTTCTCTGACAGGGTGGGGGAAGCTCTGCCCTCCAGAGAGCGGGGCAGCAACCCTATTTCCCGACAATGATGACATATTGCCGGAATGATGTTTTTTTCTTACAAAAATATGAATGGTTTAGGTTTCTGTTCAGAAAAATGTGAAATATGGGGGTTTATTAAAGAAGCTTTGAAAATCGGGGTTTCATTGGAGAAAATTTTAAAGTTGAGGTGTTTATTAAAAACTCTGTCTTTCTTGAGAGGAAATCATGTAAACCGTCGGACTGACTGTTCGCCGTTGGGAATTACATGTTTTATCGTACACACCAAGGCTCCGCAATGAGAATGGAAAATTTCCCGGACGGGGGACCAGCCTTCACAGACGGGGGTCTTAGCCCCCTGCCCCACCTGGATCCACCCTGCCTTGAATGACATATTGCATATCGCCGCCTTTACATGTGCTCGTGCTACCTAAATTTTAACTTGGGTTGGTTTCTTTTTGGCACAAATTTTACTGGTCAAAATTAAATAAAATGTTCAAAAACGAAAATATTTCGCTTACACTTCAACAAATGGACATGATATACCGTATCTGCAGTGACAAAAGATGTCGAACTGAGTGGACTTCTTGTGACCTTTGCTGACTTTTGCTCTTCTTTCAATGCACATCTTTAAACTTCAGTCGAAGCATGTGTAACAAAGTGGACATACAAGGCCGCCTGGTCTAAATCTCTAAGAGGGGGGGGGGGGTGGGACAGTTCATGACACTAACCTAGCGGAGCCCCAATAGATAGTTAACACCCAGGATGACCTTTCCTTTTTTCACCTGAGCGTGAGTCCCATCCTGGGGAGGTTGCTGAGGAGAGGGGTACCTGTAAGGCCTGGCTTAGGTGCAAAATGTGCTATTGTTTGTAAAGCCTTGATCTGATTATACATTTAAAAATTGCCAGTATTTAGGGATAGTCTTCCTATCTTTTGGCTGGACGTAAATCAAGAGGTGCTGTAAAAGAAGGGTCCGGATGACACTCTATGACACTCTTTACTCTCTGAGAAATTTTTGTCCTTGTGGATGGTTTGGATGCAAAATTGTGTTATCTTTGGTAAAGCTTCTTAGAGTGTTGGAGTAATTATTTGTTTAGGAATCCTCGTTATTTAGTGATTTTTTTTTCTATTCTGGTAGAATGTAATTGAAGGGAATGTTGCCTCGGGGGAGGGATGACGCCTCTACTCTTTGAGCTCTTTTTTTTCTTTTTGTTCTAAGTTTTCCTGGATCTAAAATGGTGTTATCTTTGTTAAAGCTTTGGACTGATAACATGATCTGAAATTTTAATTATGTACTGAATCTTTCCACTGTGGCATGCCATCCCTACAAAGCTGGTACCCGATGCGGGCCTTTCCCTAGCGCTCTTAGTACGCCACTGGGGGAAACATCATCGGTTGGCGCTTATAGCGTAAAGCGTAGGACTGCAAGAAAATGCTTGGTCGAACTGTCTCCCAGATGGTTGAAGTGACACATTTTCGACCTTAAAAAGAGCATCTAAACATTTTTAATTTTAGATTTCATGCTTTAGAAACACATTTAGACTTCTAAAGGAAAAGTTAGATTTGATACATAGGAAAGGGAAAATGCAGCAACCCCAATTGTAATGAGTGTTCCCGGGCATCCTGTTTCATAAATGTCTTTTGAGGATCATGTTTCAATACGTTTCTCACTGAGTTGCAAAATTCACGTATAGACGTAACTCCTTGGTTTACCTTGAATATGGAGTATTTATCTTTTAACAGGAAAAATACTTGAAGGGAAATAAGAAGACATTTGTGAGATTTAGCTGTTGCTTTAAAATAAGTTTCCGTCGACTGCTTATGCCCTTTATATTAAAGGTTTCTTTACCACCTTATGGAGTTTAGATAATAATTAAAGGCAGGCATATGCTACTTTATCTTTAGCCAACGTATACGGTGGTGCATTCAACCTATGTTTCTTGTATAGCAAGGAGATAGTTCATTCGTCAGGATGAGAAATCCGCGTAAGAATGCATTTATTCACACCTTTGTTCCGGGGACTTACCCGGGAACATTTGAGAAGAAAAGGAGCCCCTATATGCGATTTCCCAGGTTTGGAGGGCCTTGAAATCATAATATGGACAATAAAATTTTCAGCATTTCAGAATTTATTCCATATGGCGAATTTTCATTTAAGATTTGGAAATCTCGGGGGAGGGGGCACTAACACTAACACCGCAGGCTACGGCCCTGACATACTTTGTACAACTTCGATTTAGGGTGCTTCACCTCTCACATTTGTGTCTACTCTCCTCATCAGCAATTGCAGAGATATAGGCTACACAGACAGACCAACGGACAAACAGACAGACAGAAAAGCAGTGAGACAAAGAAAGAAGGAAAGACAGCAAGACTGACAACAAACAGGCGGATAGATAGACAGAAGACAGACACACAGTTAGTCAGACGAAAAGACAGACAGAAGGACATACGAAAAGACGGACAGATAGGTAGACAAACAGTCAGACAGACAGACACAAACGATAAACAGTTAGCTAATCAGCCAGACAGGCAGGCAGGCAGACAGACACAGACATACAAACAGACAGGCAGGCAGACAGACACAGACATACAAACAGACAGGCAGGCAGACAGACAGACAGACAGTGAGACGAGGAGAGGACGGACAGACAGACTAACAAACAAACATGAAGACTGATATACAAATGGCAGATTGTCAGTCAGTGAGACAGAGAGACAGACAGAAGGACAAACGAAGAGACAACAGACAGGCAGACAAACAGTCAGACAGACAGACACAAACGACGGACAGTCAGTCAGCCCGACAGAAAGGCAGACAGACAGGCGTAAACAAGCATTAGTACAAACTTACAGACATAGTCGCAGACAGATACACACAAAAAACATTCTATCGTAATATGGCGTGTCTCATTGCAAGTGTGAGCCAAGAAGTATGAATACGAAAGTACATCTTCATTTAAGAACCACGAGATTTTGATGAAAAGCAAAAAAACTTACATTTACATTATATATACTTCTGTCGTCTTTGACTTCAATAGAAGCTCTCAAACAGGCAGGTTTCAAAGTCTGGCTCACGAGATGCACTACCAGGATGTTCGTAAACAGAGAGATTTAGGGCAACTCCTCACTTGAAGCGTGGAAGTGGAACATTTTATCGACCCCATATGTCAATGCCGAAAACCGTGATCTACACACGGATTCCCACCGTTCTCCACACACGATTTTAAGTTTCTTATTGATCCTTTCCAGGATTTGATTTGGGAACGTGCATTTCCCGCACAATATCACACTGTTATAAAACGAAAAACGTATCATAAAAGGCGAATCAAATTAATTAAGTGTTAAATAGAAAATATGGTGTTTTGATCACAAATAGATGAGAAATAATTTATTTTGTAAATTATTGTTTCAATGTTTGACTAGTTTTTAAAAGGTTAGTTTGCGTAGAGCTTAGTAAACTTTATTGAAAGGAATGTATTTAAATTATGAATGGACCAGATTTTGAATCATTAAATTCGATTCAAAACCATGATATCGCATAATGCTTTTAACACGTTCACTGTTGGGAAAACACGTGGCACTGACTGTAGTTACAAATGACAATAGACTTTTTCAAAATAGCAATTACTAAGTACCATGGGATACAGATTTAGGTACACCTCGTTTGTGACCACGGTCACATACCATTGACAATGCCTACGCACACCAAAACTCTCTCCCACAATCCTTTGTAATTGTTAGGAAAAGGGTCTATTGATTGACAGTTTCTCCCCAATGCCTTCATTGAGTTCCTCAATCCAACATATGCTATCCTTGGTTCAGGACGATCCCTTGAAGTCTGTTTTGGTCTAAATTTTTAATTTCTGAGGGCGAGTAGGCCTTCTCATGTTAAAGGTTTAATCAGTGAAGTACCAAAGTGTAAGGAGTTTTCCTGTAGGCTAAGCCACTCTTGTCCAGGGAAAACCTATATTAACCTAATTTTTTTTTCAGTAGTCTCCCACAGAAATTGGTTTTGCTACAGATTGACTGAAGCCCCTTGGTTTACCATATGGTGAACCAGATAGGAACCATTTACTCATTTGACACTGTTGTTTAACATATGCATCTAAATATTTGAATCAGTAGCGTGTTTAAAGGGTCCTGTGGGCACACTCCCCCTCACCACCACCTCCTCTGTGGGTAGTCGCTCAGTGGGGAGATTTAAGGTAAGAGTGAAAATAGAGACAGAGGTTAAAGGACTGAGAGAGACTATTGGAGAGACAAAAGAAAAACCCAAAATTTAAAATTATCCAACCGAGTCATACATTTTGTAGTAACTCTTAATTTTTCCATACAACCCTGAGTAAGTAAAGCTCATCGTCCCCGCCCGTAAGAAACAAGTTAGTATCCACATCTAGCCCGTCAACTAAGTACTATTATCATTATTTTATTTTTCATTTATTCCATTACTGTTAATTTATTTTCTTTTGCTCTTCCCGCGTTTTTTTGGTTTGCCTGTATATAATAGCAGTCAGTATTGCCAGGGTAGGTAGGTAGGATACAGGATGAAACAAAGCACAATTGCCGTTAAAATTTGACAAGATAGTAAAGTGCAAATTCCTGTATTATGGAGTGTTTAGGATGCAAAGTATCTTCCATACGGACTTTCTATGCATGATAGTCTCATCAGAGAATTGATTTCCCCCGTTTCGTCCCTGATTTGCTGAAGGCCTCTAATTTGGACCTAACCTTCAGTCTGTAGGCCTACCGCCCTTATTCCAACATAATACGAACGAGCTGTTCGCAGTCACCTGAACTGACGGTAGAGGCTATGGATAAGACGAATATCAATGACATCGTTAAGGGACACCTCGAAGACAAGTTTATTCCGCAGTGGATGTGTTCAACCGATTATTCTTTGGTCGAATTGAACTATACATCATAATAAACTAAATTCTCCGAGTTTACACCACGGTGGATTGCGCCAGTCTATTATTCGTCTGTCGATTATTTGAGCTATACATTGTTATATACAACTTTCTCATATGAGAGGGATACCGAATAAAAAAAAACGAGTGAGAAAACGACACAAGGGCTTGTTTGAACATTTTTACTGCCTTATGGCTCGCACAAATTTGCTTGCTGGCAATACTCCTTCATACGCTCCTCTGCCTATACGCTTATACGCTCCTTATACTCCATGTGCTCCCCGCGTATGCTCCTCTGCTCCGAACACAACCCTAGGTATGCTCCTCTGCTACGGTTGTCTCACTTACACATGCTCCCCGTGCTCCATATGCTCCATTGCGTATGCTCCTCTTCTCTGTGCTCTCCATTGCCCATGCTCCCCATACTCCATGTGCTCCACTGCGTATGCTCTTCTTTTCCTCTGCTCCGTTTAATCATTGCCCATGTTCCCTTGCTCCATGTGCTCCACGATGCAAGCTCATTGCTCAGATAGAGTGGGGTACATTTAAGTCGATGGAGACTAGTGTTTCTCACATTTTTAGCACACCTTCGTGATTGCAGCACTTTCAGCACGTCTCATCTTTGTCATATCTGTCAGTTGCCGTTTACGCGAGGCTACAATCTCTGTCGACATATTCAGCGAGTCCACAAACACGGTCACGGAGACCTCGAGATGAACGTAGGAAACTCTAAGAAGGGCACAGAAAAGCGACCTCACAACTCTTCAGACGAGGGGTTATACGACGATATCTGTGAGTTACCCAGCTCCTTTAATCTGCACAAACAATAACACTGATTTCTTGCTTGGTCCAAATTGTCTTCAACATAACATCAAATTAACATAGACATTGAATCGTTTTCATGTAAATATTACACGCGTTACATTTACTAGATCTGATATGGCTACATGGCTAATTTAGTTTTAAATAACCAGTCCTGGTTAACTTTAACCAGGGAAATTCTGATTTGACCACTGAGTCATTAATATAACCAGAGAAATTTTAGTTTTCGTCGAGGACCCCTGACTGTTCTATTTAACAAAGAAGTGTTTAGATAACCGACGACCCCAATTCTCGTTTAACTTGCTAGAGTGTTTTGGAGTGTAATTTTTGGTGATATTTGCAGGCTAGAACGATTCCAGTGGGGTCATTGTCAAATAAATGACCTTTGTGAGTAGAATTTAACATTTATGGTAGTACGCTTTCTCGGAGAGAGGAATTATATACACTCTAGAAATTTTTATAGGTGCAGGCTTTTAACACCAGACCTAAGTCTGATCTCCGTGCTCAGGATAAGATCCTCTGCTCTAGATCAAGGTTGTACAGTGTGAATGCTGATCACCTCTTCATCTGATCCTATATGATAAAGATTTGTCTTGGTGAAAGATCAGTACCTGAACGACAGGCTTGTTGTGTGAAGTATTTTAGATTAAGGATGATACAGTATCAATGGCAGTGCTGATTTTTTGAGCGCAGATTTTAGTATTATCTTACAACCAGGAAAGTTTGTCTACATCAGGCGTTAACTTTCGAATTCTTAGCGTCTTCCCAAGAGAAATACAATTGAAATAAAAGAGTACAGGGGTGTGTGTGGGGGGGGGTGCATTGCAACAAATGAGCAAACATTGATTGACCATGTTCACGAGGAAAACAACCCGTGGTCCACGCGGAATCTAGGCTTTGCCACGTGGATTGCTCTTTGGTAACAAATATGAAGTTGTTTAAAGGGCTCCAACCTTTGTTACGCCCTATTATAAGAATATAATCTTGGAGAAAGCAGTTTTTTGAGGATAAATTTCGTATGTCGGTGGAGATTAAAATTAAGGTGTAAAGGAGCATTATAAATCACCTCAAAAATGCCCAACTCTTTAATTTCACCATGAATTAAAAAAAGAGAAACAAACAAACAAAAAACAACAGCGACAAAGGAACGTAGAATAGGTACATAGGAAAAAAAGGTGAGATTTCGGAACAAGTCATGCACATTCAAATATATACTCAACTCAAAGTCTGTCTCTCTGTAAAAAGTCATAAATAACACTTTACATAATACAGAAATGATGCAGGGATTTTGAATCCTTTATATTACTTGGGAGAGAGTTCCAGAGGAAAACTCTACCACTACGAATTTGCGATTGGTCGAGGTTTGTCCTGGAGCTGTGTACATGTATAGAGTGTTTTGTGCGGGTATATTATAGTTATGAAAGTCGCAGTTGTATGCAAAAAATGAATCAAAGCTTTCTGGTAAAAGACCGTGATGAAATTTATACATGAAGATCCCAACTTAATAGTTGTAAAAATCGAGAATGTTTAAAATGTTGGAGTCTAAACACAAAGGAGTACAATGAGTATTGTACAGGACACTATGGATATTTCTAATAATCCTCTTTTGCAAAATATATAAGTTGTTTAAAAAGGCCTTGTGAGCATTTGCCCAGAGTAATAAGCTATAGTTAAGATGAGGAAGGATTAGAGCAGTATAAATCAAAATGGGTACACTTTTGGGAAGAAAGTTCTTGGTTTTATAGATGATACCATTTACACGGGCTATTGTTTTAGTAGGGGACCAGTCAAGTCGCCCCTTGCAAAGTCGCCCCTCACAAGATCCCCTTCACAAAGTCGCCCCCTACAAAGTCGCCCCTACAAAGTCGCCCTACAAAGTCACCTTTACAAAGTCGCCCTTACAAAGTCGCGCCCTAATGAAGTCGCCCCCTTGGCCAACAAATTCGCCCCTTAGCAAAGTCATCCCTTACAAACTCGCCTCCTGACAAAGTCGCCCCGACAATGTCTCCCCTCTACAAAGTCGCCCCCTCAGTTCAATTAAGTCGCAAAATTTCATCAAATTTCAAGTAAATTAATAAAAAACAAAAGGATAATCGTTCAGTCCATGTTCATGCACCATTTATGTGCAATAGGCGTATGCCTCGGTCATACAGCACGTACGTACGCACGTAGGTACGTAGACCTACAGGGATATAGAATCGCGTACTATGTTCCCATACCTAGTGTACACTCTACGTACTCCGCGCATTTTGTATGAAACTGATCGAATGCGTTCGAGCGATAAGCTATTATACTTTTCACAGAGTTGTCTCCCTATATACACCTGGTAATAGTCAGAGGAACAGAGGGAAAAAAGCAGAAGTATAGGGATTGGAAAAGGTCTGATTGGGAAAAGATGAAAGCAGAATACTGTAATATCAACTGGGAACTAGAGTTTGAAGGCATGGAAGTGCAAAGAATGTGGGATGTTTTTTCTGACATTTATAAACAACAAGTTAAAAAGTATGTTCCAGAGAAAGAACGAAAATTGCAAAGTAAGCCAAAGTGGATGACCAAAGAACTAAAACGTCTTATTTGGAAAAAGAGGAAAGCATGGCAAGATGATAAGATTGGTAAGGGATTGTCAGACTGGAATTACTTTAAGTCATTGCAAAGACAGTTTAAAATTCAAATTAAGCAAGCAAAGAGAAACTTTGAACAGCTATCTGAGAAAACTAAAGAGGATCCTAAGACTTTTTACTCATGTATAAGGTCAAAGCAGAAAATAAGAGACAAAGTTGGCCCAATTAAGGATGATAAGGGAGAAGTTATAATTTCGGAAGAGGAGACTGTGGATGCCTTAAATGTGTTCTTTACTAAAGTTTTTACAAGAGAGGATGACGATATTCCAGAAGCTACAGTATTTTTTACGGATGAGGAATGTTGTAAGTTAGTGAACCTGGATATAACAGTGGAGATGGTGATGGAAAAGTTAAAAAGTCTTGAGAAGGAAAAGGCAGCAGGTCCAGATGATATTAAACCAGACTATTTAAAAGAAATGGTACAGGAAATAGCAAAGCCATTACAAATGATATTTGAGAGGTCTTTAAAAACGGCCAAGATACCAACAGAGTGGAGAAGAGCAAATATTACACCACTGTATAAGATAGGAGATCGTTCCGATGTGTCAAATTACAGACCAGTTAACCTTACATCCGTCCCTGGAAAAATAATGGAAACGCTACTCAGAGATGCCATAGTAGAGCATTTAGAAAAGGACGAGTTACTCTTAGACACACGGCATGGCTTTAGAAAGGGACGTTCATGTGTATCAAATATGTTAGTATATTGGGATAAGTTAGTAAGGTACATTGATGAAGGTATTCCTGTAGATATCATATATTTAGATCTGCAGAAGGCATTTGACACAGTACCTCACAGAAGACTCTTAACCAAAATCAGGGCACATGGAATCGATGGACATATATTGAAATGGATTGAAGAATGGCTAGGTAAACGGATGCAGAGAGTAGTGTTGAATGGGAAAGAATCGGAATGGATGGAGGTGTCAAGCTCAGTGGTACAAGGATCGGTATTAGGACCTGTTTGTTTTACAATGTACATGAATGATTTAGATATAGGCGTACAGTCAGAATTAAGTAAGTTTGCAGATGACACAAAAGTAATATGCCCAATAAGAGATGAAAGGGATAAGCAACAGCTACAGCAAGATTTAGACGTATTGATGTCATGGACTAAAAAGTGGCAAATGAAATTTAACATAGGAAAATGTTCGGTGATGCATTTTGGACATGGTAATCCCAAGTACAAGTATCAAATGGATGGGAAGGAATTGAAAGAAAGTGATGAGGAGAAGGATTTGGGAGTGTACGTTAATACGTCAATGAAATTTAGTAGACAATGTGCAGAATCAACAAAGAAAGCCAACAGAGTTATGGGTATTATCAAACGGAACTTCATCAATTTTGATCGCAAGGTTGTTTTGAATTTATACAAGTCCCTGGTAAGACCACACTTAGATTATTGCTTTCAAGTTTGGAGGCCATATTTAAAAAAAAAGATATTACTTTATTAGAAAGAGTACAACGGAGAATGACCAGGCTTATAACAGGAATGGAGAGTAAATCTTACGAGGAAAGAATTAAAGAATTAAAATTGATGACAATTGAGCAACGACATATGCGCCAGGACCTGATAACACTTTACAACATAACACAAGGGAAGATAGTACTCAAGCTGGATGATTTTGTAGAATGTATTAGGGACAACAAAACCAGAGGAAATTCGAGAAGAATAAGACCCCCAACAGTAAGATTAGAAGTAAGGAGAAACTCATATTTCAGCAGAGTGTGGAAAGCATGGAACAAATTACCAGAGAATGTTGTTACTGCTCCAACACTGAACATATTCAAGAATAGACTAATGGAATGCGGGATCTTCAAGGGTCAATAGACCTCCTATCCCTTAGAGCCATTCTCTCAAGCAGACTCTTGTGAGCCGCAGACGAGAGGGTGGCCATCCAGGTAAATCCAGGTAAATTGAACGTTAAGTAACATTCGGTAAAAAAAGTTGATGTTTTAAAAACTTGTAAACTAAACTTCAAAGAAGAAAAAATTGCAATTAGATGTTGGTTTCAAAATTAAACACTGTAGGCTGTGCGTAAGGCTAAAGCCTGACGTCAAACTAGCAACAAAAGTGCGAGTTTATTAAGGGGCGACTTTGTTGGCCGAGGGGGAGGGGGAAATTTTGTAAGGGACGACTTGAGAAATGTGTTCTTTCCAGTTCAGTTTATTGTCAATTAAAATCCCCCAAAATTTTGTACATGATGACAGCTTAATAAAGGTGCCTCCAAGACATAGAGTGCATTTGAATCGTCGTGTCTTTTGTTGTCAAAAATTAGTACTTATGTTTTTTAATATTTAAGGATAATTTGTTTGCATTGAGCCAATGTAAGACTTTCGTGAATTACTCCTCTGCCTGTAAAATTACATCATTTAGGTTCTTCTCTTCAAAAAGAATTGTTGTGTCATCAGCGAAAAGAATAAAATCTGGCACTTCGGATGAAGAATGAATGTTATTTATATATAAGAGGAAAAGCAAATGACCAAGGATGGACCCTTGGGGGACACCTACATTGCAATTTAATTTATATGAGGACACACCGTTGTAATGAACATACTGAACTGTTTTTCAAGTAACTTTCGATCCAAGTATATGCAACTCCTCGAAAACCATAAGCGAACAGTTTGTTTAACAGAATAGTGTGGTCAATGGTATCAAATGCCTTTGAAAGATCAATGAAAACCCCTATTGCGGAAAATTTTTTGTCTAATGCTGTAGAAATTTTGTCTACTAGGTTAACAGCAGCCATGTCGGTTGAATAACCTTTGCGGAAGCCATACTGAAAAGACGTCAGGATATTATGCTTATGAATGAAACCGGAAATTCTGTTGTAAAGTAAACGTGCAAAAAGTTTTGAAACAGAGGGTAAAAGAAAAACTGGCCTGTAGTTGGCGAACTGCTGTTTGTCACCAGATTTGAAAATGGGGATTCTCTTTGCAATTTTAAGTTCAGAGGGTAAAACACCACTGGAAAAAGAAACATTCATGATATGCGAAATGGGAGAAGCGACAATATCACCAACATGTTTCAGAACCTTATTTGAAATTCCATCAAAACCAGAACTTTTCCCACTTTTCAGATCGTTATTAGAACTAAAAACCTCACCAGAGTCCGTTGGAAAAACGACAAAGATTTACAATTGAACTTAAAACCTTTAAGAGGATCAACGTGACTGGGTGGAAGATTATCGGAGAGATTCTGAGCAACTGACGCAAAATACTCGTTAAATCCGTTACATATAGTATAATTATCATTAATTACTTCACCATTATAAACAAAAGCAGCATTACTATCACCACTCTCATCCCTACCAATAACACTTTTTAAAATTTTCCAAGTTTTACTACTGTCGTTTCTATTAAGAGATATAAGGTTAGCATAATACTTTGTTCTTGACATTCTTAATAACTGATGTAAGAATATTCCTATAATTGGAGTAAGCTAACTTATGTTACGTTGAGAAACTTTTTAAACTTAGCAAAGAAGAGATTTTTCTTACACTTAAAAAGTACCAGTTGTAAGCTTAGGTGACTTAGAGTTATTTTTCTTACGGCTGAGTTTATTTAACGGACAACAGCGCTGATATGCATTCTGCATGATCTCAGAAAATTTGGAGTAAGCGGGATTTGCATCACGATCATAGGTAGCAATCGTCCAACCAATTGATGACAACTCATATCGAAGTCTAGTCATGCTCTTATAACATGTGTTGGTAATAGCAGTTACACTCTTAGGGTGATTACGTTTTATAAAAAGATTATTACAAAAAGCAAAAATGAGGTAGTGATCGGAAATTTCCGATATCATAATACCACTCCGCACATAGGCACGGTAACAATTTGTAAATATGTTGTCTATTAAAGTTGAAGAGGTCTCGGTGGTTCTGATACTCTTGTCAATCGTTGGATAAAAAGCATATGAATGTAAAGTATTTACGAAAGCATCAGCAGATGGAGAAGAAGGTGATTTTAAAAGGTCAATATTGAAATCACCAGCTATAAAACAAATTTTGTTTTCAACTGAAATGACTCCTGGCAGTTGCTTATATTCTGATTAAAAGAATTGAAATCACCATCTGGAGGTTTGTACACGACACCGATGATAGTGTTGCCACGATTCTAACTCAAAACCTCAATAAATATAGTTTGTTTTATCCTTGAACAAAAAACTTATATCACTTCTCATCTTAACGTTGATGTTATTATTAATATAGATACCAACGCCACCACCCCTCCGTCCAAACCTATCGTTGTCCAAAAAACTATAACCATCAATGTTCAACATACTACAATTGGTCGTTTCATTAATCCATGTTTCGGTAATAGCAATGAATGAGAAATCATGCTTTACAGAAAATAACAAGTTAGTAAAAGAATCAAAGTTTTTAGAAAGGCTACGGGAATTGATATGTAAAATTGAATCACTTCTACAATTTTCCTCAATAAAATTTTTAACAAAGTCATCCTCAGTATAATAATCAGTAGAATACTGACCTCCCCCTACATCATCATCATCATCATCCTCATCATCATCTTCATCATCATCATCATCAACAACATCATCATCATCAACATCATCATCATCACTAAATGCAGTAGAATCTATGACGATATCTCATGAAACGCTGCATTTGTACTGCAGTCAAAAACTTCGCGTAAATACGACTCATAATGAATAACTTTCTTGTAAGTTTTGGTAAGGAAGCTTGTGCTTACCTTGCTCCATATAAAGAAAAGGAATTTCAAAAAGAGAGAAAGTACAATTACTAGTTGAACACAAAACCGATGAAGTTAAACGCACAGAAATAAATAAACGGAATACACAAAAAAGTTTACGTAAAGTTATGATTGACATCATATTAATGCCGATATCACCCCTAAATTACTCTCCGTGATGTCAGATATCGTGACATTGTGCATGCTTTTATCTGTGAAAAAGTTAGTGTACAATTTCTTAATCATTGATCTTAATTCTACTGTCAAATATTTCTTTGTACAAGGGCATAGCTTTTGAGACGCACTCACGTAAGTCACGTGGCAGTTCATCGACAGAAAGCACACATTTGTTTGTTGGAATAAATCTGGAGCTTTCTATGGCTGTCTTGTACCATACTCTGTATAATTCTGAGTGTGGATTCATACGTTCCTTAGAGGTTCTCCATTTTTTTGTTATGTCCCCACTGGCGTCCCATGAAAGATACTTCTGACTCCACGGTAGGCCAACTGCCTCAAAATACTTGCCAAGCAATATATCTGGTTTGTTACAAAGCTCGTCAGCGTCGATAACAACTGGAACATTGCCCTCCATAGTTTTAACGGCGCGCCATAACTTGTAAAGTGTGTCATAAAATGTGTTGATTGGGAAGTCAGGATAATTCTCCACCATATTAACACGTTTTGTGTCCATGTCCTCACAACCGTTACTAGAAGCCTTGCTTGCAGCGAGAGCCACCTTGCACGACGAGTAGGCACGAAGTGGATTTCGTATGAGAAAGGTATGCTGGCATTTTATATCAGGAAGATATCCAAGGTTTATATCTCCATTAATATTATACGCCATATTCTTAATGAAGCGGAATGACTTTATCGGCTCCGGAGTTTCAAGTTGTGCTTTAACCCAAGGATATCTATCAGATTAGAAGAAAAAAATGTTTATACTGAGGCTGAATGAACTATGACTTCGCTGGCAAGTCATTTCGTCAGACTTATGTTAATTCTGGGTAGTCCGTTACAGGAAACGGGTTCCAGAGCTCAGACTCAAGAACTCGCGCGTGTGTTTCCAGTACTTTTTTTCCACCGTTTTCAGAAATGCTGGACATAATAATATTTGTAGAGGACTTATTTACTAAATTGTGTGTTACTTTGACTAATTTTATTTTTTTAGTTGAAAAGTTCTCAGCCGGTCAAATTACATACCGTATTTTACGAGACTTAGTCCTATATATGTAGAATTGTGGTTAGATTAATGGGGGCTCTGTTGTAATTAAAGTAGGAGTGACCTTGGGCGGAAGTGATTTTATACTTTTTCAGTGAATACTGAGATCCCTCCTACCTGATCTTACACATTTTACCTTCAGTTCATAAAATAATCCCTGTTTTAATTATCTGCTTGGCGGTCGGAAAACATTACAACTGGTAATACGATTGTTGTAATATAACGACGAGAGACTAGGTCATTTCTTTCAAGATCATATGCAGTGCATATAGGACTAAATCTTATCACTGGAAATGCAATAGTTTAGGAACACCTTTATGTGGAAAATGCTTCCTCCGCCTTGCTCTATCGGTTGTGCTTAAAGAGCTGTTTTCAAAAACCGGCCATTCTATTGTCTGAGTAGGGTATATCATATTACATCCCCTTAGCTAATGGTAGTTGCAAATGCGAGAAACTCTGAAATGCATTTCTGTACATGTAAGAAGTTAGTTTCCATCAATAATTGTAATATCGAGATAATGCTCCAACTGATCATAACGTCGGTAAGTTAACCTAAGAATATACCGGTTGATCATTTTTAGGTGGGTCGATTGTCATGTTTGTTTTTTTGTAGCACTGTTACTTAAATGGAAAATTTTCTTTTAAGAAGACACTACTTTCGTCAATGTCATGTGAGTATGCTGCTTCGCCCTTTGATTCCTTGCCGACGTCGAAAGATATGTATGAAATCATGCTGGTAAGTGTATGTGTGCGTTTGTATGTGTGTATGTGACTGTATGTGTATGTGTTTTTGACGCTTAGCTAGTAATAAAGACATCTCAAGATAGGAATAATGGATACTTTCCACACTTTGCATACAGATTTATAATGTAAGAAGAAGAGGCCTGTAGTTTTTGGTGGAGATCAAAGATCATTTGAGGTCACATGAGGTAAAAAGCCGAAACCCTGTAAACACGATATTTCAAGATGAATGGTGAGCACTTGGAATACTGGGCATATAAATCTGCCATATTGCGAGAAAGGTTGCTATTGCTTTTGATAGAGCCCAGATGTAATTAAAGGTCACCAGAGGTAAAAACTGAACAAAAAGTGTGAAAACGATATTTCAAGATAGGAATGAGGGATACTTTTTATTCTTGATATATAAACAGCCATATTAAGAGAAAAATTTTTTGGCTCTGGTAGCGGTCCAAGGTCATCTGAGGTCAACAGACATGAAACTACGAAAACGTAAACTGCTCGTAAACACGTTATCTCAAGAAGAGACAGTAGGGATAAAAGTATAAAGAAAAACCTTTCATCTTTTCATAAGCATAACTCTAGTACATTGGTAATTCCAACTCTAACTACCCAATGATAGACTTTTTCGAAGAATGATGTGACTGGAAAAAAATTTAAAATAGCTAATAAGTAACGTCTATGTTGATGGTGATGGTTTGATGGTTGATGGTTTAGTGCTAAGTGCTCGATTTCTATTTTGAAGGCCCAAATTTGAATCCCATTCTAGCGCTTATTATTTCAGTGTTTGTTATTCAACATTTGTCTTCTGCTACTCATCATACCTAGGATATAGATTTTAGTATTGCATTGAGAGAAGGAAACATTGTTTTTGGTTGAGGTCAGAGGTTATTTGAGTTCACCAGAGGTCAAAAACCGAAAACCCCTTATAAACCATATCTCAACTTAGGAACCTGGATTGTGGATGCTTAAACTTAGAAATATAACCCTGTTGTTCGGTCATCTGAGGTCCTTACAGAAACTGCGAAAACCCTGTAAACTGCTTGTAAACACTATATTTCAAAAAGCGTAACATTGAGGTATCTCATACTTAGCATGCAGATGCCCAATACTGATTACAAGGACCTATTTGTTTCGGTGTAGGTCAAAGTTCATTTGGGGTCACTAGAAAGCGTCGTAAATACGATATCTCATACAGGTCAATCTTAATGGATCTCATAGTTGGTATGTGGATGCCTCCATGAAGGGTTAATTATTCCAATTGTTTTTGGTGACGGTCAAAGGGCATTTGAGGTGACAAGCGGTCAAAAGGTTAAAACCCGTACGTATCCTTCTGTACCACCTATGTCCACAAGTAGTCCATTGAATTGGTTGAGGTCAAAGGTAATGTGAGGTCACCAGAGGTCAAATTGTGAAAATATCGTGAAACATGATATCTCAAAGAAGGAAACCCTTGAGGATGATCCCCACGGCGACAAAGCTTTATCTTTCCGCAAAACTTTAATCGCAAAGCATTTGAGCTTTCTGGTTTGAAGATACAGTGTGAAAACGGATATACTTACGTCATAATATCCTCTTCAAACCAGTTTCTACTTGACTTAAGAGTAGACGTGGGTTCTTTGTCTTGTTTGTCAAATAAGCCTCTCAACGTTGGATTGTTCAATTCACTTTTGAGATAATCGTTGTCACTGTGGTAAATTTTATTGCTGAATGCACAACTGTAAGGCTCAAACCAAATCTGAACATTATCCACAAAACTGATACATTTGGTAAATACACTGGAAAGGCTTCGAGGAGTTGACCACAGAAAAATTGTCCTTGGTTCTTGATCCATTTCTGAAATATTTTTTATCTCTGTAACGTAACAAAAATAAGAATACTATGACTTTTACTAGAGAAAAGGGAAACTAGACGTCAACCAAGGTATGTGACAATTTAAAAAAATATAGTAACATCCAAAATTTGCAAAGATGATTGTTTTTTCATCAAAAAGCATATTTGTTTCTCAAAGAACACTTTTTGTTATCATTAATCGGTACCGTCACCCCCTCTGAGAATGCCGTCTTAGGGAAGGGTGGTTACAGATCGAGTATCCCAATCACTTAAACGTTATGTACTGTAAAGTGGCCTTGATGCAAAAAAAAAACTATTTTTGGCAATTTTTCAGCTTTGTTTGATATGTTTCAAAAGTCCCTCTTTGTGGTGAATCCGGTGTATTTTAGGAAGATGCCCGTTTTTTAGTAAGCTGATTAAAACGCAAAGTGGTACTATCTTTAGCAAAACTTTCCACCTGACAATATGCCTTGAAATTCTCAGTATCCAAGAAATATGCCTCTTATTGTTTTTATGAATTTATTTTAGAGTGTGGCAGGATACCTCCCTGGACTTAACCCCGTTAGTATACCTCTGAATTATGCAACTGTTCCAAAGTTTCCTTTACACTAACATCATCTGCTTTTGATACCTGTGTTAATGTCTTGTAGAGTTCTTTAAAGCTCTCCATTTAATTATAATCGCTAGAAACCACTGTCTTGGATGAATTGGATTATTGTTGGCGCAACACTAGTAAACTGTACGTACATTAATGCCTTCCAGATTGCAGGAAATGATACGCCCCAGGCATTGAACGTTTGCGATTGTATTATTTTTGTATTTGAAAAAATTTGCCTGTTGGTCATGTTATCCACACCTTGTAGGGGATAACATTACTGGATGTTACTCTGTGAGCTTACATAAACTTGGTATAACTACAGACGGATGTTTGACTAAGGAATAAGGAATACCAGTACACTGAGTGTGCATGTGGTCTGTTTCAGGCCAATCGAATTGACACGCTGGACTGATTGCGGCCAAAAAGAAGAAATGTGTTGATCTTGCCTCCGAAATCACTGCTTTGGAGCAGTCTGCACTAAACGGCTTGAACAAGAAGGAGAGGATGTCTAGAAGGAATAACTTTCGCATTATTGAACTCCCTGCTGTGACGGAAGGAGAAGTAGGTAAAGATATTGTTAAAGCTAAAGTTTTGTCACTGTTTGTCGACGTCCGTGATGATGTCTCAATAGAACGTTGCCATCGTGATGGAAAGGGTTATGGTGGAAATCCTCCACACATCCTACTTCGATGCCTGTCCTATAAGGAGAAGATTAGTATAATGAAAGCAAGAAGAACAGCCTTAGCCAACCAGTCTTTCCACATTGTCGATGACTTGACCAAAGCTGATCTTGCTGAGAAAAAGAAATGGGCAGGGATAGATGCACAATTGTATCTGCAGGGAACGAAAATGCGTTTTTCTGGGGGTTAGTGGAGGGAGAACACCGGAAAACCTTTTCAGTTCTGAACTCTTTAACTTTTTACCTGATACAAGGTTCCTAGATTATTTCGGTAATTTCACATGGATTTGACTTGAAATTTGCAGTGTGAGTCCAACTGTGCATGGTCTCACAAATTTTAACTCTTTTTCAAATTTTATTTAATTTATCTAATTTGTTCACCTTGTTGGACAGTGTGGTGTGTTAAAGTTTGTTTGTTCCTTTTCTTCATTACGACAGTCTCAAACCGTAACAGTCGGCTGGAAGGGGTTTTCCCTTTTCTTGAGTGCGTGTGTGCATGGGTGCATCCGTTTTTTGGCTTATAAGAGTGGGCTAACTTCTGTTTCTGTTTTAATAGCCAAATGCCCGATCATTTGTCCATGTGTAGTTTTAATGCAAGAGGTTTGAACAACGCTAAAAACAGACGAAATTTTTCTCCTGGTTACACAACCAAGATTTTTCAATTTCACTTATTTAAGAAACTCATTGTACTACTACCCAAACAAAAGTTTGTATAAATGAATTTGGTGATGAAAATTTTTTTCATGTGGCTCATCCAGAAGCGCTGGTGCGCTGTTCTGTTTAGGCCATCGTAAACTTATACAATAAAAAGTCAGTTGTTTGACACTGGTCCTCTTTATTTTATTCTTGATGTTAATATTAATGATACCATTCACACAATTGTTAATGTTTATCATCCAAACCGTTATGTTTCCACCTTTTTCAGAGTTTTGTCCAGTTATTTGGTATCGAATCGTGATTGCTCAAACACCGTTTGGGGAGGTGATTTCAACGAAGTGCTTGATATTGGCTTAGATAAAGTAGGATTAAAGCGTACAAATTTCAATGCTAGAGAGACTTTTTTGAGAGCATGTGTAGCTTCAACCTTGTCGATGTGTTCAGGGAACGAAATCCATATGAACGTGTTTATACCTGGCATTCTAATATAACAGCTGGACTTGGCTGTAGACTTGGATATTTTCTTGATCTCAGGAAACTTACAAGCCCACTGTCATGATTGTTTTACTCTTGCATCTATCCAGTCTGATCACAATGCAGTTGTCATTAAAATGTGTACTTCTCATATGAGAGGGAGAGGTTTTTGGAAACTGAACGTTTCCTTTTGCATGATTATGATTACGTAGCAGGAATTCGTAAATTAATTTTAGAAGCGGAAACTGCATGTGTGGGACTTAGATCACCTAAGTCCACGGATTCTGGGAGTACCTGAAATTCCTTTTACGCTCTTGGTCGCTAGATTTTTCAAAAGCCAAATCTCGACGTTTAAGGAAGAGAGAGCGAACGCTCCAGAGAATTATTTCATTAGAAGCTAAATATAGCTTAAACCCTACTCTTTTTAAAGCAAGAAATATTGAATGGAAAACAGCAGCTTGATGCATCTATGAAGGTAAAAAATTGATTGCATTATTATTATTCGTTCAAGAGCAAGGTGGGTGGAAAATATACGAAATACTGTCTAAATTTAGAAAAAGAAATAGTGAGACGAAAGCTATAAAAGTCTTAGTTGGCGAAAAGGGAAGGAAATTTTATGATCCTAAGAAATTTGGACTATTGAACGAAAATTTTATGAAAAGCTGTATGCCTTTCGTAGGACAGTACATTTAGATACGCATTTTACCGATACTTCTCATGTTGAAAGTGTTGATAATGATTTAAAAAGTAGCTGTGAGGGTATGTTAACCGAGGAGGAATGTTGGAGTGACATTCGAAGTATGGCTAAGGGGGAGGTTCCCGGAAGTGACGGTCTCCCATTAGAAGTTTATAGTTTTTTTTTTTTTTTTGGCAGAGATAAACCTGTTTGTGGTTGTCCTTGAACTCGTTTTTTTAGTCGGGAAACTCTGCCCAGAACAGTCTAAAGCTATTATCAAATTATTACCAAAAGAAGGGAAGGATCCTTAGAAAATTGGGGAATGGAGTCCCTTCTCACTCTTAAATGTAGATTATAAAATTGTTGCTAGTTGTATTTCAGCAAGGCTGCAGCAAGCCATGTCTTTTATTATTGACCCTGATCAAACAGAAATGATTGAACAGGCTTTTTGAAAATGCGTTTTATTGAAGAAAATGTAAGACTCATTTTAGATATTATACAGTACGCCCAGAAAAAGAACATCCCAGGTTATACTTTATTTGTCGACTTAGAAAAGGCTTTCGACAGAGTTGAGTGGAATTTTGTGTTTCATATTACAAAACTGGAAATATAATTCGATGGATTAAAACGTTTTACTCCAACTGCTCTGCTTGTGTGTTAAATTATAGCTTGTCAACCAGTTTTTTTTCAGTTGAAAGGGGAAAGCGTCAAGGCTGATCGCTAAGTCCATACCTTTTCCTGCTTTGCGTAGAAAGTTTAGCGATAAAATTACGAGCGGACCATAATTTTGTTGGTTACCGTATTGGTGATGTTAACATCAAAATTTCAATGCATGCAGACGATACTACGATTTCTTGGGTGATGATAATGACTTATTAAATAGAGCTATTGAAAAATCTAGATGATTATTACAGACTTTCCGGTTTAAAAAACATTTCCCCATTGGTGGTAATCTGGATTATGTTGATAATTTTCAGTTGTGTTTTGATGTTCCTCTTACGTACAGGCCAATCAGGATTCTTGGTATTACAATAACTTCTAAAAGGGATGATCTATGCCCCTTGAATTATGTACCAAAATTATCTCGTCTGAAATGTACCTTAAAGATGTGGCCCTCCTGTGACTTGACCACCTTGCGGTAAAATAACTATTGTTAAGAGTTTCGCCTTGTCACAACTGATTTACCTTTTTGCTGTTCTTCCGAATCCACCAGACAACTTTTTGAAGGAGTTTATAGTTTCTTCTTTCAATTATATATGGGGAGGAAAAAATGATAAGATAAGGCTAACAATTTAACGCAATCTTATGAACAAGGGGGGGGGGGGTTAAAAATGGTCAATGTTTTTGACTTTCTTAAGGATATGGAAATTGTCTGGATAAAGAAGTACATTGACCTGTTTACAGGTGCCTAGAAAGTTCCATGCCACTACTTCTTAAGAAAGGTTAGGAGAAAAATCTTGTTCAATTGCAATTTTCGAGGAAATGTTTTACCCATTAGGAACTCCTCTGCTTAAAGATTCAGACCCTATTTTGTAACCATTTTAACTGTTTATCTTTTAACTAATCTAATTTAACTTGGTCTTGGTCTTCCTGTGATTACTAAACATAAAAGATTTAACTGGGCAATGTGGAGAAAATATCAACAGTTTATATGTTGTGGAACCAACTGGACAAAAGTTCCTCACTGACCAGGGATTAAGTGTAATTCTAGAAGTGACTGTGGCTTCTTGCAACAAAGAAATGCGCAGAGAAGTAGGATTTTATTGCACCTGACCTCCCCTTTGTGAGGTCTGGTCAGAGTGTTCAGATTTTAAAGGAGGTTTTAAGGAGGTTCCTAATGCAAGGAAAGTTACCAATGAGTTTATTCATAATTGTTGTTGCCAAGGAGTAATTTGACATTTGAGATACCTCTTGGTAACTACTGGGATCAAGTTATTTGGATTAATACATTTATTAAGGTCAAAGGTGGTATAAAAAATGCTTCAATTCAAACGTTAAATATGTTCAGGATTTTTATCATTCCACAGGTAAACCGTCACATTATAAGGAATTTATTACATAGTATAACTGCCCAAACTTTCCCTTTACTTTGCTGAATAGGATTTTACATTCCATTCTAAAGGCATAGCTACCAACAAGTCATTGCTTAGGGTTGCATGGGCAGTCACCCTGTCAGCAAATATATGATGATTCATCTAGAAGGATTTGTCATTATGTCTATGAAAAGCTTACTCAACGTTCTTGGGAGTCTCCCCTCTCTTGTGTAAAATGGGAGAATGATTTTAAGTACTACTCTCAACTGGACTAAAAAATTTTTTTGGCATGTTGAAACATAAAAGAAGGAAAGATTTAATATTTTTAATATAAATTCACTCACTGTTTAATGGCTACAAATGTTTTCCCCGAGCATGATAAACATCACGGATAATAAAATGATTGTGTTCTTTTGTAATGATTACAAAGAGTCGGTGGAACATTTTTCTGCCAGTGCAGATATGTGAAGGATTTGTGGGACAACATTTATTTGAACATCTGTCCGTCCAGAGTTGGTATTACGTATGAAAATGTTTGTTTTGGATATTACCATCTCCCCAAAAGATGGTATAGTTTGCTATTTTCTCTGCGGAATTTTATTATCGTTGTAAGGTAAATAATACTTTGACAGACTTCCAGACATTTAAGTATCAGTTGAAGTTTCACATGGAAGTTCAAATACATATACTTAGTAACAAGAATACCCAAACAGAGATTTACAGGTTACGAGGTTCTTTGCTCCTATTATGAAACATTTCGGTTGTTTTAACAGGCAATCATAGGCTATTGTACATGAATTTATTTGTCTGTAAATTATAAGATATTATTGGTTTTCATTATGTTGTGCAGTATATAACCAATGCTCAGTGTAAATAAAAATGTGCGAAAAATATATTGCTCTTTCACCGTATAACAGCCAAGTTTTACATGAGATAATCTGAAATTTGTATGTTATTCTGTCATCATGCTGTTGTGATAGGAGAAAGCAAAGTTTTATCAATAACAAGGCAAGTCTGACCCAGAAGGTGATTTAAATACTTTAACTAAAACAGGTGTTGGAATTAGTTCCAGCAGCCATTGTAGGAATTTAAATAACTTTACACGTTAGTTCGTTGTCATTCCGTGGCATTTGCTGATACTAATTGAGATTTAATATATAGCTCAAAATTATCAAAGTGTACTTATGACGCAATTACAGTGAATTTAAGTCAAACCCAATTAAATGGTGCCTCACAGCAAAGAATGTCTTGAACAGTCACCAGCACCATTATCACAGACACCTTCTGCTAGATACTGGAACATGACAGTGGGTGATATTTCAAAGGTGTAACTTCAACTCGTATTTCTAACATCTCACTCGGTGACGACACTTTAACCTTGGCTGGAGAAATTCCTATTTGTTTCCTGATCATGAAAGTTTTATTGGTAAGAACATTGATCTGTAAACATGGTGGTTTCCTAATCTACTTCAGTTCTCCTTGATATGCAGCTCCCCAAATCGCCCTACCCCTTAACATATAGCAGTGCCCTCTTTTGCTGCACGACATGCATTCACAATGTAGTTAACGATAAGCAATGTCTAAAGCACACAAAATACCATAAAAATTTGAAAAGTTTTAAGTCCACATAAATTTGTACCATAACTCTGTGAAAATCCTGCAGAATCTGAGATAATCACTGTGCTATATATTCCTTCTAGAATACAGATATTAAAACATCTGAAGCAGGTCAAAAATATGGCATACTATCTGAAAATGGCATTGAATTCGCACTAAACAGACTTCGACATAGTTAATTCATTTGTGCTTATTGCCTGTGAATTTGATGGTGCAAGGCACTTGGACCGTTAAGACTTAGTGATGGGACTGGGGGACTACAGAAGAAGATTTTGTAATTCCACCAGAAATAAACCCATCAAGTCAGGGTAAAGTGAACATAAATGCACCTGAAAATGTATGCACGAGGGATCCTTTCTTTGCCACCTCGTGTTGGGAGAGGTGTAAGGGGAGTGCATTCCTCCTCCCCTTTGGTAAAATGTTGTTCATTTTAGGTGACTTAGATGAAAATGCCTAGTGCTTGGCAAATATTTTGAACTAGTCATACGTTATATACTTCTCATAATTTAGTGAATTCTTATTTTTGGTCAGGTGTTTAGAGAAGATTGTGTTCTCTAAGTGAAGGTGGTTATAACTCCTCCCATTGGGAATTTTGTGTTCATTTAGATGACTTTCATGCAAAATGGTGTTATCTTTGCAAATTTTAGAACTTATCTTGAAACGTTCGTGCTCCTAATGATTT
Organism: Holothuria leucospilota; assembly: GCA_029531755.1. Taxonomy (NCBI): domain Eukaryota; kingdom Metazoa; phylum Echinodermata; class Holothuroidea; order Aspidochirotida; family Holothuriidae; genus Holothuria; species Holothuria leucospilota. The sequence goes on along the minus strand of CM055961.1, from coordinate 70,751,939 downwards.
AGTGGATTGTTCTATGTTCTTTTGAGGTCGACTTTACAACTTTACAGAGAAGGGTGTGTTCTCCAAGTTAAGGTGAGAATTTTGAATCATTAAGATGACTTTCATGCAAAATGGTGCTATCTTTCCAACTTTTAGAACTTATCTTATGCTGAAAAGTTTTCCTGGTAATTTAGTGAATGTTTCTATGTTCTTTTTTTCTTGTCGGGCTTTAGAGAAGGGTGTGTTGTCTAAGTGATGGGGTGACAAATCCTCCCCTTGAAAAAGTTTTGTGTGTAGTTTCCGTAGATGCAAATTGATGCTGTAGGCCTATAAGGCAAATCTTTAAACTATTTACATGCTTACAAAATTTCAATTTTTAGGTATACTTTGTTCGTGGCATGGCACCTCCTCCAAGGCTGGTCAAGTCTTAGGATCTGTTTAAAAACTCTGTGGTAATTACAAAATGGCAATACTAACACGGGTAATGAGAATTCAGACAAGCACTTTTCAGTACATTTTTAGTTCAGTACATTTTTAGTTCAGTACATTTTTAGTTAGTGTATTAACACTCACTATCTACCGACAATGGGTGTGCGCGTAGCGCGTCATAAAATGTTTTGAAAAATGTATAACTACAAATACATACTTCCAATCTTTCACATCATGCTACAAATGTTATCGCATAAAGTACTTATGATATTACATTGCCCTAAAATCCCTTTCATATGCGTGATCTCCTCAGAGGTTGTAGATGTACTTAATTCTAATTTCCGGAAAAGTATATAAGTCGTAATAATTCCGTGCATTAATTATAACCCATACACTGGCCATGAGATGTTGAATTGGAACCATGGCGAAAGAGCGCGAGGCGCGACCAAAATTTTGCAAAAATGAAAAACAAAGTAGGCTAATATAAGACAAAAATTGCATACAAACACCGAGACACGTTCAATTCCCTAACAAATGAATGTGCCAAGTAGAAGGAGTCTTATATACCTGTTCATTCGTGCAAGCTTTCAGCTTTCTTAAATAAATATCTTACGTTGAATTTTCCTGCTTCGCAGTCTTGTAATGCTCTTCTCTTCCGTATCGACTCCTATGCACACGAGCAACCGGCCTTTTTGTAAAGTTGCAAGACCTTCATGGATGAATAACGAAATCACGTTTTAGACCATATGAAATGATAATAATGAAAATGGTAATAAACACAGTAGTGACTTGAGGCTGGAAGCCGCTTGGCTTCCGGAAATTTTGATAAATTGCAAAGGATGTTTGAAAATTTTCATACTTTGTGAACAATTTGTGAAGAAAAAATGATGGAGATAGACGAATCACGCAGACGAAAAAGACACCTCACCCCACCTCTATCCAACTTTAATAACACGTTTTGGCTCATCTTAAAATTGTTCGGAACTTTTTCGAAATCATGGGGGCACGCTCCACCATACCCTTCGTACCCACGCTACAGGTGCAAAGGTTGAGTCGGAGAGGTGGATGGTGGTATATGAGTTTAATTCAAACAACACTGTCCTCAAGTTGTAGAAAATGTCAGGAAATGGTATTATGACGGAAACGTTCAATGGTGACGAAGAAGCTGAAACTTAATTCATTCAAAGTTTCCCAGGGTAGTAGGTCCTGTGGAGTATGGACTTGTTGGACATGGACATGTCAAAATATACATGTCAGAAAACCAAGGGTGGCAGCCTTTTTATGAATTGAAAGAACACATTTTTGAGGAGTTGTAAACAGGATTTAATAATTTGCTAGAATATGCGTTAAGGGGGTGATTACATTCGTATTAGTAATGCCAAGAAAATTTATTCAATTCTCTTATGCATAATTCAATGCATGCATAGGCCTATAGCAAGCTGCATGTCTTGCTAGTACAGTACACGTGCGTTTTGTGCTATAGTCAGTATACTAGGTTACACACTTGCTGCTCTTTGCACACGTAGCATTATTGTAGGCCCAATCCACTGGGCGGTCCTTGCTTAGCGCTATCATTTGCTTTATATGATTGTCTGTAGGCTTAGGCAAACAGGATACCAGCTTAGGCAAGGCTAAAACTGTATCAGAGAAGCCTATAGTTCTTATCCCTTGTTTATCTTTAAATGCCTTCAAGGACATTATTCAATTCAACTATCCCACTGTATCTTAAATAAGCCTTTTTTGGGTGGAGACTTGATACTGATAGGATTCAGCCTAACTGTAGCCTGTAGCAATAACAACAGTTAAACAGCGTAGACCTAGTTAGAGTAGCCCCTAGGCTCCTTGTATTAGTGAAATTAAGGTAATTTAACGCAAAAAATAACAAATTTAAAGTGTAAAGAAAAGGCATTACCCCAACAAGAGATCTTTGTACAAGAGATTTTTGTTCAACAATTTGAATCACAAGAGGTCTTTGTAGAATTGTTCAAGAGACTTTTGTTTTCAACTACAGTTTGTTATTTTTCAAGAGAATTTTGTTGTGAAACTTTTGGATCAACAGTTTTTTAGTTTGATAAAACTGTTTCTGTTCAGGAGAATTTTGTTGTAAAAATTTTGGATCAACAATTTTTCAGTTTGATAAAACTATTGTCAAGAAACATTTGCTTCTTTTCAAGGGATAATGCATAATATCCTTTGGAAAAGAACTGATGTTTCCTACAATCGTGAGACATAGTGACTTTGAAATTCTTACCTGTATAATTAATGACAACTGTCTTTTTGAAACCTCTGCAAAGACTTCCTTTGATGTAGCATCTTCTTGGTGTGTTTATTAACTTCCAAGTATTTATCCACTTTATTTGTTAGACATGTAGAGTATGGCTTCCTTTTAAACATGCACTATCAGTATTTGCAGTAGTAGTAGCATTGTATTTGCAATTTACTTTCCAAAAATTACTTTAAACGTTGCCTTTCAGTACCCCCACTACCATGGCAAAAAGAAAGAAAAAGTATGTTGAGACTAAAAATAGACAAAGGAAAACACAGTACAGCCAAGGCCAATCACTTACAACACAAAATGATTACAGGAGCAGCTCTACATATGGCATTCTCACTAAGGTCTTGGGGGATGGCAACTGCTTTTTCAGAGCAGTCAGTGTAGCCCTGGATGGCAGTGAAGAGAAGCATAAAGAAATTCGAGATAGTGTTGTTCAGTATATTGAAGTGCATTGGCAAGATTGGTGTTTTCAAGTTTTCAGTGTCCATGGAATCTCTGACAGAGCTCACTACATCTCATACATGCAATCTAAAAACCCAAAAAACAACTTGCCTGGTGAGGTAAAAATAAGGGTTACTTGTAATTTGTATCATCTAACAATTTATATTTACCGTTTTTCGCATGAGGTAGTTACAGTTGGAAACGGGTCCATTCCTGTTAAGTTACTGTACAGTGGTCCACATGACAATGGTCATTATGACCTAATAAATAATGTACATATCACTGTTACACCAGAACGAAGTATGACTTGTTCAGACCATCATGGGGGGATCATGAACATTTAAAATATCCTGACTGCCATACTGTTTTGGATGCAGAGAGAAATACTGACTTTGGTAAGAACAGGTGCACAGAAAATGTTTATAATAATATTGTAAAGCATATGCAGGACATTAAATCTCCAACTGAAGGTGGAACTGGCCATGACCCCACAGTTAGTTTTAGCACATTGGCTAATTCACAGTTTTGTGATGTTGATAGCCAGGAAGCTTTTTACAGAGCATTGGCACATGTTCTTGATCTGACACTTCATTTCAAAATAACTGAAGAAAAAGTACTGACCTTTGGAACAGGAAATGTTGCAATTACCATTGACTTTGGCAAGTCCTCAAATCAGCCTGATTTCTGTGTTTTGAATGAGGATACCCTTTCAGAGCACATGAGTGGAACTAGCACTTCCTATGTACAGGTTATTAGGAATGAAAAGCATTCTGGCCCCTATAAAAAGTTCTATAAATGCTTAGAAGATATACCAACATATGTGTGCATAAATTGTAACAGGCTGCCTTTCCGGAACCAAGTGATCAAATTCTACTTAGAAAGTTACACAATTGACCCAAACAGATATCCAGTGTTATTCTCTTTAGCAGAAGGAAAATCTGATTTATGGGTATGTAAATGTTGTCATCAGAACCTTAAAAGGGGAAACATGCCCTCTCAGTCTCAGGACAACAATTTGTGTATGTCACAGATTCCAAAAGAACTGTCAAAATTACATCTCTTAGAACGACACTTAATCACTCCAACCATACTTTTTATGAAATTGCTAACACTTCCTAAAAGTTTTCAGAAATGTGTCCATGGACCTGTTGTTTGCGTTTCTGCTGATATACGTAAGACAGTGAACATGTTACCAAGACCTGTAACCGATTCTTCTCTGATTCAAGTCAAACTGAAGCGTAAATTGGATTACCGTGGACACCATATACATCAATCGGTTGAACCTCAAAAGGTGATGAAAGCATTACATTACTTGCATGAGCACAATCCTCTGTTTGCAAATATTAATATTACAGATATCTTAAATGAAAACACTGCATATGACCAAGACGTCACAACTGTGTGTTCCACTAATTTTGATATTGAGGAAATCAAAACACAGTGGTATGTCATGGCCAAAAAGAATCAGTTGCCAACAGTCAAATTAAAGATAAATCAGTGAGAGTTGAAACAGAACAAAATGAAGAGGTAGAAAACTCCTTACCGAAAGTGACTTGTTTACAACCAACAGATGTAGGGAAACATTGCTTAAACTATTCTATTTTCGACATATATTCCATTGCTCCTGCTGAAGGTAACAGACCAGTCTCTGCTTTACTGAATGAAGGGAAATCCTTTCCTACATTGTTTCCACATGGAGAAAATACGTACAGTACACAGAGATCAGTAAAAATCTCTCCAAGCCGTTATTTCAATGCAAGACTTTTCTCAGCTGATTCGCGATATGCTGAGAATTCCGAGTACATTTTTTTGCACAGTACTCAACAGAGTTGCATCTCATTCATTCATCAATAGCAATTGCAATGAGAAAAGGAAAAACTAAAACTTCTTCTGGTAGAATTTTAACTTCACGCATGTTACAGAATAGAAAACATTTAAAGGAACTCATTGGACGAGATGATGGATATCATTTCATGAAAAACATTCGTGGAACACCTGCATATTGGGAGAGCACTCTTAAGGAATTATTTGCAATAATCAGGCAATTAGGGATTCCTACATGGTTTTGCAGTTTCTCGGCTGCAAATAGACGATGAAAAGAAATTACCACAGCTATTTTAAAACAACAAGGGAAATCCATTCCCAGCAACATCAATTGGAAAATGCATTGTGATATTATTGCAAGCAATCCAGTAACAGCTGCAAAATGTTTGAACGCAGGATGCAGAACTTTTTGCACAATGTTATTTTTTCTTTACAAAATCCAATTGGAGAGGTAGTTGACTATTTTTATCGTATTGAGTTCCTGCAGGGTGGTTGGCCACACTTGCACTGCCTCTTCTGGGTGAAAAATGCACCACGCTATTCAACAGAAACAGATGACACACTAGTGATTGACTTTATTTGCAAGTATGTATCATGTAGCATTCCTTCTGAAGAACATGACAAAGAATTACATGATATCGTTTGCAGCGTTCAAACTCACAGCAAAAACCATTCAAAATCATGCAAAAAAACTCACAAAACATGTAGATTTAACTTTCCAAAGCCGCCATCTCAGCAGCCATTTATTGCTACTCCAGTGGAACATGTTGATAGCAGTGACAAATCTCAAGAAGCAGAAAATAGTGAAGGTTCTGGAACCTCATTAGATCAAGATAAAAAGAGAGAAAAAGAAATGATCGCAAAAATTTGTGATGTACTACAGCACAATGATATTTCAACCATGGAAGAGTTTTTTTTAGTTTAACAAATACAACTCATAAACATTGGAGCAAGTACTTTCAAAATTAAGTGCTAAAGAAACCATTTTTCTGAGAAGAAATCCAAATGAATGTTGGGTAAATAACTACAATCCTGATTTATTGAGAACATGGAATGCCAACATGGACATACAGTATGTACTTAATCCATACAGCTGCATTATGTATATTGTATCGTATATCAGCAAAGCTGAGAGAGAAATGGGTACATTATTAAAACTAGCCCTACAAGAAGCACGTGATGGTAACTTAGATGCCATGTCAGAGCTTCGTCAATTAGGAACAGTCTATTTAAACCATAGAGAGGTTTCACTCATGGAAGCTGTGTACAGAGTGACAGGAATGCATTTCAAAAAAACCTCTAGAAAAGTAGTTTACATACCACTTGATCCAAATGCACAGCGAATTACCCTACCTTTAGCAGTAATTCAGAACAAGCAAGAAGATACTGAAGAAATATGGGCAGACAACATCATTGATAAATACTTAGCTAGACCTAAAACAGAATGCTTCCTAAATATGTGTTTGGCAATATTTGCTTCTGACCACAGTACTCACAGGGCCAACCCGTCTGATTCATCAGTAATGTTGGAGAGTGATTTGGGATACATAAAACCAAGGTCAAGTAAAAGATGTATCATCCGATACTGTAGAACAAAGGCAGAAAAAGACCCAGAAAAGTACTATCACGGTCTACTAAGACTTTACTTACCTCATGTGCACATGGAAATACGAAGTGACACAACTCAAACATATGAACATTTTTTTCTCAACGGACAAATTAAATTAGGGAAGGAAACGAGACAAGTCAAAGACATAGTCATTCATAACATGTCACAGTTTGAAACCATCACAGAAGAAATGGATGAAGCATGGGAAACAATACAACATTCTTTACCAAATGACAATGCATGGTGTGACACTCAAATATTGAATACTTCTGGGACAGAAGCTGAAAATGAAGATGAGAGTGTATTTGACAATGGCATATTAAAGAGTTGTGAACAGATTCCAGAACTCACAGCTTGTGGCAACATGCTCAGTACTCACTCTGTAAGTAGCCATGACTTGCCCAGACCACTAAACCAGCAATCCGCTACAATCACCAGTGTTCATTACTAGTCCCTCAATGAAAAACAAAGATCACTCTTTCGTTTTATAACAACATGGTGTTACCAAAGATTGCATAGTGCAGATACCGTGCCATTTCATGTCTTTTTGACAGGAGGGGCAGGAACTGGTAAATCATTATTGGTAAAGTGCATCAAACATGAGGCAGAAAAATTTTTAGACTGGGCTTACCATCAGCAGATGCCATAACAATTCTACTAATTGCATTTACAGGAACAGCAGCATTCAATATTCATTGTTAAACTATTCACTCGGCTCTCTCAATACAGAATACGAAAATGCCATATATTCCACTTGGTCAGGAAACATTAAACACTCTTCGTGTCAAGTATGAACATCTTCAAGTTATTATAATAGATGAAATTTCCATGGTAGATGTAGACATGCTGTCGTACATAAATTGTAGATTACAACAAATCAAAGGTTCATCTATGCATGAACCGTTTGGAAATGTTAGCATTTTGGCAGTAGGAGATTTTTATCAACTGCCACCAATTAGAGGAAAGCCTTTGTTTGATATAGATCCTGGCGCATTAGTTAAACTTTGGTCCATATTTTACAAATGGCAACTAGATGAAATTATGAGGCAGAAAGAAGATGAACATTTTGCAAATCTTTTAAACAGAGTTAGAGTGCTGACAAAAGGGGAACAATTATTGGATGATAACAAAAGTATACTCATGCAAAGACTAATAAGCACATTAGGTGACTACCCTCAGAATGATTTGCATATATTTTCCAGGAACATCGATGTTGATGAGCACAACCATTACATGCTTACTCAAACATGTAAGGACATAACAACGATAACAGCAGTAGATGCACAGTATGATAAAAAAAGGGCAAAAAAGGAAACGTAAAGAACCCATTCACAACTTCAGACAGTGTAACCTGTCTTGTACTCTTACACTAGCAGTCGGAGCAAAAGTTATGTTAACTACCAACATTGATGTTTCTGATGGACTTGTAAATGGTGTTTGCGGTACTGTAGTTTCGATTCAGTCATGCGAGCCAAGCACAAATCACCCATCCTCCATACTAATTAATTTTGATGAAAAATTAGTAGGAAAGAAAGCCCAACATACTAGCCCAGCCCTGACTCCACAATGTTTCATACAGTGTGGAGTTGTAATAAAGCCTCACACAGAGACATTTTTTCATCGGTCCAGCTGTATTACAAGATACTAGTATCCTCTCAAATTAGCTTGGGCTGTGACAATACACAAAGTTCAAGGTAAGACAACAGACTGTGCAGTTGTTTCATTAAATAATATCTTTCAGCCAGGTATGGCATATGTTGCCTTAAGTAGAGTAACCTCAATGAAAGGATTACATTTACTTAATTTCAGTCCCCATGCAATTTATGGTAATCCAAAACTGGACAATGAAAACATGCCTACATTGGATGTAAGTGAAGCACATCCATTATCACAACGTGTTTTGCCAACTGCTGTAAGCAATATCACAGTCATTCAACACAATATCCAGTCTCTTGCAAAACACTTTCTTGATATGAAGTGTGATACTGAATTTCAGTGTGCAGATATCATTTGTCTGTCGGAGACATGGCAACAGAGTTACTACACACGCATAACAAATATACAGCAGCAGTTTGCAATCCCAGGCTATAACTTTGTTTCTAAACCGTCACTGAGAAATCAGGTGGTGTGGCTGTTTCCATCAAATCTCATTTAACATTTGATGTCATACCAGTACAATCCACATTCTGTGATATTTTAGCGTTGCAAGTACAAGGTGATAACCACTCTCTACTTCTGATTACAGTATACCGTTCTCCATCGGTGAGCAAGTATCAACTTGGATGTGATTTGACTGGAATACAGAACCAAGTAAAGGACATGCATTCTGCATTCACAGTGTTCACAGGAGATTTCAATCATGACCTCAACACAGAACCTACCATTAAACCGCTTAACATGTTTTGTCAATTAATACAACACACAAAAACACAGCAAAATACTATTATTGATCACTTTTATATTACTCCAAAACCATCATCTTATAAGACAGGAACCTTGTAACAAACTACAGTTATCACAACCCTTTCTTTGTCACTTTCTGAGCATAAGCAGGACATTTAGCACTGTATCTCTTTGAGTGGTTGTCTAGCATCAATCATCACACACATCACACTGTATGTACTGTAAGAGTCCTATACAGGTCTCACCAGACTACTAAAAACTGCCAGTTTTACAACCTTCTGTACTTGGAAAAAGTCACTGGTTTAAGCTTTGAACTACACCATGCTTTGCCTTTTTTGCTACCAAAATTCACCATATGACTTGCTAAGTAGAATACTTGTGTGACATTTCATATCACATCCTTAACATAACCCTGTATCAGTTGCAATGTTCTTCATCCTGCATGTAGTGAGCAAGTGCACAAAAATGCTCATCACCAATCAAGTTCATGTGGATTATGATAAACATGTTATTCCAAAATTAAAATATTACTGTAACACTTACTTGTATAACTGTAATGCAACATATTTATATTTTTTCTCTTCTTCAAGGTGGTGTCTTTAGTTGCCTTATGCAAAATGAAACCAGGGCCAGCACCATACAACAAACTTATAAAATGCAAAGTTTGCAAGTTAGCACACCCAAACCATTTTCAACTAATGGTCAAGAAATGGTCAAGAAAAGGTCTTACACCATCTTGCAATTTGTGACAACTATACAGTGTTGAAAGCAACATTGTATGACTCTGGAAAGTTGAATGTGATGTCAGTAGAAGCTACTGTGATGATTGGCAACTACATTCTTAAACCTGACAAAAGTGTTACTCTGACAACAGCATCAAAAGTTTTTAGATGTTCTGACATGAGCATTGACGAAAAGTTCCAATCAATAGCAGATGAACTGATCAACCCACCACCAAAACCAATTGAACCATGCAAGAAAGTCAAATTTTCACCCCCAAAAACCATGACGTCTGTTCAAGGCAAAATAATTAAGGTAAGTATCCCAAAATCATTGTAGAATACAATATGTGATATTTACCGCAATATGTTTTTAAGATTCCTCTTTGGTTGCAGATCCTCTTAAAATTGTTCAGAAAACATTGCTTATATTTCTAACTCCAGGATGAAGCCATTAAACAAGTTATTGTCAGAGGTCAAACTTCAGCTGTCAGGAACATCTTTGTCAAAGACAACAGTGACGAGATAGAAGTGGCCTTGTGGCGGAATGCAGCAGAAACAAAAGCCTCCCTCAATGACTGGGTTGAAATAACAAATGTCGTCGTCAACCCGCCAAACGATTACCACACAGAACCGTTTGTTGCTCAACTCAAAACACTAACATTACAGTAAGTTAATATACACCTTACAATATAAGTTGCTGCCACTTTTCTAATTGTCAGTTTTACAATTTTCAACATCATTCAAGTAAAAATGCTATGTTGCAAAAAAATTTTTTGGTTTCAATGATCAAAAGAAACCTTTGCAGTCATAACGGCAAATGTGTATGCCTAGAACAAAGAGAAAGAGAGACAAAAGCAGACGACAACAGGAGATGGTAACAGAGATCAGGGTGTGCACCAGAAAAAAAGAGTGTACTTAACAAAGAGCAAGTAAGAACTTCAGAGCGATACCCAAGAATGACATGACTTCTGTGTTTATCATTTTTATAATCATCTTTACGTCTGTTACAGCCATTCTCATACTTTTGGAGAGGATGAAATTTTAATTAACTCAGTACGTAAACTGAAAGCAAATGTGCTTTAATCTTTTATTGGAATTGGTAATTCCAGTTGCTTAGTAAACTTTTTTTTGTGCTCTTCATCTCAAAGCAACAACAAATATCCACATTAGTTTGCATTTTCATTTACATCAACAGGTCAAAGCAGCTCCATCCATCACTGTCGAAGCGGAAATTGTAGCTTGCACCATAGAGAATGAACTCTTCAAAGTTCTCCCCACAACTTCAGATGATACCACACCCAGAGAATACTCTCTTAGTGAAGATATTCTGAGACAGATCCTTTTATTGCCATCAACAATCTCTCTTCAGGAACTTCAGACAATTCTTGCAGATGAAATACCATTGAAAACAACATTTATCATGCAAAATGAAGTTATTATTCCTTGCATCACAAGTAATTTCCTTTTAACAGTTCTTTTTCATGTTTGTTATGTTTTATCCTAGTATTCTTTCTTTCCAGTTTATGTTATCGTATTTTGCATGGAACTTCAAACAACACTTGCAGATGAAATACCATTGACAACAACATTAATCATGCAAAATGATGTTATTATTGCTGCACAAACAAGTGAAGGCCGCCTTGAGTCAGATGCCTGAGCGATGGACTTACATATAACATGTTCAAAAAACTTTTCCACCATATTATTGACTACAATACACCTTCCTAGTACCCCTATTAGCCTTTGGTAATTTAAACTCAATGGATCCTCTGCACTCATTGGTTACCACTATGTTTAGTTGTGCAGTATATTCCTTGCATTAGAACTGATTTCCTTTTTAACAGTTCTTTTTCATTTTTATGTTTTATCGTAGTATTTCTTTCCAGTTTAGTAGTTTAGTAGTAAAGTATTTAGTTTTTTGAAATAAAAAGTATGCAAGACAGTATGTTTTTTTCTCGGTTCCTTATTTTTCACATTTCCACAAACATTGCCTTTATTCATAGTCATCATTCTTCAAAGGATTCATACTTCCACTATTAATTTCACTCCATCAAAAAAAGCAATGATCCATTTCATGAATCATCCAATCTTGCTTCGTTTTCCCGACTTCAACAGTAGTGTAGCCACTTAACCCTTTACATCCCCTGGCAATATTATTATCCAGTATTCTGATTTCTGGTTCATGCCATTTCCATTGGCTGTAATAGTTGCACCTTCAGTGTCCTTGGTCATTATCGTACACCAACCCATGTAAGATTCCTTATCCAAGTATGGCTCCCCATTTAAAATTACACATTCAACTCTACATATGATCCATTGTTTAAAAATCAGGAATGCTCAATGTTTGAAAACTTTGAAAAAATATTTTGGTTTGCTTATATAGAAAGCAATTTGCATTTGTAATGATTGCAAATTTCTTAAAATAAGCCTTTATGCAATTTCGACTGCGCATGCGAACATTTTGAAAAAAAATCTGGGGATAAACAAACACACTGCCGTACCTACAAAATAAAACTGCGTAAATTTTGCTATTTATTCAAGTTATCCATTTTAAGATCATCCGGAGTGTATGAAGTGTTCTTATACGTGTGGTTTTGTGTATCGAATAACATGGGATCGTCTTCTTGGCCTTAAAAATTATCTTTTAATCTGTCCCAAATTACGTGTATTTCGCGTAACAGGTATGGCTAGGGCAGTTTGTTTATGTTCCTTGCATCCCGCAACTCCTTGCTGCAAGCACTGTGTTGAGCACTGTGTTGAAAGAACTCCAACCAGTTATAATGAAAGTGGTGGCTTCTGCCATCACATCAAGAACAGAAACTGTGATAACAAGCCTGAGACAAGAACTTTCCGAAGTAAAGTCTCTGAAAAGTGACCTTCAGAAAGTGACAGATGAAATCCTAGAAGGGAAGTCTCAGACAGAAAAGTTTGAAAAGTACTCCCGCAAAGAAAACATTAGAACTTTTGGCCTAGCAGAGGGCACTGACGAAGTTCTGGAGGAAAAGGTTGTGGAACTGGCCGATAAAATCGGAATCAATATCACCAAAGCCGATATAAGTACGTGTCATAGATTGAGAGATAGTGGTAGGGGGCCACGCCCAGTAATTGCTCACTTCGTGCAAAGAGAAAACAAAGGAGAACAAACCAGACTTACAACAATAAGAAATAAGACAACAAAGTCAGTCAGAAGTGATGGAAACGTGTCTAAAGTCTGGACCATAGATGGGAAAATCTTCAGTGTAATGAAATTAATAGAAAAGAGAAAAAGATAGCTATAGACTCAATTAGTGACATTCACAATCTAGGGTGGAGTGAAGACAAGATCAAAGAACTTAATATTTATAGCTACCTGTAGGACGAATTGGCACAAAGTGCCAGTGATGCATTACCATATAGGCCTACTCATCATACACAGGGGCCGTACATTCGTATTGACGGTATACCCTTACAAAGAATAGTGTTTCAAGCTGCGTCAGTTACCACGCGTGATCATACGTGAAAAAGAAAAGAAATCACGCGTGTTCATGGGTGGCAAACCTGTGTTTTTGGAACGCTCTGGACACACGTTTGACACAGGTTTACACACCTTTCTTGCTTTAAGTTTTAAGCCACATGTTTTGATTCAGAATTCTTTGTCAATATTACTTTTAATTGCCACTTTTTTGTAGGTCAAACCTGTGGCAAACCTGTGGTTAACCTGTGGCAAAGTGTGGCAACTGGCAAACCCGTGTCAATTTCACAGGAAAACACAGGTTTCCCTGCAAAAACCTGTGAAAATCCATGGCAGACACGTGAGAAAACCTGAGGATTTGGAACCAAGTGACACACTTTTTTTTGTAAGGGTAATTACTTGCAGGAACATAATTACAGTTCTGTTGAACCTGAAGAAACTATCCGAATTCTTGTCTGTGGCCTGAGGACAAAAATTGAACAAGATGTGCTGCCGATTTACGTGAATGATTTTGATATTATTTGCTTAACGGAAACAAAAACTGACTAAGTCGACCTAGCCTCATTTGTAGGTTATAACATTATTCATGCCACCAATCATTCTAACAAACATCGCTACGGTGAAATTCATGGCATCGCCATTTTTTTTTGCAACATCGTTGTCAGGGAGTTACCAGCTCCCCTAAATGCATGTTCTGACACAGTCATGTGGGTGTTGACTGATTTTGGGCAGATTAGTTGCAATCAATTGATCCTCGGAGCAGCTTACATTCCACACGAGTGATCAAGATATCACGAGGATACACTTTTTGATGACATCGCAAGTGACTGCATTTTCTTGAAAGCTAAGTACAATGCACCTATCTGCCTTATCGATGATTTTAATTCCCGCATGGGCTTATTAAACGACTTTGCTCAATCGGACGATCTTCCAACTTTCCAAGCTGGTCCCGGGTCTAACATTGATGACGTACCCAATTCGATAGATGACTTAGAGTCCCTAGGTATCTGTACTCGGAGGATAAATTAAGACAGAGCTACCAAAAAATAATGGACGTAAGCTGACAGAATCGTGCCAAAGTCTTGATCTTCACATTGTTAACGGGAGAATAGGCAGAGATAAAGGCATAGGGAAGTTTACGTGTTCTGGGAAAAGTGTGATTTACTATGTACTTACCTAGATTGAACTTTTACTTCAATTACTAGAATTTCATGAAGATTCATTTGATCAATTCATGTCGGACAAACTCTGTCCTGTCTGTCTAGAAATCAAGGTCAATGGTACCGTAAAGCATGTAGCGACCATGGTCATGGTATCAAGTTACCTGTCAAACCTGCGACTTTTACGAAAATTAATTGGAACAATGAACAAAGACATGACTTTTTGGCCTCGCTCAATTTTGAAAATGTCGAAAGTAGATCAAGTATAATCAATAATCACGTTTACAATGTAGGTGTCACCCAGGAGATCATTGATGGTATTGACTATAGGTTAAGGGATTTGTACAGTAAGGCTGCCCCGGAGTCAGGTATGGTTAAGACTAAGAAAGCGATCACAAGAAATGTCACAAAAGTAAATGCTTGGGTTGATGAAGATTGTAAATTATCGATATCGAAATATGTAAAATTAAAAAAGGAGTACATAAGCCAAATAAATGATTTCACACGTACTAATTTTCCCATTGCAGCAAAGCAGTACAAAAAACATTGAGTAAGGCAACGTGGACTTACCACGATAAATTGAACAAACATATTCGTAATTTAAGTCATCGAGTCCTAAACAGTATTGGGATATTATTAATAAAAGTCATACAGTCAAGAAACCATCGCATAAAATTTCTACACAGGATTTTCAAACTCCATTACAGATTTCTTCGGCTTGAACTCTGTCCATTTACACTTTGACCTTGTTTTCCGAATCCAGCGGTGTAGTGACGCATTTTTGTGGTTAACTTGAAGACACTGGGCATCCGGCCTCAATAGATGTTTTTAGGATCGAGTTGTATTTCCACGTATGACGTGACTAAAATCGGGTTCAGTGGCTAAATTGGTTACCAAATGGATTTCAAACCATGGAAATAGGTTCAGATTTAGTGAAGTTATGCAAAGGAAATAAAATTCAACTATCTGTCAAATAAAATTCAATAATCTGTCAAATTATTGATATTTGAGACAAAAGACTATCAAATAGATACTACATGTTCCAAAATTAACGAAGAGCGTGCTTATCATTGCAGAAGAGCATTATTTCCTGATATTTTCCGCAATTAGTATACCCCTACTCTTTGTTCCGGCTGTAAATAGCTGGTAGAAATACCAAGGTCAGTTTGTTGTTTGCAGTTTTCTATCGTTAAAAAATCGGCCAAGTCGTGACGCTATCGGCCAAGTCATGACGCCCAGTTTCAAGGGGCAGATTTTTCTAATGCATTTTAAGAAACTCAAAAGCGTTATCGGTGCCCATGATGCTCCTTCTATGCCAAAGTTCTCTTCGTCTACAATAAGTTATCCCCTGAATGATTCTATCACTGAAAGTGAGGTTATGACAGAAATCAGAAGGCTTAAAAAAACAAGGCACCAGGAGTAGACTGAATCGTAAATGAATTTTAAAATACAGTCCTCCCTTTGTTGGTGTAATTCCTAAAATGTTTAATTTGGGTCTTATCCAAGGGCATTGTGCCCACGGATTGGACGTTGGGTTTAATCCACCCAATTTATAAAGGTAAGGGGTCTCCTGACGATGCTGATAATTATAAAGGCATCATTCTACTAACCTAACTGGGTAAACTGTTCACCTCGATCCTTAAAAATCTCATTAAAGACTAGTTGGATAGTTTGAGGTTGCTAGGAGACGAACAAGCTGGATTTAGGAGCGATCATTCGACAATTGATCACATTTTTATGCTTCACTCTATAATTGACTATTATCTAAGTAAGCGTAAACGTATATATTGTGCTTTTATTGACTATAAAAAGGCGTTGAACCTGGTTGACTGAACATATCTCTGGACTTAACTGGTTGCGAGCAATATAAATGGTAATGTATTAAACGTAATTTATTCTATGTACAAAAATGTGAAATCATGTGTTGATAATATGGGGGAGAAATCATTCTTCTTCGACTGTAATGTAGGTGATAGAAAAGGCGAAAACTTGTCCCCAGTTCTCTTTGCTATTTATTTAAATGACTTTGGTAAGTTTATTAGTAATTATTACGACGGTCTAAGTAATTTGTCTGGCGAAATGAGGGATCATCTAAGCAATGATGATGTTGAAGTCTACCTTAAACTATGCACTTTGTTGTATGCAGATGACACAGTTGTTTTTGCGGAGAACGATAAAGATTTACAGCAGGCTTTAAATGGTGTCAAAGATTACTGCGACACTTAGCACAAGACGGTCAACACAAATAAAACTAAAATTATAATCTTTTCTCGGGGTAAGGTCAGACGAATATCCTCATTCATTTCGGTGGTTAAGCCATTGATGCGGTTGATGATTATGTATATCTTAGTGTAACGTTTAATTTTAATAATAAGTTTACTAAGGCAAAATGTGAGTCAGGCAGAGAAAGCTCTTTTCAGTTTGCTTACTAAATCTTATAATCTTGTTTGCTTACTAAGTCTTATAATCATAAGCTTCATTTTGATTTATTGTTGCAACTTTTCGATCAGCTTGCTTCTCCAGTTTTACTTTATAGTAGCGAGGTTTGGGGTTTCAAGGATCTTAGGCAAGTGGAAGCTTTTTATCTTACCTTCTGTAAACAAATTCTAAAAGTAAAGATATCCACAACAAATTGTATGGTTTATGGGGAGCTTGGGAGGTACTACAGTATTACTAGAGTTATTGCGGGATGAATCGTAGCATACTGGGGTAGATTTATCAACAGTAAGGATAATAAGTTATCAGGTATAATGTTTAAATTCCTAAGGATTTTGCACGACATAATCAGCCAATTTCATAGCATGTACAGTAAATACTGTACATGGTGGAATACCGTTTCCAGTTTTAAACTGTGCCATGTTATATTTTTGTAACACGAGGAACGTTCAAATATCACCAATTTTCCAATAACCCTAACACTAAGAATAACCCTAACCCTCCAAAAAATAAGAGTAAATTCTGTTAACTTTAAAAGAGGAATCGAACCCCAAACCCTGAAAATCATGGTATCATGCCTTCCTTCTTGACCACTGTACCATGCGGAGAACTCGACAGCCGTTCTCCTAAATAAATTACTTATCTGTAAATCACTCAACCGTATCGTACCATTAACAGTTCTCGTAACACGTGTTACAGTTTCTGTAACACAGATCAGTTTAAACTGGACATGCTATGTGTATTGGGTAACATAATATCTACAAATCGCCTTGGATATGTCGGATTAAAAACATCTTTGGAAAAGCAGGCATGCCCTTTATCTGGAATTATAATTCTATTGATACAAACTGGTTCGATAAAACAATTTGTTTAAGATTAAATAATATTTATGCTCAAGAGTGGATTTCGGATGTAAATCGCAATTCTCAGTGCAAAGTTTATAGGATTTTTAAGAGGGAACCAAAACTTGAAAAATACCTCACCACTCTTCCCCTAAAAATAGGTCAGATCTATGTAGGCTCCGTTGCAGTAACAGCAGAATCCCCACTGTGAGTGGCAGATACTTTGATATAAATTTCTGTGATCGAATTTGTACGTTGTGTAATCAAAGTAAATTAGGAGATGAATACCACTACTTGTTTGAATGCCCCATATTTTCCAGAGAAAGGTCCAAGCTCCTAAAGTAATATTCTTATGGAAACCATAACACCCTTAAAATGGAAGAATTGCTCAATACAGGAAGTAAAACATTTTTGCTAAATTTAAGCTATTGTAGTGCTAAAATATGAAGTTTTTTTTAATTTGCTGAAGGTGTGGTTTCCACTGTCAAACGGACAGGTTGTTGCAATTTACAAGTGTTGTTATTTTTCCTTTATTTTTCCTTCTTTTCTCTCATTTTCTTTTTTTTTTCTCCTTATCTTAGGTCACTTTTATGTTTGCATATACACCTTCAAATATTTTATAATATATATGTATGATCTATATGTATTCCAGTCTCTTCAACCTCCTTGGAGGTGTCATAGAGAATGATAATAAACAAACAATGAAGCCTTTTTTCCCACGAGATTATGGGCAAATTTGATTTTCAAAATTTTTCAAATTTGTTTCAAAATTATGATTAGGGTTGGAATTAAGGATAGAGTTACGTGGACTTGGGTTATTGGCCTGTTCTTTCATAATCCGGTGCCAGAATTACAATAAAAGGGTCGAAAGCTGTCATTTTGGAACTAGGGGTGTGGTCTATTTCCAAGGAGCTGATTGGTCCATTGGCATGATTTGCCCATAACCTTGTGGGAAAAAATTGCGCTTGCGGCAATCGTTATTGCGAATAGTTTTATAGTTTGGCTGTATAATAAAGTAACTTCTGTCAGTTATAAAATATTGATCTATGGCTTCGTGGTCATGAACGGTTATTGTTTTGGAAGATGTAACCATTTTAACAGTTCGTTGTATCACCTACAAGCCGTGTTTCTCAACAAATGGGCCGCGGAACTCCGTCTATTGGGACGCGGAGCACTGTCTATTGGGACTCAGGGTAGGCCGGAAAAATAACAAAACTGGATGAGTCTTTATTTCAGTAATTATTATTGAACATACGTAGTTAATCTCTCCTAACACAGATGAACTCATTTTAGTAAAAGTTGCTAAGTGTTGGAACTTGTGTGGTGTTGTTGAGTTATACCAAATAAAGGGACTTCACTTTCAGTCAATGATGAAAGGTAATTTCAACAATCCAAAATTGGTTCCAAAGGCTGAGAAACCCTGCTATAGACCTTATGCATATGACGTCACAGAACAGGAATCGCGCCCTCGGCTGAGGAAACCGGGTAGTATTACAATTTATACCAACACAAATGTAGACAGATAATTTTTGTCGGATACACGCGTATCAAATAACGTTATGCGTACAGTATGTGTACCAAAGTCATGTACCTTATCTAGATAGCTTCATTGTTTGACCTCTAATATGACGTCGTGTGACGTCAATGAATAGGGTCTACAAGCATACTAATGAATACACATCTCGATTAAGAATCAGCACTATAGTATGAGTTCACATATCATATAAACTATAAATAGTAAAGCATTATCTAGCAGTGTGAAATCTAAACAAGATGAGGGCTGACTTATTTAGCTATCATGATGTTTTCACCTTCCCTTGCACTGTGTAGACAACACAAATCTACACTTTTGTTTCAAGGAATTTTTTGCTCATAAAATTTCCTTGCGTGGCTTATATGTCTGTCCTCGTGAAGTGTTGTTTTGTAGATGAAAAGAATTCATAAGGATATTTATTTCCCTTTTTGCTTCCGTCACTTATCGTAACATAGACATAAAATAAATTTTCGTGGCATGTAGGTTTTATCTGGATGAATATTTGCCAGGATAGCTGGCTTTGTTACAATTTTAAAGAACTTTATATGAAATTTTACGGCAAACTGAAGCCTCTAACTCTTCAAGAAAGTATAATAAAGAACTGGTATTCATAAATTGAGTCTGTGACATCCTCCTAAACATATTTAGGAATAATCTTATAGTTCTAAATACAATTGATTACTGCACCCTGATTGACACGAATTTCAACGATAACATCACTCTAACTGGTCTGTAACTGATGACTTGTACAGCTTACATACAGCCTGTATAGATGTGGCCTTGCGCAAGTAAACTCAGTATAGGCTATTGTTGATTTGTCGGCAAGGTGCCTAAAGAGGTGCTCTTTTTGAAATTGTAGTAGGGGCTAGAAAATAACTTTGGTTGGGAGGATTTTTGCTGTTTCGGGTGAATTGTTGCCCTTTAAATATTGAATATTGATGAACTTGTGATACGTTAAATTAAATGGAATCAGCCAGTGGAACGTATTCGTAAAACAGAAAACATGCCATCAATCAGAAAAATCACTACCGAGAGTCACCTATACGCCTATTATATTTTGTGTTCCGTACATGCATCAAGTTTGGTGTGGCCTGATCAATTGATGCATATGAGGACGCTCGTACTGGCCCAGCAACCTTAGGAAGCTGTTTCTCGATGGGCTTTCTCTTTGAAAAGTTTTTAAATATTTGGAGGTCCGTAGATGCAACATATCGGGCAAATTTTAAGGGAAATTGGAGGGTTTTCATCCACGGGGTTAGTATAATTTCTCCCACCACATTTTTGACCAGAGGAGGCTTTAGCTCCCCCTCTCCCGCTTCTTACGGTAATTTTATGTTCATTACTGTACACAATCGTCTTTTAGAAATGTAAAGTGATGTTCTCACCTCTAGCACAGTCTGCTCCTGTTTACTTGCCGTTGACAAAATGGCGTCTCCAAAAGAACCGCGTGGTCTAGGCTTACAGTGGAACTACTATTGCTCCACGAAACACCGCAGTCTCTTCGTCCAAAGTTTATCTAGCTGGCATTCTCAACTACACGAGAGGGACAGTATTTGGTGTAACAAAAACTTTCTCGTAGGTTTCTTCGGGATTTACGGTGACAATCCTAGTAATAAATGTAAGTCGCGTGGTTTGCACTGCAGGATAGCTGCTAATGATGAGTGTCCGCTCGTTGTGGCCGACTAGTAGGAAGTGTGACTCCTTTGGTTGCTAATGCCCAAGCAAATGTATAGAACACCTGGTTGAAGCTGCATACTAATTCACTATTGCACTGACGTCATCATGGAATCGCTCCACCAATCTATTCACAACAGGGTGATACGAGGTGTTTCTGAATCTTTTGCATCCTAATAGATTACATAGATTTCGAAATAGTGTGGATTCAAACTGAGCACCTCTATCAGTAGTAATAATAGATGCATACCAAACAATGAAACCCAACGGTTAATAAAAGCTTTTGCAACCGTTTCAGCAGTAATATCTGCAATCGGAATGGCCCCCAAACAACGAGTAAATCTGTTTATATTGGTAAATATACATATGAAAAATGATTGAAAAGGGGTCGGACGATACCCACATGCATATGTCAGAATCGTCAACCAGGTGACTCAAATGACCCTAAAACACTGTGTATGTCTATGGATCTTAGACTTCTGGCATTTCAAACATGATGTCGATCACTTATTGATGTCTCGATTCATTCCTTCCCATACGTAACGGCTGGAAACGAGCCTGCAAGTTAGTCTGCCAATGGTTGCAAAATAGAGGCACACATAGGGATGAAACGTCTATAAAAATTTACAAGTCCTTAAAAGCGACGTTACTGGGTGAGTGATGTCGGTGTAGCGAAATCCTGTATGACTTGTACCTTCTGGGGCAGTGGTTGGACACCTGTACTATCAACCCTATGACTAAAAAGTCTAGGGATGTAACTCAAAAAGTGCATTTAGCAGGGTTGATTATGAGTCCATACTCAATTCAAAGCGGGTCGTTATTGCTGTCTTTGAAATGTCACTGGGTTCGAGTGGGATCTGGTGATACTAGGTCCGTACTAAGTCCATCTTACTTAGGATCTTCGTACCTCGTAGACTGGTTGTAAAATCGTGGATGTGGGGAACTGGGTAACTATCTGGTACTGTGACTCTATTGGGAGCCCTGTAATCCCCCCAAGAGTGCCAATCACCAGTCATTTTAGGTACCATGTGTGTGGTGAAAAGCCCAGTTTCCCTTCGCAGGCCCAATGATGTCAATTTGGAGCATGGGCTCAAACTCCTGTTTAGCTATCTTTAGTTTGTTAAGAGCCAACCGTTTAGGCCTGGAAGTATATGGTGGCCCTTTGGTGATGGTATGATGAGTCATCGAGTGTTTTATTCCAGTGTCCCTATGATTAGGTCAAGTAAGTTGTGGATACTTGTTTGACAAACTATGGTAATGCGTTTTGTTACAAGACGACCCGTCAGGAACACCAGATTGAATCCATCGACGAGTGAATGGAAAGCTCCAGAGAATTCAACTTCAACGCAGCCTTTCTAGAATTTTCTCGAAGGAACTGTTTACGTACTGCAACACTTCTCAGAAATATTGGCATTGTTTGTTTACTACCGTGCATGCAAGGAACGTTCTCGAAATTGCTCGACTGATTGCACTAGAAGTTTCTATTAAGGAACGTTCTCGAAATTGCTCGACTGTGTGCATTGAAAGTTCTATTAAATTCTAGAGAGTCTTGATTAAAAGCCTGGCGTACAAAAGGCAGTTCAATAGCTGTTATGGGGGAGAGATATCATAACACCTGAAGCCAGCCACTGACACTGCACACTTGTGATAAATTGCCTTACGCCGTTTCTACACTGTGTATAGAGGTTGTTATCATCCATCATGGCCTAGCCTTGTCATTATTCGCTCGTGGAACCAGTTCCTACGCTGCAGCAAGCTGCAGGTCTACTACTGTACCATCATCGACCTGCATGCACTACCAGCCCTTGGACCAGACCAGAATAACATTAAGTAAAGGATTGTGAGTAAATCTAATTAATTATTGTAAATTTAAGTAAGATAGGGAGATTGTAAATAATCATTAAGTTGTTGAATTTTCATCTCGTTCTTCTGTGATCTTTCGCTGTTATTGGTTTGACTTGCGACCACAAGCCGTAACATAATTGGTGGCCTAACATCCGGGAACGAAAATACTAGAAAATTCGAGAAATTCTGTTGTGAATCGTAAGCAACTGTGTTTGCTCAGACTTCTTATTTGTTTGTTAAAGGCTTGATACAACTTCAAAATGCCATTCAACTAAGATAAATTCGTGGCTAGTCCCTCAGTTGAGGAACTAGATTCATTAAAAAAGTCTGAGATTGTAAAGGTCGCAAAACATTATCGCATTGAATTTCAGCCTTTAATGCGGAAAGAAGAGATTAAAAGATATGTTCTAGAATATCTTGTGGATGAAAGTATCCTGTCTAGTACAGTATTGGAAACAGCTATCACTGTGCCAACTGACAACACATTTGAATTGAAAAGGCTTGAAATGGAAATGAATAAAGAGATTAGATTAAAAGAAATGGAAAGAGAAAGGGAAAGAGAGGAAAGGGAAAGAGAGGAAAGAGAAAGGGAAAGAAAGGAAAGAGAAATGCAAATGGAAAAGGAAAAAGAGGAAAGAGAAATTCAAATGCAAAGGGAAAAAGAGGAAAGAGAAGAAAGAGAAAGAAGGGAGGAAAAGGCAAGAGAACATGAATTTAGGTTGAAGCAACTAGAGTTAGGGGTCATAAAAGGCTCAGACCCTAAAATAGGCTTGGATACTGGGGGATTCGATGTTTCTAAGCACGTAAAATTTGTCTCCAAATTTCAGGAGGATAATGTGGAGAAATTCTTTAACCATTTCGAAAAGCTGGGTGAGCAACTCAAATGGCCAAGAGATAAATGGTCCATACTCATCCAGAGTAATTTCACAGGCAAGGCTCAAGAAGTGTATTCCACTCCGTCAATAGAGGACAGCATGGATTATGATAAGGTTTAAAAGGCCATATTACAAGCCTATGAATTGGTGGCCGAAGCTTATCGCCAAAAATTTAGAAAGTATCGTAAGGCGGATACACAAACATACGTAGAGTTTGCTTATCAAAAAGAAAGGCATTTCGATAGATGGTGTGCTTCCAAAAAGGTCTCCACATTTGACGCCTTAAGACAACTGATGCTGGTCGAGGAATTCAAACGGTGTGTGAATGATGACATTAAGACTCACCTTGAGGAAAATAAGGCTGACAACTTGAAGGAAGTGGCAAATTTGGCTGATCAGTAAGCATTTTCTCATAAATTCAGTAAAGTGGGTCAGACTCAAAACAAGGGTCAGTTTAGTAGGCCAAATAAGAAATATGGCAATAATAGTGGCACAACAGGTAACAGTGGATCTCAGTCTGGTTCTATCTCTCCAACAAATTCTGGTAAAAAACAACCAGATGCAAGTCGTCAAAAGAACGACCAGGTCAGCTCAAACAAAGCTGCCTTTAAAGACATAAGTTGTGGTTTCTGTCACAAAAAGGGCCACACAATGGCAAATTGCTTCACATTGGCAAAATTAAAGGAGACTGAAACAGCCTCCAATACCTTAGCCAATGCAGAGAATTCTTCTGAGGTAGTCGTGACTTTACGGCCTAATTCTAAAGACCAAACTAAGGAAGAATACCTTCCATTCGTGTCTGAGGGGTTTATTTCCCTAGATAGGAATTCAGCTCATCCACCCGTCAAAATTAAAATTTTGCGTGACACAGGCGCAACTCAGTCGTTGCTTCTTGATGGAGTTTTGCCATTATCGGACTCTACTTCCACAGGGGCAAATGTACTAATTCAGGGGGTTGAGTGTGGATTTATTTCTGTACCTCTCCACAAAATTAATTTGAAGTCAGATTTAGTTTCTGGGTCGGTCATAGTAGGGGTCAGACCTACTCTACCTGTAAAGGGGGTATCTCTGTTGCTAGGCAATGACCTAGCTGGTGGAAAGGTAGTAGCCAATGCAATTTTGACAGATAAACCATGTGATTATAACAACACAGAGCAGTTAGGAAAGGAATTTCCAAATTTAACTCTGCCTGTGCTGTCACTAGAGCTATGTCACAAAAGCTCGCCATGGATGATAATCTTAAACATCCACCCTCCAAAAGTGAGGATACAGTTCCCAAAAGTGGAACAAATAGGGAATCATGTAAGGATGATAATCTTAAACATCCACTCTCTAACAATGAGGGTATGATTTCTGAAAATAAGGATGATAAACTTAATCGTCCGTCCTCTAAAATTGAGGAATTAGTTCCTAAAAATGGCACAACACTCCCAAATGAGGAGTCAGAGTCTGAAAAAGATTCTAGTAAAAATATTCATGAAAGTGAAGATTCTTGGTATGATCTCAGTCAATCTTTTATGACTAATCTAAATGATAGTCAGGATTGTGAGTCTCCTGGCCCCACACATAGTGAGGGGGTAGAACAGGAAAAATCAAAAATGTGTGACACACTCCACAGAGACCAGTTGTCAGTCCAACAACAACATGATGAAGAGCTTCAGCCATTAATAGCTGGTGCACTCGCTGAGGATGAATCAAAAGACGTCCCAGTCTGCTTTTATTTTAAAAACAATATTTTGATGCGTAAATGGCGACCACCTGATGCACCATTAGATGAAGAGTGGAGAATTTACCAGCAAATTGTGGTACCTAGGACTTATAGAAGGAAAATACTGAGTATTGCTCATGAAATGCCGTTTGCAGGGCACCTAGGAGTCAATAAGACTTACCACAGAATTCTAAATCACTTTTATTGGCCAAAACTTAAAAGTGATGTGGCCAAATTTTGTAAGACCTGTCACTCATGTCAAATGGTTGGGAAGCCGAATCAGAATATTCCGGCTGCACCCTTAAAGCCAATTCCTGCTTTTGAAGAGCCGTTTAGTAGAGTCATCATTGATTGTGTAGGTCCCCTACCTAAGAGTAGGGCAGGGCATCAGTATATATTAACCATCATGTGTGCTTCTACAAGGTTTCCAGAGGCAATACCTCTGAGAAATATTAAGGCTCGGACAGTCTTACAAGCTTTACTTAAATTTTTCACATTTTTGGGTTGCCAAAAGAGATCCAATCAGATCAAGGGTCTAATTTCATGTCAACTGTATTCCAACAGATGTTGTATGAGTTAGGCATAGACCAAATTAAGTCTTCGGCTTATCATCCTGAAAGCCAAGGGGCTTTAGAAAGGTTTCACCAAACATTGAAGAATATGTTAAAGATATATTGTCATGATAATGAGAGAGATTGGGATGAAGGCATTCCATTTGTAATGTTTGCTGCCAGAGAGTCTATACAAGAGTCACTTGGGTTCAGTCCATTTGAACTTGTCTTTGGACACACAGTTCGTGGACCGTTGAAATTGTTAAAGGAGAAGTGGTTATCAGAACCAGGTGAAGACATACATCTACTTGATTATGTATCCCGCTTTAAAGATCGTCTTCATGGAGCATGTGAACTTGCTCAGGAAAATCTGAGGCACTCTCAGAAGAAAATGAAAGCGTGGTACGACAAGACCACTGTGAAAAGAGAGTTTAAGCCTGGTGATAAGGTGCTAGTGTTTTTGCCTGTTTCTGGTCAGCCACTTCAAGCTCGCTTTCAAGGACCTTATGTCATTGAGAGAAAAGTCAGTGACACAGATTACGTCATTTTGACACCTGACAAGCGTAAATCTAAAAAAGTATGTCATATTAATATGATGAAGAGATATTATGAAAGAGAAGATTGTGACATTTCTAAGGATGAAAGTGTACATGATGTAAATAGTAACACTAATGATACAGGTGATCAAGTGTGTATTATCAATGCTGATCATGAACTCAGTAATGATGAGATCAAGGCTAATAATGTTCTTGACATGTGTATTAAGTTACAAAATTCTGATGTGTTGAAAAATCTCGACCAGAAATTAAGTCACCTGGATCACAAAGAAAAGTCAGAAATGAAATCATTAATCTATGAATATGCATGCTTGTTCTCAGATGATCCTACTAGGACAAATTTGATTGAACATGATGTGGATGTGGGAGATGCCACACCAATCAAGCAGCATCCTTACCGAGTTAACCCTCGAAAACGACAACATCTCAGGGGTGAGGTTCGGTATATGTTAGACCATGACATTATAGAACCTAGTAATAGTGAATGATCTTCCCCTTGTATATTGGTCCCCAAGCCAGACGGTGGGTACAGATTTTGTACTAATTACCGAAAGGTGAATGCGGTCACGAGAACAGATTGCTATCCGATACCCCGTATCGATGATTGTATTGATAGGATTGGGAAAGCTACGTATGTATCAAAGTTTGACTTACTAGAGGGGTACTGGGAGATACCACTCACTGAGAGGGCTCGGAAAATCTCGGCATTCGTGACGCCAGATGGGCTATTTCAGTATAAGGTTATGCCGTTTGGTATGAAATATTCACCGATGACGTTTGAACGCTTAGTAAATAACCTTACGTCAAACTTAGAAAATTGTGAAGTATATGTTGATGACCTTATTGCATACAGCAACTCATGGGATGAACATGTACAACATGTTAAGGCATTGTTTGACAAGCTTGCCAAAGCTAATTTGACTGTCAATTTGGTCAAAAGTGAGATTGCTTGTGCCCAGGTGATATACTTAGGGCATGTGATTGGTCAGGGTAAAGTTAGACCAATTAAGGCCAAAGTTGAGGGCATTGACAAAAATTCCCTGCCCCAACTGATAAAAGGCAGCTCATGCGTTTCCTAGGCATGGCTGGTTACTACAGACGTTTTTGTCCAAATTTCTCTGACATTGCTGCACCATTGACAAAATTATTAAAGAAAAATGAAAAGTTTGATTGGACGGATAATTGCCAAGCAGCATTGAATCATTGAAAAAGGCCCTAATGATTTCACCAGTGTTGATTGCTCCAGATTTTGAAAAACAATTTAAGTTGGCAGTAGATGCCAGTGACAATGGCATAGGAGCAGTTTTGCTTCAAGCTGATGAGCATGGTGTTGATCACCCTATTTGTTATTATTCGAAGAAATTTGACAAACACCAGAAAAATTATTCAACAATTGAAAAAGAGACATTAGCTTTGATGCTTGGTCTTCAACACTTTGATGTTTATTTGGGAACTACTAGTTTCCCTATCACTGTATACACTGATCATTACCCTTTGACATTTTTACCTAAGATGAAGAACAAAAATCAAAGATTGATGAGGTGGAGTTTATTTCTGCAATCGTATAATGTAGATATTAAGCACATTAAAGGGAAAGACAATGTTGTACCAGACTCTTTGTCAAGAATTTGATTTGATGCAGTATGTTGAAAATATCACTGCAAGTTTTGAAATTTTGTGTTAACTATGGCACAATGTGTATTGATGATGTTACTGTATTCATGTATCATCACCTTGCAAGACAAGTTGTATGTTATGATTAAACCTTCCATTGAATATTGGACTACATACTGTATATACTATAGTTATTAATGTAGAGTTATACATTGTAAATATTGTAACTTAAGTTTTGTCCGAGACGTCCAAAACTTTTTCAAGGGGGGGGGGGGGAGTGTTATAAGACGACCCGTCAGGAACACCAGATTGAATCCATCGACGAGTGAATGGAAAGCTCCAGAGAATTCAACTTCAACGCAGCCTTTCTAGAATTTTCTCGAAGGAACTGTTTACGTACTGCGACACTTCTCAGAAATATTGGCATTGTTTGTTTGCTACCGTGCATGCAAGGAACATTCTCGAAATTGCTCGACTGATTGCACTAGAAGTTTCTATTAAGGAACGTTCTCGTAATTGCTCGACTGTGTGCATTGAAAGTTCTATTAAATTCTAGAGAGTTCTTGATTAAAAGTCTGGCGTATAAAAGGCAGTTCAATAACTATTATGGGGGAGAGATATCATAACACCTGAAGCCAGCCACTGACACTGCACACTTGTGATAAATTGCCTTACGCCGTTTCTACACTGTGTATAGAGGTTGTTATCATCCATCATGGCCTAGCCTTGTCATTATTCGCTCGTGGAACCAGTTCCTACGCTGCAGCAAGCTGCAGGTCTACCACTGTACCATCATCGACCTGCATGCACTACCAGCCCTTGGACCAGACCAGAATAACATTAAGTAAAGGATTGTGAGTAAATCTAATTAATTATTGTAAATTTAAGTAAGATAGGGAGATTGTAAATAATCATTAAGTTGTTGAATTTTAATCTCGTTCTTCTGTGATCTTTCGCTGTTATTGGTTTGACTTGCGACCACAAGCCGTAACAGTTTGTTCTGACACAAGGGAGTACGTGGGTGGGGGGAATATTACTTTAGAACGTGTTCCAGTGATGTATAGGAGGTGATAGAGTCTATCAACCTTCTCCGTCCCACATCTCCTAATAGTTGGTAGTGCCCCAAGAAATCAGCGCCTAGTACTGCACATTTTACATTAGCGAATAGCAAATGCCCAGCGAAACGAACGTCTTAGGCCTAGGTCTACAGTAACTTATATTTGACCATATGCATTTATGATTGATTTGTTAGCACCTTCAAGGGAAAAATTGGAAGCTTTCTTTTTGTTACATTTAGATACCGGTAGTACACTGACATCGGCACCTGTGTCAACTAAATATTTGGTGCCTGTAATGCGATCACGGACATGATATTGACGACTCTTGTTTTTGTCAGAAAAGACAGTCGTCGGTACTTGCTGACCTAGCTTTTCGCAGTTCAGGTTTGGATGGGCTACGTCCACTCGAGTATCGCACAGTAGGTCTATCACTTAATAGCCGTGTTAGTGCCATACCTGCTTGGTCAGTGATGCTATTTGTGCTTCCAAGTCAGGGCATGTCGATGTTATGACGGCAGGTTGTGCTGAGATAGATGCTACTACATTGTTAGCAGGCTTGTGATGTACTGATGTGGGCGAGCCCTCACCTCCAGTCGCAGCATCTTCCTTGGATCAGTCATAATGTATCAAATGTACGAACTAGCCTAATATGTACACTACAAAGAAAATTGGAATGTGAGTACTATGGTACAGTAATGATCCCTAGAATTATATAATACAACATAAAAGTATAGAATAAAGCTGCTGTTAATTACTGTATTCTCTTAATATCCCTTTAAAAAGACCGCCTTATTCCACCGTTACTTTAAATTTGAGGTGGTGTGTATAATGTGTCATACAATAATGAAAAGTTCGAACTTATGGTCTTAAGCTTGCGACTCCCGGAACTTGCCGAGGAATTACGGACAGATGGCCTACGAATATAAGTGTGCAAGGATACAGGCTAAGTGGTACGACTGTTAAAAGCAACTATACGACTATTGACCTAACACTTGGTCTAAATAGACTTGAGCTGCAGTTTAGCTCAGGCTCGCTCAAAATGGGTGTTGCTAGATTCGTACTATCTTGGAATTTCTTAAGGCTAGTAGCAGGTATAGTACAGAAATTTACTTAAGTACGTACGTGGTCTAAACTGCTAGTATCCGAGAGTTGAAATCTTGTACAATGTTTACCAAGTCTTCCGTACTTCATTGATTTACAGTAAGTACCCTATTGCGCCGACTGGATCGTATACAAACTGTCAAATTATTGATTCCAGAGGCAACCTTGATAATTAACCAAGCCTGCTTGTTGTAGGCCTGCACCTTGACTAAGGTGGACTGTAATGAATCACCTAATTTAGCTCCTCTACAAATAATATAAGCTAAGTCTAGTGTAGCATACTCGGAAGGCAGTGGCGTAGCTAGGGTTCGTGGCGCCCGGGGGAAGAAACGAAAATGGTGCCCCTACCCCCATCTTCGGGGGGTAATCTTATGAATACTTACACAACTCAAGATCTTGAATAGAACAAATGTCCATGGGCGTCCGCAGAAAAAAATTCAGGGGGGCAAAATTTTTTAGGGGGGCCAACTTTTTTCATCGGAAATATTTTACTCCCAGAAAAGAGTTTAGATGCTACTTCACACAGTGTTGATAAAGGCGTAGCCAGGAATTTGTCAAGGGAGGCGGAAGCCCATAGACAAAATCTTAGCGCTCCGGGCCACCATGGATTGGCGCGGAGCGCAAGAAAATTTTGGCCCAAAATGCGTCCCAGATCGCTGCAAATGGCACTTCCAAGGCCTATTAACCGCATATAAAAAGGGAAACACTAGCAATATCGAAAATATTATTTTATTAAAAGATGAAATTGTTGTATCAATATCATGCTCATGGCAAATGGTAGTTCCAAAAATTTTTAAAGTGATTTCGATTTGGCGCCCCCTTGAGGTGGCGCCGGGACAACTTGCCCCCCTTGCCCTCCCCTAGCTACGCTACTGTCGGAAGGCTTTTTATAATGGTGTGCCCTCGAGTCGGATATAAACAAGCAAACAATGCACTATACTGGTTTACTAGCAGTACTACTCATAGCTCACTGTCAATATTTTGCAAGAGTTCGCCTGTTGAATTACAATGAAAAGGGATAGTAAATGTCTGAAGACAGTAGCAAATATTTTAGTAAGTTTACAATAGTAAGCGTACGCAATGCAAAGCCCAGTAAATGTAGTGTGAAGGCTTGCTCTATAACGTAGCGTGTGGGTCGGTAGCGCGTTATGTGTGATATAGCCACTGAATTATTCGGTAAAAATCTCGCAGAAACTTAGTTCCAAAACTGAGGTTTCTGAATGGAACGTATCATGTCGGTCATCACTTTAGAGACATTAAGTGATATTCTTACCTCTAGTACAGTCTGCTCCTGTTGTACTTGCCGTTAACAAAATGGCGTCTCCCGCAGAACTCGTGGTCTAGGCTACCAGTGAAACAACTCTTGCTCCACGCAATACCGCAGTCTCTTCGTGCAAATTATGTGTAGCTGCTAGCTGCTACCCGACTACACGAGACTGAAGTATTGGTAAAACAAATAGTTTCTTGTTAAGTTTCTTCCGGCTTTACTGTGACAATCCTAGTAATAAATGTTAGTCGCATGGCAGACTTGTAGTACTCGAGTACGTACTCCTACTCCAGTCCGTACTCAAGTACAAATTTCTGTACTTGTACTCTTACTCGAGTATCTGTCCTCAGTACTCGTACTACGGTACCGCGTACTCGTACTCTGGATCTGCGTACTCGTATTCGACATGTGTGTACTAGTACTTGTACTCGAGTACAATAATTCTCCAGTATATTGACTGCTGCATTTTGTTTCAAGTATTCCTTCATAAATTTAGGCCTACTTCAATTTATTATTCTCAAATCAATTGGCCAAAATTTCGTTTTTATCAAACTGTTAACCCTCCCTTTCAACAGAGGTTGACTCAGAGAATGTTTCCACTTTTTAGAAGAACGAGCAAGATCATGAGGTGGTCAAGCTTGGCGGGTGGATTCATTCCTTTGCCATGCTTTCGGGAAAGTTCCAGCCTCAATCACAAAGATATCCATCAAATCAGATAAATGTGGGTTCACTGTAGATATGCAGTGTTTGCGATTTCTGGACTATTTTTGCTATCATGATCTGCGTCGATCGGTACTCTGTTAGGAGGTTGCGGAGTCTGGGGTGACGGTGAAGGCCTACCTGTAACAGAGGCGTCTAACACTATGTGTACATGCAGTCCCTGTTGAGTTGAGTTGAGTTGAGTTGAGTTTATTTCCACATAATGCAATCTGTACAAAATGAAACAATAACTTGAACATGGAGGTGGGAGAGGACTGAAAAAGCAGATAGCTTGTACAAGCAGTCCTCCCTTTGAAAAAGTAAAGTAAACACAAGATGAATCGAGACAAAGTAACAAGAAACAACAAAGAGACAACCCAGAAACATAAAAATTCTAAAGATAATAAGGAATTTACAAGAGGTAGTTATGAAGTAGACGATTTTTTAGTCTGTTCTTAAAAGAGGAAATGTTGTTCATATTTTTACTGTTATCATCTAAACTATTCCAAAGGGTAATACCACTGTTTGTAAATAATCTGTGGGATACTGCATTTGACGAAAGATTAATACGAAAGCAGTGAGAAGACCTAGTATTGTATGAATGATACTCACGATTATAAGAGAAATAAGTGTCAAAATTAGAGGGTAAAAGTCCTTTTACATACTTAAACATGAAGACAGAAACTTGGTATTTGTAAATGTCAAAAACGTTCAGAACTCTTTGTGTAAAGAACAGGCATTTTGAGGGAGCATAATAATCAGAGTTGGTAATTATTCGAACTACCCTTTTTTGAAGCAAGTATAAGCGATTTAAGTAAGATGGATAAGTGTTCCCCCAAATTAGATTACAATAAGATAGATGGGAATGAATAAGTGAATCATACAGACATTGAATAGTGTAGGAAGGAATGAGAGAGCTGATTTTAAACAGGATTCCAATTATTCTAGATATTTTGGAACAAAGTGCATCAATATGGTGTTTCCAGGTAAGGCTTGGATCAATATGAATGCCGAGGAATTTGACTTTATTAACAAGGGCAACTTTAGTTTCATCAAGAAATATGTCATCACTGCCTATTTGGCGCTGAGGAGGGTGAAAAATCATGAAATTGGTTTTGGAAATGTTCAGGGATAATTTGTTGATTTTAAACCATAAGGAAACTAGTTCTATTTTGCTATTTATTACCCTGGCCCCAGTTGTTAGATCTTTATGCTTGTAAAGAATACTAGTGTCGTCGGCAAATAAGGCAAGATGGAGCAAGGAAGAGCAGTTACATAAATCAGTTATATAAATAAGAAATAACAGAGGCCCTAGGATGGAAACTTATACTAGAAGACTTATCGTTTATGCGGACAATTTGTTTCCTGTTAGACAAGTAACTGTGAAACCAGTCAAAGGCAATTCCACGAACACCATAGTGATCTAATTTACGTAATAAAATATAGTGATTTACGGTATCAAAAGCTTTGGATAGATCTAGAAAAACGCCGATACTAATCTCTTTATTATTAAATCCATCGGTGATATACTTAACGATGTCAGCAGCCGCCATATACGTTGTTGCTCCACATACGCAGCAATGGGGTGATAATGAAGCTGTGATCATTTCGTATTAATAACCTGTGAAATTGTACTCTTACTTGTGAGCTGTGTACTCGTACTCGTACTTGTACTCCGGTGTTTTGCACTCGTACTCTTACCCTCACGAAATTGTGTACTCGTACTCGTAGTCATATATCGTGTAATCGTACTTATACTCGTACTCTGGGCTACGTACTCGTACTTGTACTCTCAATTTTGTACTCCACTACATGTGTGTGGCCTGGTTTCCACTGCAGAACAGCTGGGTATAGAACACCTGGTGAGGCCGCATACCAATGCACTGTTGCACTAACGTCATAATGCTGTCTTACAGTTAAGGAACAGGCATGTGCTTATTGTGGAGTTGTGTACTTAGGGATATAATGTAAGGGAAACGCTACAGTTTTAACTCTACTTTGTTGGGCCCAAGGGTTGAGTGAAGAAGAAAGTAGTTCAAACCAGTGGCGAGTGCAGGATTTCGGAAGTTGGGGCTTGCACAACCTGTGAGTCCCCGATTGAAATGGAGGAGTGTCACACAAGAGCACAATATAGGTACACCACGAGCGCGAAGCACGTATTTGTACTCGCGTGGCATAGATGCATGCGTTAGGGTCCCTGCATGGCGGGGTAAAGTGGCAGAACCCCTGTGGGGGTTCAGGGAGCAAAACCGCTGGAAGATCCTCCAATGTAAGACAAAAGATCGCGGAAAATTGGTTCGAGAGGCGTTATTGTTGAAGTTTTTCCTATTCAAATTTTGTAAAATTTGATGTCAATAACTGAGAGTTCAGGTTAATAACAAGACCGGCCAGCTAACGATCTCCGGAAAACATATCCATTAAAATGAACAATTCTTGATACATTTTATTTTGCCCTCTTGAAGAGCTGTTTTTTCTTACTAGATGAATATAACGGGTAGGGTAATTTACACGTTCATTATTTTCAACACGCTACAATCCTTAGCAAAAGGGCCAATTCGGGGGCATTAACCTAATTTCACAAGGGAAACCCCATAGTGTGGGGTTAAGGCGGTGTTAGGGCTAAAAGGCTGAAAGAGACATTGACGCAGTAAATTGTTTCCGCCTAGAAGATGGCACGGTACTCTACAAATTAATATCGTTGTACCTCGTCATCCGGGTCATTAAGTACATACTGGGACACATTCATTTGCATGAATTCCTAACAGCTAATGGACCGATCATAATCCTACTAGAGTTGAGGATCCAGGCAGGAAATTGGCATGGGTGTGATTTCTAAATAGGTGGGGGCTGTGCGGGACCGAATCCGGCCTCTGCCTGATCGAGGTGAGAACTGTGACCTGAAAATGCAGCATTCAACCTGATCCTCATGGCTTGTACAGTAATTACTGATCTGTGCTGTAGTTCAAAGCATGTGCTACAGAAACTGTCACTAATGGTAAGATACGGTTGAGGGATTTACACGTATATAGTTAATCTTAGACAGAAGCTATCAAGTACTCTGCATTGTACAGTGGTAAAGAGTATAGACTCTTCATACCTTGTTGTTCTTGGTTCGACTCCCTGTAAAGACTATTCTTGTTTTTTTGTTTTTTATAGGGATATTCTTAGTGATAGGGTTACGATTAGGGGAAAGATTCGTGATTTTTATATGTCTTTCTTGGTAAGATGCCAGTAGCATATCACAGTAATTACTGGAAATGGTCTTCCACCCTCTACAGTAATTACTGTACATGTTATGAAATTGCCTTGGCATTCCCAATGTCCCAGGCAGGGCCGCCGACAGGGGGGACAGGGAGGAAAATGTCCGGGGCCCGTGGCGATTTGGTGGGCCCGGAAAATTGGTCATAAAATATATTATATCGTATCGAATTATTTCCTCGTGAATACCACACTTACTTTGGTGAGAGGGGGCCCGCATTGAAATTTGTACCGGGGCCCGGGTCGGCTGTCGGCAGCTCTGGACTCCCAGGTTGCACAAACCCTTCTCTACAACACAACTGATTGAAATGTGTCTAGTGCTACGCGTGGGTCGCCAATGTGCATGGGCGGCGATCCCGGGGGGACAAGGGGGGACATTTGGGATCCCAAACGCTTCAGATTGTAGTATCAACCCACTAACTATGACCAAAGCACCGATGGTGGCTTTGATATCACCAGTATTTCTTTCGTAATGGAGGAAAATGTGGCTCAAAGCGGCCGACATCAATGACGGAAAGAAAAGGCAAAGATGCAATTCTTTTCAAGAGGAAAGTAACAATAAACTGTGCCCAAAATATTACTTTTGAGAAGCAACTCTCCATGTTCTTTTCGATATTTTAGGAAAATATATTAGAGAGAAGAACGATACGGTGAGCTACATACGAGTTTCTGTGATGGCGTATCAACAGGGTTCATCCGTGGGAAACTGTCCCACACTTAAGTGAGTAATTTGC
Organism: Holothuria leucospilota; assembly: GCA_029531755.1. Classification (NCBI taxonomy): domain Eukaryota; kingdom Metazoa; phylum Echinodermata; class Holothuroidea; order Aspidochirotida; family Holothuriidae; genus Holothuria; species Holothuria leucospilota. Next base: position 70,715,893 of record CM055961.1, on the reverse strand, counting down.
ATTAGTCCAAAGGAAAAATGGCTTCAAACTGGGTTTTGCTCCAGTTCACCTCCCACTTTTGTTTAGCTCTCCGTGGTTCGACGGTAAATGTAGACCGAAATCATATTCCATTCTCTTATTCCCTGTGAAATCCTTCTTAAGTACATTTTTTTATGTAGAAGAGTGGTATTTTTCTATGTAAAGGGGCGCGCAGGAAGTACTTTTAGACGGGAATGAACATGAGTGGGTGGGAAATTTCACGTTGGCTATCATGAGTATATCCTTTGAATTTCGTCCATTTGGGGGTATAAAAAGATAAATAGTTGGTTACAGGTTTTTATTTTAATGTTTGGTCGATAATGCTGTCTCATTTTGTCAAATTGCTACACACCCAATATTTGTGTAAATGTATTAGTGGGTAAACAGTGTGTAAAGAAGAGATCGCGCTTCCCCGTACCTACGCTAAGAGATAGACGTACATCTTGGTAGAAAGAGTCTGCACCACGGCACGCAGCTCGTCATGACGCTAGAAAAGAATATGAAGTTTTAGCCATCCCTAGTTGACCACTAGTAATCCACAATCTGTCAGTGAACTTCCTGTGCAGCTATCTTGAGATTAATAAAGTTAAAGGGATTTGTAGTTGCATTATAGTCAGACACAGACGTTAGTAAGATCACTGAATAACAAATCTTAACAAAGGCATGGATGGATCCCTCTAAAGTGTGTTTGATCAACAGAGCAGGCTTGTTTACAAAAGAGATTAACTGTTGCCAGTGAAGAGATAAGGTTCACCCGGGGAAATGCCTTTTTGTAGGGTTATTTTAGCTAAAATCTCCTGTTGAATTCCAGCAGCATGTTAAGAAAAGTTAATCCGAAGCGGTCTGGACACTAGTTATATGAAAGGCCCTGCCGTCTAAAATACCTTATTTGTATTTTTAACTCTCACTATATCACAACCATGATTTCATTGAGCCCAGCCTTCAATTTTGCACTGTCCTGCTAGCTTAATTCTTTTCCCACGAGGTTATGGGCAAATCCGAATTTCAACAATTTTGAAAATTGTTTCAAAATAATGGTTAGGGCTGAAATATAGTTAGGTTAGGGTATAGTTAGGTTAGGGTTTCACCTTCTACCGATATTTGGCATGTTCTTTCATAATCTGGCGTCAGAATTACCAAAAATGTAGAGAAACTATCATTTTGGGAGTAAGGGGCGTGGCCAATTTCCAAGAAGTTGATAGGTCCATTGACGTTATTTGCCCATAACCTCGTGGGAAAAAATTGCGAGTCCTGCAGTTCACTTTGCACATGAAGGATGTGACAATTCCCTGGATATACACCATGTTTTGCGACGTACATGGTTCATAATTCCAAACCATCAGGAGTTCATGTTGCTATCTGTGGCAATATGCACCGCTTAATACATTGGTCAAAGTAGCAAGATTTGAGGGTGAAAAAGTTTGACTTTTATCAGGTTTATTGTTTATCAACAGATACGATGTGAATCTATTGTAGGTCTAATTGACACGACTCTATGGACAACTTCACACGACTTTTTACCTGTGGCATAGTTGAGTACAAAATTTCAAATGGCTGTTTACTCTTTAAATGTAAAAGAGTGAATTTCACTCTTCGACGCTTGCCTACAGTGACTACTCACCGTTTCGATTGGAATTCCACTCTGCTCGGTGTGGTAATTCACTCATTTGGAGTGAATTACCACTCTCAGCAGAGTAAAATTTTCACTCGAAGAAAGAGTGGTCACTCTAGGCAATCGTCGAAGAGTGTAATTCACTCTTTTACATTTAGAGAGTACTGGGCAAACCAACTCCAAAGTCCTCTATCCGTAAATAGACTTTTACGCCAATAATACGCTAATAATCTTAACAGCGCCTTATCAGAGAGGATCTCTATCAGCTTCTTCTGTGCGGTCATTTTGTACCTGCTGATAGAAACAGGTTTGACAGAGAGCTGATCTCGCTATCAAAGCTGTCACTATCAACCCTTCTGTGTGGCCGCCCCTGGATAATGCAAAGTGTGTTCAGAGAATTTGATTTTACTTCCACTGTAGCAAGATCTCTACTGGCCGTTGCTCCATGAAATTTTTACTTCTTGGGTGGCCATGGAAGCAGAAATCAGGGCGGTAGAATGAAAGGTAGGAAAAATTAATTCTTTGAGAAGACTATCATGCACAGAACGCCCGTATGGAAGACATTTGCATCCTATATACGTCATAATACAAAAATCGCATTCTACACCATCTTGAAAAATTTTAACGGCAGTTGTGCTTTGTATCATCCTGTATCCTATCCACCCTGGCCATACAGCCTACTATTATATACAGGCTACCAAAACGCCCTCGAAGCGCGAAAGAAAATTAATAGTACGTGGGTTGCGGGTCGTATATCGATTCTAACTGATGTCTTACGGGAGGGGACGATGAACTGTACTTGTTCAGTGTTGCACGGGGAAATTTAGAGTTAACTACAAAATAATATCACTCCGTTGGAGAATTTTAAGTTTTGGGTTTGGATAATTTTAAGTTTTGGGTATTTCTTCTGTCTCTCCAAGAATTCCTCTCGGTTCGTTCAACCTCTGTCTTCATCTTCACCTTTAACTCAAATCTCCCGACTAAGTAACTTTCCCCCGACAGGCCACAGGGGATACAGTGGGAGTGGGGGAGCTGTGCCCCCTTACCCTACTTTAAACACGCTAGTGATTCACACATTTAGATGGATATGTGAAACGATAAATGGTACCTACTCGGTTCACCAGATGCCAGCCAGGGGAGCTTCAGCCTGAAAAAACTGATTTTTCTGGGAAATTACTGAAACACTTAGGGTAATACAGGTTTTCCTTGAATAAGAGTAGCAAAGCTTCTAGAAAACCTCCCCAGACGTGTAAGGGTTTCCTACGGATGGTTGCGTGAAATCTGTGAAGGATGGGAGGCGGGTTGGCCGTCTCCAAGGGATTTGACATGCTTAAGCTTTGCGTCAAAGGAGAATTTGGATATTAGCCCGTTTGATACATTTCACCATTTTGTGAAAGACGAGTGGGTCATCGAAGCTACAGAGGATTATCCCTACCCTGGAGACCTGGTTAGAAGAACTTCGAAAAAGTTGGTTGCAGTCACCGAAACGAGCCTGGAATGCCCTGGAGAACAAATACCTTGGAGAGGCCATTCGCACTCGTCTAGAAGAGACTTTTATAACACGGTGGGTGGGAAAAGTCAATTATCATGCTGAAGAGTAGCATTGTGGTGTTTTGCATGTTCACTGCAGTTTATAGAAATTACGATTGAATGAAGCAAATGAAGAAAGACACGATAAATATCTCTATTTTTCATGTTTTGTTTGTTCATAAACCAACACTTTCACCATCCCCTTTTCGTAGCCATGCATTCTTATCACTGTTTTGTTGTCACGACTGCCGTGTCTGAGCATTGGAGGACACCTCTCATCGACAGCACACGTTGGACTGTTTCCGGGAAAAGAAGCCCTAACTCCAAATCCAGATATGGATTGATATCTGGATATATCTGGGTAAATACAGTCTTTATATGGCCATATCAAGCCAGATATACAGCCAGATTTAGATGCCTTGATACATTATATCAAGTTTTATATGGCCATATCAAGCCAGATATAACTTGATGCAATGCAATTCCAGGTATGCAAATAAAGTTTTATATGGCCATATCAAGCCACATATAACTGGATGAAATGCCAGTCCAGATATGTATATACAGTTTTATATGGCCATATCAAGCCAGATATAACTTGATACAATGCAATTCCAGGTATGCAAATAAAGTTTTATATGGCCATATCAAGCCAGATATAACTTGATGCAATGCAATTCCAGATATGCAAATAAAGTTTTATATGGCCATATCAAGCCAGATATAACTTGATGAAATGCTAGTCCAGATATGTATATACAGTTTTATATGGCCATATCAAGCCAGATATAACTTGATACAATGCAATTCCAGATATGCAAATAAAGTTTTATACGGCCATATCAAGCCAGATATAACTTGATGCAATGCAATTCCAGATATGCAAATAAAGTTTTATATGACCATATCGAGCCAGATATAACTTGATGAAATGCCAGTCCAGATATGCAAATACAGTTTTATATGGCCATATCAAGCCACATATAACTTGATACAATGGAATTCCAGATATGCAAATAAAGTTTTATATGGCCATATCAAGCCAGATATAACTTGATGAAATGCCAGTCCAGATATGTAAATACAGTTTTATATGGCCATATCAAGCCAGATATAACTTGATACAATGCAATTCCAGATATGCAAATAAAGTTTTATATGGCCATATCAAGCCAGATATAACTTGATGAAATGTCAGTCTAGATATGTAAATACAGTTTTATATGGCCATATCAAGCCAGATATAACTTGATACAATGCAATTCCAGATATTCAAATAAAGTTTTATATGGCCATATCAAGCCAGATATAACTTGATGAAATGCCAGTCCAGATATGCAAATAAAGTTTTATATGGCCATATCAAGCCAGATATAACTTGATATGCTAGATATGCAAATGAGCATTTTGTTAGTTTTTGTTTTATTATTTATTTGATTTGATTCTTGGATTATGCTTGTTACAAACTAAGACATGTTTTGGATGCAGCATCACCTCCCCAGACATTGCAGTTATTTAGTGGCTACACTTTTGTTAATACCGCAGTGTACTAAGTCAACGTAGGCAAATGATTTGCATATTTGGGCGGAGCTTGTATCTAAACCTACATTTTTCATGATTTAGGAAGTTAAAAGTAAAATATGCACTACGCAGTAAACAAAATTTAGAGTCAAATATGTAATAAAGTTTAAAATAAGAAGCCCATATCACTGTGATTACATAAAAGAGGAAATTTCAAGGCATTTTTCTGTTCACTGTTATGAAATAAATTGAATTTTTGTACTTAAGTCAGTTCAACCCAATGCATACATTAAGTTCTAATTCATGGAGCACTTAAACATTGTTTGCTGGTGTGTGTCCGTGATCACGACGGCGGAGCTCCCAGGTGGGACTTGTTCTATTCAGCCAGTCTAGAACGGGACCACTGTCAGGTGGTGTCAGTTAAGTCAAAGTTTGTCCCTTGTGGACGTTGTTACTCCTTCGGGGAGCAGAACTCCTTCGGGAGTATTGTTTGGTTTTCGCCCCTGGCTCTTCGCCAGAGAGTCAGGGGACTTTTGGAAAAAAAAAGGTGTTCAAAGTCTCCATGAGGAGTGTGGACTATAAGTCTTAACTATGATTCATAGCTAGAGCAGATATGGTCCAGATACAATTTTATCTGTGCCATATAAAGACTTCATCCAGATAGAACTTTATCTGGCCATATATGGTTTAGATCTGGTTCTGGTTTAGATCTGTGTTACACCTGCCTAACTTTTTATCTGATCTGATATAAATTCTATATCTGGTGCAGATATGGGCCATATATGGAAATATATTCTGCTCATATAAGGACCATATCTGGTCCAGATAAAATTTTATCTGTTCCATATAAAGACTTGCTCCAGATAAAACTTTATCTGGCCATATATGGCTTAGATCTGGTTCTGGCGTAGATCTGGGTTATATATGCCCAATTTTTTATCTGGCCCAGATATAAATCCCATATCTGCAGCAGATATGGGCCAGATATGAAATCCATATCTTGCCCATGTATGGAATTTCATATCTGGCCCATATCTGGATTTCGAGTAAGGGAAGGTTCATCTTCGACTTCGGGATTTAGAACGGGTATCTTTTATTCTTAGTTTTAAGATGCAAAGCCTGTCAATTTTCTAAGTTCCCGTCTTAAAATGACTCACATGGCCTTATTTATTTGAGCTAGAGCTTTCCAAGTGTCGATTGGACAAGGCAACTTATGCTACTTTTGAAGTAAAATGTGTGTTAAAAAATTACTTATTTTAGGTACTACAAAAATCGGCTTCAGTGAGGGAAGGGACATGGCTCCCCTTAAATACACCACTGGTTATCATAATATAAGTTAAAACATTAAAAACACTGGTGAATTAATACCAAATATAAGGGCTCTGGTGAAATTCAAATCAGAACTTTATTTGAATAACAAGAATTTTTTAACTATTGATTACCTTTAGCTACACCATTGCGCTATTTTTCTTTCAGTAGGTGCCCGAAAAATTCTCAGCATATATATTGCCCGAATTTTCACAAAAATATTTGGTTGGAGGGCTGCAAACCCCCGCCTCCTACGTTCTCCCCTCGGTGTCAGTTTCGGCATCAGTATTGTCAGCTTCGCTGCCCTCGGCTTCCTCAGTGCCACTATAGTTACCGCTGCTATCAGCTTCGCTACTGTCAGTCATGGTGTCTTCCTCCAGCGGCTCTAATGCACTGTCGTTAATGTCACTCTGGATATCGTCGTATGAACCCTCGTCTGAAGAGTCGTGAGGTCGCTTTGCTATGCTCTTCTTAGAGTTCCCACCGTTCATCTCGAGGTCTTTATGACCGTGTTTGTGAACCCACTCTTTACGCCGACGGAGACTGTAGCCTCGAGGAAAAGGCAACTGACAGATATGGCAAAGATGAGAAATGCTGCAATCACGAAGATCTGCTATAAAATGTGAGCAACACAAGTCTCCATTGACTTCAATGTACCCCATTCTATGAGCAGTGAGCATGCGTCATAGAACATTTGGAGCATATGAGCATGGGCAATGGTAAACACAGAGTAGAGGAGCATGCGCAGTGGAGCACATGGAAAACGGGCAGCATGGGCAATGAAAAGCACGGAGCAGAAGCGCAGAGGAACACATGGAGCATGGGGAGAATAGGCAATGGAGAGCGCAGAGCAGAGGAGAAGAGGAACATACGCAGTGGAGCACGTAAAGTACGGGGAGCATGCGTATGTAGGACAACCGGAGCAGAGGCGAATACTTAGTGTTGTACTCAGAGCAGAGGAGCATACGCAGTGGAGCATATGGGGCACAAGGAGCTAAGGGTAAATGCAGTGAGACACGTAGAACGTAGAACGGATAAGCATACGTATGTATGGCTGTGGAGAAGAGGAGCATACCTAGTGTTGTGTAGGAGCAGAGGAGCATACGAGGTGAAGTACATGGAGCAGCACAAGGAGCAGAGCAGCGTATGAAGAAGTATTGCAAGTGAGCATGTTGTGCGAGCCATAAGGCAGTAAAAGTGTTCAAACAAGTCCTTTTGTCGTTTTCTCACTTGTGGTTTCATTCGGTTTCCCTTTCGTATGAGAAAGTTGTATATTACAATGTATAGCTCAAATAATCGACAGACGAATAATCAACTGCCCCTCATCCACCGTGGTATAAACTCGAAGAATTTTGTATATTATCATACATAGTTCAATTCGACAGAATAATAATCAATTGCCCTCATTCATTGCATAATAAACTCGTTTTCGAGGCCTTTAGGAGGTTAGCGCCACGTTGTTGTCAAGCGATGTCGAGGGGCGCTTTACGTTAACATCAGAGAATATTTCGGTGGGCAGACGAAAGATAGACTGTTTGCGGGCAAGAGATCTATTAATTTGAAATTGGAAGAATGGAATAAACTGTACGAAAAAGTCCATCGCATTCACGCCGCAGTGAAAAAATTAACTAAGACTTATTATTCTTTGTCTCTTTCAGTTTGCAGCAGTGTAATCAAAATTTCAGATACTGCCAGGGAAATGTTGGCTTACATATTTGCTTTGATGATGGACAGAGTCCCTTATGGGTATTGACACAACACTGCGAGAGTTGTGACGTGGGATGGCCTTCTCAGTTGGATCATCGTTGTTTGAACTTTGGGTCGAACGTCCCTGTAACCGATATGTATTCAACGACTTGCAACATTTGGTGAAAGACGAATGGGTCATCGATGTCGTGGGTTTATCTGCTGAAGAGCTAAGAAATTCCAACCATCCGGGCCGTCATGCAACAAATACGAAAAAGCTGGCCGCAGTTATCGGATCTGACGGTCGATGCTATGGAAAAGACGAATATCAACGATATCATCAAAGGACAAAATCTGGTAATTGTGGGATCCTCCATAAGCTTCTGGCAGGGTTTATCCAACGCTTCCTCTTTCTCGACGGTTTTTCCCTCTCGACGACTGTGTGGTCTCCTTACCAAAATTTCATTCGGGTGCCTTTCTTTCGGTGTAAAAGGAGGGAGAGGGTTGTGGGTGTCCGGAGGGGAGCAAGGGGGCACGTTCCCCCTGGTAAATCAAAAACTGGAAAAAATTAACAAAAAAAAATTAACATCAACATTTTTTATGATATCGCTAAAAAATTTCCAGAACATGAACTTTCAAAATAGAAAACGATTAGATGCAATTATCAAGACCTGGAAATTGCCATTTTTAGCAATATGGGAGGCATTTTGGCCAAAATTTTCTTGGCAATTCGCGCCAAACATGGTGGCGCTAAGCTTAGATAGTTTGTCTACAGGTTTCGCTCCCGGCAAATTTCTAGCTACACACCTGTAAAAGGCGCCAAAATTTAGCAATTAAACTCCTTTCTGGGAGTAAACATTTCCCCTGATTTGATCAATTAAAGGTTTTGCTCCCCCCTTAAATTTCTTCTGCGGAAGCCCATAGAGAGAGGTTTTTTCTGTCGTTAGGGTGGTTGACGGACTCTTCACCACGGTGGGAGGTTTGTCGGAACGCATTTTCGCCTTCTCATTCACAAATTATTGTTTATCGTCTTCCAAATCTTAATGCACACGCCAGCCAGCATTGTACAACTCGTCTGGTATTTCTGGAGGTATGAGTGTCTTCCATGGTTACTAAATTGACTCCTTCTTTTTGGCTGCCTTTTCTCGAGATAAATACAAAATTCGAAATAAATACCTTGCTTTGAGAAATGCGCCTCTTTTTATAGGGCTCGCTCTCGAAAAGTAGCGATGATGTTATCTATTCCTGTCACGAATCTTTTCGGTCAGTTGTTTACGGTTAGGTCATAAAACGTGTGAAATACAAGTTTGGTCGACTTCAACACTTATCAACATAGGCGAACGAGGGTCAGTATTTCTGGTGCGCAAGGATAATTTTTGCCCGAATTTAGAATTTTAGACCAAGCTGCCCGAATTTTGGCCCGCGAAAAGGGCGTAATTTATTTTCTTGGCTGTCTTATTTGCCCGAATGGATCCACTATTTTGGCCGGAATTGGAAGGACATATGCCCCCTGCCCCCGCCTCGTACGGTTATTTTTAACAATGTTCACTGTACGCCAGTCTATCCGATTATTGTTCACTGTCCAATTTGCAGTTCTTTTTTACCTTTGAAGAAATCACTTGTTGAAGGCTAATCGATAAAAGCCGATTGAAACACAAAAACTCCCTTTTTGGCGGCTTTAGCTTCTAATGAAACGACCTCCGGACCGGTCACGTAATGAGGACTCTTCGTCTCGATTATCCTTTTGCAATTTTTTGCTGGTTTGGTACTGTTTTTTGTTGTCTGATCAAACTCAAAATTGCTTTTCTCTGGCACGATTTAATCTGTTGGACGATGTTACAGCTTTTTGCTGGTTATGGATTTTAATGAAATATCCTCGAGATCGGTTACGTAATAACGATGATAGCCTTCAGAAGAAAACTTGTACTGTAACTATAGGAATACAGAGCATGTTCCTTCTGTGCCAACATTTCGTGTGAAACTAGTGTACTGTTCATCAAGCGACAAAATAGACGATGACCAAAAAAGAAAAGAGAAAAACCTTCCTGCATTGCACACTTCGACTGATCTCGGAGGCCTTCCCTACACATACACACACGCGGAGGCCTCCAATGAGGCCTCACACCCAACGGGAGTCCGAACCAGAGCGGCCTTATGTGGAGGGGGGTTATAATCATGTACCCTCTATCCTCCTCCCATTGAGACCGATGCGTACCATTTGGAAGCCTGTAGGCTTAAATTACTAGCCATATTGAGTAAAGTACTGAACAAAGTACAAACTGTAACTTTTGTCTAGTGCAGCGCTAACAGCTTGCATTTCTTAGCAATTTTGGCTTTTTTTTGGCCGGAATACCCTTCTGTGTCCCCACATGCGTTTAGGTGGAACTTTTAAGCCACGGAAAGTGCCATTTTCGCCAACTTATGGTGGCCCTACTCTGCTAAGCCAACCTGTAGTGGCGCTGCTCTGCTTTGACTGTTGTACCATGCCACGAGATGCTTGAGTACTGCCGTCTATCAATTTTTTACAAAAAACAAATCGACAAATCGTTCTCCTCACTAAATAGAGTGGCCTTGCCAGACTTTCCAAGTGTGGACACTGGGGGAAGGTTCCACAGGAGGGGTACACCAAAATGAAGGACTGAGCGTCGCTGTAGGCGCCGTGGTGACGCAAAACGCAAGTGTTGAGCCTCTTGTGGGGTCCAGGGACAACGCACCAGTTGGGTGTCCAAGGGCGAAGCCCACGGGGGCTCTGTGGTATTTAGGAAATTATGAACTACTTGCAAATGGCATTGGGTGCCCACTAAGAGGACCACAAAAATAGAAATCACAATTTGGCAATTTTTGTTAGCCTTACTTGCTTAACAATACGGTGAGGAGGGGGTGGTGAGTGGGGATGATGGATCATGTAAAGGCTTGCAGTGGGTTTTTGAAGGATTATTTCACTTCTGTTGGCCAATAGGAATTGATGTTGAGACAACTTCCTTCCTGGCACGACACTGAGGTAAAGCCTTCATATTAGAGCATCGAAGGTGCATCTACGGCTGCTGATCCGAGGTTAGGCGGGAAAATTTGCAAGCAGCCCTTGAATGTAATATATTTTGGTTTGGGTGCATTTAAATGACCCCTGGTTTGGGTGCTTGGATTCTCCTCGGAGAGGATTTCAAAATATATGGACATAAGCTTATTAGAAAGAAGCTATGTAATTATCCTCACATTTATTGGATACGCGTTGAAAATAGCAATTTTTAAGCTTTCAAACATAAAATCTGACCATAAGATGACCGATGTGGGAATTGTTTTGAAGGGAGATGACTCAGCAGTTCCATAGACTTGATTTGATTTGATTTATTTATATCTCCAACTGATTTAAATTACACAAACAATTTCCAAATGAAGATAAACAAGCCAAAAATTCACATTAGAATAACAAAGAACATAAAACAACGACATTTGAAATATTAGTTCAAGCATACCTATTAAGCAAAAGAAGATAAAGGACCAGTAAAAGTAATCTTTTCAAGTCTGGCCCTTGCCTTAAGTTTAAGATTTAATAACCACAAGCAGTCAACCGTGACAATGCTCTTGGAATCCCAGTAGCAGAGCACTTTAACCTTCCCCACCATTCCATCGAAAATCTTAAAGTAATTCTCATTGCAAATAACTTTATTTGCGCAGAACAACGAAAACGTACCGAACTTGTTTGTATAATGAAACTTAAATCACACATCACCGGACACATCACAAGACCTTGATCTTCTAAATCAGTACACGTTCCAGCAAACAATTTCATCCCTTCTTTTGTTTGTTATTATATGCAGCTTTTGTGCAATTATTGTACTCATTTTCCCTTATGATCTCGCTGACAAAGGTTCTAGGGGGACCGAAAATTTCGAAATACATTTTGTATCTTTCGTACTCCTAAAATGAACCAGTTATGCTCATTATTGCATTCCTTTCTTTATTTTATCATATATATATATATATATATATATATATATATATATATATATATATATATATATATATATATATATATATATATATATATATATATATATATATATATATATATATATATATATATATATATAAGAAGTCCTGTGCGGCCACCTTTAAGTGATCCTCCGCATTCACCTTTTATCCAAGCTCCGCACAGCACGGTGAAGTGTAGCTTAGAGTCCGGTGTGATCGCCCCTTTAGCGTATCAGGTTCCATTGAAAGATATTTTGCTTCCTGGAAGATTTCTAGCTCCCTCAAATACCAGGTTCGGCTGCAAGCCTGATTCATACAGGCATGACCCCTAAATTACTCTCCGTGATATCACATATCATCATGACATTGTGCATGCCTTGATCTGTGGTAATGTTAATATGCAACTTCTAAATCATTCACCTTAGTTCTACTCTCAAACATTTCTTTGTACAAGGGCATAGCTTTTGAGGCGCACTCACGTAAGTCACGTGGCAATTCGTCAACAGAAAGCACACGTTTTTCTGTTGGAATAAATCTAGAGCTTTCTATAGCTGTCTTGTACCAAACTTTGTATATTTTTGAGTGTGGATTCATACGTTCCTTAGAAGTTTTCCATTCTTTTGTTATGTCCCCACTGGCGTCCCATGAAAGATACTTCTCACTCCATGGTAGGCCAACTGCCTCAAAATACTTGCCAAGCAATATATCTGGTTTGTTACAAAGCTCTTCAGCGTCAATAACAACTGGAACACGGCCCTCCATAGTTTTAACGGCACGCCATAACTTGTACAGTGTATCATAAAATGTATTAATTGGAAAATAAGGAAAATGTTTTACTAAATTAACACTTTTTAAGTCTATGTCATCAAAGCCATTACTAGAAGCCTTGCTTGCAGCGACTGTCACCTTGCACGACGAGTAGATACGAAGTGGATTTCGTATGAGAAAGGTATGCTGGCATTTTATATCAGGAAGATATTCAAAGTTTATATCTCCGTTAATATTATACGCCATATTCTTAATGAAACGGAATGGCTTTTTGGGATCCGGAGTTTCAAGTTGTGCTTTAACCCAAGGATATCTATCAGATTAGAAGAAAAAAATTGTTTTAATCTGAATGAATGTAAATTTTACTCGTAAGTCGTTTCGTCTAAGTTTAATTCTGCGTAGCAGGTTACACTCTAAAAACGTCCGGATAAAATTTGATCGCAGTCGGGATCGGAGGGGCACCTACACGAATCCGGATCAATAATTTAATCAGATATGGATCAAAAATGATCCGGATTGGATCATTTTCATCCGGATTTGATTACTGCAAATGACACGGATTTGGGGAGGTGCCCCTCCGATCCGGACTGGGATCAAATTTTATCCGGACGTTTCTGGAGTGTACAGGGTCACGGTTTCCAGAGCTCAGACTCCAGCACTCTCTCGTGTGGTTTTTAGTGCTTTTTCCCATCGTTTTCAGAAATACTGGGCATAAAGAAGGAATTTGAAATGCATGATTATATTTGTACGATACTCATTAAATAGTGTGCTACTTTGACTAATTTGCGTTACTAAAATTCGCAGTGCAAAATTTCATTTTTGGGGACTAGACTGATTTCGACTTACGGAGAATTTGTGGTTGCGTAAATTGGAACTCTTTTGCCAATAAAGTAGGTGTGACCTCGGGGGAACGATTTCACAGTTTTTCAGTGAATACTCAGATCCATCTCACCTGAGTTTACAAATCTTTCTTTCCTTTCATAGAAAATCCCTGATCCAATTATTTACTTAGCGGTCGGAAAACAAGATAACTGGTAAGGCTACTGTTTTAATATTACAACGAAAGGCCAGGTCATTATTTCAAGGTCATATGCATATATATATATATATATATATATCTATAAAGAAATATAAGAATATACACGTAGACAAACAAATGACGGAAAAATACTTCAACTTTATTACGACGTTTCGATAGGCTCTACCTATCTTCTTCAGGTGCAAGATAGCTCTGAGTCAAAAAGAAGTAAGTACGTATGTATACCAACTACCAGAAAACTAAAAAAGCTGTGGCTATACCAAACGTTACAAAAGACAAACAGAACACAACAAAAAAGAAAGCTACTTAGGTTTGCTTGACTAGTTCCTTTACGTTAATGCCCGTAGGGTGAAAGGTGTCTAACTGTAGTATCCATGAGAGCTCTTTTTGTTCCCGTAAATGGCTGTTATAGGTTGGTATTTTTTGTATTCCAATTAATTCAAAATTGTGCAAGCCCCGTTAAAATGTTTCCCTAAAGGAGTATGACCTTTTTTAAACTCTTGCCTATGCCCCCTGTGTCTCTGACGCAATTCCCCTCCCGTTTCTCCCACATACTGTTTCCCACAGGATAAACAATTAATTACATAAATAACAGACTTAGTAGTACATGTAATAGAACTAAAAGTTGTGAATTTTTCCTTTGTGGAATAACTAACAAAAGTAGACGTTTCTTTTAAGACTGCACAAGTAACACAATTTCGAAAATGAGTTTTAAAACAGCCTTTAGGTTGATCTTTAGGCTTATTAAGTCTGGCTCGAACCAAAAGTTCTTTTAAGTTAGGCGGTTGTCGGAAAATAATTTTGGGAGGGGAAGGCAGTACATTCCGCATAGTCTCCGATAGTTGTAATATGGGGTAGTACTCTTTAATAATAGCATAAAGATTGGGTAATGTGGGGTTTCTCGTAACCACTAAAGGAGCCTTAATTGGTTTTTTACTAGAACTGTTGGAATAAGTCCCTTTTAAGATGGAATCTCTCGAGAGACCATCAGCCTTGTTTAAATTTTGAAGGACTATATTCTCAGGATAGCCTCTCGAAATTAAATTATTTTTAAGCTCTAAAAAACGTTTCTCTTTATCTTCCTCCTTAGAACAGATACTTTTAATCCTTAGGGCCTGGCTATATCCTATATTGTCTAAAACTTTTCTACTATAAAAAGAAGTGCAATGAACATAAAGAGGGTCTTCACACTGAGGCTTAGTAAAGAGATCCGTAGAAATAAAACCATTACACAGAGTGATAGTAAGGTCTAGGAAAGATAAAGAAGACTGACTGAAATTAGAAGTGAATTCTAATTCTCCTGGAAAGATATTGTTGATGTTATCAACAAAAATCTTAAAAGAATGTTCGTCTCCTTTCCACAGACCCCATACATCATCTATATATCTTACCCAAAGTTGAGGATGCTGTTTAATAGTTGATCTCATAATATCTTGAAAAACTCCCATACCTAAACAAGCGTAACTTGGAGCCATTTTAGGACCAATTGAAGTCCCATGAATTTGAAGGAAGTGTTCAGTGTCAAAAACAAAATTTTTGTAGTCTAGACAAATTTCTAGACAAGAAATAAGATTCTTTGTACTTGGTTTCAAATTTTCACGTTGGTTGAGAGCTCTTTTTACTCCTTCTATACCTAGGAAGCATGGCATGCTAGGATACATGGCACGCACATCTATCGTGAACATGCCTGTGTTTGCTTCTAAGGGACCATTCTGATTTATCTCCTCAATAATATTTAAGATATGCTGAGAATCACGTACAAAAGTGGGGAGCCGTTGCATGCTAGGGTTGATAAAGTAATCAACGAAAGCAGACAGGTTCTCAATAGCGGAGCCTACACCAGCTATAACTGGCCTAATAGGGACCCCTAGTACTGGATCTCTAGGTTTATGGGTTTTAGGGAGGGTATAAATCGGGACGGTTTGGGATTACGAGGGATCAAGAAATCCGCTGTTTTAGAGTCTACGTCTCCTTCTCTTTCCATTAATTCAACGACTTTAACAATTTTTTGAATTATTAGGGAGGTCATATCTCCCTCTACATTTTTATAGATCTTAACGGTCGATAATTCTAAAAATGCAGAATTCGCATATTTGTATATATATATATATATATATATATATATATATATATATATATATATATATGGGACTAAACCTTATCACTAGAATAACAATAGCCTAAGAATACCTTTATGTGGAAATATTTTCCTTTATCTTGCTCTATTGGCTGTGCTAAAGAGCTGCTTTCAACACCCTACCATTCTTTTGTCTAGGTGGGGCGTATTATAGTACAACCCCTTAGCTAAAGGTAGTTGCAAAAGCAAGGAGCTCTGAAATGAATTTCTGTACATGTAAGATGTTAGCTTCTGTCAATAATTGTAATTTCAAGATTCTACTCCAACTGAACGTAACATGCATACGTTAAACTAACAACAGTTATATTCCTATTAGTTGACCATTTTAGACAGGCCGATTGTCATGTTTTCTTTTTGTAGTAGATCTATTATTAACTAAATCGGAAATTCTCTTTCAAGGAGACAGTAGCTTTGTCAATATCATATGAGTATGTTGCTTCGCTTTTTGATTACTTGCTTAAGGTGAAAGGAATCTCTGTAATCATGCTGGTGAGTGTGTGTGTGGGTATGCATGTGATTATGTATATGTGTTTGTAACGCTTAGCTTTTTAACATGTTATCTCAAGTTAGGAATGATGGATGCGTTCCACAATTTGAATATAGATTTGTAATACAAAAAAAATGCCTGTAGTTTTTGTTGGAGGGCAAAGATCACTTGAGGTCACAAGCGTTAAAAAACCGAAACCTTTTGAACACGGTATTTCTATAGATAAGAATGATGGACACTTGTCATACTGGTTACAAAGATTCATAATATTGCGAGATAGGTTGCTATTGCTTTTAAAAGAGCCCAGAGGTCATTTAAGGTCACCAGAGGTCAATACCCGAACAAAACGTGTGAAAATGATATTTCAAGATAGGAATGAGGGACATTTTTATACTTGTTATATAGATTTGTCATCTTAAGAGAAAGTCTTTTGGTTTTGGTCGAGGTCTAAAGTCATCTGAGGTCAACAGACGCAAAACTAGGAAAACGTTGTTAACTGTTCTTAAACACGGTATCTCAAGAATAGACATTAGGGATAAAGAAAAGAGAAGAACATATATTTTTTCAAAAGCGTAGCTCTGGTAAATAGGTTTTTTCAGTTCTAAACACTTAATTTGGACTTTTTCGCAAAATTCTATCACTAAAATATACTTAAAATAGCTTATAACTAAGGTCTATGTTGATTTCGCAGTGGTTTCCCATTTGAATCCCATATAGCACTTATTATTACAGTTTTTGTTATTCAACTTTTGTCTCCTGCTACTCATCATACCTAGGATATAGATTTATGCTATGGAGAGAAAGAACCCTGTTGGGTAAAAGGTTAATCTTGATGGATCTCAAGAGGGTAGAGGTTATTTGAGGTTACCAGAGGTATAAAACCATATCTCAAGTCAGGAATCATGAATGTTTTTATACTTGTATTGTGGAAGCGATATACTTAGCAAAATAAACCTGTTGTTTCGGTAGCGGTCATCTGAGGTCCTTAGAGAAGCTACGGAAACTTTGTAAACTGCTTCCAAGCTTACTATATCAAGAAGGGTAGCATTGATAGATCTCATACTTAGCATGTAGCTGCTCAATACCGATTACAAGAACCCATTTGTTTTAGGTGTAGGTCAAAGTTCATTTGGAGTCACTATAGAGGTTCAGTGTATGGTGAAAATGCCGTAAACGTGATACCTCATAAAGCCTAATCTTAATGGATCTCATAGTTAGCATGTGGATGCCCCCATATAGGGTAAAATAATCCCATTGTTTTTTGTGGAGGTCAAAGGTCATTTGCGGTCAAAAGGTGAAAACCCGTATGTAACTGTGAGGGATCAAATACGAATCCTTTGGACCACCAATGTTTACAAGAACTTTATTGTTTTTGGTTGCGGTCAAAAGTCAGTGAGGTCACCAAGGTCAAATTGTGAAAACATCGTGAAATATGATATCTCGGAAAGGATAACTTTGAAGGATAAGCTTCACTGTTACAAACTTTCCCTTTCGGAAAGAATTAACCACAAAGCCTTTGGGCATCTGGTTTGAAGTTCATTGTAAAAAAGAATGTACTTACGTCATAATATCCTCTTCAAACCAATTTCTACTTGAGCTAAAAGTAGACGTGGGTTCTTCGTCTTGTCTGTCAACGAAGCCTCTCAAACTTGAATCGTTCATTTCACTTTTGAGATTATCTTTAATACTGTGGTAAATTTTATTTCCGAATGCACAACCGTATGGCTCAAACCAAATCTGTACATTATCCACAAAACTTATACATTTGGTAAATACAGTGGAAAGGCTTCGAGGAGTTGTCCACAGAAAAACTGTCCTTGGTTCTTGACCCATTTCTGAAATATTTTTATCTCTGTAACGTAACAAACGACAAATATAATAATACTCTGAGCTTACGAGAGAAAACGAAAAATAGACTAAAATACGTGAACCTAGCGTGTTACAATTTGGTAAGGATACATTAACCCAGCTAACAAAAAAACGTTTTCTAAACGTTCTTAAACGTAACCACTTACGTTTGCAAAACGTTTCTTTCTGCGTTTTTAGCACGTGTTTTTGTGGACTTTTCATACGCTTTTAAAACGTTTTTGAGACGTTTTAGAAACGTTTCTTACACGTAAACGACGTTAATAAAACCGTTGCCTGATATAATACCGACGTGTGGAAAACGTATCAGACACGTACAGAAAACTGGTACGTACGGAAAACGTCCGGGACATAAGGGAATCGTGCGGGACGTTCAGAAAACGTTTAAGGGACTGCAAAAATACCCAGGAAGTTCAAAGAACGTTTCAGAGACGTACAAAATACGTCTAGGACGTTGAGAAAACGTTTTAGGGACGCAAGGAAAACGTCCATCCGTCCACAAAACGTTTTAAGGACGTACGAAAAATACCCAGGACGTCTAGAGAACATTACAGAGACGTACAAAAATGTGTCGGATGTCTAGAAATCGTTTTAGGGATGTAACGAAAACCTCTATGACGTCCAGGAAACATCTCTGGTGCCTACGAATATCGTTGTAGTGGAACCGAAATATGAAAGGGAACAAATGCTAAACTATCCCCCTTCCCCTCCATGAGATAGACCCTTGGGTTGCTTTATGGTCATTTGTTTAGCAGAAAAAGTATTACCTAATGGATTTTACTGGGAGTGAACGGCAAATTTGACTTAACTGTAAAGACAAAGAGAAGGATAATGAAGGTAAAAGAAAGATATAAAAGGTCTTCATCTTCTTCAACTTTGTAACTGTAAAATTAAGATACTACCTTTCATAAAGTGATCCATTAAAAGACTTCTTAATTTCTTAGCACTGGCAAGAGAATATGTGGAAGGATCTTACAACTGTAGTTTTAACTGAAAGAGAAACACTGCGCAAACTTATACATGCCAAAAGCAAATCATTGCTTGGATAGTATATGGTACAGTTAAATTTTACCATGGTTACTGTGGTTCAGTATCTGACCAACTTTTAAGAAATGATACTAAAATCAACTTACAGTACCCTGTATGTATGCTTCAAGAAGTGAACACATTCATAATTCTATATGATAAAGAAATAAAGCCAGAGCCAATAACTAATAACCAGGGCAGGAATTAAGCGATGGCTCAGGGCGAATATCCCCAGTAACTTGCAAAATAACCCCCAAAACTGGGGTCACGAGGGCGAATTTGGCCATATAGTTTGTGTAGGGAAGACGGATTTAACAGACATTTCAGCCAACTACCCCAAAAAGAGCCTCGATAAGACAAATGTTAATTTCTGCCCTGCTAAGAACACCAAGTTAATAATAGTTAATATAACAATATTCGTATCAAAGCCGAATTCTGAGAAATCTTTTGCATAATAATATAATTCGTAGAAATGGTCAATTTGTGTTGTGGATGAACTTTAGTATATATAAATAATGTAAACAGGACGGTTTAATTGAATGTAAAAATGAACACAGTATACAGAGTTCATATCAAGCCTACAGTAGCAGACAGAAACTAGGAATGGTACAGTAAGTCTGAGGCTGTGAGTTAGCACAGATACACAGCAATGTTCAATACAAAATTAGCAAATCCAAATAAAACAAGGCTTAGCTTGCAATTGCATGTTACAGGAAAGTGGATTAAACTACTAAAGTTTTGAAAAACTCTGGGATAAAATAAAGAATATAACTTTTATCGAGGTGCATGGATAACATTTCTTAGGAAAAGCTAGAGTAAAATGCTGTACAAAAATAGAAATCTCAAATAACAAACTTAAAGACTGCTTTGCTAGAAGACATGAAAGCAATAATACTACTTATAAACTTCATGATGTTGCTATTGCATAAACCAATAAAGCAACCTGAGTAGAAAAGTACAGTAGTCTCAATGTCACAGGAAAGCAATATTCTGTGAAAAGTAGAATACAAGTTGGATTAATGTTTGGTACTGCATGCAACAGGAACCAAAATATTGTGTGACACTTTGATGTCAAAAAGAAACCTCTGCTCTCATACTGTACTTATGATGGCAGCTAATTACAGTACAGTACGTGATGAGTTAAAATGCCTGTACATTTGTTGCTAGACCATAAGTTATTCTTTGATTTATCGTTTACATTAGTAACTGAATTTCAACCATAGAGCCAACTGGCAATAATTGCACTGGACTGAGAAGAGCAGTACAAATTGCGATTCTTTGGAACTTACATGAAAAGTCATAACAGCAAACAAAGAGGAAGCTTTAAAAATTATCTCCTGTTTTTCAGAGTACTACATGGGTCAATGCTAAATCAAGGTGTGAATGATGAACATGTAATAATTAGGAAATTAATTGGGACATCAAATTCCAAGTCTCAGAAAAAGAATAAACTTAAATTTGTCATGTTTGATCTCCACATAATACCATGTACGGTACATAGTATACCAACCACGTAAACATGTAAAGAATCATTTATAACACTCCCAAGGCAAGACTGATTGACAAAAAGTAGCAAGATTTACAGCAACTTACAGAATTTAACAGTTACACCAGCCACACACTTATATGCATATGTAAAGGTAGTGTGACATGAGAATAACACAGCTGGATATTTGGTGTAAAAAGAATTAAAAATCCAGAAAGTACAGTGTAGCCGCAATTTCCATTAAAATCCATCAAATATTGACCATTTTTCAGGGAAATTTCTATTTCACACTTGTATCATGAATAAACATGAGCTAAATATCCAAATGTGTGACATCGAAAGAGGGACATACCATATATGGCACATTTTAGCCTTTGTTTTTTCAACCTTAATTTCAAGGACACTGTTAGCATTGTTATACCCTGAGGTTTATTATAAAACTTAAAATTTTGATATCACTCACCAAACTGTAATCTTTATGATCAGTAATTAAGAGATAATTTATATAGGGTAAACAAAAGAAATCATAACACTGTGCAACACTCCACATCATTATTTTTGCATAGGCAAGTAGTTTCTTCAGACACCATCAAACTTTGAAGACGTAATATATTTTAAGTACAGTAAAAGATATTGAAATAATTCCAACGGATCTTTGATTGGAGGACTTAATTCTTTAAGTGACAAGTGAAACAGCTCTTTTTGGTGGCATGTCACACAACCTTTAAACCAAACCCAATAGAGACCAGACTGCACCATGCAGCTTTTCTCATATGTGGGTCATTTGATCCGTAAGGGATTGGCTAGGAGATCTAGCGTATGCTGAAGAATCTGATATATACTTACATGATGTTTCAATTTAAGCAGAATGTTGGAGTTTCAAAAATAGTTGCCAAAGAGGCAATTTGTGTCAAGGTTGAACAACCTTCAGTTATCAAAGGGGGCAGATTTCTTTGTTTCTCTCAATTTCCCCATTAGAAAACAAGGTTTTGCTTTTGTCCAAGGTAAAAAGTCATACCATTCATTTTACATAAAGGGAAAGGCTTGTCCACAATGTAAAAATGAATTTCACACTTTTCCAAGTAAAAATCAAAGTTTGGCCATTGGTAAAAAGTATTTTACTAAATATACTGTATAAGCACAAGTCATTTTCAAATTCAAAATAAAGTTTGTCCATGGTAAAGAAAATATTTCATGAAATATTATGTGCATCAGTCTTCTCACATTTTCCAAATCAAGCACAAGATTTTGTCCATGACAAAATAGTATTCCTACAATAAGCTTTGTCTATGATGCAAGAATTGCCACAGCAACTTTCCAGTTTCTACACATTCCACAATTTATGAAGGTTAGCTATAGAAAGAAATATTTTGTTCTGCCGTCGTATAATTCTTCTGTCCTGCATTGCCTTCCACGCAAAGGGTATGATCAAAAAGGAATGGCAGTTCGACTCTTCTCAACCACTGTCTGGTACAGGCACTCTACGGTACCCTGTGTTTCAGAAAAAATGTTGAACTCCAGCTCGACTGTTCATTTATGAACTACTTTAAAAGACCTACTGTACCTTAGGAAGACAGCCAACATTTCTTTGTAAATTGATATTGTCCATACTCCATAGCCAACTGTAGGGAACTTCTTAAAATGCGATCCATTCAACACGTTCTACAGAATACTGTATTATTTCTCCTCTATCTGCTTCACATTACAGTGCATCATCTACAGTATTTCAATACTGTACTGTAGCAGTAGCGTTTCTAGTCTCTGTAGCCATTCACTCTACAGCAATGAAATCGAAAAGTACGGGTATGCGGAATTGCTAATGACTTGGATTCTGAATTTCACACATGAATTCAATATATTCAACCAGGCAAAATGTTATCTGACTAAAAACACAAAACACACGGAGATTCTATTTTTATATACTGTAGTCCTGTACGAGCAATTTGCTGTCCCAGAAATATTGTGTAAGCAATTCAGAGACAACAACAGCACAATAGCAAAAAATCAGTGAAAAGCCTAAATTTGTATAGTGTCTCTGCATCTTCCGAAACTGCTACGAAAATCAATCTGTTTTTTGGTACTGGTTAATATCACTAACTCCTTGAGCACTTACAGTCACAATGCATACTTAATTCTGCTAAATCACAGTCTGGAATTAAATATCATAAATATGAATTATCCACGGAACTCCTCCAAACCTGTGCAGATCGAGTATTACCATCATGCCATCCTTTAAGTGTAAATGAAAACATAATATTGAAAGCATATAGCCTAGTACTTGAAATATTGTACTCTGCATCTGAGTTGGTAGGAGCAATTAGTACTGTACTGTAAGAGCGGAGGTGATAATCAAAAAAATTAGTGAAATATTTGTTGATTTAGGTATCCCTTTTAATGTTTCCTACCTTCCAAGATAATACTGTCAAAAACAAACTAAGCATGCAATAATATGAACTAACGCAGTAACACACTTAATCATGAAACATGAACTTTTAATACTACAGTTTAATACTACAGCTATAGAAAATGCTTTAACGCCGTTTTAAGTGTCTTAAAATGAACCCTTTGATCACATGTTCGAGCATCTCGAAGTTAGCGAACAGAAAAGTTATAGATTATACTTAGAACGCGCACTTTTCACTCTGGATGTTTCACAATACTTCATGAACTCTTTACAAGGCGTTTCTTGTAAGAGACAATGGTAATAATGTCATTGCTAAAAATGTCAGTATATACCGCAAAATAACCCCCAAAGCCAAACAAGCCCAAAAATCCGCCAAAAAGCAAAAAACCGCCCAAAAACCGCAACCCGCCCGAGCTTTAAAAACCCGCCTGAATAGTAAAAAATCGCCCAAATGGGCGTGAAAACCGCCCAGTGGCAACACTGTCCACAGATCAAACGAGATGTTCCTGAAAAAGCACACCAGCACTTTCCTT